>JAPDVU010000003.1:64499082-65929082 GCA_026230045.1 Corynorhinus townsendii | reverse complement strand
TTTGAGCTATGATTACAGCCTTCTGAACCTTTCTAAGATCTACTCCAAACTTTGTCCCATTTGAAGTCTAGAGTCTAGAGTCAAGACAACTCTCCATATTACTCTCAGAAGGGTTTTTTCTAAAATGCAAATTCAATCATATTTTCTGTTTGCTTAAAAATATCAATGTTTTCCCTATATAATTCACATTCCTTATCATGGCACCAAGATCTTCCAAAACCTGGCCTTTGCCTACTTTTTCAATCTCACCCTTTTATTTGACCCTATTGAATTTCTAGCAATGTCATAAGTTGCTTTGTCTCCTATGACACTACCTGTATGGATGCTGCCTTCTTTGTCAGGAAAGCCCTTTTCTGCACCAACCCACTCCCATCCCCTTAATCATTCTTGTTACCATGTCTAGTTAGTATCCTTTCTATGCACTATGATAGCCCGTGGGATCTGCTTATTTGTTTCACTGCCAAGACTGTATGGCAGAGAGTATATAAAATATACCTTTGGATCCTTAAAACTTAGCTCAGGGCCTGGCTCATCATGTGTATTTATTTTATTTTTTAAATGTCAATTTTTTATTTCATTTCTTTAATTTCACTGTATATATTTAAATAAACTTTAACACACAAGTTATGAGCGCTTTTCCCCAATTCCTCAACTATCCTACCTCATCCATTCTAGTGGTCTCAAAGTTTCCAGAAAATGAAGAGTAAGACACAACAGTAAACTTTGAAATTCTGTGTCTAAGGATAATATACACCAGAAGACCAGAAAAAGAGAATAGATGCATTGGGAGATCTCAAGCAAAATGCCATGAAGAATGTGGGAAAGGAAATGGAAGTTAAGATTTAAGCATTTTAGCTCTTTAATTTGCTTTTGCCTTTAAAGAAAATGAAATGGTTTGGAAGCACTTTATCCTTCAGGCCACAGGAGCTGTCCTCAGGTAGTAGTAGAACTTGCTCTGGAAGTAGAAGTCAGGCTGCTAAGTAGGAACACCTTGTTTCAAGTGGTGGTTAGAACAGACCCAGTGGGCTTTTTTCACCCCAGATATCTCCAGCCCAACCTATGACATTGCCTCCAATTCACCAATAGAGATTTACTGCTTTTGGGGTTATCTTGTGTGTTTTTTTTAGGTTTTTATTACCTTACTAGAGTCCCGGTGCATGAAATTCATGCACGGGGTGGGGGGGGGGGGGGATTGGTGGCCCTCAGCCCGGCCTGCACCCTCTCCAATCTAGGACCCCTCGGGGGATGTCCGACTGCTCGGTTAGGCCCAATCCGGGATCAGGCCTAAACCTCCAGTTGGATATCCCTCTCACAATCCGGGACTGCTGACTCCTAACCGCTCACCTGCCAGCCTGCCTGATAGCCCCTAAACACTTTGCTGCCTGCCTGATCACCCATAACAGCCACAGTCTGTCTCAGCCAGCCACTGTGGCTTTGTCCAGGAAGAAGGCAGGTCTATCTGGCCTAATTAGCATATTACCCTTTTATTAGTATAGATGTTTTAAAACTTTAAGATCTTTCAAAGCCTTCCTTTAAAATGCAAATACTCTTGATGGTGGTAACACCCTAAAGCCACCAGCTAACACCCAAATGAGGATTAGTTTAAAATTAGGAGAGAGCAAGGTCTTGAGATATATATGCAAACAATGGACAGGAATGGCAGGAAAGATTTGTAGGAACTCAAGTCACTTACCCTTTTGCCTAAGAATAGGACTATTTGGAACCTTTCCTGGGAGTCATACCCAAGTTCTTGATTGAGGGGAAGTTGGATTTTTTTTTTCTGTTAACAATACTTTCCTCTATCTATTTATGACCTAGATAGATTAGGTCTCTGGTATTTTACCCTTACCACCGTCTTGGTCACTAACTGCTAGAGGGTTTGATTTCAAGGGAGATGCCCTAATTGTTAAATATTTACAAAAATATTTAAATTACTTTCAACAGATTTTAGGGGACTTCTAAGAGAACACATGTAGTGCTGTAGCCAAAGCACAGGTTGCATTGCCTTGACACATAGGGCTTTAAATACTGGCTCTACCAATTTACTACAAGGTATGGCCTAAATCAAGCTACCTGACTTCTCAGAACATCTGATAAAATCAAGGTATTTTTATAAGATGCGGGCCTGTTTGCTTTGTTAGAAATAAGTTATTCTTGGGGAGAAAAAACAACAACAACAACAACTGAAAAGTGGAAGTGAAACAGCAAAAACATTTTCTTGTAAAATGATCAATTGTTCCAATAGTAGCTACCTTCAAACCTCCTTTATCTACAACAGCAAGGAGCTCCAGAGAATCAGAACAGCTGAACTTGCCTCGTTCTAATCAAAGCAGAAGACCTCACTTAAATAAATTATTACCCTTAACAGCTTGAATGAAATCAAATTTATGACTTTGGTAATTGTTTTTGCCAGCTTCACACATGAGCCATAATGCAGCCCTTAAGTATTTTTAACCATCTGCATTGAAAGAGGAGAACAATGGCTTAGAGATGTCCAAATCCACACCTAATATCTCATTTACTTAGGAATCCACCCAGGTACACCCTTCCCTGCACTTCTGAATGAATATAAAGGTTTCTTTTCATGATAGACCACTGGTTAGACTTCTCTCCTTACTTTACATCATTAAATATGCCTCATGTTAATTTCTGTCTCTCTCCCACAACTATATAATGTTTCCAACTCTTCCTAGACCATTTATTGTGCTTATTGAGGGTGGAAGTCAAAACAAGCTTAACAAAAGGAAACAAAAGTGATATGCATTAATAAGAAGCTAAGTGCATCAAGGAGTTGGAGGCATTTGACATTTTAGAGGGAGGGTACATTACAGATATTTTTCAATCCCCAAACTTCTTCCTAGACATAATCTTCTGCTAATGTCTTCAGTAGTTTTTGAGAAATTAAGTTCAGTTATCTTCCTGAGAGCTGGAGCAAAAAAAAAAAAAAAAAGCCCAACATGTGTAATCCAGAGATTGTGATGGTTATAAATTGGGAAATGCCAAAGTAGTTAGATACCTAGCAAAAAAATTGGTTCCAAATCCTACCTGCCTAAAAAAGGGTTCCATTCAACTATTTAATTTTTTTATCCATTTATCTAAGGCAAGGAGATACTACTGTACAACAAGCAATGGGCTAGATAAGTGGTCGCAAACTCATTAGTGAACAGAGCGGCAAACCAGGGCTTACAGCTGCATGTGGCTCGCGAGCCGCAGTTTGCCGACCGCTGGGCTAGATATTAAAGTTTCAAGAATAAAAACACACTCCCTTCTCTGAGAAGGAAAATAAAATTAAATAGCCTGTAGGATAATAGTGCAGAAGAAAAATACATAGCGGCAAGTGAGCATTGATTTTCGTCTTGGGACAAAAACAAGCATTCAGGGGTGAAAGCAGCTTGCTCCATTAATCTACAAGAGTTCATTTGCCTTCTCTCATCTATTCACCCCAGGAAAACTCCAATTGTGTGTTTATATACTGTAAATTTTTTCTAGTACACTGCTTCTACAAAGCCAAGTCAAGATATATGAAAACTTTATATACAGCATGTACCAAAAAATGTATACATACTTTAATAGCTAATAGCTGATGGTTGTTTATTTTCAGATTTAACCCATTGGAATTAATAATTATTCAAAGTGGGTGTACATTTTTGGAGGGACACCCTGTATATAGTCAAATATATATCACATATATATTCTAATTTCTAACTGGAAAGGTACATTTTGCTTAATGACTTAAATGCCCACTTGAACATTATGAGGTCACAAAAAGTGATATTTATGAGGAATTTATGAGAAAATGTTTATGTTCTAAGTAAAGTACAAAAGCAGAATACAAACCTGACAATAAGGACATAAAAGAGCAGAAGAGAGATAAAGAAATTAAATTAAGTAAGCAATAAATATGTATACAAAAAAAGAGTAAGAAGAAACACTAAAATATTAGGAGGTATTATCAGTTGATGGAGAATCGCATAGTTCTACATCTGAAGATTTTAGTTTATCTGATATAAGCATATATTACATGTAAAATATAAAAACAAATTTTAAAAATTAATTTGTTTAACATTACAGTGACTCTGGCCATGTTTTTCAGATAGTTCATTGTAGACAAACCATAATTCTGGCTAAATTTAATCAAGTGTTGAGGTTTATCTTTATCTGTAGCAGAAACCAGATATAATTTATCCTCTTAATCTTTCCTTTTCTTCCATTTCAGTTCTAAAATCTCTAATAAAAAGCAGATAATTATATGTAAAAATATTACCCTTGTGACTATAAAATTAATCTAAAATATGAAAAGTACAAATAATCATTGATATCTTCTAAATTAAATAACCTCATGAAATTGATCCATCAATGTAAAAGAATGCAAATGACCTCCTAAGATTACCCTATGTATATATTTCACTAAAAGAAACAGCTGTGTGTTGTTGTTGTTTTTTCTGTTTGCGACTGATAGACATTTTTATTTGTACATACATATCATTGGTAACAAAAGCATGTCAATAGAAACAAAACAGAGGAAAATTATGGTGATGAATATTTAGATTATGAGGATTTTTAACTCTAATAAAAATCTCTAAACTGCTGACTCTGGAAAATAGAAACTAATTTGCTCCCCTCAAAAAGTTGTTTTTTAAATTTTTTTTATTTGAAGTATTACAAATAGTAGTACATATGTCTCCTTTTTTTCGCCCCACTAACCTCCCCCCGGCCTCCCCTACCCCCCAGTACATGCCTTCACCTGTCCACCCCCCACCCCCAGTGTCTTGTATCCATTGGTTATGCTTATATGCATGCATACAAGTCCTTTGGTTGATCTCTTACAGCCCCCCTCGCCCAACCTCCCCTGCCTTCCCAATGTAGTTTGACAGTCAAAACAGCTGTTTTATAATCCTCACTTTATAAATGGGTAGTTTTCCCTTAGGAAGACCCTATTAATTTGTTAGTTGAATTTTTTGTTTGTTTTTTGAAAGGCAACAATATCAGTAATCCAAGGAAGTTATGATTAGCATTATTTTCCTTTTGCATACAGTTGGGTGTGTTTTTCCTGTAGCTGGTAAAACTTTAAAGGATAAATTACTTTT
Organism: Corynorhinus townsendii; assembly: GCA_026230045.1. Taxonomy (NCBI): domain Eukaryota; kingdom Metazoa; phylum Chordata; class Mammalia; order Chiroptera; family Vespertilionidae; genus Corynorhinus; species Corynorhinus townsendii. The sequence goes on along the minus strand of JAPDVU010000003.1, from coordinate 65,923,995 downwards.
TTGCAATTGTGACAAATGTGCTCATTTTCTCAATCTCACATCCCAAATTTGTTTAGAGGTTTTGTGCTCGCTGTGTATGTATGTGTCCCAGCCACATTTAGTTCTCAGTATGAATAGACTATAAACTAACTCATTAAAAGATGATTTTCCACAGTCACCAAAATACTGAATTCCATGGGACAGGCATAAAAAAGATCACCCACTGACATCTGAAGAGCACCCTAGGATTATTGGCTGACGAACACAAAATACACAACAATACCTCAACTGTTTACATGGCAGGTATTATAAACTGAATTTTTTCCCTCTAAAATGTGTATGTTGAAACCCTAATTCATGTGATGGCATTTGGAGATAGACCTTCGGGAGGTAATTAAGTTTAGATAAAGACCTATCATTGAAGCCCTCCTGTGGGATTAGTCCCCTTATAATTAGAGACACCAGAGAGCTTGCTTGCTCTCTCTCTCTCTCTCTCTGCCATGTGAGGACGCAGAGTGGAGGCAGCTGTCTACACACCATAAAGAGAACCATCACCAGAAACTGACCATGCTGGCACTTCCAGTCTTCCAAACCATGAGAAACTAAATTGCTGTTCTTTACGCTACCCCATGTATGCTATTGTGTTATGGCAGCCTGAGCAAGACTAAGACAGCAAGGAACTCTGTACATTAACTAAACAAATACAAATACACAGAATTAAATTACTGGTTAAAATAATTAAAAATAAAATATTAAAAAGGTTCTATGCTCATATTAATTTGGGAAATATCCATTGAACCTATTAAACCTACATATATTTTGTGGAAATACTTTACAAATCCCCAATGCTTTTAATATTTTTGTTTTGTGGGGCAATTTCTCAAAGCTTTCGCTATTCTAGTATCCATATATATAAAAGGCTAATATGCTAAGCATCCAACTATTTGACTGTTCAACCAGTAGCTATGATGTGCACTGACCACCGGAGGCAGACACTTAATGCACAGGCATGGAAAATGGAACAGACTGATGAATCTAAGAGGGATGGGAGGAGGGGGGAAGGTGGGAAGAGATTAATCAAAGATCTTATATGCATACTAGAGGCCCAATGCATGGATTCGTGCATCAGTGGGGTCCCATGGCCTGGCCTCCAGGGACCGGGCCGAAACTGGCAGTCCAACATCCCCCAAGGGGTCTCAGATCACAAGGGGGCACAGGTCAGACCAAGGGACCCCACCAGTGCATGAATCTGTGCACCGGGCTTCTAGTATATTATAAATCTCTAAGACTGTGGTAAAATAGGCATTTACTATTTTATTTTACATTTATTGTTTTTCCAGGAAGCTTGTTTAGAGATGTGTGCTCTTAAGGAATATGTTATTCCTAAAAGTATGATTATATTCAAGTTATGGATATTCCTCATTTCTCAACATTACTAAACTATATTTTGTGTCATACATTTGTCATATGACAATTGTCACATAAGAATTATTTTCCAGGGACCATGAAAGCAGCAATTCACATATTCTAAGTGTTGCTACGAATTGATAATTACTCAAACACAAGGTTAAAGTGGGTAAACTGAAATCATCACTAACAAAAAAACAGGAGTGACAGTAGTTACTCTGGTGAGAAGAAATGATGCATCTGACTGCAAAACTCACACTATCTAGACCTGAAATTGTACAGGAAATTTATTTGATACAAAACCTGTTTCAAAGATCATTGAAAAAAATATCTGAAGTATCCATGTAAGTTGGAGTTATTAAATACTGAATGAGAAAATACCACAAAGTAAAAGTTAAAACAAATTGGGATGTGACTAAGCTACTCTTAAGCATTTGCAGATAATTGTTAACCATTATTGATAGTCAGAATTATGAAAGAGAGTTCCTGCTTGACAGGTTACATACTTGAGATAATCTAGTTCTTAACATTTGAAGTCCCTTTCTCCATTGTTAAAATCTCTACGTTAATAATATTAAGTCCATGAAACATATTAGTTATATTAATCTTATAATTAATGTATTAATCTTTGTTTAAATTGCTTAACTTAGTGAATATAGTTTTAGATTAATTTTTATCAGGAGTCTTGAAATATTATTGCTTCCATTTAAATTGTTTACTTACATCAATGGCAAATGACACCTTATAAAGTATATCTAGTGATTTACCATAAAAATGTGGTCATATTTTATAAATATTTGTGAGTTAAAAAACAGCTTAATGTAACTGAAAGTTTTAATTAAAGAAATATCAATTTAATACAATTTAAAATATCAATTTAATAGTTATTTTTACATTTCTGTAGCATGCAATATACATTCACGTGTATGATATTTTCCCCAGAAAGAACACTGTTTATAAATTTAATTTAGTGATATGTTTATCTAGAGAGCTAAATCTTTTAAACATTTAATCAACATATTTTTCTCTTCTTCCCATAAGCATTCCAAGCCATATATGAGTCTACCCATACACTTCTTTTTTAAAATTATCTGCAAAGACTGACTAAAATCCCAGAAGGGACACATCCGAAATAACTGGAAACAATTGTAAATGGCTTTCTTAAAATTTTTGGAGTCAAAACTTTATTGGCTTTTCCCTCACCATTCCTCTCATAACTCAAAATCACATTCTACAAAATTTAATATTAAAATTATTCCTAGTAAGACATTGGAATCTCTAAACCAATCTTTCATTCAAACTATGGACTCCACAGTCACAAAGAAAACATTTTATTCTTGTAATTTGTCTATTTGAATTTTAAATGACTAGGCTTTCTCTGTAATTACCATCAGCTACATTTTGTTTGAACTAAAAGCAATGTATCCAATCTTTCATTTCACTGGTACATGCCATGACCCTGTTCATAGTGGTCCTGGTTAACTATCAATCTGTTTTTGCAGATCATCCTGAATTTGGTCCAAATATACACCCATTGTTTCAATGTCAAAATAATATCGGACTGTCCTCTGTAAGGGATGCCATTTCCAACACCTTCCAAAAGTTTTCACTTTATTTTAGATTAGTACATAACGTTTTTAAAAACTCACAGTTGTGTATGTTGACTAACTGCTAGGCACTATGTGATCTCACTCTTTTAATATTCCTAACAAACCTTTAAGATAAATATTATTATTATTCTTATTTTACTGATGAGAAAACTGAAACAAAGTAAAATGCATTACTCAAATGCCACACCTAAAAAGTAGTAGATTGGGCTTGGGTAGGGGTAAGGATGAATAGGCAAAGCACAAAGAATTTTTAGGGCAATGGAAATACTGTGTGATACAATAATGATGGATGCATGTTATTGTACATTTGTCCAAACCCATAGAATGTAAAACACCAAGTGGAAACCAACCCTAAGGTAAACTATGGGCTTTAAATGATTATGTGCCAATGTAGATTCATCAGTTGTAACAAATGAACTCCTCTGGCAGGGGGATGTTGACAGTGGGAAAGACTGCATGCAAGGGGGCAGGGAGTGTTTGGGAAATATCTGTGCATTTTGATCAACTTTGCTGTAAACCGAATACTTGCCTAAAAGAATTGTCTTTTTTTTTTTAAAGTAGTAAGAGCCAGGTCGTGAACAAAGGCAATCTGGTCCAGAGATCAAGCGTGAGCAGCATGCAATCTGCCTTTGTAGAATATGTGTTAATTTAGTCAACAAATATTAAATGTTAATGTGTCTGACCTTACAAGGTGTGTTGAAAATACCACAATGATTTGTCACTGACTTCAAGTAGCCCACAGTCTATTTTCAGAAACAGATATATAAAGAATCACACACAAAAATCCTGTTAAATACTGCAGTACACGTTCCACAGGAGTATTGTGGAAATGCCATAGTGAGGGGGACTCAGAAAAGATAAAGTGTGAGTAAACAGGAGTTAGTTAACTGAAGAAGAGGAAGGGGTGCTAAGTAAGGAAATATCCACAGAGGCACATCCCCCTTACACACACACACATGCATACACACACATACGCACACACACACTTCTGTAATGGAATATTGAATTAATCAAACCCATGCTCATCTTTTCTTCCTTAAATGGTATTACAGTCTAACACACAATAATTTGCATTTTGTTTCATTGGTCATACTCATCTCTCCATATTACCTCTATACATCTGACCTTAAAAAAAAGTTAAGACATGTGGCAGGCACCATTTTTAGTCAAATGTCTTTAGGATATTATGATTCGTTTAACTAGTTTAAATATATCTTTGTTCTTATGTGTTAGTTTAGGGGAATTGAAGTCCATTGGTGTTATATAATCAATCAACTGTGTAGATAGACAAAATCTAACTATAACCAGTGTGTAATCCATCTCCCTTTCAATATTTTACTTTAACAGGGTATTGTATCCATGACAAGGAAATTCATTTATGATGCAACAGTTTTATTTTACTTTCCTATAATTATTATCTCAATATTAATCACAGTTGCTACTATATAGCTTTTTAATTTGCAAGATGGAAATGTTTTGTAAGGAAATTATCACTAACCAACAATGAGAAAGGAAGAAATCTATAGTATGTGTGCATCAATCTTTATGTTCTGAAGCTATCATGATCATAAATTTCCAGTAGAGTAAATCTACACACGTACACACAAAAAAAGTTTGTTATAAGCATCTTCACACATAAGTCACAAATTAGAAACAATCATTAGGTTTATACTTAACTATCCTAAGAGATGTAGTTTCAAATGAGGGTTTAAAGAAACCTATTAAATCAGAACTCAGAAAGTCTTGTCCTCCTGCCTGCCAATGCAGAGATAAGATGGCTGACTCAAGCTAAAATGCCTCTTTTCACTTTCCTCTGACAAGCTATTTGCTTGCTACCTCTGGAGAAAATGTACATAACTAATTTGTTTGAGAAACGTGTTAGAAAAAAAATACATTCACCATCTCCCTACACCGTGTAACGCATGGGGAGCTGTCAAGAAACATAGTTGTGAAGCACAGAGATTCTGATACCAACCCCACAATGTAGAGACCTCCAGACAACTTTTTGATACTCCTAGGAGGACTGTGAACTAATGAGGGATTATATGAAGACAGACAAAGGTATGCTGTTTTCAACCTGCAGCGACTTAATAACATGCTTAATTCGTTACCTGACATAGATGTTACATAAGCACCAAAAATTGCTATTGATATGATTTACATTAATTAAATTCTATTTAATGCATTATGAAAGCGTTTTCTTTAATGAATAGCCTTTTAATACTAATGGTAGATATTATACAAAATTATGATATAAAATCCCTGCACCACAGAGTCAGAGAAGACATGACAATTGTCCTTTCAAGCTTGAGTAGACATTGTTGTATCATGGGATTCTGTTCTCCTAGAATACTGTGCAGAGGCTGCTTTTAAAATCCCAATCATTATGCTAATTTTATATCCCCTTACTTATTATTTTGTACCCAAATCATAATGAAAAATACTAAAATATATTGCTTGAATAGTGTTATTCAAATTGACTAAATAGCTTATACTTAGATCTGACATATTTATATGCACCAGGAATTCTGTTGAGCACTTTGTGTATATTCCTTCATTTAATTCAATAACTCTGAGAGATGAAAATATTATTATTTCTATTTTATAAATATGAAAAGTGAGTCAGATATGTTGAAATATAGTGTCACTACAAATAAACTATAAACTTTTTTATTAATTAATTCCAATGGGGAAAAAGGTTTTTGGTTAAGTCTTGTGCCCAACAATACATTATACAAAAGTCTAGTGGAGATAAAAGGAATTACATTTCATTTTTTAAAACAGATTACAAAATTCTTTATTTCAGTCAATTTCTTTGTTTGTTAGGGAATTTTCTAATATTTAAAACTCTGCCTCAGTCTCCTGATTAGAGAAAAATCTCAAAGTGCATGCCTATAGATCTGGTGACCCCTTCCAATGTGTCTTTCCTTCCGGGATTATTAAAGCCCACAGACAAGTGTTGGGTAGACACTGGGTGCAAAGTCTAGTCCTAGGAACTATGATGGAAACAAGGACAGCAAGATATAACTTTTTCTTCACCAGGAAGCTTCTTCTTGGTAGCATTATAGCTATTTATGGCACTGAGTCTAAAGTGATTTTTAATAAAAAAGAGGATATATTTTCAGATAATGTAAAATGGGATGTGGCATTTACAGTGGGTCTTGAAACATGAGTGTGATTTTGACTGATAGAGACAAGGTGAGAAGAAGGCATGAAGGTTTCCATAGCCATGATCAAGGGCCTGAAGGCAGAAAAATATGTGGAGAATGGGAAATAATGGGTGAGTTTAGCCTTCAATGAGTACTCTATCTGCACAGAATTTCTAGACCATACTTGTAGATGTAATTTCCTATATGATTTACAGTTCCAGCTATATTGTAAAGCCTTTGAAGTAATAACCAAGGCTTGTTTTCTCGGAAGTCAGGTACACCTGACTTTCCAGTGCAGAGGGCCAGTAATTGTGTGAGTACAGTAATGTTGACTAACGCAACCAAAAGGAGAGGGTAAACTTAGTGACTGAAGATGATATTGTAAAGTGCAAGGCCACATATTGAGTCGAGAAGAGGGCACTCAAGGAGGGCAACATATGATCTAATCATAATATTCCACATTTAGGAAAGTGATAGTATGTGAAGTATAATGGCTCGCAATTTTGTAGATTTTCATGAGATTAGAATAAAAATTAAATTAGTTGCTATTGTCAAAATAGTAAAAATCATCAGATCTAATATTAACAGATTTTACTATGATTATCGTTATGCTAACTATTCTGACATGCATTACGTGATTGACTCTTCACAACAACTATCAGGTAAATACTGCCATTATGCCCATATTACTGATGAATGGAGTGATTTCTGGAGAAAGCATAAGTAATTTGATCAGGCCACAAACTGCTAAAGTAGCAGAGCTGAATGGAAGGAACCAGGTTTAACTGAGTCAATGTCCATTGTTAACTGCTCTGCTAACCATAAAAATGTTTCAGCATTGAAGAAATTTATATCAGCAGTAAACAGCTATAGGTAGATGGTTTTTAAAATTCCATTTCAAGGACTTATTTCTATTCTACAACTTCGAATATGTTTATTATTTTGAAATATATTCACCATCTTCAAAAATAATTTAATATTTCTGTCTCTATCCTTTGCACTTATTCTTGTTACTTCCCTGAATGCTCTTTAGTAAGATATCTCCAGGCTCCACCTTCTGTAACCACATGCAGTATGATTCTGGGTCCAGTTACTAGCTCCCCTCCTTCACCTCATGCATTTTTAGCCTGAGTATGGTATAGAAATACTATATGTTTACTTGTTTATTAGTAATTCTCTATCCAGGTAGGCCCCGTGGGGGTAAGGATTTTTAAATGTATTTTGTTCATTGCTGTATCCCCAGAAGATAGGAACCACATCTGGCACAAACACAAAGTGAGTACTCAATAAATATATATTAAATGAGACAAATAAACAAACAAATATGAGTAGGTGAAAGAAGGAATGGATGCTCACTGCTGGTCTATGGTCATCTGAATCTGCATTGTTTTAATAGCTATTTAAGTACCTGAGAGGCTGGGGCTATGACATGTCAGAGTGTTTCATATAGTGTCACTTTGATAATGATGATAAAGGGGAAGCCAGCTGAGTTACAGCCTTCTTTGCATTATCCTACCTCTAACTGAATACTATGGATCTATCTTAGCTCTTCATAATGATGTGGTTGTAAAGAGAAGACTCCATAAATTCTTAAATTGATGGCAATATGTGGAGCTTGAAATTATCAACCATAGTATTCTATGACCAAATATGTACATTTTGAACCTGGTTTAAAAATCTAGACATATGTATCTGAAAATGTAATTTGTACTTCCATAATGTGTACATTTATAATTATTTGATTTAATCTATGCTTCTAAGTCTTCAAAAAATAATCTTTGGGCTAAAACTTGATTCTCACAGATTCTTCACTAGACAGGCTGGGTTGCATATTAAATCCTAAAATATTGCATTCCATTCCATTGGAAGGCTGTATTATTCAAAAAATGGTATCAGAACAATTCACTAGATATTTGAAAATTTGGAAAAGATTTCCATTTTATGCATTTGAAGAAGTAGATTAAGGAATTACATGGTGGAAAATCGCAAAAGACTAAAAGAAAACTATCCTTGGGATAAGAAAGAACTTTATAAGCACGACATTAGTGCCAAAAACTAAAAGATTGATAGAATTATCCACATAAAAATTAAAAACATTTTTAAGAATACTAATTTTGAAAGATAAGTGACAAAATAGGAAAGTGTGTATTGCCCCTAATTTATTAACAAAGAAAAATTCAATATTAAATGGCAAAAAAAATGGATAGGAAAATAACACAAATATGCAATTAACTAATAAATACATAAAAATCTACAATTTCACTAGCAAATAAGGAATTAAAAATCAAATCAAATATAAAATAGCACATTATGCCCATCAGAGTGGCAAAGGTAAAAAATACTGACACTACAATGGTACATTTATATATAAATATCGCATAATATTTCTCAAGGATCATTTGTCCAATGTATCAACATTTAAAATATGAATACTTGTAACCCAATATTTTCATATTGACAAATCTAAGAATTCATACTGAGGTAATAATGAGGGATACAGAATATGTAAAAAATAAAACCATAGTTTCATGTAAATGTGTTTAGTTGAATAAATTGGGATATTAAAATTATATCTATACTAATAAAAGCATAATATGCTAATTAGACTAGACAGCTGAACGACCTTCTGGACGTCATTACAGACATCCTTCCTGACGAAGCCATGGTGGCATGGACCAAGGGAGAGGCAGTTAGGGACAATCAGGGAGGCAGGCGAGTGGTTAGGGGTGATCAGGAAGGCAGGCACAATGACCATCAGTGGGCAGACACTCCGACCATTAGCTATGAAGTGCAATGACCCCCAGGAGACAGACACTCAATGTAGGAGCTGCCAAGCTGTGTTGACTTGGCAGCTGTGGTTCTTGGGTGACACACCCGGAACCAGAGAGGAGGTAGCCCCATTCCAGGGTGTGCCACCTGAGAACTGCCCTCTTGCAATCTGGGACCCCTCAGGGGATGTCAGAGAGTTGGTTTCGATCTGATCCCCGCAGACCAGGCCAAGGCACCCTACTGGTACATGAATCTGTGCACCGGGCCTCTAGTTTAGGTATAATTCCTGAATGAAAAGTATACTGCTAAAAACATTTGGCTCCATGCTCTGAATTTTAACTACATCTTTCCTGCTATGTTTTCTAGATACTGTTTGCCTGATCACCTAATGGATAAACTCTGAGAACCTGTGAGAGCACACTATCTGCACGTGTGCGGGCACACACTGACACACAAACATACATGCACACACACCATTTCGACACATGCTGGCATTCTCCATACATGCCGAAGTCAATAAGGTTTGCAAATGGACTGAGAAAAAGGAAAACATTGATTGCAGCAAAAACTAGGAGACATTCCTGTTTTTAAAAGAGCAAGTTGAGGAATGGAGTGAATAGCTTTAATTTACATAGTTACTTTTAAGAAAATGCCTTAGAGTAGGTTAGATCACTGGGACTACTAGACTAGCCCTGTATGCGCAGATATACTAATATTCTAATATTGGGGGAACAGAGGTGTCCTTGTGGGGTTAGAGAAAATAATGGAAACTGTATATTTCAAAATAACAAATAATGCAAGTTAATGTTTCCAAACTTTTCATATCCCTCCCCCGTCTTATCTTTGAACTGGTTAAGAGAACTTCAAAGTAAATTCATTGTTAAGTTAAAAGGCAAAATCCATTAATTTTAACTTTAACTCCAGTTAATGTAAAGGGTTCTAAATTTTAACCTTAATGAGTGAATGATTTTCTAGTAGCTTTTCCTGAATTACAGTTTAAAATATATAAAACCAGCACTTGACCTAAAATCTAAAATCAGACTTGCTAATAAATATCTACCAGCTCTTCTACATCTTACAGTGCATATAGAAGCTATTCATAATTGTCAGGACTGATATATGTGCACATGCAAAAATGAGGTATGCACAACAGGCTGTTAACTGACAAGTATATATTTAAATCTGAGATTTAATAGTTCAGTATGATAGCTGATAATTATTATATTTATAATCAATATATGTAATTTTAGATGCAATTCTTTTCCCAAAATGATCATATCTTGTTCACCACATAGTTTCTGCTATTATACAATGAGGCATATCACTCTGCATCCTATTACAAAATAATTTCTATTGGATAAGTTCTTGTTCAGATATATAATTGAAAATCACTTAAACATTAAATCATGGATTCCAGAAAGATCTAATATAAAAAGAAATGAGAGCTAGTGACCAAACAAAAGGAGGATTGACATGAGACAATTAATAAAGTAAGTAGGTTTTAGAGAAGAAATTTGAGACACATGCTTCAAAAATGAAGTAGAAATACAATAAAGTGAGGTAAGGTTTCAGTGAAATAGAAATTTAAAAATAAAACTCAGGCCTGACTGGTGTGGCTCAGCTGGTTGGAATGTCCTTCCATGCAGGGAAAGGTGGCGGGTGCAATTCCAGTAAGGGCACATACCCAGGTTGTAGGTTTGATGCCTGGTCCAGGTGCCTGTGGGAGGAAGCCTATTGATATTTCTCTCCGCCACCTATGTTTCTCTCTATCTATCTCTCTCCCTACCTCTTTGTCTCTCTAGAATTGGTAAAAATATATCCTTGGGTGAGGATTAAAACATTATAATAAAAAAAATAAAAACATAAATAAAAATCAGAAGGTTTCCTATGTGAGATGATAAAGTGTGGGTAGGGAAACATAAAAGTATGTAAATTAAAAAAAAAAGAAGTCTGAGGAAAAACTTAAATTTCATAATGAATGAAAATTCAATTCCATGCTAATACTTTTGATTCCATAGCTGGTGTTGAACGTGGGGGCCTAAATTCTGGTGCACTGCTCTCCTGCAGTATTGCAGTAATATTTACCATGTGAAGAGGCCAACCACAGTTTAGTTCCTCCAGCTTCCCACCTTTAACAACATAGCCAACCGCAAGTTAAATATAAATACATATGTCTGTGTATACACACAGGTACATATGCACACAACGTGCATATGCTCCCATGCATGCAGTGAGTGAGCCTTGGTTTCTGACAAGTGCCTTCTCCTTTTCCTCCTCTTCCTTCTTATCAAAAGAATGTTTTAAAACATACATGAATAAATCTATGCAAAATCCATGTTCTTGCCATTTTATTCTATGCCACAATATTCTATTTAAAAAATCAAATAAGCCCTAACTGGTTTGGCTCAGTGGATAGAGCATCGGCCTGCGGACTGAAGGGTCCCGGGTTCGATTCCCGTCAAGGGCATGTACCTTGGTTGCGGGCACATCCCCAGTGGGGTGTGTGCAGGAGGCAGCTGATCGATGTTTCTCTCTCATCGATGTTTCTGACTCTCTATCCCTCTCCCTTCCTCTCTGTAAAAAATCAATAAAATATATTTAAAAATAAATAAATAAATAAATAAAAATAAAAAATCAAATAATAAGTATAAGGACTGTATGTGCTAAGCTCAAATTATTCACATTCACATCTAAAGTACTTTTAAAATTGTGAAATAAGTTTTCAAGTTTATGATGGCTCTAAATTGCACACCATTTTCATATAAATTTCACCTTATGAGAATAAATTAAAATGAAAATCATACAGTGCGCATTTACATATACATTTCTTGCAAAATGGTTTTCAAAAGTTTGCTACCAATGGATTATTTTCTTGATTAGCTTAAAACCCTATGAAATAAGGAAGAAAGAACTTATAATTGAGCTTATATAAACATCTACCTTCAATAACTTAGCAAGCAAACATTCACAAATGCTTTGCATCCTATTTACTTACAACAGTCCTATAAAACAATAAACCTCTGAAAGCAATTACTTTGAATTTATTTTTCTTCCACGTTGGAGCAGAAAATGTTGTCATGCCAAAGTTAGCATCGAACTTGCATCATAATAGAGATTTATTGAGACACGGCACAATGCTGATTAAAAAAAAATAAAGCATTGAAATACACCCTAACATCTTTCCTGAAATACATGATAATAATTATCTTAGGAAAAGGTGGTGCTGACAACAGCATAAATGATGCTGCCAAATGGAGAGTTAATTTTATTTTAAAGGATTAAACCATAAATTACTTCTTTAAAATTAGTGAGAGAAAAAATGGATCGCTTCTAAAGTCAATTTAATCAATTCACAAGAATTTTGCACAAGAGAAGAAATTATTAGACCATAATACTTCAAGAGGTTATATGAGAATCATATTAAAGAATGTTGCCACTCTTATTCAGCATCTAATTTGGAATATATATGACTGGATTTTCAAATATCTGTGTAACCATTTATATTTTAACATATTTATAAATAGTAGTGGGTTAGGTTTTCCTTACTTTTAAAAAATCTTTTCTTTTCAAAAATTAACTTCTAAGTAAGAGCTGTATGTGGCCCTGACCGGTTTGGCTCAGTGTATAGAGCATCGGCCTGCGGACTCAAGGGTCCCAGGTTTGATTCTGGTCAAGGGCATGTACCTTGGTTGGGGCACATCCCTGGTGGGGAGTGTGCAAGAGGCAGCTGAATCGATGTTTCTCTCTCATCGATGTTTCTAACTCTCTATCCCTTTCCTTTACTCCCTGTAAAAAATCAACAAAATATATTTTAAAAAAAAGAACTGTAAGTGATTTTCTTATGTGATATATGTATGTTAGCAAAGTCAACGCATAGTAGGCATTTACAAATTCATGTTGACTAATAAATGCTATTATAGTTCACAATTAGCTGTTCCCTCACTACCCTTGTGCTGCTTTCTATTGGCAGTATGAGAAAAATATACTTTTTCAATGCAGAAGGTTTTCCTTTCCTTTGACTTTGTGTAAGCTGTAGGACTTGCTGTGGCCAATGGAATGTGAACAAATGGCATAACTGAATAGAAGTCTGGCAAGCATTGGCTTAGTTCTGTCCCCTCCTGAGCATCTGTTCTCTTCCATGAAAACACACAGGTCAGCAGACCCCCATGGAACCAAGTAGACTTGCCTGTGACCAGCAGCCCTCAAGTAACATGGGCTAGAATTAAATGTTATCATAAACCACTGAGATTTTGCAGTGGCTTGTTGCTACAGGTAAAACTGACTGTGCACGATGAATCACAAATACCGTAATTGTTTGTTGTAATTACTTAAAATGTAAGAGCATATATAAGCCACAGTTGAATTGTTGATATAAAATATAGGAAGTAAACATACTTTTTGTGAAAAAGAAATTAAAAGCTTTCAATTTCTGTGAGTAGGGTAAGGAATCTGGGATTAACTAAGTCTTGATTCATTCTTATAGGAGGCAAAGAGGAGAAAAGGTTGCATTTAAATGATGGTACCAATTATGTGGCACCTATAGATACTTTCATCTACTGAACAAGGACTGCAATTTGATTATTGACAAATGATCCAAAATTATGTGTCCAAGTATAGAGGGAAAGTTGGATATGGTTATTGTAAAATAAAGTTACTAAAATGCAAATATTTTACTGAATTCAAAACAAAGTAATAAAAACTCACTTTTAATCTATTTCATGATGGCATTTAATCTATTTTCAGTTAAGAAAGAATAGAAGTAAACAGGTTTACATAAAAACTAAAATATATTTATTATAAGTATTTTCTTTGGTTCCTAATAAATGTTTATTAAAATAATGGTAATTGACATTTATATTTCTATGCTACTAATGTAGAAAGGATCATTAACTTATATTTATTAGCACATATTAAAGAATGGTCCATTGTGTTTGAAGATAATGGTGATTAAGACGTGTTTAGAACAGGACTGAGTATTAACAAATAGCAATGAAGTATTCGGGGGTTATTAGGTAAACTGTCATAAATCCTGGATTTAGTTTTTCTCTAGCAATAATATTTTATGTTGATGTTTGACCTTTATTTATCCAACCAGAGGCCTGGTGCATAAAATTCGTGCACGGGGGTGGGGTGTCCCTCAGCCCAGCCTGCACCCTCTCCAATCTGCGACCCCTTGAGGGATGTCCGACTGCCCAGTAGGATAGGGCCTAAACGGGCAGTCGGACATCCCTCACAATCCAGGACTGCTGGCTCCCAACTGCTCACCTGCCTGCTTTCTTGATTGCCCCTAACCGCTTCTGCCTGCCAGCCTGATCACCCCCTAATCACTCCCCTGCCAGCCTGATTGATGCCTAACTGCTCCCTTGCCAGCCAGTTTGCCCCTAACTGCCCTCCCCTGCAGGCCTGGTCACCCTAACTGCCCTCCCCTGCAGCCCTGGTCACCTCCAACTGCTCTCCCCTGCAGGCCTGGTCCCCCAACTTCCCTTTCCTGCAGGCCTGGATATCCCCAACTTCCCTCCTCTGCTGGCCTGGTCACCCCTAACTGCCCTCCACTGCTGGCCTGATCGCCCACAACTGTCCTCCCTTGCAAGCCATCTTGTGGAGGCCATCTTGTGTCCACATGGGGTCAGTCATCTTTTACCATGTGGGGGCAGCCATCTTGTGTGTTGGAATGATGGTCAATTTGCATTTTACTCTTTTATTAGATAGTATGTCTCTTGGTTGGAAAGAAGAATAAGGTCCATGGCCAGAAATGAGAAAATACTCTTTCTACAACACTAGTGACCAGAATACTACTGGCTATAATGGGCATATGGAACTCATTTCAAGAAACTATCATATTTACAAATTTGTGTATAGTGAGGAGACAGGGGTGACAAAAGTGTATGGAAGACAGTGGTTAAAGAAGATTTAAAAATCATCATTAAAATATCATTAAACAGTCCTAGCTGGCTTGGCTCAGTGGATAGAGCATCAGTCTGGGGACTGAAGTGTCTCAGGTTTGATTCCAGTCAAGGGCATATGCCTGGGTTGTGGGCTCAGTCCCCAGTAGGGAGCATGCAGGAGGCAGCCAATCAATGTATTCTCATCATTGATGTTTCTATCTCTCCCTCTCCCTCCCTCTCTGAAATCAATAAAAATATATATTTTTAAAAATCATTAAACATCATTAAAATTAAGCTATTAAATTTTTTTATTATTTCAATTATTTTTTAAATCACACTGCCCAACCCTATAAGTAAATGCATATAGGTGGATATGTAATTTGTTAACTTCCAAATAAATTCATCCAATCCATCAATAGCTGACGGGAAAGTTATTTCTGCTGTTAAGTTGCCATCAGATCTGCCATCTGGACCTACCATTTCCATCGATAGATCAAATGTGTCATTGTTAGAACCAAGTATATAAATTCTAATCTCTTCAGAATGCCATGAAGTTCCTATTGTACCAAGCAGTAATTATTATTTAATTCATAAAAATGCTATAAGTGTGCTCCTCAGTTCATATTCACATTTTTCTTACCTCCATAGCCTATCCACACCTCAAAAACCTAATCTTTAATGTATGTCTTTATTTCTTGTACCCTCATACAATATTTTCTCTTTATTTTTGTTTATTTTTTCTTTTCAAACAGCCCATTTTTCTCTCATCAATGATGAAATTTAGTGATCATAACCATTTCCTTGTAAATATCCCCTAGCATTACCACCCAACTTGATATAAATAATCAATCAGAGTATTTTCTAATACAAATATTACAGATCGCAGAAAACAACACAATATAATTTCAGAGTTTCAAAGTGGCATTTTATTATGTACACATTCATAGAGATTTCATAAAGATTCAGGAAAACAAAAAAGGGCAAATAATAAAGAGTTCATGTATTATTAATCTTGTTTAAATTTAAGAAGTTAATAAGGATTGAAATCTATTGGACAAAATATTTGTATTTTTATATTGATGAAGATTGATGAAGATACATTTTTAAATAACAGTTCTTTAATTAAAATCCCAACAAGATAGCATATTTGCAAATATTCAGATCTTAAATAATCAAAACAGTGAGACATAATTCCCCAATTTGCTTGCTATTTTTTTTTTTTTTTAGTATCTGAAATTCAGCAAAAACATGTGAAGTGATTATTTGGACATATTCCATGTTCTTAACTTGCTGGTTTTATACAAAAATAAAGTTGATTTCTTTACAATTATGAACTATGATGTTTTCCTATGATTTCACTAGTCAAAATATTTTTTAAGAATAATTTTATTTGCTTATGGTGGTTTTTCTCCATCAAAGAACTTTATTTTAAATCTATTATTTCTAAATAAAATGTCTGTTCATATTTAAAGTATTACATAAATGTTAAAATGCATTTATTTCCATATTAGAATAAACTTAATCTACATATTCAGAATTATTCTTTTTGAATCCTATTAAAAACTGAATTTTCCCACTTACAATGAATCTTCCTCAGTATTAAGGGTTTGCTTTGACTATTGAAATTCTTTTAAAGATCTTATTGATAAATCATGTTTCCTTTTAATTTCTGCAAAAGCATACTTCTTAAAATTATTTGATTTTAAAGTCTTGAAGTATACATTTGGATGCTTTTCTTTCTACAAATATTTTCAGATTCAATACAGTTTAGTGGGTCTCTCTTCCTGTAAGGACATTTAATAGGTTATAGAACTTCACAGAAGAGTAGAAGACTAAGACATGGTAAATGCCCCTGTGAAACTCACAAGCTCTAGGGGGACAGACATATACATTCGAACAATAATCATTATGTGGTAAATGCTACATAAGGGTGTTAAGTATATGCATTTCTTGAGGAAGCATCAGCAGGACATGCGACATGCACCGTTGCACAGGGCCCGCACATGGAAGAGATTCTTGTGCTTGATTTAATGCTCTGTTATCACCATCTTGCATTCTAATCAGTTTTTAAATAAGGACTCCAAATTTTCATTTGTACTAAGACAGTCCAAAATGTGAGCCTGTGCAAGGCCAAGGCCATATGTTGGACATTGGGGAAATAGAGGAGCTCTAAGCTTCCCAGAATAATTGATATCTGATTTGGGTCTTGAAGGTTGAATTGGAGTCTGGAAAGAGAGATGAAGATGAAAAGAGACAAGTAAATTCAGAATGGATGTAGAACAAAGACATGGAATAAAATTTGCTTAGGAATAATAATTAGGCTCTTCCAGGCAAGAATGGGTAATTTGTAATCAGATTTTTAGTGGTCTTCAAAGGCTTAACTAGGTTAGATTTTTAAAAGTGAAATGAAGTTTAAGTTGGTGCTAAATGTGAAGCTGTGGAGAAAGAAAGGAGAGGGAGATATTTGTTAGACCATAAGGGCAGAAATCTATACAAAAGGTGTATAGAGGGCAGTGAAAGTGGTGATGAAATGATGGATATGCAACAAATATTCAAGGGTAATGGTGCTTTATACACATATCTCACCATTTGTCTTTTATTCTTAAAAGAGAGTAAAAAAAAAAAAGAATTTCAGGAGGCCCATTGAAATGGTTAAAATAATATACTGAGAGAGTGATACAAATTTCTTATTCACAAGGTACTAATCACCTATGAATAAAGTGAGGCCACTGATGCTTTATAGTAAAAGACCAGCAATTTTCACTAAAATAAAAAAATGAAAAAGAATAAAAACCAAAACCCTGATCAGGGATCCATAAACATACAAAATACAAACTGTTCCATATGGTTAGTTCTTCTACTGCTATCTAAAGCACCAAATCAATCAATCAACATCCCATAAAGTCAAATTAAACACATTAAAATGAGTTTGATATGATGGAGTCAAAGCACTTGATTTTTTTTTTACTTCTCAAGTTATTCCTTTGAAATAGGAATATGATCATGTAAACTAAGGAAATTACTACTTTTAGGCATATCAGAGATTGGTATAATAACTTTTCCAAATACAGATCTGGAAAGAGATACTGCATATTTTACTTTGGGCTAACGAACTTAGTTGAAAACTATTTAAAAAGTCTTTTAAGATGGAAATTTTCTGCTGTAAAACTTTCTTTTGTACAATTTTATAACTCACAACAAAGGTATAGAAGGATAGTGTGATATATAACTGAGTATAATAAAGATATTAGTGAAGATATAAGTAGCATATACTGATTTTCTCAATGTAATGAGGTTTGCAAGACATTCAAATCAGTAAGCTAATTCTCCCTACTAGTTTTCATCAACTTATTTTGTATATAATCTTAAATTGTTGCTCATGATTCCTATTTTGTTAATCATTTTCTCTGTGCTCCTATGTATATTTAAAATTATAACTTATTCATAGTCAAACTTTTCTTAAATGGGTACTATTTTTTAATATTGATTCATCATCAAAAATATATAGTTTGCTTTTGAATAAGTAAACATTTATTTTTTAATGTGCATGAATATATTTCATTAAAATGTGATTATAAATAGTCTGCTCATTGATCCTATATAATAAAAGGGTAATATGGAATAGACCAAACAGCAAACAACCAAACAACCAATCAAATCATAATATGCTAATGATATGCTAAGGCTGCTCAACTGCTTGCTGTGATATACACTGACCACCAGGGAGCAGACAGTCCACTGGTCAACCAGTTGCTATGACATGCACTGACCAACAGGGGGCAGATGCTGTGACTGGTAGGTTAGCCTGCTGCTAGGGTCAGGCCAATAGGGATTGAGTGAGATGGGCTGGACACGCCCTGGAGCCCTTCCACAGTTGCTCCTGGCCCAATCGTGCACCAGTGGGGTCCCTCAGCCTGGCCTGAGCACTTTCGCAATCTGGGACCCCTCGGGGATGTTGGAGAGCCGGTTTCAGCCCGATCCCACGGGGCACTCCCTTTGGGAGGGCACCAGACATATGGCTGGTGAGCGCTGTTGTGGCAGCGTGAGCCTCTCCCAATTGGGACTGATTGGGCGCGAGCCTGCAGCAGGCACAGTGGAGCTGGGGTAAGTGGGAGCTGCAGGTAGGAGCTGCAGGCAATGTTGAACTGGGAGTTTCGGCCTGATCCCTTGCAGGCCACCCAGAGGGACCCCACCTGTGCATGAATTCATGCACTGGGCCTCTAGTAATATAATAAAATCCAAGACCACATTTGTATAAATTGGAATAAAACATAAATAAAAGGACAATCCCTGACTTCAACAAGACTATAATCTTGAACTTTAAATAATTTTGTGTAAATAAATTAAATAATTGATTTTCTGTTTTAAAAAATTACACTTCATTTGATGGATTCCATCTCAAGGATCTCTCATCTTTGCCCAACTTCAAAGAAAAAGTGCCATGGGAAGTGAACATTGGAAGGGGCTGGAGCAGTAGCACAGGAAGTCCCAGTGATGAGTGAGAAGTGAAACTTCAGTAGGACCTGAATGTGAACTGCAAGCATGAAGCTATATGCAAGTGTGATGAGTGGGAGAACAGAGTTGCAAAATAAACAAATAAATGGAAAAGTAAACAAGAGCCAATTATAAAGGATCTTGTAATGCACACTTAAGGGACTGTTTGTATTTGAAAGACACTGAATTGTTAAAAAGACACAACAGGATTTTGCATAAATATCATTTTAAGGTTGCCATGTAGTAAAACATGTGAAAGAAAACTTTAAATGCCTCCACCATTTCTTTTCTTATATGGAAAACTAGAATACATGAGTACTATGGAATACCTTCAAAGTATATAATTACTTAAAAAATAATATTGGGTCTTGATAGTCTTTGGGGACTTTATCTTTGAAAGAAACTTTCAATTTGACTTCAGTGTAAACTATTGAAAACAAGTATTTTTTAAAACAAATTCATTTTAGAGCTGTTTATTTTAATGGAGCAGGAATGGGCCACACAATTATCCTAGCCAGTTAACTAAACAATTATATTCCTGTATCTATGGAAAAGAAATGGTTCAAAGGAGAGAAAGAAAACAACATGGTTTCAAGGCCATTTAAGTTAAGCAATATACTTTAAAACTACATGAGATTTATTTCTAACTCTTTGTGCACTGGGAAAATCTGGCCAATAATAAATTCAGAATACATAGTAATAAAGAGCAGGAAAATAACATTAAAAATAAGTATCAACCCTTAAAGTCCAACAGGAGGGATGTAGATGAGTTATGAAAAAATAGTTCTTCCTCTCATTAGAGCAGTTAAACATTAGCTAGGTTATCAAGTGAAGTCTCTATAGACTCTTCTCTTGAAGGTTTTTAGCATCTAAGAAGCAGCCATTTATCTTGAATTGTTGAGCTAAGTCCTGTCTGCTGGCAGGTGAAGGACTAGGTCACTGCTGAATTCATAAGTTCCTTGTTACTAGTCATAAGTTCCTTGTTACTAGCTGCCTCATTCAGTTATTCAGTCTTTTTATTCAGAAGTGATTGTCAGCAATGTTAAACATGATACAAATTAAATGTTTTCCGATACTAACATATGAAGAAGACTTATTAAAAACATGTGGGTCATTTAAGATCATTATTTACAAATATATCCAGAATTAAGTGTTTGAAAAGATGTCAAAATAATAAGTAGTATAGAGACAATTTAAAATTTTGTCATTTCTGGGTGATACTAGAAATATGAGCAAGCATTTTTGAGAAGAGTTGCAGAAATGTGATTCCTGAATAATACAAATTATATAAACAAATTTCTGTGAGAAATGTTTTTAGAACTTTGCACATTAATTTAAACAGTTATTCTCCCTTTTCCTTCACTGCCCTCCATCTAGATCATGAAAAACTTCAATTCTATGTTTGGCACAGATGACTTCAAGGAAAATAAATTATGTTAATCAAAACAGCAAAGGATCAATAAGCAAATGAGCACATAGCCTAGATAGTGTCATTCCAAAGAGTTGCAAAGATTCATCTTACTCTATCTTGATTTATGCAACTACCGTTCTTTATTCTTCACCTCTGGAAACTAAGCATTACCATATGACAAATAAAAAGTAAAACAGTATATTTAGTCTAAGTATAGAAATTCTAAAATGACCTATAACATCTTTACTTAAAAAAATATTTAATATATATTTTAAATGTTGTAATTTATGTTAAGTAATATATTTTTTCTGAAAAAATATTCTTTAAAACTGTTATTTGAAAACTTAAAAAATATATAAATTCATATAAAAGTTAAATGTGGACAAAAGTTAGATTGAAATATTATGAGGCACTGATTATGTCTGGGTTACACAGATATTCTACAATATAGGTATCACTAAAATTATTATTTTTAAAATAAAAGAACTGCTTGAGCTGTATTGCTTTATTGATGAGATTTTATAGGCTCAGAGGACAAAATGTGCACTAAGTTAGACTGCACTGTCCTGCCTTCAGAACTAACACTTGGTAAATATTTTTAGAACAAAATTTCCACAATTTCCAAATATAGCCTAAACTTAGGATTTTGAATTGGTTTAAATTTTTACCTATATTTAAAAGATACTCGGAGAGTGGTCCAAATAAGGTCATGCTGGCCCTTACATATCACAATTTCTTCCCATTTAATATAAACAAAAATTTTATAATAAAAATGTTGCTTTAGTTCATAGCCAGAACAGAATAATAAATTACAGTCTCCCTTCTTAAGTCAAAATAACAATTTATTTAAATAAATTTAACCAAAGTCAAATTATTTTTAATAAGTTACTCCCCTTAACCCTCCAAATTCAGCAAACTTTTCATCCCATAACAACCTTACAACTTTTTTTTTTAATTTTTACTAAGAAACAATTTAAATACTGCTTTTAATGAAATTAAACTAATCTAAGCACTTGACACAATCATGCCAACAGTCGTTGAATGTATCTGGTGGTTACCTGCAAGTGATAATAGAGTAAATTTTGGCTTGTGTTCTATATAGATTATCGTAGGTTTTAATTTTCTCTGTTGCAATGTTTAATTGATAACAACAAAATGAACACAGTCAAGGACTGACTCCTGGCAGCAACAGGTCACAAGACCAAGATTTCTCCTTTTCTTCTATTTTTTTCTCCCCTTTCTGTTTTGTAACCATAGTAAAACAATAGAAGTGAACTTTCCCTGAACTTTTCTCTCTAAAGGCCTGGGTCCAAGTTGACCCAGCAGGGCAAGCTGGAACCTGATACTATCAACCCGAGGACTGCTAAAGCAATCAGGTTCAACAACAACCATATATGTTCCCTAATGTCATTTTGCCACAAAGCCAAAGCAAAAGCAAGCTATTTCTAGTAAATATTGTCTTTCTATTGTGTCAAAGATTAATTCAATAGTATAAACATGCATAAACCATGAACTAAATGGTAGACTACAGAAATGTATTATTGTTCTTTTATAATTATATCAAAGTCTATTTGTAGATAAGGCCCAATCCCACCAAAAAAAAGCTGTTAGATGAATTATTAATGAACAGATTATTTAAATCCTTACAAATTTAGATGATCTTGCATTTAACTTGTCATTTTATTAAATTCTCATCATAACCTGTTTTAAAAGGAAACATTCTTAAGAAATCTTTTTCATGTTCTTCTACTGGCAATTAAGGTATTCATACATAACTGATTAAATTAACTAATGAAGATATTTGTTGTTTCTATAACCACAGCACGATGAATAATGAATTATATGGACTTCAGTAATGCCATTCTCAACGCTTTCATTCAACGGGTCATTGGCATTTCTTTTAAATCCAGTTTTCAAAAACTGTAATTTTATAACAAATCATTTTTAAGAGTGACTATATTCAGAAACAAGAAACAATTATAATTTCTAATATTCACAAATAAACATTATAAAAGGGTTCAACCCATTTTCAATTACTAATATTCAAGTACAATATTATAAAAATTTAATAAAGATTATATACTAAAGAGAGGTTATTCTGTCATTACTTGACACCCTCTCAAAATGTCTATGTAGCTACTTAAAATAAATCACATATAACAATTAATTACTTTCAAATGCTAACAACAGTACTTAAGTAGATGCTCAGTTACATTATTTTCTTTGAATATTATCTCCTATGGGCTTTAGGGTACACTTTCAGTGGTACCGAAATTGGCAGTGTGCCCTGTAGATGAGATCTTTGTTATAGTAAAAATTGATCTCAACATACCAGTGAAAAGGAATCAGAATTATACCCAACATATAAGAGGAGTTTTAAAAAATAACTAAATGAAGAAACAGGGATGTTAACCACTGTAAAAACAGTTCTCCTAAGAATGGTAATTTTCCAGAATAACATAAGATAATCTATTTTAAAAGTAAAACAATGTTTAAAAAAGAATATTTTTATACTTTAAGTGATTCAACTAAGTAAATTATAGTGGAGATTAACTTGTGTAGGTGTAGGTGTTTAAAGATAGTATTATACACATTTTAAAAATATCCAGACAAATTACAAACAATAAGAAATCTTTTCCAATGTATTAAATATATACAAGATTCTTATTGAAAACATAGGTTTAATATTTTCATCTAACAAAAATTGACTTCCCAACAGTAATATAAATAATATCACTAAAATGCAGGTTTAAGTCTATTTTAGGAAGACTGTCTTCAATACTTATAAAATATAGGGCATTGACTAGGGAGATTAAAATGTTAAATGTATAAATGTATACTGTAACATAGAAAAAATGGAAAGAAGACCACAGGGCCAAGAAATAAAATATGCAGAGGGACTACTAGCCTAACAATTGGTCTACCTTTTGAGGTCTCCAGAGTGGATATGATGACTCTCTTTTCTCCAAGTTTAAGACATAAGACATTAAGCCTACATTTACTGATGAAGAAGGAAAAGTTAACATAGGCAGAACACCTAATGAATAACAGGTGAGTGATAGATCTCATCTCAACTAAATTCCAACAATCCTAAAAGGCAAATATTATTATCTCCATTTCTCAGATGAAGAAATTAGAGCTGGCTGACTCCTAGTTTCCAGATCTTTGTGTCAGACTCATGTATCTCTGATTCCAAGGCCTGTACTTATTCCATTATAACATGATTGCCTCTGAATAACAGAAACAATAGATCACTTGGCCAGGGATCAAAAGACAGAGCTGTCACGTATTAGGTATGTGACCTTGGTAAGGCACTTAACCTTTTGGAACCCACATCTTCCCTTCTCTAACACATTCAAGGGGTGCTAAGGTGGATAAAATTTCTAAATCAAATAAAATAGTCAAAGAAGCTAATATTATTCTAAGGTGGCCAATAAGAAGACTGTGGACAGCTACAGCAAAAGAAAAAGGTAACTCAGTGTATTCTATGATTTCCAAGTGTACATTCTTCCAACCTCAGAATGTGGTTTCCTACATGTGTCACTATCTTCATCCCATTTTCAATTTTAATGGTACTATTTTTCCTCTGGCTTGGCCTGAGTTTACTGAGTACAGACATTACATAGGAATATTATTAGCTGTTAATATCTATCTACTGGTGGATACAGAAAATATAAGAGAATTTTCCAATAAGAAAAAAAATCAGACTATATAAGTAAAAAGGTGAGTTTCAGTCTAGTGGGAGAATTAGAATAACATGCTTTGGTCATTTCATTTTTTTTATCTGAAAAAGTGACAAAAACTAGTTTTTAAACTAAAATGCTGTATTCTGCTATAATTTCTAGATCAGCTTAGTAATGAAAATTGATATCTAACTCATTAATGATTAAAACAAACTACTGAGAAATTAGAAATGGTGTTTTGCCTTTTTTATTGAGTCTTAAACCTTCTTTCCATTAGTATACTGAATATCTGGATATTTCACAAGCATTTCAAATGTAATATGTCAAAAATAAACTTGTTTTTCACCCTAAACCTGCATCATGTTATCATTTGTACTAGTATTCCATATATCTGTTAATAAACCACCATGCATCCCATCCCTTAGGCCAGACTCAGGGGTCATCTCAATTCATGTCTCTTCTTTAGTATACTTTCTACTTCTCAGCTCAATGGTCACCAGCTTCTATTGATTCTACCTATGATATTTCTCAACCCACTCTCTTCTTCATTCACCTTGCTCCTGCCTTATCTGAGGTTGTTTCCCTTCTGATCCTGTAGTGTACTGCTGACCTGTGATCTGGATAGAAATAACATTGCAGCACTTCAGTGTATTCTGCAAATATTCCAAAACTCACCAAATTTCTTATCATAACATGCCAGACCCTCCATGGTCTAATGCCTCAGTTTCTTTCCAGTATACTTTCTCAAAACTTCCCCACCTTCTCTCTGTAATTGGTACCTAATTACTTTCAAATATCCATGCTTTACAGATGCAAATCCTTCTGCCTAGAATGCTCTTTCTTCAATTTTCCATGGGAGAAACCTTAAGCCAATTCACCTGGATCCCTTCCCTAATCTCCTCAGGTACCAACTTCCATCCATTTTCATAATACCATGGACTATATTTAATATCACATCAATAGAGTAATTTCTATATTATTTCTGTGTAGATACACAAAGCTTTTAAATGTAATAATGATGTTCTATTTATTTTACCAGATCAGCACTCCATTAACTAGCAAAAAATTAATACTACTTTTGCTGATGAATCAGCTGAATATGTAAAAATTAATAATTTTCAAAAAAGTATGTATCATGCATTAAATCACCAGAGAATATTAAAATGTAGAAACCACCTTTCTGAAAAATAACCACCCTGCTTTAAATTGTGAGATATAACGGATTCATCTAAAGAGACTACTTTTATTGAATAATCAATTATATTACATAAATACCTACAAAATTTCAAATACAAAATAATCTAAAGCTAACAATATAGAATTTTCTGTGCTACAAAATTTTAAAAGGGTTCTTAAGTGTGAATCAAATAATACAAAATATTAAGTCATCATTGCCCTTTAAAATCCTTTCAACAAGAATTCCCTAATTGTACTTTCACTTTATCTCACTGTACCAGTAAGTAAATAAATTAACAAAATAGCTTTTATCACACAGAATAACCTTTTAACTGAGGGATTATCTCTAGTTTATTTTTCATTTCTTTCACTGCAGATAGCAGTTCATGCCTCATTGATTAGTTTGCTGAGGTGGTGACCAGAAATGAAAACACAGTCTCTCAATATTGTAAGGACCTGAGTGAGTGAACTCACACATACACACATAAACACACACACACACACACACATGCTCATGCACACATATTCATTCTATGTCTTTATGCCTGGCATTTAGTTTCTAAGAAACAAAGAGTCAAGAATTATAATTTCCATTTCTATTACCATGCTCACCTACAACTGCATCTCTTAGATTTATTTCTGATTTACATTTTTTAATGCTTTTTCACTCAATTGTAGTTAAATTTTTTTCTATCATAACTTAAACTGTGCATTTCATGACAACTTTCAAAGGAAGAGAAATACAAAGTCAAAGAAAAAAAGTGTAGTTTCCATCAGACTCCTGCCATTTCTGAATTTAGGATAGCCTCTATTTTGAGACAGCCATTAAATGCACACCTAACATTTGAGACTTGACATATTCATCAGTTAGCTTCATTTCCCATCAGACCTTTAGCTCTAAAAACCCTATCCTTTCTTCAGCCCCAAATATCTTGAATTATTAGTCCAAAAATATGTAAACAAGAGAAGTCACAGAAATTAAGTATTACAGTAAGTGTTAACTAGAGTAACCAGAATCAGGGAGGACAAGACATTCTATTCTGGCTGGTATGCTGCCACTCAGGATTATTAAATCTTGTGTTTGGTGTTTGGAAACAAAAATCATTGATTACCCAGTGTACACCAGAAAAGAATAAACACGGGCTTGAAGGGTTTAAAATCCAGGACAAAAAAAAGAGGAAAGAAATTATATGGTCCCACATGGAAAGTAAAAGCTTTGAAAAGATATTAGGACAGAATAGGAACCTCAAAACATTTCATAAAGGGTAAACAAATAAAAGTCATATCAAATTTGGTCCTTTCACTTTTGAGGTCAAGATAAAGGGAAGAGTGTCCTGGCCAAATATAAGGAACAGCCTGTTGAAGGTTAAAGGCAAAAATTATCACCCTCTTAGATACTTGTCCCTTCAGATCTGAGTCAAGCAGAAGTTGGACAACTTATTCAATTTATCAGGGATGCTGTGAAACAGACATTGGCATTTTTTTTTGGAGGTTTAACTCACTGCTGTGGCCTCTTTCTAACCTGAAATTCCATATTCCCTTCACCATACCATGCTCCCCATTGCTTAGTCTAGTTGGTTATATATTTCAATATATGGTATGCTTTTTTCATTTATTTTGCTATTTCATTAATGAGGTACTTATATCCTTCACCTTTTATGTTATCCTGTTAATTGGCTGTCTGTCAACATTCCCAATTACTATCCATTCTACCCATTGCTTTTAGAATAAAGATCGTCAGGCAAGATGATTTTAAGTAACAGCCAAAGCAAACAGTCCTCACTACTCCAAGTTTTAGTGAGCTCTCTTTCTTGTTAATGCTCTTATTCCTCCCATTGATATTTAAACCCATCACCTCATCCATCCACACTTTTGGTGTTTTGCTTTCAACAATCAACTAAACCCTGCAAGAATTTAATTGATAATTAAGGTTAAAAGCTGAAATTTTGAGTATTTGCATTTAAAAGAGGCTCCTTCTGTGTGAATGTAATCTCTGATGTTATTTCTCAATAAAAATAAATGAAGCCTTTGCAGGCCACCTTTGAAAGGTTGCCTTTGACGTGATACTACAATGGCTTATTGCATTAAAGGCTTTGCTGTTCAAGGAACACCACAGCTTCCAGGTCGTACTATAGCACCCCACAAGCCTCTTCCTTTGGCCCTTCAGCCCCTTTATAACCTTCTGCCTCAAATTCTCACCAACTGATTACATTTGAGTTCATAGTACAATTTCATGCATATATAATTGGCTCAAGGATTTTATGTGTTGCACTGGAGCTAAATGAATAGATTGTTGTCCAAAAGTCAAAACTGTCTGATATTTTCTGTACTGTCCTCACAGCCCCCATGCTTCATATGCATTATACCATTACCAATAGTTTTCTTGTGTAAATGGAGGGGGTGATATCTCTCCTTCCATTAAAAATGGATTTATGCCTTGGCCAGTGTGGCTCAGTTGGTAGAATGTTGTCCCATGCACCTAAAGGACACAGGTTTGATTCCCGGTCAGGGTACATGCCCAGATTGCAGGTTCAGTACCAGATCAAATGGGAGGCAACTGATTGATGTTTCTCTCTCACATCAACACTTCTCTTTCTCTCCCTCTCCTTCTACTTCTCCTTATCCCTCTACCTTTCCCTTCTTCTGTCTCTTCTGTCTCTAAAATCGATAAAAACATTTTAAAAATGGATTTAGAAAGTGCCTGCCCCAAGAAACTTCATTGAATTATACTATTTAACTTTTATTCCTATATTTGTCTTTGCTGTTTATTCATTCATTCAACACTTGTGGAAAGTTTATTATATACTAGGGAAGGTTCTGGGTGGAGAAAGATAAAAAAAAAAGTATAGATGAATAGACTATTAAAATAGTACAGCGATTTTCTACTGGTGTGCTACAATAATGTTTTAAAATATATTTTTATTGATTTCAGAGAGGAAGGGACAGGGAGAGAGATAGAAACATCAATGATGAAAATTAATCATTGATCAGCTGCCTCTTGCACGCCCCCTACTGGGGATTGAGCCCATAGCTGGGGCATGAACCCTGACCACTAACTGAACTGTGACCTCCTGACTCATAGGTTGACACTCAACCACTGAGCCACACTGGCCAGGCTGCAATAATTTTTAAAGCATACAATACCTGACTATTTAGTCAGGGGCACTAACTTCTTTTCCCTTAGATTGTCAAATTAAAAAACTACAACAGCCAACACAACAACAGCCATCTGGTGTGAATGCCCTGTCTTGAACCATAAATATGGTCATATAAATAGTTTCATCTTATTGGTCACTTTGCATAATAAGGTTGTCTCTGAGTGGTTAAATCTTGGTACCAGAAAACCTTATATACAGGAATAGTAACCTGATTTTTTTTAAAGTCACTTTGGAGGAAGAAGAGTAGGTAATTACTATTATTATTATTTGTAAATCAGTCAAAATTATACCAATTTTTGTATCAGATACATTACATATTTTGGTGTGGTGAGGAAATTTAGTAATTAGTTTATGTGTGCCAGGAGATTAAAAAAAGAAAGGTTGAAAATCATTGGATTAGTAGGACAAGGAAGACTTCTCTAAGAAAGTGATACTTGAATATTAAGAAGTCACCAGCTATGAGAATAAAAGAGGGAAATGTTTTAGGCAAATGGATAGCGAATGCATAGGACCTACCATGAAAGAACTTTAGTCTGATCAGGAAACCAAAGGAGAGCCAATAAGGCTAGATTTCAGTATCTAAGGGGGAGAAAGAAAAGTGATAATAATTTCTGAGAGGCTGGCCGCATAAGAAGTTTGGATTTCTATTGACCTATCAATAATATTTATTTGTGTCTTCTCTTATTGTCTTAAATCTTTTCCTCTGTACTGCATATTTTTCCATTCCCCAAATATAATATATTCTCTCTCTCAGGCAGGAGACACACCTTTGCTGCCCTATTTTCAGCCATAAGGTCTATCTCAAGGCTCAGCTCATAATCATGTTTAACAAATGTGTTTGACTAAGTAAATTAAAATGTAATATAAGTGAAAACCATTCATTTAAAATTCCAAAGCACTCCACAGTATTTAAGTTTTCAGATTCTATAAAGAATACTACCAGTATTTTAATGAAATATGAATCCTGTGCCTGCTAACTAGTTTTTTATGTAAGGATTAATCTGCAGCCAATGGTATATTATATAAATGTCTATATTTAGCCTTTTTTTGTCAGTGCTTTGCTATCCACATAAAATATCAAGATCAACATAAAGGTAATAAAATGATACATAATGGCACATGGTGATGTTCTCTGTACTTTACTCATCAGTTCTGAGACGTCTTTATCAAAAGGTTCATTTTCCTTTGCTATTGAGTTTGTATCAGCAGTTGCTCCCCACACCTGTCAGAATGTTCCTACACCCAGATAAATGTGTTAATCAGATACTAAAAGCAAAATATAAATTTACTTTATTAAATCATTTCTCTTGATGATCCACAGCTACTTTTTGTTATAAATACTATACCGCAACAAATAATAGCATTGGTTGAAAAATATATGGAAAAGAACCTAAAGATATTTAAGAAGTAAATCCAGCATGGAACTTTTATATAAAGAAAGTAAAAACCTACTTTCAAGTATGCAAGTGTTAAAATATTATTTCACTATAGTATAAATGTTTACATATTAGAACTGGTGCCCTCATAAAACATTTGCCTAATACCACAGTAAATTCTTTCATTGTTTTCTCCAACTAGGATGACAACCATCTAACCTACATAATATTAAGCAGACATTTAGTTCCACCGATGTGAACAGCCAAGAGATTAATGCTGACAGAGCTAAATTGCACAAGAGTCAAGAAATGTGATCCAACAATACAATTATAATTATCACCAGGGGTGGTAAAAGATGAACATATTTTCATCTACCAAGGGCTCTGGATTAAAGGGCCAAATATTTAAATGCCACTTTTACTCATTTGGTAAGTAGGGGTATTCCAAATTCTATAATTATATGACTTTGCATACATTAATAGTTGCTTAGTATTAAAGGCTTCTGATAGCAATGTTATAATTAAGGATCAATCTCTATTTTTCATTTTCAGCCACTATTTCAAAAGCTCAAAAATAATCACCAGTTCATATGAGAATTAAAAAAGAACTACTTAACTTCTCCTGATTTTATTTCACTAAATTTACAGTTTACTTAATTATTTTTAACTTAGATTTATTTGTTGATATAATAAAGTAAATATAGATTTCAATAGCATTTTTCTCTCTTAAAGTTTTGTTAGAAAAACATATATAATATCCATTTTCAAAATATGATTTTAGGTAAAAGTTCTTAACAGTTTATTAAAGCATTTTCTTCTTGAGCGTTATATAATAAAGAAACTTAAAGTTATGAATATGAACCTGAATACTTTAATTATTCCTTTGCAGAGTATATCTACTAATGATATTTATTACAGGGATGAAATCAGAATGTATGTTCTTAGGCAATTATAAGACTATACCCTTAAGTTGTTTTTACTCCAGTAAAACTATAATTATATATGAGCGAGGAATATTCCTTAGCTGAATGCAACAGCATATGCCATTTGCTATAATGAGTTTCAATGTTATCTATTAGTAACACCATCAGGATGACATCGATGAAACCATCTTCTTTTTGGCTTTTCCTAATGACATGCTGGATGATTTTAAGAAGTCCAATACATTTTGTTTTCTCCTTATCACACTAAATCCCCCCACCTTAAAGCTTATTGAGCCTTTCAATGCAGGTAGATTTTTCTATGAGATTTTATATTTTGGAGTAGAGATATAAGATTGTTTGTTTTATTTATTTAAAAATAACTGTAATTCATAAGAAAGACATTCCCTTTTATTGACTATGAGTTGGAGTCCATTAGATATGAAATTCCAAATGGTTTCCTAGTTGCAGCTTCTCATTTGTGACTAAATCATACTCAACATCAAAGCAATTCTTTATTTATAATTTATAAGAAATATATTAAAATTAGGTTATAATTGAAAAAGGATATGTCTAGGTAATATGTGAATAATCCTATTTAATAAAGAGGTAATATGCAAATTGACCATCACACCCTCCCACACAAGATGGCCGCCCCCATGTGGTCACAAGATGGCCACACCCATGTTGTCACAAGATGGCCGCTCCCATATCATCACAAGATGGTCGCCACAAGATAGCCAGCAGGGAAGGGCAGTTGTGGCTGAACAGGCCTGCAGGGGAGGGAAGTTGGGGGTGACTGGCCCAGCAGGGAAGGGCAGTTAGGGGCAATTGGCCAGCAGGAGAGCAGTTAGGCATTGATCAGGCTGTCAGAGGAGTGGTTAGGGGGTGATCAGGCTGGCAGGCAGAAGTGGTTAGGGGTGATCAGGCAGACAGGCAGGTGAGCAGTTAGGAGCCAGCAGTCCCAGATTGTGAGAGGGATGTCCCAGATTGGAGAGGATGCAGGCTGGGCTGAGGGACACCGCCCCCCCCCCCCAGTGCACGAATTTCATGCACTAGGCCTCTAGTATCATTATATTGAGCATGGTTTATATAAATGTAGAAATATTTTTTCATTTAAAATGATCCCCAAACAGATATACATCATTTTCTCATTTATTATTTGACCTTCATAGAAACAATAGTTCTCAACTATGTCGATGAAAGAACTGAAAGGCCAGTCATACAATATTATTCAGTTTCACAAGATGACAAAATAAGTTTGGATTTTGAGTAAGGAGTAATAGGGTTCAGCTTTTGCTTGTTAGTATCTGAGAGTTTCTGGGGTCAGTATCTGAATCCATACAATGGGGTTTAAATATACCAATACTGGTTTTCTCCAAATAACTAGAATGAAATTGGGGTTGTGAGCAGAGAAAATAAAAGCCCCTCCCCCTCCCTTAATACTGGGAAGCTAGGGTTTCAGATAGAATAACTGTTATTTGGCTATTTTGTGAAGGAGTGACACAGGACCATCGAAACGATTTTGTAAATGGGAAGAGCAGATGCGCTGAGAGTTCCCAGGTTTGTTTTCATCTTTTTCTATGGAGTATAGTATCAAAATCAGAGAACAGTTATCTATGTATCTATCCTAAATAAAATGACAGCTACCAAAATGTCTTAGTAAAGTTGGTACCCCAAATATTTGCTGTCATGTTTTGAGATATTTCTTAAGTTCAGACAGCACAAATAAATATCTGAGCAGTAATGATGAAAAGTTCTGTGATGTTGACTTGCATTTGAGACAATAACAAAATTTGATTATAATCATTACTGAACAGGAGATTTCAACATGGATTTATTTAAAGTCTGGCAGATAAACTTCAGTAAGATGTTTTTGTTTAAAATTTATGTTCTAACCCAATATCAGTCCCCTTCTGTTACTTAACAATTTAAATGACAGATTATTATTTTTATTTTATTTTTACTTTCCTTTCAGAATATTTTGATGGGTAGCAACAATTCTTAGAGTAGATTTAAGAGTCCTTTCAGTAATGAAAACAATTGGAAACCATTCACTCAAATGTAAAGTAGGCAGAAATGTAAATTCCTATCCAATGGAAACTATTTCAAACATTTTAGTATTCAAACTAATGGCAGCAAATATAGAAATATTTATATCATCAAAAACTTCTAAGTGGATAATGACTACGTGAATCCTATTTAACTCCAGTGAAAAGTAATTTGAAAAACTTCCCCAAAAATGTACTGAAAACAGTTTTCTATACTTGGACAATTTTTTATAGTGATCCTCGAAGAGGCAAAACTTTTTGCTAAAGGATCTTATTACATATGGACCAATATAATTCATTTGCAATAATTAAAACTAATATATTCAGTGCATGCCAATTTAAATCCTAAATTACTCCAACAGACCAACACAAAAGCTTAAAATAATTAAAACTAAAGTAAAGCATGTCTGTAACCTGTTGTTCAAAAGAAGCTGGAAGCACTCCTGAAATGCTGCCGCAATATCATACACTTTTCCCTATTTTTCCTTCTTTTCACACAGCAAAGTAGATAAAATACTTCAAATTCAATTGAATAAAGTATTAATTACTTATATCAAACAATATATAGGAAATTTATCGTAGTTTTGATAACAAATGAAACAAACTACCTTACACCTAGAGTTTTATAAATAAAAAAATTGTAAAGGAATTTACAACTAAAACCCTATGATTTATGGCCATTTTAAGTTTTAAAAGAGCGTTCCAATTAGTTCCAATAAAAATCACATTTGTGGAATAAAAATCTTTAAATATTGGGCAGTCTAAAACATTCATCATATAAATTTATCTTCATCAATGAATCTTTATGCTAAAATAAAGACCAATTACAACTAACTATAACTTCCAGATTTATAAAGGAACAATTATCTGCAATGATCCCAACTGCAAATGCAAAACTTCTAAAGAAGAGATATAACAATTGGCAAAGAATGCCATGAGTGACAAAAATATATTCAGTCTATGCACAGATCACCACATTATCTCTTAGTCAAATTAAGCCTGGAAAAGTATTAAAAACAAAAATTTAAAAAGTAACAGCATTAAAAATGAAATTAGTATAACAAAAAAAGGTGAGAAAAGTTTTCAGGGAAACCATGAGGATTCTCTCCAAAAACCTCATTTATACAAAGGTATCTTTTTTTACTACAGCTTTAACTATTTGGGCAGTGTAGCCTTTAAGAAAATGAAGTCACAGATACAACTGAATTTCAAAAAAAGAAAAAGAAAAAAATAAATAAAAAGAGAAAATAATTTTATTTGAATACCAAATTCTAGTTTTAAAATGCATCTTAGAAACCCTAATTTGATTCAAGTGTTAGTTCACTCCTTTTTTGAGTCCACTGTGTTACCTTATTTTTAATACTAAAGTGAAATACTTTTGCTTATTAACTCTTAAGAGAGTGGCACAATCACAGTATAGTTGATCAAACTATACATATATATATATATATATATATATATATATATTTGACTTAGACATCGAAATTTAGTAAAAGTGATAATTTACAACTCTATATTTACATTAAATTACATATGTAATATATAACTCACAGCGAATTTAAATCAAATAGTTTGTCTCCTAAAATTTTTAAAAATTTTTGTTTTCCATAGATGTATTTCACCATCTTATTTGCGTGTATAAATTAGACTTTTGTCATGAGGTATGCTTGGCATAAACAGGTTAAAATGGAATTGATAATATCTATTAGAGAAATTAGCCTAATTCATCACCATATTTTAGATGGCAATAATTGAAAATAAAACAAAAATGTGGGTATTTTGCTTGAATATTGCTCTAAAATAAAGAATACTGTATTTGAAAAAAAAAACTACAAATGGAGGATTTAAAGAAAACATGGTTATACATGATTGATCATTTAGAAAAATACTAATATACTTTGCATATAAGTTGCGTATTTGCTATTATGAATTGGATTATAGTAATTTATCTTTTTGGATACTGATTTTCTTTGAGAACCTGGTGAAGGTTAGGTACCCTTATAGTTAGTAATATGAACACATGGTCAAATACCTAAAATTGTGATACAGTTTCAAGGGCTTGCGAGATACCCTTACCCCAGAGCCTCAACTGTAGTCCAGGACCTTTACTGCCATGTATAAAGGTCTTTTCTTCTTAATGCATTACACACCTGTACAGTTACAAAGACCTGAAGTGAATAAACTACCTCTTCCTCAGCTTTGTTAACAAGACACTGTCTAAGTTTGAGGTGTTCAACCTTAATAATTGGATATATTACATCCATTATGAAATGATTTCCACAATAAAGTTAATAAACACATCCAACACCTCACATAGTTACTTTTGTGTGTGTTTCTGAGTGTGTGGTGAGACCTACTCTCTTAGCAATTTTCATACATGAAACATTATGTAATCATCTTACAACTAGAAGTTTAATAAACCGCATTTTAATACTATGCAAGTGTGTCTCACTTAAAAGAGAGAACTGTGCATTTTCCTATCTATATTAATATAGGTACTTGTGGCATTCTTGTGAAAGAATTCAGTAAATAAAAAATTGACTTAGCTGGAACAACTGATAAGTACTAAAAAGGAAGCTCACTGTGATGTAACAAGAAAATACTCTAAATGGAAGAAATAAATGTTTGTATTTTTAAGCAGCAAATCATATGTGCATTTTAATCTAACTAAATTAGAAAAGTTCTAATTCAAAAAGCAGGTGCCTAACAGAAAAGTAAAATGTTATCTGTCATCTTACATTCAGTCAATCAATAACTTATATTTAAGTTCAAAGTTTTAAAGTGAATTAAGAAAAAAATAATAAAGTGAATTAAGGAAGTAACTATTCCACAGGAGTATACATCATTTCTGTCTAATTTTAGTATGCAATTCTCCTTATTAAATATCATGTATGAAATAGTATTATTTATCATCTTATCTCATTAGATGTTGTCTGGAGAGGCTATTTTGAAGAAGAAAAAATGGTTAGGAAGACTTTATTTTAGTCAAATTAGATTTGATAATTTAAATGTTTACCTACTATAGTCTTTTATTAAACAACTCCAACTCTAGCATATTTTAGTGAAGTTTTAATAACTTTCTTGTAATTAAAAATAGCATATGATAGCATAGACCAACAGCAATTAAAAGTAATCAAATTTAGTGAAATGCGTACAAAATAAAAAGATCTGTGGATATTTTCTTAAGGAGTCATCAATTGATAGGCTGTTTTCTATGTAAAATAAAACAATGCTTATTATTAAAATATAGGCTAAGTTCTTTGCTTCATTTTCTGCTTTTGTAAAATGTATTGCTTGAGAAACAAGTCTTCAAAAAACAAGGTCTAAAAAAATCTACCACTCAGGGTGCCTTTGAGGATATTTAATTAAAATCTAATCCTGCATTCATTAAGGCTCACATAAATTAAGCTGTCATTCATAAGATTTATGGATTCTCATTTGCATATTGCATACAATTCATCAATTACTCAAGTATGAAAGGAGCACATTTCCCTTGGAGCTGCCTGCTACCCTGCCAACATTTGAAATGAGGGAAAGAGCAAGACTGTCAGGCATTCACACAAACTTTCTTCCAAATGTCTGCTCCTTGATTAATCTAATTTTCTAGATATTCCCTACAAGCTACACCAACAGCCCTGGTGCACATTTCTATTATTTCTCCTGTCTTCATCACCAAAAACTTCTGGTCTTTGAATACTTCTTCATGTCTGAATGATTATTTGTTTGCTAATAATATGGCATTGATGATTTCTTTTTATTAAAATGTGTTTGATGCATAGTACAAAGAGGCAGGCTATACATTTGTTGATTTTTAACGTTAATATTTTGCTATCAATGATTAGCCTATTTCTTGTGTAATAAAAAGTTGAAAATGAGGAAATATAAGGGCAAGAGAGTATTGCTCTGGAATGTAGTCAGCATAAAATCCTAGCTTTTCAGAGAATCTCGGCTTTTCAGAAGAATCTAAAACAAAGTCACATAGTAAATCATTGACTCTATTTTTAACATAAAGAGAGAATTTACTCAATCAGCCTGCAGGAACACGCTATTGCACTTTTTACAGTTCTAAGCAAAGCAGCAACCCAGATTAGTTTGTTTTCATTGTGTATAAGGCATACTGTGTTAATTCACTTGTCTTCTCTGGGGAGTAGATCTTAATTTCAGTGGCACAACTTGGAAGTAACAGTCCTTCCAGAGCACACTCTGGAAATCCTCCAACCAGCATGTGATCAGGTGTGGAATTTAATGCAAAACACTCCTCCTGTCCAGCACTTCTACAATTAAAATATATGCGTTTATCAGTTCTTTCAAAAATTACTGCTCCTGAAAACACAGTCTCTTTATGTCAATTAACTGAATAAACAGGAAGTGCCTTTGGTGAAGCATTAATTTTCTGTGTTGTACATCTCTAGTCCAGTACAAAAAGAAAACATTTGATTCAATTTCAATATTTAGAAAATTTTACTTGGTAACATAACAGCATTTATCTTACTGTGTAATACTTGACTAAACTATGATCATATCTATTTAGAAACATTTACGTATGTAGAACCCAAAAGTAGAATTCCCTAAGTTAAAAACCTAAACATCTCAGGTTAAATGTTAAATTCTGAAGAGACACCTTTAGGTTGGAGTTGTTTAGCAAGGAGTCTAAGAAATGAGTAAATAACTCTAAGTGTTATATAAACATACTTATAAATATATTCACTTTATACAAACTGCTTCAAAAGAGAAAAATAATGAATGCAGCAATAAAAGTAATTGTCACTAACCCCTTACAAATACATTTAACATAAAAGAAATAAATGCCTTTATAAATGTAATCAGAAACATTATCATGCTCAATTTACAAAATGACTTGCAAGACTGAAAGCAAACAACAGAGCAGCTCATTCTTTGTATTCATCTAAGTTGGATAGTTCATCGTAATTTTCAGAGATCCATGCCCAAGACACTTCTGAGTATTGTATGCCTTTTAACTCTTGAGTTACCTACATTTCACTTTTCTCAGCATGAGCTGTCTACTTATTTTATCCAAGAAATGTGCAATAGAAAAAGAATTGTCCTACTCTATAATAAAGTGTATTTTATTTCTTCAATGCAAACCACCTGTTCATGTTTTGTTTTGTTATTGAGATTTTTAAAATATGTAAATTTAATATGATAATTAGCTAAATTATTCAACTTAATAGAAAGTGAATAAAAATATTAAGAAAGGGTTTGGTCTTTTTCTTTATTTTATCCTATAAATAATTTATCTCAGATTAATAAGGGAATTCAGAGTAAGAGAACACCAAAAATATTTAAGCGTGAAGGACAAGAAGGGGAAGAGATTTACCAAATTACTAAGGGCACTTCACTTAAATTGGAGATTTTGCATAAATATTTGTACAGATGAAATAAAATTGTTTTACAATGACTTATAAAACAATTTGTGAGAGGATCGACAATTAAATGTTTATTGTCCCAGAGTGCAAATTTGGTTAGAATAAATTATTCCCAAATGAATGTGTTATTTATATTTTTCCTATCCCTGTTTTGATTAATAATCAGGTCTGAACTGACATTTTTGAACCAAACCCCACATTCTGGGCCACATAAAACACTAATGGGTTAGAATTTCAAGAGGAACAGAAAAAAAAATCTAGGTTGCAAAATATTTAATTTCAAGCATTAATTTTAAGAGATAATTATTTCAAAAGCTACAAACAATAATGATTAAATAAGAGGACGCTGCTTCTCTTCAGAAAAATTAAATATATTTCCAGCAAGGAAAGCATCAAAATTGCAATGACCTGGACAAGAATCTTATATGATGATGGTCCATCACTAGTGATTAAGATTGCTATCTATCCAATGAAGATATTATTTCCATGCCAGCTCACTGCTATTTGTTACATCACTTAATAGTACCTAAATATTAATCAGAACTTATGGAATCTATGCAAAACTAACAAAACACAAAAAGAGACTTGGGTCAATAGAACAATCTTCTTAAGCACCTGTTGACAATAAAATAGACACGTGAAAATCCAATAGTGTACTTATGTAAGTTGATGAGGTTTTCAATCATGCTAGAAGAAGAACATTGGGTAATTAGTAATATCCAACATACAACAAAAATGATAGAACCTCCCAAAATTGTTTACAGCAAGGCTTTAAAGCCGATTAAACCTGATGGGTATCTTGGTTGCAGAAACATACACTACTAATTCCACTTCCATGTAAAAATGTTCTTATTTAGCAAAGCATCCTAAATAAGATAATATGAAATAAACATTTCATTGCCAATCCTCTCAAAAATTATCCTACCAAATCATTGTGGATATGTGCATTACTTTTATGAAAAAACATATAAGATCAAAGACATTTCCTTATTGTACAATGAGGGTTAATCACCTTTACTAATTTTGTAACAAGAAAAATAAAGCAACCATAAGGATAGAAAATTTCCAAAGAAGGGCAAGAGTCGTTACCTGGGCTGCCAGATTATTCTATTTTGTACAAACCTGTCCTCCAAGAGGAAACAAGTATCTAAATTATTTATACATTTATTTTTCCTAGGTTAAAAGCTAAGTACATGAAAGCAATTGAAAGCTGTGTAAAACATATGTTTTCAATCACATGAAGAACAAGTCCCTTCATTATGAATATATTTGCAAGAAGCACTCTGTATGATTGTGCATACAAAGTTAAAAAAAGCCCATTCAATCAAGAAATGCTTACCTATCTTGCACAATGTTGTCTAATTTAAATGTGTTCTTTTATATATCATGTTTGTGCGTAAATATGTATGTATGTATGTATGTATGTATGCATAATAAGGGTGTTATAGGTTAGCCATCTTAGCTAAATTTTATGTTTGTAACATTAAGATTCAGTGAATAAACACTGATGTCAGAATTATCTGGGTTTAAAATATTAGGAAGTTATGAGAATGAGTGCTCAATCGAACAGGATGCCCTTTTATAGAAACTTAGCCCTGACTTCCCCAAATCACTTCTCTGCAAAGAGAAAGATCCATGGATTAAATTTTTCAGAAGATATGGTAAGGAACAAAGAAAATAATTAATTGTAGCTTTATAATATAAGAGTTCTTCTGAGGTAATTTCAGTACCCTTTTTGGTTTTAATTTTGTCTCTGTAAACTGTTAACTCACAATTGAGCTTACAGTCAACTAAGATCCCCAAACAATTTTCACATGTAATATTGTGAAACAAACCATTGTTCTCTCTTTCAGTGCAGGATCTTACATTAAAAGCTATGAAATTTATGTTATCTCTTTGAGCTGTCATTCTAACCTGCCAAGGTTTTGAAGATCTTCATTCCATCTGCACCTACAGCTCAAACTATCCACGCTTGAGAATATGAAAGTCCACTTCTTTCCCTCTACTTTGAATTGTTCATGAAAATATCAGCTCTACTTTAAATGTTCTATCCAATCTATCTCTCCCCTTTATTATCTCTTCCATTGCCTTTGTTCAGCCTTTCGTTTAATTACCACTATTCTTGACTTTAAAAAAATCCATCAATTGGCTCCCTATTCCTTAGAGTAGCAATTTTCAACTGGTGTGAAACAAGACTTTTTATAACATGCAACACCTGACTATTTAGTCAGGGGCACTGACCTCTTTTCCCTTATATTGTCAAATTTTACAAAATGACAACAGCCAACACAGCAATAGCTATCCAGTGTGAATGAATCAAAAATACACCTTATTTCTTTTTTGTCAGATTGGCAAAAATATACTTTTTGGTGCACCACAGAATTTTAGTAATTAGTTTATATGTGCGATGAGAAGAAAAAAGTTGAAAATCACTGCCCTAGAGCAGAGATCAGCAATTACAGTCTGCGGGCCAAATCTTGCCTACCTTACCTGTTTTTATAATACATTTTTTATTGAAATGGAGCCAGGCTCATTTGTTCAAGTATTGTCTATGCTTTTCCCTACAATGCAAAGTTGACATGTTGCAACAGAGACCATACTGCTCTTAAAAAATATAATGTTTACTATCTAGTCCTTTCCAGTCCCTTCGCCAACCATACACCTACAGCAGGGGTGGGGAATGTCCAGCCCGCAGGCCATATAAGGCCTGTGAAGTCATTTGGTCTAGCCCTGCCAAGGCATTAGGGGTGAATTAATGAAATGTTTGCCCAAATATAGCAGGCTAATTTTTAAAAGTATGTTTTTTATTGATTTCAGAGAGAAAGGGAGAGGGAGAG
Source organism: Corynorhinus townsendii (assembly GCA_026230045.1). Lineage (NCBI taxonomy): Eukaryota > Metazoa > Chordata > Mammalia > Chiroptera > Vespertilionidae > Corynorhinus > Corynorhinus townsendii. The sequence goes on along the minus strand of JAPDVU010000003.1, from coordinate 65,882,703 downwards.
AGAGATAGAAACATCAATGATGAGAGAAAATCATTGATTGGCTGCCTCCTGAACACCGCTACTGGGGATCAGCCAGGAACTTTGGAATATGCCCTGACAGGGAATTAAACCATGACCGCCTGGTTCATAAGTTAACTCTCAACCACCTAGCCACAGTGGCCGGGTACAGACTAATTTTTAAGTTGATAATTTTATAGGGCCCATGAATGATGTTATAAATATCCAACTGGCCCTTGGCAGGAAACAGATACCCCACCCCTGTTCTATAGGATATTTCCAAATCTCTTAGCATGACACTAGAATCTCTTTATGGTCTGATCTCAAGCTCCCATTCTAACATCTTTTTTTTTTTTTAATACCAATTTCTTCTCTTTGTTTCCAATGATCTTCCAAAATATCATTTTGAGAATAAATTATAAGCAATGTCCTTTAAAAAGATATGGCATTCAGAAATAGTAATTGAAAAACAACATATCATGTGCCTATGTTTTATTTTACTTTAAATTGTTACTTCTATTTTATATATTCATTCTTGGACCCACTATGATAACTTCAACACTGCACTACTACATATTAAGAGTGATTGAAATTATTGTACACCAGAAGTAATTAGGAGAACACTAGAGAGCAAGAACTCTTTAAATATAAAAAATATTGCCAGCCAATCAGAGTATTCCAATGTGCTGATTACTTAGTAGAAGGAAGCTAGCCCCTTTGCAGTTTTACATTATAGGGTGGCATTCTATTAATGACAGCATTTTATAAAATTGTTCATTTTTTCATCATAAACAATTCATATTGTACTCTTAAAATGAATACTATATATATAATATAGTACATATATATAATATATCTCATATATAATCTGACTCCATAAAAATTATTTCCTGACTCCATAAAAATTAAGTCCACCTAAGAACACCTATTAAAACTTGTTCTAAAAAATAAACACCTTTGAATATACGTCCCTTCTTAACCATTAAAAGGATTATTCAAATGGGACCCAGTTGCTTGAAAAAGTTAATGTTCTTCACCAAAATGTCCCTGTATTCTATAAGACCAACTATTTTTACTTCCCATAAAGTAATCTATTTCAAAATTTTATCTCTTTTTTGCTATAATGCAAAAAAGGTCAATTTTTTAAAAATTACTACAACATAGAAATTTGTTTTAGATAATGACAAGGATTTGAACCAGATTGTGGCTGTCAAGTGAAATTAAAGGCATCTTGCATGCCATTTTTGGCAGAAGCAAATGATTGCTCGTTATTTCACATCTCACATTTTATTAAAAGGTCACATAAAAAGTTTCAAAAATCTATATTCATGGTACTAGCCACCAGAAAGCACTGGGCTGCATGAACAGAGTAAGGAAAATGCCAGTAAGGTGTTGGAAGTGTGCGTACATTTTCTAGACTTCAACCTCAAGTATCAGTAAAGAGTCTTGAAAAATCAGTCTTAGAGAATAGTGGTTTCCAATGACCAAAAAAATGAAAACTATTGAAAATAAATCTTAAGGAAGAAGTAAAATATTACCTAAGCTCTTTGTGACTTGTCTTAGAATAGATGATCACTGTGACCAATTACACAAAAGATTTGTTCAAAATTTTGTATACTTATAAGTATATGGCAGTATACCTTCACTGAAGTACAAGGATAATTGCAAAGACTGGAGGAGTCCAGAAGAGAGAATGAGAGGTTGTGAGAAACCTTCGGGATTTTCTTGAAGGAGGTAGCATTTGAGAGAGACCATGGCAGGGAGAGGTTGGGGAGAGGAGGCGCATCTCTGGCATGAACAACAGCAAATGCATAAAAGCGACAGATTGCAGAATATTTATGAACAACAAATAGTTCAGGTTAATGAAGACATAAGTTAGCCTGGAATAGTAAGAGATAAATCTAGTAGTTTGAAAACAATTAATAAATATACTTAAATTTTAAAAAGACAGAAAAATCTTTATTTTTATAACCAATCTGTAATAATTAAAAGATTTTTTTGGTTCATTATTTTATCACTGTTAATTTGTTTTTAAATGTAAATGCAGCAACTGTCAGCAAGGACACTATGTAGAAGATTAATTTGCCTTGAAATGTCTCATGTCCCAAGCTATATTGATAATATTATAAGCTAGTGAAGTTGAGAGAATATGAGGTATAGATGTAGTGAGGTTATAATCAACAATGCTTAATAGATTATGAAACATAGAGGTCAAGTGATAGAAGGTTCTTTATTAGTAATAACTGAGCTTATTAGAGCCTGGTTGTCTAAAATAAAAACAATCCCCTTGGAAACTGAAGAATGAATGATGAAATTTAACATAAGTATTCAATATATTTTGGTAGTGGCAGAATTTATATGTGATATTCATCAAGTAATAGGACATGTACTACTAGTGCTCAGGGAAAAAGGGACATATATTTGGAAGTCAGCTCCTCATAGATAATAATTCAAATAATGAATTCTTTGATATAAGAAATAATGCTGTTGAATACTCCAACTTACTTGCAGGATTTGATATATTTTTATCAGATCCCTGGAGGTGCATGGGGGCAGCAACCAATTGGTGTATCTCTATCACATCAAGGTTTCTCTCTCTCTGCCCCACCACCCCTTCCACTTTCTCTAAAAATCAATGGGAAAAATATCCTTTGGTGAGAATTAACATTAAAAAAAAGAACTGTAGATAGAATTTAACAGTCTGATAAAATGAATATATACAATTCCTTAGTAGAAAAAAGTGCATTTACAATATTAGTTGACAGATAAAATTCAGGGAAAAGGAGATTAGAATGATAGAATAAAAAAAAAAACAGTATAATGAACATTTTAAAAGAAAATGGTTTAATGCTGAAAAAATACAGAAAGGGCAAAAGAATAAGGAAAAAAAATCTGGCAACCAGAAAATTGCTGGTTTCTTTCAAGGGACGTTGATACATTTCAGTAGTATTTTTGTGGAAGCCAACATACAAGAAGTGGTAGAATATGTTAGAGATAGAAGAGAAGAGTGAATCAACAACTATTACAATAACTAGTCAATGAAAAGAAAAGATGACATCATCATGGTTTGAGCATTAGCAATGTTTAAGGGAGATGTACATGTGTCTAGAACAGCAGGTCCAATAGAAACATAATGTAAATCCCAAATGACATTATGTATTTTTAATATCTTAAAATTTTGATATTGAATTAAAAACATTTTACCTAACTCATTAAGTTGAAAATATTATCTTTCAACATGTAGTTAATATAAAAACTATTGAGATACATTACATTTTGTTCCAATTATCTTTTAAAAATCTTGTTTGTACTCTCTTCTTAAAAAGTACCTCAGCTTGGACTATCGACATCTGAAGTGCTCAAGGGTGGCATGAGGATAGTGGCCACTGTCCTGCTCAGGACAGCTCTAGAAAGCTATAAGCCAGGAATATCTTTTGAAATCGCCACTTGATCGCTAAGTTTGGTTAGAAGGCTAGTGAGACTATTATTCACATACTTATTTCTCTCTTTCATTCTTGTCATTAAATACAAAAAGAAACAACAAGGTTGTTTGAATTGGGGTTCACAAAATACTGTTCAAACTTCTCTTTGTAACTAAGGTAGGACAATTATTTGGGATGGGATCTTGAACTAAGACATTTTTAAGCTAATCACCTGAGCTTTGAAACATACAGTATAAAAGCTAAAAATAAGAATCACTTCTAGAATTCTTGAAGAAAAAGGCACATTATAAACAGAACACTAAAATTGGTTTGAGAATTTCAAAACCATTCCTCATGAAATCATAATTATATCAGCTTGTACAAATAAAAGGTCAAGAACTTTCCCAATAATTGCATCCAGACATTGTCTCATTAACTAGAATCCCACATGCAAAAGTAATGCACTATCTTTTGGATTTATCCTTTGTGACTCTGTTTTCTCAGAACTAATGAAGATGCCAAATCACACATCTGGCATAGCTTCTTCAAGCCATTTTTAACAGTAGTTAAAATAAGATGAATCTCAAATACTACACACTATTTTATCAATAAAAAATTTCACTGTAAAACAAAATAAAACTATATTATTTTAAAAATGTTTTCCTTTAACAAGTATTTGTCTTTATAAAGTACTAGAGGCCTGGTGCACAGGTGGGGTCCCTTGGCCTGGCCAGTAAACGGGCTGATTGAGGCCGTCTTGCCCACTCTGGGGGGAGGGACCACAGGAGGTTGGCCGGCCGTGGGAGGTTGGCTGTGGGAACACACTGATCACCAGGGGGCAGCTCAAGTGTTGAGCTTCTGCCCCATGGTGGTCAATGCGCATCATAGCGACCAGTTATAACGGTCGCTTAGGCTTTTATATATATAGATTCCCCCATTTTATTGACATTTAAAACAAATCAATAATATAGCATATTGAATTAATCACTAGACATCTTAGAATGTAGATAATGTTTTAAATTTTAAAATAGCATAGAAAGCAAACTTCAGCCTGCATTTTAAAACTCCCTCAGTAAAATTCTGATTTGTTTATATTCATACAAGTGTGGTTGAAAGAAAAACTGGTGAACCAACTCTCAGAATTAGATGACACAGATATGAGATAGCATCAACAATAAAGCTGGATGAGTTATAATTGTATTTGCTATTGCCAAATATAAATATATATAGATATAGATATATATAGATATAGCTACATATATAATCTCCCAGAAGTAACTTCTTAGTACACAATTTCAAAGTGAAAAATTACTGGAATCTCCTTATATTGATCATATTGTCACATGACAATATTATTTATAATGTGTGATCATTTTTCACACTGAAAAATATAAATTAAAACATTGATTTGAATATTCTATTCAATATTTTTAAAAATTTATTTAAAAGTAAAAGCCACTATTACCTGCCATTTGTCTTTTATACTTAAAGGAAGTATATTACTTCTTATGTCATATAACTAAAGATGCCAAGAAGTGGCCCACCTTAGAACAATGTTCTCAAGATAAAATTTTAGTGGGGATTAATTTCCTCTCAAAAAGTTGATACTAATCATTGTAACTCAGAGAAGAAATGGAATATATCATTCTCTTCTAAATGTGAATGCTGTTTTTATTATTCCATTTTTATATAGTTGGCATATAGTTTCATATGTATGTATTATCTTTCAAACTAAGTCCAAATAGTGTCCTTGAAACAATGCCTATGACATATTTGACACACCCTCCCACTGTACAGAGTACCAGGCACATGCAAGGCATTCAATAATTGATTTTTCTTTTGATATTTAGCTAAAAAGCAAAGCAAAATGCCCACAAAGAAGTGCTTTATCAGGTGATGCTAAGTAAGGACAGACTGGCATCAAAAGCTTTACTCAAACAAGAACTTCGTTCATCTCATTGTTTTTCTAAGATTGGACTTCAATTCTAATTATGTCTATCATTAGGGGAAACTTTTAAAATGAAAAAGAAAGTGGGACATCTTATTGGAAAATCAGTAGGACAGTTTATTTTCTTTAACATTGTACTTTCATTTTTCTGTTGAAGAGAATAAAATATGTAATAAAACATGCTCACAAAATTATTGATGAAATTAATGATGTATATGAAAACATATGAGAGATTATTTTGTTTGCTAAATTTAAAATGTTAGTTTATTCTATTAACATATTTAAATCTATAAAAATTAAATTATCAAACCAATATAAGGGATAAAGATAAAAAACAAATAATTACTTTTTCCAAGCCCTTTGGTAAATTAATGTTGGTAAATTAATAGTTTCTAGACTATTCTGGCACATATGTAAAAAGTAAGTCATTTAGCCAAAGAATGAAATAGAAAATTATTTCATCTCTTAGAAAAGCAATATCTATACATAATCATTTAAAACAGAAAAAAATTAAATTATAATGCGGGCCAATGGATCCATTGCAAATGAAGTTTTTACAATAATCTATTGGATTTCAATTACAAATATTTAATATTTTCCTCAGTTAAGTATCCAAATATCAATAGTCATTACTAGCCTTTTATTCTTCCCTTTCATTCCTCCAAATAGCATAGTAACATTGAAACTATAACATGCAAAGTGTTCTAATCACTAGCAAGCAGAAACTTGATTAGTTTATTTGACAAGCTATAGTCCTAAATTTTATTCATCATTTTAAAACTGAAAGTCTATACTTAAAGTATTTACTCATTTGGGAAAAAATAAAAAGAAGAAAAATGCAAACAAACATTTTAGTTTTATCAGCTAAATAGAGCTGATAATGCAAAATAAAAATAAAGTTTTACTCTGAGTAAAGAAAGGTGTTTGTTTCTACTCTTTCCAGAATATCAGACTTTTCTAAACATCACCTCATTTTGAATATCTCCATATAGTTACCTTCTTCATTTTGTACCTTTTTCTAACAAGTTGCAAGTATTTCAATCTTTTTTTTAATCTCAGAAGATTTTCAAAAGATTAGTATGCAGAGGGGTCAGCATATAACTCTCAAATAAGCAAAATGTGCCTTCCTTTTTTCTCTTGTTACTTAGCATCTCCCTTCTAAAGACATTCTGAAACTCTTTATTCCAGGTGCTATTTCTCCAAAGATATTTATGGAGCAAGTTTTTCCTCAAAAATCACATAATATATGTAAGGGACAAAACACTGGCTTCTTGATTGGACAACTTGTTAAATCAAATAAACATTACTGAGATCCCTGTATGTGCACACTGGTAAACTTGATAAATTAGAAGAATGAGTTTCATAAGATAAAACAGAAGTTAAACAAGAATGCACAGTACAATTAACTCACTGCTGAAATTACATTAAAGGACAGATTACTAACAGGGAATGCCTTTACATACTGCAAACCAGAACAGACTCATTTATGGGACGGACTGGAGAAAAAAGCCAAGGCAGGAGACCAACAGAGTTAAGAGCTGGAGATGGACAAGACTGCCTGGCTGCCCTGAGTTAAGCCCTGTTTTTAGGATTGATAAAAACAAGGAGTCAGATACTTTCCTAAGGAGCCAGATACTTTACTTTTTGTACAATTCCCCTAAGAATGCTATGACATAGGCATGTCCTTTCTTGCAGATAAGACTATGAAGAGAATTTAAGTATCTTGCCCACGTTTCCTGAGCTAGTAAATGGCAAAGCCCAGGAATGAACCTGATTAGAAAGATATTCTATGCCAGCCAGGTAAGAGATGTGGGCTTAATTCCTTAGACAATTTGCATTTGCTAAATACCTTTAAACAGTTTTTTATGATTTTATAAAATCAATATTTTGGGAAGATTTATATGGGTGTTTGAAAAAAATTTAGAAAGTTTTCTAATACTTGATGTTAGCAAAAGAGAAAATTATATTTTAAAGAAACTTTTTGCATGCCTTTCAAATATAATTATTCAATCCTTGTGCAATAGTTTTGATTCTATGTGATCTCAGTTTCTCCTAATTATGTCAGTAGTCACCTGGTTTACAGAAAGATTTTGCCAGGCTGATAAAAGCCCTGAGTATAGGTAAGTAAAAGAGAAAATATAAACAAAGTAATTGCATGATCCATTTCCCTACTTCTCACTCCCAAAGCTCAACAGCACAGAGGACAGATAAAGTGTGAATGGGAAATTTTATAATCCTGACATCTGGTGGAAATCTCACTTTATGAAAAGTGTTGCACTTAATAAAAATATTTGTTGTGATGACAGCATCCCTCCTAAATGGCAGAGAAAGCAAGAGTGAAAGGTTGAATCATTTGATAACTTACTTGAAAATGATAATCTTTGGAAAAATTGACCACCACATTATATATTTTATTTAGCAATGAAGTCTACAAACTTGCAAGAGAAGGAAGGATGATGTCCCTAAAACTGTCACCATCTTCTGCATCGGCTAGCTCATACTTGATACGTTTTAAGGACACAAACTAGGAAATATTCAATGAGGTAAAATCAGAAAGCTCTATTGAGGAAACACTGAAGAAATGGAGGATATCTTGCCTGGAGGACAGAGGAGCCAGAAGAAACAGCTTGTCTATCTGCAAATATCTAGACAATCAGGATGCTGATGAGAGGTTAGAGTAGACCTTCCAAATAGGAAAAAGGAACAAATAGACCTTTCTTATTTACTCAAAAGCAAGGAGTCTTGCAATTAATGTGGAAAAAATATGCTAATAATAGTCAATCACAGATTTAACAACTGTCTTTGAAGAATACTGTACATTGGTGCCCACTAAGGTTGAGATTAAATAAGCATTATGACAACTACAGTTCAAATTTTTGTTTTATCTTTATTGTTGAAAATATTGCAGATGTCCCGTTTTTTCTCCATTGACCCCCTCTACCTGACACCTGCCCCGTGCAGGCCTTCAGCACACTATTGTCTGTGTCCATGGGTTATGTACATATGCATATAAATTCTTTGGTTAATCTCTTCCCACCTCCCCAACACCTCCCCCCGCCGCCTTTTCTCTGAGATTTGTCAGTCTGTTCCATGCATCTATGCTATAATTCAAATTTCATGTGATTTATGAGAACCCACACAAAAAAAGAAAGAACCTTCTATGATGCTTTTAAATGCGTTAAGCAACACACATTAAAAGTGTATGTAAAATGAAGCAAATTCCTGAATTTTTCTCTGTTGTTCCATCAGTTTGGTTTTACAGTCAATTATGACTTATGTAGCAGCCAAAGGTGGGTAAAAAAATATACTAGACTTGCAATCAGAGATTGCACCAACAACCCATTCTTCCCTGTGCCCATCTTTAGCACTTCATGTAAAAGAAACCATAAAAACAAACCCTATAGCACCTGCCTGTTAGCTCCCTTATTTGATCAAGCTGGTGCCAACCTTGATTAGTTGCACATATAAGTTTATAGAAGTTTCTAGGTTCCTTCACAGAGGTAGTCAGACTTCTCTGATGGTCTCACTAACTACAAACTAAAACTATGTCAACTTACAGTCAATCTAGTTACTTAAATAAAGTTTAAGATGTACCATACATATAGTGTAGTACATATTTCCCAAAAAACATTCAGCTTGATGAAGTGTGCATTTGTCTAGTAATATGTATGCATTGGTAAATCATATATGCACCTGTAAACAACTAATTTTGAATTTGTTTTTATACATTATATTTGTATGCATAAATAACAATATGATATATAATATATATCTATTTTAAAACAAGTTGGATGATAACTAATTTTTATAGGGAAACATCACCTACAGTTCAAAATACTTATAGCAATGAGGGTTACAACTAAACCATGTAATTTAGTCAGCACACTGTGTAGAATTAATCAACAGGAATTATTAAAATCAAGCTTTCCTGCTGAAAAAGTGCTTATGCCCAGGCTGGCCTGCATACAGAATGTCCTGGGGGATTCCAGGGCTTTCTTCAGGACATGCTTGGTTTACATAATTTCAGGAGCTATATTTACCTTGAGAGTGTCTTTCCCGGGTCCCTGGGAGTAAGCAGGGAAGTTTGAGTTTCACCTCATTTCCCTAGAGATTCTAATTGAATTATAGCCTAGTGGGCCCTTGTATTGCACTGTAGCAGCTTTCTCAGGGCCACAAGGCCATAAGTATTCCAGGTAAGAATTTCAAGACCACCCTGGCCAGCTCACATTCCTGAGGGCTAGCCTGGGTATGCCTGTTCCTCCTGCCAGGTAAAACAAACCAGCTATTCTGGGGGGAAATAAAAAGCGATAGTGAGATCTTTTGGGGACAACCTAGCCACTTTCAACTATAAAAAGATTAAGTAAATTCAGGATACCTTTGCCACTTCAAGTTTATTACTGATTGCTCAGCTTTACACATACACTGGTACAGATGAACTTGAGTCAGTGGGATCTCAAAAAAAAAAAAAAAGCCATAAAACAATGTTGAAGTGGAAAAACAAAACAAAGTACACACTGAAGTAGAGTAACAATGTCATTGCTTAGCAAAAAACGGTAGGAGACATTGCTTGAGACCAAGATAGTGTCATGCAGCACAACTTTGAGAACACACACTGAAGTTCAGAAGCCCAAACAAAAGATCACCGTGAGTAGCAGTTAAAATCTTTTTTTAAATAAATTTTTATTGATTTCAGAGAGAAAGGGAGAGGTAGAGAGAGAGAGATAAACATCAATGATGAGAGAATCATTGACAGGCTGCCTCTTGCAAGCCTCACATTGGGGATTGAGCCAGCATCCCGGCCATGTGCCCTGATGGGGAATGGAACAATGACCTCCTGGTTCATAGGTCGATGCTCATCCATTCAACCACACTGGCTGGGCCAGGTAAAAAATTTTAGAGCTAAAAAGACTTGAGAATCATTTTACAGATGAAGAAAGAGAAGCTCAGCCCCTTCTTTTTTAAAAGGGAAACCCATTCAGAGGAGCCCAGGAGGAGGGGCTGCTTGCCCATCAGAATGATATTCCTGGTGCTGCTTCCCCTGTCATCCCAGTACATCCTGTACCACTGAGATCTACGTGGAGTTCCACTGAATAAGCACCAGTAGGTTCCTCTCCATCTACTGCCCCAGCACCCCCCACTCGCAGATCCTTGACGTCTCCGCTGTGTGAACTGCTTGGAAATATGCTTTTCATATTTTCAGAGAGCAATGCCTTTTTATTAGCTTGATAATGATGCAATTACTTCAGAAACATGAGGAATATTTTGTTATCTAATGTATACTTCTCCATAGCATCACTCAATTTTACTAATTTATCTCGGTTTTACCTGAGGTGTGAAAATCACACAGACAAAACAGAATACCAAATTAGGTTAAATATTTTCTATTTTTTTGTTGTTTTTCACCAATCAAAAATTCTAACATCTACATAGTATGTGAGATATCAATATTTTAATTTGCCTAAAATGTACCATCACTAATTTCTATTTAATGTATAATTTTAGAACACTATTTAGATTTTATTTGGGAAGTTGTTAAGAAAAAGTTAAACATATCAGATAAGAACTGTGTGTCTACACCAAATGAATAATGGGAAGTCCTGCAAATGCCATTACTTAGGACGGTGTGTACCACCAGTAAGCATTCAGTAAATATAAACTATTTGCTGTTATTATTAGTATTTACATTTCCACAAAATTGCTTGATGTGTCATTTATTCAGATAGGAGCATTGCAACACTTGCCTGTTAAGTGCACAATGTAGGAATCACTCCCATGATTTATTGAGCAAAAATGGGGGGGAAAGAGAGTGAGAACTCATGAACATGGACAACAGTGTGGTGATAGGGACAGGGGAAGTGGAGGTGGAAGAGGGAATAGAGGAGATAAATGGTGATGAAAAAAATAATAATAAAATGAAAAAAACACACAAAATAAAATGAAATAAAACAATGCACAGATAAAATGTAAATATTATTGAGAGTAACAAGATGTGGGAAACTGTTAGTCATAAATATTATCTCTAAACATCAAAACAACTCAACACCGCAGCCATTATAGTCCCCCTTTAAAAATCAAGCACCGTGAGGGTAACAGATAGGAGCTAAATGAGTAGAGAGCTAAGAATCTGGAGCCTGTATGGCTTTCTAAGCCACATTCTTCCACAGGGACCCACGCTCAAAAGGGCTCTGCATTTGGCTTAATACTCTCCTGCTGCCATCTTGAAATTTTTAACAATCTTTGAACAAGGGGCCCCATATTTTCATTGTGTACTGAACCTTGTAAATTATGTAGTTGGCCCTGGCTTTCCACCGTACCCGGTTATTTTCCTCAATTTGAATTCATCAGACCTTTTCTTGAGCATAGGGAAGAAAGTCCCATCACTGAATTCAAGGGGTAGAAGAATGATGAAAGAAAGGGGACCACCAGTGGTGAAAATAACCAAAACACATTTCCCTATCTCAAAACTGTATGTTTTCTTTAAAAAACATTCTCACCCAGGGACATGCTTAGAAAAAGAAAGGGAGAGAGAAAGAGAGGAACACCAATTGCTTGCCTTCCATGCTTCAACTGGGACTGAACCCGCAGCCCAGGTCTGTGCCCTGACCAGAATCGAACCAACCATCTTTCAGTACACAAGATGCCATTCAACCAGCTGAGCCAATTCAATGAGACTCAAAGGGGTATGCTTTTAAACAACTATTTATGGAAACACCCACAATGTGCCATCAGTCATATTCCCTCTCACCCTTGCTTTCTCTCATGCTCTTTTTGGCCTGATAAACGTTTTTCTCCTTCCCACACTCTCTTCATTCTTGGTCTATATACAAACATCATCTCCAGAGTTTTCCCTGATTTACCTAGACATCTTGAGATTGCCTGTCTCATAAGTCAATAGCAACGATTTACTCCACCAGGAAATAGTATTTCTTTTCTATTGTCTTCCTAATCCTTGGGCTGAGACTGTACCTTACATTGTTACAATACCACCCTGTGCTTGTTTAACTAATAAATGCATTCATAAATCAATGAATGAGGAATCAATAATCTAACAAAAAAGAAAGGTTAGCATTTCAAGGAAATGGACCACTTAATAGTAATTAAATGTATTATTTATTTAACGTGTCTTAATTGGACTGCATCATAAAAATAATAGTTTAATTTTATTTTAAAAAGCAAATTGATTATTTAGGATTCAATAATTAAATGCTAAAGTTGGAAAGAATGTTTTGTTTAATTGTTCTCACCATTATTTGCATGGTTTTTCTATATTTTTAACAATTAGCAAAAAATGTAAGCTGGCTTTAAAACCAAGAATGAAAGAAATGTCATGAATAAATATTATTTTATATTTCCACACTATTTACTGTTAATAATTCAATCATTACAATAAGAAAACAGAAATATGTAGTTTACATAATTACCTATTGTAATGATTAGGGAAAGGGATGGGAGTCATAATGAAACACACATATCCAAGTTAAACCAGAAAGACTTGATGACTAACATTAATTTAAAAGAAAAAAAAAACACTTGCCAAAGAAAACCCCTATGTGAAACATTAAACAACGTTATCTGATGTTTATGCTTTTCTCATTTAATAATTAATGGAATGTAAATAGTCAGGGGAGGTTACAGTTTTGCATTGTAACTAACCACCATTATAAATGGCAGTCAGATGTTTACATAAAACCCAGAACCCTTCTGTGTGAAAGGAGGTTACAAATCTGCCCCTTTTCCCTGTTCAAAGTCAAAAATAATGGTGCCTGGTCCCCAGAGCATTCACTGCGAGAACTGTTTGCATATTCAGTTATTGTTTCTGCTGTGTCAGTCATCTGTTGAAGTTCATTCCAATGTGGCCCTGATCAATTCCGCCAGCTGTGCTTAAGTGCTGTTTACTATAATAACATCACACTGCATTCTTATTTGGCAACAAGAGCTATGACAGCACCTACATTCACCGAGAAGCCAAGATTTTTATCATGTGCACAGATCAAATTGAAACTGTTTACAGAGGACAGTGATGGCCTATTTCTGTCCATTCTAGTGAATACCATAGCATGATAATGGCTTTGCCAAAAGCCTTACTCTTCTGCCCTTTCTAATAAGTGAAGAGCTTGTTGATCTCAATCCTCAATAGGATATAGAAATTATCTTAGGACAGTACCTTATAGTCTTGACCAAAGAGTAAGTATCTAAACATGTTGATTCACTTAAACTAAATAAACTTTGACTTCTAGCATATCCTGATGTAAGGGCATAGTATGTGTACAATTATCTAAAAAGGATTTGTCTTCAAAAAGATGTAGCAGCTAACAGTAAATCTGAAAGTGAGAAGGTAACAACTAACATCATTTTATAACAATAGATTATTGGTCAACATAATATTAAATTGTATGGGTTTCTCACCTGTTATAATACTATACACTTCTTCTCATATTAACCAATAAGACAAACCAAACCAAATATGTCACTGAGGTGAAAGATCAATATTTCTACACAAAAAGTAGTCATTATAATCAACATACTGTTTTATTACTGTCTATTTAAAGATGTTTACAAGTGAAGTCTACAATTATGTAACATCAAATTTACCGTGTCTTTTATTATGATTTTTAAAAACCTCAATCTTGCTTCTGTGATTCCTTTAACATTTCCTTTGTAATAAATGTGATATCAATAAAAATACTGTCTGGCAAAGGAACAGGTAAGTCACCAAAATGCCATCTTATCAGAGGCTTTAACCTTCCTTAAGCAATAGCAAATAAGTGGACATTTTAAAGAATAGCATGGAAAACATAAGGATAACACAACATAAATCCATGTCATATCTCATAAAGACTCTGAAGGCTCCTTCTGAGCTATTATAGTGCATGCTGTGAATGTGTATTAACAATAGTGCACAATCATATATTAAATACATAATGTATTTGCATATTTATTTCTACTGAACTGACAATTTTAAACTATACATTTTCTAAAGTACTACAGTCTTGGTTTCCAGTAGCCTTAATTTTACATCAGTGTCTATCAAAATAGTCACCTACTTTGACATTATTCAACTTCTTAAATTGTATTTAAACTCCTACAAACCAGGAAACTATCTCTTTTTCTTTTCTTGTCATTTCTTAACTGCAGCTAAACTTTTCATTACTAAGAATTTCAGAAACATTATCTTTCTAAAAATGATCAACATTTGCTACATTTTATATTCACACTCCTAAGTAGATAATAATTATTTTCCCAAACAAAATCATTCATTCCTGCTTTTTTAGAAAACATGACATTCTGTTAAAATCATCAGGTTGCCAGCAAAAATCCCAAACAAAAATAATTAATTCAAACAGCATAATCTAGTCATTGGGGATTGACAGTATCTTTTCATAGTTTTGAAAGGTTTTTTAACATTAACTGATATTTCAGTGTGGGAAGAAGCTAAAAAGATTTCTACATGTAAAAGTTCATCTTTTACCTCCTTACCATCCTCAGATATTAGCATGAGGGGCTTGAAGCCAAATTCAGATATACTAGTCCTATAGGAATGAGCCCAAAGCATCAGGGTAGAGACAGGTAGCAGGTGTGAGCACTGACTAGAAAAGAACCATATTATTCCAGCAAGACAAGGTAGGAAACAGTTAAACCTGACCTACTCATGCCACTATGCATGGGATAATAGAAAGGCCTTCTTGTTACTAAAGATGGAACTATCGCAGCTAGAAAAATAAGCAAGCCACTGCAAATATCATAGTGACTGTCCTATGAATGGATTGCCACACCAAATGACAGAACTCTCTCAATTCCACTTTCCAATAACTTCAAGGCACTCGGGCTGTGACAGCATGATGAATACCACAACAGACAGCTCCGATATGGTACCATTTTACCAGATCAATATCTTGCTGCAATATAAGAAAAAAGGAGCTGATATTAGTCTACACAGTGTATTACAGATGAGGTACATTTCTTCTTACTGCACTCATGCTGAACCAAAGCAATAATTCATAGGTCCCTTAAAAGGTTTGTGCACCACCACATGCAAAAACAGACTAATCTTTATTTCAACATCTGCTGGAAGATGCAATAGCTTAAAACAAGAAGTATGCAAATTGTCTAAGTGTCCCTCCTTTCATTTTATCTAGATATATAAAAATTACAAAGTATGTCCAAAATCTGAAACACCACAAACATTGTCGATTGCTGACATTATTCCAGCATCAGTGCAAAGATATTGTACTCAATGTTTTATTGTTAGGCTACCGTAGTCTTTCTGCAAGTGAAAGAAAGTTTTAGAACTTTCTACATTTGGAATACAATCAATTCTCAATTATCTGCAGTGTCTTATTCTTTTTTTGATTATTCCATATTTCCTTTTCAAAACCAGAGTCCCTGTGATGAACTAGTCATACCTAGCAAGACGCACAGAATAACAAGCTGCCAAGAGCTCTTACCTACAAGAAATATCAGTTACTATGTGCACAAATCATACAAAAGCAATAAAGTTATTCTAATGCTATAGCCAAAATATAAATAACTGAATGCTTTAATGTTTCGAAGTATGTTCTAATTTTTCAGACTCCAAGTACAAGGAAAGGTCAGAATAACATAACATCCTAAATCAGAAGCCACCTAATTTTGATTTGATTCATGATCATCTTCTTCTTTAACACACTCTAGTATTACCTATTGCATTATTTTTCTGTTGCTTCATTTTTTCTCTTTTTTGCATATCCTGTTTCTGCAAAATAAACATTGACTTCCTGAAAGAAAGTTCAAAACTGTTCTATTAATGCGAAAAGATGATTTCACAGCTAGGTCACCTGATTAGTGCTTCCTTTCTGACATGGCCACTTCCTTCAGTCAGCAACCATGGATTTATCATGGAAACTCCTAGGTAATACCTATGAGAATCTGAGATGGGTATCCTAGCTTCTAAAACCTACAAGCCTCAGTGTACCTCCACCTACCCCTGCTTCCCTGCCACTCATTGATGCATCTGTGCTGCACCAGATGAAATCTTTCTGACATGTAGGAGTTAATACTTCAAATGGGATGATTAGTCCCAATATTTTCTAGAGCCACCAACCTGAACTGTGAAGTAGGTCAGCACTAAGAGTTTTGTTTTACAGATAAGGAAAATGAGGTTTATGGAGGTTAAATGGCTAAGCCTGTTGACCCAAGAGCTGTCAGAATTTAGTAACCATTCTCGAAGCCAGTGCTTTCCAGCCCAGATTCTATAATACCCCAGGGTGTCTCACATTTCCTAAAGTATTTCATGAAATTTGAAAAAAAAATATTCAATTAAAGACAAATATAGGCCAAATTATATCCTTTAGTCATGACCAAAAGAATGTCACAAAAATGTAGTATTTCACAACTTGGCAAAACATGGAAAACTCCACTCTCTGGCAATCAACTGCACTGCAGGTAAGTCTTATGAAAAAGGTAAAAACACAGAGGTGGAGTAATAAGATAAGCATGTTATCAATCATTAAATACACTTTTGTCCTTTGCTCACATCATATTTAATATAGTTCTATTTTTATCCAGTAGAAAGACAAGGAAATAGTCAGCATAAGATAATCTCTTTTTTGAAAATTAGCAAGAAAAGAAATCAACTTTGACTGCAAATTTTGTTTTGTCATCTTCAGGGTAACTACACATACTGAGATGTTGCCTAGAAACACTTGCTATGGCTAATATTGAATAAGGATATTCAATAGAGCTACCACTAATATCTCCTCAGTTCATTTAGTTTATTTCTTTAAAGCAGACATCAGTCAAGAATGGTATGACAAGAAAGATCTGTTTACTTTATGGACATTTATTAACATGTCACATGAATTGAGAAAACAGAAAGATATTTTAAACACTACAGCTGTTACTGGTATATGGTTACATGCTTAAACATAGACCCTTATAAGAACAGCGATGCTAATAAAAAGGTATTGAAATAGTTACTTTCACAGGAAATATATTCAAGTTTAAATTGCTGTATCAGTGAGCCAGACCAAATGGGTGATAATATTATTACTCTGACCAAAGCTAGCAATTTAATCTTAACTCTCTCATTTTTTCAGTGGAAGAAACTGAGCCCAGAAGTGTGAATCACTCCCCCCCCACCCCAGGCCCTAATGTTGGTGGTACTTGGGAAAGTCTCTAAGTTCCATCTGATTCCGAGATATTTCAGGGCTACTAAACAGTAGAGCCTGGGTTGGAATGCATTTAGACAGATTAAGAAAAAATAATATAGCCATCCATTTCTACACATGTATCTTTTAAAGACAGACTTGTATATTGAGTATTGAAATTCCACTTAGTTTGTTTTTGCCTATCTTACTCCTTTCACACTTTCAAAAGCATGTATTTTAACTATAGAATTAGAAACAAGTATATGCAGACACTTACAATTTAAATTATTATTCTATACAAAACAACAGAATAGGATATTCACTACAGGTCACTACTTTGCTAGATGAGAAAGTTTGAGGCAAAAAAAAGTACAAAAATGCTAAATGCTAAAAAAAGTGTGAAATTATTTCAATACAAAGAAACCTAACATGCTTAAACAAGATATTTAATAGTGTTCTTGGACCCTTCTTACTAGGATTTCATCTCTATTTCCTGATACTAGTACTTTAGAGTTCAGAGAATTGAACATCTGCTTTTATCCTTCACCATCACTTTAATCTTATGTTTGAGCTTTCTCAGAATACTGAAAGGACTTGATTCCAGGTCAGGGCACATCCTGGGGTTTCAGGCTCAATCCCCAGTAGAGGGTGTGCAGGAGGCAGCCCATCGATGATATATCTCTCTCTTGCCTTCTCCCTTCCTCTCTCTCTAAAAAACAGTTTAAAAAAAAGACTGATATGAAAAGAGATGATTATAATACAAAGCAATAAGCTTTAGAGTACAACTATAAATAAATAACTTCTGAAGCACAATATGTTTAATACAAAGATCTGAAATCCATGATTGATTTTCCAAAAGAGATAAATAATCACAACTCTCAGAGCATATTTAGAAAGTTTGCTTTAAAGTAAAAAGGACCAAACATCTGATTATCCTAGCAATGTCAAATTAGGATACATGCTTGCATAGCTGTTTTCAGTTGTGGGAATGAAGGATCAGGAGAAACACTGGCTCACATAACATTTGTAACAAAAAATGCATACTCTGCCGCACACTCTGCCACTGTCTGACTACTTGTTAAGTAAAAATTCAATGCATAAAACATGAGAAATAAGTATTAAAAGTTCCTGTATACATGTATCACACGTTTGAAGATTTTTGAAAGGGCTCATTATTGACATAAAACAAAAATAGTTTATTTAGCTTAAATAATTAATATTATGCCTCAGTAACTCATAATAAGCATGCATTCAATTAAATGTTAAAATATCACTTAAATCAATACATAGTAATTCCAGACTCGGGATCAAAAGAAAAATTAAGAGAAACTATTTTAATGCCTTAAATGCCACAAGCACTAGAGCGACAGCAATATAAGGAAATTATTTTATTTTTACAACCATTTTCTTTTGGGCTTTAATAAAATATCTTGGACCAGTGGCCAAGTCCTGGCTCTATAGAGTCCTTGCTGGCTAGCCTGAGCAAATCATGTCCCCTCTCTAGGATCATTTTTCCTAATCCCTGAAATGGGTGTAGTAATACTAATTTCACAGGTCTATTGTTGAGAAGCCAAAATGATTTTTAAAAGTGCTTTGAGAGTAGCAAGTCAGTTATTGGTCATCACAATAGAATTTCTTTATCATGCTTTTCAGGGTGAATCATACAGATTTAGAAAGATGAAATCTCAGATTCCAAATTAAGGATTTAATTTAAAAAACACATAGAAACATAAGTCTAAACTAGTCTATGTTTCTGTATCTAATAGAAACATAGGTATAAACATAAATATTTAGGATATGTATCTACAATATTGTATGCAGAATTGAGAACCAATATGATAATACCAAATATTTTTAAATTGACCACTAAAGACACTATCACCTGAGAGTAAAACAGTAACCAGGGCTGCAGGTAGTCACTGTTCCTTCTTGGTGGATGCTCAAAGTTTCTTAAACACAATTTAAGGAAGCAGGTCACAAACTGTCCAGGTAGACTGCCATCTTTTCTATAATAGCCTGGTAAATGCTCATTGTGGGCTAGGTGGGATATGTATATTTATAATAGATTCACCCAAACAGAAAAACATGTTCATGTAAATCACTGGCAAATTCACTATTTTAAGCTATTGCTACCATAAAATGAGACCAGTGAAAAATATCTTTGTAGGGTCCTAAAGAAACATAGGGAGAACTGGAAAACAAAACAACACATTTTCTTTAATGTTAAAAAAAAAAAAAGCCATCTTATATAATAAAAAGGGAATATGCAAATCGACCGAACGTCAGAACAACCGGTCACTATGACGCTCACTGACCTTCAGGGAGCAGATGCTCAACACAGGAGCTGCCCCCTGGTGGTCAGTGTGCTCCCACAGGGGGAGCGCCGCTCAGCCACAAGCTGGGCTGATGGCTGGCAAGTGCAGTGGTGGTGACGGGAGCCTCTCCTGCCTCTGCCACAGTACTAAGGATGCCCAGGGGCTCCTGGATTGCTAAAGGGCACAGGCAGGGCTGAGGTGAAACCACCATTACTGCCCCCCAGTGCACCAATGTCATGCACCAGGCCTCTAGTAGACATATAAGGCCTTCAATGAGAGCAAAGAAATATAAATATCAATGATACCAGACCTTTGAGAAACACAGTACAACAAATGGAAGTGCAGGTAGGTCCTGAAATCTTATAGAAAATACCCCCACTTGTATCCAGATAATTATTTAAATAATAGCTTGAAATACCTTGAAATGCAATGTTTAATCAAAATAAAATATATCTTCTCTTCCTGAACATGGTACAATTGAACAGGAATGTGTATCTGAATCCTTCATGTGCTTGAGGAAGTTAACAACAAATAAATGAAAACAAGTAAGTATAAATATCTGCAATTTTAAAAGATGACTGAGTGGCATAGAATTTCTCCTAGTAATTCTGTGCCCCTATTGAAGTTTAGATTAGTACACAGTTAATGCCTGCTTTGAAAAAAAGTTATTATGTACCTTCCTTACTGCACACCACTAAACTCCCCCTCCTGCGCATTATGTTGTTGCTGGCCTTTGTCTTTTTTTCCTGTGGTCCTGTTTAAATTCTCACCTTGCTCTGCCCTTGTCATCAAGTCGTTCAAGCACAAAGCAGGGAGCATGGGGAGTGTTTACTCATTTCCCAAGTCCATTATCTTACACATTAATCACTGGTCTGGAACTTTTGGACAATGCTGAATCTGTTACCTTTTTTTTTTTTTTTTCTCCTTTCTGGCTGCTTTACTTGTGAGCCTGACAGTTTACCAGTTTCAAGCTGCACTTATACTTGATGACCTTTTCATCTGATTAACTATTTTTGTCCTTTAAAAAAATAATGTTATGGCATTTATAGTCCAGAGAAGCCAGTAAGAACTAAAATGTGGATGATGAAACTCTTGTTTTCAACTAGTACTTTTTCTTCGTGGAAAGAGAGACTAAGGCAGATAAATATTTTAAATATTGGTTTGTGAGTCTTTGTTTGTTTGTTGGGACTGAGTTGGTTTTCTCCCAGCCCCATCACTATTATTAAGTGTTATTTTCAAAACAAAACATTAGTGAAAAATTCTGGTTAACTTTGGAAAGCAAATATTTTAAAATTTTAAGGTAAACAAACTGTTCCTCTTTAAAATCTCCCCAGTTCTTGCACAATATGAAGGACTGTTCTGGGAATCCAAAGTCAAGCTTCAATAATGATTACTAAACCAAGAGAAATAGATGTAAGAAAGCAGGACAGCTGGAGGCTCTTGAACTATAGTTGTCAAAAGATTTGTTTGTGAAACATGCATTTTATTGCCTTGTATGCATGTTATAATGAGGCATGGACAACTGCAACATTACACTTAATGATTGCATTTCTTGTTTCAGCCAGTTTCCTTGTCCTCTTGCAATTAACGTTTTCCCAGATCACCCAAGGCTACTTTGTCAGGGGGGAGAAAAAATCTGAAATCCACATAAATGAGCAATGTCAATAGTTTAGAAAGAGTTTACTTAGAGAACAAAGGGCCCTTATGAGGCACTAGTGAGAAGAAATGGGGAAAAAATGAGTCCTCACAATGTAAGCCTTTTCTTAAAGAGACTTGTTATCAAGCAGTTGAGGATAGTCCCTCAAATCTGCATTAAAATGCATTTCATTCCATTGACTCATTTGCATTAATTTCTCCCATTATATCTGAAAATGGCTGAATGTCTACCAAACACAATGCCACAGCCTATCACAGGCTACCATGGCGGCCCCAGGTGCCAATTTACTCCTCTTAGTTCTTTTCATTCTGTTTGCTGATTCTGACAACTGGAGTTCTCTTCTCAGTCCAAGGGACTTTTCAATTGGATTTGCTCGTGGTGACAAAATTGTTGCTTTGCTGAGGGGAGGGGGTTCTTTGATTGAGCGTCTATCACGCTGCCATGGGAAAGCGAGAGGCGGATGATTCTCAGTGGCTTCTGATTTCCAGTATTTGTTCAGCATTAGGCCCACTTATCTCCAGAAGAAAAAGCAACATGTAGAAAGAAAGTGACAGGCAGAAACACACTCACTTGCTCCTTCATTCTCACTGCCCTCTGTATTCAAACAAGGGGGACCTATTACACTGAAAGCTCCAGATCAGCCTCACTCAATTATCACAGTTAATCCTTATAGCTCTATAAAGTAAATATTTCATTACAATTTCAAATAAACAGTCACCCAATCTAATGAAGCAAGAACTCAAAGTGGCAATGTCATAGAACTCGTTACCATCATCAAAGGAAAGGACATAGCCTTGTCTACTAATAATGAAAAAATTGATACTGGCATATTTATGAGCCCAAGAGTGTGTAGTTGTAAGGATTGTGTTTTTTTTTTTTCTTAGTGCAACTGACCAATTTATCCTTCCCAATACAATTCAATTACCAGAATTCTATGTCTTTTTTATTTCCCCTTATTTCTCTCACTTTTTCACCCCAGTCTCTTCATCGTGCTCATCATCTTCATCACCCAGTTCATCATCAACACACAATACACTTGGCCCATTGAACTATAACACTTCATTTTCATAAATAGAGAATCTTGATATGGCATTTCAAATTTAGGAAATTTATAGACATGCAGTGATCGTTTTCATAATCCATTGTCCCTACATCAATGTTATCTTAAACCCTTCATCTTGTATGTCCTTTTATCCTTTATCTTCTATTCTTATACTTTGGGGCAAGAACATTTAAAAATAACTCTCATTTCACCAAATCTTAATAATGTGCAAAAAAAAGCTTGAATTGATTAAAGATAAGTAGATTAAGTCCTTAATAAAATGTTGAATTACCTCTATGCTACTCCAACTCTCATTTTAATCCTAATCTTTAGTCCCTTGGGGAATCATTTTTCTTAAATTATTATTTTATCCTTCTTATTAAATATTCTGTCGATAGTCATTATATTTTCACACTTTTATAATTCACGCTATGGGATAGAAGAAGGTACAGCATGTAATAGAAAAATTTTGCCTGTATTTGTTAAAGCTTACTCAAAGGGTTCCAAGCTATGCAATAAGACATAAATCTCTAGTTAGATGAGGACTACAAACACTTCTCTTTTCCCCCAATTTAACAATGCAATGTTGAACTATCCTATAATTACTGTTTCTTAGGGAAGTTAAGATGAATTGTGTTGGCTTAACAGGGAATAGTGCATGTTTTCTTTCCTCTGAAATTCTTAAATACTTAACCTCCTTTAAAAATATCACCTAAAACTATTGATTGCTTCCCAAACATTAATGTGCATACAAATTACCTGCTTGGGGGGTGGGGTGATATTAAAATACAAATTCTACTTCAGTAGATCTAGAGTGTGGACTGGGATTCTGCATTTTTAAAAGTCACAGGTGTTACTGGTGTTGCTGGTCCCAGGGTCATAGATTGAGAAGCCAGCACCTAACCTACTGTATAGTATTTATAATTTTTATAACAAAATCAAAAGCAGGGGATACTTAGAAAATTATCAAGATAAAGCCACATGTAATATTATCACATTATTTTGTGAACCTCATTCATAAAAATATCTAAAACATGGATAATTTCATAGATATGTGTTTTAAGTATTATGTATGATAAATAAACATCTAATAAAATACTACATGTGGATTTAGGTAAGAATGTTACTATTATTGCTAAGTAAGTGGCTGCTATATGCACTTAATTATTGTCATTTTATCCTTACCATAACCTTAAGGCCTCCATTATTATGTTAATTATATTAATTATGCAGACCAGAAAACAGACTCCGTGAGGTAAAACAACTGGTCTAAGGTAGGGACTGGACTTTGAATCAGGTATTTCTACAAATGCACTATCAGTTCAGTATAGTTCAAATCAACTTTACTTCTCCCATGCCATAGGAACAATCTATGGAAACACCTTTGTTCATCCAACACATTTTATTGAGGGCCTACAGGGTTTTAGCCACTCTGTCGGGCCATCTGCACTCAGATGTGAAAAGACAAGTTCCTGCTATTCTAAATTTACAATACAACTGATGAAATGCATAAACCACTGAGCAAGAAAATGTCAGGTATGGGTAGGTACTATGAAAAAACAAAAAAAAGATGTAATAGAGATGATGTGATAGAAAATGATTTAGGACTGACAGTCTCAGGAGCAGGTATATTTTCAAAATTTACATCTCAAGTTTGGTATTATTATTGGGCCACATTAACAATATAATTTTTCTCAATAATTGCAATTCAGATAAAACTAAAAATATACAAATGGCTTATCACTGATATATAAAACTCTGCTTACAACACAGATAGGGAAAGAAAAGTTTAAAAACTGCCAACTTTGGGGATCATCTCTCATATCTGTTGCTTTAACTGATAACACTCTCTGAGCCCAGTATCATAATCTTCATCATAAACATCAACCCCCCATGGTCCCCAACACACAAGCATCTCACACTAGAGGGACCTGCAGTCCCTCACCTATCACCTAACTTAATTAAAAGTTTTATTTCAAGCATCTTACATATGTTCACTCATTTAATAATCATGGCTGCTTTATTAGGAATTATATAACTACTAGAGGCCTCAATGCACAAAATTCGTGCAAGGGGCTCAGCCCTTGCAGCCACAGTGGCTTGCATTGGCCCTCACAGCCCTGGATTCATCTGGAAGGTCGTCCAGCTGTCTGGTCTCATTAGCATATTATGCTTTTATTATTATAGATACCCATTTTCCAGATTATAAAACTGAGACAAAGACCATTTTACTAATAAATCCAGATTTTTGTGGTTGGTAAGTGTCAAGGTCAAAATTAAAATCCAGACAACTGGGTTCTATTTTGCCTTAACATTTTGCTTCACTGCCTCTCATTCTTCTTTATAAAATATGATAGTTACAGGCTATTTCAAAATTTTCTATTTTCACAAATGTTAAAACCCTATGATACTGATTTGAAATGTAAAATATGAGAGGTCAAATTGCGGTTCAGCCTGTTTGGTTATGTTTTTGTGTTTAGTTAGAATACTTAAGTGCTTAATATTATGCAGACCTCTGATCAAAGTTACACCAAACTTAATGGAGATTCTGCATTCTTTCCTTTATGTCACTTTGCACACAGGATTACATTTACAAATGGTAAACCTCATAATTGTTGATTAAAATAAATAGACAGAAATATCATTTATCAAGGCATATGCTCAGTAGAAAATACTAATCAAAACAGTTGACACATCTTTTTTTAATTTAATGCAATTGTGGATTTAAAATACAAATTAACCTTTTAATAACATTTAGGAGCAAAAACACCTTCTGTTGTCTTATTACAAAATAGTTCATTCACTAATCAATTTATTTATCAAACATTTATTGAACATGTACATTGTGTACAACATCCTTAGGCACTAGGGCTTGTGACTGGGGAGCAAATACCAGTGTTTGGGACACTAAAAAATATGTATGATTTAAGTAAGAATATCATTACAACTATAAATAATAATATTAATAATTAGTTGCCTTTATGTGCACTTAACTTTTAACTAATTGTATTCTCACTACAATATTCTAACTCCCCATCATTATATTGTTACATTACACACACAAAAACAACTATAACATATATACTGAGTGGCCAGATTATTATGATCTCTGAACACATAATAATCTGGCCACTCAGTGTGTATCCTATCTAATAAAAGAGTAATATGCAAATTGACTGTCACTCCAAGACACAAGATGGCTGTCCCCATGTGGACACAAGATGGCCACCACAAGATGGCCTGCAGGGGAGGGATGTTGTGGGCAGTTAGGGGTGACCAGGTCAGCAGGGGAGGGCAGTTGGGGGAGACCAGGCCAGCAAGGGAGGGCAGTTGTGGGCGATCAGGCAAGCAGGGAGGGCAGTTAAGGGTGATCAGGTCAGCAGGGGAAGGCAGTTGTGGGGGGACCAGGACTGCAGGAGAGGACAGTTGGGGGTGACCCAGACCTGCAGAGGAGGGCAGTAGGGGGGGACCAGACCAGCAGGAGAATGCAGTTGTGGGGGGGGGGCAACCAGGCCTGCAGGTGAGGGCAGTTGGGGAGGACCAGGCCTGCATGGGAGGGCAGTTGTGGGGGATCAGGCCAGCAGGGGAGGACAGTTGGAGTGGACCCAGGCCTGCAGGGGAGGGCAGTTAGGGGTGACCAGGCCAGCAAGGAAGGGCAGTTAGGGGTGACCAGGCCAGCAGGGGAGGGCAGTTAGGGGCAATCGGGCTGGCTGGGGAGCAGTTAGGCATCGATCAGACTGGCAGGGGAGTGGTTAGGGGTGATCAGGCTGGCAGGCAGAAGCAGTTAGGGCAATCAGTCAGAGGCAGGTGAGCGGTTGGGAGTCAGCAGTCCTGGATTGTGAGAGGGATCCCAGATTGGACAGGGTGCAAGCTGGGCTAAAGGACATCCCCCCCCCCCCAGCATAAATTTCGTACACCTGGCCTCTAGTCCTATATAATAAAAGGCTAATATGCAAATTGTCCCCTCAACCAGAAGTTTGACCATCAGGCAGGCCAGCCAACTGCCCATGTCCCCTCCCCCTGGCCAGGCTGGCCAGACCCCACTCATGCACGAATTCATGCACCAGGCCTCTAATATATATATGTATGTATGCGTACACACGTATATACATACACTGAGCGGCCGGATTATTATGGGTTCACAGAGATCATAATAATCTGGCTGTTCAGTGTACACACATCCTACTCAAAGAATTATAATACAGAGAATTTAGATAAAACTGTAAATTTTCTAATTTAAATAAAGAAAAATCTCAATGAAAGCACAAAATAATATTAAGGGCCCACAAAATTTCCAATCTGAAAATAAGAAGTGAAAGTAATGATGAGGTCTCAGTATGTTATTTGCCTTAGTATGTAGTTCACTGGGTCTGAGCTTCCTTGGTTTCACTGCACACATCTAATAATTGCCTGATCTAGTACTGTGCTTATAGTGGTGCTCAAAAAATATATACTCAATACATAAAAGGTCCCATTTTATTTCTTTACTTTTTAGGGTTTGAAGATATGCCCATGTAGTAAATATCTGCCTACTCCATCTCTACTAAAAGAATTATCTATAAGCTGATGTCTTAGACATCTTGACAACTGTTTACATCTTGAATTATGTTGGTCTATTGGTTATAGCAAAAGCACAGTAATAGATTATCTTTTTATTTTTTAAATCATTATTGTTGAAAGCATTTTTTCTCCAATTGACCCCTTATTGCCTGCCCCTACTGCCTCCCCACCCCAGACCTTCACCATCCTATTGACTGTGTCCTTGGGTTATGCATACATGCATACAAGTTATTTGATTGATCTCTTCCCAATGGCCGACCCACTCCCACCTTCCCTATGAGATTCCACATGATTATCTTTTTAAATTTTTAACCATGCCTTCTTTTCTTTTTTCACTGAATCCTCTCTTTTTTCCTTAGAACTAAATATTACTCTTGGTTTCATTCTTAGCACTTCCCTTTCTCTCTAAATCATCATATCCAAGAGTTCCCATTCATTCTAATTTCCAAATTTCAACTGAGGTAATAAGTGGTCCCAACTAATATCAATACAGTTAACTAACTGGATACCACCACTTGGCTATTCCACAGTTCTCACAAATATAACAGTTCCATGTATTTGTCAACATTCCCCAAATCGCTTCCTCCTTTTTCATCTCCTCCTTGCTGCACCATCCCAAGTCTTCAAGCCAGGTATTTAAAAGACATTGTTTTGTTTTTCATTTTACTTCACCTGTTCTGTCCATCCTCTCCCACCAACACACATCTGCTCTGTATTCAAGTTCCATTATTTCTACCCCTGAAGACACTGTCACATGCATTTCCTCCTCTCCACATCTGTGCTCATATCTCAGTAAAGGTCCGATGTATTATCTACATGGGTTGGTATAAGAGTCTTTTAACTAGCCTTCTTGCATCATTTGTATACTTCCCTTCTCAATTTGTCCCCTATTTGACTGTTAGGCTTTTACTTATACCATGCAAATTTGGTTGTGTAATGTGCTGTCTTAAAAACCTTTCTCATAAGTAATATTTCCTCATCACTTTCAGACTATAAACCAAAGTCAGTGGTGGAGATGAGAGTCTTTCCGATCTACCTATCACTCAGCCCATCTTTAAAGAGCAATAATTATAGTCGTTATTGTATGTGCCTGGCACTGTTGGGATGCTTTCATAAGCTATCTTATTTACCCTTGATATCATCCTTAGGAAGTGGGTTTTAAGACCCCCCAGTTTTACAAGTAATGTTTCTAGAGAAACTAATGTATCTAAAATCATAGGATTAGAGAATGACAGAGGTAGGGCCTGACTAACTCTAAAGGTTCTGACTAACTCTAAAGTCCTTATTCACAGAAACCACTATCCTACTATCTCCTTCAAATTCCCTCCCCACTTTCCTCTCCCACTCCTTCTCCACCCTCTTTCCTGTGGGCTATCAGCTCTAGCAGTTTTTAATCCTGGAAGCACACATTAGAATCCATAATCACCTGCGAAGTAGCCTGGCTTCACTTACCCCTTGAGATTTCTATTTAGTTAGTATGACATGAGGTCTGGGCATCAGTATTTTATAAAAGCAGCCCAGGATTTTCCAAGGTGCAGCCAAGTTTGAAACCTGCTGCCTAGCAAAACTAAATTATACATAGCTGCCTCAAACATCATGTAACTTCTGATGTTACAGGACATTATCCCTGATCCCAGTGAATGTAGTAATTTTTCCACATGTAATTGTTTCTATGGATGTTTGAGCTTTCTGTAGTTAGAAGTCATAGCTCACTTAAATTTCTGACTGATGTAATTGGCAGGCAGTAGGCTCGCAATAATAACTTGTATGACTTGTTGATTGTTCTTACAAATACTTTATAGGAATTAATAACATTAGTACTAAAATGTAATATTTTAAAGTTTCTTAAATTTTTCAGAGCCTATTAAAGAATAAAAACCCTGAAGGTAAAAAAAAAAAAGTATGTATTTTTATTGATTTCAGAGAAGAAAAGAGAGGGAGAGACAGAAACATCAATGATGAGAGAGAATCATTGATCAGCTGCCTCCTGCACACTCCCTACTGGGGATTAAGCCCACAACCTGGGCATGTGCCCTTGACAGGAATCGAACCCTGGACCCTTCAGTCAGCAGGCTGACCCTCTATCTACCAAGGCAAGCCGGCTAGGGCAAAAAAAAAAATTAATATATGAAATTATTTACACATAGAAAGTATTTACCTGAGAAAGGATTAAAATAGTTTTTTTAAAGTTTTGTAGTGAGTAGCATCCTGCAGAATGTATGTGAAAAATTATAGAGTTCAATACTAAAGTCAACAGAGAGATCTTATTCTCCAGTTAACATCCTCCTTCTCTCCAATGAAGCTGACCTTAGACAACGCTACACCATTATGCAACTGCCATTTTCCCCCTAGTGACACTACATTTTCTTAATGATTAATTACTTAATGATTGGGAAATTTAAAAACCATACTACTTGACCATTAAAATATCATACTATTTAACATTATTTATCAGTAAATTAACTTACTGTTATCGATACAATGAGTTAAGTTTCTACTATTATATGTTATACCTATAATTTTTAAGAAAAGAGAAATTTTAGAGGCTTCCTTACAAAAGAATTATTAGAACTTTAATAAGAATTGAAAACTTATCTGTCTCTGTTATTATGTGGAAAAAATCCATGGGAGCAGTCAGCAGCTGTGCACCGCTGCAGGTTGCCTAGGACCAAACCAGAGAGGGTCGGACCTGCATTGCCACCATGTACCCACCATCCAGCTATCAATGCTGACATGTACACATAAGGAACTGTTGGACATTGAAATTGGGACTCAAACATTTTTTTGTTTTGTCTTGTTTTGTTATTATATGTTTATTTCCAGTCTGCAAAGGCAAAACTTTTTAAAGGAAAGAAATGGTGGGAAAATGATACAGAGGCAAAGAAGCATTGAACAGACTGTCAAACTACATTGGGAAGACAGGGGAGGTTGGGCGAGGAGGGCTGTAAGAGACCAACCGAAGGACTTGTATGCTTGCATGTAAGCACAACCAACGGATATAAGACACTGGGGCGGGGGGGCAGGGTGGGCAGGTGAAGGCATGCCCTGGGGGGTAGGGGAGGTCGGAGGGAGATCAAGGGGGAAAAAAAAGGAGACATATGTACTACTATTTGTAATACTTAAAACAATAAAAATAAAATAAAATTTAAAAAAAAATTTAAAAAATCTAAGTAATAGTATTTCAAGGGGTGATTTGGTGGGGGGATAAAATACATAAGAATATAAAGAGAATCTGAATGCTCACATAATAAAAATTAATCACAGTGAATTGCTGTGGGGAGAATCATACACTTGACCCACATTGAAGACTGAAATATTAATCCATTTCTATGACAGAGATCAAGCTTCAGAGTCGCTTTTTATCCTCCTCATAATAGAAGCAACAGTTGTAAACCATAATGTTATAGTTCAAACAATGCCCCCCCGAAGACTTCAAATTTATTATAGCATTCATCTCCAAGACAAAAGACCTGGTGTAGGAAAAAAGCTCTTTTAGCAAAAAGCATGGTTGTTATTTATAGCTCAGATGCAAAGAATGAGTTTGGGGAATTTATCAGAGATGAAGGTATGAAATGTTTTAGCTTGTTCTTCTCTTTCTAATCCATAAACCATTTTCTCAGCCACCCAAGTGAATTCTAATGGAACAGAAATGATGAAATAATATTTTTCTAGCCCTTTAACACTTTTTCTTCTGTGGAAGTTTCAGTGAGATTAGAAGAATGTGATTTCATAAAATTAAGAATATTTCAAGCAGCAGATAAGTATTATATTCTAATAATATATAATTTAGTCTCCTAACCAAAATTTAGTATTTTTTATGATAGTTTAGTTTTTATGTGTTTCATTCTTATAATTCATATTATTACTATTGTCATTATATGGGCTGTCATATAGAATTTTAAGATACGTATATGTTTATTAAAATCATTTCACTAATATAGGCCTGGTTATTATCTCTAAAATCTTAATGACTCAATAATGATACTGGATCTTTTTTTAATACTCTTAATCATTAGATATATCTGCATATCACGCTTCTTGAAATAAGAACATGCCATAATCAAAACAATGATGACTTATAGATTACCTATTGTCCATCCTCTCTTTTTGGCATGAGGCCACAAAATGCATGTCTACTCCCCTAATGCCAGCCAGGGACTAGCTCTATGCAGGTAGGAAGGTGTGGAATATGCCAGGATGTAATGAAAATTCATGTTTATACTTACATATTGTTTCTCTAAGATAAATACATATTCAATAAAAATGATTGGGGGACAATGTCAAATGTATTGACTTTTCCCTCAAGAAAGTAAAATGCTTACAGTTTTGCCAGTTTCAAGGGTGTTTTAAGAAAGTTCCATGGTCCTGAGCACAATGAGTGAGCTACACAGATGCCATTTGTTGTTTTCTTTCTTAATTCAAAAAAGGACAGGTAATTTTAGAACAAAATAAGGCAGCTGGAATAAAATATGGAATAATCTTTAAGCCAAAAACCCTTCCTGGCATTGTTTGATAGATGTTATACTACTTCTATTGTTTGCCAAATTCCATTTCAATTGCTCAAACAGCTCAAGGAAAATGTGGTCTCTATCTAGACAGTTTTTTTAACATCATAATTAGTGGAATTAAGAACAATCCACCAGTCAGTTATCAGACACCAGCCACTTCAATTGTACATTTGCTAAGTATTGGTGCTTTTTGTCTTAGTTTTCATACTATAAATCCTTTGCCACAATTTTCATCTGTATTAGACTACTTTAGCTTGACATTGAAATAAAAGTTAATCAGTTTCTATTGTGACCTGTGCATTAAACATTGCAGTTCCTTCAGATTTGTAAATACATTCCAACTTAGTATTCAAAATGCAATGTATATAAGCAATCAGTACAAATAGTGTGAGTTTGTTTGCAGTTAAGATAGAATAGGGACTTGAGCCAGATGTCAAAATTCATTTGAATATGCAGTGTCAATGAAAGATATTCTAAATTTGATATCTATGTGCCTTATATTCATCATATTTAAAGCTATACTTCTTTCTAATATTTTTCTAACATCTTTAAAGATTTGATACAAACTCTACAAAAATATATCTTAATCTTCTAGGCTCAGTTTAAGTACAAACTGCTAAAAATAGACTGTTCCATTTAGCCCATAAAGTGTTGTACTCTTTCTCTCTAAAATAGTGGTTCTCAAACTTTTGTGTGCAATAGAAACACCTGTGGAACAACTTAAAAAAATATGAATTTCTCATTTCCACTTCCAGAGTGTGAAATTCAGTATATTTAGGATGAGACCAATGAATCTACACTGTTATAAAGCACCCTAGTTGATAATGATGTTTTCTTTGTTAGGGTCACTCTTTTAAGAAACAGAATGTAAATCGGATACTCTTCTACCAAATGTAGGAAAAAATACTTTTAAGTTATCAAGTTATCAGCATACCATGATTTTAGTACTCTTGTGAAAAAGTATTCCTTATCCTGAGGGTATAAAAATCACATTACTCTGATTTTAACTTCTTTGGAGAAATAAATTATAATATTCAGAAAGAAATAGTCCAGAAATACCAAATATGTTGATTACTGATTTAAATTAATAACATGTGACAAGATCCTATGCATAAAGACCTTTCATAAAAAAGCAGATGATCTACATGAAAAAAGAGACTAAATTTTACTATCCACTATTTTCTACAGACAATAGTCTTTCTCTATCATAGGAAAGGCAAGCTGTAATACATTATGCTTTGGGATTCTAATCAAAAACCTATAAACAATGTATAACTTACAAATGCCCTTCAGTGCATTAGAATACTTTTAGTACAGCTTTAAAATTTTAAATCAATCCTGCCATTCACTCCATATTATTTATCTTCAATTTCTCCATATTTTAAATGTCACTGTGTCACATTAAGTAATAAAAAGTTTAAAAGATTATAACCTGAACTTGGCAGATATTCACTTTCATTATCAGGCTTAAAATCTTGCCTTCTTACATTTTCCCTACCAAAGAGAGACTTATTTCTGGCTTTTGTTGATTCCATTCTTGGATGCACTGGAATTTTTGCATTTGTTGAACAACTAAAATAACATTGCGTTGTTTTAAATAAATTCTTAAGTAAGTTAATAGCATTTAAAGTATTTGGTTCTTAATCACACCCTTTTGTCACCTATTTTAAAAACTATATTCTGCTGGTCTAAATAATCCTTTAATTTTATCAGTTATATCATTTACATGTTCCTTAATCTAGTAACATTTCATTTTCTCCAACCTGAAGCTCCAAATGAAAATAAAGAAGGCTCCAAATGAAAATAAAATTGATTTTATATGTGCTATAAGAACAAATTCTAACTAAGTTATATAAGAGGCTTTCTTATAAGAAAATGATCTATACCAAAATATGCTTGGGTGGTAAATGAAATTTATTTTCTCAAAATGTATCCCAAAAGTATGTGTTGTTTTCATTAACTTTTCCCCCTTGTAACGGCAATATGAATCTCTATTAACTAAAGCTAATAAAATCCATGTAAATATTAGCAATTCAGGACTGAGAATTTTATGGGAACAAAACTATGGACAGAATAGCCAGGTGCCTCTGTCCAATAGAATACAGATCTTTCCTTGACTACATGGTTTTTGCTATAACACTACTCTCATTAGATTGGAATTTGTGTTAACTTCCCTGTACCAGGACTTACTAATAGGATTGGTAGCAATTATTATACTGAAATGAAATCAGCACAAACTATTAGATCTGTTTAAACAAGTTAAAAATAAACCTTGATTAAATGTTCTTTTATAAGAAGCTGCTCATTAGGGCTACATGGCCTTCAGAAAAATTGGTGTTTCATTAACATCAAAGAATGTATTGCATTTAAACTCCCTAGCCTAAAAAGTTATGTATAAAATAAAGCTTTGAAAATATCTTAGATAATGAAATTTTAGAAAAGATCTTATGATTCTTAGTTTAGTAGAAAGACCTATATTCTCAAAATTAAGAAGTATTAATAATGAGGTTACAAAGAAAACCACCACCAAAAACAATAGTAAGCAAAACAAAACAACAAACAAATATCAGAAACCTTTGCCAGAATGATCAAATGATAAATTTTCTCTAAGTTGAGATGTAACTCCACTGCAAAATAGTTGAATTAAAAGGACATGTGGAACCCTGTTCAGGTACCTCAGTTGGTTAGAGTATTGTCCCAATATGCCAAGGTTGCAGGTTCCATCCCAGGTCAGGTCACATACAAGAATCAACAATGAATGTGTAAATATGTGGAATAACAAATCTATTTCTCTTTCTTTCTCTCTCTCTCTAATTTATAAAAATAATACTTTAAAAAGTTCATGGGGTTATTTAATTCAAACCCACTTTTACAATAAATCAGTAACTTTTGAACCATAGTATTAGTACTTACAAAACTCTAGAAAGTAGAAGTATACCGTTCTAGAATGCAGAAATAACTCCCTCCTTATAACAATGAATCAGTAAACTGTTATAACCTGACTTGGTGGAAATTATTGTTTGTGATAGATAACTTAAAATAATTAAGACGTAGTGCTGGTAAATGTCAACTACATGGCCTACAAACTTACAGAAAGAATGGGATGAAATTCTTATAATTTTTCAACTTCCTATCTCAAAACCATTTAAGGGCTCGTGCATACACACACACACACACACACACACACACACACACACACACACACACACATTATCCCACCAGGATAAATTAAATATTAGTTACATAAAGATAAAAGTTCTATAAATGTGGACATCATCTCCATGGTTGAGGATAAGTAAAGGTTGAAGAAAACTTATAGGTTTGAAAAGCCAACTGAATTATCAAAGATAACGAAATTCACAAAAACTAACTAGAGTTAACAACAAATTGTTCCATTTAAAAAGTATAATTTAGGGTAGTTTTCAAGGTGTTTTTTATTTAATTTTTCTGAACAGTATCTGTATTTTTATTCTGAACAAACCATACAATAATTAGTATTATAATTTAATCTCTTCATATAAACTGATCTTCTCTACAGTATACTTGCCCCCTTGCCTACACAGTTATATGAATATGTTCTTTTTGGTTTTTTTTAAAGAAACAAACCTTCTCGTTTAAGTAATTAAGATTTCTTAATTAAACATACTAAGGGCATGGACAATGACGTCTTTATAAATCTGTGAGCATGCCTAAAAGCAACAAAATCACACTTTTGTTAAGCGTTTGTGTGTATTTTGCACAATTTTTAAAAGTTTAACCTCTGTAGATCAATGTGCTTCCTTAAAAGACTTTAATAAATTAAAGTGCAGAGAGCTTTTTTTCACCAGGCAGAAAAAGCTGATGAGACAGGTTTAGTTTAATCTCAGGCAATAGAAGTCATTAACCATTCTCTCAGGGATTAAAATATAGCTTGCCCTTTTCTTCTCTCACTTATCATTAGCATCACTTTAATCTCCTAGCGTTTCACACTGCTATTTTAATCATTACTTACTGCCTTTTGACAAGTGCAGAACATGCTTTTTCTCATTGAGGCAATATCCTGGTTTTAGCTGACAAATGTAGGACATAATGTAAAAATATCAAAGTGACATCTCTTAAACACACCTTCATCATAAAAATCTCTAAAGTTACAATATTCCTTTGTCTAGTATTTCCATGAAAATTATCACTTGAAAGGTTTATATCTTAAACAAAGAGAAAAAGTTTCTTCTAAAAACAACCAAAACTAGTTTACAAAAAAATATTAAACTGTTACATGAGATCCAAAAATGTGTACGTAAGTATTGTTCTTTCTAAAATAGTCAGGAACTTCCAAGTATTTACAAAAGCAGTCTGTTGTTTTAAAATAACTTTAATAACAACATATACAATATTGAAATGGCTACTCCAGTTGATGCTTTGTAATCACATACATCTTGGGTTGAATTAAAACAAAACAAAATACTATCAGGATTATGTCTAATTCTATTATTTCAATAACACTCACCATTTCTCCGCAGATCAATAAGTATTACATAATACTTAAAAGAAAATATACATGGAAATAATAGTTACAACTATATTAATATATATCTTCTGAAAATATATTGCAAGTGTTACAACTGAACTTGTGTCTACATTTTCTAAACTGTTATTTTAGTTAAAAATAAATACCATATGATGTTTATTAATGTTCTTTTATCTCATGACATGTAGTTTAATTTATGCAATCTCATTAATCTAATCTGCCTAAATCTGAAGTGGATAACAAATTTGGCATAAATCTTTTGGGATTTAGGAATTTAACTTTCATATTGTCTTTAGATATAAGTATTATAAATAGGAGTATATATTCTAGCATCTTTATAGTATTCCATTTTAACTCCAAAGTAAACTAATGAAATATTTGTTAATTAACCAAATCTGACTTTTAAAACCAAAGCACCAATTTTTGGTAACGATCACTCACACTTGGCCCCAAGCCCTTTAATCTAGTCCATCTGTAATGATCTCATAGTACTTTCAACCATTATTTAGCTGTTAGAAGAAAAAATATGTCTCACTATATGTTTCGACAATAAAATCCCTTCTTAAGCTTTACAAAGCAGAACAATTCATTATTTGATCTCTTTCCAGGTTCAAAGTCTGTCTTATTACAGTACTTCAAAGAAATATGTAATCAAAGACAAACAGCTGTGAAAACAATCTTTTATTACTTTATTATCATTGAGGACATATCTGTAGAGTAAACCAATGGAAATGGCATACAAATAATCTCTATTATGTTTGTTGTTTTGCATTTGTTCACAAACTGTGCACATTTATCTTTAAAGTTTAATATTATTTCCTATAAATAGAGTAATGGAATAGTCCAGTCACCCTATTGTCTATCAAAAAAAGCAACACACAAAAAAACCAACAGCAACAAAAAACAATTACAACAGCAAAGAGTAAGCTGTTTTAATGTCAAACAAGTGTTTTTAAAAAAACAAATTTTTAAAATGATATTCAGTGATATGACTCTCTGGGTTAACATTACTCTCAAAATCATATATTCTGATGCTTACACTAATCAGTGAGAATTTCAGAATTGTTCAAGTACAAATTAGTATACATAACTAAAAGTATACATCAAATGTACCACTTGCCCTTTATTTTGAAAACAGACACAAAATCAAGCAATTACTTTATAAGGCAGTAATTGCATTGCCCAGTTTATTCCCATATGTTTTGTACCACGCAATAACCTGGTCATGTCTTTACTTCTTAGAATGGAGGGTTTCTATCCCACACATGCAAATAGACTGGACCATGTAACCTAAAGTGTTCCTTGGAGGGGAAGACTCCCTTCATCTGCAAGTGTCAGAGTGGAAGTGATGATGTTCTGCTGCCCATTACAATAGAAAACATGTGGAGACAGAAGAAGCAAGCATCTTTTGAGGACACACTATAGGACAGAAACCTTATCAGTTATGTCATTGTTCCGACACTGTATCTCTGATGAAGGCATCACTGTCCATATTTTACGGATGTGGAATATTAAAAAGCTGAAAACCTTTAACTCACTGCTGGGTTAACCTAACTCTAAAATCAGCTTACAAGACCCAGCGCCCTCTATTCTAGAGCAAACTTTCCAGAAACTGGTCCTCCCCTGCTCTTGAGGCACTGCATGCTAACAAACCCAGCTTTCCTTCAGAAGACTCTAAGGCATAACAGGGGACAAAATGGGTCCCTACAACTCTCTACAAAATTAAATTGGTGATTTATCAACAGAGGCCACAATTAGAAAGAGCATTGTCTCTAGGTCTCTACAAACATATCTGCTAGGCCAGGAAACGTGTGGAATCTCTGCTATTGCTCTCATTAAAATATATGGCTGCCCTGGCTGTTGTGGCTCGGTTGGACATTGTCTCTATGCGCCAGGAGGTTGCAAGTTCGATTAAGGTCTAAAGGGCACGTGCCTGGGTTGTGGGCCTGGTGGGGGTGCGCAGGAGGGAGCCCATGGATGTTCACTTTCACATGGGTGTTTCTCTCTCTGTCCCACTCCCTTCCTTTCTCTTTAAAAAGGAAAAGTCAATATACTATTCTAAAAAAAAAAAAAAAAAAAAAGGATATGGCTGAAGGAAGCTGCAAATGCACTACCTCACACTGACAAACTGAAAAAAACAGACAGACAACAATCATAAGCATGGCGCTATGGCCATAGAGTCAAACCAGGTAAATTAAGTCTAGGACATGAATTTTAAAAGATAATGGTATGTCCACTTCATTTTCTGCTGTCTCAGTATAATCATGAAAAGTTTTAATATCTTTGTACTGATATAAAATTCTCTTTCTATAAATATAGATGGATAAGGACATGTACATACATACACATACACATTCATACAAAAACACACATATATTAGTTATGCTATAGTAAGTTATTTATGTAACATGGCGCTCAGTTGAAAAAGTGATTCTGAATTGAATATAATTATGCAGACTTTTGTCTATTTTAAAAAGGATATGGGAAGGCCACTTAGAGAAAGAAAAAAAAGTGAAAGCAACAATAAATAGTATATAAGAGAAGATTTAATTAAAAATTTTAGTTGCAGGTAAACTGAGCTAAAATCATATTAGCATAAACATTTTATTCTCTATTTTTAAATAACAATATAAAAATACAAAATTCCTAGAGACTCTAGTCAGCCAAGTGAAGGGATAATGTAGGAAATGAATTGCTTACTTGAAACCCTGATCCTTCATCGTACAAATTGGTTCAGTTTTACTGGTTACTAAATAAACAGTATCAGAATTGAAAATGCATTTAATGCATGACTCAATTTCCATAAAAGTTAATTTCCTGACTTTTCAGTTTGATTGCATCAGAAGTTATTCAGTAAAAGAGGGCAAAACAAAGCCAGTCACTCCTGCTTTGGAATAATTAAGCAGTAATTTGACCAAACATTTCCTTCCTTCCTGTGTATTTCTCAAAGTCACTATTACACTTCAAGTCGTAGCAGAAATATTTTTAATGGGCACAATCTATAAGGGAAATAAATAGCCCATAGTAAAATATTTCACAATCAGTGCTGGCAACACCATCATGAGACCACGTTTTACTGCTATTTCTAGGATGTATTTGAGATAAGCTTTTGGTTTTTAGGCTTTAGAATGATCTTATTACAGAAGTGAGAGTATCCATCACTAATTTTCACACACAAGCTCAATATATAATTCAGTTAATTAATATGGGACACAACCTGTGGAAAATTAAATAGGACAGTGTTATAACTTTAAATGTTACTTTAATGCAGTTAACATATTGATTTTAAAAATTAGGTTGTTTAATGCTATTCCAGAAAAAAAGAAATATCAGTCTTTGAATTCGGAGGGTCCCAGATCATTTATCTTCATTAAAAATTTATCCATCATTCACAAAATTATGTGAAACTATCATGTATAGCCTTTGCCTTTTAACCATTTTGAGAGCAACTTCTTACCTATGATTTCATTTCATTACTGAACAAAATTAAAAAGTACATTCCAATCCCCCTTGCCCAGATTGAAAAACTGGTATTTATTCTACCCCCCAATAAACCCTGCTATTGTTTTCACTTTGCAAGTCAACTAACTTTTTTTTAGTCATTATCGTTCACCTCTGCTAAATGACTTTTCATCTGACTTGACCTGTACATCTTGTTTTCCTTCATCACTCCCCACTCCTACTCCATCTCAGAAATCTCAAAGCCTCTTGGCCTGTGATCCAAACATCTGCTATGCACCCTCACAGCTCCCATGCATTATTTTTCCATCTTAATGATCAACCAAAATTTGACTACTGATTCTCTCAGCCTCCCATAACTCTTGTTATCAGTCTCTTGTCCCTCTGTTTACAACAATCATCTGATGGTTATTTTCAGGTACAGTTCTGTTAGCTGAGGAAGGGTGAGCTCAGAGAGCATCTGTGTACACCTTCTTCCGGTAGGCAGTGCCTTGTAGTGGAGAGAGCCAGACTGTCAGGACTCGTAGCCTGTCTCCACCAAGCAGCTTTGTAACTTGAACAATGAGTCTCAGTTTCCTCAATAATGAAATGGAAACAATTATATCTACATCATAGGGATATTATAAAGATTAAATGGGCAACATTTTCTAATTTTTCATGGTACAGTGTAGGTGCTAATCAAACTTAGTATCATTTCTCCTATTCTAGGAAATTGTGTGCCAAAAAGAAAAGAAGTATTCTCACTTACAATATCCTAGATCTTTAACAATCCATGCAAATCCACATAAATGACAGCATCTGTATATGTCCATCATTTAAAACACAAACATTAATTCAAACATGTGGGTTGGGGCTACATTTTTCCTTGTTTTCTGTTGTTGTTTGCTTTTAATGTAGGCCACAAATAGTAATGGGCTATATGTTTAGTGATATAGCTCACTGTAGAGTGTGGTCTTTATTCTCCCAAAGAGCCTAAGTTGGTAAAGGGTTGTTTTTTACTAGACAACCTATAGAAGACTTGCTGATCTCTGCCAAGTATTTAAAATTTTAAATATTTATGTATAATATTTCCCCCATACTACACATTGATTGTCAGTATATATGAATTATTAAATTAATTTATTATATAACAAAAATTTTAGAATGCAAATGGACCTTATGAATTAAGTAGTTAATCCTCTCAGTTTACAAATGAGAACCCTTCATTTGAATAGATTGCTCAGCCAGTAACAGTCAGTAATAGAAGCCAAATTTTTGACAATGCACTCTTTTTCTATTTTTTAATACTTTGATTTTTATATAATTCAAATGCAATATTAAAGATATATATTTTATTCATCTTCTCCTTTGACTATAGAGCAAATGATAGAGAAATTAACTCATTTGTTTTCAAATTTTTCCTCAGTGACCAATGGGAGCATCTACTAGTTCTTTATTTAACAGTCTATGGATTATAGTTCTATAATGTTGACCAAATGTCTCCAATTTAAAGAAAAGTTAAAGTGGAAAAATTTAGTAAAAATTCTAGCTTTCAAATGACATAACTTGTTTTTTTATAATAAAGTTTATTCATGATTAATATTTATTCTTATACTAAAGATAAATAAATGGAATCTGTAACTTTTTCTCTATTATGTATGTATGCAAAAACCATCTCTCTCTTAAGATACATAGCAACATTTTCTGAGAACTGTTTATATTTACCAAGTTCATGTTTAAATTATTTCTAAAATATATAACTTGGAAACAAAAAAAAATTTGCCTGATTATACTCCATAGGATTATTATTCTAGGAACACTGGTCTAATATGCCTTTTATTTGTCAGCTGATTACTAAAGGAAGGTAGATAGTAGAAAATTTGAGTTTTATGTGATATTTTAATTGTAGTACTTCAAATCGATTTAGAAAAGTAAGGTGGTGCTTTTCTGGCGGTGACGACCTCCCCACGATAAAATGCCTCATGCTAAGGATCTCCTTCATCCCTCTCTAGAGAGGAGAGGAGGAAAAACAAGTAGTGCCTGGTGCAGAGCCCCAATTCCTGTTTCATAGATGTGAAATGCCCAGGATGCTATAAAGTTACCACCATCTTTAGCCATGCACAATCAGTAGTTTTGTGTGTTGGTTGTTCCACTGTTCTCTGTCAGCCAACAGGAGGAAAAGCAAGACTTACAGAAGGATACTCCTTCAGAAGGAAGCAGCACTAAAAGATCCTCAAGTCGAGATGAGTGGCAAACCATCCCAATAAACACATTTTGGATAGAAGAAGGAGGAGGAGGAGGAGGAGGGAGAGGGGAGGAGGAGGAGGAGGA
The DNA here is from genome assembly GCA_026230045.1 of Corynorhinus townsendii. Classification (NCBI taxonomy): domain Eukaryota; kingdom Metazoa; phylum Chordata; class Mammalia; order Chiroptera; family Vespertilionidae; genus Corynorhinus; species Corynorhinus townsendii. Next base: position 65,840,853 of record JAPDVU010000003.1, on the reverse strand, counting down.
GGAGGAGGAGGGAGAAAAGGAAGGTGCTCTTATCTTTCAGCAAGACTTGAATGCCATTTTACAAAATTTAGCTTTGATTTTTTTTAATTCTGTCCCATCTAATTCACACTTTCTTAGAGTTATAGATATACTAAAGTACCAAAAAATGACGTATAAAGCAATGGGTTAAATACATAAAAAAAGAATGAACTAGAGAAAAAGTTTTGAGAGTTACATTTTGTATTTTAGAAAAAAAAAAAAAACATGACCTCACTCACAGATATCCTATATAGTAAAAGGCTAATATGCAAATAGATTGAACTGCGGAATGACCAGTCAATATGACGTGCATTGACCACCAGGGAGCAGGTGCTCAATGCAGGAGCTGCCCTCTGGTGGTCAGTGAGCTCCCACAGGGATAGCACTGCTCAGCCAGAAGCCGGGCTCATGGCTGGCGAGCACAGCAGTGGTGGTGGGAGCCTCTCCTGCCTCTGCGGTAGTGCAAAGGATGTCCAACTAACGGCTTAGGCCCACTTCCCAGAAGCCCAAATTGGACATCCCCCAAGGGCTCCTGGACTGCGAGAGGGTGCAGGCCGGGCTGAGGGAACCCTCCCCTCCAAGTGCACAAATTTTGTGCACCAGGCCTCTAGTTTGAAAATAAACCAATATAGAAAGTAGAATGCAGAAGATGCAAGGTTAAACATACTCTGGTTAAGGCATGTCAATTTCTCAGACTCTGCTTGTACTGAAGAATCCTTACAGAGTGCTGTGCATATAATCCAGATCATATTAGCAGCTCAGCTGATGAGCATAACATTTTGTGAGCCATAAAGTTTCTTGTTTCCTATCCATTTCTCTTCCTTTTCCCCTTTATTTCCAGATAACTGCCTTAAAATTCAGCAAAATATTTCCCTCTTTCTTTCCCATTCTGACCACCTCTTCTCAACAGAATCAACCTATTTTGTGTTTCCACTTGTGCTAATCTCAATTTTTTAACACACACACTGAATTATACAGACTGATGTCTTTCCCAACTAAATTGTGAGTTTCCTGAGAACAAGATATCTTTTATGCATCTTTGGAAAACTCTCTTCTATTTTAGTGCCTGGAACAGACTGGGTGCTTCATAAATGTTTTATGCATGAACTATGAATAAATGGATGAATGAATGAATGAATGAAGATAATGAGGACAAAATAGGATGGCATATGTTAAAAAAACTCTGTAAACCGTGAAATATTACACACTCCATTCTTAACCCAGGCTGGTGAAGAGGGGATAAGAGTCTGTGACAGCTAAATTGTGACATGGAAGGAATTGGACCAGAAAGGAAAAGAAAAAGGAGACTTCCCGATAAAAGAAACAGCATATACAGAGACCAAAAAATCAGGAACACCTTGGCAAGGTAAGGGAACTGAAAGAAGTTCAGCCAGGTGGCATAGTAGAATCTCTTCTTGTGCTACACTTGTTAATATAAAATTAACATTATTTTATATATGACCAAAGATATAACTTTCACTAAGTTTTAATACTGAAAATATCATTTTTATTTTGGAGGATTCTAAAGCACTTAATTAATTTTGACTAAGTATATTATGTTATTTATCACTGATATAAATCATTTCTAAATAAAATATGGAGAATATTACAAATAATAGGGTGTAAAATAGAAAACACCACATATTACTGACAATTTACTACAAACAGTGCTAATACAATTACCAATGTTATACTCAAAAATTAATTTACCTCTCTTATTAAAAAAAATCTCCATTTTATATCCCTCTTACTCCTAGTCTTTCTGTAAAATAAAAATTCTTGTTATATAAGTCTAATTACTTTCCTGCCATTTTGTTTTAGTTTCTTGTTCCACTCACTGAATAGTAAAAAATGTTTTTAAAATATTGCTAAGAGTAAGAAATTTAGAATAGTCTTTAATTTGATGTTGTGTCTATCTTATATAGTAAAAGCCTAATATGCTAAGTGTCCGGTCCATCAGTCGGCCTTTCAACCAATCAAAGTGTAATATGCTAATGATATGCTAAGGCTGCTCAACCGCTCACTATGACATGCACGGACCACCAGGGGGCAGAGCGTCAACCAGTAGACCAGTTGCTATGACATGCAATAACCACCAGGGGAGCAGAGCTCTGACTGCTAGGTTAGCTTGCTGGTGGGGTCTGGCAGATCAGGAATGAGAGAGACAGGCCAGACACACTCTGGAGCCCTCCTACAGACCCTCTCCAGCTGGCCAACCTCCCACGTCCCTTCCCAGCTCTGGTCATGCACCGGTAGGGTCCCTTAACCTGGCCTGCACTCTCTCGTAATCCAGGACCCCTTGGGGGATGTTGGAGAGCTGGTTTCGGCCTGACCCCACAGGCCAGGTCAAGGGACCCCACCGGTACAGGAATTTGTGCACCGGGCCTCTAGTTTTTAATAATGTAGAATTGAAACTCTCACATGTCTTACATGTTTGTTAGGTTAAAATAAAGGCCACAAATTCGAATGCCTCAAGGAACAGGCAGTGAACAACCAGATCTCATGGGAACTACGGTGAACCTGCACATAGATCCCATGGAGAGTTGACAAACACTGCTCACCTCTAATCAATTGTTGCCATGTCAACACAGAGGACAATTTTCTAAGTTTCTTGTATGTACAACTCATGAGTTTTATTTGAAATCTTCATTCTAAAATTGGCTTTTAATTCATGTGGTTGAAAAAATGTCTGGACTGAATAAAATATAGCACTCTCAGTTTACTATAGCATCTCTCTCTCTCTCTCTCTCTCTCTCTTTTTTTTTGGTTTTCTGACACAGAACACACCTTTGTTTTCTTTATTATGGATCTTTCCATATTTTTTAAATGTTGAATTGGATCAGATCACACCATCTTCAGAAAGCTTCAATGGCACTACACTACTTACATGGTAAGCACCGATTTCGCAATCGGAACTTCATTTCTCAATAAACTATGTCCCCAACATTTAAACTATCACTTCATCTTCAGTTTCTTAAATTTCAGGTGAAAAGGACAAACTCCACTCCTTTCTTTAGAAATGGGATTTTAAATTTTTCTACAAACAAGAAAAAGATTAAATTTAGTTGGTACTGTATTATATACAAACAACAAAATCAAGACCTCTGCTCATATTTTTCTATCATAGAATAGACAGAGGTCCCCAAAATGTAAGACCACAGAATTTAAGCAGTAAGTCTATGGGGGTTGAATTAATTCAAGAAATATCTACTGAGCTGCTATGGATCAGATATTGTGTTAGGTAACCAGAATATATAGATTATAACAGATAGTACCTGCTCTCCAGATATACAGCCTTTAGTAGAAATGGAATAAAAGACTAAATGGTTACAACTTATTATAAATGGTGTGATTGGAATTTACATACTTTTCTATGGTATACCTAGCTCTTACAGAGATTAGAGCAGAGAAAGTTTTACAATAAAAGTATCAATGAAACTGGCACTTGAAGAATGAAAGGAAGAAAATGTAAAAGGAAGAAAAAAATGTAATTTGCGTTATATTGAAGATTTTTTTCCTTTTAAGAGGCATTTAAATGGAAACAGGATAATAATAACTCTACATAATGTATATTTGTATACTTGGCTCTTATCCTGGAAGAAGCAATATAGATTTTCCAAAGTAAAGTATTAAACCCAAAGTTAAAATAAATATTAGCATTAAAGTTAAAACTTAAGGACAATAGTATAATGCATTTGAATTTTTAATATATATCATAGTACAATAATAGTTGGCTTTGTAATAGTGATGTCAAGTATCTGAATAAAAAAATTACTATATGTAAAGAGTATGTTTGTACTGACTTCCAATTTCTTATGTGTGAGATGTTTTTTGACTACTAGAATTTCAGTTTGTAGGCAAAAGAGTGTCTATCCCATATAGGTACTAAATCATCGGTGTTTCAATAAGTCAGTGCATAGAAAATGGGTAAATGGTTAAATATAACACTGGAATAAAAACAGAACAAATATGCTAAGACTTGTTGTCAGGAATTTCATAATTTTAGGTCTGAATTGGTACGCAAAATTGGTTTTCCCCTATGTTCATGAGATCTACATCCACTCGCATAAGAAAAGAGAGTATATTTGAGTTAATCAAACTGAGGCTTATCTGTCATTTCTAACCCCTCTCATGCTATTTCCAATCTTTTGAATTCAATCACTGTAATTATATCAGTTCTCTTAGTAGACTACTGTTCTCTTCTACCCTTTTCTCTATATATTTAAATTCATCTAGACATGTTCATTAGCCAAAGAAAGTTTTGTCATTATGAAGCACTAGAAACAGAGGTAAATCCCCTGTAGATTTTCTGATCCATTTCTTGACCTATTTTTAAAAAATAACCAGGTTCCCTAACCTTCATCAGAGAATTTCTGTCATAATAAAATGTACTAGTAAGTAGAAGAGCCACTTGCTGAATTATCTAGATTTGTTCTAAGATTTTAACAATGTCTAGTTCCTAATTGTCAACTTTTCCTTTTTCTGAAATAAATAAGTATAATGATGATAAATAGAAAAAGGAGAAACTTTAAGAAGTATTTCTAAAAATATATAATGGGATTCATGGAACATAAATATGCTAACAGAGTCCTTTGAACTCTCTAAAAGTTCAGTTCATTCTATATTTTTTTACTTTGACAGTTGCAAAATATAAGAGAATTTTAAACCACAAAATTAAAAAGGGAACAATTAGCTCTTGAATTCTCAAACATATATACTCATCAAAATTATTAAGAACTCCTAGTATATCTTTGTCTATTATTTTACTTTTCACTAATTAGGAAGAAAAAAACGTGGAAATATGTCTTTCTATGACATCTGCTGGTGAATCTTTCAAGAATTTTTAAATCCTGTTAACACATAAATATGATGGCTGTAAACACTTAAAAATCATCATCCTGAAACTAACCCAAAGAAGTGTCCAGTGTTCAAATGTATATGATGCATTAAATTAGTTTTTAGAAGGTTCTCCTTACATTACTAACCAGTTTGAAGATAATAAAGCCAGACATAGGCTTCCTGATGCTGTTTTTAATGACAATCATATCTGTCTTATAATGTTAATGTGTTCTTAAAGCCCTGTGCAGTCTTGTATCAAGGAGATGTTTTCACTTCATGTGTTGGATCACTGCTTTTCAATAAAGCTGAAAAGACTCTGTTGACCGGGTTCAGCTCATTGCACAAAGCCTGAAAGGCCCAGTGATTACTAATGGGAGTGCGTGGTCAGAACTAACATCCATAATCCCAACCTCTAGAAAGGTATCTTCACATTTTCCTCTCAGCATCTTTCTTCTCTTCACATACTCAAATTTCTAACATCTTTTTCCTTCCTTGCTCTCTTCTCAATCAACCAATCGTATGCTGTTTCCAACCATGAATTCTACTTCCTACTCAACTATCCATCAAAAAAATCCCACTGCTATCCCTAATCAATCTCTCTCTCGCTTGCTCTCTCTCTCTCTCTCTCTCTCTCTCTTTCTCTTTTTCCTCACAGACAAGTAGCAAAGATCAGGCCATTCAGGAAATAACATGAAGGGCAGGCATTAATGAATAACTGCTTGGAACAAGGCAAGTGAGAATATAAGGGGGTTAAAGGAGAAGAAGAAACGAGAGAGAAAACAACTTATAAATGGAGAAGTTAAAAAGGCAACTGGGCCTAACATACCAAGATTTAGGAGTAAGCAATAGGAATACTATTAGTCCTTGCAAAATGAAATACATGCTTGAGTAATCCATATCAGTTGGAATGACAAGCCATAGGTTTTAAAAACCACAGTTTATGTATATGTGCATAAAAACATTTAAGTCTCAGACAATAAACAATCATTGTTGTGAATGCAGATCAATAGAGCTTCCATAGTTAAGATACTTTCAAATTGAAAATGTTAAATAGATTGCTATTATTGCCTTGCATCCCATCAGGGTGAAACTACAGGAAGTGGGAGTAGACATGGCAGCTACAGCTTCAAAGCCAGTTAAAATGAAGTGTACTTTGTCAGATGAGAAGAAAATTAAAATATTCATTTCAGATCTAATAATTCAAGCCTATTGCTTGGATGCTCAAAACGTCAAAATAGAAACTGAAAAGATCAATACGATTAGATCTTTAGAACTTAGCTGAAAATGGCATACACGTCAATAGTTAATACTAATTCCAGAAATAAACTTGGATATATATTTTAATCACATATATAGATTAACTTAGAAAGAACACTAGAATGACAAAGATACAAATTAATAACATTTTTCTCACTGGTTGTTATTAAGTCTAACCTCCTTGACCTGAAGACTAAGCCTGTCCATGATATTTAAAATATGTTATGCTATAAGCTGGGTTATATAAAACTTCTACCAGATATCAGGAAGGAAAAACATTCAGGCTTTCTATTGTTTCTTCCTTTTGTTGATTGTGCATGATAAACTGACAATACTTATTTAAACACTTTTTTTTTTTAATCTGACCCTTTTCTTCCTGGACCAAGGAATTTTCTCCGTCACAGAGTAATAGAGCTGGAAAATTTCAGCATCAGCAGGGAAGGCAGGCACTCCTTAGCCAGCCACTGTGAGAGAGAGAAAATGCAATTAAGGTTCCCACCAGGGAGAGAGAACTAAACAAAACCTGCGTCTTCACACAAGAGCCTTTCTCTTCAATGCAAACTACAAGGCCTCAAATCTTGTTGTGCGATGCAAGCATTTAGGACAACACACTTTCAGATTTTCTCACAGCAGATCAAAGTAAATAATGCAAAGGCAGCAAACAAAAGGGAAAAATCCAGTGTGCTTACATTAAAAAGAGATTACAGGGTACTTACAAGTGATTGAAGGAATAGGTGACATTTTAAAAACATAAAACCAAGTACAAAGAGCAAATAAAGTCTCGTTGTGTTATTTTAACTAGAGTAACAAACTACAAATGACTTATAATCAGTGTGAAATTTAGATAAGGTAATTTGACTTTATTTTAGTACTTTCTACACCTAACATTATTCATATTCCCATCTCTCCCTTTCTAGGTTTTAGGATTTTCAAAGCCTAAAGACAAGACAACTGAGATAGGGAACCATTAAAGTTATGAGCCTTCTCAAATGAGTGCCCCAGACTCCACAGAGAGCTCTGTGACTGGAGATGTGGCATTGCCCCACTTCCCTCTTTCTCCTGAGGACAGTAATCAGTCATAAAATCAGCTCTCCTCCTTCATATCAAGCCAACAGCTGGAACCTCTTCTGCAGTGTTAAATTTAACACAAACCCCTTCCCAGACACTGAACTGAGTCTTGGTGGTCTGTTCTACAGTCTTCAATGAATACTTCAGGGCCATAGTTTATCCTTTACTTTTGTGTAAAATTCCCATGGCTTTTCATGCAACTCCATAAGAGAAGCAAGGGTTGAATATCATCCTTTAATGTCAAATTGACTATGGTCAAACAGAAAAGAACAAAAATCTGGGAGGCCCATGTCAATAAACAAGAGACAAATGCTTGGGAGACTTAAAAACTAAAAAAAAAAAAAAAAAAAGCATCAAATAAAATATTTGAAGTTTTTTGTTTTTAATGTAATGATACAACGGTGTCTAGAATTTAGTGATACATAAGCTGGTATATAGAGCATATTATATTATATGAGTGGCCTGGTGCACGGATTCTTGCACTGGTAGGGTCCCTCGGCATAGCCTGTGGGGATTGGGCTGAAACTGGAATTCCAACACCACCTTCCACTCCTGTCTGCCACTCCAGCTCATCCCAGCCCTGCTGAACCTGCCTGCCGCTCGGTAGACTCACTGCCACACTCCTGCTGGGGGAGCACACTGACCACCAGGGTGCAGCTCCTACATTGAGCGTCTGCCCCCTAGTGGTCAGTGCACGTCATAGAGACTGGTCATTCAGTCATTTGGTGGCTTAGGCTTTTATATATATATTAGAGGCCCGATGCACAAAGATTCATGCAAGAATGGGCCTTCCTTCCCCTGACTACCAGCACTGCCTTCACTCTGGCCAGAGCTGCCTTTCCGCCTTCCCATGCTGCCCAGAGCACCCAAGTGGTTGGGGTGGTGCAGAACACTCGGCGTCTGTGTATGCAAATTAACCTGCCATCTTTGTTGTTTTAATTTACATACTCACTCCTGATTGGCTGGTGGGTGTCGCGAAGGTATGGTCAATTAGCATGTTTCTCCTTTATTAGTGTAGAGACTAGAGGCCCGGTGCACAAAATTTGTTCATGAAGTGGGGGTACCCTCAGCCCAGCCTGCACTCACTCCAACTGGGGAACCCTCAGGGAATGTCCATCCACCACTTGGACACCCCTCTCACAATCTGGGACCACTGGCTCCTAACTACTGGCTCTTAACCACTGCTTGCCTGATTGCCCCTAACCCCTCTGTCTGCCTGCCTGATCGCCCCTAACTTCCTGCCTGCCTGCCTGATTGCATCTAACTGCCCTCCCCTGCCAGCCTGAATGAGCCCCCAACTGCTCTCCTCTACTGGCCTGATCTTACCCCCAACTGCCTCTGCCTGCCTAATCACCCCTGACTGCCCTCCATTGCAGTCAGAAAGTTAGATTTTCACTACTTCATATTACATTTTTGTCTGTAAATTACTTAATCTTGTTTACTTTGTAAAATATAAGATGTTATTCTGTTTTGAGCACAATGCATTAAATGTAGGAAAAAGCTAAAAGGTGTAATACAAAACGGGCAAATTGCAAGTATGAAACTGTCAATCATCACTGCTGATATTCCAGGGGTTTAATATTTAACTGAATATGAAGATTAGGTACCTGATATTATGCATATCAAGTTAAATACTGGTATAAGAAACAAATTTAATCCTAAATTGGAAAAGTACATAAAGGTTTGCTTGAATTCATACAATTTGATGTATCCCGTATAGAGTACTATTTCTGAGTCATCATCACTTGTGTGTATAAGTCAACATTTACACACATATCAAACGTTTTATATATAAAAAATTAAGACATTTATGTTGCCTTTTCCTATCCTATGTTTCCACAGCTCTAAGAGTATGTTATAAAAATTAACATTAAATTGGGGGAGGGGGGGAAAGCTGTGGCAAGCTGATGCTAAAGGGCATTTTAACCCATTCGTTGAGTTCTCTCTGACATATAGAAGCATGTATATGTGAGTGATTGGTGTGCAATAAACTTGGAAAACATGCAAATTGCATTTCCTCATGGCAAATTGCAACTGAATTAGAATATGGAGCAGTTATAAACAATTCAATCAAACTCTGGCTTTTTATTGAGCTTCTATTTGACTTAGTATTCATTTGAAACAAAAAAAAATGTATTTCTCAGGGTCTGTGATATTGTAGGGCATAAGAGATTCAATGTCACTGCCAGCATACAAATTTATTAGTCTATAAAATTTGACATTCTCTTATTTATTCACAGAAAGGACAAATAAGATATTTTTTCCTATGTACCAGAAATATCTAGGAGTGTTTATATGCCACTCCGTCTGGAGGATGCAAATAGTCAGAACTGCTTTACAATTCAGTAGGCAAAAGCCTGCTGAAGGATAACAAATGACTTCATGGTGAAACTGCTATTGAAATTCTTTCAGTATGTGATATTAAAAACAACTGAACAAACAGAGATAAGGGACAAATAGGATTTGAAACAGACATTTTTTTCTTACACTGCAAAAGAAAAACAAATGAATGTTCTCGTTGAACTTATATATACATTTTAGTGATTTCACTGCATGGATTTGCTTAATGCATGAACTTTTTTAACTGAAGTTTCTCTAAATATCCCACTAAAACCAGTGGGATCAATCCTAAAATGCCTCTTTTGGACCAAAAATTATGATTTTGAAGCTTAAATAAAAAAGGAAGAATCAAGATAAGTCTTTTGCTGACTTGATTTACAGGTTTACTCTGACATTTACCATAATGCATGGACATAATGGTTTAATAAAACTTGGTGATTACGATGCCTTATTTAAGGAAGACTTTTTTTCTTTATTGTGTGGTATCTAAAGCAAAAATGTAAGAGTTAAAGACTATGAGAATAAAAGGATTATAATGAAAGTTGTCAAAAAGTGTGATTGAATAATGTATTACAATTCAGTCCCTTTTAATGGAAGAAGTTCTAAAAGTATTGACTTTGCAAGAGAAACTAATATCATTAACTTTCAGGTGATCAGGAGAGTCAAAATCTAAGAAACAAAAAGAGCATTGCTTTGCAATGATTATTTTTATTTCTTGCTTTGAAGGAAAGATGAAAGGCTATGTTTATTTGCTATTTAGTTAGGTGTTCCTGTTTTATTCTATGGCCAGATCAAAGCAACTATCTCTAAATTTACAAAACAGTTCACAGGGCCTCTGAAGTGTAGGCTAAATGATCCGCATCAACAGCATATGAACATAGAATCTGCCAAATAAAACTCTTATTATTAGGTCTTCAAATGAGTCATTATTTTGCCTAAAAATAACCAAATAACTGACTGAAACCTTGCATGACAATGAGTTCCAGATCATCCCAAATTAGCATATACGTGTGTTAATATATAATGGGCCAAAAATGCTGGAGCAAATTATAGTGATCATCCTTTAGTCTGATTTAGATTATTCTTCAGGGCAGACACTCAATGCTTATACATAAAAGTATGCCATGTGCATTTGCTTTTATATCAAGCTGTCTTAATTTAACCCATTTGTTATTTTGGACATCTAACAAAGATTTATATTAGATGAATGCATGTTACCTCCCAGTGCTAATGCTGAACCACTATTTTCTTGATAATTTATTGCACAATAACAGTGTGGAACTATTCTTTAAAGTAATAACTTTCCAAATGAATTCAAATTTAAATTGGTTTATTAATATTTTGGTGAGCAATATCATTTAATTCAAATGAGCATTGCCCAACCAACACGGAAGTACACAGAGAAGCAGAGCGCTCCAGGACAGTGTGCTTATTTCACATATCCAACAACCAAGTGTAGCTCAGGATTGTAAAGTCTACCTCTAGCCAGCATCTTCTTCCAAAACTACCTCAGCCCGTGGACAGCTTGCCCTCTCCTCCATCCAGTAATACTCTTCAATTATATCACTCTCTCGGCATGGGATTGGGTCTGTTTTTATAACTCCTTTCAATTATTTTTCTACTTAGCTTCTTACACTATAGATCTTGCTGCCATATCAGATTATACTATTGGAAAAACCTTAATAGTTCACATTTCATATACAACTCAGCACAATGCAATTTACTATAAATTCTATGCCCAGTAAATTTCCCTGATTATGTGACATAGTATGTTCAGTTCTTATTTCCAAAACTCGAGGAAGATAGAAATAGTTAAATGCACAGCAGAACAAAGATTATTGTTGATCTAAAAGAAACATAGGCCCTAACCAGTTTGGCTCAGTGGATGGAGCATCGGCCTGTGGACTGAAAGGTCCCAGGTTCGATTCTGGTCAAGGGCATGTACCTGGTTTGGGGGCACATCCCCAGTGAGAGGTGTGCAAGAGGCAGCTGATCGATGTTTCTCTCTCATCGATGTTGCTAACTCTCTATCCCTCTCCCTTCCTCTCTGTAAAAATTCAATAAAATATATTTAAAATAAAATAAAATAAACATAGCTTCTAAAACAAATGTTTGGTAAAGACACACACACACCAGACATACACATAACTGGAATCCAGGCAATAACCAAAAAGGAAAAAAATACAGATGGATGATTGAAGATGGTGATTATTTTCTACTAGCATTTCTTTAAAGATGAAAGATACTTTTAGTTTTGATATTAAATAATAAATTCTGAAAATATTAATAATAAAAGCATAATATGCTAATTAGACTGGCCATCATTCTGGATGAAGCCGGGGCTGTGAGGGAAGCTGGGGTCCCCAGTGTCTGCCAGTGGCTGGAGGAAAGCCTGGGTCCTGGGTGCCAGCGGGAAACTAGTGCCGGCAGCTGGGGGAAGGAAGGCCTACTCTTGCAGGAATTTCATACATCAGGCCTCTAGTTTTATATAAAATACATATTAATAAAATAATATTATAAACCCACCTTGTAAAATTTTTTACTTGAGAAGTTAGATTGAGAATTCAACCTGGTCATATATTTATATGTTTCAACTAATATAGTCATCTTATGTCCAACGATACCCTCTCTTACATGAAAAAATATGAGCATGCCACCTCAAAGAGACATATAATCTTATTGGTGGGTGACCATCATTTTACTATATCTAGCCCTCATATTATTTTTGAGACATTAAACTCTTAGCTTGCAGTGTTAAATATCATGTTCAACTGGAAAAAAAATATTAATATCAGGTAACTAGAAATACAAGAACTTGGATTAATTTCACCTGACTTCATAAAAAGAGGGAGAACAGAATGAAAGGGAGAGGCAAGCAGAACACAATGGGATAATCTGAAAGCTACAAAATGTTGTGTCCCATAGAATGTTATTCTAAAGGCTCCTCTGTTAGAACATCTGTTAGTCTTGAGGTAGTCACCTTCCATTGAAGAAACATTAAGCATATTAAGAAAAATGTATTTCTGTAAAGTTTAACTGAAATGAAGGTCTTAAGTAAACACTGGTAAATGTTTTTCAATAGTATTACAATTAAGCAGAAAATAGAATAAAGAGTAAAACAACAACAATTTTACTTAAATGCCTAGAATCCTTAGTTATTATTAATTTGACGTTTTTGGAAGGATGACATTAGAACATGTTTATTGAAGAACTGAACTTCTATTACTCTCACTGAAAAGCTGCCTAACTAAATCTCTAAGACTCAATAAATAGAGCCTTTCAAAGTGGAGAGAGAATCTGAATTAACTTTGAGTCTTAAGACACTTAGACAGAAAGGCTTCCCCATCTCAGCCTTTCTCCATCAAAATCCCTTGCTTATCCAGATTCCTTGCTCTTGACTAAAAGGCAAAAGGAAAGAAATTAACCACCTAGCATCTATTTTATTTACTTTTTAATCCCATGAGATCTTTTTTTTCAAATGAGAAAACTAAGACTCAGAAAGTTTCAGTAACTTGACCAAGGTAAAACCAAGTACACACAACTAATGAATAGGAGAGGTGAAACTGGAACCCAGATCATCCTTCTGGGCTTAAAACCCCTTCGTTTCCATTAATAATTATTTTAAAAATATATTTGATACCTTATTAAGAGGCAGGCATTTTGCTAAACATTTTACATGCCATAACTTCGACTTTGCCATAATTGGTGAGATAGGTTGAAATACCCCCTTCCCTTTATTTATTTTTTTAACAGATAAAGAAACAAAATGTTAGAGAAGTTAAGTAACTTCACCTAAGTCCCAGAGCTAATCAGTGGCAAAGGCAGGACATGAGCCCAGCCAGTCCAAACCCATGCTCACTATCTACTCATCCTCAGAGTGAGAAAGCAGACACTTAATGAAATGGCCTGTCCAACCAGAGGTTCAGTGACCTGGATTCCTCTATGCTTTCAAACTCACTGTTCCTATACCACTTTGTCAAGTGTATGCTTATACATAATTGTATAAAAGAGAGTCTTGCAAGGGCCAGGATTAACAAGGAATAGCAACTTGGCCCTGGCTAGTGTGGCTCAGTTGTTGGAGCATCATCCTGAGCACGAAAAGGTTGTTGTTTGGATTCCTGGTAGGGGGCATGCAGGAGGCAGCTGATTGCTGCTTTCTCTTTGGCATTGATGTTTCTCTCTCTCTCTCTCTCTCTCTCTCTCTCTCTCTCTCTGTTTCTCCCCTCTCTCTTCCTTTCTCTCTAAAAATGAACAAAAGTATATTTTTTAAAAAGAATGGCAAATTGACATGGTATCCCTGTATCAAGCTGTTCTGTCATGTTGCATAGGATCACTTAACTACCAACCCCCTTTAAATGAGCAAGCACTTTTAAAGGGTAAATATAGGCAGAATTCCTTATGCTAATTTTCAAACTCTTCAATGGACACTCAAGTACAAAAATCTTAGTTTCCCATCATTTTAACTGAAAAATAAAAGCAGAAAACAAAATACATAATTCCCCTTAATGGGGAACCTCATTTTGGTAAGATTCGAGGTCTTTTTTTGCCCCAGGTAATCCTAACCAGGTCAAAACCTTGCAAGCAAATAACATGTTTACAATATACTGTTTTAAAACCATAGCCATAAATGGTTAAAGGAAATTTCATTGAATCAAAAAAACATTCTTTGAATTCCTAGTTAATTAATATGTTTTTTGTTTTACTTAGTAATATAAATAAAGAATATGAAAAGAGATAATATCATTCTTCCCAGAAAAGCTTATTTCTCACTTAGAAGTACATGTCTAGCTAGATTGGCTTCTCTATTTACCAAGAAAAATGATCAGAACATAAAGGAATGATGTCTTTTAACTAAAGACGTGACACTAATTGGACCTCAAGTACTTAAAGAATGCTGTAGAGATAGAAGTGAATTCACATTGCCCAGCTCAACAGCCTCATTTCTTAATGCTTATCCTAAATCCTACAATTCTTTTATGAAGTCTCTTGATATTCTCACATCATGCCAAGTTTATATTCTTCACTCCTTGCTCTCTTTTTTTTGCCTTTTACTTTTACATTGTGGACTAGTTCACCTCCCAGATCCTCTGTAAGGCCTTCCATCTCTCCAAGGCAGAGCTGGTAATAACTCTTTGTTCATGATCCCACAGCAACCTTACATTATGCTGAAATTATTTATTCAGAGTCAGATTCCTCCAAATGGATTAAAGAAATGGTATTTCACCTCTTATGTGGACTGAACATAATGCCTAACCTACGCCAATAAACTGAGGGGGAAAAATCAGATTTTGCAATCAGCCAAATATTTATTCCCAGACTTCCATGATTTATATCATCTTGATCAAGTCATTTGGCCCCTCCAAACTTCAATTTTGCAGCTCTAATATGGAGACTATAATATCTGTCCTACAAGACTGTTAGAATAAATTTAAAAATGCATGGTCCTGGGTGGGTGGCTCAGTTGGTTAGAACTTCATCTTGATACACCAGGGTTTCTATCACCAATCAGGGCACATACAAGAAGCAATTGATGAATGCATAAGTAAGTGGAACAACAAATCAACATCTCTCTCTCTTTCTCTCTCAAATCAGTAACAAAAATGCATGTATATAGCTTTGCATAACGATTGGCATGTAATAGGTGCTTCTTAGTGACTATTTATTAGAATGAATCATTTATAGCAAGAAGAATTTAGGCTAAACATTAAGACACTATTTCTTAAGAAAGGTATCTGAGACATTCCAAGCAATATTGTAGACTTTTGTTTTTTCCAGAAGTTTTAAGACAGGAGTCAGCAACTATTTTTCTGGAATGACTTATATTATTAGACAAGAAAATTTCAGGAAAGCTCCATTTAGCTTTCAGATTTTCTAGTCATCAACCTTTCTAATTTTGTAACTGACTTCAAAACTGCTTCAGTTTTTATGGTATTGTTACTTTCTTCATGCAAAAAAGAGTTCAAATAATATTACATGTCTTTTTGTACCAGAATATTGTAAAAAATTAAAGAATATAACTTAAGCTCATCTTCAAAAAATTATTCCTTACAGACCAAAATCATAGCCAGGTAAAACTATCCATGACTCTTCTAAAATTCTTATTTGCTTTTTATTTTCCTTTTTAACAACATGTGGTATATTATACTATATCACTTGTACAAATCTGACTCATGACAAAGCTTTTGAACTATTACCAAATTTTCAGTATCAGTAATTCTCACTGGAAATACCATAATGTTTCAGTTTAATGATTTAAGGTTGCAAACATTCCTTCCAGAAAGATTTACAACACCTCCCAAGGCACACTTATTATAAACGGGACTCACTTAGCAGGTAAACACACAGGAAATACTATATTTCAAACTAATTATAAGAACTATAATTAATTAGGAAATCACATAAAGGAGAAATTCACGGAGACACAGCACACACTTTGAATAAAGAACAAGTAAAATACTGTACTAAATTGTAAGCTGGACAGTTCATATAAACATATTCAATTAGAAAATTTACCATTAACTTTTGCCTTGTGGAAAATGCTTTATTTCCCCAAGTGTATCCAAGGGTATTTATGGACAGAAAATTGGTTTCTCCTATTGCTTCTCTTTGTTAACTGTTATTTCTAGTAAATTTAAAATTAAAATTACTCATTATTGTCCTTCTAGAAAAAAATGAACATTAATTTTTCTCACGTTCTTACTTCAGATATAATATTTCTACTAATTATGGTAGAAATCTTTAGTTGTATATTGTCATTATTGAATGACCCTATACTTATATCAGAAATGCTTTAAGACACACACATACACACAGGCATATGCACGCACGCACACTTTAGCTTTTAACTTGAAATATTACTAACAAATGTCCCAATTTCACCCTGGAGGATTTAGAAAAGAAAATTGTGTACTCTGAGGGGGAAAAATGCCATGGGAAGAAAAAAAAAATTAAGCTGAAAATTAGAAATTTAATCCTAACAAAACTTAAAACACCTCATGGCCAGATGATATTCTTCAGATAATTGTAGATGGCTTCTACCAACTAGCACATAGCCTGAACTGGCTCAGTCCTTAAAGGGTCAAAATTTATTATCATTTCCGTTCATCTAATAAGTAATGTTTTTGCCAAACAAAACCAATTCCCAATAAATTCTCACTGTATTTGTATGCTATGATTTGATTTAGAGGCCTATGGGGAGACACCATTTGGTAGCACAGGAACACAGAGGGGTAGGTGTTGCTGGGGAGAAGTAGGGCTCATGTGCCAGAAGTGTTATTGTGTCAGGTTGATTTATTGAGTGAGCTTCACTTCACCGAATGTTCCGAGATATTTATTTCCCTAAAGGCTCTGCAAAGATATGAACAGACCCGCATCCACAGATGTCATCATTGCTCATTTTACCGAGTCATGAAATTTTCTCAACTGCAATTTGTCCATCTAAAATTGCTGTAACAGAACAATGTCAATAGTAGCATCCAAGTCCAGCACCACCTTCTATATAAGGATCTGTTGCCAAATTCGGTACTTCTGTGCAACTTCATGGTAATTAAAGTGACAGGGCGGTTTGACTGTAATTTCAAAAGAGTTTCTTAGAGAAGTTGCTCCAATTTTTAAACTGTACTTTGAGTGCTCAGATAAAGTGAAAACTTTAAGGGGAACCAAATCAGAATACATAAGCACGGAAAAATTTATCCCCATCAAAATAAAAATAGGTGTACGGAGGTAAGTAAAGAAAGGAAGCAGACTACATGTCACTAAAGCCAAAATTTCACATATGTCACTTTTCAGAAAACCGCCTTTAAATTCAGTACCTTATTCTAGAGGTAGACTTTCATCTCTTTTATTTTTCACCTCTCCTTTATCAAGCAAATAAATTATGAAAGTTGATTTATAAAGATGCTGCTATATACACATCCATTGCCCATAACTTTTATTCAAAATCACATAGGCTAACATATGAAAAAGTTCTTAAGGTGCATTCATAATGCTAAACATTATGACTTGGATATTTTTCATAATCTCATCTAAAATCATCTTCAGGACCTAATAAAATTGCAATGTCTGTTTTAAATAAAAATTGCATGCTTGTGTTGAGTGTCAGAATTTGGGGGCTTATTTAAATATGTTAATATTTCTCATTATGCCATTAACAATAACCTTCATTCATTTGTGAAAAACATTTTGCCAAGCACGCACATAAAAAATTAGCAAGTGAAGCAAAATCACCTTAATTTGCTTTGGACCAGCAAATAACCAACTAATTTGCAGAAATCCCTGCCAAGCACTCATATTAAATGCTTCATGCTTATTTTATGACCTCTGCTGCTCTTCTCCTTCCTGGGCCCTGAATCATATGATCATTAACATATTGCAAGGTCTGAAACTTTATTTTTTACATTCTTTAATTAATGCCTGTTTATAGAAGGCCATAGGACTTCAGATCCAGTTAATGAAACTTCGCTCCCCCAGGCCCCTGGAGCCCAATAGAGAGCTCTCTCCTCTGTTGTTTTAGTAGCTTTTTTCCAACTGTTTGTTTATACACACTTAATTGATCTCCTTAGTCCCAGAAGCATTCCAGAGACACAACCTGTTTTGAGGGAAGCTAAAGTTTCCCCCCCTTCCTTTATAAAAAAGCCTTGAATGCCCAAGGTTATCAGTTTTAATTTGAAAGTTGAAGATTCAGCTTTATTTACACTGTCTAAAAGTAAAAAGGGATACAGGCCCTGAAGTGTTTATTTTTACATTCATACATAGCAGAGGGGATCACAAGTGCATACTGTATATAATTATTTTGATGTAAAACTAAGTAATTACTAAATGCTGCTATGTCTTATTTTATGGCATTGAATAAATGCAGTCTTCATAACAAGTTGAAAATAAAAACAAATCAGGCTGCCAATGCATGAAATTTTCATGGCTCTTCAATTTACATTTTACATATTCCCTATGACAAGAATTTCTATTATGCTATTCCTTTTTCTGCTATAATTAAATTAAAAAAGTAATTGGCTGGTGCTGCACACTGCAGCAATGTCTTAATCACATAGACAAACAGTTTTACAATTGCTTACACCATTTGCCACATGGGGCAATGACATTATTGTACCAGACTATAAACTCGAGACAGATATCACATACCGGCTTTCAACCACCGTGTGGCAAGAAGAGAACATGAGGTTTATTCGGCATCCTAATTGGCACCTCTATGATGGAATCCCCAATTAAGAAAAAGTGGCTCAAATCTGGCCATGTGGTTTTGAAGAATGCCAAAATTTGAAGCTTACACATCTGCACATACTGCTTATACACTAAGTACAGAATATAGTTGAAAGGAAATATATATATATATATATATATATATGTGTGTGTGTGTGTGTATTATATATATATATATATATATATATATATATGAGTTATAAATGCAGTAAGTACTATGAGTATTGGTGATGAGAAATCATTATTTCTGCATTTTCCAGTAGAAAAATCTTAAATCGTGCATGTGTATATATTCTATTCATTTTTATTAGTGTTCATTTTATGAAGATGTTTCTGTTTTTATTTTCGGTGAATACTACACTAACAGTTTTTAAGGGTGGGGAGTTGAAGCCATGAACTCTTTGGTGCGTCTATAAATTTCACTGATAAGGGATTTATGAGAGTTGGATCTTAATTCTGGCCTTTCCAGTAACTCAAAGGGTAGCTTGAGTGAGTTGCTTTAACTTTCTGAGTTGTAGCTTCCTAGGCTATAAGATGAATAACTTAGACTAGATTACCTCTAAGGTTCCATGAAGCTCTCAGATGCTTTGATTATAATCTTTTCTATGAAAAATATCTGAGAAAGCAACTAAAATAAAGCACGGGTGCTTACAATGGCAACAAGGAAGCAAAGGGGGATAGAAAGCTCAAAAGTCTAGTGTGGCATAACCAGAGTGCTAAAAAGAATAAAATAATATACAATTTTAAATGCACAAGGGGACAATACAAGAGGAAGCAAGTATATTGTGTAGATCAGCTTTCTCTTTCTATTGGTTTCAGTGGGGAAGCCCTGTTTAAAAAAACATTGGCAGGTAAAAACTTCAGAACGGTACCTTTTATATTGTTTACTTATCTATTTAGTAAAGATAACATTTGCTCTTTTACAATAGGACACCTTTTCTCCTGTCTATTAACTAGACACAGCAAGTAAAGAATTACCAGGAAAGATTTTACAAACTTTATAAAACGAAGCTGTTCTCAGCAATGCCTACACTCGATTACTTAACCAGAATTTGGAATCCTCATGAGCTGAGGCCTCTGAAGAACATTAAAACGATCCATTTTGATAACAGGTAAGCCTGTTTTCTAAAATGAAATTGTATTATCCAAAAACGACATGGCATTTTTAGATTTTTAAAAAATATCTGCTCTCTTTGTTACAAAAATCTCGTTTTTGACTGGACTCGGACTTAGAGGTAGAAGCTCTCAGAGAGGACAGTCTCCGTCTCTCCGCAATCTGTTCCTGCGTTTTTCTTTGGCCTCCTTCATTCTCTTAGCCAGAAGCTGAGCCTGTTCTGCGGCCTCTTCCTTGTTCTTCTTAGTGCGTTGTTTCTTCAGCGCAATACGCCTGCGTTTGTGCTGCAGGACACGTGGAGTAACACGACGCAGAATCTTGGGTGCTTTAGTGCTAGGTTGCTTACCTTCTTTGTTGAGAGGCTTTCTCACAACATATTGGCGGACATCATCTCTTTTAGAGAGATTGCAGAGTTCTGGGATTCTGCTGGCTCTTTGGCGCCCCAGGCGACGAGGCACAGCGGTATCAGTGAGACCAGGAATATCTTCCTCCCGCTTTTTCTACAATGACCAAGTTGAGAACACTGAGGTTGGCATCCACAATGCAACCCGGACCATTTGTGCGTTTTCTCTCTCCAGTCCTCCTCCGTCTGTAACAGGAGTGCTCCTTACTCAGCAGCAGGCGGACTCGGCCATGGGTCAAGACCCCCTGCTTCATGGGGAAGCTTTGTTTGTCGTTCCCACCACCAATCCGAACCACATAACCCTTTCATTCTTCACCCAGAACGTCAGCAGCAACTTCTGTGGCCAGACGCTTCTCACAAAAGGTACGAAGTTTGCGTTCATCGTCCACTTCGATGAGTTTCTGGCACCCAGTGGCTGGGAAAGAGATGTTGAGCGCACTCCCTCCTCTACCTAGAACCGGGGTGTTGGAGAGCTACGACTGCAGCGACGCGTGTCCGGGGGCTCGGCCCATGTCCCCCAAGCCTATGCAACCCCTGCCGTCTCCTCCTACCTTCATCCTGAAGCCCATTTTAGGATAACTTAGCAGCTAATTTGAAGTACTCTTAGATCGCTTTAAGTATTACTAATTTAAGTAGCCCCTTTCATACGGAGATCCATGTAATGATAAACAAACATAGACCGTGCCACATCCAAGGAGACATTACAGATTTCTAACAGACCTTTTACAAATCCCCCTCCAGTGGAAGGGAGTGATCAGGTATTAACTGAATATAGCAAATGGAAACTGCGTCTATAAAAACTACGTATTTGAAAGTGGGCAAGATCTGTTAAGAAGTTTCTCAGTGCTCTTTATATGCATGTCACTTATGGAGAGGCGCACAGTAGCATTGTCTAGTCTTTGGAGAACCCTGCCCCTACTTTCCCACGCAGCCCTCCCTCCTCCACTTTCCTCATCCTCAGCTATCTGCCTCATGTAAAGCAAATTCAGTCATTCCTGGCAAGGTGCTCAATAGCTGAAAGTCTTCAATCTTCACATAAATAGGGTGCAAATCAAACCTTATGATGGTGTAGTCAAGCTTTCAGGATCTCTGTTTGCCACCAGAAGTGTCAGAGTTTAGTACCTACTAAGCCATAGATTTATGAGGAAATGCTTGTAGATTGACAAGCAATTTTGTAACAAATGCATCTTCAGCGTTAGATTCACAGGAATGTTTAGGACATGCCTAAATGATTTAGTATTTCATACCTCTGCTCAAAAGAACAGTTCATATAAGTCAGTTCTATCTGAAGACTGTCAATCAAGCAGAAACTAAAAGTAATTTTAAAATATCGTGATTCATTTATAAAAAAGTTTATCTCTAGAATTCAGGAGTGTGCAGCTCCAAGTGATAGACTGATAGCAGGCAAAGTTTGAAAAACTTTAATTGAAGCAAGGCAAATTGCTTTCTTATGTAGATATGAAATAAAGAGCACTTTGGATTACTTTTATTTATGAGCTGTCAATATTTGAAAATATGCAAAGTTTGTATTGTTTCCCATTTGCCCCAGACTTTAAAAAAACATAATTCCTTTTCCTAATGTGCTACCCTTCAGGGCAAGGAGTTGCAATGAACACCACCCAGTCACACAGAATTACAATGTTCTTTATCTTGCTCAGTACTGAAGAGAGAAGGAAAAAAAAACTTCCAAAGGTTTGGAATCCTGAAACCTGTAAACAAAATCTGTGGAGCAGATAAAATTTTAAATGGCACAATGCAATTAAAGCTGAATTCAATTTGAGCACACCCTGTCCATCTGTCAGAGGGAAACAAAAGCCGAGGAGCTCCATTATTGCTGAATCCCTGCTCTTGTTAATTTGCTTGCTGAGAGATTTCAATTTCTAGGAAGTGCACAAATTAGTGTTCAGTCAGGGCTAGATCCTCAGTAAGTATAAGCAGATGGTGGAAATCAGCCCTAATCAAGTGGCCAAAGCCTTTTTTTTTCTGTCTGATTAAAGCATTTTAATCCTTTCAGATTGTCTGCTTTTTTTTTAGCAAATATTCACCATCCTTTATATTCCTTATATTCCAAGAGAGATTTAAATTTACCTTATGCACATGAAAGGAATAACTTCAGAAATATAGCTATCAGTTCTGAGTTACCAGCAATGGCCAACTGGATTTGTAAATTCATTCAATGCCTTTTTTCTATTATATGGTAAATAATTGTTTGAATCATTATTAATTTATATGCTAATATAAATAAGGCATATTTAATCTCTTGTGGCAGAATTAAATTACTGAAGGAAATACTAAGATACTTTTTTTTTAGTTTTAAGATTAAAGCTGGCAAAAACAGAGAGCAACTAGAAAAAGTAGCATGCATGTGCAAATCTCTCACCAGAGAAGAGAAAGAAAAAGATGTTATTCTTTACATTAATACAAACTAACAAATATATTAAATTAAATGAAAGAATGCATTTAACTCAAAGCAAGAGCTAAAAAAAGCAATAGCTAAAAAAAATGAAGTCTTTTGTAAATATTGCAAACAAAAATTAATTAGGAATAAAAACAATATAATTGTTCTTAGAGTACGAGACACACACTCAAAATGGAGAACTACTGTAATCGTTATAAGTATGCCAAGTTTGGTTGTGTTAAAAACTCACCCTAACATTTATAAGCCAAGGAATATGTGAAGCAAAAATTTAAGGCATTTAGAGAAGCAATGTGAATTGTGACTTAAAGGTGTTTAACAAACAGCTGGCAAAAACAAATTTTTTCTGCCTCTAACATTTTATCCAGGGCATATGAAAAATAAACGTTTCTAATTATATGAAAAACATGTGTGATATTAACTTGGGAGCAAAACTTTAAAGTGTATGAGCATATTTAAGGGTAAGTTCTTACTATTTTGAAACCCCTCCTAAATGTAGGCACACCGATAAGAAGTATTTATGGAGAGAAAAAGAGCACCAGTTCAACATCAGAAAGTACTTTTCAGCAAGCTGAAACTTTGAGTTGAACATCTGTATGATTTCTGATACGCTGAATATTTGTAAAATTTCTGGTAGTGCTTTAACATCCTGTTTAGCAATTCCATTACACAACCAGATTCTTAACAAACACCCTAACAGTTAGATAAAATTTTATAAGTACAAGTAAGTGTTCATGTATATTTTTATGTGTTTGTTTTAACTAGAATAATTACTAAAGAATTGGAGTTTTCATTTCTTTATTTGAACATTTATATTTACAAATTTTAAACTGAAATATATCCTATGTGCCAATTCTGCATATGGCGTGAAGCTCATGCACTCGCCCATGAGTGTAAAAGGTGTTACTGCTGTACAGAAGGGTAAGTAATTCCTTACATATACAACTTACCCTTATATTTTGAAGTTTCTTCTTAAACTATTCTTAAAATTCTCATCCCAGTGTAAATCATCAAAAAATATCAAGCCTACTAGAAATCCGTTTCATGGAGATAGCTTTCGAGTTTTTCCATTTATAGAGACAAACTCAGCTCACAAAAGAGAGTTTGCATTTCCTTTGTATTCCTCCCATCCATTCATTATCTATCAGTATAATCTAATAGTGAAGCATTGCCCACATGCTAACACCCTCTCTTTATTTATTTTTTATTATTATTTTTTATTGTTTTAAGTATTACAAATAGTAGTACATATGTCTCCTTTTCTTTCCCCCATTGACCTCCCCCCGACCTCCCCTATCCCCCAGTACATGCCTTCACCTGCTCGCCCTCCCCCCCACCCCAGTGTCTTGTATCCATTGGTTGTGCTTATATACACCCTCTCTTTAAAACCAATCTCAAAGCATTGGATCCTATTAGATTCTTAGACATTTTATAACTTGTTTGTGCCTAGGCCTGAGTACTTGACAACAAACCTGTATAAAACGTAACTTGGTACCAAGCTGAGAAGAATACAGCTTGTGCAGAAAACATAGACAGACTTTTATATCCCCATTTAAAATATATACTACTGCAAGCAGATGTAGGAGAATGCACTCTAGAAGTTCCTGTCCTTCACCCTCATTGTGTTACCACTACCACCTCTCTAATTCTAGCCTCACACCGCTGTCTTGGGCAGTTTCATGACTTCCTATTTGGCCTCCCTACATCTTATGAGATTCCTTTCTGTCAACAAAATAAGACTTCTTTTCCTACCCTGTTCAGGCTCTTGATGTGATGGCCCTAGCCAATAGTCAAGGCTGCTCTTTCTTGACCCTCTAGCTGAATCTTATCACTCACTGACTACATGACATGCCCTCACCTTTCCAATGCCCTGACTTTGCTCCCAAAGTTCTTTCCATCTGGAATGCCACTGCAAATTAGCTCTAACTGCCAAGGTACTACCCAGAGCTTGTCTAAATGTCCACTAATCCCACAAACCCTTCTCCTCCATCACAAACTAGAATAGGTGTTTCCCCACTCTTTGCTCCAATACCTTGTTTTAGTTTTTCTGGTACATCTAAATACTTACAACATTCTGACTTGCATTATCCAAAAGTACGTACATACATGTTTATAGCTTCTTTTCCCTACCACATGAGTGTCTGTTGTGTTGGCTGGTTGGTTGGTTTCATCTTCTCTGGAACAGAATAAAGTACCTTATATGCTATGGAGCTTCCCTGTACAACACAGTCGCCACTAGCTGCATGTGTTTATCAAATAAAAATAAAGTAAGTTTTAAGATCCTGTTCCTCAGTTGTACTTGCCACATTTCAAGTGCTCTGTGACCATGTATGGCCGGTGGCTACTGAACTAAATAATGCAGGCAGAGAATATTTTAATCATCAAAGTTCTATCAGACAGCACCATTGTAGAGACTCACCAATATTGAGTTCAATTTCAATTTATATATAATTATCATCCATGAGAACAGAAAAGGGAGAAGAAATCTTGAAGGCTATTTTTTTTTTTTGATAGTTTGGAGGACCAGCTGATGCACACACTCAACTCCCTTCTCTGGGAGGTTTTGATAAGCTGAGAGCATCTAACATTTGCTATCTCCATCATACTAAAAACCACACCAACCAGGCCAGAACAATTTTCTGATACTTCATATATAATTGATAGTGGTTAAGGAAATTTATATGGCAACTGTTTTACAGAAGCTTTAATTCACACTTTCAATATTTAAAAAGGCTGCTGTCACGGCTGGTAGGAATAAAATTAAACCCACCAGCTGTGGTTTGTTTTTTGAGGAAAACACATAACGTTTTATTTCTGCTTTGTCTGTCATCCTTGTAAATGTCAGTATACAGAATTGAAATGTACTGAATACCCTGATTTATCATTAGAATCTTCTGAAAATGCTTTTTTTTTAATTAGGTAGATATTTTAGTAATTTTAGTGGAGATTTTTGCTTATTTTTATACTATATAAAGCACATTATTTTCATATTTGCTCAAAAAAAGAAAGTGGTAATAAAATACATTTGAGACTTTCTAATTTTTATATTCTTTTTTTCATGGCACTTTTCATCAAAAGATGATCAAGGACTGTTTTAAAAAGAGACGTATTTTTCAATTCTTTCATTTATTACAATTTTGAGGCTATTCCAAGAAATGTCTTCCTAGATTACTTAAAATTGACCAGGTGTTTAGCCATAAAGGTCAAGAGTATTTTGCTGAGAATTAGTAGTTTTCATGAGACATTCTAGAATCACAGCACTGAATTATAAAGTGTCCTTTTGATCTATGACATTGATATTACACACTGGGATAATAGAACTTACTTGTCACAAAATCCACCTTGAGTGTAGAGAATATACTCTGACAATTTAATGTTTTTCCATTAGTTTCAACTAGGAATAATTGTATTATACTTTTTAAAATGTTTTTGGCTTATAAGCAGTCAGCCATTGGTAATTACCCTAAGTACAAAGACAAGTATCAAAACTTAGGCATTACCTATTATCTATCAGCACTTAATGTCATTCTAATCAAAATAAAATCACTTAAATAAAGGAGCCTTACCTATTATAGAGAATTCCCTGATCATATTTCTCTGAGCTCACCATTATCTCACAACACAATTAACTACTCTTGGTCTACTTGCCTCTAAATATTTCCTTTAGTAACCCATGATATCACCATCTTCTCCCTGATACCTCCACAGAGTGTTTATTTGAATTAGATTAAAAAATTGGAGTCCTTCTAAATATCATGACCTTTTCCTTAACATATCACAACTAGTTAATTCTTATCAATTGATTGTGAATCTAAAAAGCATACAGTGGACATGAGTTTACATTGTAGTCTAGGAACATGGTGGAAACACCATCCTGGACTCCCAGGACACAAGGGAAGTAGATGGTGGTGGCATGACAAGACGGTGGCAGAGTTGGGTTCCAGGAATGAGCTGCAGGAAGGCACAAGAGAGGAATTTCTGGCACTTGGCACTTTTGCCTAAGGCAGGCCCTGCTTTTGCAGCACAAAATGACAAGTTAAATTAGTATTCTTATATCAGCACACATGATATTTCTGTTAAATTAACAATTGTCTATTAAAATGGTAAGTTTCTATCCAAATACAATAGCACAAAAACAAGCCAATAAAACTATTTGCCAATATATTTATAGTTCAGAAGGGTAGCTTCAATAAGATTAAAATAAATAATGGGACCTCATGTTTGCCAGTTCATTAGCACTTCCAGCACCCTTGCCATTTTATAATGCACTGCCAGTATTAATCACAGATTGCAAAAAGAAAAAAATCCCTGAATATGTAAAAATAGCAGCTGTTATTTGCCATTAACAATTGGGTAACTTCATAAATCCTTACACACTCACCAAGAAAACAGAAGGGTGTGCCTTTAAGATTAATCGAAGTAAGTTTTATGCTATCTGCAAGCCAAAGAATAATTCCCGTTTTGTTATAAGCTACTATTCCTTTTGTTTACAAATATGTCTAGAAATTTGAATCTAATGGCATACCTTTGGTCACCACATCACATGGACGCTAATAGAAACATTTGGTGAATAATTTCCTAAAAATCATCAGATAAAATAAAAGATTTTAAAATAATTATGCTCCCATTCAAATACTTTGGAAGTATCTCCAGTTCAAATTTTCATTATTTCTTGGATATATCATGCTTTCTCTGTCTCAAATGACACCGCCTGGGTAAAGTAAGCCTAAAAGGTCCTTCTAATTTCTAACCTTAATAATCACTATAGTCTCCTGAATGCTCTCCAGTGTGACTATCATCCCCATCAAATAATGTTGCCAAAACAGTTTATTTACTCTAAAAGTACAACTCTCATCAGACATCTCACCAGCTTAGTGCCATGTCTCATAGACCTTTCACCATCTGACCGTTTCCGTATCTCTATCACCTCCAGCCTTGGACCAAGGTCCTACACCACGCCATGATGCGCAGAGCTCAAACCCCTCTCTCTTATATTTTTATATCCTTGAAATGTTTTTCTCACTGCTTTACACAAATACCTTCAGATTTCTGAGGCATTATTTTAATTCTACTTTATTTGCGTAATCCCTGGTTAATGTGCTGCTTCTAAAAAAGTATCCAAGAGATTTTTTTGTTGTTGTTACTATGCCACAAATCTGTTTCTGTGATCTCAACTTTCATTACTGACCGGAATTACCCATTTTATGAGTCCCCTTGATTAAATTAAACATCTGTCTGCAAAATTTCTACTATGCTTTTGCTAGGGTCAAAGCTCTAAACAAATTTTCCAGTAGTTTGCAAAGAATTTTCATTATTTTTATAAACACAAAGAAATCAAATGAAAAATAGAAGCATCTTTTGAGGCACTAATGTAATCTGTCTGAATCCTTCATAGAGGTGGTTTTAATATAACATCATAAGATGTAAAATATCATGTTTCCTACTGTCAAGGTCATTTGGTCACTGATTTCAAAGGAGTCGATGTTCTGGAGTAGTTTGATATCCTGCTTGTATATCTTAAGCAAGGTTTAGTCAATAAAATAGGAGGAATCATTAGTTATTCAAGGTAAAACTTTCAAAAAATGCGACTAAGACACTTTGACCTTCTCTGAATCAGGAAATGCTCTGTGCATCTTCATGCTCTTTTAAATATAATTTGTCTAAACTGTCTAAAATAAATCAAAAACTATCACTCAACTCTCTTAGTAAAAAGGGTAAATTTTAATTGCAGAACTTAAAACCTCACAATTAAAAGCTGTGCTGCTGCTTAAAGCCAGCACAAACACAAGAGTGAAGGCTGATGCATACAAATTAGACTTCTTAACGTATTTGTAATTCTGAAGTATACCTCTGAAGCATAGACCATTTATGTGCTTTCCATAAGAGAAGAATAAATTGGATGATTGTTATACTTTCATGAAGTTTTGTCATTTATGTTCTTAATAATAACTATAGGACTCTCAAAATCTTTTATCTGATGAGATATTCATAATATACCTCAAACAGAAAACAAATATGTGAAAAAGAAAAAAAATATTTTATCCTGAAAAAAAGTATTTAGAATCTTATTAACATGTATACTTTTTAATTAAATTTACAATGATTCCACTAATTAATAAACAAAACAAAAAAGTTTATCCAATCTATAAAGAAAATAATATCAGAAGGAAAAAATAGATGTTATTACTGCTAAGCATATAGTAACATCAATTTCCTGTTCCTTCCAAAGATGTATTGCCTTCTACATGGGACATAGCCTTATTTAATCCCAACTTTATAACAAAATATATGTGCTCGAATGACAGATCTTCATTGTGCTAACTACTGGGACACATAAGCATAAAGATATAGCAGAGAGAAAGTATATAGAGATATTATAATTAAATATTAACTGATATGCAGATCCTAATGTCAAAAGAGGCCAAAGAGGAAAGACAGATGACTCACCCACTTCTGAATCTCAGCGCCTACAGAACCGAATTCTCAGAGAAACAGGCTGAGGAAGGAGTAGCAAGAATTAAGTTGTTTTCTAGTACTCAAGGAGGCCATGGTGGCGGGCAAGTGTGTGTGTGTGTGGGCGGGGGGAAAGGGGTAAAGACACTACCACAAAGAAAAATAACACACAAAAGTGTTGAAAGGGGAAGCTGATTTAAAGACCAACTTTGCCAATTCCACAATTTTACCCAGGTTAACAATAGTTAATATAACAACCAACACTTACTGAGAGCCTATTGAATTCTAGGAACTATATGCAATATTTTGGTTATTTTATTTAACACTCACAAAAACAGTTATCATTTAGAAAGAATTCAGCA
Organism: Corynorhinus townsendii; assembly: GCA_026230045.1. Lineage (NCBI taxonomy): Eukaryota > Metazoa > Chordata > Mammalia > Chiroptera > Vespertilionidae > Corynorhinus > Corynorhinus townsendii. The sequence goes on along the minus strand of JAPDVU010000003.1, from coordinate 65,811,367 downwards.
ACTTACAAATGAAAGAGAGGTGCAATGTCATAGAAGAAACCAAGATTTGAATTCAGGTTTATCTAATGCCCCATATCAGTGTCCTTTCTATCACATTACACTTTACAATAAAAGGAGACTCCATTCAAGGGAAAAAATTTATCATATGTGATTACCAATGTGTAAACTTTAACAGAAATAATGCAAATTAGAATAGGGATCAACAATAAAAAAATCACTGCATTTATAGGAAATGTTTAACATGGATTGTTTATGAAACAAGTTCATTTCCCAAGAATTCATTAATTGAGGTATAAGTTGTAAAAAAATTGACAAGATCTACAGTGGACTTAGGTGACTTTTTAAATTCTAAATAAAAAGAGAAAAATACTATGAATTTGCCTGTAGAAATGGTATAGAAAAGATAAATTGATTGCTTGAATCTTTTAGCACAATCATAACTAAAGGTTCATTTGGCTTCAACTTCATTATTTTTAACAAAATTCACTACATTACAGTTACTCGTGGAGTACAAAGTACCATAAATAATTTAAATTAAACTATACTTGTCAAAAGAAATGAACAAGTAGGTTTTATGATGCAGTACATTTTATGATGCCTTTAATTCTTTAATTTGTGTGTTTTGCTTAGTTGCTAATTCTGAAAACACTATAATCTGCAAAGACTCCTGTACTCATTAGTATAGATTATGAATGGCTCAACTCAACAGGAAAATCAGTATGAAGGATTCTACTGAACCAGGATGTTTTTTCAGAGATATCCTATGAATATTTTATAATATTGACTTGAGGTATATAGAATAAATAGTTCACCTTTCTTCCATACAAATTCACCAATTATTCCTACTCCTATATATTTATAGGAATAAAAATATATCTATATTTATGTCTATGTCCATATCTATAATCACTTATAAGAATATCTACAGGGTCCTATACTCAGTAACTATCGTTATCTAAGCTGCCTGATTGGCAAGTAAATAAATGCCTTAGTAATTTATTAATTTAGTACCACTATAATTAATAGATCAAAATTTATCTTGGAAACTAGAGGCCCGATGCATGAAATTCACGCAAGAGTAGGTCTTCCTTCCCCCCAGCTGCTGGCACCAGCTTCCCTCTGACACCCAGGACCCGGGTTTCCCTTGTAGCCCTGGCTTCATCCGGAAGGTCATCTGGTCTAATTAGCATATTTCACTTTTATTATTATAGATTTCTTTGATATGTATTGCATACATACACACAAAAAACATTTTTTTTCAAGACTGGTGCAAGAGCTCTCCAATAAGATCTCTGCAAAATTATCACTAGATTAAAACATTAAAATAATTTAAAATATTTTTGAAATACTAAAATGTATAGTTAATACTGTACCAAAGAAGCCTATAACAGGAAAGCTACATATGTCTAGTATTCATTATAGATTAAATATAAAAAACTAAATACTTGTGCAATAAAATATTTCTTGAAATTAGTGCAATTCCCAAATACTATATAGAATTCGTCTACATTCTTTTTACATCCCAATTTACACACTAACAGAAAATAAAGCTCTCAGCTGCAGTACCTCCTCAAACCTCTGGTTTACCATTAATTACTAAAGCTCTAACATCTTCAAGAGTATCCTAATGAACACCAAGAAAACACAGAGAAAGTATTGGAAAAATCATTGTGTGTACTTAGACGTGGGGTTAGCAAGCCAGCTGTATACCGCTGATGCTATCCCTTTGCTATTTTAGCTGCCATCTTGCTGCAGAAACCAAGTGACATGATGGCAATTAAGCATCCCTTGGCAAAGTCCCTTGAACCTCAGTTCCTACTTCCAAAATTAGGGTTACAATATTTTCATGTGAAGATCAAGTAAGTTAATATTTTTAAAAAATATATTTGGAAGTTGGATGTCTGTATATAAGCTCTTAAAAGGTATTTAAAATTGATTATTTTATTACAAACTAGGGGCCCAGTGCACGAATTCATGCATCTTGAAAGGAACTGTGGGCCGCGAGGCTGTGGTAGGCACAGGGGCAGGTCTCGGCCCATCCTCTGCACCCCCGCCCAGCCCTTCCTGCTGCAGCCCCTTGGTCCCCTGTCTGCCACCACCCCTGCTCGCACCCACTGATGGCATAGAGCGATTGGGGTTGGAACCAGCAGTGGGTGAGATCAGGACCAGCACTATTGGAGGATGTAAGTGGTGGCTGCTGCCCTGATTGCCCCTCAGGAGCAGGGGAAGGTGGAGAAGCCCTCAGGGGCAATCAGGGCCGGCAGCTGCCACTTGCACTCACTGATGGCCCCGAGTGATCAGGACTGGTGCCGGACACCAGCGGCAGGTGTGAACAGCAGCTCCAGAAGCCAGCTTCAGGTGTGAGCGGGGCCAGCGCTGGCAATGGGTGTGAACAATGGCTCTGGCACTGGCAGCGGGTGTGAACAGGGCCAGCGCTGGCAATGGGTGTGAGCAGGGCTGGCGCCAGCAGCAGGTGCAAGCACTGGGCGGGACGGTGGTGCGCAGGACCAAAGAATTTTCAGTAACCACCAGAGACTGGAGCCCCACCTTGGTCAGGTGCCCCTACTCACCTGCTCCACCATTCTGCCGCAGCCAACGCCTGCCATGTTCCGCACGTGCCCCCTGGTGGTCAGTGCACATCATAGCAACTGGTTGTTCAGTTATTTCAGTTGTTCCACTGTTCGGTCTATTTGCATATTAGCCTTTTATTATATAGGATTGCTCTTAAGTGTTTATAAATTGAAACAGAAGGAACTGAATAACTTTTCCCTCTCTCTCTCCTCATTTTCTATAAGCTTACATATTTTTCCCTTTCATGTAACTGAAATCTTCCAAAAACTGACTTATAAATTAAATTGACCTACAATTACTTAAAACTGTGATCCCACTGTGATCCTTTTAAGGATCATAGTGGCCTCCCATATATTTTCTTTTAACCTTGATTTTATGATATATTGATAGTTTTTACAATCAGTTAAACTCAAGAAATATTAGGCATAGCACTCTAATTTTGTGTGCATTATTTTTTTAAAAAAATGAGTGTTTCCACTCTTAATGATATAAATTGAACTCTCTTACAGAACTTATCAACATAGTACACTCTGATGTTAAATTTCCAGGTCTATTTGTTGCCATTCTTTAAAATCCTACAGCCATACAATAATTTTGTACATTCACTGCTGTTCTGATTCTATCTAATCAACTTCTCTTAAAAGAAGCGCATTCTGCCCTGACCGATTTGGCTCAGTGGATGGAGTGTCGGCCTGCGGACTGAAGGGTTCCAGGTTCGATTCCCGTCAAGGGCATGTACCTTGGTTGTAGGCACATCCCCTCTAGGGGGTGTGCAGGAAGCAGCTGATTGATGTTTCTCTCTCATCGATGTTTCTAGCTCTCTATCCCTCTCCCTTCCTGTTCCTTTTTGTGAAAAATCAATAAAATATATTTTTAAAAAAAAGAAGCGCATTCTTCTTATCCTGATCACTTTAGATTAAAGACATCTTCATTTCAAAATTCTATATTCTAATCAATAGTAGAGGACTGGTCAGTGGTGGTTAGAGGTCATAAAAATGGTGTTATCATATGCAAATATTAAAACAAGTTAGATAACAGTTCCCTGAAGTCCATTTCCAATTGACTTGGACATTTAATATGCTTTTCTTAGTAATGTGAATTTTATATTTTATTGTACAATAACCAATCAAATACATGCCACCATTTAACTTGGGATTTCTCTTAATAAGAAGAGGCTAAGGTCAGGGACCACAAAAAAAGGAAGACACCTACCACACAATGTTTTACCCACAATCATTGTCATTTAACATCACCTAATTCTACAGAGAAACAAAAGACACTATGAGTTGAGTTAGTTGCCTAACTTACCATGTGATCAAGCTAGTTATCACCCATGTGTACCAGACCCAAAAGCTCACACTCAAACTGCATTCTCATAATTCTCCAGACATCCAGACCCATGTTCTCATTTCTACCCACATATATTCTCATTCTTCCTTTAATTAAGTTTCCTTTTTTCACCCTCAAATGCAGCAAACTAGGAAAAGAAAGCAACCATATCATGGAATGGGTTTCAGAGCAAAACTTAATATGATTTCATTTGACTAGTTTCCATCCAAACCATCTAACAGACTGGTGATGTGCCAGAATATTCATGGAGGGCAAAATACACTGCACTCCACAGTACAAGTTCTCTAAGGCATGTCATATCAATTTCAATGGATAGCACTTTCCTAACTGTAATGTAAAATAACATGCAACTGTATAATATTTAGAGTTTGAAGAAACATATGAGACTATCTAGCTCAGTGATTTTATTTTACAAATCAAGATACATGAAACCTAAATAGACAAAGATATTTATCCAAAGTGATATGGCAAGTTGGGGGCAAGATAAAGGCTTGAATTCAGATGGTAAGACATCAGTCAGGAACTCTCTCTGTATTGTGTTGGTTGTATTCTTGTAATAATTTCTGAGGGCAAATTATTGCAAGTGGTAAAATAAATGGATTATAATCCTGTCCACAAATGAATTGACTCTGGCCTTATCTGCTAGCAGCAGAAAATCAACTAGATGAACTAAATATACATCTAAAACTTCCCATTAGTCAAATTCTCCTAGAAACTAGGAAATCTATATTCTCCAAATTAGCAAGGGGAAAAAGACCATTAGTGAATGAAACTCCCTGATTGTTGCCACAACTTTGTACAACTTTATAAATTACATATTTTGCTTAGCTACACAAACAACCAAAACTGTGGGAATTTAATAAGTTGTTGCCATCAATTCACATACTATAAATTACACTATATTCATTATATTATAAAATATAGTTGATTCTTCCTTTACATAGTTCAGTAATACTATGCATATATGAATACAGGATTGGTATAATGATAGAATATTTGAAAATAAGAAATTAAATAAGGAACCGTTAGACATTGAAATGGGGACTCAGAACTGTTGGACATTGAAATTGGGACTCAAACATTTTTTGTTGTTGTTATTATATGTTTATTTCTAGTCTGCAGAGGCAACATTTTTTAAAGGAAAGAAATGGGGGGAAAATAGATACAGAGGCAAAGAAAAATTGAACAGACTGTCAAACTACATCGGGAAGGCAGGGGAGGTTGGACGAGGGAGGCTGTAAGAGATCAACCAAAGGACTTGTATGCATGCATATAAGCATAACCAATGGATACAAGACACTGAGGGGAGGGGGGGCAAAGGCATGTACTGGGGGGTAGGGGAGGCCGGGGGGAGGTCAATGGGAGGAAAAAAAAGGAGACATGTGTACTACTATTTGTAATACTTCAAACAATATAAAAAAAGAAATTTAAGTATCTTACAAAAAATTTTAAAATGTGATTGTATTGGTAGTAGTGTTAAAAAACCTGGCATCAAACAACTTGCACATAATTCAATACTAGAAAAATTTTAAAACATTAAAAGACTGAAATTAGATTGTAATGAACTCTTTGGATTAAATCAATGCAATTAAGAATATGATGAAGTATCCAGTTATCTGTTTTCTGAGCCTTTGAAAAGTGGGAATATTAATGGAACTATACAAGAAATTAATGCTGACTAGATTAATTGCCATAGCAATTGTCATATTATAAATATGGTATTTGTGACAATTATGCATCAGTATAATGCATGGGTTGTCACATTACTTGAACAAATCTTTAGGTAGATCATCAAGCATTTCTTTCTTCCCAGCATTATTACAAATTTAGAACACTTTAGAGGAGAGATGTGAATTTCTGTACTGACATAGCATGTTTTTAAAAGTTTACCAGCACTTCGACTAAGAAAATGGGAAAACTTAAGCAGTGAAAATGCAACCTGAGGAAACCTCAACAGGAATGTAAACTAAATGGGTGGGGAGGTCTGTAGGTGTCAATCATGAACAAAATGCAACTGTCAAGCTTGCCTTGCTAACAAACTGTCACATCAACAATATGGAGTTAATGACTACAAATTAACTGTATACCAGATGCTTGACACTTTGTTATGACACTTAGCAAGCTAGTTGACATTTGGGGATCAAAGCTTCTTTAATTACACTTTGTATAACATGTGCAACCTTTATGCTAATGTCCAAATATTCCTTGGAGCAAGACTGTCCAAGTAAAAACAACCACAGACTGTTTTCTAGGTGTGGGTTTGAAAGTATTCACATGGCTTAAAAAGAAATAAAAATAAAAGTGGGACTTCACTGAGCAAGAGCCAGCTTCAATGCACAATGTTATTCAGTATTACCACTGCCTAAAACAACACTGTTTCTTAACTTGGTGAACTGGTGAAGCACTTTTCTCACATCTAGACACAGCCTGTGAAATAACACACTTTCAAACAAGGTGGTAATAGCATGTATAGCCATTTATGAAAGGAAAGACAACGAGGCCTATCAGATTTTAAAATCACTGGAAAAGGTATTGAAGAGTGTGAGTGGTGGAAAAAACACACAACAAAAACCTTCCTTCAAAACAATGATTTGAATGATTTTTAAGTCCTTTTAAGGGAAATGGTTTGATATTTTCCCAAGTGAATAAAACTCAATAAATGATATAAGCAAAATTTCACACCACAGGTGTAATACCGAATGCTACACTTGCGTAATCATGAATTATAGGCTATGTCAATATAAGAAAAGGTTAACATTTTTATTTGGCTTTAAAATAAGCTCAGACCAACCAAAAATAATGTCATAAAATTAATAAATTTTAGAAAATAGCTAATAAATCAAGAGGATAGATATGTCAGTAAAATATCTACATGTCTAAATCAATAAGTTAATGATGTAACAACATGAATACTATCAGGGCTTCCTTTGGAAAAGACACTATCTTTGTATAGAGATTGAAATAGTTAAGTAATATTATATAATAAAAGCATAATATGCTAATTAGATTGGACATCCTTCTGGTCGACCTTCTGAACGAAGCCGGGGCTGGAGAGATGAGGCAGAGGCAGCCCCCACACCAGGCGGGGCCGAGGCAGAGGCTCCCGGTCACCGCGGTGGGTAGGGGCCGAGAGCAGTGGGGGCTGAGCCCCTTGCACAAATTTCATGCTTCAGGCCTCTAGTATTCTTATAAGATTCAGTGGCGTTTGACCCTCCATTCCACTTTTCCCTGAATTGTACTTCTGGGGGAAAAGAAAATGAGTAATATGTGAAGAAAAGCAAAAGAAGGGAGAGGGAAATATATAATACTAAAATTGGAAAGAACATCGAGAGTCAACTAGTCCAACCATTTCACTTTGTAGATAGGACCAAACATGGCCCAGATTTGTGAAATTGTCTGAGAGATGGAGATATAGACAGACACTGTCCTAGATCCCAGTGTTGTAAATTCTGTAAGGGTGATGTTTCCAGTACAACACTAGCTCTATTTGCCATTTCAGTGTGTTACAGCTCCAACACACTGAAATGTCTAAAAAACAATGTAATTCTGTCACTTGGTAAGCCAGTTATTGAATTCTTATTGAGCACTTCTAAAATGGCAAGCACTGTCCTAGCTGGTATGGCTCAGTGGATACAGCATTGACCTGCAGACTGAAAGGTCCTGGGTTCCATTCCAGTCAAGGGCACATGCCCAGATTGCTGGCTCAATCCCTTCCTCTCTCTGTAGTATCAATAAAAATAAAATAAAATAGCAAACACGCTTCTAGGGGCTAGTGATACCAATGACACAACAGGAAACTAGGCTTACGCTGGACAATACAGCAGCCACTAGTGACATGAATCGCCAATAAGTGCTTAGAAATGTGGTTAGCCTGTATTGACATATGCTATAAGTGTATTTAAAAAGAATGTAAAACATTTCATTAATAACTTTTTTATGTTGACTATATATTGAAATGATATTTTGATATTGATAAGATGAAATATATTATTGAAATTAATTACACTTGTTTCTTTTAACTTTTTTTATATGACTACTAGAGGCCCGGTGCACGAAATCCATGCATGGGTGCGGTCCCTAGGCCTGGCCGGCAATCGAAGCACGAGCATCTGGCATGGAAGGGCAGGTCCCAGCTGACCTCTGGGCCCTGGGCAGCACCTGGGCCTCTGGGCCCCCATGCATCCCCCTCCACCTGAGTCACAGCTCCCGAGTCCCCATGTGGAAATACGGTGAGCGTGGCCAGATGCCGTGGGCTGGGGAGCAGCATGGGCCTCTGGGCCACCCAGTGGGCAGTGCACTATCTCCTGGCTGGCCTCGCAGACCGGCTCCTGCATGAACCCACTGGGAGTCCAACTGGCCCCTGTGGTCCTGGTGGCTGTGGCCCGGCTCACCTGGAAGCCCATTGGGGCCAGCAGTACCTCCACTGCCACCCGCTGCCAGCATCTTGTCGCTGATGCCTGCCATGTTCCGTGCCACCCCCAGGTGGTCAGCGCACAGCATAGCGAGTGGCCCTAGAGGGGCACATGGAAGACATCCAGCCCAGAACTTAATGGGGACCCTCGCTCTGTCATTTTATAAGGTCCTGGACTAGGATTGGCAGGCTCTAGGCAAAAACCTTTTTCATGGTCATAGGTATCATTGGGACTTCTCTACTGGATAGAAGAAAGCATTAAGAACTGGTCTTTTCTTTATACCCTTCTCTCTTTCCACTGGCAGAAATAATAAGAATGTGCAAACTCCATTCTCCACTGGTGACGGAGTCAGATCAAACTGGGGAGTGTAAGGGTTCTGTTTCATCCTTCAACAAATATACATCTATTTCTTACAAAGTGCCAGGTACTGTTCTCAGCCAAGTATCCAGCAGTGAAAACCTTAGTCCCTGTTCAAAAGACTTTACATACTAATGATGAGAAAACAAATGCAATAAATTCAGATATTGGTTAGCTTTGAAGCAGCAACATAGCATAACGTGATAAAGGATGTATGGAATGTGAAGGTGTGGGCAACATTAGTTAGGATGAATCAGACAGCTCCGTTTGCCCTAACTGGTTTGGAGCAGTGGATAGAGCGTCGGCCTGAGGACACAAGGGTCCCAGGTTCGATTCCGGTCAAGGGCATGTACCTTGGTTGCAGGCACATCCCCAGCAGGGGGTGTGCAGGAGGCAGCTCATCGATGTTTCTAACTCTATCTTCCTCTCCCTTCCTCTCTGTGAAAAATCAATAAAATATATTAAAAAAAAAAAAAAGAAACAGCTCCGTTTCATTGAACTGACACCTAATGATGAATTTGAAATATGAGTGAAGTTGACCACAGCAAGAATGAGGGGGCAGGAGAACGAAGTACTAGGAAGACCAGAGGACCTACAGCCCTGTCACAGAGTATGCTGGCCTGCCAAGGGATCTCAGGGAAGCCTCTGCCCCTGTCCCCATGCCCTTATCATAACATCCAGCCAACGAGAGCATGCTTTCTTTCACACAAGAGTGCACGACCTTCCTGAAACCAAGGGGACAAAGTTGCTCTGAGATGACTTTTTCTACTTCCTAAAAATGCCACAGAATTTAGCTGAAGCCTTGAGTAGACCATAGTATGATGCTTGTATTCTATTTGAAGTGCTAAGAAATGCATTAGAGGTTTTGAAGTTTTAACTTCAAGTTTCCCATAATATTCTCTTGATGGCTTTACTTTAGACCATGGGTTAAAAAAAAAACAGAGCTCAGTATATGTCAACTAAAATATTAATATATGTTTTTGGAAATGCAAATCACTTAAAATCATAAGCAAAGTAACATACAGTTATAAGTATACATTTAATGTAGAAAGAGCATTAGAAATGTTATTTTACAATATACTAGAGGTCCAGTGCATGAAATTCATGCAAGGAGGTGTGGGGGTCCCTCAGCCCGGCCTACACCCTCTCACAATACAGGACTGCTGGCTCCTAACTGCTCGCCTGACAGACTGCCTGATCACCCCTAAATACTCTGCCTGCCTGCCTGGTTGCCCCTAACCACTCTGCCTGCCTGCCTGATCGTCCCTAACTGACTCTGTCGCGGCCCCCGCACTTCAGCTTCGTCCAGAATGATGTCCAAAAGGTCGTTCAGCTGTCCGGTCTAATAAGCATACTGCGCTTTTATTAGTATAGATCATTTTCTCAGTATGAGTTCTACTAGAAAAATAATAGGACCATCAGTTATTCTCTAAAAACTGTTCTCCACGGGTATCAGGGCAACTATATATGAATGAAACAACCAAAAGAGAGAACAAAATGGGAAACGGAAATGTCCTTTGTGTTTCCTTTCTGATGATCTCATCACACCATCAATCAAGCCTCAAAGGAAAAAAGCCAAGGGATAAAGCTTGCCAATCTAATCCCAGCGTTCTAGACCATAACACAGGTGCATAAGATCATGATAGCTGGTGGCTGTACTTCAAAGTGGCCAAATATGTCTGTTCATGAAGACATATTTTATCTATAATCATGCTTTTCTTGCACCAGCCACTTTTCAGTTTCTAATTGCTACCAATTTTTAATTAAAATGCATTGTGAAATGAAGCATATCTTTTTTCTGTACCTCTTTGTCATGGAATCCTTATATAAAGGAAAAGTATATAACAACAATTATGAAATTCTTCATTTATTAAAAAAAAAAATCTTCCGCCTTGCTCTACTGCTGCCCTCCCCTTCCAACCATGATCCCAATATTAGACATAGTTTCCACTCCTTCTGGGTTATGAAGCCCCTCTGTGTGACTCAGGTCCCTCATCTGTAAATTAAGGCAAGTTGAGTAAATGAGACTGAAATCCCTTCTGAATTGCTTATTTGGAGTTTTTAAATATCAAATACCGTGTTGATTTTTAATTTTTTCTAATCATGCTGCACCCTAAATTTTGCAACAAAGTCTTTAATTTCCACTTGACATGTTTCTGTAAGGTGGGAATGGTTAGGAATCCTTTTATTTTTTTCCTACATGTATGCAGTTAGATAACAGAGCATTACTCTATTTTTCAGTTACAATAATACACAATTTTGTTTTTGTTTCTCTGTCCAACCATTGCCCTGTGGTTTAAAGATTTAACATTTTGATCTCTTTACCATAGTATTAAATAATAAATCACTTTTGCTAATTGTCAAACAAGTGGAATATCGTTGAATTCCTTAACCCTTCCTTAAAATATAAACCAGCCAAGTTGCACACACACACACACATACACACACACACACACACACACACACACACACACACATTTCAGTGATATCCAACCCTAAATATGCTTAAGATTCTTTAGATAATCTTTATTAAAATATTCTATATTAAATCAACTAATACTATAAATGGAAAAGAATTAGGACTTCCACTATATTTGTAGTGAACAGAGCTACCCACAAAAGATCAAAATTACATCTTGCAGAATGTTAAATGGATTAATATTATTACAACTAACTGTGAAACATAGGAAGTAAAAGGTAGTATGCCTTTCTTTCTTTTAACCCCTTACTAGTGGATTTCTTAAATTAAGGCAAAGGGCACTTATGTGTACTTGACTCCATTCTCTCCTAAAGCCTGTGTGTCTTATTGTAGCTAGCATACTGTTTCCAAAAAAATTGCAATGAATGTGGAAAAGCATTTACAGAAGAAAACTTTCCTTGATTAGGGTTCATGTTCCTAAGATAAGGATTTCTAAAGACAGCTCTATTTTAGTTATGTAAAGCATGTAAAAATGTGGCATATGCTCAATCAAAACTGAATTTGAAATTAACCTGTCACTTTAGACACCACAATTTAAAAAGAAGGTTAGGATTAATTAAGGAAGGTTAGAATTTTTTCAAAGTCTCCATGCTGGAACTTATTGGCTAATAGTCTACTAGGCCTTATGTGATTTCAAAGGAAAGAGGGAAAGAATTAAAGAAAATGGAACAATATATTTCTTGTTTTCATTGTTTATAATTTAATAGTTGATAAAATAGAAAAAAATAAAAGCATAATTTAAAAATGATACACATAAAAAACAAAGACTAATTAATACATATTTAAATTTGTAGTTTAAACTTATACAAATCTATAGAAAATATATCTTTGGGGATTATGTCATGCATCATAACCAAGATACCTTCACCAAGGTTTATCATGTCTTGAGTCATAATTTTCTACAAAGCTGATTATAATTAACTGTGCTTATAAATTTAAAAAATGAAATATTCAATAAATTATTATTTTTTCTTATTTCATACACAAGCATAATAAGCAATCCGTGTTTCCATAAAAAATAACACACATAGTAATCAGAGTTATTCTATTTATTAAGACAAAAAAAGGGTCAATGTTTTCAAATCAGAAATTAAAAGGGTTTAATTTCTTACTAAACCTCCTGTTTCTAGATGCACATACATAATGATACTAAAAAATGACGATGAAACTTTCTAGAGAGCTAGTGAGCTGTGAAATGAAAGGCTTCATCAAGACATGTGATTAACTTATTTAAACTTTTTCACTGATGCACTGAGAAATACATTTTCTTTTATTTCAACATTATAATCACAATCATCACATAAGGAAAAACTCCTGAATGTTAAACCTATATTTAAAATAGGGAACAGCTGCAAAATTCATTTACATATCATATTGCAGATAGCCAAAGGTAGCATTAAACTTAGAACTCTAAGAAGGCAGTGGAAGATGAAACTTATTTGTATCTTGATTGCTTAAAAAGGTATTCAAGCCAAGTAAACATAAATTTGAAATAAGAGCACAATGCATGCTATGCCAATACAGTTATAAGATGATCACTGTGCAAATCATATGAAAGTGTTTTAAATTAGTCAAGAAATAAAAGTTAAATGACAATAGTTTAAAAAGTTAATCATCTGGAGGCTTATGCTATCTGCAAAAAATGATGCACAATTATTGAAATACATTCCCCCTACTCAATATAGAAGATTATTTATCAGAAATTATAATAAAAACTTGCCAAAAACTGCTGTTAAATCCTACTACTTCATAAGGATACCAAGGAGAAATAGCTCACTAATTTCTTTCCATATGAATCGCTCAAAATTCCTTGAAACTATTGCCACAGGCCATAAAATCAAAGTAATAAAATGATATAATTCTAAGAAAACATAATAATAAGGAATTTAAGTTTCTAAAACACTCTCAGAGAAACTGTTATTACCCAATATGAAATTATGTATGTGGAGAGTCTTCAATAAAGAGTTATCATTTACTGTCTACAGTGAGTCAAGATTTAAGCTCCATGCATTACATCATTATATCTCCATAATAACCATGAACATTGTATTATTATTACTATTATTAAGATGAATCAGCTGGGACTCAGAAAAGTAGATCTGAGATCCAATAATTACTCATAAAATGTAGGAATAAAATGATTCAACCCATTTCCTATAACAAATTGACATGCTGAATTAGGGAAAGAAGAAAGAATTTTTTTCCTAATACTCTGAACAATCAATAGCTAAACATTATGTAAGCAATAGAAACAAGTATTGAGAAGTGAAGTTTGGTCAAGATAAGAATAATGTGTGCCCAGCATGTGGCAGGGGCTCAGTGAGTACTTAGGAAATGAAGGAGAAATACATGAATGAGTGACTGAGAGGGTGAGTTGGTGTTGGGAGAAGACAAGGAGGGTGAAAGGGAGGGAGGGGAGTGTAAAAGAAGAGAGGAAGAAAAGGATTGAGGGAAAGAGTAGGAAAGTGAAGAACACATTGGGCACGCTAGCCCTGGCAGACCTGATTTTTATTTAGCTCTTCTAGATCTGCAACTAGAGGTCCTCTTTTAGCTAAGCTACAAGTTTCCATTTGGTTTCTTTTGGCAATTTTGAAAAATATCTCTTTCTAAGTCACTAGGGTATTATTTCAATTACTGCTTCATCAAAAGAGTTAATATATTTCCTTACTTACTCCCAGGGAACAGTTTACACGATGAGGCAGTTTGCCCTAACATGCGTGCGTTTTTGACCTATCACAGAGTCAATAAAGTAAAAACTCTGTCCAAAAACATTAAGGATGAAGATATCTCTATTTTACACATTGTTAAACATGGGATCCTTAACACTGTTGCCTAAAATTTATTCTAAAAGTGGAAGGAAAACAATCTATGAAATTTAAAGAATATTCCAAATAAGCCTTAAATTAAGGAGGAGGAAGAAATGAAAAATGTATCACTGATTGGCTTAGAAGGAAAGAGAGCTATTACTTGATAAAGTTCCATATCTGACCCAAATTAATGGATTAAATGTTTAAAAATATTTAAAATGAAAAAATAAAAAGATGCCTTTAAATGTTACTAATTATGTGCTTCATATTTAGCTTGTCCTTCTATTTCCTAATGTAGTCTCCATATCTTATTTAAGAATATTATAAAGAAGAAACAACTTCTCAGATCATAATTTTGCATTATTTAACTCACTTCCATATCCAAGCTATTATTCTAACTGTTTTTCACAGGTTAATGGAGAAATAATTCACATATCATACATTCATCCATTTAAAGTGTGTAATTCAATGACTTCAGTATGTTTACAGAGTTGTGCAGCATCACCACAATCTAATTTTAGAAAATGCTTATCCTCCTAAAAGAAACCCCGTGCCCATTAGTAATCACTCTTCACCCTGCCTCACAGCCCTTGGCAATCACTAACCTACTTCACTCTCTGTCATTTTGCCTATTCTGGTCAATTTCTATAAACGAAATCATTCAGCATGTAGTCCTTCTGACTGGCTTCTTTCACTGAGCATAATGTTTTCAGGGTTCATCTATGTTGCAGCATGTATCTTTACTTCATTTCCTATGAATACTGAATGATAGTCCATTGTATGGACATACCACTTTTATGTATCTAGTTATCAGTTGATGAAAATTTTGGGTTGTTTGTTTGGGCTATTATGAATAACACTGTTATCAAAACTTGTGTACAAGTTTTTGTGTGAAGATATATGTATTCAATAAATATATATATATACACATATATATACGTACATATATATATATATATATATATATATCTGATTGGTACCTATAATAAAGACAACTGGTCTTTATATTTCAAGAATAATATTCTGCACTGTAATACTGGACTTCTGGGAAACAGCTGATATATGGAAAAGCTTCCTGAAGCCCCTAGTCTGGCATCTGGTAACAGCACAAACAGCTGTATCCATGCACTTGTAAATCTGAAGTGATGGAAAGAATTAACACCCTGAGTCCACTGCCTTTGGCATATCAATCTAGATCCCAAATTCTGCATCTTAAAAACTAGAAGATAAAACATGAATTGAAATATCGATTTGACTGCTTAATATTAAAAGAAACACTTTTATAGTAACAAAATAATGCTGTCTATATAGTATATACATATCAATACAAAGCATTATTTGTCAACTTTATAATTTCCTTTCCTAATCTTTTTTTAATCCTCACCCAGGAATATGTTTTTGTTGATTTTAGAGGGGGGAGGGAGAGAGAGAGAGAGAGAGAGAGAGAGAGAGAGAGAGAGAGAGAGAGAGAGAGAAACGTTGATGTAGGAAAGAAATAAAGAAGTGTCATCAGCTGCTTCCCTTCCACAACCTAGGTATGTGCTCTGACCGAGGTCGAATCCACAACCTTTGGGTGTACAGGATGAAGCTACACCTGGCCAGGGCATTCTTTCCTAATCTGCATTGTGTATGGCATACCGCCTTTTCCAACAAACAATCATTTTGTAGTGTTTTGGTTTTTGGTTTGTGTTTTATTTGTTTTGTTGTTTTTTTACTGATTCTAAATTACATCAGACCAGAAAAAAACAACACACACACACACACACTCATATACACACACAAATATACACACACAAAACCTTTCTTTAATCTGGACCTTTCCCACCTTTCAAGAATTTTCTCCTCCTCTAAATGCAAAATGTGTGCAGGTGTGTAGGCTATACAAACTATTTATCTGCAAGCCTGTGCTCATGTTGATCCATGTGCCCACATGCTGTTCCCTCATCCAGAAGCATATAAAATATGTTAAAGGACCCTTAATGTGAGATATACTATCTTAACAAATTTAAGTAATAATAGGGTATAAGTTGTACAGTATATCTCTAGGAAATACTTTGTACAACTGAAACTTTATACCAAATTATATACATTAAATATGTATAGTTCTTTTCTATTAATTAGACCTCCATAAAGTTGTTAAACATAAAATCTTGTTTATTATATATAATGATGCTTATTACATATATGTACCCACACACATAAAAGTGAATTTAATACACTTTATTTTACCTATATGTTTATATGTCTACTAGAGGCCCAGTGCACGAAATTCGTGCATGGGGGTGTGTCCCTCAGCCCAGTCTGTACCCTCTCCAATCTGGGACCCACTAAACGGGCAATCGAACATCCCTCTCACAATCCAGGACTGCTGGTTCCCAACTGTTCACCTGCCTGCCTTCCTGATTGCCCCTAACCGCTTCTGCCTGCCAGCCTGATCACCCCCTAACCACTCCCTTGCCAGCCTGATTGATGCCTAACTGCTCCCCTGCCAGCCTGATTGCCCCTAATTGCCATCCCCTGCAGGCCTGGTCACCCCTAACTACCCTCCCTTGCAGGCCTGGTCCCTCCCAACTGCCCTCCCGTGCTGGCCTGATCGCTCACAACTGCCCTCCCCTGCTGGTCATCTTGTGGTGGCCATCTTGTGTCCACATGGGGGCAGCCATCTTATGTGTTGGTGTGATGGTCAATCTGCATATTACTCTTTTATTAGATAGGATAGAGGCCTGGTGCACAGGTGGAGGCCAGCTAGTTCGCCCTGAAGGGTGTCCCAGATCAGGGTGGGGGTTCCCTTGGGGATGTGGGGCGGCCTGGGGGAGGGGCCTGTGGTGGTTTGCAGGCTGGCCATGCCCCCCAGTAATCCAAATGGAGGCCCTGGTATCTGTGATTTATTTATCTTCTATAATTGAAACTTTGTAGCCTTGAGCAAAGGCCAGGGCAGGTGGAAAGCTTGGCTTTCTCCATCACCAGGGAAACCCAAGCCTCCTGCTCACTCCGTGGCCACAGCCATTTTTGTTGGTATTTATTTACCTTCTATAATTGAAACTTTGTAGCCTTGAGTGAAGTCCAGGGCCCACCAGAGTGTGCAGGGAAGCTTGGCTTCCTCCATTGCTGGGGGCAACTCAAGCCTCCTGTTCTCTCCAGCTCCGTGGCTGCTGCCATTTTTTGTTGGGATTTATTTATCTTCTATAATTGAAACTTTGTACCCTTGAGCAGAGGCCTGGGCTGGCCAGGGTGTGCAGGAAGCTTGGCTTCCTCCATTGCCGGGGAAACCCAAGCCTCCTGCTTACTCCGTGGTCACAGCCATCTTGGTTGGGTTAATTTGCATACTCACCCCTGATTGGCTGGTGGGTGTGGCTGGTGGGTGTAGCAGAGGTGCAGTCAATTTGCATGTTACTGTTTTATTAGATAGGATATTAGTTAGTAGAACCTTGAGGACAGAAACTGGTACTTTGTTTACTATTTTATCTCCCACCCCTAGGAGAGTACCTTACTAAGTAGGCACTCATGTAATGTTTGTTGGATTCTCACTAACTCTAGGTTGGAGCAGGAAGCCTCAGAAACCCTGACCTAAAGCTTCTGAATGCTTTACAATTAGATCTGTAGAGAGTTTCCATGTGGCAGTTAAACTCCACTAGGGCAGTGATTAAGAACACCCAAGAGGAGGAATCGTCATGATAATGGGTCCTACTATGCCAGGCTCACAATTATAATCTCAACTTGAAATGGTTTTTGGTTGAAAAGAAATAGTGTAGAAGAGAAAAATGTTGGTGCAGCCTTAGATTCCAAACTCCAGAGCACAATTCCACTTTATATTTTTCTAAACGCAATTCAGATAGTTCCAATTTAGCAGCATCTAAGGAAGTCATGTTATAATCGTGATCTCGGGGATGTAGGCTGGATCTGGAGCGTCCTGGCTTACAGCTCACTAACTAGATCACCTCCTATTATATGACATTGTCTTCAGGAACCTGAAACTAATCAGTACAACATGGGCTTCATTAATTTAGAGAATACAGCCTTCAATACCAAGCTGCCTAAAAACAAAATAAATGTGCAAATTAATTGGTAAGGCATCCTTGGGTTGTGTACTAAGTTCCAAACTTAAGAAAACATCCACTCAACCAGGAAATGATCCAATAATAGCAGAAGTGCCAGCAGGCCCAAAGAATGAAGCTGAGAGAAAGGAGTGATGACTACATCAAAGGATTGTCAGTGTACTACAGAAGAATAAGGTCATTGATAGAGAGATCCTTATTAAGTTTATAAAAACATTGGATTTACCTCCAATGGGACAGTGCCCTTTTAACATTTACAATTTAATTTATGTCATTGATAGTAAAACTTCAGACTGTGCATGCCAATTCAAGGAGTAAGTGAATAGGGGAAAACAGTCATAAGTATATATCTGATTTGGGTTTCCTAGTTTTAAGGCAAAATCTAAATAGCAAGTCCTTCATCAAGGCAATTATCTCTGATTCTTTTTTTTTTTTTGACTAGCAACTGAATTTTAGAGCAATTACATTGTGTGATCAAGAGTTAAAAAAAAAAAAAGAACAGTGTCATTAACCTCGTAAAATCATTTAATAGTCACCTGAGTTTATTTGTAAATTTATAATCCTTGATAGCTTTTGATTAGCAGAGTAAAGAATAGGTTCCTCAACATAGATGCTGTAAATGCAGGTGCCATGCCAATAACTACAGCACAAGGTGTTTACCTTTAATGCCACAAAACAGAATCTTTCCTCTCCTCTGTCAGCAACATTTATACATAAAGAAGATAGAAATACATTGGAAATAGGAACATTTCTTGCTAAACTCTTCTGATGAAGACTTACCCCCTCTGAATCGGGAAACCACAATCTTTCAAAAGTGGAAAGCTGCATTACAGGCTAACGGAAAGGCGCTGGACCAAGAGATAAGATCTGGGTTCTGCTTCTCTCTCCGCAACTTACTGTCCTTGACCTAAAGCAAGTTCTTTAACCTCTGTGAAACCCACATGCCCCCCTTGGTAAATGAAGCTGCTTGTACCTGTGCCCTCAAGCTCCAAATGAAATGTGGACTCCCCCAAATGCTTTTAAATTGTTTTTTAAATTGTGTACTTTTTGAACTAGAAACCATAGTTTGTAGCATAAAAACATATTTACCATAAAATATTAGCATAAATGTCATGTGCATCTAGAAAGCAACGCATTTGAATAGACACACTATTGAAAATACTCTTCGCAGAGATCGGCTATAGGAATTCAGGGCAGGCTCACAGCATCATTGGGAAAACGGTTGGGTTTTTCTTCACTATATGGTCCTCCTGTGGTTCTGCCCTTCCTTTTTTCAGTTTGATGGTCCCTCTCTTACAGTAGCTGATCTGTGAGCAGTTCATTCTCCTTCACCTTTCCTGGGTTCTCCAACAAGGGCTACTGCATACTGTCTTTTAGGCTCCCCTCTGGAGTCTTACCCTCCACTCAATAAAGCTATTGCTGATGTGTTTGTATCTATTATCTGCTCTTGCCTCTTTTGTTGTCCATACACTCTCCTTCCACATAAATTTACTTAAATCCCGTTCCCTGAAGGCCAGCTGTTTTCTTTTCAAGGCTGCATAACATGGTCTACTATGAAATCCAATCCACACTAACGGACTAAGGCAGTGGTCGGCAAACTCATTAGTCAACAGAGCCAAATATCAACTGTACAACGATTGAAATTTATTTTGAGAGCCAAATTTTTTAAACTTAAACTTCTTCTAATGCCACTTCTTCAAAATAGACTCACCCAGGCCGTGGTATTTTGTGGAAGAGCCACACTCAAGGGGCCAAAGAGCCGCATGTGGCTCATGAGCCACAGTTTGCCGACCACAGGACTAAGGTAAAAAAGTTTAAAATTGTTTTTTAAATTGTGTACTTTTCGAACTAGAAACCATAGTTTGTAGCATAAAAACATATTAGGAACTTAAATATTTTAGCTTAACATATGCTTTTTAAATAAAATTTCCTTACAGTGAGAATTTTAGTGGTTGGTTAATGGGATAATATTTTACATATCTCTACAAATTATATAGGATAAAAGGGTATTTAATTCCCAATTAGGCTTGGTTTTTGTGTGTATTTGAGTATGTGTGTACATTTGAAAATATAAGTAAAACAAAAGATCATTTAGTCTGTAGATGTAAATTAATAAAATTCCATTTAGGAAATTCCTCTTGAAAGATGGAATAGAATAATTTTAGACAATTTTAAAACAAAATTCATTTGACATTAGAATAAGTTTATTTAACTTGAATTAATTTGATTTTATCAATAAGAAAGTACTGCAGCATCACATGTATTAGCTATAAAATATCTACCATATGAATTCATATAAAATTCAATATGATTTATATATCTGTTTCCTGCTAAAAACTAAGCCTTGGCTTCTTTAAATTCTAAACAAGAAATTGTAGACTGCTCATCCATTATATCCAAGCACTCTGTCCCAGTATAGGATCCACCATGGTAATAGCTATTTCATCAAAGCCTAATGGTTTGTTTCAAATAATCAAAGTAGTGTTTATATCACTGTCCTCAGGTGCAACCATTTTGTTTCCCGGAGAGCAGTACGGTACATGCTAATGTCACAAGTGATAAATCAAAGTAAGTACGTTTGTTTTTCTACCTTAACCAGTCTATTCAGGGCCACTAACAAAAATACATGTTGGCATTTGCACTTATGCACTTTCAATAGAGACCATCTAGTAATAAAGATTACTGAGAATAAATACATATGCAAAACAGATGGTTATATGCAAGTCTTAGTTGTATGAGAAAGCCCAGTGTTAGATGACGATGACGCTTGCTGTGAATTAATTTGTAAACTTTACCCAGGGAGAGAGTGGAAACAGACAGCATTTCTACTATAAATGATCGATGATATGCCTTCTACATATAGGGCATCAAAATAGCTTACTCTCCTAAAATCACCATGTATTTTAAGTGGGTATATTAATTTACATTTTTGCTCTTATAAATACTGAAAAGAAAGTTAAGAATTAAAAATTCATCTTCAAATTTACAGATTAAGAAAAGGTTTGAGAAACTAAGATTAAATATATCTTATTTCTATATGCAAAGTTCTTGTGGCAGTCAATGGGAGACAGTGAGTTAACATAGTCAGAATAAGAACTTGGTTACTAGATTGTCCTATTTACTGTTTTCAACTTGAATTTGCAATGACATTCAGAGCTTTTGTTCTTTAAGCCAACAGAGGCTATGAATGTCACAAAAGTGGTGTTTTCTGTATTCAAAAGGGAATTGAACCTGCCTGGATATTGATCATTTCCAGTTTCCAGTTCATGGAGTAGCACTTTGAGGAGCACTGGAGAAAGTATTAGGCAAAGAGACACAGTGGAAATCTGCCTCCTCACCTACTTAAGCATATATAAATGAGGAAGAAACAACGAGAAATCAACAACTGGAAAATAAACGGAGATGAATTAAAGACCACTATGTTTAACCGACCGGTCTAATATCCTTCGAGAGTCAGTATTCCCTTTCACATTCATCTTTGCTCAAGAAAGTAAATGAGAGCAAAGCCACAGGGTCTGTGACTCCAGATGGGAAAAGGAAACAGACAAGGAAAGCAGCCTGCAAAGTCCATCTTCCGCCAAATAAAAAATGAAGAGCTGCAAGCTCCATCTTATTTACCTTTGGGTTTTGGAACCATAACATAAAATATACCCTGAGCAATACACCTCACTCTGTTTTTCTCTGCTCTAAGTGATGGCTTCTTCACAATCTAAATTCAGTCAGTAGCCTAAGACTGATAGGACTTATCTCTAGATGTCAGCATGGCTTCAGAGGAACAAACTGACAAAGTAAAGGTGATAAGTTAGGGAGTAAAATCCATTTAAATGGTAGGACATCTGATTATGGTCCCACAAATGTATACAGAGCAAATAGTGTTGAAGGAGCTTAAGTACAATTGACAAAATGACAATAAAGTTAAAACCTTTCCACCAGCATATAAAGTGCTGCTAGGGCAAATTAAGAGGTATGTATCATTTTAAAATGTCATCAAAGCTAGAGTTTTCCTTCAAAATTTTGGCTGCCATTGCCTCAATAAGCCTTAAACTAGTTAGAGCAATTTTCTGATTTCTGAGTATTTTAAAGATGGAAATGTTAGCCTTTCTCATGTCAAAATAGGTAATTTAAAATATTTAGTAACTATTTAACTTTAGTTATATAGTATATAAACAAAGAAACAAACACAAGTTAGTATTGTAAAAAAGTAAGAAACTCTAAAATCTGCTAATAATTCCTTCCAGACTTAATGTTTACATCTTTATATGCATTTTAATATAGATGCATGTTTTCTTTCATTAAATCATTGCCTCCAAACCAATCCTAATATAACTTGTTATATAGAGTTTTATTTTCCATAGTAATATATATATTCCCACCAGAGAGTTACTTTACTGATTCTGTGAAAGACCTTCTTCAAATGAAAGGCTTAATAATCTATCACCAAATCATGATTAATTTTCTACCACCAGGCCACATACCAGGATTACTCCCAAATGTTCAGTTTAATTTAAGTACTTTCTGATTCATGAACTGGAGGATAACATAAAGCTATAAAAGGTAATCCAATCCTAACATGGCCTTAACCCCTATAATCTGCACTTCAATAGCAGAGAAACTGTATAGTTTTGAAACTGTAATCAAGAATTTTTTTTGCAAACACACACTGGAGCTGTCCTTTGCTCCCATCTCTTATTAGATTACAATAAAACGACCATGCTCTCTTTATGGTGGGAACACAGCGACCCTGGGGTGATTTATAATCTTGTGAAACCCTGTCCACACTGCTGACCAGACTTTTTTTGAGGTCACTATCTGTTTCTTCAACTGATGTCTTCCTGCTGTGACAACACTGTTGGAGAGCTGTCAGCACACAAGAATTTCTCAGGCTACGTATTGTCTTTGAACGAATTTCTTGTGTTATTTCTATTGAGGAGCATTTGTGTGCTTGATGTTTAGACAGTAAAGAATCTTTCTGAGATTTTCTCATTAGTCTAAATCCTGACAAAAAGAAGACAACTAAATAGAAATAAATGAAGTGAATCTCTTATTGACAAAAGGAGAGGATATTTATTTCTTCTGAACATATAACACTTCTGTTGCTAAATACAAACAATAAGGCAGCAATTCATTTTTAAAATGAGAGTATTGTTCCCAATAGTAAAATAGACTCCAACATATTAGATATTGTCAAAAGTAAGCATTAGGTAAAATGCCTGGGAGTTACATAAATGTAAAAAATGTGTGCTTTGCTATTTTTCTTTAATGTGGGAAATAGGGGGGAAAGTTAAACTAAGAAAATATTTTAGTAGTAATTTTTGATAAAAATAAGTTTGATATCCAATCATCAAAAAGCAGTGGTAGATGAATAAAATTTATGTTCAGTTTTGCCAAATAGCAAATGATATTTAAAAATCAAGGTTAAGAACTAGCTAATTTTTTTTTATGTTATGATAGCAGAGAAGCCTGTTCAAATGATAGATCTTGATTAACTTAGCTTCTCAAATTACTTTCCACTAATTAAATACAAAAAATAGTAGAGAAAGCATGGTATCCAGCCTGTTGGGTTCCATTGATTCAGTTTATTCTCCCATATATTTTTTATCCTCACCTCAGAATATGTTTTTATTGATTTTTAGAGACAAAAGAAGAGGGAGAGAACGAGAGGAAAACATTGATGTGAGCGAGAAACATCTATCAGTTGTCTCCTGTACATGCCAGGACCAGAGATCCAAACAAAGCCGAGGTATGTGCCTTGACCAGGAACTGAACTCAAAACCTTCTGGTAGGAGACAGTGCTCCAACCAACTGAGCCACCCTGTCAGGGCTATTCTCATTTTAATTGTATTTGATGAAATTATAAAGGAAAGATAACATTGGATGAGTTCCTTTTTATACTTAAATATCTCCTACTATTCTAAAAGGGGAAGAAATGAATGTTTTCAAATTTTTATTTTTCTTGGCTTTTCTTTCTTTCTTTGTTTATTTATTGAGAGAGGACAATTGAGAAAAGCAATCTGATTTTTTTTTGAGACAGTGAAGTCCACGTGGCTTCAGAAAGAAATTAACAGAGAAGTTGTCCCCTCTTCACAGGACAACTTAGTTCTAATTGAGGAAACACTTTTAGTTCTAATTGAGGAAACACTTTTGAAGGCTATATACAAGAAGAGAAAATATTTTCTTGGAAGAGCCAACATCGATGTAAAAGAATCCCAGAGCATTGGGTTCATTTGCATCCCTTGGGCCAGAAAGATTGGAGGGGCTCAATTGAGAGGTGCTTGTACCAAGGGCCCTGGAGACACTAAATTCTGGGTTCTGTGGTTACTGTATATGGATTACCTTCACCCAAACACAGAGCTGCATTACTTTGAGAGGCACATGGAGACTTCATACCTTCATACATTTTACTTTGTCTCCCCAAGTTTAGATAACAAAGACCCAAGGTTTACCTTCTACATATGAGAAGAAAACAAATGTAAACTGAATTTTATTTCAAAATGTCCATAAACCTATTTTGTACATTCCAACACTTAAAGTGGAATACTGGAAAACAGCAATGTTAATAGACTAAAACTATGATTTCAAAACTTATCCTGTAACATCAGGATTATTCTTTTACAATAGCCAAATTTCAGGAAGAGGTGAGTGTTTAAGCTTAACTAGATCTGAATTTGTATGAACATTACAACCCAGAGCCCACACCAGTGCTGGAATTTGGCAACAGAGCCTGTGGGCTTTATAAGCCTTTGAGCTGAGATTTATAAGACTATTCAGTCCTCTATATTTGTGTAATTTAAAACAGTGGGAGACCCCATCTGAAGACCTTTATATAGTGCCATTTTGTGTAGGTATGGCCTTCAGAATCTAAAATAAGAAAATAGTTTAATAGTAATTGCATTAGATACAATAAATTGTAATGCCTATTCTTGGCACAAAGCTGCCATAGATCGGTAAAACTTATGTTAATTTTTCCAACTAGCACTTGATATTTAAAATCAAGTAGCTCCTTGCTAGAATCTGAGCTAACTGGTCCTCATCATTTTGTTCATCATTATAAGCTACTTTAAAATTATGTGAAAATGTTTAACTTCATGAAAGTATGGACATATTGGTAGTAATAACAAATAAGTTAAGTGTTCCTTTGTTTCCAGAAGCAATCTACCATTTACCTTCTCCAAGGACTCTTTTAATAAAATGGGCAGAAAAAAAATCAATTAAAATAGTGAAATGCCCCTTAGGATAAAGTTAGTTCAGCAGTCATTGCATTTCTCAAGAATCTCTTTATCTTGTGCTAAAGTAATATACATTTTTGCCATGTTTTTAAGTACTATATTTTTCATAATGAGGCTGTTTAAAACTGAGCACTGGAAAGAGAACGGGTGCTGATACAGCAAGTGTTATGATATAAAACTGGGGTTATGGGCGAAGCACACACCAGAAATGGGAAACGTGATTAGAGGCAAAATGGATGATGCAAGGATATCACATAACAAACCAATAAAGTAAAGTAGCCTCAAAGACCCTGAATATCTACAGCATCTCCACTACCTAGAGCTATTGTGCCCAAGAGGATGTCTAAAGACACTATAATGGGACATCATTTCTGGAATCGCTACCTATATAACATAAAGTAGTCCCAAGAATGAAGTCAGAACTCAAAGAATTCAGCAAGTAATTCCACATTTTTTATACCTCACCACACCACCCTCTTGCCTGTATTTGACCCATTCTCACATAAAGGGTATAGCCATATTAGTATTTCAAAGACATAGGATTTTTTTATTTAAAAAAATGCAGTGAGCAATCCAACTGCCCTCAGCTGTTAACCTGAGCTTTCTGTTCATGCTGAGCTTGAAGCCTCGTGGGGGCTGGTACCATGGATCTGTCTCACACCCAATTGTGTGAGCTGGGCCCTCCCTGGAGAAAAAACCCGAGTTCCCCGAGATATGTGATCAGCACTGGGACCCTGCCAGCAGGCCAGGGCTTCCCAAGGCAGGTGCTGGGTGTGGAGGCCACGGGGGCATAGGCTACCAAGGAGACAGAACTGAACCTCACACCACCCTGCCTGGCCCTGGAGGATGGCTGGTTAGCCAGAGACGGGTAAGATTCCTCAAGGAAGGAACAACCTAAGACAGGCACAGTCGCAGAGGGGCCATCAGGAGAGAACTTGGGGGCCAACAGAAGTGGGGCACAGACCCTCACCCCCCCAACATAGCAGGGGCTTGAACCCTCACCCCTTCTGAAGGAGGTCTCCTGCCCCCATGGCTGCTTCGCACTTCCCACACCCAGCTCAGATCGGGACCCAGGCAACAGAAAGAGACCTGGCCCAGCTCACATCGAGATACAGGTGACAGACAGAGACTTGGTCCAGCTCAGATCGGGACCCAGGTAACAGACAAGAGACTTGGCCGACAGCAGTTGCCCTATATCTAAATTCAGCCTAGCATCTGGAATGCTCAGGGCCCACTCAAGAATGCAAATAATCCTTCCCACTAATATTTACAGTAAACTAAGATTGTTGGTAGAGTATTAAATTTGACAGTAAAATAGTAATGGAGTTTTCAGATTAATTTAAATCGGCTAATTGAAATAAGTGAATATTCAAATAAAGTTAATTGTACTGGACAAAAAGCTGTTCTTAAAGTAATAACTAAAATTTCTATTGGTAGTTCATCTCATGGTAAAATTCCTGAATATGCAATGAACCTAAAGCAGTCATATGTGTGGGGAAAAAAAAAAAAAAAATTTAAAGTTATCAAGACTGCATTATAAAATTTACAAAAGCCTCCATTAATCAAAAAAAAGGGGGGGGGGTAGTAGGGTAATATCATGTAAGGAAAAATATCCTATAAGTAAATTACACCTAGAAAATTTTTACTTTACCAAATTAAGTTTCATTTGCAATGCTAACAGCAAGATGGCCATTAAAAACACACATGGTGTCTATATAAGACAAAGGAAAATCATTTGGGCAAAAATAAAAAGGATCCCAAATCAATTACATAGAAAAGATTCCTTTATTAACTTGTGGTCGAGAATATGTTTGTATATTTTCAGAAAACAACCCCAAGACCAGATGGATTCCTGCAACAGAGAGGAATTGACAGGTGTGCTCCAACCACAAAGACAAGAGGAAAAAACAGTCCAGAGATGGAAGATGCTGACAACGCCTTGCCACGCAAGCAGTCAGCAGCTGTGCACCGCTGCAGGTTACCTAGGACCAATCCAGAGAGGGTCGGACCTGCATTGCCAACATGTGCCCACCATCCAGATATCATTGCTGACGTTACACATAAGGAACTGTTAGACATTGAAACGGGGACTCAGAACTGTTGGACATTGAAATTGGGACTCAAAAAAAAAAAAAAAAAAGGAAAAATATCTTCAGTGAGGATTAACAAAAACAAAATATTACAAAAGGCTTTTATAATATTCCTATTAAAATTGTTATTAAAAATGAAAAAAAATGCAGTGAGTTATTATAGGTATCTTACATTAAATTTCCAAAAGCTATACAGTATCTATATTTTCAAAGTTCTGTATGGGAATTTGGAGGCTGGCAGTGGTAAATTATGTCCAATGAGACAACACTAGACCAGTACTATGATCCCAGTTTACTCTATGGCTGCATAATGTTTGAGTGGATAGCAAGATCTGAATGCAAAACACAGACAGACACTACTATCAAACACAGATGAAAACTATGCACACATCACATCAGTCATAAAGACATAGGATTTTTGATACACCATTAAAGTTGATTTGTCTTGTTTTGTTTCTTCATTTCAAAAATGGTGACTCTAGTATGGTACTGGGAATGACACTCAGTGAGGTTATAGAAATAATGAACACATTCTTGATTTGAGAATCAGAGAAGCAGCATAATTTTGGAAGATGAATACCAAGGTATTAGCTAGCATTCTGAAAATGCCACCATTGTGTTTTTTAACTCTGCTTTTTCTATTCTTCCCTTTTCCCCATCTCTTTTCCTACCCATGGTTGTCCATTCACGGTGGAGGAATTTAGTTGTTGAGACTCTGTCCAGGAATTTGCTAGTCAGACAGAGCACAAGACAGAAAAAGCAAGTCTACAACAAATTTTTCTGTTTTGCCTCAACTTTCTACCAAAAGTAATTATTCTTCCAACATATTTGCTGGTGAAGACTATGGCAAAAACTTTGGGAAAGTAGGCTCATATGGTCAAAGTAAGACCAAAATGAACTGAAGGCAGGTATCTGGAAATAAACTTGCCTATACACACTTCATGAATGAGATACCTAGCTCTTGCCAAGGAGAGTGAAGGCCTTCGTTACTGAGATATACAGAAATACAAGAAATGGAGCACAAATAACCAAAAAAGTAAACAATAAAAAAATATGATATCTTACAAAGAAGTCTGAATTAAAATGAACTTTT
Organism: Corynorhinus townsendii; assembly: GCA_026230045.1. NCBI lineage: Eukaryota > Metazoa > Chordata > Mammalia > Chiroptera > Vespertilionidae > Corynorhinus > Corynorhinus townsendii. The sequence goes on along the minus strand of JAPDVU010000003.1, from coordinate 65,782,927 downwards.
AATCAATTTTGTAACAACTGGCATTCATGAGAAACTTTATAACCCTTATTAAAATGAAAATAGAAAAACAAGTGTAAGAATTCTGCTCTCCTGGCCTGCCTCCAAGTAAGGTACTTTGTTTTGACTACTCAGATTATCCCTGAGGTAACAATTATCTCACACTTTTTAAAAACTACTCATCCCTAGGCTACTGGCTAGAACCTTTATTGATTTAAAAAAGCTGCCCTATAAACTTATGCATTATATTCTGTTTGCCTGGGTCAGTCCTTGTTTTCACTAGTTGTCCCAACATAATTATTAATACTGCTTCTCTAGAGTGTTCCAATTTGGCCAATATTTTTTATGGTTGCCCTTCCTAGGCCCCTTAGGAATGAGGGAAGAGGTGATAGAAGCCAATCAATTAGTAAAGGAAATGTCACCGTAAAGAAGTTTACATTAAAGCATAAGACTGGCTTTCTAATATTTCACTAACTTTAAAAATCACTTAGACCTAGAAATATTTTATGGTATTGAGGACATTTATATCCCTTCATACAGAAGTAAGTGAATAGTAACAACTGCAGTCTACTTACCAACTTGAATAATTAAAATATTTCTATTAAATTTCAAATAAGGACAGAATTCTTGAATACAGAATTTATCTTGGGCCCTGGCAGGTGTGTGTCAGTTGATTCAACATTGTCTCATGCATAGAAAGGTTGCTGGCTCAATTCCCAGTCAGGGCACATGCCCAGGTTGTGGGTTCAATCCCTACTTGGTGTGTGTGCAGGAGGCTGCCAATCCACATTGATGTTTTTCTCTCTTTCTCCCTCTCCCTTCTTCTATCGCTAAACTAATTAAAAAATATATTTTTTGAAGAATTTATCTTGGGCACTGATATGCTTAATATGCATAATTTTATTTAATGTAAGACAAGTATTATCATCCCACCTTAATATATGAGCAAGCTGAAGCTGCTAGACTTTGAAGAACCTAAGATCACAAAGCTAGCAAGTGGTATAAACCAGATTTTAAAAACCTAATTTTTAGCTATAGTATAATGTGCTCTTGTACCTTAGAACTGCCGATAAATTTTTAATCTTTCCCTGCTTGTATATAATGAAAAGCCTTATTGCACTACCTCTGACCCACAATTCCCTCATTTACTAAGTTGGAAATCAAAGCCAGAGAAAATGCAAAGAGAAATAATAAGTTTTGTTAAAATGCCTTTGAGCTCTTCACATCTCTTTCAAATATTGACTCAACTGTCATTTTTCTCAATGAGGCCTACTCTGACCACTTTATTTAAAAGTTCAACGGTCCCACTACCCACACTCCAAACTTCCCACACCTAGATCTACTTTTTATACTATGTAACTTGCTTATTTATTATGCTTATTAGTTATTGTATGTCTGCCCCCAACTATGACTTCTAGAATATAAGCCCCACAAAGGAAGGGTTTTTATCTTTTATATCCATTGGTATATTTAAAGCACCTAAAAGAATACCTGCAACCTATAAAGTATGCAACAAATATGCATTGAATTGACAGATAAATGATAGTTTTTCATCACTTTATGCACACACATTATTTTGAATTCTGTTGAGCACTTAAAGGAGAGTATTAATAATGTGAAAGTGAAAAAGTTAAAGATAAAATGAATATGCACATTCTCTAGTAGCAAATTTAAGGTTTACTAAATATACTCCCTCATAAGTGATTTATTTTACATTAATTCTCTACACATTCAATAATTTTACACATATGAAAATATGTACTTTTTTCCTTGAACACTTTTATGTAGACCTACTATGAGACAGCTATTGGATTTCACCAACTACAGTGGTAAAGATATCCTATATTTATTCACATTAAGATTTTTATTTATTTGTAAAGTAACATTTCTAAAATATACTTTATAACCTTCTGCTGAAAATAAATGGTGAGCATATGACAGACAGCTAAGCTGAAAATTTGGGTAATTACTATTTCCAGTTATCACTGCTTTCTCTCAGATAAATATAAAGTATAAATGGTCACTATGGTAAACCATAAAATGAACTAAATACAGAAACAGAAATTAAGTTAACATTGCTTATATTTCCTTTTCAATCAAATCAAATTTTCAGAGGAAAGAGATAATAGCAGGCAAGGCAGACATATCAGAATGAAAAGTATAAGAAATGCCTACGTACAAAAGGCTAGAAGAACTTAAACTCCAAACCCATGATGATAGATGATAGGGCATTTAATTAAACAGATACAATAGAAATATAAACTCAAAAACTAAATATAAGCTGGTAGACTCTTATTATGAGTGGATAATTTTTTATTGATAATACATTGGTAGATATTTTAAAGTTTGCAAGGGGAACTGTGTTGTTTAATATATAATTTTTGAGCAATATTGAAAGTCACATTAATGGAGGAATCTTAGCAAAAAGTTCACTCAGAACAATGTGCTATTCTGTAATCAATGTGATTGTAATAGCGCTCTAGGTTGTTTTTTTATTATAATTACTAGAGGCCTGGTGCATAAAAATTCATGCACTGAAGAGGGGGTCCCTCAGCCTGGCCTGCCCCCTCTCACAGTCCAGGAGCCCTCAGGGGCGGGAGGTGACCTGGTGATCAGGGGAAGGTGACGCCCCCATCACACCTTTGCTGTTGCCACTGCCAGCAGCGCAAGCCTTGGCCGGCCCTGGTTACCTGAGCCTCGGGTGGCCCTGGGTGGCTGGGCAGCCGACATACTGGGCTTGCCTGTGCCTTGGGCCAGCCCTGGGCGGCTGGGGGACTCCAAAGGCAGGCGCACGGAGTGGCCAGATCTGCCTATGGGCAGGCCCGGCCATGCTGTGCGCCTGCTGCCCAAGGAGGCTGAGGGGACTGGGCACTGCCATCTTGTGGCTGTGGGTGCCGCCATCTTTGAGAGCATGGTAGTCAATTAGCATATTCCCTCATTTTGGCTGTGGGCACCGCCATCTTTGTGAGGGCGTGATGGTCAATTAGCATATTCCCTCTTTATTAGATAGGATGTTATCTCATTTAACAAAGACATTTGTGCATACAAAAACTCACTAATTTAGTGAAGAAAAGTCTTTCTCTTATACAGACTCTAAGAATTAGATAGAATATCTAAGGCAGTGGTTCTCAACCTTTCTAATGCCGCGACCCTTTAATACAGTTCCTCATGTTGTGGTGACCCCCAACCATAAAATTATTTTCATTGCTACTTCATAACTATAATTTTGCTACTGTTATGAATCATAATGTAAAGAAAACACAGATATTTACATTATGATTCACATAATCATAATGTAAAGAAAACACAGATATTTACATTATGATTCACATAATCGTAATGTAAAGAAAACACAGATATTTACATTATGATTCACAACAGTAGCAAAATTGCAGTTATGAAGTAGCAACAAAAGTAATTTTATGGTTGGGGGTCATCACAACATGAGGAACTGTATTAAAGGGTCGCGGCATTAGAAAGGTTGAGAACCACTGATCTAAGGTTAGAAAAATTCATTGAAAAAAATCATGTCACCAAAACCAAAGTGCATTATTATTTATAAGCCATCTGGTCAGAGAATATGGAGTTAAAAACTAATTCTAAAGCAATTTTAATTTGTTAATGTTGAGATTAATTTGCATTAAATCAATCTCTTACTTTTTAAATAGTATTATGATATTCATTTGCTGTAGCTAATTGTTGATGTTGATTTTTAAAGCACAGTCCTTAACACTTGTCTTACATTCTAGTACTGGATTAAATCACCGAGGGTCAGCCCATAAACTCACTGAATCTGCTACTGCCTCCCATGCATGGAGCCTACCAGCAGCTTTCATACTAAAAGGTCAGCCTAGAGTTTAAGGTGAACTCTGTTAACAGAGCTTTCATTTTTAATCAAAGGTATTTTTTTTAAATTCCAGTGCAGAATGTTCTCATCTTTTGACACCAGTTATTATCACAAGCTCAGAATCAAACACAATGAAGGTATTTCTTAGAGTCCCAGTCATGACTCAGCAACATAGGAAACCTGCTCCCTGCAAGTCTCTATCTTTGACTTCCATTTAACTTTGAATAATTCATAATGGGAAGATAATGTTTCACCCCTGTGAATTAAGAATATTTTTCTTGGAAAAATTGATATGTGGTTTTCAAAAAGTTCTTTGAAACTAGAAGACACTAAAGTAGTGTTTTTAACATAGAGAAATTATTAAAACTTTATGAATTCATAGAGTAATTGTCAAATCTTTCTGGAAATCCCATTTACGATTTTATGGCCACAATCCACAGCTCTAACTCTCTCTTCAAAGTTTCTTCAAAAATTCACACCAAAATCTCTGGCTCCTGTCCTGATTTTTCCTTTGAATCCCAGATATGTGTTTCTGACATCCCTGGCATCTGGAACTCAAAGCCTTCAAAATGGAATTACTTATTTCACTGGACTTTCTCCTTGCAGTCTTAGGACTGACACTGTGCTCATGAAACACTACAAAGTTACTCTCAACTCACTCCCCACCCCAAACACCTCACTAACTCCTCTGTAAGTTAATTTCTCCTCTGTTTGTTTTATTGTTTGTCTTGTGTCACTCAATCCCCCTTACTGCTGCCTTAAAGTCTTAGTTATTTCAAATTGGATTACTGTAATAAAGTCTCTATTTAAAATGTTAGTATTTCACCCCCATGAGGGTCACAATTATGTGACCCTATGCAAAACACAAACCCAATCATATCATTCCTCCAATTAAGAATCTTCCCATAGAAAAATATTTTCCAGTGATTTTTTTGCATCATCCACCATGTTATGTTCAAATTCCCTAACCATGTCACAGAGAGCTCTTCCTGGGCTTCCCTTGTCTATACTTTCAGCTCATTCTCTCACCCCTGCTTAACAGATACATCCCAAACTCCAGCCAGGCCAACCTGGAACCCCAGGAACATAACGTAGGCCTTTAGAAACAGGGCATCTGGGTATTTGCACATGTGTCTGCTTATTTAGTTGTAATTTCAGAACCTTAAATTCATTAACTTGCTAAAACTATAAGAGTAGGATAACAATGAAAGATGCAAAATGCAAAACAAAAGTTGAAGTAAAATGATAAAATGAAAACAGAGCGAGGGAATAAAATGTAGAAAGAACACAGTAAAGTTCTAAAGGCCACACCACTATCTGAACAGATAAATTTGATTTTAATTTTCTTCATGTTCAAGTCTTTAAGCTTGGATTTCAAGAGAGATATGATTTATGGACTTGAAGGAAGACTTTATTGCTTTCCTTTGTCTTAAAAAGATAAAGAGCATGTGTAAAATTGTTTTACACACCCAAGGAAGTATTGCACAGTATGTTTTAGAAGCCTATAAGGGTAATTTTCATAGGAAGGTCTTCATTTGCCAGATAGCCATAATATTTTCTAAAACCCAAAATATGTGAATGGCATGAAACCACAAGATTTTAGCTAGAAAAATGTTGTAAATATTGAACCACTTATTTATTTATTTGTTGTCTTCTAAACTTTCCTTTTATGTATATTTTCCTCCCAGATTTCTGACAGCATTAATATAATAATTTAATATTCACATGTATGGTACAGTGACTCAAAATAGAAAGTTAAAAAAATAGCTCTCCTGGTTTGCTACTGTGGAAGCAATTCCTTATTTAATTTTATCTCTAGCAAAACCCAAAAGTTTAAGCTCTTGGTCAGCACCTGGGTCTGCTCATTTTCCTCAGTCCACTGGAAGGACACTGAATAGAAACACCTCTCACCATGAACAAACTGTGAGATGTAGCGGAAAAGTACACTGAGTTACAGCTGCCAGCCTTAAGCCTGCTTTGGGTGGTGCTTGTCTCATTTAAACAAACACATCTGTTTGTGACATTAGAGCCAAACAGGCATTGCTGCTGAGTGGGACAGGATGGTCTAGGAATTGGGAAACACCATACAGCTTTCTAAGGCCACTGTAGACGGGCCAGGATGCCGGGCACCATGACTGACTGTCAGTACTACTTTTTGACTTCTCTTTCCCAAATGTGACCTGGAGAACAGGGAAATGGCAAAGGACATTGACTAAATTCCTACTAACCTCTATGTAGTATGTGATGTCAACATCATTTAACTTTAATTTTTCAGTCCCCTTCCCTTAAATCCTCCTCTTGTTGGTTAGGTGTTAGCTTCCTGACTGTCGAGTAAGAAGACTGAAGCTCCAGTGGATGTGTGCATCTCTCCTTAGGGTAAGAGTCCAAGGTAGTAGTTAAATAGTAGTGGTACAGGGTAGGAGTTAGGAGTGTGGAATTTGGATTCGGGATCCCCAGGCTAACCTCCTCATTTAACACCTATTGCCTTGGATGATTTGTTTAGCTTCTCTATAACTCAGTAACCTCCTTTGTAAAATGGAGATGGGACTATTGGGAGGATTAAATCAGATTAGAAATATACCCAGTTTACTGCCTGGTATACCGTAGGTACACACACACACATTACACTGATAAAAGAATTCGAAGGACCATGCCATAGTGCACATTTTGTAATGGACACTGATAGCTGAGTAAAGTGAGGAATGGAGGAATTCCAAGGAGAGCTGAAAATAAGATGGTGAAGAACTGAAGAATTGATAGGGAAATGTTAGTGGAGATAAGAATAGAACAGGAAAAAAAATAAATAAAACAGGAGACACCTAAATACCTAATATCCCAAGTAAAATTTTGAAATATTTCTCCTACAATTTACTGACCATGATTTATAACTGGCTGAAAAACCATTTCCCGAACAGGAGCTGTCTATCTATATCCTCTGACTCATTAAAGACTTCTGGGCGTCTTGTAGAGCAACAAGGTCAGTGCTCATGTGAGACACAGCTCATTTAGAGGAATCTTAATTTTCAATCACGTTTCAGTTAGTGGACTAGGAGTGCTTCTATCATTCCAATATTGAAACCTCTACGTTATGAAAGGCACATGTGACTCCTTTTTAACTGCTCTCTATTACCTGAAAGTGATTTAAGGTAAAGCAATGATGCTTCTAGGACTCGATTCTATTTTAAAAAAACAACAATACTCTAAATTCCACCTTTTTCACATGGCAATGAAATTTGCATTTCCTCAAAAAGCTTTTCTTGGTTATTGGCCATAGACAAGTGTAGGTAAAAGTTCAGTTCAAATATACTACATACCAAAACCCAACTGCAGTGCTCTTTGATGCAGTCGTACTGGTGTGTTGAAACAACAAAACTGTGCGTGAAGGCCATTTAGAAAGCTGTGTTTATCGTGAAGGGGACAGTAAGCTTAGCCCATTGCATAAACCTGGTACATTTATTTCTTGCAAGCATTTACATGAGCATGCTATTTGCAAAAGAAGTGTACCTGTTGTCCCAGGGAATTCATGCATGCAAAGAATCAAATTTCATAGGAGGGAAAAAGGACAACGCCAGATCTTCCAGATAGAGGTCTTTAGAGGAACTGAAAACAGTGCTGTTCCCTTCAGTGCATCCTCATTTTTCCATGGAAGAGGCCCCCACCTGAATCTCAGCACTGAGCGTCACAAAGGAAGAAGGAGCGTTCTGAGACTCCCAAGAGCATGAGCTAATAGAATATAAAACTGAATGATTCTGGTTTACTTAAAATCATCATTCCAAAGTGGAAATACTGAGGTTTCCTTAAAAATGTACTTCACGTCACAGAATATTGTCAGTTTGAAATGACAGGTTGTGAGTAAATAGTTCCAACTATCCTGGACAGGCGCCTGAGGCAGGGGTGGGAGAGAGGCCATGGAAAAGCGCTGCCGTGAGCCCACCGAGAGGCTCAATTCTGAATCGGCATAAAACTTTAGAAATGTCAAGGCACATCCCACTTTTTCAACATGTAGACGTCATTCAGCAAATTGCCATTTAAGAAACAGAAATCACTGATACATATTAAATGGAAACTCTCTACTTCTTTCCTTAATTAGTACGAAATGATACCCTTTAGTTCCTGATTTATGCCAACTATCGCTTACCTAAGACTTTGATGAGACACTAAACAGGAACAGAAAAACAAAAACAAAAAAATATTTAGCTCTACCAAGGTTAACTTCTTACCTTAAGTACAGATATCCTGAAACAAGAGTTCCATCGCTTTCCCCACATAATAATTACCTGGTGAAACAAACACCATTTCCCACACTTGATTAAAGTGAATAAACCCAAATGAAAAAAGTGACGCACCTACCCTACCAAGGAACATCACAGAAATGTGCCGATCTGATAAACAACAAGTTCTTCCTATGGAGTATGAGGACACCAAAATATCAAAGTACCGTTTCTGCTGTGAAAAAAGAAATTAGAAAGAAAAGATCTAAAGACATCAAAAAGAATGGCAAACTACCTGGTGGGTAATTGAGATAGGATAATGAAGCTTATTCCAAGAACATGTGAAGAAAAACAGATCCTACCCAGAACATTCCAAGGCTACTTCCCAGCGTAAAAACTGGGAAGTCTTTGTTACAAACTCTGGCTAGAGAAGGCTTTATCTACTATACAAATAATGTTTTAATTCCAATCATACACCCATATAGATGGTTTTCAAGCTTTTAAAAATAACGTGTGCTTTTTTTATCATTAATTAGGAATGCTAACTTCTCAATAATAGGAGTGGCTTACTCTGACAATGCTATTCAGGTGGAACTGTAAAATAGGCATGGAAGGTAAATTAGAATCTACCAAGAGAAGACAGGAATTCCAATAGATTATAACACTTATAAATGACTTTCTCCCCAACAATAACCATTGATCTAAAGATATGAATGTTTAATAAAGTAGCACTGCAATTATTTCAAATTTTATCTTATGAGCAAAATTTGACCTTATCTGTATGGTTTATTGTGTGGTAAGAGTTCCTTCAATGATGATAAATTTAAGTTTTTTTAAAATACACTGAAACAAGATTTAAGGAATAAAAAAGGAAGTGAGAGAATATACTTTTATACTTGGAGGGACATACAATTAGGCTACTCTCACGGAATTAAAGAGCCGATAAAAATTAATCTACAGAGCTAATGGATATAAAATTTAATGTCACTTCTGTATTTCCTATAAAGAAATAACTTACAATTAGCTTGCTCTATATCTTTTATGTAAAAATGTTTCTAAAAATCTTAGAACTATAACCATTATGGAAGTTTTCCCATAAAACTAGTAAATTGCTATAGACACAGAATGCACAAGTACATCTTATATATTTTAAGACACTTGTATTATTATTTCCAAACTATTTATAATCTTCAGTTCCCTTCAGTTGCCATGTACTAGCTGTGTAACTATGGGCAAGTTAATTAACTGCTGTGATTCTCAGTGCCCTTATCGTCTTTAAAAGCAGGTAGAACCTACCTCTTATGAGTATTATAGGGAGTTAAAGATACAACATTTGAAGATACTTAACTCTAGCTAATAAAAATCATTACTATTAGTAGCTATAATTCTTATTATCGTTGGTGATATTTTAAACTGCAAATGTATATACTATTATTTTTGTTCTGTCTATTCAAGTCAAAATTTTAGGTTCCTCAAAAATTATATATTTGGAAACCTTTCACAATTAATCAGATAGGCAAACCTTAACAATAATTGAAATAGACATAAAATCTCAAAATTTATAGGTGCATGAACATCCACAAAGTTTAAATATTAAACTACTACAAAAACATGGGATACATTCAGGAATTAAAGACAGCTTATATTATACTTAAGCACTAATATTAAATATATTTTTATTTTTTATTTCACATAAAAACCTAAACCATGTATTTCTATTAATGTTTTAATTTATTGGTCATAACCAAAATGCTCTAAAATTAAGAACCTAATAAGAATATCAATATCATTTAATAATATACAAATTGTTATGAATCAGTTATACTTAAAATGAATGCTTACTATGTGCCAAAAAGTACCTGATAGTTTTAGTTTTAACAAGAATAGATACAAGATAATACTCTATAATAATCTCAGGGAAGTAATATTAATCACCAGAAATTAAATTCACTCCAGTTTTAAAATTAATTGATGAGCAAGACCATCTTCTATTAGCAAGCATCTCAATAGTTACATTTAAAACTGTTAACAGCAGGTCACAAATATTTCAAGACTTCAGATACATAAAGGAAAATGCAACAAAGGAAATCCACCTGGATTTCCCCTCTTCTGGTGAATTTCAGACATGAGATGCTTTTGTAGACAAATGCCAAAGAGAAAATCAATCAGATCCAATTTCAACAACCTACTAAATTTCACAATATAACAAGGGAGAAACAATGTGTGTTTCATAACTTACAAAAATGTCAAGACATTGTCATAAATCAACAGACAATGGCAGAACAATAGTATTCTGAAAGAGAGAACATTATATTATATTGATGAGTTCAAAAAATATTTGGCAGACAACAAATTTTATGTTAAGATGCTTGAATGCTTATCTTAAATTTATTTTCAAAACAGGAGACTACAGAAAATAATTATTTTGGGGATTTTGAGATACTTGGTAGGGAATATTTATAAATTATGTATTTAATTTAAGAAGACCCTTAGAGACTTAACCATAATAAAATGTTCTAGCCAACTTAAAAGGAAATCAAAGATTCAATACCTGATTTAAACTTCTATAAAATCTCCTTCTTTCATAGAGAATTGCATAGTAGCTACTATAGATATTGAATGTCATTCTCCCCAAAATAAAATATTTCCTTTGCATATGCTATGGCTATATTTTGTCCTGTCTTGCTTTTCAAATATTTAATGATGTTAACCTGTTATTCATAATATTTTTAAAGATAATACAAATAAAATTTTAATAAATATTATACTTATAAAAGAACATAATTTTACAGAAAGTAACAAATTCTTCTTTTAATTGTCATGATTTCAGTGTTATTTCTTTAGAAAGAAGACAAAAAGGTGATAGCAAGAACCAAAATAGATTTTCTTTATGTTTTTGTATGCTGCTCTGGTAAAAGGAGTTTGAAAGCATAATTGAACAAGACCATTTAAGATGAAGTTTCTTGGCAACTTTGAAGTATATAATTGTACACCTTAAACTTACATAATGTTATATGTAGATTATATCTCAATTTTTAAAAGTAATTGGGAATTCTAAACAGATAATAACTCTTGAAAAGGACCTTACCATTTCTGATGTGCTTTCAAATAACTATTATCACATTTCTATCCTTACAACCTTCTTTTTAAATAAATAGAAAAGTCATTTGTATTATCCCCACTTTACATTTGAGAATATGGAGGTTCCAGTTGACTAATTCAACAGCCCTCAGCTAGTAAGTAATATAGTCAAAACTAGAAATCAAATTTCCTGATTGTTCTCATGACTCCAAATCATCTAAAGACTAGCAAATCTCAAATCTACAGCTACCGTGGCAATGAAATACTTCTCATGGGTAGTCATGCCAATCTCTTTTTGAAATAACTTAATGATATTTTTGTGGGAAACAATTCCTAAAAATTAAACTTGTGGATAAAGATTTCAAAATTGAGTTTTCGTATATGCATTGAGGATTAAATTTTCTTGCTAACCTAACAATAGTGATTCAGAGAAGACAAAAATGTATCGGTTGACTCAACACAGTCACAACTGCTTTACTCATCACAGCCATGCCTCTGAGATCTTAAAACATTCATTTCAACATCTGACAGCATATTAACAATCTCAATATTGAGAGCTCCTGTTCAGTTTGCTATGGGCAAGAGACCAAGCCTTTAAACAAGCTGGTGGATCGATTGGTCTTTGGTAGAATCTTAGTTTAAGACTCTTTAAGGCACTGATTTATGCACAATTGATCTGATCAACCATGCAGTCAATGTGATTTATTAGCTAAGATGGCCAAAACCCTTTTTTCTCTCTCTCTTTTTTTTCACGCAGTAGTAATTCACCTCATTAGAGGAGGAATCATTATAGGAAGCTTCTGAGAAGTAAGAAGTTGAACCTGCTGGCCTGACTCCTTATTTCCCCCTGTCTATAGATGTACCAAACAGGAATGGCCAGACACTAAGACTAGAGGTGCTATGCACACATGTGGAAGCCAGTGCACTCACACTGTGGCTAGAGATGGATGGGGTAGCTTAAAGGGGATTCTACTATTCCTTCACTCTGAAACATTTCCAGACAGTAATGTCGCTCATTTAGTTTCTAGCACTTTTTTTTTTCTTTATTTAACCACAGTAAGACGAATGACTTGTATTACTTTGTAATTATGGTGTTTAAACATAAGAACAACAATGTGTATAACAAGAGTTGGCAACCTACAGTGTATAAATGGATGCATGTGCTCACACTCACACACACTTACACTCCCAATGTTACAAAAGATCCAATTTCTGAACAGCCCAAACATATTCACCTATGGGCAAACACTTGCAATTTCTATAATATCGGGGGAAATATCTATAGTATTTATATAGTATAAGCACCCCTTTCCTATTTTTAAGGTCTATCTTTCAGCCAGGTTCTTTATCCTAAGTTTCTACTGTCAATTAACTCCTTAAAATTTATTAATAGTTAAGGGGAGAAATGTAGCAGGCTAAGGTCTGGTCAATCCATGCAATAGTTCTACTTCAGATTATTCACTCAATACCTCCTCTTCTTTCCATTCCATCTGTTCCTGAGAGCTCCAAGCCAGGAACCTTCACTTTGATGGTCTCAGCCATACATTTCCCCTTGACTTAACATAAATTCCACACCTCTCAGTGACTTCAGGGAATGCTGCCTGCTAATAGCTACCCCCCATACCTTATCCTTCGGCCACCTCCCTGCCTGCATCCCACCCACACTACGGAGGCAATAAATGAGTATGCAATATTCTACAACTAAAGATTTGACAAGCATACATTAGAATGATTATGTGTACAAAAATGTTGAGGGGTAGTGCATTATTTCACCCTACATGAGCTAATGTAAATTATGAATAGCTTTGATAAAAAGTCCAGATTAATTAAGCCCAGTTATGTAATTTCTATTCAGAAGTATAGTGCGAGCTATACCTTTGATTTACTCTGAAAAATGCTTCCTTTACCATATGCTGAATGAATACACAATTTTTAAGCTGAGCACTGTTTCAGTAAGACAAGCATTAAAATATAACAAAGAACAAGATAATGTGCAAAATACATGAATGTTTTTATAACTCTCCCAGGAGGCATAGCACCACCTGTCCTTATTACTAAATCAGCAGTGTCAAACCGCCAACAGGTTTAACTACTGAACTAGTTCAAAAGAAATACAATGTGTGTTTACTTGTATATTTGTGCTGTGATATGTGTGTTTGTATATTTGTAACAACATATTTAAAACAAGGAACCTTTACTGAAAAGATCTTAGCTGAAAATTTCACAGTGTAAGAACCATATCTACAAGGAAAAATAAAATCTGGGGTCTAGAGTTCTTATTCTTATCAGATCTTTGCTGTTAACTAAACTTTGTATTTAGTCTTTCCTATTAATGCAAGTAGCCTCTTCTGATTTATATTTTTGCCTCAAAACTTTGGCTAAATTAGTATTTCGATAATTACCTGTTAAGAAAGTTAAAACTCCATGTTTAGAGTACATTTTAAAATTTAAGCTATAACTTACATTACATTTGGTGCAATATAATAGCTATTAGCAAAATTCAGTTTACTTATATGTAAATCTAATTTTCCAAATAAAACTTTGCCTATGTTACTAATGGCTTAAAAAAATCTTTCCTTTTAGTGAATTGCATTTCCTTTGCACCAGTCTTATAAATAGAATGAGACACTCCAGGGAAAATATTGAGCTGGTAGATAGTGGTTTTCTGATTGTTGAAATCATTCACTCTGGATTTGTGAGCCACAAAGCCCCCACCGCTCAGCAGATCCCAGCACGGCACATGCCCTGTCATGTCTTACTGCTTTAACATAGCACATTCTAGCCTCCCAATGTCACTAGATGAAGATACTCTTCAATGTTGGAGAGTATAGCAACAACTTAGCTCATAATCTGTGGAGTACAATCCTGCCAGTAAGCACATGCTGTTACTCTTTAAAGAATACACATTTATCTTCACTTGGGACCACTGGGGACGCATATTTTAGTTCGAGACCCAAAAAATGTTCTTAGCATGTTGCCTCGTGTAATTTTGTCCTAAAATGAATATGTAGTCTAGCATAACTCTCAGTGGGCTTCTGCATTGGTTTAAACAGTGAGTGTACAATGTGTAGTTAAGCTACACGTTTACATGGCCAGAGTGCCAATGAGTATGTTTCACCAGACATTCCTAGAAGCTGTCTGGCCAATAGGAGTGGTTTGAAATGGTTCCCTAATCACTGTTGAAATCACTGATAGTACTGTCTGTCCACACTATGACAGACAAAAGCTGAAATGTATTAAACATAGCAATCCATCATCCTGCAGATGGAAAGCAGGAGCCAGGGCGTTCAGAGGCAGTGACTACCCGCTGCTTAACAAAGGCTGGAGTCCTGACAGTTCAGTCCCTTCCTAGCTCCTCACCACCACCCCTCCATCTAAGATGAATGAGTGTAATCAGTGAGGGAGAAGGCCTGCTGAGGACCTAAAACTCAAACATTGTTACATCTAAAGTGCTGCTTTTTTTTTCCTAATCAAAATTGTTGCTTAAACAGTTTTCTCCAAATATAAGGAGGTAGGCATTTAAGTAAATGAAATGAATAAATGAATGCACTGCAGATTTAAGAAGCCTATTTTTTTTTAAATACTGCATTGCTATAGCATTAAGTTTGGAGAGCTAGCTTTGAAATAAAGTTATAATACTAACTCTGAGGAAGTTTTTTTAAGTCAATTAAGGGTAAGTTTACATTGTTTGAAGCAACTTAATAGTGATGTTCTTTTGAATGCCCAGGGGATTATTATTTCTAAATAAGCACCAAATAGAAATGAAATGCTATTTGCTAAAGTTCAATTCATTTTGCATACTTGTTTCTAATAAGGACATATGAGTCACAAAGCAGCCAAAGGGAGGGAAAAATCCTCAACTGCTAACAGCACATTAACAAAGTCTAGAAAGGAAAGACACTTTTCTTTGGGTTGCAGCCTTGTCATTTCCAATTTTCTGCTCTTTGGACATGCTTGTATTCAAATTCTGGAACATCCATTCAGCATATCAATCCTAATTAGACAATCTGGGTCTGGAAAGGATGAGAGCTGGGTCATTTGCATAATTTAATCATAAATACTCAGTGATACATATTTCCAAATGCATTTGTACAATTATCTTTTCATCCTTGGGGCAATGGTATTAATATGATTAGGCAATATTTCTGGAAGAAAACAGACAAGTATGCACTCTTTTTAACTGCAGCTTAGGGCGATATGAAAAATTAATTAATTTCTGAGGAAAATCAATTTCTCTACGTGACCACATTAGACATTGCTAAACCAAGACTCAGAAACCTCTCTCAATCACTACATTTTATCAGGCCCTTCTAAATCCTGATTAGTATGTGAACTAGTCAATAGAAAAACCAGCAGTGTATCCAAAAGCATCTTAAATTTTGAAGAGATCTTTCTGTCTACTTTTCATTTTGGATATGCCACCCTGCTTTACTTTAATGCATTGTTATTTAACCAGTCAATGAGAAGCCTGTGCCTTCGGTGTGAACTCATCTTGAGTGATCTTTTATTAATGTACATTAACCAATTTCAAGGACAATAGGATAAGGTCACTTTTAAAATGCTTTCTCAAGAAATGGATTTATATTCATCTAAAAAATCTTAGTTCACACTAGACTGTTTACGAAAAAATTAGATAAGCCAAGTTGTCCCAAAGAGTACCACTGTTATAAGAATAAACATTGTAACATACTTAGGTAGAGATATAAGAACCCAGGTGGCTAATCTGATTTTTTTTAAATGAGATTTGGCTTTGTATGTTGGTTAATACAAAAGATAGTAGTCATATTTGTGAGTTTCAATGCACTCTTCTATTCTTTTCAATCAAATGAAAAGTAGAAATTACTGCATGCAAATATTCAATATTAATTTAATTTGCATAAAGGTGCTTGAACAATTTTTTTACTCTAACAAGCTCATTTTTCATGCGTTTTGTCTTTCATCCTAATCTAGCATCTGTCATTCCTTTTTGAAGTTATTATCGGCCCAATTCCCTCTTGGACATGGTTGCTGGGTGACCGGTATCTTAGCACCCACTTTGACAGGAACAGATGTGAATCTGATCAAGAGATTTCCCAAGAGTACCTGAAATCACAAACAACTTTTGTGAAAAACAAACAGCATCCCTGTCATGGGCCCTTATTTAACCCACACCCCAAAAGAAAGAGTAAAGATATTTTCTCCATTTTCATTTTATTTCCTGAACCTCAAATAAACTACTTTAAGAAAAACAAATTATATTTTCACACTGTTGAATTTGGGAGATTCATTTAATATCAACAGCTCACAAATCTAGTTGGTCTCTTTTGGCTCAATGTTTACAGGTAAGTCTCATAATAAAGTGTTTCTATTTCATGCACAATTTCACTAGACTTGCTACAAAATAAAAAGAGGATTATTATGAGGATAACTTAGATGATAAAGGTATTTAAGAAGATGAAATTTAGTTTAGTGTCTGAAGGCTTCCTTTGTTAAATATAATGTAGAATTCTGTGCAATGTTAAGGATTATTCTACTTATAAAAATTATCTAAAATATAAAAGTTCTATTTCTTCTATCATGTATTTTACAGCAAGATATTTTAAGGTGATTTTTTTTCAGTTCATGTGGTACACCATCAATCATTATTAGAAATAGAGCTGCAAAGTGCCACCAGAAGACAAAAGAGGTCATAGAATCTTCATGTTATCACCATCACAAAAGTCAAAATAGGTTGCCTTTCCTGCACTAGAGTCTTTTTAAGAACAGCATTATGTGGTTGAGACATGTGACCTAACTCTTTTCCTTCCTCCATCACAGTCAGAGGAAATGAAGAGCAATAGCCATTTAGATCACCATGAAACTAGTTGAGGCAAACTTTCAAATTAAGTGAAATACTTAAACAAATATTGGTATTTTATAAATATGGCATCAAAGTGATTGTAGGACACATCCAAATTATTTAATGTTGAACTTCATTCAAATAATAAGTGTCAACGCAAGGTAGAAAATGTCAATGCTTTTTTTCTACTTCAATAATTGATTTATTATAACCATTATATTAGGAATTTTTATGTTTGTTTCTTCTAGGGAAATAACCAATTATCCAAATGGTTTCATCCATCCTAAGTGAAAAATGAACTGAAAGGTCTTTGAAATTCTTTCTAATTTTAAATTGGGAAAAGAACTTGCTAACCTCGATCCCAAAATTCAAGTATGGAATTATTTAACCATAATTTTTTTAAATCTATTTTTATTGATTTCAGAGAGGAAGTGAGAGATAGAAACATCATTGGTGAGAATCATTGATTGGTTGCCTCTTGCACGCCCTCTACTGGGGATGAAGCCCACAAACGGCATGTGCTCTGACTGGGAATTGAACCGTGACTTCCTGGTGCATAGATCAATGCTCAACCACTGATCCACACCTGCCAGGCTAACCATACTAATTTTAACAGCATATATTTGAGTGGGGGTATATACGCATGACTGTTGCTTTATCCTTTGTGAAGTGTTTTTGTATATATAAGATTGAAAGCGAGTCATTCTATATGGAAAAGTAGGTTCTGTAATTTAATGGTGGTCTTTTAATACCTTCAGTTGTAAACAAAAAGATATTATAACCCTACTCATTTATATTAGCTATTCACTCATGTGTAAATATGATATGGCATTTTGACATTCCAGAAATTAACCACACTATTACATACATAAATTCCTCTTTATTGTGAAGATGTGATTAACCAGTTTTCCAACTTAGGCCAGTCCACATAACTAAAGTGAATCCAACTAAAATAAAAATGGCTTTTATGTATCCAATTTATCAGTGACCACCTTCATTTGTTACTATTAGCGGCAAAAAGGGAACATTCTAAAACCCTTTCAGGTGGTCTAACTAAAAATAAAATGAGAAATATAACCATTTAAAATACTGAAAGAAAAGAAAAATTAAAGATGTTCACATAAAAATCATTATTCTGAAATGATATCACAGGAACAATACCTCAAAAAAAGGTTTCTTCCCACATCTGGGCTGATTTTTCAGGGGAGAGAACTTAATTTTTAAAAGTTCAAAGTCAACGTTTTCATGTGCAATTACACAAATTTATGTTTAAACTTATTTCCTCTACGATGTAAATTTAAAAGGTGGGGCATTTTGTTTAAAAAAAAAGGTGACATCTTAATGACATCTAAAAACCTGAAGAGCTACAAAATTTTGATGGCACTTCGGTTTAACCATAAAATGTCATTCATGAATAACATTTTTTAAACTTCTTAAGAATATCTGCTTGCAAAATTTGGTAGCCAAATAGTTGTTAACAGAAAGAAAAATCAAATTTGACCCAGAAGGTTCCAATATTATTATATTGAATTGGGATCAGTTCATTCCTTTCCCAAGGGGTAACTTGTATAAATGTAATTCTATGGTTTCATAAAAGCAGGTCAAGTTTCTATCCCTGGGGGTCTTTTGGCAATTTAAAGCATGGAAGCACTCTTCCTGGCTACAAGTTCAAATCTGCATGGACTGTCAAT
Source organism: Corynorhinus townsendii (assembly GCA_026230045.1). Classification (NCBI taxonomy): domain Eukaryota; kingdom Metazoa; phylum Chordata; class Mammalia; order Chiroptera; family Vespertilionidae; genus Corynorhinus; species Corynorhinus townsendii. The sequence continues at coordinate 65,764,282 of JAPDVU010000003.1, read as the reverse complement.
GGTGTGAAGAAAAAAATCAGTGAACAGCAGACATATATTCATCTTTGATTATAATGCGTACTTGTCAGAAGGTTCTTAGAGAGTAAGAATAAAGGTGCCAGAGCTCACAAGTCATAATATAGTTTGAAACCATTTTTAGTTAGTTATATTTTTCCTTTTAAAATATGTGCATAGCAGATGATGAAAAAAGTAATGTGAAACATGCTTGCTTTTACTAGATATATAAATGCAAAGATGAACTTCCTACCAAATATATTTTACATTAAATTTATATAGTATTTTTTATTCCACGTGCTTTAAATGAGCTTTGAAACTTTTCAGTAATTACTGTTTAATAAGCTTCTTTCTACTTTGAAAAAAAATGCACACATGCCTGCACTTTTACCAATGATGTAATGACTTGACAAATGCCATGAAATGATTGAGAAAGTAATTGATTTCAATTTAACCGGACCTCTACCAGGTGTTTTCAAAGACAATTACAGTCCACTAAAAGAAGTGGTAATACACATCTCCTTATGTAGACCTGAAGATTAACCCATTGACCTCATTCCTAGCTCATCTCATTGATGGCAAAGCTTTTAGAAGAGCAATCATTTTTTTTTTTAGTTATGAAATTGTTTTCCTATCATTTATCCACTGATTTTAAAAGATATGCTTGCTCCAAAGTGCAAGCAGCAATGAAATAAACCACTAAAAGAAATGGAGCAATGACATCTAGCACATTAAATGTCATTCAATAATGTACAGCTTATAGTACCTGATAGTTTAATATATATTTCACACAAATAAAGTAATTTTCAGATATAAGTATTTTTCATAAAGAATTAAAAGTACACTTTAGTTATCATAAAAATAAAGGTCTAGGAACGTTTCTAAAAGTTTTAAGTCACTGTCTTATTAACCTTATAACAGTGTATATTATAATTATAGTTTAAAATATTTAAGTATAAATTACTTCTTTTACCATAAAATTAATTTTAAATATATTTTACATTGTCAATCAGTCAAATAGAATCTGATTTCCATGTTATTTTATATTTCAATGAATTACAGAAAGCAAAATTAAAGCCAATTTTATTGGTAAGTTATTTTCCCACAGCTAGCCCTAAGTCCTATAAGCCTCTGTGAGTGTGAGAATATGTGTGTGTGTGTGTGTGTGTGTGTGTGTGAGTGTGTGTGTGTATACAAATACATATATACAGATATAGAGGCTTTTCTAACAAAGATATAATTATTTAAGCATACATACATAGAGTACGAAGACTAAGATCAATATAAACAAAAATAGCCATCACAAAAATATCTAAAATACTGATATTTTACACTTGGTGCACACACAAGAACACCCATTCTAGTATAAAATGTGTGACAATTAAAAGTGCTCCAAGTTATTAAAGTTAAACTCCAGAGGCACTATTAAACTAAAAACTGACTCACTAAAGAAATAAGTATCATTTCTAAGAATTAAGCTAAAAAAACTATACTTTAGATATAAAATAGGAATTAATGCTGTTGAATATATCAATATATTTCAGCAGAGCTGTGATAAATTCAAACATTTGTTATAGCTTCAGAGATTTGCTTGGTTCATAACTAAACAAAATGTTTCTGAGATATAAGCTATGAATAGGCAGCAATTCACTGTTGTTACTAATAAAATTCCACAATATAATCAGTTTAAGATTTTAACAACTTAATTCACCTGTTTGGTATGTACTAGTAAATATAATAAACCATTTGTTAATTAGCATATTCTAGAGATTTTTTTATTACCTTTACTTAAGAAATAATTAGTATTCCTTAAACTGAATAAGCAGGTATTTACTATAAGTGCTACTAAATGTTTCCATAAAATAATTTCTTTCCAGCTAGTACTCTTTATTTTCTGATGTTTTGTTTACCCTTGAAGAAAAGTCCTATTTTCCTGTTGTGACTGAAAGGATAGTCTGATTATTTAGAAACATTTGATACCATTAAAGATGTTACATTGTCACTTTTTAATATTTTGTTTACCTCTTCATTTATTTTAAGGAAAGGAAAACATTCCTAAATTCTTCAATGTTATTAATCCAAAGTATCTAATCTATTTTGTTGCTTATTTCAATATCGCTTTGTGAAAATCATGCTTCAAAAGCATATCCAATTTTGTGTCAAACATGTATACTACCTTCAAAATCCACTGCAAGATTATTATATGTCTGCTTATAGTTAAATTAAATTTATATTCTTCAAATCACAGTAATTAATTTTGACTTCCCCCATTACATACTCAATGCATCCCAGATATTGTGTTAATCTTATTTAATAATGTGTTTTATATGCTTCAGTTAAGCTCTTTTTGTTTTTTAATTATTACTCTCTAAAACTTTTTTTTAAAACAATGGGCTATTCAGTGTTTTGCTGTGTTGCATTGTTTTTGACATTTCAATAAACTTTTAAGAACAAAATATAAGAGCATTTAAATAATGACATAGTGAGTTTTCCAGTTTAGTAAGTTATCTTTGACAACTTTCACTCAAGTCACGTACATTAAAATGTGCAAAAGAATCCCAGCTTGATATCCTGGATCAAATCCAACCTAATTTGACTCAGAAAAGCAACAGTGCCACACCTTTCACAAAACTCAATCCTTGGCCATTTCAATATCCAACTAAGAAAAATCTATGGAAGAATTTTTTAATGGATGAATTAGAATCCTCTTATAAATCCAAATCAGAATACACAAGAAATATAAAATGCACTTGGTTTAAGCTTCCTGAATGTGGATTAAGTGGAGATATGGCTCATTTTCTATATGTGATTATATTTATGTTATATGACATTTATCTGCTATTTTATTCCACTAATTTTAGTTCCATCATTAATTGGGGGTTATGAGCTTTCATTGATTGCCTAATTGACTAATTTATACCAGAGGAAAAAGTCCGTTCATAGTCATTTGCACCTTTAAATATAAAGTGAATCATGAACAAGAAATAGTAGAAACAGTCTTAAAAGTCTCAAAACCTCTCAAAGTAAACAGGTGCATCAACATGAAGTGACCCACAATTAATCTAATAATAACTGGTTATTAGGCCAAATATAGATATACTATCCTTAGTGTTTTTGTTTGACAAAGAAATGACTTGGTAAACTTATCGCACTATTCTAATAAAAGTGTTTTCTCTACTGTGACATATACTAAAAAGCAAATAACAGCCATCAAAAGTTATTTTAAAAGACAGCTATGTATCAAAAACCTACTTTTGACTGGAATTTTAGTACAAGGTAGGCTCACAGAGCCTCTGCTATTCCTGAGATGTATCTATGCAAATCAGAAACTTTGATATTACACTTATCTGAACTCCAGAGGTGGGCTTAAATATGTGATACCTTAATCAATAAAGAAATTAATAAAAATAAATAAATAAATAAATTATTGACCATAACATATATAATGGAAAAGAGGCTCTTAATGCACTGAAAGCCTAAAATATAAATATACTTGTATTGTCAGCTAAAATTTTTATGCTGCAGCATTTAGACAAGGATGTATATGTATGTATTACTGTATATATAGATATAGATATAGATATAGATATAGATATAGATATAGATATAGATATAGATATATACACACACACATATATATATATAATGAAACTAACCAATCACAATGCAATAACTCAGTAGTTAAGAGAATGGCACATCTGGCACTTGCTAAGGTCATTCTATTCTTGTAACAGTTCACACATAAAGTAATAAATTTTATCTTAATTACATACTTAAATACCTAAAACTTAATGTCAATTTTTTACATTTCTTGTCATTCAAAGGTACATAACTTGATATAACTTGTTTGTGTGTGAACAATCTAAAAATGAAATGCTTGAGAGATAAAATTCAGGCAACATTTAACTTTTTTAGAGAACCAACTAACAAAAGCCTTAAAATCAAAATGTTTAGTGAAATCTATTGGACTTACCTGTACCTTTTTAGAAGGCACACTTCGAATGAATTTCTTCAGGCAAAGATTCAAGCAACACTTTACAACCTGTGAGAGTTTCATTTCTTACTACATTTTGTTATACCTGTGTTCTGTGTTTCTAATACAATGCATCTTAACAAAGGCAACTCTGAAATAATTTATCAAAATAACGTGAAAAGATAAAATAATACTACTTGATAGTTAAAACACAAATTCTTACTAAAATAACAACTACTTAGTTCCACACTAAGCTAATTTACAAATGCTACTTACATTTTGAAAACAAATCATCAAATGAAAAATAATAAAGCATATTATGTTTTCATACGTGGGTGAATCACACATGGTAAATCAGCAAAAGGAAGTGTGATATATGCTCAAATCCAGCCAAGACTTTAATCAATATTGGATGTCACATCTCAGGAGGTTGGGAAAAAAGAGAGTGGCTAATATTGGCCTCAATAGTTTATATGCAACTTCTGTGAAGTGTAGTACATTAAACAAAAAATAATAGATTTGGACTAAAAAATGAAGTTAAAATTGTGTATTAAATGCAAATACAAAAAAAATGTAGTGGAATTCTTTAAAAAAGCTTGTCATATAGTTTATTCTATAAAAGTATTTGAAGCTTCACAAAATATAATATCATATGTGCAAATTACAGTGTGTCTCAGAGCATTAACTAATAAGCTGTGCAGTTCAAAAGTAAACCATCCTCTATGTTCACTTTTCATAATAATAACTATAATATTACTGGAGGTTAACTCCAAGAAAAACAACAGTTTTAAAAGACATTATCTAAATAACTCAAGAATTTGTATTTTATAATATAATTTGACTGAACAATGTAAATCCTAAATTATAATATTCTTAGATTTTATTTATATATATTAGTTATTAAATTATAATTTACTAACATTTTTATGTATACAGAAATAAGTGGTGGGACCAAACAAACTTTTATGTTTAGGCCTCAGTCTTCTAATTATGCCATTTTCTTTTTGAAATGTTATAAAAAGAAACATTAGGCTTTATAGGAGCCATTAATCAACTGTAATACAAAAACTTCAAAAGCACAGTCTCTCTTCATTTGAAGTAATTTTTAAATTTATCTGTGCCAAGTAATATAATTATCTGTTAGAAGTAAATCTTTATTTGTGTTGAAACTTTCTATGTGAATGCATAAGTTTATAAGTGCATGGCATTGAAAAATATGCAGTGGGGTAAGTGTTAAATATATAGACTGGTTCCATCTGCCATCTTTATTAAGACTACTGATTAAAAAAATAGAGCCAAGAATTAGAAAGTATTTTATACTTCTTATATTAAAATTGCATCCATATATTACCACTTAACTAAAAAAGACTTGCAAAGTCTTTGGATTTGCAGTCTATGAATGGTATTAACTTTTAAGACAAAAGAATACTGTTTGTGGATATATGTTATATGCATATAAAATGTCTGATAAAACTAACTGGGATCTGTTCAAGTTTAAAACTCTACAAATCTAGAACTACATAGTACCAAAATCGCAATCTGGTTTGAAAGATCTTGAGACAAAATCATCTTCTGGCGATGCTAAAAAAATAATAATAACTATTTTAGATAAAATAAAGAAGATTCATTTCTGATTACCTGAAGTCACAGAAAAATTGCATCCTATCCCAAAACTATAAATAAGAGACTGACTCCTACATAGACTTGACCATGTAGATAATTTCTTTTTTTGCTGTTGTTTAATGCTTACCAGTTAATTAAGTGACCTCTGTTGCAACAGTCAAGTTCATGCAACTAGTGTTTAGTTTTAAAATAATAATTGAAGGAAGCTGATCAAGGTCAGACTTAGTCCTTTGACAACCTTTAAATATATTTCCTTCTATTTTCTTTCATGTTTTGAGACCCTTACTTCTGGTTTTACTATCAAGCATGTGATAGTCTCTGTTTCATCTCCTTGGGGTAATGACAGAAGGCTCCAACATTTATTCTAGTTTTCATAGACAGCATACTGATGCAATAGCCCCAAGCAAATTAAACCCATCCTAAAGTTTGTTACTAACTTACTGAGCCACTTTGAATAAGTTTTTGAATCTTTCTTTTCTTTAACATAATTTTGGTTCCTCAGATTCCCTGGTATCTGAATGCTATCAAGACACATAATTTAGATAATGTTCTATAAAAAGCTGAAAGTGCTAAGATTTCATGTTTTTTATACACTATGCATATACCGTTTTATAGAATTTGACGTTTTGCACAATTTTCTCTTATCCTCTGCATAAATTATTCCTTTAGGTAGTTTCTTAAGTAGCCAGAGGAGAAAGAAACCAGAATGAAAGAAATCAATACAGTATATCTAAGTGAATGAAAAAAGATCTTAATAGCAAAGGCATAAACTGGACTTGAATGAAAACAAGTCATTTTAGTTTTTAAAATTCAAGATGCCAAATATTTTAGGTATTACTTTTAAAGTTAAGAAATAAGACAATAGCACTTGTAATTATCATGTAAAATAATAATGTATTACACTATAAACAGTATATTTTGGTGAAAGAGAATTCAATTATAAGGTGTTTTTTTTTCTTAGTCATTGGCAGAGTTAGGAAAACCTAGAAAAATCTGCAATTACACATCTTCGAAGGTTAACGTGTTTCAGCAACTCTTGCAGTTGATAAAAGATCAAAATGCAATAGTAACAACAAATTTACCATGTATAATTTTAAAATAACCTGAAGTAGAGTTTTAGAGTAACATATTGAATTGAAAGACCAGGTGATTAAAATATAATTAGAATATTGATAATAGATTTTTGAAGGGATAAACAGTTCTACTGGAGTTAACTTATCTTGGCTCTAAAAGTCCAGGGGGCAATTTTTAACTTCAGGAGAAAAAAAACACAAAAAACTAAGAAATGTTGCCAATAACGTTAAGAATATTCCCCATTCATATGGAGAGGACTTCAATTTCAAAGTCCAAGAAAAAATTTCAGAAACACACCACAACGACAAGGAAACAACTGTAAGAGGTATAACACTACCTGCTTTACATTGATTATAACACTGCAGTCATTGAAGGAAGTTTTCTCTAGCGATTTTTCTGTGTTATGTGAAATGGCCATTAATTATCTAGCACAGTGCATTGCTGTAAAAAACACACAAAGAGGATTCCAGAGCACAGTGATTTGATTACTGAAGAGAAAAATAGTAGCGCTTCACAGTTTGCTGGATAGAATAGACAATTTTATAAGAATCGTATCTTAACTGGCTTCAAATTTCAGCTGGCATTCTTTATAACAACTCCGAAACAATTTTCCGCCCTGATTCTAATAGTTCTAACAAAGGATTTTTGGCAAATGTGTTATCTTCTGTACGTCCAAGGACTCCAATTATCTCCGTAAATGACGTGTGGTGAATCAAGATTCCCCCTCAATCTTTACTGCCACCTGTCCATACTCTTGGACACGCGCACGTAAACACGCGCGCGCGCTCTGAGCATTCGCCCCAAAATAGTTGAAATAAAGGTTCAAAACACAGACACACATCCATTTCCCCCCACGCAAATAATGGTAAATAAACTCGAAAAGCGTCTGGCTAGGTTAGGATGGGACGTTTGTTGAGTCGGAGTTGATCTTTTTCGTCTTATAGCCTTCGGGGGCACTAGCCAGGAGTCTTCTATCAAGAAAGAAATAGTTAAGAGCTTTTCCACCTCGGTTTCGTGCTGGTCGCGTCCTACCCCTCTTTCCTTCCCAACTCAGTTTCCCCAGTCCTACTAGGGGCACACACCCTAAAAGAGTAAAGCTCTGTTCCTTCTCCTGGTCTTTAAACTTATTGGGAGGATATGGAAGTCTCTGCGCAGATTCTGCGCGTAGTTCTCACGCTCCCGCTTCTGGTCTCCAACTTTCCCTACTCGCTTCCTCCTGACAACTGAACTTTCTGCTCTGCAGCGAACCGTGGGGACAAAGAGAACTGTGAAAGCGGGAGAAATGACCATTTCTACCCCGAAACTGACAAGTTACCCCACTCCCCGCCCCCACTTGGTAGATCCTCCCCCAGTGAGCGTTCATTAGCATAAAACTGGTCTGGCCGGGCTCCCGGTCCTCCGGCCTCCAGGATTCGCGCGCTTTGCTGGGATGCGGAAGCCACCACTCAGGCTCCAGTACAGAGATCCAAAGAGCATTCCAAGGCAAAGCCTGCACCTGCTCATTCGTGAGCTACTAACCTTAAATTTAAGAGAGAGACGAGAAAGAGAGAGAAGAGAAGAGAAGAGAAGAGAAGAGAAGAGAAGAGAAGAGAAGAGAAGAGAAGAGAAGAGAAGAGAAGAGAAGAGAAGAGAAGAGAAGAGAAGAGAAGAGAAGAGAAGAGAAGAGAAGGGAAGAGAAGGGAAGAGAAGAGAAGGAGAAAGAAAAGAAAAGAGAAGAAAAGAAAAAGAAAAGAAAGCAAAAGAAAGGGCAGTTTGTTGAGAAAGAAAGAGCGAGCGAGGGAGAGAGTGAGAGCTGTGGTCTTCCTTCCCCACGTCTCCAGTTCAGCTTCCCAGAGTCACAGGCACCCGATCACCTCCCCTTACAGAAGAAAACCTGCTGGTCCCCTTGCATCTGCCCCGGGGCAAACGTATTATCTACTTTGCACACGCACACGCTCACACGCGGACACTCGCACACATGCGCGCACACAGACCCCTCCCCTCGGCAGGCTTCCCTTCAGGGTTTGGGGCTGAACTCGCAGCGGGTCCCTCGGGATTGCCCTGGGCCCATGGCCTCTGTGGTCCTTCCCCTCCCGACCTCCAAGTGACCCACCCCCGAGACTACCTTTAGGGCCCCTCACCCAAAGCGTGTCTTCCTGCTTCCCGAACCCTGCCTGGCAGGGTCACGACCTCCCTCTGCCTCCGGGACACCACTCGGCGGCGCCGCAGACGAGCCCCGCCGGTGTCCCTGGGCTCCCGGTGGAACCCGGGTGCGAGGGAGCGCACACAAGGGCAGCGCGCTGAAAGGCGACCACAGAAGCTGGGGCGGTCAGGGAGGGACTGTGACTCCTGGAAAGGCACTGTCCTCCTCCTTCCCATCCCCTCCACCCCCAGGCTGGGGGTTCCCGCGTACCCCAGCAGCCAAGTCTCTTTGGGCAGGCGGACCAGGGGCGGACCCGGCGGGAAGAACGAGATCTGGGCTGGGTGAGGTGGCAACTTTGAGGGTCGGGAGCGGCTGGTCAGCCCCGAGGACAGGGAATGGAGGGCCGCACTCCCCAGGGCGCGCGGCTCGCGGGCTCGCGGAGCGAGCGGCATCTGGAAAGGAGCTAGGGAAGGGTAAGGAGGAGGATGGGAAGGGACCCCGGGTGGCGGAGGCTCCCCCGCCCCCCTTTACCTTGCGTTGGTGCAGTCATTGTAGAGGGTCTCGAAGTCCTTCCTGGAGATTAGTTTACAGCGGTTCACTCCGGGCTGGATGGCTCCCAGTCCCCTCAGGATGCGAACCTGTTCCACATTGCACACCACCGGCGTGATCTCCAGCCGCTTCAGCTTGGTGTAGACCGTGTGCAAGCCCCCCACCAAGTGCTTCAGGAACAGGTCGAAAGCCTGGGGCAGGCAGATCAGCTCGCAGCCCTCCACCGTGAACGAAGCCACTTTTGCCCCCCTCAGATCCACCATTTTGCACTCATTATTCTGGGGGGTGTTTTCCACTGGGGACGGGGTCGAGTACACGGGTTTCCCAGGGAGGGGGCCGCAGCTGCTGCTGCTACTGCTGCTGCTGCTGCTGCTGCTGCTACTGCTGCTACTGCTGCTGCTGCTGCCGCCGCTGCCGGTGCTCGCGGTGATGGGGGTGCTAGAAGAGCCGCAGCCGCCAGCGCTAATGCCGCCGCCGCTCGCGGTAGCCAGGCTGGGGTTGCAGTTGCTGCCGCCGCCGCCGCCGCCGCCGCCTCCGCCGCCTCCGTTGCCAGCGCTGCCGCCGCCGCCTCCGCTGCCGCCGCCGCCGGTGGAGGGTACTGTGGCCGCCGCCGCCGCCGCCGCCGCCGCCGCCGCCGCCGAAGCGATGGACTCCGGCCGGAACAGAGTTGGCCCTGAGGACGCCGGGGGCCCGATGGACGGAGCCGGAGACGAGGTTGCCGAGGAGGTGGAGGTGGTGGTGCCGGAGGAGGAAGCAGACGTGGAGATCGGGGGTTGAGGGGGGACCAGCTGGGTTGGAGGGATCAAAGCCGCCGGCACTGCCATGGTCACATATAAGGGGAAACGGGAGGAGGAGAAGCGAGGGGGAAAGTTGCCACACACCCCAGGGAGGGCGAGGGGGAGAAGGGAGAGAAGGAACTAGGCAGCAACAACAACTCTAGGAGAACAGAGGAGAAAGAGAGAGAAGGAGGTGAGGGGAAGAAAGAGCGAGCGCAGGAGGGGTGAGCGCGAGAGGCGCTCTGGAGAGAAACGCACAAAAGTGTCCCGCAAGTCGAAATACGAGTCCTCTCCGGGGGCTGGGATCGGGGGTTGGTTTGGGGGCGGGGGGGGCGGGCGGGGAGGGTCGGCTGTTGTTGTGTGGGTCCCGCTCTAGCACAAAGTTAAAGATGAAGGTGAAAAGGAGGAGGTTTGAGGACTTGGGTTCTCCCTGGCAAGTACATTGATCAAAGATTGAGAGGGGAATGACAGAGAGAAAATGAGCTGAAAAGTGCAGGCTGCCGGCTGGACGAGTTGTTGTTGTCACACGGTGCAGAGGGGAGGAGCTCCGGAAACTTGAAATACCCTTTGAAGCCGCAAAAACCTCACTCACTAGTATTAACCCAAATTATCCAACCAGGAACTCGGAGCAGAGACTCCGAGAGCGCGAGGAGCGCGGGGGAGGGGGGGGCGGGGGGAGTGAGCGAGCGAAGGAGGAGGGAAGGGGCGGGGGGGGGGGGTGAGTATGGGGAAAGGGGGGTAAGAAAGAAACTACGGGAGGCACAGAGAGGAAAAGCCAGAGACACTGAAGTGGCGATAGGAAAAGGAGAGATCATCTACTTCTCTTCCACTACCGTTAGATTGTACGTCTCATATTCCATTTCGTCCGCGATGACTCGTATTGTTTTTTCCCAAAACCTGCTAAGCCACAGCCTGCAAACTTAAAAGGAGCCGGAGCGCTTCAGTCTGTCCTTCAAGGATTTAGGATACATCTCTACTGTTTTGTTGTGTTTGTTTTTTTTTTAATGAGATGTAAAAGAAAGCACACGCCCTCACTTTATGATTATTGAGAAATTATTTTGAGAAAAATTCACATGTAAGCAAAGCGTATATTTTATCTATTACATTATTTTTTTGGATAAAGATAGTGAAAATGCAAGGACAGTTTTCAAGTTGTGGGTAAAAAGTCAGTGGAATCGCTTAAGAATAATGGGATGCTCTGTATTCAGTTCCTTATTTCCTAATACATAGTGGGAGGAAAGAAATGCTTGCCCTGATGTGGATCTCTCAGAATAACTTCAGTTTTGCCCCAAGAGGAGGTCAGAATGCTTATGATACCTAGAGAATGTGGAGACTTCAGGCACCTTTTAAGATTTAGAAAGTAAGAAGAAGAAAACGCCGATTTTTCTTACCTAAGACTCTATAATTAATTCACCTGCCTTGCACAGTTATCAACTGTCTTTACACCCTTTAAGACCCAAGGTTAGTTGCTAATATCATGTGAATAATTATTATGTTCATATTTGGGAAGGTCCTATTCAGTTTTTGTCAGTGCAACTGTGTTTTGTAAATAATGAAAAGAACAAAAACAAAGTGTACTGCCTGACGTGTAAAGACAGAAAGGGTAGCTAGCTATGCTTAAAAACGGTACGCTGAATTTAGACTGACTCTTCTTCCTTGCTGTCCTCTCTCCTTTTCATCCTTTTCTAACTTGTTGCACTAAGGTATTTATTCAAGGGGTTTTGACCAGCATATGATTTGAGTGTAGGTCAGTCTTCTCTGTTTATATCTCTAGGAACCTTAAATAATTGAGCTCTAAACCTGTCTACACATGTTCACTAACTTCCCAAGATAAAAACAATGCTATAGCATTGGACAGATTTTAAATATAAACTATTAGCACAGTTTCACAGTATTGAGAAATTTTATAATGAAATTTCTGCCATTTTGGCATTGAAATGATCACATTTCTCTTTATAATTTCAATTCTTTAAGCTTTTTGAAGTTTAGTGTTAAAAGGTGGGAATAGCTAGAGAAATATTACACTGTTAACTAATTTGTCTAAGTTTATGCTAAACTTTTTGGGGTGTAGCAATTCTATCAGGAGACTTTCCTGGGTCATAAGAATTCAGAAAATTGATTGTTGCCAAAAGTAGATAAAATTCTACAAATATAGCTACAGTTTACACAGTTTTTGGCCTACTTTTTAAAATAAATTATTATTCAATATATAGTTATTTGGCCAATGTATTTTAACATATTCAGAATCACTTATCTTAATTTTTTGTGTTTCACATCCGTTCTTATTTAAAAATAAAGATTTGATATACAGCACATACATCAAAACATCTCTTTATGTGTCTATGCATGTTTTGGAAAGTATTACCTTTAAAATATGCCAGATTACTATGTTAATGAATGAAGGAGAGAAAGAAGACATTAAGCCCCCGAAAAACTAATTTTATTTTGGAATTGCATGCACAACTGTAATACACTTTGACATAGTTTTAAAAACGCTACACTACAGTTTCTTCATTTTAGATTCTAGATCTGCAAATGGAAATTAAGTGCCCCACATCTGCTCTTACCATTCTTATTTCTCACGTTTCCTTAAACCGTCACTCACCCAATAGCTGCCACATTCAGAAGCCACAGATGGGAAGTAATGATAGCTGACCAAACCATAATCCCACTCTTCTTGGAAGCAAACTCCACACTTTCTGCAGGGAAACCTGTGCCTGGCAGCACGTGCTCTATTCAGAAGCAGGGCTTTGGGCATTTGCCCCCACCTGAATGGGAGATTCCTCCCCCCTCACCCCTACCTCTGCTCTCCAAACTGTTTCTAGGAACTATCACTCACTCCTTAGATCAAACAATAGGATTAGAAAAGGCATATGAGGCAAATTAAAATATATAGGAAAGAAAACTCTTGACATTTTTAAGATACCTTTTTCTTTTAGAAATGTTATCAATGATTAAAGCAAACAGTATTTAACAACAGATAAATCAACTCCACGGAAATTTCAAACTCTCCCTCTTTCCATTGCATTTTTAGCTTTCAAAGCTTCTGTCTTGTTTGTTTATTGTTTTACGTCTTTGGTTGTTTCAGGTCCTCTCCCTCCATCTCATCTCTTCCAACCTGCACTCAATTTGCATAAGCAAAATTCAAAGTACTGTAACTGATATTAGAAAATTCTCCCTGTGTTTTGTGAAGACGTATTGTGCTGAAATCAATAAGACTGTTTAAAATTCAAAGACCTGCAAATCGTTCTGTTTGTCCTTTGATAGGGCCTCTGCTGATTAAAATGCTACCAAGAAAGCTTAATTGCTGCACTAATTAAGAAGTCTTTAATTTCTTTCCTAGGATATCCTTTGAAGCTGAGCTTGTACCAGTTCAGGGAAGGTATTTTCTTCCCTCCCTCTGCCCCCTTCTGGCCCCTCCTCTCCTCTTTCTCCTCCTCCTCTGCCCCCCACAAGATCCCTGTGAATGGGAACTAATAGAGTGGTCTCAGGTCTCACCATCTATTAACAAAAATCGGCCCAGGATGCAGAGTTCAGTGCAGTACGAAATGCAGTTTTGAGAAAAGCTGTAAGGTTGCAGGAGACAGTAAGAAAATACAGAGTAGCTGTTGCCGCTAAAGTCCCGGTGAGTACCTGGGATGACAAGAGGCACTTTAGCCGGAAGATGAGGGCATCCTATTTGGCTAAAAGGGGCAATGACAAGGAAATGCTTCTATTGAAACAGGGAAACATAAACATATACTTTCAAAGCCTGTGGTTTAAAAAAAGAAGAATAAATAGGTAGAAAGGTGGACTTGTAGTTGGGATTTGGTAAGTATAATTTTATTTTATGAGTATAGAATCATGAATTCCATGGGGATTTATTTTTGACCTTTTTATAACTCAAGGGGGCATAGCACTGTATTACATCCATTTCATCCTTATCTATTGACCTATTTTATTCAATGATTTCTCAAGTGGGGAAACTGACTAAATGATTTCACAAAGCTTTCTCTGTAATCAATAGTCATTTTTAGGTTTATTCATGCTGCATTATAATTCTGGTAAATGACTGCAAAGCAGAAGATTGTCAGAAAGATACAAATATTGACAAAGCCAGAATAATTCATGTCTTTAAACCTTCAGAATTTCAATATAGCAACTGATATAGTTATTTGAAAGAAAAAGTTTGAAAAATGCATATTTCCTAGAATATAAACCTAAAATGATTAACTGGCAATACATATTTGAATGTGTTTCTTGCATATCTCAAAATTTCTTGAAAGCTTTGAGTATCCTCTTTTTTATAGCATCACTAAATGCTACAAAAACAATTTCAGCATATGCAGATAGGGCAACAAGAAAAGGGTCATTACAATTTTATCCTTTTAATTTTTTTGCCAAGTTTAATTAGAAGCATGCACAGAAAAATACAGATGTATACTTCAGATATCTACTGAATCCTTTTTAGTGACAGGACAAGGAGATAACATGCTTAATAGATTCAAAGGCAGACTTACCATTCTGAGCACGACGTCACTCTAATTATGTTTACTCTAATTGAAAGCAAGGTTTTTTGGAATCTGAAATTACTTTCAGAATTTTTTTTAAATAATGCAAGTGGATCAAATGTTGATCACAAGCATTTCCATCTTTCAAAATGTATTGGAAAATTAAATGAAAAGTGGAGTTTCGTACGAACAATGCCCCAGGGCAAAAAACAACTAACACTAGATTTTCCAGTCCAGCCATAACACAAATCAATTTGAGCACACTTCTATGGCCAGACTGCCAGATTGTTATGACTGCTAATTCACTCAATCAAAGAGTGCATTAGCACACCCGGCACAGATAGCTTTAACAATAGAGTGCACTTCTGAACAATTCTAAGATATATCACAACGGAGAAAGAAGTAAAGAGGAAGATCATTTTAACATCTACATATTTACTGATGGACCTGTGTCCTTAATAGAAGAAGAAGGAAAAAAAAAAAAAAGACTGAGATAAACTTCAGGCAGAGGTTTATTAAAGAGCTATCCAAGTTTGGCAAATCTAGAAAGATACCAGGGTACCAGTAGTTCACTGACTTTGTTAAACGTTTCTCAGGAGAGAGTCCAAAATTGATGTTTGCACTTCAGTAGTAAATCATTGAAGACAGAGAAATTATGCCAAGTAACTCTCTCAAGCCTTTTTAACTCAGACACACGGCCTCACCAATCAGCTCAGGAGACAAACCTCCCAGGCTGCCTTAAGTAAAGACTTCTCTACTTTTGCACTTTTCCTCTCTGTCTCTCCACTTAGGGTTCTGACTTCTGTCTCTCAGTGACTCTCACTTCCACAGTCTCCCTCTTTATTTCCAATTGCCTGCCTCTCATCCAGAGCAAGAAGTACGACTTTTATCTCACTGCTACATTCTCTAATCAGGCGCAGAGAGCTTGGTGATAAATTACCCAAAGGACAGAAGGTGGGGAGCTCAAGGTGAACACATAACTCCAAGTACTCAAACTTTATGTTACAAAATCCCATCCTTAATAGAGAAGTGGTGAAAATGGTTGCAAATAATATGGCGTTGTTTTGCAGTTTGAGGATGCATGGACTCTCTATACACTTACTGAATGCCTATAGCAATGATCTGAAGCCAAATGGCGTGTTTTGGCACCACTGTTGCTCCCTCCCTAACCTTCTTTTCTCACCCATTTTTCTCCTGGTTCAGAATGAAGGTGACATGTGGCTGGTTATGAAGCATATTTTAAGCAATCTCTCTGCCCAGAGGGTAGAGAAAAAGAGTTACAAAGAAAAAAGAATCATCATGGAATTGTTTTTCTGTCTCGAAACTGCATTATTTCCATGAGAATAGGTGAACTCCTTATGATAATTTAGTTATACTTGCCCATCAGTACTTACTTCCTGCGTATGCGTCCTAATTCCATCTGTGGGTTGGTATTGTGTTGCACAGCCAAATATTCGATAACAAAACAAACACAGTGAGATCATTCTAGACTTGGATTGTAGAAGAAAGCAGCAACTAGAATAATATAAATTGAGATTAATTCCCTCCATCTTTTAAATCAGGCCATTGTGAGAGGAATGACATACTGGGTTGAAGTAAGGTTAAAAAGTCAGCCAGATATTTAAATCCCTAGTTTTTAATAAATATTTTATCTTTAATTGCATCTTTGCATTTGTAGCGTTTCCTAATTCTCTTACTCCTCTCTCTTTTAATAACAAAAACTCATTTTATTCTAAAGAAGGTCAGTATTAAGACATGAACTGCCTAACAGATTACACAGTTGGGAATGGGGGTGGGAAGAAGTCTTGTGTAGTGTGAATTCATGTTTAATATTAAAACAAAGTAGTGTATAATTTGTGATGTCAGAAGAAATGTACAAAACCTGACTATAAAAAGTTTCTATTGATTCACTGTCTGCTTTTTGTTGTTGTTTTAATTTATCCTGGCCCTTTCTCTTTGCTTTATTAAATAAAAGAAGAGGTCATTGTGTAACAAATAGCCTATAAAATTGTTCTATTTGAAGTCAGATAGTTCAGGATTGTTAAAAGAGAATACTGTTTATTTGTTTATTACCCTTCAGAACAAAAAGATTTTTTAAAAAGTTGAAAGAAGAACAATTGCCACCTTCCAGCCTGAGATCTTGTATGTCAAGTTTCAGCCCAGAGCAAATTTTTACAACAAGTTATAAACCCCCTGTAACAGAGGGTTTATTATAATGGAAGTGCTGACACAACCTTAACTATAGCGTTGTAAACGGCTATGCTATAATATCCATTAAGCAGAAAGAAAAATAAGCTGGCTGATCAATAATTTATACAAAGAGTACCAACTGCAGACATAATAACTGTAATGTTTGCAAAGCAATCTCTCTGCTCTCCAGGCTTAACAGTAAAGGCAAACTAGCAACACTGTTAATTTCCAACTCCTACAGATAAGAATACAAACAAATTACTTAAAATTATATTTTGCTCAACATTTAGCATGCCTCGATGGGATAAAATAAAATTTAATTATGATGCAACTTGTGCAGGATGCAAAGCTGTTTTGTTTTCCAGCACATTTTATTATGAAAGGACATTCATTTGGAACATCAATTATGGAGAAATAGTATGTTTCAAAGAGTTGACTTGGGTCAGGCAGGCTCTTCTAAGAGTTATTCAGACATGGAAACAGATTGACACTGTTTAACTTCAAAGAAAGTTACAGAGTTTTACAGAGCCACAACCTGAAATACAATACTGCAAGCTCTGATCCCAGTCAACTGTCAAGAAAACATACCTTGTCTTTAGAGTTCATGGGAAAAAAGGACAATGGCTTGGAAAATGTGACCATCATTAGCATCCGGTGAATCTTGGGGTGTTCAATTAATGGTAAGCCTCATTTGCATGGAAGCAAGATGTGTCCTTTCTACCTAACAAATGTGGGTCATAAAATGTAAGCATTATTTTCTGGAAATTTTTGAAAATATACTTTAGTAGACTTCCATATTTATTACTGCTTTGCTTTTTATAGTGTCCACATATGTAGAGTGTGACATTTTTGTTTTTTGTTTTTTTTTGCTGATGGCTTTTAAAGCAGGAAAAGAAGGTTTGAGAGGAGAATTGAAGGATCCCAAATTGCACACTGTGTATATATTTGAGTTTAAACCAGAATGTACATTTCTGAGGTTCACATCTCCATCACTCTTTTTGTCTGTTCACTTCTTGGAGGTGGGGGGTGGGGTAGGGGTGGGAGGAGGACCCGGTAGGACAAAGAGACTTTGCTATCAGAGTTGTAAAATGGTGTATTACTCTGTGAGCAATTGCACTTGGAAAGGAACCAGTAATTTATATGAGAAGTGTTTAAGATCGCCTGTTCACCCAGTGATCCATGCCAGGTCAGTTCCAGTAATGCTAGAAAACAAAAGAAGGTGCACATCACTGGGAAAAAGACACCTTATCTGCCTTAAGAGCTTGTGAAGGGAAGCACTAAAATGCCATTTTCTCAAATGAACTGGTCATTACCATTTAAAATCCTGAGGGGCTGTGGGACTGGGGAGGAGAGGAAGAATTTTTCTTTTGATTTAACAGGGCTCTGAAGTGCTAGTTTTAAGGGGGAGGTGTTTTGTTGTGATTGTCTCAGCTTTATGTTTTAGCAAAGGTTAAATCTTGTAACCAAAGTGCCTTTTTTAAACAATGCAATGGGAAAGGATGAACACAAAGGCTTTGAGGATATACTTGGCCTATTTTAAACTTAGAAATTAACTTTTAAAAATGACCGGTACTAATAGCACTGCAACCCCCTACTAATAATGTCCATGCCAGGTTGTAATTGTTAATTTTTTACTTGAATAGATTTTTCCATTCAACCCCTCACTCTACCAGTTTTCAGGAGGAGACTGTGGGATACTGACAGGGCATTATGTAAGAAATCGCTACCTATGAATTCTTCACAGGCCTTTACTCTTGTTTAACTAAAAGTATAGGCGCTCTGAGTATAATGAATGGCATTGGAGGGGCAGGAGGAAAGAAGATTGTACGCTTGCCAACCTCAGGCACATGCTTTCCTCATATGTCCTAAAGTTATTTTCGTTTTTGAACAAGAGTTCAGTTCATTCAGAAGTCCAGCCTATCCGTACTTGTGTAGTTAGAGAAGGAGCTAAAGAAAATGACACTTTCTGATGATGTAAGTCAGTATTTATAACTTAATGATTGCCTCAAGATTCAGCACATCCAGGAATCTTTGCTGAGTGATCCTTGTGTGCCCTAATAACTGTCACCATGCATTCCAATGGGCAAGGCAATTATCTTATGCTTTTACACTTGTTGATATGTTTCTCTTCAGGTGGTCTCAAGTCATTTCTATTCCTTTCAAACAGCTACTATAATGCTTTGCACTTTCTGCATGCTCAATAAATGTCAACTGGATAATTAAAACTGCCTCTATATTATGCCACCCATTTCCTTTGTTCCCAAATCGTGTAAACTGCTCTTTCTCAAACCACATATGACTTGATTCAGACTAGGATATTGAAGAGTAACAAAATCTTAGATATGCTCATTTCTGCTTTAATATCCAGCTAATTTAGGAAAATTCTTGAGGCAAAAAAATTCACAGATGCTAATAAACTGGGTTTCAGATTGCTGGAAAAGAGAATGTTAGACCTATAGCAAAGGCTTGTATCTGGGACCTACACAGAGAAAATGTTTCTACCTGGGGAGCACTGGGCGTCTTCACCAAGACGGAAACTACACGTGAGGCTCTGAAGTGCTGCCACAGCAGATGAGGAAATGCAGGATTGTGTGTGCAACAATTTGTACAGCTGCTACGTTAGTACTACCATCACTTTCGTGTAACTCACATTCTCCCTTATACAAAGCACACTTACTTTTGTGTACTGATTGTATACTGGTTGCTAATGATGTAAAGAAGAGAAAGGTATTCATCCTGAACAAACTTTCATACACATTATCTCAATTGCATCTTATTGCTATAACATGATTGAAATGTGCTAGGGGAGCCTAGAAGATCATCTCATCCTGCGATTGCAGTTCTCCTCCTGCTACTTCTCCATCCTATGACCAGGCCTGACACCACCAGTGGTTCTCAGATCTGTTCGTGAAAGCTCAGAGGCAATCTCAGAAAAATTCCCAGTGCCCTAGCCAGTTTGGCTCAGTGTATAGTGTCGGTCTGCAGACTGAAGGGTCCCAGGTTTGATTCTGGCCAAGGGCATATGCCTGGGTTGCAGCCTTGATCCCTAGTAGGGGATGTGCAGGAGGCAGCTGATCAGTGATTCTCTCTCATCATTGATGTTTCTATCTCTCTCTCCATCTTCCTTTCTCTCTGAAATCAATCAAAATATATATATATTTAAAAAGAAACATTCCCAGCATAGAACTGTAGGGTCAGTCTATTAGATTCACCTCTGATCTTGGAAAAGAGGAAACTGACAATTAGCAAAATATGAGCGCTTCCTTTTATACTCACAAGGAGTTGTGGCTTAAGCCAAGTAGACTCAAGTCCTCACTGATTCCCCCTACCCCCAACCCCAACTCTCCATGAAGGAGACCTTTTTGAAATAAGCAGAGGAAAATCTTTTCTTTTTTTCATTTCTTATAGAAGGGAACTGAACAAACAATAAACTGGCAGAGTTGGATCTGGACTCACGGTTCTCTGCCTGTTTCTCCCACTATGTGACAGTGCAGTGGCTATCATCTAGTATGATATCACTGTATGATGTACACATATATTGAATTTCTGTAAGTTCTAATAGAGCTACTGATAGTCTCAGTGGCTATGCACAGTGTGCTACAATGCAGCATGATGAGGGTGGGGAATCCTGAAAAAGAGTTAGGGAAATACTGTGATTTCAGGATAAGATTTTGAAATCTTTAGAATTTCTTAACTGATATGTGATGTTAGAAAGTCAAACTGCAAAAACCCCTGGAGTTTCTTGACTTTTGTGACTAACCCTGTTTTCCTTAGTTAAAAAGAGCAGCATCTACCAATTAAAGCCACCTGTTGAAGTGCTTTGCAAAATCAGGAATTAAACCCGAAGTTGACTGTGTCAACACATTCCTTTTCTGTAGTCTCTTCCCAACTATAGTTTACTTTTCCATAGGGGACTATCCAACCTCTTTCTCCTACTGTTTTCATCCTGATTTCAAGAAAGGTCACTCCATGCCAACTTTTCCCCCCAAGAGTTGATTCAGGGTCACTCCCAGCTACTCCCAGCAGAGCAATAGCATGCCCTCCTGCTGCCCCATTTAAATTGTCTGAACTGCATGGCTTTTTCATTTACTCTCCCTTTAGAATGAAGCTGCAAAGTAGAGAAGACTTGAATGGTCTTGTATCTTCAAAGAAGTGCCTTGAGCTCTGGAATGTAACAAAGTGGGAGAAACCACTGAACTCCAGGAAATGTCAACAATGAGGTGGGAAGGCCTGGGCAAGTGGATAAGGGCCTTACCCTAGGCATTTTCTAGGGCAAGGCAACCAACTCAGCTGAACAAGAAAATGGGTCTTTTTCCCACAAAAACTAATTGAACTGATCTTGAAGCACATTGATAATAGCATGTGCACAAATTTAAGTACAAGCTGTCCAGGAGGTTCTTTGTTACATTTTTCTGTAAATGATTTGTTTGACAAATTGATGATGATTATTACTAAAGAATTAACATTTTCAATAGTCTGAACATTTTGGTCCTAATAGGAACTTGAAGACATAAAACATTATTTAAAGAGACATGAGCAAAGTAATTTTAATAGCTAGAATGCATTTACATTTAGTTGTAGTCTATCTCAAATTGAACGTAAAGAAAAACAAAAATGTTCCCAAATGCTACATGTCAATAGTAGCAATTAGAGGTTTAATTACTTCTAAGAACAGAATATGAAAATATAGAATTAATATCGTATAACTGATCAGCTGTTGAAAATACAGGTATCAGAGAGCACATTCAGCAACTAAACAAACAGTATTTTACATTGCAAATGTAGAGATAAACTCATGACTTCAATATTGTTTTTAACCTTAATATTCAGAAATAATTATCATCAATTTCTTGATAAGTTTTCTTAGCCAAAATATTTTGGTAAATTTAACTACTACTTGCTGAATATCAAAAAGAAGCCTCCAAATCAGGAATGGCCAGAAGTAAATATGCAAAATGATGTGTATACATGTTGGATTTATGTATGTTAATGTCATTAACTATTACACAACAGATATTCAAAGTCAATTTCAAAGTAATGCTGTATTAAAAATCTATTAGATTTGTATGGCAACTAACACTGAATAATTTTAAAAGAATGTTTTCTATGAAAATGTATTTACATTTTTACAGTTTGATAATATCTTATTTTAATAATATAATGACTAAAATATCTTTTCTTAGTTTCTCTACACAGAAACAGTTTCAAGGAATTACTTTGCACACATGCCTATTTTCAGCATTTTCTAAATAGTAATTACTTTCTTTAGATTTGTAGTTTATAACTCATGGTATTTTTGGTATCCAAAAAAATCCTATTTACTTTTTGTTTGCATTGAAGTAATTTTAGTCTAAAAGCACTCACTAATCATAACAACACAGCAGAGGATTGTTTTGTAAACATTTTACTTTATTATCAGCCTTTGTTTTCCAATACAATGCTTTAAAAATATCCTCTGTTGTATAAAAGACATTGTTGCAAAAAGGCAGTTCAAAACTTGTCCTTCCCTTCCTTTCATTGATCTGTTGCCTCTTAGGTAATATGAACAGCTGTCTCCAGCTCACCCACAAGCAAGTTGAACATAATAATAAGGTAGTGTTACTGGCCCGTATCTATGAATAGTTATAAAGAGGGTGCCAGTTCTTTTCCATTAAAGATAAGGTAACAAAGATACCACAGAGAAGAAAACTGGTTAGCAAAAACAAGCGAGTGCTTCTGACTTGAAGAATTAGTTACTTCTCTGGTAACCACTGAGTTTCTTTCAGCTGGTTTCCAATAAGGTGAAGGTGCCCTCTGTAGGAGACTCCCAGTAAATGCTGCTGCTTTATATTTTGTTGACAACATAAAAGTCCCCCTCCCCACCCCATTTTCAAATGATAAACAAATAAACACAAGTTTGAACTCTTTATAAATCCTAGAAGGAAATTAGTACAAAGCCCACAATCAGCTATGAAAAGAAAGTGCCCTTTCAAAATGATAGAAATTGAACACTGAGAAAGCTGTACAGCACATTGGTGTTTGATATTTACTGACATTATGGTATGTAATAGAATGGGTATTATAAATCCAGAGGTGTTGCTGAAAGCAGGAAGACAGAAGGTCTTGGCATAGTTGAGTGAAAAGTGGATCTGAACAGAAAAATCCGCAAGCACAAAGAGACACATTCACCACCTAATAAATACACCTCCCCAAAAGGTCTTCTTATCTTCCCTTCTTATAAAGGTTACCATAATGCAGATTCATTATCAGTCCCACTGGGTAACATATAGTTCAGTAAGAAATTGCTTTTGTTAGCATGTTCATGGAAAGAGATTAGCTATTTCCCCAGATCTCTTGGGACTATTTGAAATTTTGGGAATTCTCTCTGTAATTTAAAATGAAAGTTAAAGCCAATGTGAATAGACTAGGGAAAATCTCACAGATTAAACCTCTCCATCTGGAAGTTTCTTCATTACTCATTGCAAAAGTACAAGCTGAAATCACATTTGTTATAAACAGAAAAGTTTTCATCAGTAATAATGCAATTACATGTGTATTAATGTTTTGATAGTTAAGTAGTTTGCAAAGAAACACCTAAAAGTTAATTGTTTAACAGTGTTTTGGGTTTCATTTTTGGTCTTTATTGACTTTGTGTAGTACCTAAGATTTATCATTGAAGCTATCTATTTACATTTTTGGACTATGACTTCAGCCTCTATGGAATGTGTGTAGGAGAGTCTAGTATCACCTGTATTGCAAGTTAGGGGATGAACAAGTAGGCATGGAAGCATAAAACAAGGGGATATCTGCCTCCTTTTACTTATTTGATTTCAATTTGTCTCCCGTTATCAGCAAACATACCTTCTCTTTGAATCTATTTCCCTGTAGCACCTAGTACATATCTCAACTACAGAAACATTTATGCAGCAATTACTATATATGCCAGGCTCTGTGTTAAATAATATATATATATATTATCTCATTTAATCCTCATAACACATGAAAAAAACAGGCAACTATTTTTTTTGACAGGCAATTATTTTTATCCCCAAATAAAAAAAGAGGTAACTAAGTCTTGAGAGGTGAAATTGCTTCCCCAGCTTTCTTCAGGACCTTCTTTATTGTCCAATATAATATACTCCCTTCTGATCTCATTTATTTTCCCACCTGACTATCTTTCACATGTTCAACTTATTTGCCTCCCTGTTTTCTTAATACAACTGCCTGGTGAATCCCCAGCCAGGATTAAAGCAGCAATCTGCTATTCCTCTGGATGAGTGAGCATTGCTAAAGACTCTCCCACAGCTATGCAGATTGGTGTCCTTAATTACTGATGATTCTTAGTTATGAGCTTTAAATTTAAGCTAGTTTATACAGAAAGGGTATTGAATAAGCTCACATCATCACATTAATAGGAGGTCAGGGCTCCAGGTAGTCTCAGAGATGACTACAACCAGATATTCAAACATTTGCTCATATATCTCTAAACTCTGAAGACACAATTTTCCAGGATATCTGCCTCAGTTTCTCAGTCTGGCTTATTCCACACAGCTGGATTCATTGTGCCTAGCAGCAACCATGCTCAATGCTTTTAACTCCTCCACCAGAGATGAGATTAGTGTTCTTGATATACGAGGTAAAAAAAAATCCCCCTCAGTGTATATAATAAAAGCCCAGCAACCGTTGTGGCAGAATGACAGTAACAACCAATCACTATGATGAGCCAGCCACAGGGGTTGCCACCAGTGCCACTGCTGAGCCTGAGGGCCCCAGGGCCAGTTGCGCAGCCACCGCCAAGGCGCTGGAAAAGAAGAATGCAAAGGTGGCCAGCATGAGTGTGCAGCTTGAGATGAAGGCTCTGTGGGATGAATTAAATCTGCTGGGCACTGAGATGAGCATCACCAAGGCTGGCAGGTCAGGGAACCCTTCTCCCCGCTGTGATCCGCCCCACATGGTGCCAGTCTTGGACAGTGGGCTTTGGCCCAATCCACATGAGCAAGACTAGGGGGCGTAGCCAGGCCACTTGTGGGTCCCTCTTGGCGTGGGCCAGCTCCTTCGTTCTCCAAGTCCCAGCTCTAGCAACAGCCACCTTGCATGCTGGGCCAGATGGTACTGCTCAGGAGGCCAGGAAGGCGGAGGAGAAAAACCCTGTGGACCTGCCACCTGACCAGTAGCCCATGACCCGGGCACCACCAGAAATAGACCGGCTCAGAGTACACCAAGCTTGGGGGGAAGGCAGCTGGCTGTGGGGGTCCTTGCCATCAGCCAGTTCCTGGTGGATCCCACCTCAAAGGAAACTCGGCCTTTGGTTCCTTAGTTTAGTCTATCCCGGTTAAAGAGGAGCAGTTAGGCACATTTTAGGGGAGAATTAAGACTCTAAAACAGTGTGTTCTGTTCCGGGGAGACTGCTACCTGGTTGTCTTAGGCCTAAATTCCGGGTGATTGTGGGGCTTGGCTCTGCCACTGGGGCCATGTCTTCCAATTGCCTGTATTTTTTGTAAGGACCCAAAGAGAAGAAGGGGAACAAGTTTTTCGATGCAAAGGTGAGTGTCGGGCTGTGTCTAATGCACACACAGAGACACCAGGTCTGAGTCTGCCTGGCCAAAGAGAGCTCAGGGCCTGTTTGCAGAACCTTCTGGTGGATTTAGTATCCTTGCTGAGGCCATCCTCCCTGAGAAGCCTGGGTCCATGATCAGCTCCAGCTCAGTGGGTCTTCTCCAGGCCGCTCCCTCCGGTTGACCCTGTCCCCGATCTTCCCCCCTAACCTGATCATGTCGGCCAACCTTCTGCAGCCCCTCCCCTGGCCAACTGGACTTCAACTATGCATGAATTTGTGCACCGGGCCTCTAGTGTGTGTGTGTGTGTGTGTGTGTATACACACATATTAGTGACTTGGTGCACAAATTCATGCACATTAAAAGGGGATTAATTAGAGGAAGTAATTTAATATTGCGATTTGCCCTTTCTCTATAATAGAAGTGTCAGAGATGAAAGAAAATTAGTAAAATGTATATGAAAACCTTCATCCTGTCAGAATCTGGGGCACAACATGGGACCCAGAGTCAAGTCCCTGCCCCCCCCCACATGCACCTCAAAATCATGTGAGACCCAGACCCAGCCAGCCCCCCGATCCTATTGGGCTAGATCCAGACCCAGCCAGTCTCACCCTTGTCAAGGTTTTAACATTTTAAGAAAATGAACACATTTTGAAATCAGTCTAAGGGCCTGGATCCTTGAAATTGGGAAAGAAAATTCTATCTTATGTCACTTTTCCAAGGGCATATATAAGTTTAAAAGTGAGAATCCAGGAGGAGAAACCAAGATGGCAGCATAGGTAAGCACATAAACCGCTGCCTCGCACAACAATTTCAAGACTACAACTAAAAGACAGAACGGACACCATCCAGAACCACAGGCAAGCTGGCTGAGTTGAAATTCTACAACTAGAAGGAAAGAGAAAAGTTCATGGAGAATTGGAGGAATGGCAAAGGGTTGAGGTGCAGCAAAGGGTCTTTGTGCATGCAGAGAGGAAGGGTGGCTGAGAGCCAGGCTGACTTTCTCTGGTGGGAGGGGGAAGGAAGCCCCTGACTGCGCTGAACCCCTGTTCCAACTGCACTGAACCCCAGTTCCGGGTGAAACCCCATGGACCCAGGCTCATACAGGGGGAGTCTGGACTGTCAGGTAGAGAGAAAGGCACTCAGAGACTCAGAGACCTGGGGGAGGGGATGTGGAGGCACGCGCGCCAGTGCACACAAAGACTGAGGAGGTTGCCACAGGCTTTGCCTAGCAGAAGGGAGTCGGAAGCTCCTGACTGCACTGAACCCCAGTTCTAGGTGAGCCCCTGGGGACCCATGCTCTTACGGGGGGAATCTGGACTCTTGGGCAGAGGCTCGGCAGCTGGAGAAAGCAGAGGTCTGGAGGCGTGCGCATGCACAAGGGCAGGGCTGATGGGAAGCCAAGACTTTCTGCTCCACCCTGAGACTCCACCCCATCCAAGCTGAGCACAGAGGCTTTTGCAATTTGGCAAGTCTAATTCTATAAGGCTGTCTCCAACACCGAACTTCTCCAAGCTTAGACACAGCTGACCCTCACAGCCAACTGGCCTGGAGGCCAATTCCTCCCAGTGATACCAACAACAATCAAGACTTAACTACAACAAGGCTGTACACACAGTCCACAAAGGGGTGCATCAAGAGTGTCCACCTCAGGTTAACTGGGGAGGCCGACCCACTGGACCATATAGGAAAGCTAGCACACAAAGCTACCCTACCAACTCAGGGAAGCAGTGAAAATGTGGCGACAAAGAAACAGATCACAAATGAAAGAAATGGAGGAAAACAAACAACTGGATATAGAATTCAAAACCATGGTTATAAGGCTTTTCAAGAATATCCTAGAAAAGGCCGATAAATATAACGAGACCTTCGAAGATATGAAAAAGGACCAACTAGAAATTAAACATACACTGACTGAAATAAAAAATATTACACAGAGACCCAACAACAGACTAGAGGAACACAAGAATCAAGTCAAAGAATTGAAATACAAAGAAGCAAAAAACACTCAACCAAAAAGCAAAAAGCAAAAAAAAATCCAAAAAGTTGAAAATTGTGTAAGAAGCCTCTGGGACAACTTCAAGCCTACCAACATCAGAATTATGGGGGTGCCAGAAGAAGAGAGAGAGTAAGATACTGAAAACCTATTAGAAGAAATAATGACTGAAAACTTCCCCCACCTGGTGAAAGAAATAGACTTACAAGTCCAGAAAGCACACAGAACCCCAAACAAAAGGAATCCAAAGAGGATCACACCGAGACACATCATAATTAAAATGCCAAGAGCAAAAGACAAAGAGAGAATATTAAAAGCAGCAAGAGAAAAACAGCTAGTTACCTACAAGGGAGCACCCATACAATTGTCAGCTGATTTCTCAACAGAAACTATGCAGGCCAGATGGGAGTGGCAAGAAATCTACAAAATGATGAATAGCAAGAACCTACAACTGAGATTATTCTACCCAGCAAAACTATCATTCAGAATTGAAGGGCAGATAAAGAGCTTCACAGATAAGAAAAAGCTGAAGGAATTCATCACCACCAAACCAGTATTATATGAAATGCTGAAAGGTATTATTTAAGAAGAGGAAGAAGAAAAAAGTAAAGATAAAAATGATGAACAACAAATACATATCTATCAACAAGTGAACCTAAAAATCAAGTGAATTAAAAACCTGAGGAACAGAATAAACTGGTGAATATAATAGAATCAGGGGCATAGAAAGGTAGTGAACTGATAATTCTCAGGGGGAAAGGGGTATGGGGGAGGGTGCAGGAAGAGACTAGATAAAAATCGTACACCTGTGAATGAGGACAGTGGGGGAGAGGGAGGTAAGGGCAGAAGGTGGGGTAGGAACCGTGTGGAGGAGAGCTATGGCAGGAAAAAGGAGAAACAATTGTAATAATCTGAATAAAGATTTATTTAAAAAAAAAAAGAAAGGAAGAAAGTGAGAATCCAGATTTTTGCATGTATCCTGACTTTCATACTAGTGTTCTTCCTATTCTGATTATAGCAGTGAGAAAAGAGTGATATAATTTCTGGAAGGAGGAGAATAAAGGTAGGACTTTATTAATGACTTTCTACCTCAATTGAACCAGAGTAGCAATTGATTTATATGTTATTTTTCCTTATTCCACATAGTTAAAGAAGTGTTTCTATGCTAGAAATAAAGATGAAAACCACTGATTGAATAGATGTGATATTTCTTTGAAGATACAAACTCTGATTTCTTAAGCATCCTATTTTCATATTCTATGATAACCAGAAAATCAATGAGAGTCATTTTTGTGTTCTGTATGTCATTCTTTATGTAAATATTATCACTTTTCCCTAAGATTTTAAAATTAGACAATTAAAAGTTCATACAGTCAAGTTTTCTACCTAGCAAAGTGATAGATATCTATTTGAAATATTCTGTTTGAGATCATAATCGTTTCATACTTTTCAATGTTATTTTTTTATAATTTAAAAATATTTATGCATTTTATTCATAGAGATGTGATAATGATTCATCCTGTGGTGTATCTACATGCATTTCTGCCTGCTCTCCCTTCCTACATCCCAGAATCACCTTGGTACACTAGCCCAGGTACTTTCGGAAATGTTGACTCTCTCCAGCAACAAGCCATCAGTTGCCTAAAGTCATTAGGCATATTCTTGTGTTCCCTGGTCTCTGGCATGTGCTCAGGGGGGATGGGCATGGACTTTGTGTGTACAAAGAACCTTGACATTCTCACATGGAATGCTGAGATAGAAATATAGGCTCTCTCTTTCTTGTAGGTAGCAGTGGGGGAATGCGGTCCTGACTGCTTGTGGCAGACTCTTAGCAGTCCTGTTGGGATGGCGACTTGAGATGAGGCAGGTAGCCCAGAAAGCAGAACAGAAAGAAAGAAACACTATTAACTCCAGCAACCATGGAGTCTACCCTACCTCTGGGCTTCCACTTATGAGAGCTAATGAGCCCACTTGTTGTTTGTGCCATATGACATTCTTCTCATGGTCCTCACCACATAAATGAAGTCCCAAATTACAGCAACCTTAAAGAAAACAAAAAACTGCAAAGGCTATAAGTAATGAGAAAAAAAATTGACTGTGACTGAAGATGGGTATTAGAGTCAGGGTGTCCATGCTTTGCAAAAATTAATCCAGTGATAAAAAAAACATATAATAAGAGACTTTTAAAAAGTTCTGAAGATGGATAGTGGGAAATTGTCACACAACACTTCAAATGAACTTACTGTCACTGAAGTCTACCCTGAAAAGTGGTTAAATAGTCCATTTATGGTATGTAAATTTTACACAATGACCATTGATAGCACGAAATTTGATGCATAAATTCAACGATAAATGCTTCATTTTTTTGCCCCAACAATGAGAGTCTATGTGGATGGCCAGCAGTACATATAGAAGCCGGGACCAGGAGAAGCCACATGTATGTGAGTGAGGACACAATATTCTCTCTTTGTCTTTGAATGTTTTACTGTTTTATTTAATGTACAAAAATTAATGTTGCTGTCCAACTGACATAACTTCAAAGCAACTTAATTTTAAAAATGATAGATATCGATGTTTAGATTTTAAAATATAATGGGTTAGTTTGGCATCAATGGATCTCCAGATAGAAATACTAACTCTAACTTGGAGACAACCATCTATTTACCCATTTAAAGTGTGAATCCTTCTCCATGATCTCACTCATTTGTGGAATATAATGAACAACATAAACTGATGAACAAAAATAGATCCAGAGACAGAGAAATATCAATCAGAACATCAAACCTCAGGAAGGTAGGGGAGGGAGGGGGTAAGGGGGACAGATCAACCAAAGGACTTATATGCATGCATATAAACCTAATCAATGGACACAGACAACAGGGGGGTGAGGTCATGAATGGGAGGTGGGGGGTAATGAGGGAATAAGGACACATATGTAATACCTTAATCAATAAAGAAATTTTAAAAATAAAAATAAAAATAAATAAAGTGTGAATCCTACATTAAAGCACTGTCAGGAATTCTTCTGTGATGGAGATTGCACGGCTCCTTGAGGAGTCTCTCTGCCGCTAGGTCGCGGGACCACGGGGAAGTGCCTCTTCAACTGAGCAGAAGCCTTCAGTCCTCATTCCATCCATACATCAAATCCAACTTTCATATAATTATAATATTTTACATTTATTTAGTTCTTCTTATGTGCAGGATCATACTAAATGCTTTACGTGTACAACCTCATTCTATCTTTATAGCAACTGTAGAAAGTAATTGGTGCTTTTATTCTTGTTTCTGTTTAAATAAGAAAATTGTTAGTTTTATGTAAAAAAAACGGAAACAGACAAGCCAAAAAAAAAAACCAAAAAACAAAAAAACAGCAGAGTATATCTCTTCAAAGAGTTTTCATGACCTAGCTTGTTTTACAATAAAACAAACTGGATTTCTATTTTCTGCTTCAACTTCTTCAAAATATCCCATAAACTGGTGATGTTTAAGGGCACAGCATGAAGAAAATTTATAATCTTAATCGCTTTCTCAAAACATAATGTAATGAATCTCACTTACGGTGTTTTGTGATGCAATGGCAATAGAACTTACTTCCTCTTTGTAATTTAAATAAACTATTGAGGTATCCTATTTACTTCTTTTAT
Source organism: Corynorhinus townsendii (assembly GCA_026230045.1). Lineage (NCBI taxonomy): Eukaryota > Metazoa > Chordata > Mammalia > Chiroptera > Vespertilionidae > Corynorhinus > Corynorhinus townsendii. The sequence continues at coordinate 65,733,317 of JAPDVU010000003.1, read as the reverse complement.
TATAGGCACCTTATCTGTGACAAATGATCTGTTTTCCTCATTTAGAATAAACTTTTTAGCTTTCTTGCCAACAATGATTATGATTATTTTCCGTTAGTTCAATTGTGTTAGTGAACTGGGACTCAATATTATTATTATTATTAGTTCTGAAAATGTCCAGTTTTTTGCATTTACAAAACGCAAATGTAAAATCTTATTTTAATTTATAAATACTTTTCATGCCTATATATATTCCTTTTCCCTCTGTATATACCTTATGTATTATGGATTCATGAAAAAGAAACACTTAGGATGACTAAAGGCCCAAGAAGCTCAAATAATTTAAAATTAAAACACTTCACTCAACCACTGAAAATACTCTTAATTTGAAGTATTTTATAACAACACCAGTTTCTTTGTATTTCTTTATGTCCCTCCACTCCTCATTACTACAATTTTTAAAATTTATGCTTTTATTTAAGTAAGTCAGTATACAATCTTATATTGGTTATATTAGTTTCAGGTGTATAACATAGTGATTCACCAGTTTTATACCTTACAATGTGATCACGCCAATAATTCTAGTAATAACCTGTCATCATGTAAACTATCACAATAATATTGACTATAATCCTCTTCTCTTTTCACCTATCCCCCAAATACACCCTTTTAGTAATATCCCTTTAGTCCCTGTTTCAATGACTCTGTTTTTGTTTTGTTCATTTTATTTTGAGATTCCACATACAAGTGAAACCATATGATATTTGTCTTTCTCTGCCTGATACATGTCTCTTAGCAAAATACCCTCTAGATCTACCTATGTTGTTGCAAATGGCAAGATTTCATTTTTTATTGTTACATAACATATTAATATATCTTTATCTTTATCTTTATATTTTTTCACATCTTCTTTATTCATTGATTGGTGAACACTTAGGTTGTTTCTATATCTTGGTTATTGTAAATAATGCTGCAATGAACATAGGGATGCATGTATCTTTTCAAATTAGTGTTATTATTTTCTTTGGATAAATACACAGAAGTTGGCTTATTGGGTTGTATGGTATATCTATTTTTAGTTTTTTGAGGAATCTCCATACTCTTTTTGATAATCGCTGCACAAGTTTGCAGCCCCACCAACAATACCCTTTTCTCCACATCCTTGCCAACACACTATTTGTTGACCTTTTTATAATAACCACTAGAGGACCAGTGCATGAAATTTGTGCATGGGGTGTGTGTGGGGGGGTGTTCCTTAGTCCAGCCTGCACCCTCTTTAATCTGGGATCCCTCTCACAATCCAGGACTGCTGGCTCCCAACCACTCGTCTGCCTGCCTGCCTGATTGCCACTAACTGCTTCTGCCTGCCAGCCTGACCACCCCTAACCACTCCCCTGCCAGCCTGATTGATGCTTAACTGCTCCCCTGCCAGCCTGTTTGCCCCTAACTGCCTTCCCCTGCAGGCCTGGTCACCCCCAATTGCCCTCCCCTGCAGGCCTGGTCATCCCCAACTGTCCTCCCCTGCAGGCCTGGTACCCCCAACTGCCCTCCCTTGCTGGCCATCTTGTGGTGGCCATCTTGTGTCCACATAGGGGCAGCCATCTTTGACCACATGGGAGCAGCCATCTTGTGTTGGAGTGATGGTCAATTTGCATATCACTCTTTTATTAGATAGGATTCTGACTTGAGTGAGATTGTATCTCATTGTGGTTTTGATTTGCATTTACGTGGTGATTAGTGATGTTGAGCATCTTTTCATATGACTATTGGATATCTATGTGTCCTCTGTGGAAAAGGGTCTTTTCATGTTCTCTGCCCATTTTTCTATGGGTTCATTTATTTTTTTGTGTTATTAAGTTGTGTGTTTCCTATATAATTTTTGGATATAAACCCCTTATCAGATATATCATTTGTGAATATATTCTCCCAGGTAGTAGGTAGCCTTTTGTTTCGTTGAAGATTTCCTGTGCTGTGCAGAATTTTTTTAGTTTAATGTAGCCCATTTCTTTATTTTTTCTTTTGTTTCCCTTGCATAAGAAGACATGTCCAAAAAGATATTACTCAGACTGATGTCAGATAGTTTATTTTCTATGTTTTCTTCTAGGAGTTTTACAGGTTCAGGCCTTTCCTTTAATTATTTAACCCATTTTGAGTTTATTTTTCCACATGATGTAAGAGTGCTCCAATTTCATTTTTTTGCATTTATGTGTCCAGTTTTCCCAACACCACTGTTGAAGAGTGTCATTACGCCTGTGTATATTTTCACCTCCTTTGTCATAAATTAGTAGATCAAATAAGTAAGGGTTTATTTCTGGGATCTCTATCCTGTTCCATTTATTTATATCTGTTTTGGTTCCAGTACCATACTGTTTTGATTATTATAGCTCTGTAGTATAGTTTGAGATGAGGGAGCATGATGATACCTTCAACTTTGTTCATTTCTCACTACTAAACTTTTATAAGACACATATGTAACACTTTAGTTAATAAAAAAATTTAAAAAATGAACTTTTAAAAATCTAAATGAATATACAAGTAAGTTTTGTACTTGTTTGGATTATACATACTACTTTATCTCTACTGTAGTTAATGATCTTCCTTTGAAAGCCTTACTTTCAGTTCCATCCTGTAACCTGCAACCTCCCAACATACTGCTCCATTTACTCTGTCTTGCTCTCTCTCCATCATGTCATGGAGAGTCTTGGTTAAAGCTGGGTAAAGTGGAGAGGGCTTACTGAAAATAGTGTCACTAAACCCTTTAAACCTCCTTCCTTAACGTTGTTCCTCCAGTAACAAGAAATTGTTTTTTGTTTTATTTTGTTATTTTGTTTTGCTTTATCTAGGAGTAGCTGGTTTAGGGTTCATGCACACTATTCTAGTAGCATATACACCTCAGCACTAAATGTCTTTGTGACTCTTCAGGATAAAAGACATTACTTAGTGCCCTTTATCTTTTAAATAAGACTTCACTATTACAGTTTAAAAACTAAAGTAAAATTTAAAGGTTGAGGAATAGAAATAAAGAAAAAGATACTTGTCTTGCCCACTCATGTTTTACTATAAATCAAAATAAAGCAATCATTAAAATTACTTATTTTAATCCATTTGATATGTGCCACACAGAATTTGCAGGGCAGTGGAATATTATACATTTAATATCTCAGTAGTCATAACCATTAAAATAATCATAATAACACTCTATACTTACAGAGTACCTTTCATCCAAGGATCTCAAAGCCCTTTCTAAACATTAATTAGTTCTCCTAACACTTCTGCCAGACAGATAAATATTATTATCCCCATTCCTCTGGTGAAGAAACTGACACACTGAGGTAGTGACTGGCCCCAGGCTGTTTAGTAAGGCTGTGGTAATTCTAAGGGTGAGATCTTAGTGAACAACATTTCATCCTGTGCATTCCTATTTCATTACTTTGCATTCATTCTGTGTTCCCAGGGTTATTTCAAAATTGTCAATGAGCTGTAAAATAATTTTAAGAATATACACAAATCCCCAATGAAACTAATAAAAAATAGGATCAAAGGAATAGGATAGCATGTGAACAATTCCCTGACATTCATTTCTAAATCTCTGTTACCTAAATGTCACAACAAATAAGTTAAAAGTCTATAATTAATTTGTACTTGCCATGACTTTTCTCCAAGTTTTTGTAATTGTGCCCCATTGCTGTTTCTATTTTCTATGCTTTACTAGTTCAATTTTTTTTTTGTGGTATTTCACATAGAGTAATTTAACTCTCTAGTTGATTCAGTTTCTTTTAAATTGAGATGTTGCAGATAAAAATTGAAAATATCTGCATTGGTTTCTTTTATACATATGATGCTGAAATTTGTAAAAACACAGACAAATTTACATGAAATTTATAGTAGCAATAGGGGAATAGGTGAAATAAGTGAAGGGAGTTGAAGGGTACAAATTTTCAGTAATAAAATATAAAAGTTACAGCAATGTAACTAACAGCATAGAGTATATAGTCAATAACACTGTAATAATTTTGTATGGTGACAGAAGGTACCTAGACCTATTGTGGTGATCACTTTGTAATGAATATAAATATGGAATCACTATGTTGTACACCTGAAACTAATATAATATTGTAAGTCGATTATACTTCAATGAAGAAAAAAGAAGAAAAAAATTGTAACCAGATGCCAGACCCAGCTCTTTTGCAAAAAGAGTTCTGATTTAAAATATTGCAGTTAGTCTTTTAATAAAAACATGTTTTAGTCTAGTTTTAAAAATAATGACTAATAATTAAATATTTTCAGAAGGTTAAAAAAATTATAGTGCCAGAAGTGTATAGATAGTGTCATAGATACTCAAAATCTCATAAATCAATTCAGAACTAGTTATGCTAATAGTTTATAAATGTTAATTATAGAGTCTGGGATCTCCTAATGTTAAGTTAGAGTCTTTTAAATAGATAATATTAAGTTTGGTTTCAGAGCATCTACTTAACCAAGTCTAGAAAGTTAGTAGAGATGGAGGATAAAAGTGATTTATATTTGCTTTCTTTTTAATCATTTACTAATACCCTAAAGTTATTCAAGTAAATTCACTTTTATTTAAAGCATTTTAACCTTGTGGTATAAAATGCTTATCACATCATCTTAATATTTTGTCCTTATTGAAATATGTCTCAACTTTGATCCACTTTCCTGTAGTTTCCTTTTCCTTACTCTTCCTGTTTATTTTCTATCCAACTTCTTGCTATTGTGTTTCCTAAAGGCTCACCACCAACTGCTTGAGAATATGCTCCATCAAGTAATGTGGATTCAAGATATTCTTATCCCTTTGTAGTGAGATTTATATTGGTTTCTCTAAACTCTAATGATGTTATCAATCAGATTGCTTGTTGTAATCATTATAATGGCTTTGTATCTAAGAAATAACTTAGTTTTTGAAGTAAGAACTGACATTTTTCTAATGCAGCATATTTTGAATTTATGTATTCTTTTAACTTGTCTTCAATTTCTGGATTTCCTTTTTTGGAATACTACATAATTTCTCATATTATTACATATGCATTCTGCTTTGTATGACATATAAATAAAAAACCACATAGACTGGCCCCAGCTTGTGTGGTGCAGTGGGTCGGCATATTGTCCTGTACACCAAAAAGTTTTGGGTTTGATCCCAGTCAGAGCACATATGGGAAACAACCAAGTAATATCTCTCTCTCCCCGCCCTCTCTTTCTCTTCCCCTGTCTCTAAAAATCAATGAATATATACTTAGATGAGGGCATAAAAAAATCTACATAGACTCAAGTTTCTGAAAGGTAAAAATAATAATCAAGAAGAAAACTGAGTACCATAATTCTGGCTAATTCAAGGAACAAAGTGATTCCTGAATATGTATTTGTCTGAGAATTAACCTGCTAAAAGCTAAATCATTTTTCAATATTGCTGGGGTACTTTTTAATCTGCAATTTGCTAAAAAAGGTGTATATTTCACATGCTTCTAATTGATTCAGAAATGCCTCTTTCCAACACTTACATTTAACTACAGTTTCTGCATTTAAACATCTGACACCTTTAACTAACTAAACTCCTGAGTCACCAAGACCAGAGCAGACTCAGTTCAGCCCCTGCTTCACCCCACACCCAAGAAGGTTAGCATCAGGGCCAGACTTGCAGACAGAGGGCCCCAGGCAGTCTTTTCAGCCTCCCACAAAATAATTACTGGATAATCACTCAGGGCAAGGATTAAGTTGTTGTAGGTTAAGAGGAACAAGAAGAGGTGGGCAGAGAATAATTGGGTACTGTTGAAAGCTTACCTGAGATGCTAGTTTAAAATACTTCCTTTGGTGGAATATACTATGTTCTAGGAAGAAAAGTCTCTAAAGTTAACATATCTGTATTAAAAAGTGACTAATGGCATAGTTGACTGAGTATCATAAAAATTAGGGTTTGTGAAAATCAGGAGTGAAAAGCTGTTTTTTTATTATTATTGAGAACTAAATAGAAGTAAATATTTAAGAAAATATATTTAAGTGTTACATAGAAGTGAAAAGAAAATGGAATTTTTTGTTAAAAACAAAGAAATACATAATACATTTCATTCATTTAAATCAGTAGTCGGCAAACTTGTTAGTCAACAGAGCCAAATATCAACAGTAAAAAGATTGAAATTTCTTTTGAGAGCCGAAAACTGACTTCTGTGCATGGGCCACAAAGTTTCAATCGCACTGTACATGCGTGACCACACATGGTATTTTGTGGAAGAGCCACATTCAAGGGGCCAAAGAGCGACATGTGGCTCACGAGCCACGGTTTGCCAACCACTGATTTAAATAATAAAAATACCAAAGAAATACAGTTACAATTTTTTTCACACCAGTGTAAGCATACTTGAATTTATATAATACACACTTGAAAAGAGGCTAAGAATTGCAGGAGGGAGAAATAGAAGACAATTTAGCTCAGAAAAGGAGAGACCAGATATGTAGAAATGGAGACCAAAAGAAATTAGAAATACCTCAAGGAAAAAATGACGCTTTTCCACATTTCCTCTTATCCTGATTATTACCTGGTTCCCAGCATCTCCTTGGTACAGTTCCCCTTAGCTATTTGCTAGCTCTACCTGGACCAGAGGCTGTACTCTGCCAGCTCCTCTCATCCATTATAAGCTGGGCAACTATCCATCCCTATCAGTTTTAAATGTTACCACCACTTCCTCCACCATTTCCTTGAGGAGATTCTTTTTCCTTCTATCCAACTTCCAATAGGCATCTGATAATTTAATTTGGCCAGGTTTTTCACACTTCTGTATATAATTCATGTCAGACAATAGGGCAAGATCTCAAATAGCCTTCCTATGAGAGTTTACAAAAACTCTTGACACATTTTTGATCAATTAAATTATATTTGACACAATTGTTTAACTTATCTTCAACACAAATCACTTTCTTTTTCTTAACATCTATCTAATAATAGAGGAATATGCAAATTGTCTAGGATGCCATCACAGTAACAGTAACGACCAGCAGGCTGCCTGGGGCGACCAGGCCGGCAGGGCAGTTAGTGAGGGACAACCAAACAACTGAACAGCAGGCTGTGTGGGGCGACCAAGCCAGCAGGGGGGTTAGTGAGGGACAACCAAACAACTGAACAGCAGGCTGCATGGGATGACCAGGCCAGCACAGGGGGGCAGTTGGGAGTGACCAGGCCAGCAGGGAGGGCAGTTAGGGGTGATTAGCCTGGTGGGGGGGCAGTTAGGGGCAATCAGGCAGGCAGGTAGGTAAGCAGTTAGGAGTCAGTGGTCATGGATTGTGAGAGGGATATCCAACTGCCAGTTTTCGTGCACTGGGCCTCTAGTGTGTGTGTGTGTGTGTGTATATATATAGTGCACTGGGCCTCTAGTGTGTGTGTGTGTGTGTGTGCGTGTGTGTGTGTGTGTGTGTATATATATATATGTAATATTTATATATACACACACACACACACACACGCACACACACACACACACACTAGAGGCCCGGTGCACAAAATTCGTGCAAAGGGGGGGGTGTCCTCCTCAGCCCAGCCTGCACCCTCTCCAATCTAGGACCCCTCGAAGGATGTCCGACTGCCCATTTAGGTCCAAACCCACCAGGATCGGGCCTAAAAGGGCAGTCGGACATCCCTCTCACAATCCAGGACTGCTGGCTCCCAACTGCTCCCCTGCCAGCCTGTTTACCCCCAACTTTCCTCCTCTGCCAGCCTGGTCACCCCTAACTGCCCTCCCCTGCAGGCTTGATCGCCCCCAACTGCCCTCCCTTGAAGGCCTGGTCCCTCCCAACTACCCTTCCCTGCTGGCCATCTTGTGGTGGCCATCTTGTGTCCACATGGGGGCAGGATCTTTGACCACATGGGGGCAGCCATCTTGTGTGTTGGAGTGATGGTCAATCTGCATATTACTCTTTTATTAGATAGGACAGAGGCTTGGTGCATGGGTGGGGGCCAGCTGGTTTGCCTTGAAGTGTGTCCTGGATCAGGGTGGGGGTTCCTTGGGGCGTGAGGTGGCCTGGGCGAGGCCACGCCCCCTGGTGACCCAAGCAGAGGCCCTGGTATCTGGGATTTATTTATCTTCTACAATTGAAACTTTGTAGCCTGGAGTGGAGCCAAGCCTTCTGCTCGCTCCCTGACGGCAGCCATTTCTGTTGGGATTTATGTGTCTTCTATAATTGAAATCTTGTAGCCTTAAGCGGAGGCCTGGGCTGGCCAGGGTGTGCAGAAAGCTTGGCTTCCTCCATCGCCGGAGGCAACCCTAGCCTCCTGCTCTCTCTAGCTCTGTGGCTGCTGTCATTTTTGTTGGGATTTGTTTATCTTCTATCATTGAAACTTTGTAGCCTTAAGCGGAGGCCTGGACCAGCCAGGGTGTGCAGAAAGCTTGGCTTCCTCCATTGTAGGGGAAACCCAAGCTTCCCTCCTGCTCTCTCTGTGGCCACAGCCATCTTGGTTGTGGTTAATTTGCATACTCATTCCTGATTGGTCAGTGGGAGTGGCTTGTGGGTGTGGCTTGTGGGTGTAGTGTAGTGATGCTAATTTGCATATTGTTCTTTTATTAGATAGGATATATATATATATATATATATATATATATATATATATGTATATCCCACATATATTTTTACTTCTATGTAACTCTTAAATATATTTTCTTAAATATTTTTTGTTGATAGTATTACAGATGTCTCCCATCTACTGCTTTACCTCCTTTCTTCTAGCTTCTACCCACCTGCCTCCCAGGTCTTCATCCTATTGCCCATGTCCATGAGCTATGCATATAAGTTCTACAATTTCTTTGGCTTATCTTTTCTCATTCCCCTATCCCCACATCAAGGTTGTCAGTCTGATCCATGCCTCCATGTTTTGGATCTTATTTTGTTGGTCAATTAATTTTGTTCATTAGTTTCTACAATTAAGTGAGATCATATAATATTTACCTTTCTCTGATTAGCTTATTTCACTTAGCATAATATATTCCAGGTCCATCCATGCTGTCCCAAAGGATAAGAGATCCCTCTTTTTTGAAGCTGCATAGTAATCCACTGTGTAAATGCCTCCCAGCTTTTTCACCCACTTATCTACTATCTACTGAAGAGCACTTGGGCTGTTTCCAAATCTTAGCTATTATAAATAACACTGCTATGAACATAGGGGTGCTTACATTCTTTGTGATTGGTGTTTTGGGATTTTTACATTATATTTCCAGAAGTGGGATCACTGGGTCAAATGGAAGTTCCAGTTTTTATTGTTTGAGTAAACACCATACTGTTTTCCACAGTGGCTGCATCAGTCTGCGTTCTCACCAGCAATGAACTAGTGTTCCCTTTCCTCTGCATCCTCACCAGCACTTGCTATTTGTTGATTTTTTTTTTTTTTAATGCTGGCCATTCTGACAGGTGTGAGATAATACCTCATTGTTGTTTTAATTTTAATTTCTCTGAGATTAGTGACTTTGAGCATTTTTTCATATGTCTCTTGACCATTGGTATGTTCTCTTTGGAAAGTATCTATTCAGTTATTCTGCCTATTTTTAATTGGATTGTTTGTCTTTCTTTTGTTGAGTTGTATGAGTACATTATATATTTTGGATATTAACCCCTTATCAGATGTATCATTGGCAAATATGGTCTCACATACAGTGGGTTCCATTTTCATTTTGATGGTGGTTTCTTTTGCTGTGCAGAAGCTTTTTATTTTGATGTAGTCCCATTTGTCTGTTTTCTGAGTTTCCTTTGTGTTAGATGTATCTGCAAAATTCTGCTACGTGAGATGTCTGAGATTTTACTGCCTATATTTTCTTCTAAGATTTTTTATGGATTTATAAAAATCTTACATTTAAGTCTTTTATCCACTTTGAGTTTATTCTTGTGTATGGTGTAAGTTGGTGGTCTAGTTTCATCTTTTTGCATATACCTGTCCAATTTTCCCAGCACTATCTATTGAAAAAACTGTCTTTTACTCCATTGTATGTTATTGCCTCCTTTGTCAAATATTAATTGACTATAATGGTATGGGTCAATATCTGGGGTCTCTGTTCTAATCCATTGGTCTATATGCCTGTTCTTGTGCCAATAACAACTTGTTTTGGGTATAATGGTTTTGTAGCATAGTTTGGTTTCTGGTATTGTGATCCCTCCAACTTTGTTCTTCTTAAGATTATTGCAGCTATTTGGGGTCTTTTATGGTTCTGTATAAATTTTTGGAGTATTTGTTCTAGTTCTGTGAGGTATGCTGTTGGTATTTTATTGGGGATTGCATTGAATCTATAGATTGCTTTGGGTAGTACAGACATTTTAATGATGTTAATTCTTTCAATCCATGAACATGACATATAGTTCCATTTGTTTGTATCTTCCTTTATTTCTTTTTTCAATGCCCTATAAGTACAGGTCTTTTACCTCCTTGGTTAAGTTTACTCCTAGGTATCTTATTTTTTTTGTTGCAATGGTAAATGGGATTGATTTTTTAGTTTCACTTTCTAAGAGTTAATTATTGGTGTATAAAATGCATTCAATTTCTGGATGTTGGTTTTGTATCTTGCTAACTTGCCAAATTCATTTATTAAGTCTAATAGTTTCCTGGTGGGTTCTTTAGAGTTTTCTATATACAATATTATGGAGAGAAGCTACAGCATTTGGACAGGATCAAGCCTCGGACTGACGAGAGGACACAGTCCTCTTGTGGCAAAGCCACATACAAGTCTCAGCTTGGAGAGCAAAGCCCTCCCAGCACAATTATAGCCAAAAGCTATGGTTGTATGTAAGCTTCACCTTGTAGTCTAATCTTGTAGTCCTAGATAGCTGAGGGATGTGGGCTGTGGGAGGTGCAGCAAGTGCTGTCAAAACAAAGCTTGATAGAGTTCAGAGAATTGCAATAATGGGAAAGAAGCAGATTTGAAACTTGCAAGAACATTGTAAATATCTTGACCATTCCCTTGTTTTGCTTTGTGTGATCTGACTATAGAATAAAGATTCGGCTTACAGGCGGGGTCACTGTGTCCTCATCCAGGTGCAGTGATCCACCTGGCCCCAACTATATTCTCTTGTCTGTTTTCTTTAATCCTTCACTGCCCCTGCTCAGGCTCACCACTGGCCGTGCTGGATAGAAGTTCAAATATCATGTCATCTGCAAATAATGACATTTTTACTTTCTCCTTTCCAATATTTATGCCTATTATCTCTTCTTCTTGTCTGTTTGCTGTGGTTAGGACTTCCAGTACTAAGAGTGGTGAAAGTGGACATCCTTATCTTGTTCCTGTTCTTAAGAAAATGGTTTAAGTTTTTGCCCATTGAGTATGAGGTTGACTGTATGTTTGTCATATATGACCTTTATTATGTTGAGGTATGATCCCTCTATTCCCACTTGACTGAGAGTTTTTATCAAAAAAGGATGCTGGATTTTGTCAAATGCTTTTTTTGCATCTATTGATATGATCATGTGATTTTTATCTTTCATTTTTTAAATGTGATGTATCACATTTATTGATTTGTGAATATTATATCAGCCTTTCATCCCTGGAATAAATCCCACTGGGTCACGGTGTATGATATTTTAATATATTGCTGGATCTGATTTGCTAATGTTTTGTTGAGGATTTTAGCATCTGTGTTCATCAGAAATATTGGCCTGTAATTTTCTTTTTTTGTAATGTCATTATCTGTTTTTTTAAATTAGGATAATGTTTGCTTCATAAAAAAAATTTGGAAGTGTTCCCTCCTCTTGAATTTTTTGGAATAGTTTGAGAATGATAAGCTCTTCTTTGAATGTTTGGTGCAATTCTCCTGTAAATCTATCCAGTTCAGGACTTTTGTTTGCTGGGAGTTTTTGTTGTTGTTGTTTTTTTTAATTACTGCTTACATTTCATCAGTTGTTAATAGCCTACTCAGATTTTCTGATTATTCCTGATTGAGTTTTGGAAGATTGTATGTTTTTAGGAATTTGTCCATTTTGCCCAGGTTTTCCAGTTTGTTGGCATATAGTTGTTCATAGTATTTGCCTATAATCCATTGTACTTCTGTGGTGTCCATTGTTATATCACCTCTTTCATTCATGATTTGCTTTATTTGGGTCCAATCTCTTTGTTTCTTGATGAGTCTGGCTAATGGTTCATCAATCTTATTAATATTTTCAAAGAACCATCTCTTTGATTTATCCTGTTATTTTGTTGTTTTTATTTTTTTTGTGTGTGTGTTTTTGTTTTTGTTTAAGTTTCTATATTATTTATTTCCACTCTGATATTCCTATCATGTGGATGTCATTATGTTTCATGTTGACACAGAGCCTCCTTGTCATCCAAACTACTTTTAATTCCTTCCAGTGTGTTCTTGATGTCAGATATGTTATTCTTCATTTCTGTCTGGTTCTGATTGATGGTTTATGTTTCCTTTTTTAAGCTGCTATAGTTCCCACTGAGTTCCTTGTAATTTAGACTAACCTCCTTAAGCACCATTCCTTCAAACTCTATGTCTGATTGATTGCTTGCCTCCATTTCATCAAGTTTTTTTTTTCCCTAGAGATTCTTTCTTTTATTTCATTGAGGGTGGTTTCTTTGTCTCCACATATTAGCTGTCTCTTTGTATTTGCTTCTATGTATTAGAACTATTATGCCTCCCAGGCTTTGTGGGATGGTTTATGCAGAAAAGTCCTGTAGTGCAGTCTCTTTCATCGCCTGAATTGGATGCTCTAGGAATACCTCTTGTGCATGTTATTTGGGCTTTCCTGTTGTAATTGGGACTTGATTGTTGATGTCCCATTCATGGGAGAGATCTCCCCTCCAACTTGATGCCAGTGAGGTTCAACCCCAATGTCATTGTGCCAGCTGTTATACAGATGCTGACAGAACAGAATAAGACACAATAGGATCAAATGAAAACACCATGAAAATAAAGCTACCCAATGCAACAACAGGAAAGACTAAGAAGGAAAAAGACAAGGAAGCAAACCAAAGAAAAAATAAAAAGAATGCTAAAAGACATGTGACCAAAGACTTAGAGGGGATGTAGAGAAAAGGGGAGAAAGAAGAAGAAGAAAATGGCTATATGTAAGCAAGGAGGAAGCTAAAAGAATTAGTATAGGAATAAAAAAGAAAAGGAAACAGAAAATGAATGAAATGATAATCATGAACTTAAAACATAGTAATAATGGATATATTAAGATATAGATAAGAATAGTAAAATGGGAAAAAATGAGAAAAAAGAGAAAAATAAAATAAGAAAAATTAATGATAACAATAAGAATAAACAAAAGTAAAATAGAATTAAAGGAAAGGGAGAATTAGAGATGTGTAAGAAAAAAGAGAAGAATAAAAGGGGGAAAAAACCCAAATAAACAATAAAAAACAAAGACAAAAAATTTACACAAACACACACACACACACACACACACACCAAAAAAAAAAAAAAAAACCCACAAAACGACACAGTCACACATTCAAAAATCTTTGGGTCAGTTATTTGTGGAGTTTGCTGGATATTACTGTGACGTTGTTCAATTTGGTACCTTGGTGTGTCTGTCCTGGGCTTCTTGGGAGCTTCTCTAGTGCAGGTCAATGTGACTCACACTGTCTCTTTCTGGCCCTGGGCAACCTGATTGAGGTTCCAGATGTTGAAGACCCTAGTAGTCCAGTGGGCCAGGGACTCCTTAGCCCAGAGGCTTGGTCTACCTTGAGTCTCACACCTTGATTGTTCATGTTCTGAGCTGTACTCCCTTCCCTGATGGAGCTGGGCTCTGTGAGGGTATCCTGGTCTTGGTGGAGATCGTTTGAACAAACTGGTGTTGATAGTGGTGCCCGTAGCTTGTAGGAGGGAGAGGTGGGCCCTTCCTCTCCTTCTAATGCCTCAACTCTGCCTGGTTTGCTGGCACCTCCCCTGTGTTCCAGGTGGGTAGGTCTGATCCTCTTTCCTGGACCTGCTATAAACCCCCTTTCTTCTCACCAGCACCAGTTCCTCCAAGAAATAGAGGGACCCAGAGTCAATGTTGGGTATGCCCTTCAGGCCCCTCCAGTGTAGGCTGGCCATTGAGCTCCACTGCATGGCCCTTCCCACTGGTCAGAGGAGCTTCCCAGGCTGCAGGATGGCGGGGTGCCAGCACTGCTCTATCCAGGAACTTCAGCCCCAGGCTTCCACTACTGCACCCACTCTGCAGACTTCACAGTCAGTGCCCTTGAGACCTCCTCTCTCAGTCCCAGGCCCTCCTGTCTCACCTACAGATCTGCAGCCTCTTCAGTCTCCTCAGGTCCTCAGTTCAATAGGTCCAGGTCAGGGGAGTTCTTGCCCCTGGACTCTGGCGGTGGAGCCTAGCAGCTGGGCTCTAGTGTGGCTGTGGCAGCGTAGTAGCGGTGGCAGTGGGTGAGTACACTGCAAGGGAGAGAGTCCTGCCAGGTCGGTGGTGGTCACACGGTGGTGGCACAGAGTCCAGGCTGGGTCTCTGTGGGGTGTACGGGTTCAGGCTGGGTGTTTGCCAGGCATGCAGAGGTCTTGCTGGTGTCTGTTGCAGGTTTCGGAGTCTGGGTTGTGACCTCTGTAGGAGCAAGGGTCAGGCGGAGTGCACATGGGTTTGGGCCCAGGCTGCAGTGAGGCCGGTGGTGGTGGGGCTTGGCGTCTATCTGCTGCCACCCCCAGCAGCCTACTCCTAAGGAGGACCTTGTAAACCCTTCAAGATGGTATGGTCTCTGAGCCAAAGCCATGCAAGGACCGTGCCTGTGAAGGTAGCAGGGGCTCTTTGGCCGGAAGAACCGCCTGCCCCCAAGACTCCTGCGCGATTGGACTGCCTCCCTCTCTCACACACACAGACACACACACACACACACACACACACACACACACACACACACACCCCTGCGCATGTCCACACAATAGACCTCTGAGTCCCTCACTCACTCACACTCTCTCCTTCACCCCAGTCCTGCAGGCCACCATGCTGGAAACTTCTCTTGAAGCATCCCAAATCACTTTTTTAGCATATAAAATAACATATTAGATTTATTTGCTTATTTACATATTTAGCACCTCCAATTGATCTTGAGTTCCTTTATAAAAAGGCTGTGTATTACCCTTATTTGTGTTTTCAGAGTCTAGCATAAAATCTGTAACAAAGTAGGAACTGAATATGGTTGTTTTTTAAATTAATGACTGAATTATCAATATTTACTCAGAGGCTACATTCATTTATTCAAGAAATATTCATTGAGTTCTAACTCTGCACCAGATATTAATGACTTTGTAGATACATCAAAAAATGACACAAAAGTTCTGCTTTCTGTGTTCTCCATTGTAGCTAATGATATAAAAATGTAGCT
Source organism: Corynorhinus townsendii (assembly GCA_026230045.1). Classification (NCBI taxonomy): domain Eukaryota; kingdom Metazoa; phylum Chordata; class Mammalia; order Chiroptera; family Vespertilionidae; genus Corynorhinus; species Corynorhinus townsendii. The sequence continues at coordinate 65,718,033 of JAPDVU010000003.1, read as the reverse complement.
TTGTGAGAAGCAGTTTAAAAATATACAAATTTGGGAGAAATCATGGCACCAAGCTAATTGCTGTCATAAAAATAGATCAGTTTCTGGAAAGAGAGGTGTATAAAGGGCAAGAAGACCAAATATATAACTAGAGCCCACGATAGGAATATGTTGCCTTTTCTCATAATGTTTTTACAGATGTCTGAATAAAAGTAGTTACTCTGATAATAGTTGTCAATAAGTGATCTATATGTCCTAATAACACATATAGGAGAAACCAAGATGGCAGCATAGGTAAACACCTGAACTTGCTGCCTTGCACAATCACTTCAAAACTACAGCTAAAAGACAAAACGGGTATCATCCAGAACCACAGGAAAGCTGACTGAGTGGAAATTCTACAACTAGAAGGAAAGAGAAAAGCACACTGAGACTCAGAGGAGGGGCGGAGGTGCATAAGTGAAGTGCAGAGGTATGGAAGCGCATGCACAGAAAGGGCTGGCAACTGAGTATGCTATTGTCTTTGACAATCAGGAGGGAGACACAAGCTCCCGACTACTCTGAACTCCAATTCCAGGCGGGACTCTGGGGACCCAGACTCATTTGGGGAGAAACTGGACAGTCTAGCATTGGGCTGAACTTGAGGGCAGCTTTCTTTCAGAGGTGCTTACAGCGATCATTATTCCTGCACAGTGTCGCGGGACACAGAGACACAAGACCTCTTCCAGGCAGGGCTGAAGGTCAGCCATTGCTGGTTGCTCCACCTTGGTGGTTCCTTGAGACCCCGCCCCACCAAACTGGTGTGCAGAGGCTTTTGCATATGAATGGCCTGGCCCTTGGCAATCTGAAACCTAACGTTCTGCAACTAGGTCAAAGACCCCAGAGCCTCCAAAAGAAGACCCAAGGTTCAACAGCAGTTTGCATTGCTTCACAGCTGGGCCACATCTGGGCACCTCCAAACCCCAATCAAAGAGAAGGAAACTGCAGATCTCCCTGTAACTCTTGCTGGGGGCCTCTCTCCTTGGAGATCCAATAGCCAATGTACCCCATGGTCAGAGAGAGACCACCCAGACTACAACTCTTCAGACCCATAAGAGACACACTCAGGGGGCACACTCAGTGAGCACCAAAGCCCCACTGAAGCAAGTCTTGCCCCATAAGGGTGTCTCTAGCACAGAAATTCTGCCATCATATACACAACTGATCCTCACAGCCAATTGGCCTGGAGATCAATTCCTCCCAGTGAAGGAAAGCAAACTACTGGATGTAGAGTTCAAAACCCCAGTTTTAAGGAAAGCACACAGCCCACAAAGGGGTGCACCAAGAGTGTCCACTACAGGTAATTAGGGAGGCTGAGCCACTGGGCCCTATAGGACACCTAGCACACAAAGCCATGCTATTAACACAGGGAAGCAACCAAATGAGTAGACAAAAAAACAGGTCACAAATGAAAGAAATGGAAGAAAGCAAACTACTGTATATAGAGTTCAAAACCCCAGTTATAAGGTTACTCAAGAATCTTCTAGAAACCTCTGATAAATTTAGTGAGACCCTTGAGGATATGAAAAAAGAGCAACTAGAAATTAAGCATACAATGATTGAAATAAAGAATAATATACAGAGATCCAACAGCAGACTAGAGGATCCCAAGAATCAAGTCAAAGATTTGAAATATGAAGAAGCAAAAAAGACCCAACTGGAAAAGCAAAAAGCAAAAAGAACCCAAAAATATGAAGATAGTGTAAGGAGCCTCTGGGACAACTTCAAGCATACCAACATTTGAATTAAGGGGGTGCCAGAAGAGAGAGCAAGATACTGAAAACCTATTTGCAGAAATACTACAGAAAACTTCTCCTTCCTGGTGAAAGAAATAGACTTACATGTCCAAGAAGTGCAGAGAGCCCTGACAGGTTTGGCTCAGTGGATAGAGCATCGGCCTGCAGACTCAAGGGTCCCAGGTTCAATTCCAGTCAAGGGCATATGCCTTGGTTGTGGGCACATCCCCAGTGGGAGGTGTGCAGGAGGCAGCTGATCAATGTTTCTCTCTCATCGATGTTTCTAACTCTCTATACCTCTCCCTTCCTCTCTGTAAAAAAATCAATAAAATATATTTTAAAAAAAGAAGCACAGAGAACCCCAAACAAAAGGAATCCAAAGAGGACCACACCAAGACACATCATAATTAAAATGCCAAGAGCAAAAGACAAAGAGAGAATCTTAAAAGCAACAAGAGAAAAATTAGTTACCTACAAGGGAGTACCCATATGACTGTCAGCTGATTTCTCAACAGAAACTGTACAGATCAGAAGATAGTGGCAAGAAATATTCAAAGTGATGAATAGCAAGAATCTACAATGAAGAATACTCTAAACACCTAAACTGCTGCCTCGCACAACAATTTCAAAACTACAACTAAAAGACAAAACAGACATCATCCAGAACCACAGGAAGGCTGCCTGAGTGGAAATTCTACAACTAGAAGGAGAGAGAAAAGCACACTGAGACTCAGAGGAGCTTCAGGAGGCAGAGGTACTGAGATGCACGCACGGAGAGGACTGGCAACTGAGTGTGCGGCTGGCTTTCTCAAGTGGGAGGGAGACAAAAGCTCCATACTGCGCTGAACTCCAGTTCCAGGCAAGACTCTGGGGACCCAGACTCAATTGGGTAGAAACTGCAGTGTCTGGCTGCGGGTGGAGCTTGAGAGCAGCTTTCTCTTAGAAGTGCTTGCAGCGATTACCACAGGACACTGAGACACAGGGGCCTATTATGGCAGGGCTGACAGGAAACCAATGCTGTATGCTCCGCCCTGAGACTCCGCCCCATCCAAGCTGAGCACAGAGGCTTTGGCAGGTCTTGTCTCATAAGGGTGTCTCCAGCACAGAAGTTCTCCCAGTGTAGACACAGCTGATCCTCACAGCCAATTGGCCTGTAAGTCATTTCCTCCCAGTGATACCAACAACAATCAAGGTTTAACTACAACAAGACTGTGCACACAGCCCACAAAGGGGTGCACCAAGAGTGTCCACCTCAGGTAACTGGGGAGGCTGAGCCACCGGGCTCTATAGGACACCTAGCACACAAAGCCACTCTGTCAACTCAGGAAAGCAGCCAAAATGCGGAGACAAAGAAACATCACAAATGAAAGAAATGGAGGAAAGCAACCGACTGGATATAGAGTTACAAACCATGGTTATAAGGTTTTTCAAGAATTTTCTAGAAAAGGCCGGTAAATTTATCAAGACCCTCTAGGATATGGAAAAGGACCAACTAGAAATTAAGGATACACTGATTGAAATAAGAAAAAATACTATACAGAGATCTAACAGCAGACTGGAGGATCGCAAGAATCAAGTCAAATATTTGAATTATAAAGAAGGAAAAAACACTCAACCAGAAAAGAAAAAAGAATCCAAAAAGTTGAAGATAGTGTAAGGAGCCTCTGGGCCAACTTCAAGTGTACCAATATCTGAATTATGGGGGTGCCAGAAGAAGAGAGAGAGCAAGATACTGAACATTTATTTGAAAAAATAATGACCAAAAATTTCCCCCACCTGGTGAAAGAAATAGACTTACATGCCCAGGAAGCACAAAGAACCCCAAACAAAAGGAATCCAAAGAGGACCACAGCAAGACACATCATAATTAAAATGCCAAGAGCAAAAGACAAAGAATATTAAAAGCAGCAAGAGAAATACAGTTAGTTACCTACAAAGGAGTACCCATACGATTGTCAGCTGATTTCTCAACAGAAACTGTGCAGGCCAGAAGGGAGTGGCAAGAAATATTCAAAGTGATGAATAGCAAGAACCTACAAACAAGATTACTCTACCCAGCAAAGCTATCATTCAGAATTGAAGGGCAGATAAAGAGCTGCACAGAGAAGAAAAAGCTAAAGGATTTCATCACCACCAAACCAGTATTATATGAAATGCTGAAAGGTACTCTTTAAGAAGAGGAAGAAGAAAAAAAGGTAAAGATAAAAATTATGAACAACAAATACATATCTATCAACAAGTGAATCTAAAAATCAAGTGAATACAAAAATCTGATGAACAGAATAAACTGGTGAATATAATAGAACCAGGGGCATAGAAAGGGAGTGGACTGACAATTCTCGGGGGAAACGGGTACAGGAGATGTGGGAAGAGACTGGACAAAAATCGTACACCTATGGATGAAGACAGTGGGTGGGGGTGTAAGGGCAGAGGATGGGGTGGGAACCAGGTGGAGGGGAGCTATGGGGGGGAAAAAGAGGAACAACTGTAATAATCTGAACAATAAAGATTTATTAGAAAACAAAAACATCAAGAAGAACATATACAGCTGCATAAAAAAAACAGCATATGATTTCAAGATACTTTAGGTACCATGATTATTAATTATTAATTTTTAAAAAATAAATTAAACTGTTTTGAAATAAAATTTTGTATCTTTTTTCAAAAGAATGATTAAAACAAAGTTTAAAGTATAAATTACCTGGTCGGGAGCTCAGTTGTCTAGAATGTTGTCCTGATATGCCAAGGTTTTGGGTTCAATTCCCAGTCAGGGAACATACAAGAGTCAAACAATGAATGCATAAATCAGTGGCACATGAAATCAATCTCTCTCGCTTTCTCTTTCTCTCTCTCTCTCAATCTCTTTCTTCCTCTCCGTTTCTCTCTCTAAAAGTCAAATTTAAAATATCAATTATACCTTAATAAAGCTGTCTTTAAAAGTATATGGTACCAATATAATGCTGGTTTTGTTATTTGTAAGTTGTTTGGCTCTTTGTGATGTAAATGGTATATTTATTTTCAGATCACATTAGTACCATTTTTTGAACAAAATATTTTACAGGCTAGCTATGAGTAAAGTTACCTAGAAGTTACCAAGCCATTTCTTATATCCAGAATTTTGTACTTTCTTTAACATTGCTAAGTTGAAAATACTAACAAATATGTTGTTAATGAAGAGAACAAAGCCAATGTTTCAAATGGCAATCTCCAGAATTATACCAGAACATTAAAAATCACAATTAATGTATGTGAGATGTTCTTTGCATAACTTAACACACTACAGGTTATCAATTACTTTATACTAAATTATTATAATTTCTCATTCTGTGGTCACAGTTTCTGAGTTTAAATCCTAGCTTTGTTCCCTATAAAACAAGTTAACACTAGACTAATTACTTAATATATATGCCTCAGCTATCTCATCTGTAAAGCTGATAAGATAAACTTGTCTGGATGATTAAATTAGACTACCCATGTAAGGCAGAACATGACATATACATACATGTATCCTGACTTTTAAATTGCATATGGGATTGTGTAATATACCCTTCTTAGCCTTTTCCATTTAATAAAGTATTTTATAGAGAACTCAATAAATATTTATTGGATGGATGAATGAATTCAATAAATGACTCTTGCACACATGTATCACCACTTATTTTTCAATAGTTTTAATGCATTACACTAAACAGATATACTAAGATTGATTTAATAACCTTTTTTGATGGACATTTAATCTCATATTTCTGAGTTTCTAGTATGATTATTAATACTATTATATAGTTAACTTTTTGACTGCATTCTAGAGACATGGGACTTTCATTTTAGTTACATTCTATTGTAGAAAGCTAAAAATTATAGTACCCACATTCTCTTGCAGTGAGCATTCTGGATGTCAATTAGATGCTTCTAAAGGGATGTACGCATAGGAGTTTTGGAAAGTGTGTGTGAGGTAGAGCCTGTCCTTCTGCTTAGTTTGGCCATTTATATTAAAAACTAAAGTTGGTGTGACCCCTGAGATATGATAAACCCTGTCCCTTAATGTTACATTAATGTCTGTGTTGGTACAATTCATGGTCTGTCCCCCAGACTTGCTGAGGGACTTGACCACCCTAAGCCCATCTCAGGGGCTGCTGCTGCTGTTGGCTCAAATCACCATGAGATAGCAACCTCAGCAATTCTCCCTGCAATCCTATATCAGAGGTCCCATTCCAGCCCCATTCCCAATAGTTTATCTCTGATAATGTGTGTCCCTGGTGGGATACACGAAAATGCTCAGGCACACTTATGCTACATGTGATCCAAGGGCAGTTCTGGAGCGCTAAACACAGGTCTTCCCTTTGCAAAACCATGCTGTACCACTGGGCTTGCTCTGATGTCCACACCAACAGGATAGTACTACCGAGTGCCCTTTGCATTGTATAGTTCACGGGTTGTGACAAATGTATAATGTTGTGTTGTGTGTCTATGATTAAAGTATCATACAGAATGGTTTCGCTGCCCTAAAGGTTCTCTAGTATAAGCTAAAAGAAAGGAAGGATCTTAGCTATTTTTTTGTTTCTCCTTTATTCCCAGAATTTAGCAGAATACCTGGACATAGTTGTGTTCAAAAAAATAATTGTTGACAAAAAAATCACATCTTCTGATGTCCAGAGCAAACAAATTTTTCTTAACACCAAGACTAGCAATGGATAAAGCTGAATAACTCAATTGTATTTCATGAATTTTAATTACTTTCATTCTCCTCATGTATCTCCATTGTGTATTAGTTTTGTTCAGTAATGGGTATTCTGTTTTCAATATTACATTTAAAGTGTCCCTTGTTTTAATTTAAAAGAAGTGCTATTTCATCTTTCTCATAGCTAATGTTGATCGGTTTATCTTGTTATTACTGGTAATGTTTTCTTGCATTCCTTATCTGGTATGGTATTCCAATTTCAGAATTACTTTCTTTCTTGTGAAATATTCTCTGGTGAAGAAATATAGAAGTCAAGAGACTTCATTTTAAATTCTGACTGGGTGATTTGGGGATAAATAATATAAGCCTGGGACTCAGTTGTTTCATCTGTTGAATTTAAGGTTGAATTGGAAGCTCCCCAAGGTCCCTTCCTGCTGAATTGTTCTAGAATGTTTAAGACAAAGTAGAGAATGAGAGAGCTGCATGACTAATAAGGGCTAAAACTGAGCAGACATAAAAAAGATAATGAAATAGAAATAACCAGATGGGCAATTTAGTGATAGCCTTCCCACTTCTAAGTCACCTAATAATATCTTGTGTTTTATCATCCTGGATTATATTGTGGTTTAAAATATTACAATACTCAAATGTTAAGGTAGGTCACCACCATCATTCTCAGCAGCAGTAATAGCATTACATAGCACCTTTCATCTTAGGCTCTCAAATCACTTGGTAAACATTAATTAAATCTCAAAACTTTCCTATCCTAGTATTACTGTGCCCATTTAAAAGATGGAAAAGTGAGCCATATTCTTGTTTGAACCACAAACCAAAGCTTTCTTATTTTAAATCAGTAGACTTTCTTAAGTTAATAATGTGCTAGCAGAGACCTGGGGTTGAATTTAATGAATGAGAATTTCTATATGTGGTATTGAAAAGCCTGTGGGTTTATGGAACAATGTGAGGTGTGGGTGTATATATAGTGTGTGGGTAGCTATGATTATGTGTATATAGTCTGTGGGAAAAACTAGTGCATATGAATGTGTCTGAATAATATAAAGTTGTGTGCTTTGTAGACACTCAGATCCCTCCCCCCCACCCCGTAACTTGTTTTTAAAATTTCTCAGCTGCATTGAACACTCTGGCATTCCCTTCACCATCCTTTATGCTCTTTTCTGGTATAGCTCCCATTTCTTCACAATTTCTTCTTTCTCTGGTAATCCATGCTGAGTTCTGCCTTTCAGCATTGATTCTCACCCAACATGCTCCTTCTGGTGCTCTGGTGCTCCTTACCCTGGTTTTATCAACTCTATATGCGGAGAATATCCAAATCTATTCTGACAGTTTGGCTCTTTTCCTTAAGTCTCACCACTGACCATAGACATTCCTCTGCTTACATGTCCCACCATTACTTTAAACGTGGGATATCTGAAAATGTACTCACCTACTCATTCACCTTTTCTCCTTTGCAACCTAAACCTCTTATTCCTCTTACTCTTCTTAGTAGAGATTACCAACTGTCTAGATGCCTAACAGAGAATCCAGAGTCATCCTCCCTTCCGCTCACCATTTACCCTCAAATGGCCAGCTTGTTCAGCTAGTTAAGTAAGATTCTATATCCAATTTCTTTAATCCCTTGATTTCTCTTAATACTACTGCCATATCCTTGGAATAGGTCCCCATTATCTGCTGCCTATGTGATGACAAAGAACTTCAAATAAATTATCTGGTCTGATGTCATAGTGACTTTCATAAGACAATAATCTGATCACATCTATCCTGCACAAAGCCCTTCAACAGCCTTCCTCATTACTATTAGAGTCAAGTCCAATCCTTGACATTATTTTCAAGGTCCTGCATGAGCTGACTCCTGCAGACCATATCAATGATCATCACAAAAGTCTGCCTTCTTCTTTCAGACAGCCTTCTGTGTGCTCTCCGAGTTCACTGTATGTCACCAAGCAGCATTATATTACCTTTATCTGTGTGATTTCCCCCCTAGATTTTAAGTTTAGGAAAGGTAGAAATAGTGATTTTTTTTGAAACACTGTATCCCAGCGCTGGCATTGATCCTGACACATAATACATGCTTTGTAACTATTTACTGAATGGTTAACTGAATCAGTGACCACACAGAGCTTGTATAAGTAAATCAGTGAGGTCACTGTTTTAGGTAAAACCCATGAGAATAAGGAAAATGGGCCAGACTCATGTTGCTCTAAACAAACTATATTGCTCTAAATAATTCGGGAGCAGTAGGTCACTCAGTCTAAACAATGTATTCTAGTAGAAAAATATTTATTATGTCCTTAAATTGCCTACTGCATGTCAGGTGTGACTTTAATGAGACTGATTTCACGTGTCATTTGTGAAAATAACCTTGAATTTGCAGTCCCATTCATCAGTACACATAGGTAAGAGAACTTCCTGTCCTAGTCCCATGTATCTCTCTACACAAGGTAAGACTGTGGGACCCTGAACAGGTGCAAGCCTAGAAATCCCTACCCAAGCCAGTCAACCCCCCTTTCCTGAAGCTGGCTAATGCGTAGTCCTGGGATCTTTTTGAGGGTTGACTAGGACACTTTTGGGTCTGAAAGGTTACCAGAGGTCAAATATTTGAAAAGTATGAGGATTGAGGATTGACATGAGGGTAGGACTTCCAAATTCATGCCAGTGTAGCTCATAGTGTTGACCAGGGTGGGAAGAGAAGGGCAAGGCAATTGGGAAAGGTGCAGAGATGGAAGTCAGCTGTGCATCTCCAAGGGCTCTGAAGATTCTATTAAACGTGTATATGGTTATCCAGGTTGTTATGAAGTATATTTGTTAAGGTAAGAAAATCTGTTTTACTTAATAGTTTGCCAATTTGCTTTACAGACTTAAACTGTTTAAACATCTGTTATGTGAGTTTCCAATCATACTTTTGCAAAGGTCCACAGTTGTTAGGTGCTGGCCTGCTATTCAAAACAGTTATTTTCTTTTTTATAAAATATATTTTTATTGATTTCAGACAGGAAGGGAGAGGGAGAGAGAGAAAGATACATCAATGATGAGAGAGAATCATTGATCAGTTGCCTACTGCACACCCCTATTGGGGATTGAGCCCACAACACAGGCATGTCCCCTTGACCGGAATTGAACCCAGGACCCTTCAGTCTGCAGGCCGACGCTCTATGCACTGAACCAGACCAGCTAGGGCAAACAGTTATTTTCTAGAAGATTTTTGGGTTTTGTAGGATATTGTGAAATAAATATTAATTGGTTCCTAAATTTCCTGATACCTGTCAGTTATATTTTATACCAAGAGTAAAATACCGTTCAGTTAACCTCAACTTAACTTATAGCATGCATCATAAAATCAATATTCATAGGTTTTATCTGTTTATTTTTGACATACTGATAACAAAGTGCTTCATCCCTGATGCTAATTTTCATGGTAGGGAAGATACTAAAGCATATTTGAATTATAACCTAATGTTTGTTTGTTTTTGGTACCTCTCTTTTTTATAGGATTGCCATATCGTCTCATTATTTTAAAACTCCTTTCTCAGTAAAAGGAAGCCAGAATTACTGTTTTTTATGATATAGTTTGATTTTGGTACAAGGATGTTATAGATACTAGACAATGAACATTTTTAGAATTTACTGGGCACTTAGTAAGAACTTTATAAATATTATCTCATGTAAGCCTTATAACACTTATTATCCCCATTCTACAGATGAGGAAACATGGGCAAAAGGGGCATAAGTAGCTTGCCCCAATTCCCCACCCTATATCTAGTAAATAACCAAGTGAGGACAAACTGAGGTAGTCTAACCCAATAATGTGACCCCTGAGCACTACTCCAACACTGCCCCCAAAGTGTTTTTTTTTTTCTTTTAGTTTTATTGAGAGTTTATTTCTTAAGGACGTGGATCACAGATTTTTATTGAAAACTAAGAGCATAAAATATAATTTTACTGATTAACAGTCAGTAAAGGAGCAGTTACTGACTGACTTTCCAATTTAAAGGAGCTCAAGTTTTTCACTGTATAATTTAGATTTTTGAAAGCTTTTAATATATGTTGCCTAACTTTGTAAGGATATTCTAATTTGCATCTATATTTTGATCAAGAAAGAGGACATGCTACCATATGGCTTTATTTTTTTTGAGAAACCTAGCTGGGTTACATTTGAAAGAATTCATGATAATAATACACCCATACTCATGGCTTTCCTTTCTTAACCTGCCATTATCAGAGAGACACGATGTTTTTAGATATTTAATGATATCAGCAGTCATCACCACAGGCAACTGAACTTATATCTGCAATATAAATTAATAAAGTAATGCCAATTCCCTTGATAAAGTGTGTCGACCTAGCTGAAGAAAACAAATCTGAATGGAACAAGTAATACCAAAGATGACATATTTCCCAATGCATGCACATTTCTCTTAGAAATTGGGGTAGCCCGAGTTTACCTTGAACAAGACCACTACATGTGCTGTGAAGGGAGTTGCACAATTTTCATTTTAGCAGTCTATGTAACAATAATTACTTCACGTTCCCATAAAGATTTAAAATACATCTTAACAATATTTAGATATAATTAATTCTAAAAAATATTCTGTAAGGATGTGTAACAGTCATTCACTTACTTGATTATGTGAAAAATTCCATTTCACAATATGTGACCTTATTTTGTAAGCCAACAGCTAAAGAAAATATGGTATGAATTTCCAATGCAATATAAATAAAATGTCATGATCTTTAGAGGAAGAACTGTTCTGGAATGGTAAGGTTTCCATATTTTCTCTCAGTACAAACAGAGAAGAATATTATTTGGCCTAGATCAGTTCCTTTTATATAAATTAGACTGGAAAATTGCATCGGCTTTATTTAGAAATATCCACAGGAGAGATACTCTGATTATTGAGGTCATTGCTGTGACTACAGTAGTGACTTAAAAACCAGTCTCACTGTTAGGAAATTTATTATGGAAAGTAATTAAACTTAGCCATATTTAGGAAAAAATATATATAAAGTCTAAAAAAAATTGGGGATTTCTAAAATCAATACCTAAAAGATAAAAAGTAAATTACATTTTCATTGCAAATCTTTCATCAATATGAATATTAGAATTACATTACTTTCCTCCTGAAAGTAGAACATCTGCTGTGCCAGGGAATTACAACAAACAAGAGAGAAAAATGTCTGCCTTCATGGAGCTTACTTCTAGTGAAACCAATTAGAAGAATAGGTTGGTTCTGCCACCATCATAGGTATTCCCAACATGTGTACTTTCCTGTTGTTGCTCCCATCTGGCTCACTGCAATGCTTTCCTTCCTTGTCTTTAGGATTCTATTTTGCAGCCACACCTTGGCTGAAGTCTAACTTCTTCAGTGCAACCAAAGAGTTCTCTTTAAAACCAAAGCAGTTTCTCCCATGCTTAAATCCCTCATGGCTTCTCATCACCTGGAGCCTATCTCACTGTAGCATCAAAGGTAATCTTCTGCCTTCCTACTTCTAACATCTCATTCTCTAAGATTCAACCAACTGACTCCCTTTCTCTAATTCTTATATTCCACATTTACTCTTATTTAAGGACTTTACATTAGCTCTTTCCCTTTCTTTTTGCCAGGTCTGTACAAAACAAAACATGCTTAGTAGAAAAACATTTCCTACTAAAATGTTACAGAAAAACAATAAAAAGAAGTATAGTTGACCCTTGAATAACAAGGGGTTAAGGGCACTGACCTCCAGTGCAGTATAGTTACACCCCTAAAACTTAATTAACTACTAATAGACTACTGTTGACAGGAACCTTTATTGATAACATTGACAGATTAACACATATTTTGTATGTTATATGTATTGTATGCTATTCTTACAATAAAGTAAGCTAGAGAAAAAATGTTTATAAGAAAATCATAAGGAAGAGAAAATACACTTACAGTAGTTATTGAAAAAAATCTATGTATAAGTAGATCAGCATAGTTTGAACTCCTGTTGTTCAAGGGTCAGCTGTAAATAGAAGTGTTGGTATGAAGCCACTTATCTCAGTGCCTCATTATGTGTACTCTCGGAGCTTACATTCTAGCGGGGAGAGAAAGACAATAGTATACAAAATGCTAGCAGTCTTACAGGAAAAAAATGAATCAAGAAAGGAGGACAGGCTGGGAGTGTATCTTCAGCTTTAAATAGCCACACAGTAATTGCTCAATAAATATTACTGCTGTCATCTTTGTGGTTTTCTGTAGTTGTTACTGAATGGAAAATGGAAAGATGTCACAGGTTTATATTTCTTGTCTCTTAAGCAGTGATGTCACTTTCTTAAGTATTCTATATAATAAAAGCCTAATATGCAAATAGACCGAATGGCGGGTCATATGATGAACACTGACCACCATGGGGCAGACGCTCAATGTAGGAGCTGCCCTAGACCGCAGGCCCCAGACCAGCCAAGGCAGGTGCCAGTGGGGACCCCCCACTCACCCCGCCAGTCACCCTGCAAATTGGCCCTGATTGCTGGCCAAGCCTAGGGACCCTACCCATGCATGAATTTCATGCACCAGGCCTCCAATTATTCTATAAAGTTGCAATGAAGCTGTGAATGAAAAGTTACATACTATACTGGGGGGATCAGTCTCTCCCACATATTTCTCCACCACTGTCGGTCAATAATGTCAAGAAGTTGTCCAAGGTACTGAACATTTCACTTCATGTTTATCCACCCTGATCATATTTCTTATTCCTGTACTTTGTTTCCTGTTCAGGAATAATTCCAGTCATTGAATAGTGCCCATCAGTAGATGATTGGTTAAAAAAGCAGTGGTACATTTACACAATGGAATACTATACAGCTGTAAAAAAGGAGGAACTCTTGAATTTTCAACAGCATGGATTGACCTGGAGATTACTATGCTAAGTGAATTAATCCAACCATAGGAAGACAAATATCACATGATTTCACTTATATGTGGAATCAAATAAGCAAAATAAACTGATGAACAAAATAGGACCAGAAGCATGGATACATAGAACAGACTGACAGAGGTCAGAGTGAAGGGGTGGACTGGATGAAAGAAAGTGAAGAGAATAGCCAAAGAACATATATGCATAGTCCATGGGTACAGACAAGAGTGTGGTGGTGATCAGAGAGAAGAAGGGACGGGGCTGGGTGGAGGTAGGTAGGTAAAGGGGGGCACTGTAATCATGTCCACAATAAATAAATAAAATAATAAATAAATGTAAAAAAAGTAAAGAATTATGAGACAAAAATGAAAGAAAAAACAAATAGGGTTAGCCTAAAGGAGTTGACTTTTTGACAAATAAGAATTCATTGTCAAAAAGTGTGTTTCAGTGTGAACCAGTTTACAAAACATAGGATAAATATGAAAATGAGGTAAATAATTTTACAGAAAGATTAAACAGGAAATTCTTCTAAAATGTTTTCTCTCTAATCCTGAAAAAAAAGTTTTAATATAAAAATTATGCTGCCCATCACTTTTCAAGAATATATAAGTTGCGTAAATTATAATCTTATCTCAATTAAAATTTTTCAGAGGATTTCTGTTGACTGTAGAACCCCTTTGTGTCTACAAACATGAAGTCAGTGAACATGCAATTCTATTTGTATTTGATAATACACAATATACATCCATTGTCATTTTTTGTTACTAAAGTTATTAAAGATTTTAATTTTTCAAAATAATATTTTCCCCCTCTGACCTTCTCATATCTTGACTCAAGCACACAAACACAAACATTTTCAATAATTTCATTTTCATTTGCCACATGTGTCATGATAGTCATCTAATTCATTAAATAAATGTTATTTGACTATGCATTTGCAATGTTTGTTGTCTGCCATGGTTTTTTAAACTGTTTTATTTCTAAGTTTTTTAATTATTTAATGGTGATGAAACACTCATTTGTCTTTTTATAGAGCTTGTCTAGAAATACTTCAAAAATTTAATATGATTTGATCATTTAAATGTCTAAATAAAAATAAGAGATCTCTTGTGTTCTTATACCTTCATTTTCCTTGTGATTAGTAAAACTCCTCTTTCCTGCTCTTACAACTTTACTTTATGTTTATGCAAATTTTAAAATGTGTGGCTCTGTTAAAAATATCACTAGAACAGATTTAAAGCAAGCAGTGCGAATTGAAATTATAGGAAACCCTATTTACTTAATCTTGGACATACTTTCTGGTTTGTATAGTGCTCGATATTTTCCTTCAGGGAATGTATTTTTTTCCTATCCTCCCTTTCTGCAAATTTGCTTTCAAAGAAACTTTAAATTATTTGAATAGCTTTATTTTCCATTTATTTATTTATTTCAGATTGTGGCTTTCACTACCTGTTGCCCCAAATACCCTTTTTGATACCACATTTTAGAGTTTTAGATGGCTTGCTTGCCAACAATAACAAAGAAGAGGGGTGTTTTAGATTATAGTTTGCATTGAGAGGATATTCCTGGATCATTGCACATTAGACTTAATATAAAAGTTGTATTTGGAGTCATTTGATTTGCAGAAATAACAAGCCTAAATGTTTCAGTTTCTAATATTAATTAGTTTTCAACCCAGACAGTCTGGATAACTATATATTTACTACCTTGTAAAGAACTATCATAACAAGCCCTTAAGCATTATTTGAAAATTAATAAAGTAAAGTAGGAGGAAACCTTTTACTTTCCCATAGCAACATAAACTGGGTTATATTATTTTATTGCAAAGTTTCACTTTTCAATTATAGGTTTGAGAAGAGTAAAAAACAATTATAAGTTTCTTAACACTGTAGATGACTAATGCAATGAGTCCACCTCACGGTATGGAAACAGGTTTTGTTTTTTTAATAAAGAAAATCTTTTCCTTGAAGGTTCTGAGAATAAGTCTTAATTCACAAAAAAAGCCTTTTCTCTATTATATTAATAGAAAGCTTACATATGTATTGGTGATTTTTCTAGCTCTTAATCTTGTTTCAAGTTCATATTTTTCTTTTCTAAAATTGAAACTTGAGAGAAATTTAATTGTTAAAGATATACAAATATACAAGAAACCCAGCAGTCTGCATCTGAGCTAAACAAGAGTTGCTATAAATGATTATGTTAGATTTAAAAGAAAAACGTGTATAAATTGGGTTAATTACTTAGAAAGGCGCGTGGAAGACAAAAATTACTCAACCTAATTCTTTCCATCACAGGGTGAGAATGGAGAGCTGGTGTTCATACACCCTGGCAGAGAGGAGGAATGCAAGCCCTTTACTGCCAGACTCAGCACTGCGGCTCTGCTTCATCCAGAATGCCAGTTTTCTTGGAAATCTGATGTCTGACTACCCATGAATGGTGTGTGTGTGTGTGCGTGTGTGTGTGTGTGTGTGTGTGTGTCAGTGTGTGCGTGTGTGTGTGTCTGCGTGCGCTATGGAGAATTGTTGAAAAGGGTGAGCTGCAGAAGAACTTGTTTTTCTTCCATTCCTGCCCCTTCACCCCAACTTTAAGTGTACATATTTGTTTTGTAGGTCTTTCTGGAATAATGGTGCAGAGCAAAGGCTTTGCCACAGGATAGCTGGGATTCAAATTCTGGCTTCAACATTTACCAGTTGTCTGATAATGATCAACTCCCTTAACCTGTGACTCAGTTTCACCATCTACAAAATGATGATACTCTCCCAGGATTGTTGCAAAAATCAGGATAACAGGATCTGTGGAAGTGATATTGATTTTAAGGATGAAATTATCATTCTACTAAATTTTGTTTGTACTCTTTACAAAGTGCTTTTTAAATATTTAGTTTAGAAAGTTCATGAGCCATTTAGTAGTGATAAAATGAAGAAAGGCTTACGTTTTAAAAAGTGTTGAGAAAAACAGAGAGAAGGAGGATATGAATTGTTGAGTAAAAAGCCATTAGATTTAGTACTTCCAATTTTCAAACCACCATCCCTGAGTTGTTAAAGGTCAGTTGGGAAATGAGATACCCAGGTATGTGTTGACCTTTTAATAGGAAAAGTTGCTAAGGAAAAGGAAACAAATCTATCAATCAGTTGATCAATTAATTTAAAAGGTATTACTTAGAATCATAAAAGAGTCAGTTTGATTCTCAGGAAGAATAAACTCAGTATTTCAGAATAATCAAGAATTATGTGTGCTATTGTTTACTTCTAATTTATCATCTACAGCATCAGCATAATATGTGCTCAATTAGTGTCTGTTAAGTGAATGGAAAGAGTGAATGTATGAATGAATGAATATGCACATGACACTCAGAACTGAGAAGAAAGGTAAAAACAAAAATACAACAAAATGGATATCCAGAAGATTAGATTTGATCTGGTGTATTTTGTTTGGCCTTCCTAGTCTGTTAAACATAGAATTAGAAACAATTAAATTTTAGGGGAATCACATTAAAATATCTACATTTCTGGTTCCTCTTTAAAAATTAGCAGCTGTGGCCTTTGCTCCTGCCTGGCTACAAATTCCTGGAGCTGGACAATGGCTGCTCCTTTAAAAAGGGTGAAATGTGGAAAACAAGACTGTGACCACTTAACTAAATTTATATCACCTGCCAGGTCTCTCTCTCTCAGACCCTGTGTTTGCAAGTATCTGATTTACAATGACAGAGCTTTTTTTGATGCAGTTCAGTTGCCCTACAAGATTTTGTCAGAGCTTAAAACAAGTGTATGGAGCCCTAAAATGTTCAAGGGTTTGTCTCCCTTTAACGAAGAATGAGGAACCTTGGGTTGGTAACAATAGTTATTCTCAGCCCTATTGGCATTTTGGGTCAGAAGTCCCTCACCTAGTGTGACAACGAAAAATGTCTCCTAATGTAACCCAGCGATGGGAGGACAAAACCACCCCTACTTGAAAATCACTGAGCGAGGTGCCAGATTTACATTAGACTGATGTTAGGTAACTTGTAGACTACGAATTGGCACTATTTCTAGGTTCTAGATTTAGTTGCTGGAGACAGATCACTGATTTAAGTATATTTATTCAAACTTCAACTACTTAAACTTCAGTGGGATGATAATGCTATGGTTTTCTTAAACCGCTGATTTTTGATGGAGCTTTTAAGGACAAGAAAGCATAGTTAACATAGTAATGTTATAAAATGCAACAGTTTGCACACAAAAATGCCTGGATAGTATTCAGATGTTAGCACTTCATCCTGTTTCCTATTCACATCTTGTTCCTGATGAATTATTTTAAAAGTATGACTAAATTATTCATTACACAGGATCACCATTATTTATGCAACTGAGGTTTACCACTCACATTTCAATATGGATTTTTTTTTTTTGACTAGGGGAATTCAATAAAGCATCTAAGAATAGAAAGATATGGCTAGAATTAAGTAATGCATGTGGGGCACACCATAATGATGGAGGAGTAGTACAAAGTGATTAAACCTTAAAATCTTAAGGGAATCCTTAATAACAGTAAATTTGATAAAACATTATTTATAATATTTACATATACAGTTAAATTCTATATACATATCTTGGTTATAACATTCAGGCAGATTAAGCTATCAGACATAACAGATTTCTCCCATAGGTTATGTGCCTCATATATTTAATTTAAATAAAAATTAGATAATACTAGTTAATGATAAAAGTATAAAAGCATAAAATTATATATCATTTAAATTTTATTTTCACAAGATAAGAAAAATAAATACCATACCATAAACCTCTGAGTAATTGTAATCTTTTTTTTCCTTATACTTTCTTTCTACCAATACCTTTCTGCCAATGAAAGTATATTCCCTATTGTCTGTCCTCTAATGCCTTGTCCAATGTCAATTTAAATGAATAGTGATGACTTCAAGTACAGTACAATTCTTCCTTAGGGAAGCTACTCCTTTGCCTAATATTAAGTGTTTTACATTGGTATGTTAATTAGCTGCTTCACTCGGCATAGACTATTTTTATGTATAAAATACCCTTCTTCCATGAATTACCATGTGTGAAACAGTCCAATATGCAATTTAGCAGTTTTCTCACATAGTAGGTTCTGGTGACTATATTAAAATATATTATTTTTTCCCCCAGCTACATTTGTTTTAGCATTGAAAGTTGACTATAACTTTTACTATTTTGATATATAGTTTTTCAAATAAAAAGCACCCAAACCCAACTTCTCTCTAAATGTTTTAGCAATGGCACCAGTTTTCTCTTCAGAGGTCTAGCCACACACCAATAAAAAAAAAAAAAATACTATGCTGTTTTTGTTTAAGAGTTGAAAAATAGAGTAATTAACATAAAAGTCACAGAAGAAACAAAAATATTGGGTCAGAAATGGTAAAAAAGGGAAGAGGACAAAATGGCGGCAGAATAGACAGATGTGTCCAAAGCCTTGTCCTAGAGCAGATAGAATGAGCAGCTGAAAAGAGTAACATCCACCCCGAATTGGCAATGGAGACTCAGCTGGTGAGACAATTTGCAGCCGGGAGGGCAGAGGACCCCTGGAGAAAGGTAAAATCAAGAATCTGGGCAGGAGAGATCTGCCAAACCCCGAGCCCAGAGGGTCAGAGGGAAACTGCACGGCACCGAGCCATGTACCTCGGGACAGGCACAGCGTCTGACTGTGGAAAGGAGGTCCACAGGCTGCTGGTGACAGGGGATTCTAGATCTGGGTTCTCAGTCACGAAAGACTGAGCAGAGAGGGGGCAGCCTGAAGGGCTGACCAGACCGCGCAGTGCCGGCATGAGAGGAGCTCGCAGAGTGCAGTCTTTCCCCTCTCTGTGGCCTGTGCTTTTCTTCCCTGAAGTAGTTCATAGGACCTTTCGAATACAGACACTCATCTGGGGCTGAGGTGCAGGAGAAGGTGCGGACTTGTGGAGGCTGGGGAGAGGAGAGGGTCCAGGAGAAGTGGCAGTGAGTCTGGAGCTGAGTCATACCTGAGCCCATTTTCTGCCAATACTTGGGCAGCCATTTTCTCCTGAAGAGATAGGCCCTCCCTGCAGTCTCCAGGCAACTAATACAGCCACACCCAGAATATACCCTGAATGGTACAAAGGATAAAAAAAAAATCTGAATAGTCCCTGAGAGTCCACAGGGCTTGGCCTAAAGAGAGGCCTTCAGAACCAGCAACAGGAAACTGAGAAACCACAGACTGTATAGAAGACTGGGATCTTAAGCCAGCCAAAGGAATGACACTTCACTTTTTCATTTTTATTTTTATTTTATTTTATTATTATTTTATTAACTCTTTTTTCTTTATTTTTCTTTTTGTTTGTTGCTTTATTTTCTATTTCTTTTTGCATTATTTTTGCATCATTCTATTTTATTTTATTTGCTATTTTTATTTTTATACCATTTTTAAATATTTTTTGTAAATTTATTATTATTATTATTATTATTATTATTATTTTCTTCTCTTTCTCTTTCTTCTTATCCACCTATCCCCTTTCTACTTGCTCTATACTGAACTGAGGTCCTCCCCATATTCATCCAATTCTTAACCTTATTTTCTGTATATAAACTCAGCCTCTATAGATTCCGCCCCCCACCCGCTTTGCTAGGTGTTTGGTATTTGCATATTTTTTGGTTTATCTGTATGTTCCATGGTGTTTTATATATATATATTTCTTTTCCTCCTTATTTTTTTTTTTTTTACTTTTTCTTTTCTCTCTTATCTCTTTTTCTCTCTTTGATATCATTTGTGGTCTCTTTTCTCTCCCTTAATTTTCTTTTCTCAGGTGGTCACTTATATTGGGGTTATCGGTGTTGTGGCTACAATTTGTGTTTTGTTCCCTTTGTGTCATGTCTTGTCGAGGTGAATTTTATCCTGTCTGGCCAATGTGCTAGCTAGAGACTCACGTAACCAGACACCTGGAGAGGAAACTCCATCTACGAATGGGTTAATAACACCCCAGACACAACTACAGAGGCAGGAAGAAGGCAGCAGCGAGGGAGAGAGAGTGAGTGAGTGAGGGAGAAAAAGAGGAGTGTGTGGTCATGTGGGGGGTGTATGTGTGTATGTGAGTAAGGCACAGTTATATTCCACAGGACCTTCAGGGGCAGGCTAACTGGGCTTACCTAACTAGGCAGCCTCTGCTTCCATCACAAACAGTACTGGGAGGCTGGCTCTTCCTCAGATGCCTCACCTTTTTGAAGGGGAGAGCTGCTGTAACTGGGAGCTCATACTTACCTCCATCCAGGGTGCCCTCAGATAACACTAGGGACTCTACAGCCACCCCTGCCAGGGACCTGCTACCTTGGCTGTGGTCCCATGGTCACCAAGTCTCCAGTAACCCTGGGCACAGGCTCCTGTGAGTTCTGAAGCGTGCTCCCCTCTGACTGGCCCAATACTTTAGCCCAGGCACTGCAACCACACAAGCAGCAGCCCCGCGAGCAGCCTGCCCCTGGCTGAAGAGCAGCAGCCTCGCGAGCAGCCCACCCAGGCTGAAGAGCAGCAGCCTCAGGTAGCCTGTCCCTGTTCAAGGAGTAGCATCTGTGTAAGTGGCCCACTCCCCTGTCCAAGGAACAGCAACCCGTGAGCAGCCATCCCCTGTCCAAGGAGCAGGAGCTGTACAAGCAGCCTGCCCCATCTGAGGAGCAGCAGTTGTGTGAGCAGCTCACCTCCGTCCAAGGAGCAGCAGCTGTGCAAGCATCCTGTCTACCATCTGAGGAGCAGCAGCTGTATGAGCAGCCTGCCCCCATCTGAGGAGCAGCAGCTGCATAAGCAGCCTGCCCCTGTACGAGGAGCAGCAGCCCTGCGAGCAACCTGCCCCTGTCCAAGGAGCAGCAGCTGCATGCAGCCAGCCCCCATCCAAGGAGCAGCAGCCTTGTGATCAGCCCAGCCCTGTCCGAGAAGCAGCAGCTGTACAAGCAGCCTCCCTCGACCAGCCAGAGGAGCCACCACTGCTGTGAACAGCACACACCAGAGGAGCCGCTGCCAACTGAGGAGCAGCCGCTGCCACAACTGCTCGAGGAGCAACTGCAGCCCAAGGAGCCACTGCCACACAACTCGATAGCGCCACACAACTCAACACCCAGAAACTTTGCTGAGATAAAAAAAATGGGTAGAAAAAAACCCCCAAAGGCAACAAAAGGTAGAATCACCAGAAAAGCTGCGAAATGAAACAGAGGCATGCAATATGTCAGAAAAAGAATTCAGAATAAGAGTCAAACAGTTCATAAACCAATGGATGGAAAAATCAACAACTTATGTAAGAATCAAGAAGAAATGAAGAGTGATATAGCTGCAATAAAAAAACACCATGGAAAGCTTCAACAGTAGACTAGGAGAAGCGGAGGACTGAATTAGTGAATTAAAAGACAGGAAAACAAAACATAGCCAAACTGAAATGCAATTGGAGAAGAAAATTAAAAGACAGGAGGAGAGAAAGAGGGAGCTATGGGACAACAAGAAACAAAGCAACATACGAATAATAGGGGTGCCAGAACAATAGGAAGAGAAACAAGGGTTAGAAAATCTATTTGAAGAAATAATGTGAGAAAACTTCCCTGATGTGGGGAAGAAAAAAGTCACACAAGCACAGGGAGTCCCAAACAAGATGAACCCAAAAAGACCCACACCAAGACACATCATAATTATGATGGCAAATGTTCAAGACAAAGAGAGAATCTTAAAGGCTGCAAGAGAGAGACAGAAAGTTACATACAAGGGATCTCCCATTAGATTATCAAATGATTTCTCAATAGAAACACATCAGGATGGAAAAGAATGGAAGGAAATTTACAAATTGATGCAAAGCAAGTGACTGAATCCAAGAATACTCTATCCAGCAAGGCTATCATTCAAAATTGAAGGGGAAATAAGAAGCTTCACAGACCAAAAAAAAGGTGAAGAGGTTTATCATTACCAAGCCAGAAATGCAAGAAATGCTAAAAAAAAAAAAAAAAAAAAAAAAAAACCTGGTGGAAAAAGAAGAAATAAAAAGGTAAGAAGGAACGCAGGCACCAAAAATAAAAATGGCTACAAAAAGTACCTATCAATAATAACTTTAAATGTAAATGGATGAAATGTTCCAATCAAAAGACATTGAGTAGCTGAATGGATAAAAAAACATGACTCATATATATGCTGTCTACAAGAGACCCACCTCAGAACAAGGGACTTACACAGACTGGAAGTGAAGGGATGGAAAAATATCTATCAGGCAAATAGAAATGAAAATAAAGCTGGGGTAGCAACACTTATATCTGACAAAATAGACCTCAAAGTGAAGGCCATAACAAGAGATAAGGAAGGCCACTTCGTAATACTAAAGGTATAGATACAACAAGAGAATATAACCTGATAAACATATAAGCACCCAATGCAGGAGCACCCAAATACATTAAAAACAAAACAAAACAAAACAAAAACTCCTGGTATATATCAAGGGAAGATCAACAACAAAACAATCATAGTATGGGACTTTAATACCCCACTGACATCACTGGATACATCCTCTAGACAAAAAAATCAACAAAGAAACAGCAACCCTAAATGACTCACTAGAACAGATGGACTTAATTGATTTCTGCAGAACATTTCACCCCAAAGCCATGGAATATACGGTCTTCTCAAGTGCTCATGGGAAATTTTTAAAAATAGACCACACATTGGGTCACAAGCACAGTCTTCCCAAATTCAAGAAGATTGAAATTATATTAAGCATCTTCTCAGACCACAATGGCATAATATTAGAAATAAACTACAATAAAAACAATCCAAAATATTCAAACACTTGGAAGCTAAATAGCATGCTATTAAACAATGATTGGGTTACCAAAGATATTAAAGAAAAAATTTAAGACATCCTGGAAAATAATGACAATAAAAACACAACAATCCAAAATCTATGGGACACAATGAAAGCAGTCCTGAAAGGGAAGTTTATAGTTCTACAGGCCTACCTCAAAAAACAAGAAAAAAATGTTAGTAAATCATCTAACCCTACAACTTAAAGAATTAGAAAGAGAGCAACAAGAAAAGCCCAGAGTGAGCAGAAGGAAGGAGATAATAAAGATCAGAGCAGAAATAAATGACATAGAGACAAAAAAAAATACAAAAGATCAATGAAACCAAGAGCTGGTTCTTTGAAAGGATAAACAAGATTGATGAACCTCTAGCCAGGCTCACCAAGAAGCAAAGAGAGAGGACCCAAATAAACAAAATCAGAAATGATAGAGGCAAAATAACAACAGACCCCACAGATATGCAAAGGATTGTTAAAAAATACTATGAACAACTCTATTCCAACAAACTGAACAACCTGGAGGAAATGGACATATTCCTAGAAAAACACAACCTTCCAAAACTCAATCAGTAAGATTCTAAAAATCTCAATAGGCCGATAACTATGGATGAAATTGAAGCAGTCATCAAAAAGCTTCCAGCAAACAAAAGCCTGGGGCCAGATGGCTTCATAGGGGAGTTTTACCAAACATTCAAAGAAGAACTAAAACCTATCCTCCTCAGACTATTCCAAAAAATTCAAAAGGAGGGAACACTCCCAAGCTCATTCTATGAAGCCAGCATCACCCTAATACCAAAACTAGATAAAGACAACACAATGAAAGAGAATTACAAGCCAATATCCCTCATGAACGTAGATGCCAAAATCCTCCAAAAAATTCTAGCAAATCGAATCCAGCATTACATCAGAAAGATCATACACCATGACCAAGTAGGAGTTATCCTGGGGATGCAAGGATGGTACAATATCTGCAAATCAATCAATGTGATACATCACATAAACAAATTGAGAGATAAAAATCACACAGTCATATCAATTGATGCAGAAAGAGCATTTGACAAAATCCAACATTTTTTCCTGGTAAAAACTCTCAGCAAGGCTGGAATACAAGGATCATACCTCAACATAATAAAAGCCATATATGACAAACCCACAGCCAACGTCATACTCAATGGACAAAAACTAAAACCATTTCCCCTAAGAACAGGAACAAGACAGGGATGGCCACTCTCACCACTCCTGTTCAACATAGTACTGGAAGTGCTAGCCATTGTGATTAGACATGAAGAAGAAATAAAAGGCATCCAAATTGGAAAAGAAGAAGTAAAACTGTCTTTATTCACAGATGACATGATATGGTACATAGAAAACCCTGAAGACTCCATCAAAAAATATTAGACTTAATAAATTAACTCGGCAATGTAGCAGAATATAAAATTAATGCCAAGAAATCTACGGAATTTCTATACACCAATAGCGAACTTACCACAAGAGAGACTAAAAAAGCAATCCCATTTACCATTGCACCAAAAAAATTAAGATATCTAGGAATAAACTTAACTATGGAGGTAAAAGGCCTATATGTGGAAAACTATAGGACACTAAAAAAAGATATAGAGGAAGACATAAACAGATGGAAGAACATACTGTGTTCATGGATTGGTAGAATCAACATCATTAAAATGTCCATAAAACCCAAAGCAATCTATAGATTCAATGCAATCCCCAATAAAATACCAACAGCATATTTCACAGACCTAGAAAGAACTCTCCAAAAATTCATCTGGAATAAAAAAAGACCCTGAATAGCCACAGCAATCCTGAGAAAGAAGAACAAAGTAGGTGGGATCTCAAGACCAGATATCAAGCTGCATTACAAAGCCACTGTTCTGAAACAACCTGGTACTGGCACAAGAACAAACATATAGATCAATGGAATGGAATAGAGAACCCAGAAATTGACCCAAACCACTGTGCTAAATTGATATTTGACAAAGGAGGCATGAGCACACAATGGAGTCAAGAGAGTCTCTTCAATAAATGGTGTTGGGAAAATTGGACAGATACTTGCAAAAAAATGAAACTAGGCCTCCAACTTATACCATACACAAAAATAATCTCAAAATGAATAAAGGACTTAAACCTAAGACAGGAAACCATAAAAATACTAGAGGAATCCACAGGGAGCAAAATCTCAGACATATGCTGAAGCAATTTCTTCACTAATACTGCTCCTAGGGCAATGGAAACTAAAGAGAAAATAAACAAGTGGGAATACATCAAAATAAAAAGCTTTTGCACAGCAAAAGAAACCATCAACAAAACAACAAGAAAGCCCACTGCATGGGAGAACATATTTGCCAATGTTATCACCGATAAGGGTTTAATCTCCAACATTTACAGGAAACTCATACAACTTAATAAAGGGAAGATAAACAACCCAGTAAAAAAATGGGCAATGGACCTGAATAGATACTTTTCGAAGGAAGACAGAGGAAGGCCAAGGGACATATGAAAACCTGCTCAAAGTCACTAATTATTTGAGAGATACAAATAAAAACGACAATGTGGTACCATCTCACACCTGTCAGAATGGCTATTATCAACAAATCAACAAATGACAAGTGCTGAAAATGGAACTCCCATTTGACCCAGTGATCACACTCCTAGGAATATATCCCAAGAAACTAGAAACACCAATCAGAAAGAACATATGCACCCCTATGTTCATAGCAGCACAATTCACCATAGCTAAGATTTGGAAACAGCCTAAGTGCCCATCAGCAGATGAGTGGATTAAAAACCTGTGGTACATCTACACAATGGAATACTATGCTGCGGTAAAAAGGGAATTCTTACCATTTGCAACAGCATGGATGGAACTGGAGAGCATTATGCTAAGTGAAATAAGCCAGTCAGAGAAAGATAAATATCACATGATCTCACTCATTTATGGCATATAATGAACAACATAAACTGATGAACAAAAACAGATTCAGAGACAGAGAAGCATCGATCAGACCATCAAACCTCAGGGAAGGTAGGGGAGGGTGGGGGTAAGGGGGAGAGATCACCCAAAGGACTTGTATGCATGTATATAAACCTAACCAATGACACAGACAACAGGGGCATGAGCAGGGAAGTTAGAGGGCAATGGGGGAATAAGGATACATATGTAATACCTTAATCAATAAAGAAATTAAAAAAAAAAGAAATGGTAAAAAGGCTGTTTTCAAAAGTAATTTTTCCTGAGCCTATCTATGGGCAGACCTCATGTCTAGGGAAAGTCTTCACTGTGAGGGCCAGTGGAAAAGAGGTTTAATATTAAAAGCTGATATCAATTCTGGTAAATAACCTGAACACATTTTCAGACCTTTACATAATTCAAGTCAACTCTTCCAGTAGTTTCCATACATATCAGAGGACTTTCTCATCCCACTTTTGGAACAAACTTTCCTTTAGCCTTTCTGTTTGAAAGTTACCTTAACTGGAAGTTAATTTTAAATCTTGGTGAGCACTGACTGCTATGGCAATGAATTTATGGAGCCACCCAGATGGCCTCAAGATATTTGCCTACAAATATGAAATGACTCAGGATATAAAATGCTGTTCACAAATACTTTGTATTTAATTATAAACATTATATGTATTGATACAAGGTCATTCTAATGTGTTGTAAATATGGCTTATTTAAAAAAAACAGAACACTGAAGAGGGAATTCACTGTCTTTGACTGATAAAAATTACTATAGGAAAAAAAAATAACTACAGTTTATCTTTAAAGGGCCTGGTTATCAAATCTCAATGCCAGTTTAATTTCAAATTGTTGATCATGTATATATGCCCTTACATGTTTAAAATTGTTTGTCCAAACTCTGTACCAGACTTTAGAAGGCTGAGTGATGTGATAAAAGTACTTTCTGCTCAGACCAGCTGTGAACATTAAGAGGAAGTTATGAAGGGTACTAGAGCTGATAACAAAGACCAGCCAGAAACCAGGCTACTGAAGATGGGTAGAGATGGAGTGGCAGACTTTGCATTGAGTCTCAGGGGTCTCAATCTGAACTGTAATAAGAGGACTATAAAATCCTGGCCAGTGTGGCTCAGATGATTGAGCATCATCACATACACCAAACAGTTGCTGGTTCAATTATGGTCAGGGCACATGCCTGGGTTGTGGGCTGAATCCCCAGTAGGAGATTCAGGAGGCATTGAATGATTTTTTCACTCATATCGATGTTTCTCTCTCTCCCTTTCCCTTCCTCTCTCTCTAAATATCAATAAAAAATAAAAAATAAATAAAATAAAACTATAAATAGAATAAGCCACTGGAGCATATAGAACATGATGGCTATCTTTAAATTTGCTTCAGTAATTTCAGATTAAACAATTGAGGACAAACCTTAATCACCCTCACACCTCAACTCCAACAACTTTAAATTTGATTTTGACTAAACAAATCAAGTATCCTTTATATTTTAGGGAAATAGCACAATGAAAGTGCAATTTCTAGAAGAAAAGTCAGAGATCTGTCAGTCCACTTTCTTACAAACCAAGCCTCAGAAGGAAAATAGTGTGTGAACAAACAAACTCACAAATAATTACACTGAACATTTTTAGGCTGCCACCAGGCCTTTTGTAAGGCTTTATAAACTGATCTTAATTTCGTTATACTGACCCCTAAAGGCACTTTCTATTGTAAAATAGTCTATTAAGAATTGGTCTATATTTTGGAAAGCAATAATGTTAAGTTCATTATGGCTTTTTGCAGTCCAGGCACTAATTTAGCTTGTGTAATCCTCTTAAGATTTTAATGGGTAAAAGCTATTTTAAGAATTTTTGCAAGCAAAACATAAAGGTAGGCTTAGAAAAGTACTTGTCTTTCAGATCCTTTAAAATATATATAAGATATTTATGTTAAATTGATTCATTTTAAAAATGTAACACATCCAGTCAAAAAGCCTTAATAAGACAGACTTCTGTATAAGGTAGTATTATTGCCCAATCTCTGCCCCAGAATCTTGACTTTACAAGCCAAGCATGGTCTACTTGTTATAAGTATATAACAATATATCATTATGATTATTAAAGCCAGTTATTTTCATTACAGAAAAAATAAGTACCAACATATAAATAAAGCAGAAAAGTTAATATCTTATCCTCAAAATGGAATCCCACAGAATGCATATTTTGAAACACAGTTTTTAAAAATGACATATTCTGTCAACAAATATAATTAAAACATTTTAAAAGCGGACTAATGTTCCATTAGTGTTGGATATTTTTCCATATGGTTATTGTTTACCTGTGTTCTTCTGTGACTTGTCAACAAAGCTTATATTTTATTTAGCTAATTTTTCCTGATTTGTTATAAATTTAAAAATATACAAAAAACTCATATTTATATATTTATATTTTTATATACTTATATACTTAAGCTCCATGAGGTAAGGATTGCTGCCTCTTTTGTACTTTATTGTAACCCTAGTACAAAAATGGTTGGGCCAGCATTTAAAATGCGTAAGTAAATCTGAAAGCAGAAAATTCTATAAACAGAATAATGATAAAAATTTTTGTAGATGTTTATACATGAATATTTTTGTTTTATATTATTTTAAAATATTTACAATATAAAATGTAGTATATATTAATATTTTTATTTTATGATATTAACTATTGCATTTCCATGCCCTACAATCCTATTCAAGTCCCACTCATCACAAATCAGTATATTTCAAATGTTTAGGTGTTTCTGTGGCACATTTGAGTTGGTTTATTGGAGCTAATGGAATATTTTTGGATAGTAACTTTAACACAAATAATCAAGTGTTAAAGGGAACAAGGTAAATGCTTAGAAAGCAAAGATAAAGGGAATGAAAACTCTGATCATTGTTTATTTAAAGCTAAATACAGAAAGAATACTAGAAAATATTTAGGAAAGAGTTGAATGACTGTATTGAGAATTAGTATTTCTTTCTTTAATTACTAAAAACCCAAGTAGGGATAACAAAATATCTATATTTATTCAAATGAAAGATGTATTAAAAAATTTATAGTCAATATAGCATATATACACTTACAAAAATGAAAGATATGCTGTATGAGTCAAAATCCAGTCTGGAAGACAGAAAGTACTGCACAACCTTCTAAGAGGAGGAACCTATCAGAGGGAATTGGTCACCCAGGTAAAGGAAGAGTGAGAAGCCAACATTGAGACAATTCAGGCATTGCCAATTGCAGAAAGCTGGAGGAATCAGAGTCCAGACCCATCCAATGGGAACTGAGTCTATAGTAAAGAGACCCTGATGCTGCTGGAGATGCCACAGCAAGGAGAAAGATGGGGAGAAATACCCTGGCTCTCCCCTCATTTCATCTTCCGATCTTATGCTAGTATCTCCCATTGGCTTAACTTAACTAAAAAATCATAGGTCAAATGAATGTGACAAATATCCCCTTTAATACAGAGCAAAGCAGGAGGTGGGAGGGAAGGGATCTGAGAGCAAATTGGCAACTGATGGGATGACCCTTAATTGTCAAGTGAGCAGAGTTCAACAGAAATCTGGAAAAGCATCTTTCTTTGTACATTAGTGAAAAGTATAAAGTCAGGAGAAAAGCTATCCAGGAGGGATAAAGAGGCATAGGGGTGAGAACAAACAAGTTGAATGTAGGCACTGACAAGTGGTTTAGCTTCAAGTGAGTAGAAATGCCATGTAATGGAGAATGGAGGAGAAGTTTAGTGGAAGCAGCAGAAGAGCAATAACAAAGATGATGCATAATTACTGTCTTTTTGTCACTTTGTTGTGATATTTGCTTCCTACTATCTGATAACTATTGTTAAGAAAACAAAGTGAAAAATCATTCAGATAATTCATTCTCCAACCTTAAGTAATGTAAAATTAATTTCATTTAAATTGAGCAATTTCTCAGTGCATGTCTTAGGTTACATTATTATAATAAATATGTGTATCCAAATACACAATATTTTCATCTTCTAAATGAAAGGCAGGGCTCCATACTAAAGAAAACTTTGACATAAAGTGGGGCTTTGTTAATAATGTTGATTACACTAGCCACCTGCAGTCTCATGGTTGTTGGATTTTAACCCAGTGAGAACATAGTCTGGATATTAACACTTCTCTCCACTAGTTTTTCAGGCTGCAAATAAACTTTCCTGGGGCTGGTGTACCTGGGTTGGAAGCTGGGCTCCCTTGTGATCAGTGAATGATAGTCAAAGCTTTTTTTTACCATGACTTAAGAGCATCTATGATATGCTTGTCTTGATTCCTGGTTTTCATTCTAGTTTTTTTTGTTTGTTGTGGGGTTTTTGTTTTTAACTGGAGTGCCGATTAAATACATAAATATGAAATGCAAAGTCCTTTTTTCCTGGTCTTATGTCCCATTACTTCACAACTCAAAATGTCGTCTCTAGTAATGCTACACGCATCAAAGCTCTTTACAGATAGTATGCCTCTGTGATTTTACCTCCTTGTTCCACTCACATTATTCTCTCTTGCCTACAAGCATATACAAATCATTTTTGGTAAATGGTAAACCTTTGATTCATATAACAGCTTGACTCTAGGACCAGAGATCTTAGTAACTAGCTATGGGTCCCCCAATAAATTACGTTATTATAATATACATCTTTCAGTAACTCTTATGATAGCATCTCACTCATTTAAAATATATTCATTGCATGTTATTTATTTATTTATTTATTTATTTATATACTTATCCTAGGTTCTGGGACTTCAATCTAAAATGGGATATGATCAGGAAACTTACAGTGTGGTGAGGAAAAAGGATGTGTAAGTTAAAGAATGGTATCTTGTTCTCAATAAATACTTGGTGAATGAATTAATAACCTCTGTGAGAGTGGTATTCAAAAGGAGATCTAAAAGCAAAGGAAGAATATCTCAATAAGGCTTGAGGTAGTTGGTCATTAGAAATTCCTTCCTAGAAATTAGCTAGATGAATATAATAAAGGAAAGTGTATTTTATGACAAGGCAATAATAAATGAGAAGGTGCAGAAATATGAAACAACTCCAGGAAAAAGAAATCATATGAGGAAGCAGTGAAAACAAGTGGAGCGATGGTCTAAGAAGAGGCTAGAAACAAGTTTGGGGTCTAAATGTGAAGTGTTTGGATGTTAAGCTATGAACTGTGAACTATAGCATGACAGTCTTGAGAGCCACTTAACGTTGGAAAGTCAGCTAGTGATATCAAAATGGCATTTTATAAAGGTCACTCTGACAACAGTGAGGAGGGTAGTTCAAAAGGTTCAGACTACATAGAACAAGAAACGACTGTAGCAAAGTAGAAGGAAAACAGGAGTGACTGTGGAAAAAGAAAGGAAAGAACAAAGATGTGCTTGGAGATATTAGGCAGGTCTACTCAATCAGACTCTCTGAACTTATATATACATTATGCATTTTCATAACATTGTATCTACATAATTATTTAACATCCTTTCTATGCACTTTCTTCTGCCACAATACAAAACAAGTGCTTAATAAATTTTTTTTTTAAATGGTTTTATTGATTTCAGAGAGGAAGGAAGAGGGAGAGAGAGATAGAAACATCAATGATGAGAGAGAATCATTGATTGGCTGCCTCCTGCATGCCCCACACTGGGGATAGAGCCCACAATGTGGGCACGTGCCCTTGACCAGAATCTAACCTGGGACCCTTCAGTCTGCAGGCCAATGCTCTATCCACTGAGCCAAACCAGCTAAGGTGATAAATGGTTTTTGAGTAAATAAAATAGTACCTTGTGTCTGAAAGAGAAAGAACACAAAATTAATCTCAACATTTCTGTCCAGGACAGTATAGTGCCATACTCTGAGATAGGCAGCAAAGGAAGAGGAGGTGGTTTCGGTGGAAGAAAAGTTGAGTATAGTCAGTGGCATGAGTTTCAGACATATGGGGATATTTACATGGCAGTTTTATGTAGAATGGTGGGATACTGAGATTCCCAAATTTCTTGAATGGAAATTGAGATTCATCAGTGCATGCATCATAGTTAATTTTTCAAGTTTTTGTAAAGTTCTTTAGGGAGAGCATATAAGATATTAAATCTAGGTGGAAAAACAAGAGTACAGGAAAATGA
The DNA here is from genome assembly GCA_026230045.1 of Corynorhinus townsendii. Lineage (NCBI taxonomy): Eukaryota > Metazoa > Chordata > Mammalia > Chiroptera > Vespertilionidae > Corynorhinus > Corynorhinus townsendii. Next base: position 65,685,795 of record JAPDVU010000003.1, on the reverse strand, counting down.
CAGAATAGACAGAGAGAAAGATCTAGGAGAGAGGATCACAGAAGTCCAGAGGAAAGAGAATTTCAAGAAGAAAGTAGTTCAACACTACCAATTGCCACAGGGAGATGAAGTGAGAGAAACACAGCAAATGTTCACTGGATTGGTAACATTGAGGCCAATGTAGATGTAAGTGAAAGTAAATTGAGTGAAATGGTGGAACCAGATGTAAGACTAAAGTGGGGTGAGAAACAAGAAAGCAAGGAAGTGGAAATAACAATTGTAGAGTCTCTTTCCAAGATGTTTTGTGACTTTCACCAATAAAGGGAACCAATACTAGAGGAAAATGTGTGTTTGAGGATGACACTTTTACTATTGAATGGGTTTGAGCATCTCTAGAAGCTGAATTGTTGCAGGAGAAAATTAAAAAAAAAAAAAAACACCAAAAGAAAAAAGAATAAAAGCAACTAAGCAACTGAAAAGGTGGGCCATGAAGTCTAAACTACATTGGAAAAGAGTAAAGTTCAGATGGGAGACAGAAATTTTCAGAAGGAAGTATAAGAGAAAGAAGTTGTAAAGAGTAAGAGAAAAGACAGAGTTGAATCAGACAAATGAAGTGAGATGTTAAAATTACAATGGTGAATCCAAGTAAGGTAATAAAAAGAGGGGATGTATTAATCAAATATATATTTTTTGGTATGTGTCCAGTTTGATGATAGGTGTGTGAAATATCTAGATTATAATCTTGGAAATACATTTCTGAAATGCAGCAGAGAAGAAAAAAATGGGAAATATGAAGAGCAAAAAACCAAAGGACTAAGCAGTTACATTACTACTCAACAATGCATATATTAAATTCTCTCTGGTCAACTCTGAGAAAAATACTAAAATTCTCAACAAAATGTGGAGGAGATGTCAAAAAATCAACAAAGATGGATAGAGGGCTCCATAGCTACAGTACAGGAACTTCATAAATGTACCTAATGGGAAATTAAAGAGTAAATTCTTTTAATGGCCTTGGAGATCGAGAAAATAAACCCAAGTTTTGGTCCTGGGTTACAAGGATGTGGAAAAATGAGCTGCTGATACAGGACAGTGAAACAGGGGAGAAACTGATTCAAGGGATGGCAGATATTTAATAAGTAGGCAAATAGGCCACTGAGTGAAGAGAATGATGCTATACAGTAATTTGTTAAAGAAAAAGTGGAAAGTGTTGGCAAAAGATGTAGCAATGGGGAGACAATTAGAAGAGGGATAGAACACCAAAATTGTGGAGATGAGAGGATAATAAGGCATCCCTAATTGGGGATGAGGTAGAGAGCTTGACAAAAGATGGGAAGCACAGTGATATTACCAAGTCAAGTGTTCAACCAGAAGTCTCAGAAAGAAATGATTTGTAAATATCATACACTCTCTTCCACCTTGAAGACAGGTAATCAGGTGTATTCAGGACCCCCTTTTTTTTTCTTCTGACTGAAGAAATTATGGTGCATTTCAATATCCTGCTCATTCTTCAAATCGTTCCATCCCATTTTAGTTTACAGACATTCATAATATGGTAGCTAGGAATGAAACCAATACTTGAAGTATATTTTAACACCCTGTAGGATAAAATTGAAAGGAAAAGAGACCAACATTTATTGAACACCTACTATGTACTTAGCTTAATGTCAATGGGGAACATGCATAATCTCAATCAATGTACTGTGGTTAAAACATGGGCTCTGATGTCTGAGACCAGGGGTTGGAGTTCATGTTCTATGGTATAGTAGCTGTGTGATCTTGGAAAAAATTACTTTTCCTTCTTGGGATTCATTATTTACAGATTATCCTCTGTAAAATCTACACTAATAAAAGAGAAAGGTGCAAATTGACCATATCTTCGTGACACCCACTAGCCAATCAGGAGTGAGTATGAACATTAACCCAACAAAGATGGTGGGTTAATTTGCATACGCAGGCACCAAGCGGCCAGGGCGAGATGGGACTCTTGCATCATTGCCATGGCGATGACGTAGGCATTCTGCACCGCCCCAGCCGCTCCAGGCATGGGAAGGCGGAAATGTGGCTCTGGGCTGGAGCGAAGGTGGTGCTAGCAGCCTGGGGAAGGAAGGCCCATTCTTGCACGAATCTTCATGCATCGGGTCTCTAGTGAGGATAATAATTTAGCAGGGCTACTATGGTTAAAAACAATAAGACATATATACGCAGTACTTGTTGCTTGGCACATGGTAAATGTATAATAAATGATAGTTATTATCATCATCTTTATTCTACAGATTAGAAACCTGACTGTGAGTTAAGGTTAGACGATCAAGATTGAAATCCAGATCATGAAATTCCAAAGCCTATGATCTTAAACTAAAGGTTCGGTGCACGGATTCACACACTGGTGGGGTCCCTTAGCCTGGCCTGCGCCTTCTTGCAATCCAGGACCCCTTGGGGATGTTAGAGTGCTGGTTTTGGCCTGATCCCCGCAGGCCCATCCCCTGAGGAATGTAGTAGTGTGTGAAATGGCAAGCAGCTGGGATGCCACTCCTGCTCATCCTGGCCCCACTGCACTTGCCTCTGCTGCTCAGTAGTGCTGCCCTGGAGGTGGGAGAGGCTCGTGCTGCCATAGCTGCGCTCACCAGCCTTGAGCCCAGCATCTGGCACCCTTTGGTCAGCTGAGCAGCACTCCGCTGTGGGAGCACACTGACCACCAGAGGCAGCTCCTGCTTTAAGCATCTTCCCCCTGGTGGTGAGTGCACTTCATAGCTACCAACTGGTCATCTGGTTGACCAGTCGCATAGGCTTTCATATATATATATAGACTAGAGGCCCGGTGCATGAAAGTCGTGGACAGGTAGGGTCCCTAGGCCTGGCTAGTGATCAGGGCTGATCTGTGGGGCAACTGGTGGGGCAATCAGAGGAACCCCTGCTGGCACCTGCCTTGGCCATCAAGGTGCCACCGTTTGCCGGCCTCGTCCCTCCCCCCGCAGCCATCGCTGTCAGTCGCCTCCCTCTGCAAGGTGACCAGCGGGATGATCAGGGGGCCCTCACTGGCATCTGCCTTGGCTGGCCTGGGGACTGCAGGCTGGGGACAGTTCCTGCATTGAGAATCTACCCCCTGGTGGTCAGTGTGCATCATAGCAACCTGTTGTTTCACCGGTCGTTCCACCATTTTGTTAATTTGCATATTAGGCTTTTATTATACAGAATGCTTCATTTTACTTCTTAAAGGCTCCTTTTAATGCTGTATTTTTAATGCTTCTCTTTCTAATAGTGCAACCCAAGATGATTGATTGTTGATTTACATACAGTGCATTGTCAACTATGCTCATTATGCTTTTTCTACATGTTATTGTGATTATGATTTCCTTATCCTCTACTTGCGAGAATTTGTTTTTGGACAAATGGAGATCAGTGCATCATTTAGGTTTAATGATAAGAACAACAGAAAAGGTGATGAGTAGGGAATTTTTTTATTTTATTTATTTTTTAAAATAAATCTTTATTCAGATTATTACAACTGTTTCTCTTTTTCCCCCCATAGCTCCCCTCCACCTGATTCCCACCCCACGTTCTACCCTTACCTCCCCCCCTCCACTGTCCTCATCCATAGATGTACAATTTTTGTCCAGTCTCTTCCCACACACCCCCATACCACTTTCCCCCTGAGAATTATCAGTCCACTCCCTTTCTATGCCCCTGATTCTATTATATTCACCAATTTATTCTGTTCAGCAGGTTTTAATTCACTTGATTTTTAGGTTCACTTGTTGATAGATATGTATTTGTTGTTCATAATTTTTATCTTTACCTTTTTCTTCTTCTTCCTCTTCTTAAAGAATACCCTTCAGCATTTCATATAATACTGGTTTGGTGGTGATGAATTCCTTTAGCTTTTTCTTTTCTGTGAAGCTCTTTATCTGCCCCTCAATTCTGAATGATAGCTTTGCTGGGTATAGTAATCTTGGTTGTAGGTTCTTGCTATTCATCACTTTGAAAATTTCTTACCACTCCCGTCTGGCCTGCATAGTTTCTGTTGAGAAATCAGCTGACAATTGTATGGGTGCTCCCTTGTAGGTAACTAACTGTTTTTCTCTTGCTGCTTTTAATATTCTTTGTCTTTTGCTCTTGGCATTTTAATGATGATGTGTCTTGGTGTGGTCCTCTTTGGATTCCTTTTGTTTGGGGTTCTGTGTGCTTCCTGGACTTGTAAGTCTATTTCTTTCACCAGGTGGGGGAAGTTTTCAGTCATTATTTCTTCTAATAGGTTTTCAGTATCTTGCTCTCTCTCTTCTTCTGGCACCCCCATAATTCTGATGTTGATACGCTTGAAGTTGTCCTAGAGGCTTCTTACACTAGCTTCAATTTTTGGATTTTTTTTTTTTTTGCTTTTTTGGTTGAGTGTTTTTTGCTTCTTTGTATTTCAATTCTTTGACTTGATTCTTGCATTCCTCTAGTCTGTTGTTGGGTCTCTGTAAAATATTTTTTTATTTCAGTCAGTGTATGTTTAATTTCTAGTTGGTCCTTTTTCATATCTTTGAAGGTCTTGTTATATTTATCAGCCTTTTCTAGGATATTCTTGAAAAGCCTTATAAAATTGGTCTTGAATTCTATATCCAGTTGTTTGTTTTCCTCCCATTTCTTTCATTTGTGATCTGTTTCTTTGTCGCCACATTTTCACTGCTTCCCTGAGTTGGTAGGGTAGCTTTGTGTGCTAGGTTTCCTATATGGCCCCGTGGGTCGGCCTCCCAGTTACCTGAGGTGGACACTCTTGGTGCACCCCTTTGTGGACTGTGTGTACAGCCTTGTTGTAGTGAAGTCTTGATTGTTGTTGGTATCACTGGGAGGAATTGGCCTCCAGGCCAGTTGGCTGTGAGGATCAGCTGTGTCTATGCTAGGAGAAGTTCGGTGCTGGAGACAGCCTTATAGGATTAGACTTGCCAAATTGCAAAAGCCTCTGTGCTCAGCTTGGGTGGGGTGGAGTCTCAGGGCGGAGCAGATAGTCTTGGCTTCCTGTCAGCCCTGCCCTTGCGTGTGCACACACCTCCACTCCTCTGCTTTCCCCCAGCTCCCAAGCCTCTGGCCGAGAGTCCAGTTCCCCCTGAAAGAGCATGGGTCCCCAGGGTCTCGCCTGGAACTGGTGTTAGTGCAGTCAGAACTGGGGCTCAGTGCAGTCTGGAGCTTCTGACTCCCTTCCATTAGGGAAAACCTGTGGCAACCTCCACAGTCTTTGTGCGCACTGGTGCATGCACCTCCAGACCTCTGCTTTCCCCAGCTCCTGAGCCTCTGGCCGATAGTCCAGTTCCCCCTGAAAGAGCATGGGTCCCCAGTGGCTCGCCTGGTACTGGGGTTCAGTGCAGTCAGAACTGGGATTCAGTGCAGTCAGGAGCTTCTGACTCCCTTCTGCTAGGGAAAGCCTGTGGCAATCTCTGCAGTCTTTGTGCACACTCGCGTGCGTGCCTCCAGACCCCTGCCCCCCGGGGCTCCTCTAGGTCACCGAGTTTCCAAGTGCCTTTCTCTCTACTTGACAGTCTAGACTCCCCCTGTATGAGCCTGGATCCATGGGGTTTCGCCTGGAACTGGGGTTCAGTGCAATCAGGGGCTTCCTTCTCCCTCACACCAGAGAAAGTCAGCCAGGCTCTCAGCCGCCCTTCCTCTCTGCATGCACAAAGACCCTTTGCTGTACCTCAACCCTTTGCTGTTCCTCCAAGTCTCCGTGAGCTTTTCTCTTTCCTTCTAGTTGTAGAATTTCCACTCAGCCAGCTTTCCTGTGGTTCTGGATGGTGTCCGTTCTGTCTTTTAGTTGTAGTTTTGAAATTGTTGTGCGAGGCAGCAGTTTAGGTGCTTACCTATGCTGCCATCTTGGTTTCTTGGGAATTTTTTTAAAATGAAGAATACAATAAATGTTATAAATATAAAATTATCAATATGTAGAAAAAAATGGAGCTGTATATGAAGAGTGAAAAAATAAGATGAATATAGGCAGATAATTATTTATTTAAATGATATTAGTGCCATGGACAAAACTGGAGAAATTTAATCAATGTCACCCCAATAAATTCAATAAATTTTTAAAAAAGAAATAAAAGAAAAAAATATTAGCTTACAAGACAAAACAGAGTTCTATTGGGAGTTTTATTGAATGGATACTTTGATTGACTCTATCTATCTACCTATCTATCTATCTATCATCTATATTTTTTTGTTTATTGTTGACAGTATTACAGATTTCTCCCATTTTCTCCCTATGTATCCCCCTCTACCCAACCCCTCATATCTTCACTACCCTATTGCCCTTGTCCATGGGCTATGCATATAAGTATATAAGTTCTTTGGTTTATCTCACCTCATCCTCCACATCCCCACATTGAGATATTTCAGTCTGTAACAGGCCTCCATGCTTCAGGTCTTATTTTGTTGATTAATTCATTTTGTTCATTAGATTCCACAAATAAGTGAGATCATGTGATATTTGTCTTTCTCTAATTGGATTATAAACTTAGCATAATATACTCCAGGTTCATCCATTCTGTCTTGAAGGGTAAGAGATCCATCTTTATATAGCTGCATAGTATTCCATTATGTAAATGTACCACAGCTTTTTTCTGTATTAGATACTTCAAAAATCATTCTTTTTTTTTTTTTTTTTTTTGCCTATATCAAATCCTAGATGAATGAAGCTCAGATCTAAAGCTTCAATTTTCTTTAAGAATAAAAAATGGGCATATTTGCCCTAACCCAATTGTCGGCAAACCACAGCTTGCTAGCCACATGCGGCCCTTTGGCCCCTTGAGTGTGGCTCTTCCACAAAATACCACGGCCTGGGTGAGTCTATTTTGAAGAAGTGGCATTAGAAGAAGTTTAAGTTTAAAAAATTTGAGTCTCAAAAGAAATTTCAATTGTGTTGTTGATATTTGGCTCTGTTGACTAATGAGTTTGCCGACCACTGTTCTAACCTGTTTGGCTCAATGGATAGAGCATCAGCCTGTGGATTGAAGGGTCCAGGGTTGGATTACAGTTAAGAGCACAGTCGCAGGCTCCTCCCCTGGTCAGGGCTCATGCAAGAGACAACCAATGTGTTTCTCTCACATCGAAATTTCTCTCTGTCTTTTCCTCTTTTTTCCACTCTCTCTAAAAAAAATCAATGGAAAAAATATCCTCCAGAGAGGATTAAAAAATAAAAATCAGTACATTTAACTTGACACTGTGGGACCAAATCATTTGCTAACTCATTAGGAAACTAGTCATAAATATAACATGGATTGAGTCCAGAGGGAGAGTAATATCCAGAAATAATTTTGGTTTAATTGCCCTGGCATTTTTCATGAATCTGAGGAAAATACTATGTGTGTTTCCAAAGAGCTGATATTAGATAATAATAAAGTGCTTTAGTGGTCTACAGTGAATTATCAATATCCTAAGGCACAATGACGGATCTAATGGGTTAACTTGGACTTCATGATACGATCTTATCTGAAGGATAATTTTGTTTCACTGAAATCTCAGTAAAAACTTGTGAGAATGAGCCCTAGTCGGTTTGGCTAGGTGAATAGAGCATTAGCCTGGGGACCAAAGGGACCCTGGTTCGATTAATTGGTCAAGAGGACATACCTTGGTTGCAGGCTCCTCCCCAACCTGAGCCCTGCTCATGCAGGAGGAGCTAACCAATCCATGTGTTTCTCGCACATGGATATTGCTCTCTGTCTTTCCCTCTCTCTCTTCCACTCTCCCTAAAAATTAATGGAAAAATATCCTTGGGTGAGGATTAACAAAAAACAAACAAACCAACAAACAAAAACTTGTGAGAATGATTATCAGTGTTCTCTGATGAATGATAATCCAGTAACATAAAAAGTAATGGCCAATTGTTTCTTCATTGACCACTGTTAATCCATTAGCAACTTAATTGCTTTAAAATGTAATGTTCAAAATACTTAAGGCTGTCATTTTTTTTTATCACTGCTCTTCAGAGTCTGTCAATCATTTCTTAAAAATTGTCAATTGAAGGCATTTTCAGAACTAATGGATAAAAAATTTCTGACCTCATATTTTTCATAACCTTAAAATCACATGCAAAAGAATATAAAAACTTAAACTCTGTTCTTTGCCATTAGTAACTTTAAATAATATTCAAAGTAAATCTTGGAACATAGCATTGGATTTGTCTAATGGTTTGTGTTTTAAGAAATCAAAAGGATATATACTGAAAATAATGATAGAAATGAAAGAAGAAAAAACAAACAAATATTCTGCACTCCACCATCACCTGACTGAGGAAAATCCCTTTACCTCTTCTGAGAGCTCTGTTGTTTATTCTGTAAAATATAAATAACATCTTACCTGCCTAGTGAGGGGACTGAGAAAATTATCTCATGAATTTTCCTCCCAGTCTGAGATTTATTATTATAAATCTTTTACGTAGTTGAAACTCACACAAATAAACTGAAACAAAAATAAAATAAGGCAAAAAAGACTCAAACTATTTCTTTAGGCATATTTCCTCTGTGAAATTAGCTTTCTCCTTCTATTCCTCTGTCTTAGTATATTTTAAAGTCCTATTCCATGTTTTTTTAGTTACTAGGAGAGCAAAATGCTAAGAGTCAGAGACAGTCCCCAGAATTTCTGGTTGAGTAACCATGGCCATTGTGAGTATCACAACAGCACCTTCATTTGCTAAGGCTCAGGATTACCAAGTTATGAGGAAAATATCAGAACATGAACATCTATATTTTTTCTTTCTGCTGCCACATAGCACTGGGTTGTAACCCTTTGCCATGTTTCTCAAATAGTATGCATGCTCTCATGCAATTTATACTCCTAAAAATTGAGATTAACTTGTTAAAACTTACTTGCTGCTTTATATCCTTCCAGCTTTTCAAACTATAACTTAATTCTCAAATTTACCTTCTTCACTTCTAAATATTCACATTACGACTATCTTAATATTTTTTATAACTTCTGTATATATAATTTTATTCATTAGAATGAAGTTTCTATCAATTTGTTTCAAATTCTGAATTACGAAAACAGCTGTTGTATTTGCATTCAGGATGGGTAATCTAAACACTTTCCTTGGGAAATTCTGAAGTGATTCAAGTTCCTGCCTACATTAAAAGTCCATTCTGTAAGAAAAACTTAAAACATTTTTAATTGTTGCTTGAGTGGTGCTATGTGTCAGAGAGTTAAACAGTTATGCCCTAAGGTTCCTATTATCAATAGAACCATCTTCTTTTTAAGGTCCTAGTCTGTGTTCCATTAAATTTTTGGTGTCCCTTTTTCCATCTCCCTCCCCCCAAAAAAAGTGAGAAGGGGTGCCTTTAGGGTTGACCTAGCTGACAAACAAGTGAAAATAAATGAGCAAAGTTTCTAGAAACATTCAAAATGCAGTTCATCATTCTTTCTTCTTCCCAAGCCTTTAAAAGTACAGGTTACTCCACACATCGATGAACAACTGTCCTATCTCTCCAAGGAGAATTTGACTGTCTTAGACAAAAAGTCAGAGGATGTATAACCCATGGACACAGACAGTAGGGTGGTGAGAGCCTGGGGTGGGGAGCAGGTGTGAGCTAGAAGAGGTCAATGGGGGAAAAAAGGGCATACAATAAAGATTTTTTTAAAGTAGATTTTTAAGAAATGTCAAAGAGGTAAGAATTAAGGTAGAAAATTAGGTTTTTTGAGGATAATAAGTTAATTTGATGAACTAGAGTTAAAAATTTGTTAAAGCCATTTGCAAGATATGTTAAACAAAAATATTATTGATAAATTTGGAGGAAAATTTAAGTAATATCAAAACAGCATAATGTTTTATTTTACCCAAATTATTCCTTTTAATGCCTATAAAATACAAAGATAAATTAACATTACCTCCTTGCTCTCTAGAAAATTGTTATGTTAAATATATGACACATAAATCTAATTTATCTAATTTGAAGCCATATTTTTCTTATTACAAATAATGGTATTAAAGATATAATTTTATTTGTATCATCATGAAAATAATATAAGACAGTCAACATTAAATAAGATTTAAGTATATTTCATGTATGTTATTTGTAACAAAGATTATAGTTTATACCTCAACTTGTGCCGTGATTACTTTAAAAAATAATGTAACAAGACACTGATTCTCTGGTGAATTCATACATCAGTTCTACCACTGAGACTCATAAAGATTATGCAAAAGTAATGAAAGCCAGAAATATGATAAACTATGTGACATTTTTGTTTGCTTAGTTTTATTCTTATCCTTGGTATCTTGTCATCTCTTGTATTTATATTTATAATATAACATGCATAATTACACAGTATTTTTACTGAATTCCAAAATACTTCAGTTTTTAATCATTTGATTCTTGCATATAACATGTGAGCAGAGAGGTGAGGTGGATTGAAGTGAAATGATTTAATCATAAAATATGCATTTCTATATAATTTTTAGGTAACAGACATAAAGTATGTCAGTTAATGTTCATTTCAGGTTCCAGAAATCACACCAGTTATTTCAACAAAAAGTTAATGATACATGATTTTTGGACAGGAACATGTGGTTTTCCTGGGATTCTTTGTTCGATGGAGTTAAAGAATTAATCCATGGACTGAAGATGGTATAGCAAAGGTGGAGATTTATTGAAGAACAAGTATAGACTCCCACATGTGGAAGGTGGAAGAATCTCACAGCACAAACTCCCACATGGGGAAGGGGAAAGGGTCCCACCAAGTTCCTGTTTCCATGGTGTATAAAGGCTACAAGTCCCTGTGTCCTGATTTCCCTTCTGATTGGTCAATATTCCCTTTTGAATTGGTTACTATAGTAAGTCCTAGGCCCTCCTCCCTCATTATCCTCCTATTCCTTCTAGCCTTTCTTCCTCCTTCTTTCTTTTGTCAATATAGACCTTTTGGTAACTCCTAATTCCCTTGTCTTTTTTTTTTAATAAATCTTTATTGTTCAGATTATTATAGTTGTTCCTCTTTTTCCCCCCGTAGCTCCCCTCCACCCGGTTTCCACCCCATCACATGCCCTTTCTCCCCTCCCCATTCCATCCTCATCTGTAGGTGTGAAATTTTTGTCCAATCTCTTCCTACAGCCTCCTCATTTCCTTTTCCCCAGCATTTTCAGTCCACTCCCTTTCTTTGCCCCTGCTTCTATTATATTCACCAGTTTATTCTGTTCATCAGATTTTTTATTCACCTGATTTTTAGATTTACTTGTTGATAGATATGTATTTGTTGTCTCTTTGTTGTTCATAATTTTTATCTTTACCTTTTTCTTCTTCTTCCTCTTCTTAAAGAATACCCTTCAGCATTTCATATAATACTAGTTTGGTGGTGATGAATTCCTTTAGCTTTTTCTTTTCTGTTAAGCTCTTTATCTGCCCTTCTATTCTAAATGATAGCTTTGCTGGGTAGAGTAATCTTGGTTGTAGGTTCTTGCTATTCATCACTTTGAATATTTCTTGCCACTTCCTTCTGGCCTGCATAGTTTCGTTCAGAAATCAGCTGACAATCGTATGGGTGCTCCCTTGTAGGTAATTAGCTGTTTTTCTCTTGCTGGTTTTAATATTCTCTCTGTTTTTTGCCCTTGGCATTTTAATTATGATGTGTCTTGGTGTGGTCCTCTTTGGGTTCCTCTTGTTTGGGGTTCTCCGTGCTTCCTGGACTTGTAAGTTTATTTCTTTCACCAGGTGGGGGAAGTTTTCAGTCATTATTTCTTCAAATAGGTTTTCAATATCTTGTTCTCTTTCTTCTTCTGGCACCCCCATAATTCAGATGTTGGTACTCTTGAAGTTGTTACACTATCTTCATATTTTTGGATTCTTTTTTTCTTTTTGCTTTTTTGCTTCTTTGTATTTCAAATCTTTGACTTGATTCTTGGGATCCTCTAGTCTGCTTTTGGATCTCAGTATATTATTCTTTATTTCAGTCAGTGTTTGCTTAATTTCTGATTGGTTCTTTTTCATATCCTTGAGGGTCTCACTAAATTTATCAGATGTTTCTAGAAGATTCTTGAGTAACCTTATAACCATGGTTTTTAACTCTATATCTAGTAGTTTGCTTTTCTTCATTTATTTTATGTGTGACATTTTTCTTTGTCTCTAAATTTTGGCTGCTTCCCTGTATTGATAGAGTGGCCTTGTGTGCTAGGAGTACTGTAGGGCCTAGTGGCTCAGCCTCCCTAATTATCTAAGGTGGGCACTCTTGGTACACTTCTTTGTGGGCTCTATGCACAGTCTTGTTCTAGCTAAGCCTTGATTGCTGTTGGTGTCACTGGGAGGAATTGACCTCCAGGACAGTTGGCTATGAGGACCAGCTGTGTCTACAATGGGAGAACTACTGTGCTGGATACACCCTTATGGGGCAGAACTTGCTTCAGTGGAGCTTTGGTGCTCACTGAGTCTGCCCCTTGAATTTGTTTCTTATGGATGTGAAGAGTTGTAATCTGGTATGGTTTCACACTGACCACTGGGTCCACTGGCTCTTGGATCTCCAAGGAGGTGCAAAGTTATCCACTGCCTGGGGCCACCCAGCAGGAGGCACAGAGAGATCTGTAGATTCCTCCTCTTTGTTTGGGATTTGGAAGTGCCCAGATGAGGCCCAGCTGTGAAGCAATGCAGGCTGTTGCTGCACGGCCTTAGGCCTTCTTTTGGGAGCTTTGGAGTTTGACAGGTTTTAGGAGGAGAAAGGGCAGCCCATTCATATGCAAAATCCAATGTGCACAGCTTGAGTGGGGTTTTAAATTGGGTGGGATGGGGTCTTAGAGAATCACCAGGGTGGAGCAAACAGCAATGGCTGCCAGTCAGCCCTGTCCCAGAGAGGTCCCTGAGTCTCTGTGTCCCATGCCCTCATGCAGGAACAATGATCACTGCGAGCATCTCTGATAGAAAACCCCCCTCACATTTTGGCCCAATGCCACATAGTCCAGTTTCTCCCTGTATGAATCTGGGTCCCCAGAGTCTCATCCGGAACTGGAGTTCAAAGCAATTGGGAGCTTGTATCTCTCTCCTGATTGAAAAAACAACAGTGCACCCAGTTGCCAGCCCGTTTCATGCACACCTGCATACCGCCGCACTTGTGCACCTCCACACCTCCTAGCAGTCTCAATGCGCTTTTTTCTTTCATTCTAGTTGTAGAACTTCCACTCAACCAGCTTTCCTGTGGTTCTGGATGTTGTCCGTTTTGTCTTTTAGTTGGAGTTTTGATGTGGTTGTGAGAGGCAGCAAGTACAGGTGTTTAGCTATGCTGGCATCTTGGTTGTTCTCTCCCTTGTCTTATGTAAATGTAACTGTTGCTGCTCCCTTCTTTCAGCTCTCCCAGTCTGTAGCCCTGCCCTGTATTTTGTCCATGAACCCCCAATTCTAAAAATTTCCTAAACCTGCCTATAGTCCCCTAAAATTCCTATTTCATTAATATTAAATATAGTTAACCAGCTAATAAAGAACGGAAAGGCAAAAAGAGTGCAGTAAGTTATCACAGAGGTAGTATCCACTAAAAGCAGCTCCCACCCCTAGGACTGGGAACCCTAAGAAAGAGGTAGGTTACTTGAGGACAATAAGTTAATTTGATGAACTAGAGTTCACCAGTTGAAACTTAAAACTTGGAGAAGGGGACCTTTGAAAAGGATGTGCTGCTTAGATTGCATGGGGGAGGGGGTGTCTCTGAACTAACAGGAGAAACTGTTTGGGGTTGGTACCCAATCTTTTAAGGAGGGGGCACCATCCAACTGATAACACAGTCTCTGAAGGATCTGATAAGGGTATTTCTTAGATTGTTGTAAAAACTGCACACTGAAATCAATTGCTACTGTTACAATATGTTACTATTGGGGTAAAGACGCTTTTCTGGTTGTTCCTGAGAGGAGCTGAAAGCAAACAGGAGAGAACAAGTCACACTTTTGGAGGAAAGCTTAGTAAAAGAAAAATATGGTTTGAAGAGTCCCATCCCAAGGGAAACAAAGAATAAATGATGGGTGAGTCAGAAGCTGGAAAGACAATAGCTTACAAACTAGTACATAAGGCAACTAGTATCTACTGGCATATACTAGGAGAATGTTCAAAAAAATTGATTGGATAGAGCCTGTTGTTTATTTTCAATTATTTCTTTCCCATTTGATTGTAAACCATATTTGGATCCATGGGTATATGTGCATCAAGGGCCTCGGTGACATGAACAACAATGATTAAAGTGCCCTGGGCCCCAGAAGAGCCACTAGAAACTATTTTAAGGCTATGTTAACACTGATCTTTTTACAGATTTAAATTTCCAGGTCAAGTTCCCTTTTACAAAAATAATGTGAGAGAAGTACACAAATGTCAAAATTGTAGCGAGAAAAGGATAGAAATGAGGAATTTTAAGTTTGCCAGTATAGTTAGAAGAAATTGGGAACAGTTGAGACATCATAAAATGTAGCCCTTTCAAAGTTTCCTAAACTTTCATGAATTCCATTGATCCTTAAAATTCCAAGTGCTACTAATCTATTATTATAGACAGAAGACACATAATCTTAAAATAGAATTTGCATCTTGCTTCACCTCAATCACCTACAAATGGAGAAAGTTTCTATAATTTCTCTACCATCATTAATTGGATGATAACCACTATTGTCAAATAAAGCCTATAGTTCATATCATTTGAAGACTAAAAAATATTTTCAGAAAGTTAAAGTTATAATTACAAACTTCTTCTTCATAAAAATTGTTAGGTTTGATTGAGCAATTGAGTTGATACCCCTCTACCGGGAACTGGCTTTTCAGGTTATTTTAGTATGGACATTCCCTTGCTGAGACCACATTTCACTTATGGTGACCACATTCTATCATCTTCCCTCTGGGTATACAAAAAGAAATCTCCACCCAGAAAAAAAGCCAGCCAAAAGTCCTTTGAAAGCTTCTGACTCCTGTCACTGGATGCTGGAGCTATCCAGGCTCAGCCTCCTAGTGTGTGGATAATCGAATAAATTCATAATCCCTCACCATTCTGGCCTTGTGCATTCCTTCTTCAGTGACCTAACAAAAATAAAATGTTGTAAAATTTCACATTACACAATGCCTTTCAGAAAAAAACTATACAATTCATTTTATTATCTTAAATTCTCTTCTCTTTTGTCAGAGTTACACACATATTCAACCACTCTCAGCTGCAGGGTATCCAACTCAGTTCAAGGATCTATTTTCTGTACTTTTAAATGTCCAACTTAAATTTTTCATAAATTACTAGAGGCTTGGTGCACGGATTTTGTGCATGGGGGAGTGTCCTTCAGCCCAGCCTGCACCTTCTCCAATCTGGGACTCCTTGAGGGATGTCCGACTGCCCGTTTAGGCCTGATCCCACTGGCCTAAACGGGCAGTCGGACATCCCACTCACAATCCAAGACAGCTGGCTCCCAAATGCTCGCCTGCCTGCCTGACTGATTACCCCTAACCACTTCTGCCTGTCAGCCTGATCACCCCCTAACCACTCCCCTGTCAGCCTGGTTAATGTCTAGCTGTTCCCCTGCCAGCCTGATTGCCCTTAACTGCCTCCCCTGCAGGCCTGGTTCCTCCCAACTGCCCTCCCCTGCTGGCCAGATCGCCCACAACTGCCCTCCCCTGCTGGCCATCTTGTGTCCACATGGGGGAGCCATCTTTGACCACATGGGGGCGGCCATATTGTGTATTGGAGTGATGGTCAATTTGCATATTATCTCTTTATTATATAGGATAAGGCTAACAATTTCTTTTAGTACTATGACTATTTTATTTCTAGTTTAGCTCTTTAAGAAAACAAAAATAGTTAAAGGCAAAATTTGATTTAAACAGTCTAGAGCAATAGGACAATAGAGAATGTATTTTATGAATTGGATGATAACCACTATTTTCAAATAAAGCCTATAATTCATATAATTTGAAGAGGATCAGAAGATTACTGGTTGCCTTAACAGAGTATAAATTTGTTTGTTTTTAAAGATAATAATGAGAAGCAAGATTATAGTTAGTTGATATATAAATTTAAGGTTAGAAAGTAGTGAAGTGTGTGGTAGATTATAAGGTTGCATTTTCAAAAAATGGAGAGTAATATTTTTGATTCCACATTCTCTTTCAGGAATTTGTTACTCCCCTATTTCCTTATTTGTAAACTCTATTTCCCCTCTTTTGAAATTGGATTGGCCTTTGTAATTGTCATGATGAATAGAAAGTGGAGAAAATAACGAGTATCTCCAAAGGCTAGGCCATAAAAGAGATAGGGCTTCTGCTTGGCCATCTATCTTCAGATTCTTGCTCTTGAATCCAGCTCCCATTTATAAGTTTATCCGAGCCAGCTGAAGAGGCTACATGCAGGTGTCTGGTCAATAATGTCCACTAAAATATCAGGTGATAACCATTATTGATTTCTACATATGTGATTGAGCAGCTTTTAGATGACTCCAGCTCCCAGCCTTTTGGTGGCGCAGACATGAGCTGATTCTCTTAAACTTGCTCAAATTGCTGCTTCATGTATATACCAAATTGCTTGATATATACACCAAGCTTTGGGGGTGATTTGTTATGTAATCATAATTACTGGAACAGATAATAGTTACTGATACAGGAATGATAGGCTGCTATCACAAAATATAAAACTGACTTTGGGACCAGGTAGTAGGTGGAAGTTGGAAGAACTTTGAGAGAAGCATTTTGTTAAAATGTTTTTGTTAAAGAAAGCCTGATTGCCTTTGAGGAGACTTTCAGTAAAAGTTTAAACAAGCCTGACCCGAGTGGCTCAGTGGTTGAGCATCAATCTATGAACCAGGAGGTCACAGTTCAATTCCCAGTCAGGGCATATATATATACCTAGGTTGTGGGCTCCATCCCAGTGCTGGGGATTGCGGGGGGCGAGGGGAGGGAGGGCATTCAGGAAATCAATAAAAATATTTTTTTAAAAAGTTTAAACAAAAGTGACAAGAATATTATGAGAAACTGTAAAAAATGAGGAGGATGCTTGAGTGGTAACAAAAATTTTAGCAACCCTATTGCCTGTAATAACATGGAAAATAGAAACTATCCCTGATAAATCGGATGATCTATTTAAGGAAATGCCCAGGAAAAAATGTTAAAAGTTCACCTGGCTTTTTTAAAACAAGAGAAGAGAAATGACTTTCAACAATAAATAATTCAAATTAAAATAAATAAAATAAATAAAAGTAATGCAAAAAAAAGAGAATAGAAATGTAGATGAAGAAGGAATTGTTCTATTTTCAAGCAACATTTTACAAAATATATGAAGGAACCCAAACTTATTGAGTTAAAAAATGAGCCCAACCAAAACATGATCCTCAAATATAGAGTTTCAGAACAAAGAGCAAATCAAGGATGACACTAGAAGTTCATTTGTTAAAATCTGAAAGATTTATGGCAATGTGTCAGAAAATTTTTGAGTCAGACAAAAGGTCCCCTAAGGATATTAAAGGCCCCCTAAGATTTTATTATACTCCTTCATTAAATAACTAGAGGCCCTGTGCACAAAATTTGTGCACTGGGTTGGGGGGGGGGAGTCCCTCAGTCCCATCAATAAGACATCCCCTGATGTCCGGGAGCCCTCAGGGGATGTCCTATTGATGGCCTAAGCCGCAGTCTGGCCTCCCTTTGAGGGAGGCGACCAGGCTAATCAGGGGAAGGTGCCACTCCCATCACCCTGCTGCTGCTGCCAGCGCCAGCCACTGCAGCTGCCAAGGTGTTTTCATCAACACGGATTCCAGTCCCTGCACCACGAAAAAAAATGTCTGTGTCCATGCTGCTGCAGCTCGGGCATGCCCCCTTGTCTGTATCCCTGCCCACCAGCTCCTGCCTGTGCACACCTCCCTCGGGAGCGGCCTCCGCCTCCAAAGCAGTGTGACATTAGCGCTGAGCAGGCCTGCGTGCACCTCCATTGGGGGTGGAAGTCCCCATCCCAGTCCCTGCCCACCAGCTCCTGTGCGGGTGCAGCCTGTTGACTAGTCGTGACTGGTCCACCTTTAGGACCAATTAGCATATTACCTCTTTATATATATAGATGAGCTAGTTTCTATGAATCTTACGGACAATGCCCTCAGCATTCTTGCAGGAAGCCTAAGATAGAGAAGGGCTTATCTCATGAGATTTGTGGGCATGCCTTTTGTCTAATGAACTAAACTCCATTAGCAATCATCAAAAATCCACAAAGTTTACAAGGAACTTCACTAGTATAAATATTACCTGCTTGAACTAAAAAGAACAGGCAGAAAGTGAAAAGAGGTCTTTGAGAACAGTGGCTTTATAATATAACATGATATCCGGTATTGTGATTCCTCAAACTTTGTTCTTCTTTTTCAAGTTGCTGCAGCTACTCTAGGTCTTTTGGTTCCATATAAATTTTTAGAGTGTTTGTTCTAGATCTGTGAAATAAGCTATTGGTATTTTAATAGAGATTGCATTGAATTGATAGATTGCTTTGGGTAGCATGGGACATTTTAATGATGTTGATTCTACCAATGAACCCAGTATATTTTCCCACTAGTTTATATCTTCCTCTATCTCTTTTTTCAAGGTCCTGTAGTTTTTGGAATACAGGTCTTTTACCTCCTTGGTTATTCTTAACTATCTTACTTTTTTTGTTGTTGCAATGGTAAATGGGATTTTTTGTTGTTGTTTCTCTTTCTGAGAGTTCATTATTGGTGTATAAAAATGCCATAGATTTCCGGGTGTTAATTTTGTATCCTGCTATATTGTCAAAATCATTTATTAAATCTAGTGGCTTTTTTATGGAGTCTTTAGGGTTTTCTATGTATAATATCAGGTCATCTGCTGATAATGACATTTTTACTTTGGCCTTTCCAATTTGGATGCCTTTTATTTTTTTCTTCTTATCTGATCACTAAGGATAAGACTTCCAGCACTATGTTGAACAAGAATGGTGAAATTAGGCATCCCTGTCTTGTTCCTGTTCTTAGGGGAAATGGTTTTAGTTTATGTCCATTGAATATGATGTTGGCTCTAGGTTTGTCATCTATGGCTTTTATTGTGTTGAGGTATGATCCCTCTATTTGACCCAGTAATCCCACTCCTAGTAATATATCCTTAGAATTCTGAAACACCAATAATTAAGAATATATGCACCCCTGTGTTCATAGCAACACAATTTACAATAGCTAAGATTTGGAAACAGCCCAAGTGCCCATCAGCAGGTAAGTAGATAAAAAAGCTGTAGCATATTTACACAATGAAATACTATTCAGCAGTAAAAAAAAAAAAAAAAAAAAAAAGGAAATCTTACCCTTTGAGACAGCATGGAGGGACTGTAGAGTATTATGCTAAGTGAAATAAGCGAGTCAGAGAAAGACAAGTATCACATGATATCACTCATATGCAGAATCTACTGAACAAAATAAACTGATGAACAAAATAGGTCCAGAGACATAGAAGCATGGAACAGACTGTTGAATCTCAGAGGGAAGGCAGGGGAGGGTGGGTGGGAAGAGAACTTGTATGCATGTATGCCTAACACATGGACACAGACAATAGGGCGGTAAAGGACTGGGGTAGGGGGTGGGAAGTGGGAAGAGGTCAATGGGGAGAAAAAGGAGACATATGTAATACTTTCAACAATAAAAATTAAAAAAAAAAGAAAACGAAAAGAGGTAGTTGAATCTCCATACTACTAAGAACAAGAAGGAAGTTGAGGAAACTCAGTGTCAAACCTCAGACACTTTTAATGGAAAATGAAGGATGTTCCAGAAGGCACAACCAAGAATCCAAAGAGTAGAATCAAGACCTTTGATGGATCATCTCCAGGCAGTAGTACTGAGACCTAATCCAGGAACCAGCACTATGTTATCCAGCTGGTGTTCAGAATTTCTGTGGATGAGTGACTGCTGTAGGCCTCCCATTCCTACTTTCTTGATGAAAGCATCCAGAGTTGTTATCAAAGCCTGTCTCACCATTATATGTTGGGAGTAAGGGAGAGGAAATATCTCTTTAGTTCTCAGACTTTCAAATTGAGACATGTGCTCAAGGGACTGTTCTTGAAGAAATGTACCGGAGAGGCCGCTTCTGTATCTACACTTGATTTGGATAAAAAATATTCTGCTACTTGAGAATGAGACTGATTCTGAAATGGGGAATTAGCATCTTCTTGGAGGAGGGTTGAGAGCACATGTTGCATGTGGAAACTATGAATTCGCAAGGGCTGACTGGAAGGTTCTTTCTTCCCAATATGGCTAAAGCAATAGTTCTGTTCCCTCAAGCGCTTTCAGTATATTGCCTGTACTCCATAAAGAGGTAAATCTTTTTACATTCCCATTATAATTGAACAGGCCTTCTAGGCTGTCTTTATGAAGAAAAGGCAGTCAAAATGATGCTGCATGATTACTGAGGCAAGTTCATGTAAACAGTTGTGTTTTCAATCTCTCTCTCTCTCTCTCTCTCTCTCTCTCTCTCTCTCTCTCTCTCTCTCTCTCTTTCTCTCTCTCTCTCTCTGCCTTCCCATGGCATGCAGTCTTCATGCCATAAAGAAACTCAGGCCACCTAAAGAGGTTTCTGGCCAACAGATGCAGCTGAATTCCTGACAATCCACATCAGCCTCCTGACATGTAAGTGCGGAAGTTTTCAGATGATTCCAGCCTTCAACCTTTAGAACCATCACAACTGATACTGAAGAGATTACAGGTGAGCTAGCCATGAGGGTCCCTGATCACATTTCAAATTAAATAGCAAAAAATAAATTTTCATGGAGTTTAAGCTGCTGCATTTTGGAGTGGTTTGACTTCTAGCCATATTGTACTGGTTTGGTTCACAGCAAAAGTGTTATTTAACATGTATGTAGTATTTACAGAAATAATTGGAGGAATGAGTAAAGATTTTTATAAAGGGAAAAGGTAAAAATTCAAAGGACAATGTGAGATCAAAAACACAAGTGAGATGATTAATCATAAAAGATCTGGGACATTTCTTTCTCTGGGGAAGGAGAGTGAGAGGGTTGACAATATAAAGATAATTGCACAATAGGAAAACTATTCTTAAAAGACATTTATTTTTTAGATAAAATGTTTATGGAACACTGAAACCCTTTACCTTCTTAGAAACTATGTGTTAAATTTATTTCACATACTTATTTACGGTGATAAATACTACTTACCTTTTCAATTTTACAGTGTTCTTGGTCTACTGCATATTTTAATTCAAATTTGTAATGCTTTTTTTAAAAGGCTAAGTAAGATAAGCATAGTTTGCTTTAAAAAGAAAAAAAAATACTTCTAAGCAGTCCACCCCAAATTAATCATCATGCCCCCTTTTCTCATAGTTCTTTCCTTAATGGTTTGGAGATGAGCAGTCACATTACCATTATGTATGAATACTACTAAGCATAAATAAGTGGGACAGGTGGCCCTGCAAACAGATTTCATTAAAGTACCTAGATTAACACATTTTAAAGGTCTCTTTAATGAATCTTTGTCCTTGTGATACAACATAAGCAAGAATAGGGCAAACTAAGTTGTAGAATTTTAAACCTCCATCTCTAGCTTCAAACAATTAAGGGAGTTATAAATAAGCTCTACTATCTTTATCCCACTCAAAAATAATGAATGAGCCATCCTCATGAATCACAAGACGATCACATCAACCCATCACAATACCAAGATCATGAAAGCAAGATTTTAAGCCAACATTATATTTTAGAATAAATCATGGACTTGGTAACTATTTCAGAATTGTAAATGTTATGATTTTTAGAGTTATAGCATAGTTCATATATCAAACCATGACATCTATGCACCCCATCATAGAATCACTGGAGCTTTTCTAATTTTCAGAACAAACCTTTGTGAGATCAGTTTTTAAAAAATTACTGCAATGAGAAAAGTGGTCAAACAAGAACATTTGG
The DNA here is from genome assembly GCA_026230045.1 of Corynorhinus townsendii. Taxonomy (NCBI): domain Eukaryota; kingdom Metazoa; phylum Chordata; class Mammalia; order Chiroptera; family Vespertilionidae; genus Corynorhinus; species Corynorhinus townsendii. The sequence continues at coordinate 65,663,982 of JAPDVU010000003.1, read as the reverse complement.
AAATATTTTTAAAAAAGGATTTTGTAGTGAAATTTATATTGATTGTCAAATATAAATGGGAAGGTAATTACTTAAAAATTATGAGTTATAACCCACCAAAATTGGGAAATTATTGCTGAAACAAAGGATTGCTTTTAGTTTTTATTGGTGAAAGGTAACAAAGGATTTTAAAAAACATTATTCAAAAAAAGATTTTTCAAGCTGATAGAGCTGTTTTTATTATTTTCTTATTTTTTAGTTTTTGAGGAAGAGAGGAAGTTATGGGCATGCAATCATGCAATTGGATTAGTTGAAAATGGAACTACCTATTGCCTCACAATTTAATATTCATTATATTTCAGTGGAACAGTTCTTTTTGTAAACTGTATATTACAATTTATCTAACATTGATATTAATCAAGGGTATACCTTCAAAAGCATTATTGTAGGATACTATTATTAAATTCTAAAATGTAGGATGGTTAAGGGGGAAAACAAATATTTTACTCTAATTTGAACTGGCTGCTATGAGGGCTGGTTAAAAACGTTTTATTTCTTACCTGGCTGGTGTGGCTCAGTGGTTGAGCATTGAGCTACGAACCAGGAGGGCACGGTTTGATTTTGATAAGGGCACATGCACAGGTCGCAGGCTCAATCCTCAGTGGGCGTGCAAGAGGGAGCTGATAAATGATTTTATTTCATCATTGATGTTTCTTTTTTTTTAAAGAAAATATTTATTGTTGATTTCCCCCCATTGACCTCTCCCCACCCACTCCCACCTTCCAGCACAGACCCTCACCCCTCTACTGTCTCCATTGGTTATGCTTATATGCATGCATACGAGTCCTTTGGTTGATCTATTATCCCCCCTTCTCCCACCTTCCTTCATAGGTTGGACAGTCTGTTCGATGCGTCTATGTCTCTGGATCTATTTTTGTTCATCAGTTTATGTTGCTCATTATTTTCCACAAATGAGTGAGATCATGTGATGTTTATCTTTCTCTGCCTGGCTTATTTCACTTAGCATAATGCTCTCCAGTTCCATCTGTGCTGTTGCAAATGGTAAGAGTTCTTTTTTCTTTTACAGCAGCGTAGTATTCCATTGTGCAGATGTCCAACAGTTTTTTAATTCACTCATCTGCTGATGGTCACTTAGGCTATTTTCAAATCTTAGCTATGGTGAATTGTGCTGCTATGAACATAGGGGTGCATATATCCCTTCTGATTGGTGTTTGTGATTTCTTGGGATATATTCCTAGAATTGGGATTACTGGGTCAAATGGGAGTTCCATTTTTAATTTTTTAAGGAAACTCCATACTGTTTTCCACATTGGCTGCACCAGTCTGCATTCCCACCAGCAGTGCATGAGGGTTCCTTTTTCTCCACCTTCTTGCCAGCACTTGTCATTTGTTGATTTGTTAATGATAGCCATTCTGACAGGTGTGAGATGGCACCTCATTGATGTTTTGATTTGCACTTCTCAGATGATTAGTGACTTTGAGTATTTTTTCATATGCTTCTTGGCCTTCTGTATGTCCACTTTTGAAAAGTATCTATGTAAGTCCTTTGTCCATTTTTGATTGGATTTTTTATCTTCCTTTTGTTAAGTTGTTTGAGTTCCCTATAAATTTTGGAGATTAAACCCTTTTGGATATAATACTGGCAAAAATGTTCTCCCATGCAGTGGGCTTTCTTGTTGTTTTGTTGATAGCTTGGTTTGCTGTGCAGAAGCTTTTTATTTTGATGTAGTCCCATTTGTTTATTTTCTCCTTAGTTTCCCTTGTCCTAGGAGATGTATTGGTAAACATATTGCTATGAGATATGTCTTATATTTTGCTGCCTATGGATTATTCTAAAATTTTTATGGTTTCCCATCTTAAGTTTAAGTTTTTTTAATCCATTTTAAGTTTATTTTTGTGTATGGTATAAGTTGGTCGTCTAATTTCTTTTCTTTTCTTTTTTTTTTTTTTTGGCATGTATCTGTCCAATTTTCCCAACACCATTTATTGAAGAGACTGTCTAGACTCCATTGTATGTTCTTGCCTCCTTTGTCAAATATTAATTGAGCATAATGGCTTGGGTTGATTTCTGGGTTCTCTGTTCTGTTCCATTGGTCTATATGTCTGTTTTTGTGCCAGTACCAGGCAGTTTTGAGAACAGTGACTTTGTAATATAGCTTGATCTCTGATATTGTGATCCCTCCAACTTTGTTCTTCTTTCCTGAGATGGCTGCAGCTATCCGGGTTCTTTTTTTATTTCAGATAAATTTTTGGTGAGTTTTTCTAGGCCTGTGAAATATGCCATTGGTATTTTAATGGGGATTGCTGTTTCTCTCGCTCTCTCTCCTTCTTCTTTCCTCTCTGAAATCAATTTAAAAAACCTCTTTATTTCTGTATAATTATGACATGAATTAAGGAAGACTATGTTTTCAAAAATATTTTTTTAGGAATTCATACATATTTTCACTAGGCATTCCAGATGGTTACTTTTTATTCCTTTAAAATAGATGTAAAGAATAATAAGACAGTCAGGGAAAGACAGATACCATATGATTTCACATAAATGTGGAACCTAATGAACAAAATAAACTAACAAATTGGAGACAGACTCACGGATACATAGAACAGACTGACAGCTATCAGAGGGGAGGGGGTTGGGGGCTGGGTGAGAAGGGTGAAAGGATTAAGGAAAGAAAAAAAAAAGACTCATGGACACAGATAACAGTATGGTGATTGCCAAAGGGAAGGGATTTGGGGGAGGGGGGTAGAAGGTAAAGGGGGGGACAAATGGTGATGGAAGGACACTGATTTGGGTGGTAAACACACAATACAATATACAGATGATGTATTGCAGAATTGTATACCTAAAACATATAATTTAATTAATCTATACATTCAATAAAAAATAAAAATTAGAAGTGTTAAGCACAGAGCATAGCACAGACATACCAGGTGTTTTTTCAGTGACTCGAAATCTCAAGTAAATTGATATAGCAAGATTCTAAATGTTGGGATTAGAATTTTGGACTCATATAACTCTTTGTTATATAACTCACTCCTACGAATAATTTAAGTTTGAATTCTCATTGGTTTTACTTTGATTTCTCAAATATAGAACTTTAGGACACACTATTCTTTTAGTTATACAAAACCACTTTGGTCCTGTACAATGCCTAGATTCTAACACAGTTTAACACTTTTCTAGGTTGATTCCTTCCCTGAAAGAGATAAACATAATTCCTTATGGTACAAATGGTTTTTAAAATCCCATGAAATTAATAGTAAATTCAGTAATGTGTCTTGGAATAGCCATAGACAGTGAATTTTCCATACACACAAAACACAGTTGAACTGGACAACTTATTGATGTGTTCATAAAAATGTGTTTTGCTGTCCTCTAAAAGAGTGCAGCAATAAGAATTCAAATATAAAATAGAAAACCAGAGCTAAATTTAGCATTTAATATAATTTATTTTAAAAAACCCTATTTAAAGGAGCATTCTATAAATTCAACCTATTTCAACCTTTCTTTTCAATTTCTAGCACTTCAGAACTGTTCCTGCTTGAAGTCCAAGTTGTGATTGCTTACTGCCTTACTTCTTTATGTTACCAACCATTTGCCTCTTTCTGAAAAGTAAAAATAAGGACATCAGCACTGCTGTCACCACCACCATCATAAAAAGACACACACACACACACACCACGATTTTTTGTCATCCATAAAGCTTACACGATTCCCAAATTACTTATAATCTATTTTCTTATTGTCCACTAATAATTTCCACTAGTAATTTTAACTCCATAAAATACAGGTATGCACATAATTTCTATCTCAGTTCCAAAGAGTCTTATAGCATATTTTCTGCAGAATTGACATATTCTTGTGTAACTATTAGTATAATGTGGAGGGAAAATTTTTCTTATATGAAGTTTATTATATACAGTAAAATCAAAAAGAAATTATTCATGGCAAATAGAATCACAGATAAAATTCTGAAGATAAAATTCTATGCAGATAAAAATATACACAAATAACCAAATGGAACAAACATACATTCTTTCAAAATCTGGCTTACAGTATTTCTCTTTTATTTGCTTTTAAGTTTGATTGCTAGTTTTATTAGTAAAAAACAAGCAAACAAAAAATCTAAGAATAACAGTGTTTAAATTACTATAGGCAACAAAAGCTGCCCACAGCCTATGAAACATTTCAACTGTAAAAATATGACAGAAACTATGATGGAAAATATTCTTAAGATATTAGCTACATTTTCTTTTTTTTATTAACTGCTATTTAAGTTTTCAAAGACATTTTTTAGAGATTTAGTTCAATTCAGCAAACCTCTATTGAATACCAGTTATGTGCCAAATGCTGAGCTAAATGATTGATTACAAAAATGACTAAAATACAATTCTTACCTTCCTTCTTGCAACATTTATTTCTTTTGTATTACCTAGTTCACTAACGATCTGGAATCTTTCTAGATATTTGGGATATATCAGTGTTCACCACCAATACCCTCCATGGCTAGAAAAAAAGTACCTATTTGCCCTGTGAAACTTACATGCTAATGATGGGGGGCATAAAATATGCGTAATTAAATAAACCATACAATATTGGGATTCTTTAAAGAATATGCAAAATAGAAATAAAGTTTTCTGTGACTTTTTTTCAAAAAATTCAATGAAAAAAATGGGCAAAGGACCTAAATAGACACTTCTCCAAAGTGGACATACAGAAAGCCAAAATACATATGAAAAAATGCTCTAAGTAACTAATCATCTGAAAGATACAAATAAAAATGACAATGAGATATCACCTCATACCAGTCAGAATGGCTATCATCAAAAAACCAACAAACGACAAGTGTTGGCCAGGTTGTGGAGAGAAAGAAACCCCTAGTATACTGCTGGTGGGAATGCAGACTGGTGCAGCCATAATGGAGAACAGTATGGAGTTCCCTCAAAAAATTAAAAATGGAACTCCCATTTGACCAGTAATCCCACTTCTAGAAATACATCCTAAGAAATCCAAAATACCAATCAGAAAGAATATATGCACCCCTATGTTCATAGCAGCACAATTTACAATAGCTAAGATATGGAAATAGCCTAAGTGCCCATCAGCATATGAGTGGATTAAAAAACAGTGGTACACCTACACAATGGAATACTACATGGCAATAAAAAAGAAAGAACTCTTACCATTTGCAACAGCATGGATGGACCTGGAGCGTATTATATTAAGCAAAATAAGCCAGTCAGAGAAATATAAGTATCACATAATGTCACTCATATTTGAAATTTAATGAACCAAATAAACTGATGAACAAAAAATAGAGACATAGAAGCATGAACAGATTGTTGAACCTCAGATGGAAGGCAGGGGAGGATGGGTGGGAAGAGATCAAGCAATGAACTTGTATGCATATATGCATAACCTGTGGACACAGACAATGGGGTGGTGAGGGCTTGAGAGGTGGATGGGAGGAGGCTGGAAGAGGTTAATGGGGGGAAAATGAGGACCTATGTGATACTTTCAACAATAAAGATTTTTTTTAAAAAAAGGAAAATAAGGAGCATGGTGGAAGAAATATATATATATATATATATATATATATATATATATATATATATATATATATATGGGAGAGGACAATTTCGGGGAAGGGGGACATATGTAATACTTTCAGCAATAAAGAATTAAAAAAAATAAAATTTAAAAACTGTGGGTGTGGATGTGGTAAGTAGATTGTATATTTAAATAGGTTGGTGAAGGCAGGATCAACTCAGACATTTGCATTCAAGCAAACACTTAAAAGAGGTGACAAAGACATAGCTCTCAGTTCCTGGAGGAAGATTGCTGCAGGTAAAGGGAACAGTCAATGCAAAGGCACTAACATGGGACTATAGTTGGTATGTACTATAAATTAAATGTTTGTGTCCCCCTAAAATTCATGTGGCAAAACCTAGACCTGAATGTGCTGGTACTAGGGGATGTGGCCTTTGTAATATGATTAGATCATGAGGGCTCTGCCTTCATAAGTGGGATTGATGCTCTCATAGGAAACCCAAGAGACCGCCTTGTCCCTTCTGCCATGTGAGGACACAATGAGAAGATGCCTTCTATGAACCAGGAAGCCAGCTTTTACCAGACACCAAATCTGTAGGTGCCTTGATATTGGATTGCCCAGCCCCAGAACTAGGAAAAACAAATATTTTCTTTAAGCCACCCAATCTATAGTATTTTTTGTAATAGCTGCCCTAATGAACTAAACCAATGTACTTGACGAGCAGCAACATCCCAGGGTAGCCAGAGAAGGGTGAGCAAGAGGGGCGTTAGTGGGAGAGTAAGTCAGGTAGGTAATGGAAGCATGAAGAGGGCAGTGCACGTAGGTCTGTTACGAAGTTAGCTTTTACTCTGGGTGAGATAGAAAGCCATTGAAGGATTTGGAGCTACAGGGTGACATAGACCTTAATATTTTTAAAGTATCACTTTGGTTGCGGTGTTGAGAATACATTATAAGGAATCAAGAGAAAAGGCAGAATATCATGGCAGCAGAGGGGCGGGGGGAATAATGCTGGTTTAGGTTAAGGAGGTTTAGACTAAAACGTTGGTGTAAAGAAGTCTGAGTTCTTTTTTAAAAATATTGTTTTTTGCCCAAAGCAATCTATAAATTCAATGCATGCCCCATCAAAATACCAACGGCATATTTCACAGATCTAGAACGAACTTTCCAAAAATTCATCTGGAATAAAAAAAGACCCCATATAGCTGCAGCAATCCTGAGAAAGAAGAACAAAGTAGGTGGCATCTCAATATCAGATATCAAGCTGTATTACAAACCCACTCTTCTCAAAACTGCCTGATACTGGCACAAGAACAGACATATGGATCAATGGAATAGAATACAGAACCCAGAAATCGACCCAAACAACTATGCTCAATTAATATTTTACAAAGGAGGCATGAACATACAATGGAGTCAAGACAGTCTCTTCAATAAATGATGTTGGAAAAATTGGACTGATACATGCAAAAAATGAAACTAGACCACCAACTTACACCATACACAAAAATATAAAATGGACAAGGACTTAAACATATGACAGGAAACCATAAAAATACTAGAGGAATCCACAGGCAGAAAAATCTCTGACATATGCCGAAGCAATTTCTTCAATGATACTGCTCCTAGGGCAATGGAAACTAAAGAGAAAATAAACAAATGGGACTACATCAAAATAAAAAGCTTTTGCACAGCAAAAGAAACCATCAACAAAACAACAAGAAAGCCCACTACATGGGAGAACATATTTGCCAATGTCATCACTGATAAGGGTTTAATCTCCAACATTTACAGGGAACTCATGCAGCTTAACAAAAGGAAGTTAAACAACCCAATCCAAAATTGGGCGACGGACCTAAATAGAAACTTTTCAAAAGAAGAGAGAAGGAAGGCCAAGAGACATATGAAAACACACTCAAAGTCACTAATCATCTGAGAGATGCAAATCAAAACAACCATGCAGTACCATCTTACACCTGTCAGAATGGCTATCATCAACAAATCAACAAACAAGTGCTGGCAAGGATGCGGAGAAAAAGGAACCCTCGTGCACTGCTGGTGGGAATGCAGACTGGTGCAGCCACTGTGGAGAACAGTATGGAATTTCCTGAAAAAACTAAAAATAGAGCTCCCATTTGACCCAGTGATCCCACTTCTAGGAATATATCCCAAGAAACTAGAAACATCAATCAGAAAGGATATATGCACCCCTATGTTCATAGCAGCATAATTCACCAAAGCTAAGATTTGGAAACAGCCTAAGTGCCCATCAGCAGATGAGTGGATTAAAAACCTGTGGTACATCTACACAATGGAATACTATGCTATGGTAAAAAAGAAGGAGTTCTTACCATTTGCAACAACATGGATGGAGCTAGAGCATTATGCTAAGCGAAATAAGCCAGGCAGAGAAAGATAAATATCACATGATCTCACTAATTTATGGAATATAATGAACAACATAAACTGATGAACAAAAATAGATCCAGAGACAGAGAAACATTGATCAGAACGTCAAACCTCAGGGAAGGTAGGGGAGGGTGGGGGTAAGGGGGAGAGATCAACCAAAGGACTTATATGCATCCATGTAAGCCTAATCAATGGACACAGACAACAGGGGGGTAAGAGCATGTATGGAGGGTTGGGGGGTAATGGGGGAATATGAACACATATGTAATACCATAATCAATAAAGAAATTTAAAAAAATCATGGGAGAAAAAAAGAAAATAAAAGGAAAGTAGAAAACAAAACAAAAAGACATAACATTGTAAATTGACAATGTTTTTATCTTACTTTTATTGACTTGCTTGTATTTGAGTTCATGTATATCTCCACTGTTGGATATTTATTTTGTTTTTCTAATTTTGGCCAAAATAAACAGTAAAACAATAAACGTTAAAAATTATTTTTTAAAAATACTTTTTATGGGTTTCAGAGAGAGGAAGGAAAAGGGAGAGAGAAACATCAATGATGAGAGAGAACCATTGACCGGCTGCCTCCTGTACACCCTACACTGAGGATCGAGCTCACAACCAGGCATGTGCTCCTACTGGGAACTAACAGTGATCTCTTGGTTCATAGGTCAATGCTCAACCCCTGAGCCACGCCAGCCTGGCAAAAAGTCTGAGCTCTTTACTACTCTGTTGGATTTAGATTAATATGTTGGGAAATCAGCCTGGTCTGTAGTTAATGGATTGATGCTAATATTTTAAATTGTGTTCTGATTTTGTGAACAGATTTGTATGTGCAAAGTTCTATGTTTTGTCTTTTTTTAATAAGTAGAAGCCCATTACCTATTACAGTAACTTTTTTCTTGAATGCTCAGTTAATACTGATTTTTGACATATTTCTATCATTTTGTTCTAGTTTGACTCCCAATATCCCTTCCCTGTGAAGCCTCTCTTATTCCACCTAACTGTACTCATTCCCTCAGTAATTGTATATCCAATTTGTGCCATGTTATTTTTAGTTTGTTGCTTTGCTACTGTGATAGTTGATTCATTTGATTTCCAGTTTGGTTCTCCATACAATACAAGTAATCAGAAATACTTCTACACACAGTAATCCCTTTGCCCTCTAGAATAATTAGGATATCATTAAGGGTGAAGACAGGTATCACCCTAATTGTCAACTTTTAAGAGATGCTTAATCAATGATACAGTGGTCTTCATGCAAAGTTGGTCTCAGGATCTTATGTTACACTAGAGGCTCGATGCATGAAATTCGTGCAAGAATAGGCCTTCCTTCCCCTGGCTGCCAGCACCGGCTTCCCTCTGGCACCCGGGACCCAGGCTTCCATTGCAGCCCCAGCTTTGTCCAGAAGGTCATCCTGCCTAATTAGCATATTATGCTTTTATTACTATAGATGGGCAGAGGAAAAAATGTTCTGACCCATGAGCTTAGGCAATGAAGGGATGTGTTCACTTATTTATCTTTTGATATGTGAAAAGCCAGAATCAGAGACTGAAAAAGGGAAAGTTATATGGTTGTGAATCTTTCAAAGATTACCCTTCTACCTAGCAGAGACATTTTCTCCTCTCATCAGGCAATAAACATAAAGATGGTTTAGTTTCTCTTTGTTTTATGGTTTCAAAATTCTGACAAAGAAGTTATAAGGGCAAGTTAACTTATTAAAATGCTTTGAGCCCTTTGAAGAAAAGATATTTTTATTAGAATATGTTCAAGGCATTCTTTCTGTCTGCAGTCTTTTCTCTCATAAAAAAAAATATTCTCTTTCAAATAGACCTAAAGTATTGAATATGTTTTCACTTACATTTATTTCATCTCCTTGTATATGCGAGGGCCCATCTGAAGTAATAACCTCTTTGTTAAAACTTTATCTCTTCAAAAAGTAATAAAACCAAGAAAATTTAACAAGCCAAATGCACAATATGCTAGAATATATGTATTCATCTCATTATTGATTCATGATGTCTTGAATCATTCCCCCTTTGCCCTTCACCACATCTTAGTACACACTGGATATAATCACCTTCTCCAAAAGTGTGTCTATGTGCGTTGTAGCCAAAGACCAAACCGCTGGCAATTAGTTCGTCCACTCCTCTGCCAAGGCTTGAAATAAATCTTTATTCCAGATATTAGAAAGACAAAAACACCCCTTGTCCCCAACATGTGATTCCTTAAATAGGACCCCAGTGGCATGACAGAGTCAACGAACTACTTTAAGCCTAATTTATTTCCAGAATATGACCTAGGTGCTGGGGAGAATAGAGCACATTATCTGATGTTGAGATTGCTCAACTGTACCCTAGAGAATCAAAACATTACAAAGCATATGGCATGAATATTGTCCTGGTGAAGGCACGTTGTTCCACTTTGGAATTTAAAACAAGCAATGCAGAAATTGTTATTAACTAACTCAGACCCTACTTCCAAAGCATAAGGTTTTATAAAATTTTAGAAAGCAATATAGTAGATGATGTATTCAAAAGGTGTTCTGTGTTCTACATCAGGGTCAGTGATTCTACAAAGAAAAAATCTTATTAATCGCTGCCCATAAAGATCATTAAAAACAAGCAAACAAGTTAAACAAGTTTTAGCTTTGTCTTTCCCTCATTCTAATAGTGGCACGACAGTGTTCAGTAACAAAGACTTTGAGCTGCTGGCTGATGCTGAAGTTAAATGTATATGACAGAACTACCAGCACTGATGGATGGCTCTGGATCAGCTGTGCTGGCAAAAGACTGGGATGTTTGCAATGGTTGGTTATCAGTGAAAATGGGCATTACCTGATTTGGCATTTGAGCATTTTGCATAACCTGAAGTGATGGTCAGCACTGAACCCTGAAGACACGATGGTAGCAGGGTTAATATTTGGTAGAATCTGTCTGTCAACTGCGGTGACATATTATTTATTGAATCCCAGAAATAGACCATTTGATAAAAACCTCAGGGGGGAATACTAGCAATGAAATAGATTCTAATTGGTCTTTAGTAGTTTTTATGAGACTTACAGTAGGAAAATGTCTCAAAATGTTCTCATTTCCATCATTTACTTTTCAGCCAAATCACTGTAAATTTATATTTTGAAGTCCATCAGCCCTCATATGCATTATTATTTTTCTCAGCCTGTCTATAAATATATTGATGATTTTATATACTAGTTTTATCTAATATATTTTTATGTATCTATTTATAGTCAACATTGTTAAAAAATATAAACTGGATTTACAGCTCTTTACATATAAACCTCAAGAATCCTAACACAGTGAATAAAACCAAGCATCAAAGAAAGATGGCAAAAATGTATTTCAAAATCATCCTGAAGTTATTGCGATTAAAAGTAAATGTACTCAACCAAAGAACTTGCACGCATATATGCATAACTCATAGACACAGACAATAGCATGGTGAAGGCCAGGGGCAGGGGCCGGTTATAAGGGGGTCAATGGGCCAAAAAAGGAGACATATGTAAAATTTTCAACAATAAAGCTTTAAAAATAAATAAATAAAAGTAAATGTAATGCTGGAGTTCTAAGTGCCCAAAGCAAAAAGGGAAAATATGGAAAACAAACCTCTTTTTATCTTGAAGCAAGCATATCAATTTATCAGAGAAAAACCTGCTTTTTCTTGTTTTCCTTTCTGAAAGTAAAATTTCCAACTTTCTTTTCCTTTAAAAATAAGATCCATGCAATAAAATATTGCCCAATGCTCAAAAGGAACGTTTTTACAGAAACTGCAGTGATGTTCATCACATGACTGTTCCTCTTACTTTACCGTAAGGAGATAAGAACACAGTGATAAACCAGAATTCTGTCAGGGAACAGAAAGGAATAAAAAAAGATTTAGTTATGTAGCCTTTTGGCAACATGACATAAAATAAAGCTCAAATATCACTGTAATGCTAAGAAACAAACCAAAGGCCTTCTGAAAGCTTATTCATAATTATATTGCAAATATAAGATATCTTTATTTGTAAGTCATTTAGCAGTTTCAATAACTTTTCTAGATACTTATTGAATAAGTATCCTATATAATAAAAGACTAATATGCTAAGTGTCTGACCATTCGTTCGACCATTCAACCAGTCGCTATGATGCTCACTGACCATCAGGGGGTAGACACTCCTACCAATAACTTAGCTTGCTGATCAGGACTGGGTGAGACAGCCTGGACATGCCCTGGATAAATCTGTACACCAGGCTGGTTTTGGCACAATCTGGGCCTCTAGTTAAATAATAATAAAATGTAATAAATAACATACTTGAAATTATATTAAACTAGTGGCCCGGTGCACCAAATTCGTGCACAGGGTGGGGGTGTTCCTCAGTTCGGCTTTCACCCACTCCAATCTGGGACCCCTCGAAGGATCTCCTACTGCCGGTTTATAGGGATTGGGCCTAAACCGGCAGTTGGACATCCCTCTCACAATCCAGGACTGCTGGCTCCAGCCGCTCACCTGCTTGCCTGATTGCCCCTAACCACTCTGCCTGCTGGCCTGTTTGCCCCCAAATGCCCCCCTGCCAGCCTAATCACCCCCAACAGCCCCCCCTGCGTGCACCCTCTCCAATCTGGGACCCTTCAAGGGATGACTGACTGCCCGTTTAGGCCCGATCCTCAGACATCCCTCTCACAATCCAGGACTGCTGGCTCCCAACTGCTCACCTGCCTGCCTTCCTGATTGCCCCTAACTGCTTCTGTCTGCCAGCCTGATCACCCCCTAACCACTCTCCTGGAGACCCAAGTGGAGGCCCTGGTATCTGGGATTTATTTATCTTCTATAATTGAAACTTTGTAGCCTTGAGTGGAGGCCAGGGCCGATCAGGAAGCTTGGCTTCCTCCATTGCCAGGGAAACCCAAGCCTCCTGCTGCAGCCATCTTGGTTGGGTTAATTTGCATACTCTCTCCTAATTGGCTAGTGGGCATGACTTGTGGGCATAGCGGAGGTACAGTCAATTTGCATGTTTCTCTTTTATTAGTGTAGATGAGTCCTTATTGACATATAGAAAAAAATTGTGCGTTTTCAAAACTCTGATAAGGTTGTCCATAGTAGACCAACTGTGGAGTGATAAAAGCCAGAGACCCTGAGCTAGGTGCTCCAAGGTTATGTAAATGAGTTTCAGTACATCAGAATGACATTCTTTCAGGAACATCATTTTTAAAGTATAGGCAGAGATAGTTTCTTAATTAAAAGTAGAATGAATACTCAAGGTCACCTTTATTTTATAATATACTATAAGCAGTCAAATAAACAAATGAGAGGAAGTTGGTTAAGGCAGTTAAACACCTTTGCCTAAGTGTACACTCTAATATTTACATTGAATATTATAAAATTGTCATTTTTTGCAGCAAAGGAAATTGAATATTGGCAATTTCATATGGTTCTATCCATGATAGATTTTATTTCCTCAACCATATATTTTTTGAATTATAAAGTTAGAATTATTTCTATACAGTATATTCTTAAAAGTATCATATATAGTTATAGAAAAATTAGTTGTAATTTTATGAAGGAGCTGATTTTTAGAAACAATGTTGCAACAAAGACTTTTCTTTTGTCCACATAATATAATAATACACTTTACCGCTGCTGGGTTGATACTTTTGCTTCAAGAGCAAAAGTAGACAAAAAAATAGATTGCAAAAACCAGACTGATTGATTACACTTACAAAACCCTTAGGGGTAGAGATAAAAAAAATAAATCAAGTGAATTTGTCTGAATAAAAGTATTTTTATCATAGAACTAAACTCTGTTTTGGATCTTATTTTAAAAAAGAAAGCTAGTATTGTGCAAATTGCATGTCATAAAACATTTTTCCAGATTAGATTGGTGGTCTGTATAACAAGACATGTTACAAGAATTGCTCCATACTTAAGTGTGAAAAAACATAGGTTAAAGAAAGTTAATCAGATTGATTAACTAGAGTATTTCTTTGTCTTTCAAATGATAATACACTTTGTAATTAATCTGGAAAGGGTCATACTATTCAGAATTTGCCTCACATATTTGATTAAGAAATACTTTCCTAATTGAATGCACATGTTTCTTAGGTTAAAGTTAGGGAGTAATATCAGAGAGTCAACCAAAGAAACCCAAATCCTCAATGAAAAACAATATCATTGAAATAATACTTATCATAACCTCAGAACAGAACAAAACTTTATTTCAAGGTTTATGTGCCGGTCAAAGATATACATCTGAATAATCCTCAGTATTCAATTAAAACCCATAAGTAAACCAACTTAAATTCAGAGTCATTGACAGAATATTTTTTGGTTGTGATATCTGAAACACAAAAATACTTTTCATTTATATTAACAATCTAATTGATAAATATTCACATATTGAGAGAAATAAATTTTAAAAAAATTGTTATTTCTCTATGAAATTACAATAAATCACCCCAAATATATTGAAATTTAATTGATAGGCTGTAATTTGGTTCCATAATTTGATTTGATAGTTTGGATGTAGTGCAAGGTTTAGTAGTGTTTACTATCTAAGTCCCCGTGATCAGTGTCTCAAATGGTATCCCCTATATTAATTCTACCTTATAATGAAGATATGAATTTATACAAATTATATTGTTATGGAAAAAACAAGAGTAACTTTTAAATTACATACAGCCTAAACTTAACCCAAGTACTTCATCTGGGATTAATATTCTAGAAAAATGTGTTTTGTTTAACTTATTGAAAGGTGGTAAAACACAAAAATATAGGTTTGTAGGTAGATAAGTAGATAGATTGATAGACAATATGAAAAAAATTACTCAGTCTAAAAATTCACACACCATTAGATTATTAGATTCAAGTTGCTTTTGCGGGCTTTAAAATATAATTTTCCTTTACATAGCTTATTTCTTCCCTAACATTGGGATGCATCAAAATCCTCTCCATATAAGAATTCCTATTACTTATGTTCTTAGTAGATATGTGGAAATAAAAAGCAGTGAAGAATTGTCAGCCTAACAGAAAGAAAATATATTATTTTGTTTTATTTTATTTCTACACTAGGGGCCCAGTGCATGGGGGATGGGTCCTTCAGCCCGACCTGCATCCTTGCCAATCTGGGAGCCCTCAGGGAAACCCTCTCCAATCCGGGAGTTTCTGTCTGTCTCTGCAATCATCTGAGCGAATTGTCTGAGGCTCCAACCCAGTTTGGTTTGGTGCTCACAGAATAATAGAGGTCTTTTTTTTTATTTGCTCCATTGGTGGAGATTTCCTAGCAGTTGCAGGATATCTTCCTTTTAATTTTTCCTCCATACTCTGATTTTACTTATGTCTCTTACCTTTGCTTTCCTTCCATCCCCCACCACAACAGTAACTTGCTCCAGGTTCACTCTGCTCTAGTGTCTAGGTGATCCCGCAACATATCTGTCACCAGAACTACAATTCCCAGCATTCCTGGTGCTCCCTGTGCTCTGGGCTTCTGGTCCAGGGGCTGCAGAAACTAAAAGGACTGTGAACTCCAGCCACCCCCAAGTCAGAGCTGACAGGACCAGACACTCCAGTGGCATCCCTGGGACCCTGGCCGCTTGGCTCCTGTGTGCGTGCATGCTGACCACAGGCCCATCTTTGTTGGGTTAATTTGCATACTCACTCCTGATTGGCTATGGGTGTCATGGAGGGACAATCAATTTACATATTTGTCTATTATTAGTATAGATTCTTTGTCAACTCAAGGCATTAGGTGTCAAAAATCTAGAAGACCTCTAATTCTCAAGGAGATGTCCTTCATGCATTTCTCTCCACCCTTGGCCAAGCAGAGATTCCTAAATCACCAATCAAAGGTGCTCATTTGGGCCCCTCTGGTTTAGACAGTCTCTCTTATCTCTGTCTTCTAATGACCACCATCTCTTTGTTCTTACCTGGGAGTTCCAGTTTCCATCCTGGGGGGCTGGCTATGATGATGCCTCCCAACAGAGTCTTTCACATCCTGTCTACTTGCTCTCAGTTCCTACTGGCCAGGAATCTGTTTTCTCAATTTCCCCTCAGCCTGTCAGCCATAGGATCCAATTCATTGCCAGGGCAGAGGCTTTAAAACTCCAACCTGAGCCCAGAGATGGACTTCAGACTTTGCAAACATAAAGGATAATAGGTATATTTTCATGGTACTTGGTAATTACATTAACCTTGCTTATTGTATTATCAGGAATATACACTAAAAATTGTAGGTAAAACAAGAAAAATAAAAATAAATGAATTTACTTTATGATTCCTCTTTAAAAATAATGACCAATAAAATGTTAGTAGAGGTAGCTTTAGTAGTAGCTATAAGAAGAAACATTTTAAAATAATGAGGTCCTTTATTCCCTTGGACAAATATATTATTCAGGTACCACCTATATCTTAATGCAATGTTTTCCATTTAAAATAACTAATTATTAATAAAGTAAATAAATGAAGCATTGGCTCCTTGTTTCCCAAACATTTGTTTAATATTTAAAATAATGATTCTAATTTTTATCTGGTATAAACATTCTTTTAAATGACTTTAAAGATTAATAGAGAAAAGGTTTTCTCTGTTCCTTTTCTCCTTCTAAAAGATAACTAGAGAAGGTAAAAATTCTAGACTTTATGTTTCACAACAGTGTTACAAGATGCTGTAAGTTTGCCCTCAAATTTAATTTTATATCTCACTTAAATATTCAGCATGCAACAATGTTGATTTCTATTTTACTGTTTCCTTATGAAATGTTTCAACTCTAACAATTGGGTAAATACATCTCATATTTCATTGGAAAATAAGGCCCACTTTATATAAATGAGTTTCATGTAATAAACTACATTAGAAAATATTTATATAAAAAGTAATTCACATTCTTTAAATACCTATGGTAATTGACTAGAAATTAAATTGCTATAATAATTTAAATTCAAAACATACAAGCATTAAGATACAAGGGAAACTATTGTTCAATAAGCTTTCTAATGAATTTTCCACATCTCCAGAAATCTTAGATAAAATGTCTGATATGAGTATATATAATTTTAAAAAGAAAATACAGAAATCAGTCTGCATTGTTGCTTCACTGTTATAGAAATTTCCAATTAAAATATATAAGTTGCAGCTTTTCCATCTGGCTCCTGGAGGCTTGAAAGGGACCCTCTGCTTTTTCCTGACTCAGCATGGAATGTCCTCTCTTTCTCTACCCACCAAATTACTACATCTCTTTCAAGGCCCTTTTCAAAAGCTCTTTTCCATGGAGCTTTCCCCACAGTACAAGTCAGAATTAATTACTTCTTCCTATGGGCTCTCAAAGCACTTTGAACCTCTAAATGGCAATTACTTTACTCTGCCTTGCACTATTTACATGTTTAAATATGTCTGCCTCACAAGGCTTTAGGCTCCTTGAAGACATCTTAATCAACTCTTTTTTCCTCTTCTCACTGATTTATTCCATCCGTGTGTGCTTATAATTTGGAAAATGGTTACCAGTCCCAGAATGGGTGCCCAATAACGTTGGGTTAAAAAGAACAGAATTGAAATTATTGTCTTCTTTGTTGTCTTCCAAATTCTGACTATAATGATGGCTTTCCATGTTGATCCTTTCATACCTATGACTTCATACCTAGCTAGGAAGTTGGCAATGTTAAAAATGTGAATATGTGGTATTTTCCAATATTCCTTGGACTCCTAAATGCACCTTTCAAGATATCTTACTTTAGAATGTCTAAAAATGTCACTTGGATAACAATTTTTCCTCTGTGCTTTACTGAGATTAACCTTTTGAGTCATATATCAAAAATTCAAGGAAAGAGTAAAAGTTGAGAGGGATGTTATCTTTGCCCCTTTGTGAAACTTTAAACTTGAATACCATATTTGGTGATGTTTTAAACTTTTGGCTGTATTTCTATGGAGTTTCTCTACACAGAGGTAGCAGCACACATTATTCACTCTCAGATGTCCTTTAATTTGGGGACAGACATTTTTTTTTAAAATGCTCCCAAGGAGTGCAAATAGTGAGTCATCAGTATTGAAAATGGACTCAAAATTTTCACATCCAATCACTGAACCATGTTATCTACAAATGATTACTTTGAGCATACCTGTAAAGCACCTAAATTAGACATCATTGTTGGACTGGGTAAACAGGCTGAGCATTGCTTACTAGCTTAGCCTATTATTCTCTTTCCATGTATTTATCTCTTCACAGTGTTTACTTAGTTAATAATCATCTAAATTTCTATGATAACCAGATACAATGGATATTTCTCCTCAAATTACAGACAGAAGAAACTTGGGCTCAGAAGCTTAATATCTTTTTTCCTTCTATTCCAGAGACCTTTTCTTTTTGTCAAACTTAGTAACAGGAAAAGAAATGTCAGAGATATGAGTGGGTGGAACTTAGAAGCACATTAGAATAGTTTGCCTTCAAGTTGTCTGATTGTTATTTGACTAGATATAGACTATGTCATGTGCTGATATTTATTTTTAAATATTATTTATTTACTAGAAGCCTAGTGGGGTCCCTTGGCCTGGCCAGTGCCCTCTCGCAATCTGGGACCCCTCGGGGAATGTCAGAGAGCCGGTTTCGTCTCGAACCTTGCAGACCAGGCCGAGGGACCCCCGCACCAGGCCTCTAGTATGCAAATAAGATCTTTGGTTAATCTCTTCCCGCCCTCCTCCAGCAGCAAAACCTAACCCATGGCCGATTCCACGAAGAAATGGGCTCCCACTTCCCTCCTTTCTGGGTATGGGGTACGGGCAAAGCAGATTCAGGGTTGACAGTGACCCAGCAGCAACCTAACCCACTGCCAATTCTGTGAGAAGTCAGGCTCCCTCTTCTATTGTTAGGACTGTCTGCCCCCTGGTGGTCATTGTGCGTCATAGCTACCGGGCAAACGGGCAAACGGCTGATAGTCGCTTAGGCTTTTTTATACATAGATGAAAAACTACATAAAACAAACATATCCAATATGCTGTGATGCTTAGGTTTTCATATCTTTATTTCTTATATTAAGTGAATTCATAGGATTTTGCCTCCAAACATTTTTTACCATGTATTGAACTCAGTTTAAATAAAAGAACAGCATATTTTAAACACCAACAGTAATTTTACACTATTTTTTAAAAATCTTTATTGTTCAGATTATTACAGTTGTTCCTCTTTTTTCCCCCATAGCTCCCCTCCATCTGGTTCCCACCCACCCTCTGCCCTTACCTCCCCCGCACTGTCCTCATCCATAGGTGTACGATTTTTGTCCAGTCTCTTCCTGCACCCCCCACATCCCTTTCCCCCCCAAGGATTGTCAGTCCACTCCCTTTCTATGCCCCTGATTCTATTATATTCACCAGTTTATTCTGTTCATCAGATTTTTTATTCACTTGATTTTTAGATTTACTTGTTGATAGATATGTATTTGTTGTTCAAATTTTTATCTTTACCTTTTTCTTCTTCTTCTTCTTCTTCTTCTTCTTCTTCTTCTTCTTCTTCTTCTTCTTCTTCTTCTTCTTCTTCTTCTTCTTCCTCTTGTTAAAGAATACCTTTCAGCATTTCATTTAATACTGGTTTGGTGGTGATAAACTCCTTTAGCTGTTTCTTATCTGTGAAGCTCTTTATCTGACCTTCAATTCTGAATGATAGCTTTTCTGGGTAGAGTAATCTTGGTTGTAGGTTCTTGCTATTCATCACTTTGAATATTTCTTGCCACTCCCTCCTGGCCTGCACAGTTTCTGTTGAGAAATCAGCTGATAGTAGTATGGGTACTCCCTTGTAGGTAACTAACTGTTTTTCTCTTGCTGCTTTTAAGATTCTCTCTTTGTCTTTTGCTCTTGGCATTTTAATTATGATGTGTCTTGGTGTGGTCCTCTTTAGATTCCTTTTTTTTTTTTTGGGGGGGGGTTCTCTGCGCTTCCTGGACTTGTAAGTCTATTTCTTTTACCAGGTGGGGGAAGTTTTCTGTCATTATTTCTTCAAATAGGTTTTAAATATCTTGCTCTCTCTCTTTTTCTGGCACTCCCATAATTTGGATGTTGGTATGCTTGAGGTTGTCCCAGATGTTCCTTACACTATCTTCATATTTTTGGATTCTTTTTTCTTTTCTGGTTGGGTGTTTTTGCTTCTTTATATTTCAAATCTTTGACTTGATTCTTGGCATCCTCTAGTCTGCTTTTAGATCTCTGTATTTATTCTTTATTTCAGTCAGTGTATGCTTAATTTCTAGTTGGTCCTTTTTCATATCCTCGAGCATCTCGCTAAATTTATCAGCCTTTTCTAGAAAATTCTTGAAAAACCTTATAACCGTGGTTTTGAACTTTATATCCAGTCATTTGCTTTACTCCATTTCTTTCATTTGTGACCTGTTTCTTTGTCTCCACATTTTGGTTGCTTCCCTGTGTTCCCTGGCTTTGTGTGTTCGGTGTCCTATAGGGCCCAGTGGCTCAGCCTCCTCAGTTACCTGAGGTGGACACTCTTGGTGCACCCCTTTGTGGGCTATGTGCATAGTCTTGTTGTAGTTAAGCCTTGATTGTTGTTGGTATCACTGGGAGGAATTGATCTCCAGGCCAATTGGCTGTGAGGATCAGTTGTAACTACAATGGCAGAACTTCTGTGCTGGAGAGACCCTTATGAGGCATGATTTGCTTCAGTGGGGCTTTAGTGCTCACTGAGTCTGCCCCCAGAGTGTGTCACTTATGGATCTGAGGAGTTGTAATCTGGATGGTCCCGCTATGACCACTGGGTACACTGGCTCTTGGATCTCCAAGGAGGTGTTAATTTAGCTTCTTCCTGAGGCCACCCAGCAGGAGCTACAGAGAGATCTGCAGATTCCTTCTCTTTGTTTGAGGTTTGGAGGTGCCCAGATGAGGCCGACCTGTGAAGCAGTGCAAGCTGCTGTGGGGCCTTGGGCCTTCTTTTGGATGTTCTGGGGCTCTCTGACTCATCTGCTGTTTGTTAGATAATTTTAGATTTCAAAGGACCAGGCCATTCATATGCAAAAGCCTCTGTGCACAGGTTGGGTGGGGCGGGGTCTCAGGATAGAGCAAACAGCAATGGCTGACCATCAGCCCTGCCTTAAGAGGCCCCCCGGTCTCAGTGTTCCTTGGTAATCACTGCAAGCACCTCTGAGAGAAAGCTGCCCTCAAGTTCCGCCCAATGCCAGACAGTCCAGTTTCTCCCCATATGAGTCTGGGTCCCCAGAGTCTCACCCAGAACTGGAGTTCAGAGCAGTTGGGAGCTTGTGTCTCCCTCCAGACTGAAAAAGACAGTCACGTACTCATTTGCCAACCCGTTCTGCATGCGTACCTCCATACCTCTGCACTTTACTTCTGTACCTCCTTCGGGTTTCAGTGTGCTTTTCTCTTTCCTTCTAGTTTTAGAATTTCCACTCAGCCAGCGTTCCTGTGGTTTTGGATGAGGTCCATTTTGTCTTTTAGTTGTAGTTTTGAAGTGGTTGTGTGAAGCAGCAATTTCAGGTGTTTACCTATGCTGCCATCTTGGTTTCTCCAATGTTACACTATTTATTTTATTGTTGTTACTGTTAAAAATTAGTATTCACACTCTCACACATAATCCAAATGTTATTGTGAAATTGCACCAGAAGTTTACTGATGGAAATATTTGTAAAATACTACCATATACAATCATAATGGAAATTGTATTAAATACAAGGGGTACCAAGCAATATTGTGTAACTGTACAAGTTCAGGTCTGGACATAAATTTCTAAAATATCACTTGTTGGAATCTGTAGCAACTAAGTAATAATAAAGCAAAGCAATGATACACTAAAAGAAAAAATACAAGTAATATAAACAATTATTTATTTTAAATATTCAGTTTCATCAATCATGTTTAGGAGAAAATAGAAATTGAAAGAAAATGAAAAGTTCAGTATAAATTTAAAGATATATACATATAGAGCCATTTAAAGGCTGTGATATCTTCTTAAGAGTCAAAATTATACTGGTGTCTAAATAATTAAAATTATACAAAGAGGGAATGAAGGATGTTCCCTGTTTACTCTAGAGAAGTAATATGACTCATATTTGTAGTTTATAAACAACTTTTCTTACAGTATATGATCGTCTGGAATGCTTGTATGGGTTCACCATTGAAATAAAATGTGAGAACTGTTTAACAAGCAAGTATGGGCAGATGTTCCAAGAACTTGTGTAAATGATTAGAGTGAATTTCCTCTTGCATATACAGGAAACATATGCTTTTGTGAAGTCTCATTTTTAGATCAAAAGGGAAGAGAAAAACCTAGAGGAAAAAAAATTTTTTAGTGGTGCTCATCTGATTCCTATCTTTAGTTACCCTTAAATGACCCTTTCCCAGTATAGTTGGAACAGCCAAACTACCTACACTATAAAATCAGGCACCAGAAGGTAAGTGTCATAAAAAAAAAATCCCAAAGAATAAGAAAGAATGAAATGTTTATGTGTAGTTGAATTAAATTTTTTATAGTAATCCAAAGGCTTATTAAACCAAATTCAACCTACTTAAATTGTAACGAATATGTGAGCGGTCAAAATTGAAACATTAGGATTGTAATATTCTGTAAATTATTTTTTAAAAATGTATTTTTATTGATTTCAGAGAGGAAGGGAGAGGGAGAGACAAATAGAAACATCAATGATGAGAGAGAATCACTGATAGGCTGCCTTCTGCATGAGCCTGCAACCTGGGCATGTACCCTGACTGGGAATCAAACCATGACCTACCTCCTGATTCACAGGTTGATGTTCAACCACTGAGCCACACTGTCCTGGCCTGTAAATGTATGAACATTATGCAAATTTAGTCCATGATTCTCATAAATTATGTATAAGAATCTTCTTTAGAAAAAAGTCACATTATTATAATTACTAAGAACACATTTTAGTTAACATCTACATTGTCTGATGATAGGTACAAGGTAATATTCAAAGAAGATTCTTGCTACAATGAGGGTTCAGATATGAATCTTTTTTCTGAGAGCTTGCAGTTAACAGAATTATCCCTTAGCTGTAAATAAATTCTACAACCTGAAACAAAACTCGATCCTGTAAATTCAAACAATAAGTCAGATAAAAAGCTCTATATTCACAACAGATTCTTCTTATTAGCTATCAACATAAATATCTAAAACTCTGTGAACTGACAGAACAGAATGCCAATAAGTAAAATATGGGTGGGTATAAGATATTTGTGAAAAATAACCTAACTGTATTTGAAAATGGATAAATTGTGTGTTTATCTTGGCTATGAAAGTGTCCAAAAGTTGAGCTCTCTCTTTTGGAATCTTCTTCACAGTGAGGTGTTAAATTAAATTTGAGAAGTATATAACACTCTAAATAAAAATATGCTACATCTTGACCAATTCTCAT
Source organism: Corynorhinus townsendii (assembly GCA_026230045.1). Classification (NCBI taxonomy): domain Eukaryota; kingdom Metazoa; phylum Chordata; class Mammalia; order Chiroptera; family Vespertilionidae; genus Corynorhinus; species Corynorhinus townsendii. Next base: position 65,640,656 of record JAPDVU010000003.1, on the reverse strand, counting down.
ATTTTGGCAAACTTCAGGTATAGTATAACATTCAGTGGAAGTCATGCTGACAAATTATTAAGATAGTCTATAAAGGCAATGTACAAGTTGAAATTCAAAGATTTTATCATCTTCCATAAATTTTAACTAATTTTATAAAGAAATTCAAATAAGTTGAATAACTAAGAGTATTTTAAAAAGTTATTTACTTTTCATTAAAAATATAAATGTTTTATATAGACATATATGTATACAAATAGTGGTGAAAACATAGTATATAATAAATACATTTTTGTTGCATTGAAAATTTTCACTGATGTCATTCAAAAATTTCTTATAATAATGTCCATTTTAAGAGTTTTAAAATTTACTTCCCTGGACATTGGTAAATTTAATTTGACTTTGTGGGAAGTTTTTTGTTCTCCAAAAAAATAAAAGCATTAGGATATTTAACAGAATTATAGAGTCCATAATAAAATATTGCTTCTAAGCTATTGCTTTTTATTTTTAAATTTCAATGTCCATCTCCAATTTTCTTTTATATCTTTGAGAAATAACTAATGTTTAGCAATTGAGTTTTTTATTGCTAAACCCAAGTTAGTATCAGCCTGGGGTTCAAGTTCTCAAAGATGGGCAGGTTTAATATATTTGTCACCACCTGATATTACTTAACTTCAGATAAAAGTGATGGTAAGTCTGTGAAATGAGAACAAACCTTAAGTTATTTTGAAACAGCACTCAAGAACCTCAAAGTGTTTATTTTTGTTCTAAGTTGTCCTATATCTTTCCATGTTCATATTAATTAATTTAAACAATTGCCTCTTTATATCCATCTTACCCAGTTATTATTTTAGTCACTGTCCTAGAGTGTTCTTTTATTGTTTTTTAAAATAGGCAGAAGGTGACAATTTCTGTATAATTATTTTATTTCTGTCGGATAGGTTAGAAAGGTGAATATCTAGGGTTTATTTTAGGTAAAAGAGTCTACTACTTCCTTTAAGGAAAATAATTTTAAATGTTGTCAACTCCCATAAATAGATAGTTTTTAAAGATCAAATAAGCCAGGGTTAATTTAGTGCATGTTAAGTGAGATGTCCAGGGTTTGCATTTAAAAATGAATTTGAAATTGTCTTTGCCTCTGTTTCCTAATTTATTTTTAGAGCTTTAAAGATCTATTGCAACAGGACTCTTGTTACATTTAATAAGTGCCATGTTGATTGGCGTTCTCTAAGTAGGCTTTTCAGTTTGCCTGTGGGGAAATTTAATATAAAAACATTCAACATTCTTTTATTAGTGTTTTTTACTATTCCCAGTCCCATCAGACCTTTGGTGCAAGCAGTGTATTATTGAAAAGCTTATCTGTAAGAACTGAGCCAAGGGGAAATTCAGGCTTTATTAATATTGACATCATGTTCCCACACAATGGCTGTCTAAAGAAACTTTTCAATTGGATTTCAACTGCTTTGATGCAATATAAATAGAAACGACTGAATGCATGGTTTAACACAGAATAGTGAATGACATCGTTTCCTACACCTCCAAACACGAAATTGGAGTTTAGAGGTGTTTCAGAGCCATAATTTAGTATTCTCAATTTATAATGGTTAGTAGAATGTTAAGTTACATTAATTTGGTAGGTTCTTGAGTACCTATAATTTTTGAGGGTTCTTTTCTTCTTCCCATTGCCAGTTTAAAGAAAAAGGACAACTAATGTGTTTTCAAAACCTAAGTAATATTTAAGGACCAGTAGAAGACTGAAGAATGGTAATCAGTAAAGTTTGAGGCTACATTATGCTAGGATTATTATTTATATATTTATTAATATACAACAACAACATCCAGAAAAGCTTAGAGAATTTAAAGACAATTCAGACCAACATTTTGCGAATAATAAGTCCTAGGTATTCTGCTTTATTTCACCCTAACAGGTAAAAGATCAATAAGGCAAATGACTTTTTGTGGAAATTAGAGTGCTAATCAAATTATCCAAGTGAAAAGGCATTTTTAAGAGAAATGTGTATTTAACGTCACAGAATTGGACAATAGTTAATCATAACAAGTAAAAGGCAACAAGTTCTTCAAAATTAAGAGAAGTCATTGAAATTTTGCTCAGAATACTAAATGTAATTTATTGTAGAATAAATTCTTGACTCACTCAGCACTATCACTTCTCCAGTTAAACAGTCCAAATTTGACATCTAAAACATTTTTTTAAAGTCACAATTTTCCTGGAAACACTCTAATTTTGAAGAGTCTAGGGCTATATTTATCTTTTGAAGAGTAATCTTCTTAAAAATATGGTTATAAAACAGATTGATTTAGAGGAGCATTATAATTAGCTGCTGAATATGTTAGAAGGATAGATTATTCCACATGAATCACAGGGCTCACTTTAAGTGTCGTTTCCCATTCTATCTGCCAGCTTAATTTCTTCTCATTTTTCAACACAAGGAGACTTTTTTCCCCTATTATGCCAATAATAAAGGTGTAGTTGTCATGAAATAAGCATACCTTTGTGAAATAATGAATTATAAACTATTTTATTTTAATTTTAAAAATAGCTGACTCATGATTACTTGATTTAACAATAATTTAGAAAATAATCTCATTTTAAAATTTATATCCAGACTTAGTCACTTTAGGAAATTGTGGCAAACATTTTCAGGCTAATGGAGAAAAACCTATAACACAGAATAACACAAATGATGGATAAGAAAGGTTGTTCAAATAAAATCTTTGGGTTTACCAGAAAATATCTAAAGAACAACTATAACAATACTGATGGTCAATATCTAACAAACATTTTAAGATGATACATAAAAATTAAGATAGGTTAATCTAAAATATAATAAAATATAACAATATATTTTAAAAATAATTCTAGAAGTTAATATTTGCTAATTAATATTAAGATGTTACCAATCTTTGAAGCTCATTTGAAATTTGTAAATTAAAAGTAATTAACATCACACTGGGTGAATTTTATAGAAGAATCTGCATTACTACATAATCTTAGGACAAGTAGTAAGAATTGTGTAAGAATGGCAGCATTGTATAACCTTGGTATCCATCACAAATTTAAGATAAAAAATAGTGAATATATTTTGAAAATGTTCTAAGTCTTCTAACATATGTCATTAGGCTAGATGCATATAAAATATTTAGTGAGCACTTAATCAATTTAATACTGAAATATAAATGACAGATAAACCCTTTGTTGGTTTTTAGGAATCCCTATTTTCTTCTTTTTTCTTTCCTAATTTTGAAAATAAAACATTTCCTAAAGTTCATTATATTGAAATAAATAATAGGAAATTAAAGGACTGTTACTGATATGACGGGGTTCTAGGACCTAGACAGGCCTCACTGTTGTAATAGGATTATGCTGGGTTAGACTATGGTGCACTGTCAGTGACTAGGTAAGTTCAAGGTAGAGGAGAGAGGGGAAGAAGAGTGAGAAGAAATTCTGTATAGACACAGAAGCACAGATTCCTGTTGAGTTGTTGAGATGCAGGTGCAGGTTGCCAGAGAAACAGCCTTAGCTCTCCTTTAAGGGCTCCTTGAGGACTTGGTATAACAGATTGCTGCACTCCACCTGAGAATTTTCAATTCAGTGGGTCTAGCTGCATCTAAGAATCTTCCTTTCTAGCAAGTCTCTGATATTGCCGATGCTGCTAGTCAAAGAAACAGTCTGAGGACTGCAGAATTTAAAGAATGAGTTTGGTACATATAATAATATTTTCACCCTTATCAGATGGGGAACTTCTTTATCAGTGGCTATTAGGAACAGTCATGTTAATGTTTTCTTTTTCTTGAAGCAATAAACCATGTTGAAAGAAGAATACAATCATTAGGTTTAAGCTACCACATGCAAAACTCCTAAGGCCAATTATACCTTTAAATGGCAAACCTATAGTTACATAAGAATGAAATAGACATAATACCACAGTTTTTACATGTAAAATATATAGGCCATGCAGGTGTACGAATATAGGAACATTTTCTGTTCAGCCTTGGAGCTCTACCCTTAGTCTAATAGTCAAAATAAAATTATTTTATCCTCCAATTATTTGTAAGACTATATGCCACCATAGAGAAACATCCCCAATTATAGTAAAAACTCAGTTAATTAATCTGCATGTAAACAATTCCTTAAGTTCACTGACAATTAATATTCCCCTCTACAGCAGAGAGACTAATGCTGCCGGCACAGGGGTGTCTCACAACCATAGGCAAATTCTTAGAACTTCCAGTCCCTTTCTGCTTCTGCCAGGTGAGCTGTGCGCTTATGCAGGGTCAGTTGTTTATTTGAATATTTTTGCCAGTTATACTTATTATCGTTATAATGTAATTTATAAAGTTTTTTTTTTGTTATCCTCACATGAGGATAATTTTTCCATTGCTTTTCAGAGAGAGTGGAGGGAAGGGAGGAAGGGGGAGAGAGAGAAACAGCCATGTGAGAGAGACACGTTCACTGGTTGCCTCCCATATACATCCTGTCTGAGAGGGGGTGGGGAGCAAACCTGCAACCTAGGTCCATGCCCTTGACCTGGAATCCATGTCAGACTCTTCAGTGCACAGGCTGACCCTCTAACTGCTGAGCAACAAGATTTCTTATATAAGTAAAAAGTTAGATAATAATAAATCATTAAAATTGTGTCAATTTAGATGGGTAAAAAGAAAAACAGCTACAAAAATGTAGAAAATAATACAAATTTAAAATTTGTTTTGTAATTACATTGTTTTGTAAAGGGTTTTAAGTTGTTGTTTCACTGTAAGAAAAGCAATATATGAAATTATAGAAAATCCTGCATTATGAGCTTGGTTTAAGAAAGAAAAATTATGTTGAATTCTACTAGGGGAAATGTATTTTCAAAGTGTTTGCCCTATATTAAAATATTTTTAAATAAATAGACACTTGGATCTAAGTTAAAATAAAATTATCAAGATACATATGCTGCATCAGCAGCAGCAGCAGCAGCATTAGCATCATCATTCTCTGACTTAACTTACATTAGCAAAGATTGCTAATTACCTCACCATGTAATCTTTAGAATGAGTTTGTTGATATCCATCACCTTATTTCATGATAATAAAGTTGTAACTCTCATATCCCTCTAGAAACACATTTCCTAATTTGCCTTAATCCCTTGAAGTTATTTGTGGCCACATGACTAAATTATTAGCCACGGCATGTAAGAATAAATGGTGGCTGCCAATTCCAGAACCAGTCTTTAAAACATCACAAGATCGAAAGTGTCACAGCTTGTGACCATGTTCTTGTTCCTCCATACTTTTACATATCACAAGAGCAAGAATGGTCTTTTATTATTAAACTAGAGGCCCGGTGCACAAAATTCATGCACAGGAGTGTGTGTCCCTCAGCCCAGCCTGCACCCTCTCCAATCTGGGATCCCTTGAGGGATGTCCGACTGCCTGCTGAGGCCCGATCCCGGTAGGATCAGGCCTAAATGGGCAGTCGGGCATCCCTCTCACAATCCAGGACTGCTGGCTCCCAACCTCTCACCTGCCTGCCTTCCTGATTGCCCCTAACCACGTCTGCCTGCCAGCCTGATCACCCCCTAACCAATCCTCTGACAGCCTGATTGATGCCTAACTGCTCCCCTGCCAGCCTGATTGCCCCTAACTTTCCTCCTCTGCAGGCCTGGTCACTCCTAACTGCCCTCCCCTGGAACCTGGTCACACCTAATTGCTCTCCCATGCAGGCCTGCCCCCCCCGCAACTGCCTTTCCCTGCAGGCATGGTCGCCCCCAACTTCCCTCCTCTGCCAATCTGATCACCCCCAACTGCCCTCCCTTGCAGGCTTGGTCCCTCCCAACTGCCCTCTCCCGCTGACCTGATCGCCCACAACTGCCCTCTCTTGCAGGCCTGTTTCCTCCCAACTGCCCTCCCCTGCTGGCCTTCTTGTGGTGTCCATCTTATGTCCATCTTATGTCCACATGGGGGCAGGATCGTTGACCACATTGGGGCAGCCATCTTGTTGGAGTGATGGTCAATTTGCATATTACTCTTTTATTAGCTTGAATAGAGGCCTGGTGCACAGGTGGGGGCTGGCTGGTTTTCCCTGAAGGGTGTTCCAGATCAGGATGGGGGTTCCCTTGGGGAGTGGGATGGCCTGGGTGAGGGGCCTGTGGTGGTTTACAGGCTGGGAACACCCACCCCCCCCCCCCCCCCAGTGACCCAAGCAGAAGATAGAGCGTTGGCCTGCAGACTGAAGGGTCCCAGGTTTGATTCTGGTCAAAGGCACATGACAGGGTTGCCAGCTCGATCCCCGTGCCAGGTTTGCGAGCTTGATCCCCAGTATGGGGTGTGTGAAAGGCAGCCAATCAATGATTCTCTCTCATCATTGATGTTTCTCTCTCTCTCTCTCTCCCTCTAAAATCAATTTAAAATTATATATATATATATATATATATATATATATATGTAAAAGAATCCATCCTTGAAAAGTGAAAGTTCCATCCTATCTAATAAAAGAGTAATATGCAAATTAACCATCACCCCGTTACACCCACAAACCACACCCACCAGCCAATCAGGAGCGAGTATGCAAATTAAACCAACCAAGATGGCTGATGCCACGGAGAGAGCAGGAGGGAGGCTTGGGTTTCCCCATCAATGGAGGAGGCCAAGCTGTCCCCAAACCCTGGCCAGCCCAGGCCTCCACTCCAGGCTACAAAGTTTCAATTATAGAAGATAAATAAATCCCAACAAAAATGGCGGCAGCCACAAAGCTGGAGAGAGCAGGTGGCTAGGGTTGCCACCGGCAATGGAAGAAGCCAAGCTTCTGCAGCCCTGGCCTGGCTTGGCCTCCGCTTAAGGCTACAAAGTTTCAGTTATAGAAGATAAATGAATCCCAACAGAAATGGCTGCCTCCACGGAGCAAGCAGAAGGCGTGGCTCCGTTCCAGGCTACAAAATTTCAATTGTAGAAGATAAATAAATCACAGGGCCTCCATTTGGGTCCATGGCCAGCCTGCAAACCACCACAGGTCCCTCACTCAGGCTGCCCCATGCCCCAAGGGAACCCACATCCTGATTTGGAACACCCTTCAGGGAAAACCAGCCGGCCCTCACCCATGCACCAGGCCTCTATCCTATCTAATAAAAGAGTAATATGCAAATTGACCATCACTCCAACACACAAGATGGCTACCCTCATGTGGTCAAAGATGACTGCCCCCATGTGAACACAAGATGGCTGCCACAAGATGGCCAGCAGAGGAAGGCAGTTGGGAGGAACCAGGTCTGCAAAGGAGGGCAGTTAGGGGAGACCAAGCCTGCAGGGGAGGGCATTTAGAGGTGACCAAGCCTGCAGGGGAGGGCAGTTAGGGGCAAACAGGCTGGTAGAGTAGTGGTTAGGGGGTGATCAGGCTGGCAGAGGAGTGGTTAGGGGGTGATCTGGCTGACAGGCAGAAGCGGTTAGGGGCAATCAGGCAGGCAGGCAGGCGTGTGGTTGGGAGCCAGCATTCCTGGATTGTGAGAGTGGTCCCAGATTGGAGACGGTGCAGGCTAGACTGAGGGACAACCCCCCCCCATGCTAGAATTATAGGCCTGGTGCATGAATTTGTACATGGGTGGGGTCCGGCCAGCCTGGCCAGGGGGAGGGGACTTGGGTGCTTGGCCAGCCTGCCTGCTTGTGAAACTCCTGGTCGAGGGGACAATTTGCATATTAGCCTTTTATTATATAGGATATACAACTGAGTGGCCAGATTATTATGCATTCAGAGATCATAATAATCTGGCCACTCGGTGTATCATATATTTATCCAAACCCATAGAATGTTAACTGCAATAGTGAACACTATGTACTTCAGGTGATTATGATATGCCAGTGTAGGTCCATCCTTAGGAAAAAAAAAATATATATATACCATTAAAAATTAGATGTGTGTGTGTGTGTGTGTGTGTGTGTGTGTGTGTGTGTGTGTGTTTATTTCTGTATATAGGACATCAAAAATGTAAAAGAATGCTATTATGATATTTGGAATTATTTGCCTTACATAGTATAAATTTTAATTAGGTATAGTTATCATCTGGTCATAAAATTGATGCAAACATATGTTTGTAATTAATAATAGTAGAGATAGAACCCATTAAATTTGTTAATTTTTTCTAGTTTATTTATTTATTTATTCTTTATTGATTAAGGTATTACATATGTGTCCCCCCATCATCCAATTCATGCCCTCAAACGCTGGTGTGTGTCCATTGGTTAGGCTTATATGCATACGTACAAGTCCCTTCATTGATCTCTCCCCTTTGCCCCACCCTCCCCTACCTTCTCTTTGAGGTTTGACAGTCTAATCGATGCTTCTCTTTCTCTGGATCTGTTTTTGTTCATCAGTTTATGTTATTCATTATATTCTACAAATGAGTGAGATCATGTGATTTTTATCTTTCTTTGACTGATTTATTTCACTTAGCATAATGCTCTCTAGTTCCAATCATGCTGTTGTGAATGGTAGGAGTTCATTTCTTTTTACAACAGCATAGTATTCCATTGTGCAGATGTACCACAATTTTTAAATCCACTCATCTGCTGATGGGCACTTAGGCTGTTTTCAAATTTTAGCTTTGGTGAATTGTGCTGCTATGAACATAGGGGTCCATATATCCTTTCTGATTGGTGTTTCTAGCTTCTTGGGATATATTCCTAGAAGTGGGATCACTGGGTCAAATGGGAGTTCCATTTTTAGATTTTTGAGGAAACTCCATGCTGTTCTCCACAGAGGTTGCACCAGTCTGCACTCCCACCAGCAGTGCACGAGGGTTCCTTTTTCTCCACATCCTCACCAGCACTTGTCATTTGTAGATTTGTTGATGATAGCCATTCTGACAGGTGTAAGATTTTCGTTTTGATTTGCATCTCTTAGATGATTAGTGACTTTGAACATGTTTTCATATGTCTCTTGGCCTTCTGTATGTCCTCTTTCAAAAAATATCTATTTAGGTCCTTTACCCATTTTTTTTTTGATTGGCTTGTTTATCTTCCTTTTTTTAAGTTGTATAAGTTTCTGGTAAATGTTGGAGATTAAACCCTTATTGGAGATAACTTTGGCAAATATGTTCTCCCATGCAGTGGTCTTTCTTGTTGTTTTGTTGATGGTTTCTTTTGCTGTGCAGAAGCTTTTTATTTTGATGTAGTCCCATTTGTTTATTTACTCTTTAGATTCCATTGCCCTAGGAGCTGTATTAGTGAAGATAATGCTTTGGCCTATGTCTGAGATTTTGGTGCCTGTGGATTCCTCTAAGATTTTAATGTGTGGTTTTTTTTTTTTTCATATTACCTTTAATTCCTTTATCCATTTTTAGTTAATTTTTGTGTATGGTGTAAGTTGGTGGTCTAGTTTCATTTTTTTTTTCATGTATCTGTCCAATTTTCCCAACACCATTTTTTGAAGAGACTGTCTTGACTCCACTGTACACTCTTACCTTTTTTGTCAAATATTATTTGAGCATAATGGCTTGGGTTTATTTCTGGGTTCTCCGTTCTGTTCCATTGGTCCATATGTCTATTCTTGTGCCAGTACCAGGCAGTTTTGAGGACAGTGGCTTTGTTGTATAGCTTGATCTCTGGTATGGAGATCCCTCCTACTTTGTTCTTCCTTCTCAGGATTGCTGTGGCTATTCGGGTCTTTTTTATTCCAGATGAATTTTTGGAAAGTTCTTTCTAGGTCTGTGAAATATGCTGTTGGTATTTTAATGGGGAGTGCATTGAATCTATAGATTTCTTTTGGTAGTATGGAGATTTTAATAATGTTGATTCTACCAATCCATGAACATTGTATATTCATCTATCTGTTTATGTCTTCCTTTATCTCTTATTTCAATGTCCTATAGTTTTCCTAGTACTGGTTGTTTACTTCTTTAGTTTTATTCATATATATATATATATATATATATATATATATATATATATATATATATAGTGCAATGGTAAATAGGATTTTTTTTTAAATCTCTCTTTCTCTCAGGTCACTATTGGTGTATAAAAATGCCATAGATTTCTGGGTGTTAATTTTGTATCCTGCTACATTGGTGAATTAATTTCTTAGTTCTAGTAGTTTTTTGATGGAGTCTTTGGGGTTTTCTATGTACAGTATCATGTCATCTGCTAATAATGACAGTTTACTTCTTATTTTCCAATTTGGATACCTTTATTTTTTCTGATTGTCTGATTGCTATGGCTAGCATGTCCATTACTATGTTGAACAGGAGTGGTGAACTTGGACATCCCTGTTTTAGTCCTGTTCTTAGGGGAAATAGTTTTAGTTTTTGCCCATTTAGTATTATGTTGGCTGTAGGTTTCTCATATAAAGCATTTATTATACTGAGGTACGATCCCTCTATTCCCACTTTGCTGAGATATTTTATCAAGAAATGGTGCTGGATTTTGTCAAATGTTTTTTCTGCATTGATTGATGTGACTATGTGATTTTTGTCTCTCAATTTGTTTATGTGATGTATCATGTTTAGTTATTTGCAAATATTGTAGCATCCTTGCAACCCTGGTATAAACCCAACTTAGTCATGGTGTATATTCTTTCTGATGTAATGCTGGATCTGATTTGCTAGAATTTTGTTGAGGATTTGGCATCCATGTTCATGAGGGATATTGGCCTGTAATCCTCTTTTTCTGGAGTGTCTTTATCTTGTTTTGGGATTAAGGTAAAGCTGGCTTTATAGAATGAGCTTGGAAGTGTTCCTTCCTCTTGAATTTTTTGGAATAGTCTGAGGAAAATAGGTTTTAGTCCTTCTTTGAATGTTTGGTGAAACTCCCCTGTGAAGCCATCTGGCCCTGGGCTTTTGCTTGCTAGAAGCTTTTTGATGACTGCTTCAATTTCTTCCATAGTTATTAGCCTATTGAGATGTTTAGATTCTTCCTGATTGAGTTTTGGGTGTCATATTTTTCTAGGAATATGTCGATTTTTCTCTAGGTTGTTTAGTTTGTTGGAGTACAGTGGTTCACAGTATATCTTTTTACAATCTTTTGTATTTCTGTGGGATCTGTTGTTATTTTTGCCTCTTTTTTTTCTGATTTTGTTTATTTGGGTCCTCTCTCTTTGTTTCTTGGTGAGTCTGGCTAGAGGTTCATCGATCTTGTTTATCCTTTCAAAGAACCAGCTGTTGGTTTCATTGATCTTTTGTGTTGTGTGTGTGTGTGTGTGTGTGTGTGTGTGTATGTGTGTGTGTGTTTTGGTCTCTATGTCATTTATTTCTGCTCTGATTCTTATTATCTTCTTCCTTCTGCTCACTTTGGGTTTTTCTTGTTGCTCTCTTTCTAATTCTTTAAGTTATAGAGTTAGATAATTTGTTACAATTTTTTCTTGTCTTTTTGAGTTAAGCCTGTAGAGCTATGAACTTCCCTCTCAAGATTGCTTTCACTGTGTCCCATATGTTTTGGGATTGCTGTGTTTTCATTGTCATTCATTTCTAGGATGTTTTTGTTTTTTTCTTTGATCTCTTTGGTATCCCAATTATTGTTTAATAGCATGCTATTCAGCCTCAAAGTGTTTGAATTTTTTTATTTTAGTTGATTTTTAATATTCCATTGTGGTCTAAGAAGATGCTTGATATGACTTCAATCTTCTTGAATTTGGAGAGACTTTTCCTGTGACCCAATATGTGGTCTATCTTTGAAAAAGTCCCATGTGCACTTGAAAAGAATGTATATTCCATGGCTTTGGGTTAAATGTTCTGAAGAAGTCAATTAAGTCCATCTGATCTTGTGCATCATTTAGGATTGCTGTTACTTTGCTGATTTTTTGTCTAGAGGATTTATCCAGTGATGTTAATAGGGTGTTACATTCCCCTACTATGATTGTATTGTTCTCAATCTCTCCCTTTATGTCTTCTAGGATTTTTTTTTTATGAATATGGGTGCTCCTGCATTTGGTGCATATATGTTTACCAGAGTTATATCCTCTTGTTGCATCGATCCCTTTAGTATTACGAAGTGGCCTTCCTTATCTCTTGGTATGGCCTTTACTTTGAGGTCTATTTTGTCACCTATAAGTATTGCTTCTCCAGCTTTTTTTTTTCATTTCAATTTGTCTGAGAGATATTTTTCCATCCCTTCACTTTCAGACTGTGTAAGTCCCTTGTTCTGAGGTGGGTCTCTTGTAGACAGCATATATATGGGTCATGTTTTCTTATCCATCAGCCACTCACTCTCTTTTGATTGGAGCATTTAGTCCATTTACATTTAAAGTTATTATTGATAGGTACTTGTTTTTGTAGCCATTTTTATTTTTTGTACCTGTTGTTTTTGTAGCCATTTTTATTTTTTGTACCTGTGTTCCTTCTTGACTTCCTATTTCTTCTTTTTATACCAGTCCCTCTAGCAGTTCTTGCATTGCTGGCTTGGTAGTTCTTGCATTGCTGGCTTAGCCTTCTTTTTGTCTTGTGAAGCTCCTGATTTCCCCTTCAATTTTTAATGATCCCCTTGCTGGATAGAGAATTCTTGGATTCAGTCTCTTGCTTTGCATCATTTTGTATACTTCCTTTCATTCTTTTCTGGCCTGATGTGTTTCTGCTGAAAAATAACTTGATACAGTGGGAGATCCCTTGTAGGTAATGTTCTGTCTCTCTCTTGCAGCCTTTAATTTTCTCTTTGCTGTTAACGTTTGTCATTGTAATTATGACGTATCTTGGTGTGTGTCTTTTTGGGTTCATCTTGTTTGGGATTTGTGTGACTTTTTTCTTCCCCAAATCAGGGAAATTTTCTGATATTATTTCTTCAAATAGGTTTTCTGAACCTTGTTTCTCTTCTTGTTGTTCTGGCACCCCCATTATTCATATGTTGCTTCGTTTCATGTTCCAAAGCTCTCTTAGGCTCTCCTCATGTCTTTTGATTGTTTTCTCCAATTGCAGTTCAGTTTGGGTGTGTTTTGCTGTCCTGTCCTCTCATGCACTAATTTGGTCCTCCACTTCTCCTAGTCTAATGTTGAAACTTTCTATAGTGTTTTCTGTTTTTTGTTTTGTTTTGTTTTGTTTTGTAGCTAGATCATTCTTTATTTTATCTTGATTCTTATATAAATTGATTTTCTAATCCATCTGGCTTATGACCCTTATTCTGACTTTTCTTTCTGACATATTGCATGCTCTGTTTCACTTATCTCCTTTTCTGGTGATTCTGCCTTTTCTTTCATTTTGGGGTTTCTTTGTCTTCCCATTTTTGCTCTCACCAAAGGATCTAGGTGTCGAGTTGTGTGGGGGCTGCTCCTCAGGTGGCATCGGCTACTCAGGCAGTTGCTGGTCCTCCAGTGGTGGTGGCTACTTGGGTGAGCACTGCTTGTGTGGCTGCTCACAGCAGTGGTGGCTCCTCTGGCTGACATTGGCGGGCTGCTCGTGTGGCTGCTGCTCCTCAGATGTGGGCAGGTTTCTCATGCAGCTGCTGCTCCTTGGATGGTGGTGGGCTACTCGCAGCTTGTAAATTGCCATCTCCATGCCTCCTCCTGCCTTCTCTGTGGGCTCGGTGTTGATTTTTAATTTTTGATAATAGCTATCCTAATGGGTGTGAGGTGATACTTACTCTTGAGCTGAGTTGTCAAAAGCTCAGAGACCAAGGGCACAGGGACCCCAAATTTCAGAATCACCTCCCTGTTCAGTCTACCCTTGGTAGTTTTTCACTTTTGCTAAACCTTCCAGATATGTTCAAGCATAAGTTTTGAAAAATATGTTGTCCATTCTGTTTTAAGTCTGAATCACCTGGCCCATCATTACTTCTTTTCTATATCTTAAGTAGAAATTAAGTTGAGCTGCCCTGGGAATTCATGATCTACATGAACCCTGGGCAGCAAAAGTGTGGATTCGGTAGAGCTCACATTCCCAGGGGAGCAATTTATACTTCTAGTCCCTTTGCCTCTTTCACTCAACCTCAAGACTCTCTGGCAACCATCATTCTGTTCTCTGTTTCTATGAGTCTGTTTCAATCATTTTGATTTTGAGAATTAATTAGGAAAATTTTCTTTAACGGACTGAGATATTTTGAAGAATTATGAGCTTTTGAACAAAAATCTTATTCTAGGGCAGGAAACAAATAAGTCCTTAAATTCAGGCCCTTTTGACTACAATTTTAAGTTCTTTGAATATTGTGAAGAGACTGTTTTTGTTCAGGTTTAGATATTTTGTATGATGTTCCATAAACATATGGAGCACTGTCTGGCTGTGTTAGTCAGTATTCTTTATGAATTCCTTTTATAATGCAACTATATCTGTATATGTGGGTGAGAATGATCTATACCAAGGAGGAAAATGTCCTTGGAAGGGCATAAAAAGGAGAGAAATATGAGGAAGTGGTATCTTCTTGTTTAAGCTTATACTGAAATTTGGAATCAGTGCACTGGGTGATTGACACTTTCTGCAATTTATTAAATCATTCCTTATCCACTTTTACTCTGGAGTAAAAATTCCAATTCTTTTTACTTATTATTTAACTCTTCAATTATCTGTAACTTTCTTTAAATTTGAGGATCTCTAAGATCTAAAATGAATATTCCTTAATTATCATTACTTTTAATGTCTTCTATATTCCGTTATGAAAGAGCATAATAAAAATGATGTCAAATTTTGATTGCGCATCTCAAAGTTTAATGTGTTTATAATGATTAATACTTTGTTAAATAAATATCATGCTATGTAAAATATTGAATGGTTATTTAAAATATGTTTGAATTTATATTAGCATAAGGGCAAGGATGAAAAGCTTTTGCAAAATAAAAGGTTTGGTCTGAAAAAAATTTAGTAATGATTATAATAAGCAAAATGTGAGTTTATAAATCAGGTTAATTAACAAAACAATGGACACAGTGCTGCTACAAAGGAAATGTCATTCTAAACAATCCAGCCAACCTAGAGAAAAGACACATGAAAAGAAAGGAAATAACTGAAGCTATTACATGCAACACACCCAGCTGGGAGTCTAGTTACTCAAGGGAGCTGAAGGTTCTTGATCTCTGGGAGTTTCTAACTAGAACACAAGCTAGAAATATAGTAGAAAACATCAAAGAAAAAGAAATTTAGTATTAGTCCTAGCTTTTTTTGTGCGTGTCCCTTTAAATGTTTGCAAAGACAGAGTTACAGAGACTAGGCTAAGTAAGCAATACATATTATTTTATAACTACTGACTTTTAATACCAATTATACTTTATCAAAATTCTAATATTCCATCACGTACTTATTCCTATTTTCAGAATAGGCATGCTTAGCAATAGCTTACAATCTGTATGCTACATTTTAAAGCTGCTATATGTGAATCAAATGGTTTGCACTTAGGATGCAGTTATATATTACTTAAAAAGCAGATTTTTCTTTCATTTTGGCTCTCACCACATACTTCTCTAAAGGTTTTTTTGCAATATATGAGACTTTATAGGATTATAAATCATAGCATGCTAGAATAAATGCTATAGAAATTGTAGCCACGGTATAATATTTTGCACAGTGATAATAACCTATAGCCTGAGAGCATATAAATATGTGATTAATTTATATATTTATTTTAAGGACCCTGAATAAATATGTGCCCATATATTTTGTTATTTATGGTGTTTCAAATTACTCCTTTACAGGTTTATAGAACTAATGTGACCTTCCCAAGGTCTATGCTAGCAAAAGAAAAAAAAAAACACAAAGAAAATTAGAACAAAACCAAAGAAATCAAAACAAATCCAAAGAAAATTAAAACAAAATAAAAAATGTAATAATTCTTACTTCTATGCAATTGTCTAGATACTTGAGGTAAATCATGTTTAGGTCCAAATTTCAATGGATTATTGTTTCGTTCTCCATTTCACTGCTAGTGAAACTTACTTTTCAAAAGTTGATCAGTATGCAAGACATTGTATTCTCTGATTGATCAGTATGCAGGGTTGGATTACTCCAGAGAACATTTGGGCATTTTCACTATGTCCTGTGGATTAACCTGCAGAGTATGCATTTTGGAGGGCAGGTACTGAGGGAGGAAACAAAAATGACTTAATGGTCTGGCACTGTGCAAATTTGATAAACTCTCTGAATGGAGGTCAAACCATCTTATGAAATCACTTGTAATAGGACAATGATCCTAAATTCTATGGAAGATAAGTGTACTTCATTGTTAGGGTAGAGCAATAAAACTAATTAAACAAAAGAAGTGGCATTCATTCTTTTTAAAAAATATATGTTTATTGATTTCAGAAAGGATGGGAGAGGGAGAGAAACATCAATAATGACAGAGAATCATTGATTGACTGCCTCCTGCACTGCCCCCCCCTGCCCACCCCTCACTGGAGATCAAGCACACAATCTGGGCATGTGCCCTTGACCAGAATTAAACTCAGGACTCTTCAGTCCACAGGCTTACACAATATCCACTGAACCACACTGAGTAAGGCTATTCTTAATTTTCAAATTATAAGATCATACTAATATTTACTTAGATATATTGATTTTCTAATTGTAGTAGCTGTTCAATGCTTGTGTGGTATATTTAGGATCAGAAGTATACGGGTATCTACTGTTTATATTCTATTTTAGATATTTTGTTGTAAGTAGTGGAGCTCTCCAAGAGACCTCTGTCTTAGCACTGCCTGCTGGTCTTCTCCCTATTACATGAGGTGACACATAGGTATTTTGCAGAATTCCAAGGCTTTTTCAAGCATAGTTTAAAATTCTCTTCTGTAAAGCAAGGAAAGAAGCAAGGAAGTCTTTTCTTTTAAAAAAATAATTCAGTGTAGCTTCCAAAAATTAAGTGAAAGTATTCTAAATTCAAGGTTGAATCTTATTTAAGAACTAAAGGCCCAGTGCACAAAATTCATGCACAGGGGGGTGTCCTCAGCCCAGCCTGCACCCTCTCCAATCTGAGACCCCTCGGGTGATGTCCAACTGCCGGTTTAGGCCTGATCCCTCTCATAATCTGGGACTGCTGGCTCCTAACCACTCACCTGCCTGCCTGCCTGATTGCCCCTAACAGCCTCTGCCTGCCTGCCTGATTGCCCCTAACTGCCCTCTCTGCTGACCTGGTGGCCCCTAAATGCCCCCCTTCCTGCCTGGTCTCCCCTCACTGCCCCCCCTTCCAGCCTGGTCACCCCTAACTGCCCCCCCCTTCTGCCCTGGTTACCCAAACTGCCAACCCTGCCAGCCTGTTTGCCCCTAACTGCCACTTCCCCCCACCAGCCTGGTCACCTCTAACTGCCACCCCTTGCCAGCCTGGTAGCTTCCAACTTGACCCTCCACCAACCTAGTTGCCCTTAACTGCCATCCCTGCCAGCCTGTTTGCCCTCACTGGCCCCCCTTCCAGCCTGGTCACCCCTAACTGCCACCCCTGTTGGCCTGGTTGCCCCAAACTACCACTCCTGACAGCCTGATTGCCACTAACTGCCCCCCCTGCTGGCCTGGTCTCCCCCAACTGCCCTCCCCTGCAGGCCTGTTTGCCCCCAACTGGCCTCCCCTGCCAGCCCAATTGCCCCTAACTGCCCTCCCCTGCTGGCCTGGTTGCTCCTCACTGCCCCCTCTGCTGGTTTGATCACCCCTCACTTCCCCCCCCATCCCCACTGGCCTGGTTGCCTGCAACTGCCCCCGCCCCCTGCTGCCCCTGCTGGCCTGGTCACCCCATGCAGCCTGCTGTTCAGTCGTTTGGTTGTTCCTCACTAACCCCCCTGCCAGCCTGGTCACCCCATGCAGCCTGTGTTTGGTCATCCATCCAGTTGTTTCACTCATGATGACCCCCACTTTTTATATATTAGGATAATTATTTGAGTGAAATGCATGGTAATCAACAATTACTGAACCCTTGCAGCTGAATCATCTAGATGTAAAAGAGTGTGGGATAAACATAACATCTTTTTCAAGGCCACCAGCATGAGGTATAAAGCAGCATGTGGGCAAAAATAGAATCACATTAATTGTAATTATAATAAAAGTATTTATCTTACTTCAAACTTTAAAAAGCAAATCTACACTAATAAAAGATAAAGATGCAAATTGACCATTCCTTTGCAACGCCCACCAGCCAACAGGAGTGAGTATGCCAATTAACCCAACAAAGATGGCAGGTTAATTTGCATACACAGGCGCCTAGCAGCCAAATATGGTATTCAAGTTTAAAGTTTCACAAAGGGGCAAAGATAACATCCCTCTCAACTTGCATTGTTACCATGGGGACAATGCAGGTGTTCCACACAGCCCCAACCACTCTGGGCCTCTGGGCAGCGTGGGAAAGCGGATAGGCAGCTCCAGGTAGAGTGAAGGCAGAAAGGCAGCTCTGGGCCAGAGCAAAGGCAGAAAGGTGGCTCTGGCCGGAGAAAAGGCAGTGCAGAAGCCAGGGGAAGGAAGGCCCATTCTTGCACAAATCTTCGTGCATCCGGGCTTTAGTATGTTACATAAGACTGATACGTTAACCCATTAGTATCCACTGATGCACTACCATTTTATTTTATCTTATTAGTAAACATCATGGATACTAGATGATACATGAGTCTATGAAGAAGCCACTACTATGGAAGACAGAAGATATTCTGAAAGTGATTGTAGATAAACACCATAGAAAATTTTGTATTACTTAAAATTTGACATTCTGGCTGACTTTGCCTCCCCTGGATAAACTCTAAGATCACAGTTAGTTTCTTTTAGTTTATGGTCTTTTAGTTTAGTGGATCAGAGCTGTCTGGATATATTTTGAAATAAAGAATTAAGACCATTAGCCAGATAGATCTTACCAAAAAAATGAAAACAAAACAAAAACTAAATCTAAAAACAAAAACCCCAGGAAAATTGACCAAGCTCATTTCTGTAGCAGTTGAAACCACAATAGAGTTAAGTTTCACTGATATAAGAATTGTTGTTGTGGGTAGTGGTGGAGTGTCTTTCTAAAACCTACAGGTCTCTCTGGAATCCTAGCAGCCAGGAAAGCATGACTCCCTAGTGCCTGCTGATAGTGGATTTGTTACTCCCTGGGTCTGCTGTACTCTGTGTTTGTGCTGCCTTTTCTCACTACAGTACCCTCTGCTCTTGCCTCAATGTATCTGCCTACCTTTCTAATCTGCTTCCTTATATATTTGGCTCACTAGTAACCCCCTCTACAGTGGCTCCTCTACAGAATAATTTCTGCTGGTATATTCTTTCAACTATCTCTCGCATTCTTAGTGCTTTGATTCTTTAACTTTCCTAATTCCTATCCCTTAAATCAGAATATCCACTTCTTTCTGGAGAGAGCCATAAATAATAGGTGACCATATCAAGTTTTGGCCAAGCACATATCATAACTAGCACTGTTGGGAGACCAATTGTTTATTTTTTTTCAAGTACTATTGTGATTTAATTTATTTAAAGTAAGCAAGAGTCTTAAATGTTGTAATCATGATCCCAGAGAACTGACATATGTGTTTAATGACCCTACAATATAATTGGGTTAGCAGATTTTATAATGTGGGGAAGTTTACTTGCAATCCCAGATACAATTTTCTTGCCCTTCAAAAAGCTTAAACTGACTTGTGGCTTCAGTTCCAACATGTAAAACTCATGGAAGTCATCACATCCATCTTTTCAAGGAAAAACTGGACAAACAGAAACTCAAGAACTGTTCTTTGATCCTTCAGAGAAGAGAGGTTGCAAGATGAACTGCCACCTTGACATCTAGAGAGACAGGCATGTCTGGAAAGATACAGCAACTGAGGTCTGCTGATCTGGAGCAGTAGCTGCTGGAGCCACAAACTGGTAGGAACACTTATGGTAATTGTGACCAAAAATAAATAGAGACTGACTACAAAATGTTTCTTATGTCTATGAGAGAAGGAGAGCTGCAGTGCAACAGAATGAAGTTCTTCCAGCACAGCCCTACAAAGAGAGAATTTCTTTTCAGGATAACAGGTAGGAGACTTTTTTTTCAGGTGAGCATTGGAACTGACAGTGTTGCCCAAACCTGTGAAGTATTATATTAGAGTTATACAGAAATACATGGAATAAATAATAGTCTGACCTAAAATGGAATTTTTGAATAATTGCAGTCAAGGTGAATAAAAGTATTTAAAAATTTACACAAACAGCAAACATATGGAAACAAATACTGTCTAGAAGTCTCAATAAAACCTGGGCTTGGCATGGCTCACTGGTTGAGCATCACAGTTCCATTCCAAGTCAGGGCACATGCCTGGGTTGTGGGTTCAATTCCCAGTACGCGGTGTGCAGGAGGCAGCAGATCAATGATTCTCATAATTGATGATACTATCTCTCCCTCTCCCCTCTTCTCTGAAATCAATAAAAAATATATGTTTTAGAAAACCTGGAACAATGTAAGATAAAAATGTGCAGTTACTGTTTTCATAGGTGTCAAAACTATGGTAATTTCTTAGTGAGGCTAGATTAGAAATGGCCGTAAGAATCCTATTGTGTATTATTTATCACTGGTTATGTAAATAGAGTCTTTTGATCTGTCCTTCTGAGTCCTGGTGGCTACGCCCTGCTGAGCTTCCTCCTGCCTGGGGAAGAGCTGGCTGTACCCAGCCGGAACCTGTCCTGTAGGGCGCTCCTCCTAGGGGAGCTAGAGTTCGAGACTCTGCGAGAGGCTGAGTAGTATGGCTCTGGAATGAGGGCAACTTTCCCCCCATTGAGTGCATCACCACACTGTCACCAAATAGGAGACCCACCAGCCCCTCCTCCTGACCTTGGTTGCCCCATACTACCAAGCTTAAGCCTTGCAGAAGGGTCTGTGGATCATGGTCAGCCTGGACACAATCTACAGTTTTTTCTTGGAAGGCTCTAGAAGACCAGGCACCCTCAGGGGATGGCAGAGTAACCAACAGGTGAAGGTGCCCTTTTTTAAATATGTATCATTAAACATTTGCTCTATTTAAGTATAGACTTGACTTTACTGTGGCATCACATAATCTGGAAAACAGTAATAAAAAATATAAATGAATGAAAGAGTACCTGTACTAAGCAATGTCATATACATGATCCATTTTCATCCTCCGTAATCAATTTTATTATAAGTATATCTTTATCATTATAATGTGCAATTTAGGTGTTACTAACATGTTTAATTTATAAATGGGAAATATAATCTCAGAGACATGCCATGATTTTTCTATTATCTAGTATTTAAAAGAATCAGAAAAATAAGCACTCTTTCAAAAGCAAATACTGTGATTTTCTATTAGGCCACATACCTTCACTATTTAAAGTAAGGAAGGCAACAGTGAAGATATTTATGTTATGTCTTTATCAAATTTTAAAGGAAGCAATATAGAAATGTTGATGTTTGCACATTTCCCAGTTAGAAACGGTCATAGAGATTTTTTATTAAAACCATGGAGAATTAATAAATATATCTAATATGTTTTATTTTTAAGCCTGCATTTCTCCTTGCTGAATTGCTTTGAAAAGAGAAAAATCAGTGACCTCATTGTTTGTAGTGTTAATGTGCTGTAGATTGACTCAACAACTGGGTTCCTGCCCTTGTCTTTGTGTCTCCCTGTAACTGGCTTACCTCTCTACACAAAAAAGCAAACAGGCCCCCAAATAGACCCTATATTTCTGCTTTTATTGAAAAATATAGATTTCTAAATGAGCTCTCTTTTGCAACGATAATAGGAAATAATGGCTTCATTGTTTGAGTATGAGTTTCTCCCAATAAAATTTGGGAATCAATAAAAAAGAGGAAATATATCTTCTCTATGACACTTTATTATTACATCAAATTTTAAGTGCCGCAATCTGTGGGCTGAACCTAATGGAAACCAGAGCCAGGAAGCTTCTAGAATTTTGCAGGATCTGAGAGCCAAAGTGGTAAGTAGGGGCTATAATGTGTGGGTGGGTGTGGAGGGGTGGGGATAGGGGAAAGAGACTCCTGGAACTGCTCACATCCAAACAGGGCTGCATTTTTATGTAAATTTACCTATCAAAAATTACTTCCTGTAAAAGACAATGTCAGTTTAGTTCCTAAAATAAAACCTCTATGCTTTAATATGTCAGAGAAACTATCACACTGCATATTGGGTACATATTTTGAAAGATTTACTGACTTCACTGAGTATATTCTGAGTAGTCACTTCCAGTAATTTCTGGAACATAATGTTAGCAGGTTAAAAACATGCATGAACTTCAGAGTCAGATAGATTAGAAGTTCTAATTTTAGATCAATCATCACAGCTATGTGACCCTGTGCAGCCAATTTAGGCTCTCGGAGCCCCAGTTTCCTCCAGAAAAATGGGAATTATAATTCCTATCCATCTGAGTAGGCTAACTGCTTGACAAACAACCCCCAAATTTTATTGTTTTAGGATAATAAAAGTTTATTTTTCACTCACTGAAGGATCTAATATGTATGTCCCTAGTTGGGCAGCTATCTTGACATTTCTTCTCTAACTCAGTGACCTAGGTTTCTTCCAAATTGCAGCTCTGCCTCCCCTTACCAATGTCCTGAAAGTCTCCATTCAGCTGGACTATGGATAAAGAGCATGGAGAATGGAACTTTAGAGGATTTTGTAGATGGTGACTGGAAGGGGCAAATTCTACTTCAATCTATACTTTATGGGACAAAATTTGGTCACAAGGTAACGCCTTATGTTGGGGGCTGGGAAATGTAGTTTAAATGGCCAGCAAGGAAAGTGCTAGAGCCAGGGTGAAGTAAGAGATGTACCTAGGATACAAACTTAAGGAGCCACACATTCTCCAGGTCAGGCAAGTGCAAGGTCCTGAGAATGCAGAACTGGTATTGGCAGGAACCTGAGAGTGAGCACACCTCCTTACATTTTGCATCCCTTGTTGCCTTGCTTTCCTCACCCTACATCTATTTCAATGTAAAGAGTTTGAGGAGGAAAAAGCTGATTTCTGCCACATCTATCTACCTATCAGGACTACTGTGAAAATAAATAGAATGTTTAGTGCCTGATGCTTACTTATTTCATTATTACATATAGAAACAAAAATTATATCCCTTTCTTTTTCTCTCTAATTAAGTTGCAGTGATTATATCTACATTAAAAAGAAACTTTAGCAAATATCCCTCAACTTAA
Source organism: Corynorhinus townsendii (assembly GCA_026230045.1). Taxonomy (NCBI): domain Eukaryota; kingdom Metazoa; phylum Chordata; class Mammalia; order Chiroptera; family Vespertilionidae; genus Corynorhinus; species Corynorhinus townsendii. Next base: position 65,617,660 of record JAPDVU010000003.1, on the reverse strand, counting down.
AGAGTGCCAATTTTGTCATTCTATATTATTTATATTAAAGTAAGAACTTAAAAATAATTACAAATTCTTTACAGCTTTTTCCCCCCAGTCACTAAAATATTTAGCAGCAAGATGTAAACTAGACAAAACAATATACACTGCCCCCCACCCCCAGAGACTTTTTGCAACTTAACTTCTCTGAAAATAAGTTTTGGTCTGTACATCTTGATTTCTTAATGGTTGTTGGCTGCACAGCATTTCTTCAACCACGGCTCCCTTAAAATTCAGTGAGGCATTGTTAGGGCGTGCTTTCCCATAATGAACACATTATAGTAATCGTTACAGAAGAGAAAAGACAAGAATGGCTGTGGTGCAATCTTCAAAATGTTTGCGTGGTTCTAATGTTGGTCATTTTAGGGAAAATGCCAGTGGGCTCATGGAGCAGTAAACATGCATTCTGCATTTAGAGAAGTAGTTTAACTTTCAGGACAGCCCGTTCCAACTCCAGTTTATCTTGCTTTATGTACAAAAGAGCTGTTTGGATTTTGACAGCTTATGAGAAAACCATTCTGCAAAATGCAGCCACTGATCAGCTATTGAAAGGAAAGAATGTTCTGTGAAAGGCTGCAACTAAAACTAGCTGCTGTTATGAGTTGATGAAGTTTTTATTGTTAATTAAGTCTAGGAGAATATCTTCATCTATGAAGACTACTTCACAGAAGTCCAAAATGATGCTGTTGTGTTGCTTTTGCCTTTCTTTGGAAACGTTGGCCCTCATGATCTATTACTGATTTGTTCATTTGACAGACACTTATTTATTAAGGGCCTCCTGGAGCCCAGTAATGCACTGGATGCTGATGTGCTGGTGGATACAAAGACATAGCTGTTTGGAATGGGCCCTGTATTCAAAAAGCTTCTGCTTAAGTAGAGGTTATAAACATACGCAGTTATAATATCTTGCAGGAAATGTAAGTACCATAAAAGAGGTAGCCCTGACCAGGGAACTCAGTTACTGAGAGTGTTGTCCTGATATTACAAGGTTGCAGGTTCAGTCCCTGGTCAGGGCACATGTAAGAATAAACCAATGAATGCATAATAAGTGGAACAGCAACCCAATGCCTCTCTCTCTCTTTCTCTCTCTCTCTCTCCCGTTCTCTCCCCCCTCTCTCTCAAATCAATAATTTTTAAAAAAGAGAGGTAAATACAGAGTTTCATCCATTTAAGGGAACTGTATGAGGTTTCTTTAACAGATGGCATTTGAGCTGGAAGTAAACACAGCCTTTGAACATATAGAGAAGATGGTGTAGTGTAGGGGGTAGGGGCATGGAGAGTGCCTAGAAAGAAAAGGAACAAAAATCCATCAGTCAATCCTTGTATTAAGGAGTTATTTCCAAAGCACACTTAGATAAATTATAATTAATAAGTTTAAAATAATATTAATAAAGACCTCTGAAATACTATAAGGTCACACATAGAACAGTATGCTTCTCTTCATAACCACAGAATCAGAACTTCCACGGACCGCCTGTTTCGAGACCAAGTTCTCAGCAAACACTCATGTTTTTCTGGGCCTAGAAATATTTAGCATGTACCTGAACCTGCCAGTAATACCTTCTTACTTGGGCATACTTTCTAAAAAATAAGGATTCTATAACTTCTTTAGTGAAAGGTTTTAAACCAGCCCTGTCCATTTTTCTTGTGCATCTAGGTTAGCACAACTTTGAAATGCCAGAAGCAATACCCCTCAAAGATGGCATTAACCCTCAAGTGAGCTCTAAAGCTTGTTAACTATCCTGTAATCCAATTCTCACCTTGATTTCTCCTACCTTCATTTATGTACATTCCTTCTTTAATTTCAAATGCATAAAACAAGCTGCAAAACTGTTATTCTGCAGACTTGCTCCTGGCATATGTTGTCAGTTTGGTTCAAATAAACTTTTATAAAACTTCTCTACAGGTTTGGATGTTTGTTACATAAATAGATAGAGAGATAGATAGATAGATAGATAGATAGATAGATAGATAGATAAACTTTTCTTGCTACAGGTTCAAGGCAGTCTCAGCTCTAGCTTGACCCTAGATCTTCCCAGGACTATTAATTTGATCTTGAAGTGCTGAGTGGAACAGCATTGCTTAGTGAAGTTTGAATGAGAGAAGCTTAGAAAATTTCTATTATGAAAATCAATATATTTGGCTTCTTGAACTAAAGTAAGTAATTTGTGTTTTTGCCTCCCTGACAAAGTTTATATAAAGTTACAAAAAGAAATTGACAGCCAGTTTGAAATTGAATTGGCATGGCCTAGAGCAAAGAATATCCTTACATGATATTATTCTACAATGTCATTACAATTTTAGATATTTTACAACAGCATATTGTACAATTATCCCAAACAAACTTACAAACTAATTATTTGAATGTTTGGCAGCAATTTAAAAAAGGACATGAAAGAATTTAATCCATTTCAGAAGGAATTAAGGCACTGGGAAGGCACTTGAGCATTCTATATTGGCCCCTCTTGCCTTTTGTGCTAAGAGGGACCCTCTTCTCACAATCCAATTGCCCTCAGCTGTTACCTGAGCTTTCTGTTCATGCTGAGCTTAAAGCCTCGTGGTGGCTGGTACTATGGATCTGTCTCTGCCCAATCGTGTGAGCTGGGTTCTCCTTGGAGAAGAAACCTGAGATCCCCGAGATATGTGATCAATGCTGGGGCCCCGCCAGCAGGCCAGGGAATCCCAAGGCAGGTGCTGGGTGTGGAGGCCACAGGGGCATAGGCTACCAAGGAGACAGAACTGAACCTCACATCACCCTGCTTGGCCCCGCAGGATGGCTGGCTAGCCAGAGACAGTAAGATTCCTCAGGGAAGGAACAACTTAAGACAGGCACAGTCGCAGAGGGACCATCAGGAGAGAACTTGGGGGTCAACAGAGGTGGGGCACAGACCCTCACATCCCCAACCTTGCAGGGGCCTGAACCCTCACCCCTTTTGAGGGAGATCTCCTGCCCCCATGGCTGCTTAGCTGCCCATGCCCAGCTCAGATCAGGACCCAGGTAACAGACAGAGACTTGGCCAACAGCAGCTGCCCTATATCTAAATCCAGCCTAGCACCAGGAATGCTCAGGGCCTACTCAAGATTGCAAATAATCCTTTCCACTAATATTTACAGGGTAAACTAAGATTGTTGGTAGAGTATTAAATTTGACAGTAAAATAGTAATCAAGTTTTCAGATTAATTTAAATAGGCTAATTGAAATAAGTGAATATTCAAGAAAATTTAATGGTACTGGACAAAAAGCTGTCCCTAAAGTAGTAACTAAAATTTCTATTGGTAGTTCATCTCATGGTAAAATTTCTGAACATGCAGTGAACCTAAAGCAGTCATATTTTTGTGCAAAAAATTAAAATTTAAAGTTATCAAGACTGCATTATAAAAATTACAAACCTCCATTAATCAAAAAAAGGGGGGATAGTAGGGTAATATCATGTAAGGTAAAATATCCTATAAGTAAATTACATCTAGAAAATTTTTACTTTACAAAATTAATTTTCATTTAAAATGCTAACAAGGCACCATGAAAAACACACATGGTGTCTAAACAAGACAAAGGAAAATCATTTGGGCAAAAATAAAAAGGATCCCAAATAAATTATATAGAAAAGATTCCTTTATTAACTTTTGGTCAAGTCTATGTTTGTATATTTTCAGAAAACAACTCCAAGACCTTGTGGATTCCTGCAACAGAGAGGAATTGACAGGACTGCTCCAACCACGAAGACAAGAGGAGAAACAGTCCAAAGATGGAAGACACTGATGACGCCTTGCCACGCGAGCAGTCAGCAGCTGTGCGCCGCTGCAGGTTGCCTAGGACCAAACCAGAGAGGGTTGGACCTGCATTGCCACCACGTACCCACCATCCAGATATCATTGTTGACATGTACACATAAGGAACTGTTGGACATTGAAATTGGGACTCAAACATTTTTGGTTATTATATGTTTATTTCTAGTCTGCAGAGGCAAGGTTTTTTAAAGGAAAGAAATGGGGGAAAAATAGATACAGAGGCAAAGAAGCATTGAACAGACTGTCAAACTACAGCGGGAAGGCAGGGGAGGTTGGGGAGAGGGGGCCGTAAGAGATCAACCGAAGGACTTGTATGCATGCATATAAGCATAACCAATGGATACAAGACACTGGGCAGGGGGGCAGGTAAAGGCATGTATTGGGGGGTAGGGGAGGCGGGGGGGAGGTCAATGGGGAAAAAAGGAGACATATACTTGTTAGCCCAATACTTGTTAACTTCAGTATATGAAAAAAATATTGACGCTATCATTAAAAAATCTACTATTTGTAATACTTCAAACAATAAAAAAAAAGTATTTCCCACTGCTTGTAAATGATTGGAAATTGTTTTCTGAGCAAAGTTTAATCTTTCTGCAAGTTGTTTTTGAGATTGACACCCATCTTCATCCAATAATGCCTGTAATTGTTGGTCTTCAAACTTTTTTTGGTTAACCTGGGTGTTCTTTGTTTTTCACATCAATATTATCACTTTTAAAGTGTTTAAACCAGTGTTCACAAATATCTTGAGATGGAGCATGTTCACCATAAGCTTCCCAAAGTATACCATAACTTTTAGCAGCACTTTTCTTCAAAATAAAGTCATGAATTTAAAAAAAAATTTCTATTATGGAAGGTATAAAAATTTAAAGAAAGTTCACAGCAAGTAGTTTTTACATGGACTTTTTTCTGTTTGTGTAGTAAAGGAAAGAAGAGGAAAAATGGGGAGGTGAGGAGAAAAAGAGTGAGTAGACAGAGATAGAGATAAAAAGGAAGGATAGCAAGATTAAGCAGGAGCAGTAAAGTCTAATCACCTAGAATACTTATATGTGCTTATCTCAGCAGTGCTGATGACAATTACCCTGCTGCAATAATGCATTGGCGAAGTTACCCTGAGAATTTATAGGTTATGGGAGAGATGGGTAAAGGATATGAGATATCTCTGTAAAGATTTGTTTAAATTTTTTTTAATGCTAGAAATTATAGACCAATACTTGTTAACTTCAGTATATGAAAAAAAATATTGACGCTATCATTAAAAAATCAATTTGTAAACACTAACATCGCAGAGTAATAACATAAGTTAGAACATATCAAAGACCAATCTAATAGCCTTTGCTGACAGAGCAAGGCACATTGTAGACAGCAGAAAAGCAATAAACACAATACATCTCAACCTCAAGATGGCCTTTGATTTCGTCCTATATGACACATCAACTAGCAGGAAAAATATATCTTAAACCAGTATTTCTCAAACTATACAATGTGACCCCCAAGGTTATCATGAAAAGGTACCAAAGGGGTCACAGAACTTGCAGCTGTATTTCTTCAACATAATGCCTGATTCACAGGAAGTCCCAAGAAAAACAGCAAAAATTCCAAGGAAGGCACCACTCATTCTCATACTCCCCAGAAAGCCCCGTCCCTGACTTTCTCCAGCTATTACAGAAATATCCCTCCCTGGGACTGCCTTAAGCATGTTGACATAAGAAACAACCAACTTTTTTGACTTTATTTGAACCCAATTGATGACATATGCTAGGGAGAAAAATCTCAAATGCTCCAGAGAAAAACAGTTTTGCAGTTTCTTTTATGTATTTGAAATTAAGGAGAGGATGGAAGGAAGATTACAGGAAGATGGGAGAAAGCAAGGCAGGGGTTGGATTACAGGATTGCTAAGATTATTCGCTCTTGGAAGAGTGGTCACATCTCAGAAGGAGGGGTCTAAAAGGGTGATTCATGCCTTAAAAGGGGGATCTGAAGAGAAGCATCTCAAAGGGGCATTAACCTAGATGCACAGAAACAATGACCAAGGGCTTGCTTGTGGCAAAGATAAACTTTTTCGTAAAAAATAATATGCCTGGCCTTAGCCGTTTGGCTCAGTGAATAGAGAGTGTCGGCCTGTGGACGAAGGATCTTGAGTTCAATTCTGGTCAAGGGCAGGTACGTTGGTTTCAGGCTCCTCCCTGGGCTGGGCCCTGGTCAGGGCTTGTGCAGGAGGCAACCAATCGATGTGTTTCTCGCACATCAATATTTCTCTCTGTCTTTCCCTCTCCCACTCTCTCTAAAAAATCACTGGTAAAATATCCTTGAGTGAGGATAAATAAATAAATTAATAATAATTATATGCCTGGGGTGTGACTACCCACCATTACTTGCCCAGTTAGGAATGTATGATCAGATCACCCTGTGAGACTACTTTTCATAGAACCTTGTTTTCCATCCACAGGAAGAAGGAGTGTTTGGTTCAGCCAGACCTCTAGATGTTAAGCTCCACTTTTTCTTTAATCACTCTGTTTCTCAGTTATCAACAGCTCAATACTATAAAAAGTAATATAACTAGGCACTGATTAATAATAACAAAATTTTATTAAGTATTCATTATACTATTGAGGCACTATTAATAACTAATTTAATCCTCATATCAACCCTATGAGATAGGTACTCTTATTCACAAGTGAGAAAATTGAGGCATTGAGAAGTGAAGTAACTTGCCATGGTTTCATGCTAATAACTGGCAGAGAATATTGGTCAAGATTTCAACCCAGGAAGTTTGTATCCAGAGTCTAGGGCTGTAATCTGCAGGTTCAAATTTAAGAGCAAACACAGTGTTTGGCACATTCTGTATTCAAGAAGTGTAAGCTATTGACTGGGCTAAGGGATGTCCAGATAGCTGGTAAAACAGTATTCCGGGGTGTGGCTGTGAGGGTGTTCCCAGAAGAGATTAACATTTGAATCAGTAGACTGAATAAAGCAGATTGTTCTTCCCAATGTGAATGGGCATCATCCAAGTGAGGGCCAGAACAGAATAAAAAGACTGAGGTATGGAAAGCTCATTCTCTCTGTCTCTCTGCCCAAGCAGAGACATCCTGCTTCTCCTGCCCCTGGGTGTCAGAGCTTCTGGTTCCCTGGCTTTTGAACTCAGACCAGAACTTATACCATCAGCCCTGGTTTGAACTCAGACTGACAACACTGACCACTTTTCTGATTCTCCAGCAGTTCGCGGACATCAAATTGTGGTGGTACTTCTCAGCATATATAAATTTAATTTACCCCAGAAGAATCCTAATACATAAAAACCCTGGGTCTGTCACCATCAGAGGCTCAACCAACCAGAAGTCAGTCCTGTAGTCAGCGCAGGGTTGCCATGGCAACCCAGCACTGACTGGTGCAGCTGCAGGCAAGTGACCCAGCAGTGACTGCTGAGGGGGCTGCGAATCAGGCCCAGAAGAGAGGCCTGAAGAGAGAAGCAGGGTTTGATCTATAGCCTCTGTGGCAGCTATTGATCAGCACATGCCTCTCTTTTTCTCTCCAGCAGCCACTGACTCCATTTCTCTCCAGGCCTCCGGGCAGGAAGGGAAAGGCTGATGATCAGCCCTGCCTTTCTGATCAGGGCCCATTGATAGGCCCAGAGATGCTGACTGGCATAGAAACTGACCAATCAGAACCAAATTTGGGTCAACTGTGAGGAGCCAATGGCTGCCTAAAAGGCGGAGCTTTTGACACTGACTGGCAAAGAAACCGAGCAATCAGAACCAAATTGGCCGGCAGAGGGCAGTCGGGGGTGAGGTCAGGCCTGCAAGGGAGGGCAGTTGGGGGCAAAGTCAGGCTGGCCAGGAAGGGCCATTAAGGGTGAAATCAGGCCAGCAGGGGAGGGCAGTTGGGGGTGAGATCAGGCCAGCAGGGGAGGACAGTTGGGGGTGAGATTAGGCTGGCAGGGGAAGGCAGTTGGGGGAGATCAGGCAATCAGGCAGAGGCAGTTAGAGGTGATCAGGCAGGCAGGCAGAGGCAGTTAGGGGTGATCAGGCAGGCAGACAGGTGAGTGGTCAGGAGCCAGTGGTCCCAGATTGCGAGAGAGATGTTCGACTGCCGGTTTAGGCCCGATCCCTAAACCGGTAGTCGGACATTCCCCAAGGGGTCCACATTTGGAGAGGGTGCAGGCTGGGTTGAGGGAAACCCCTTCCATGCACAGATTTTGTGCACCAGGCCACTAGTTATTAATAGCACAAATCAATTCATTCACTATTGTATATCCTCTATTTACTTTAGTTTTCAGGTAACGAAACTGGTGTTTAATAAACTTTTATAAAGGAAATGAGGATGTTTCAGATGTACTTAATAAGGCAGAATGTAAAGCACTGGGTTCCTGATAAATTGAGCGATGGCAATAAGCTGTCAAGTTAATTTGTAGAAGGGGGAGAGCTGTAAGATTTTAGGTAGTGGTCTTGAGAAGGTTGACAGAGTCATAAAAGCACATGGGAATTAAAGGGCTCTCCAAATCAATACCAAAGCTTTGCTTAGTGGAACAAGGGGTTCAGATGGACTAAAGAGACCACACTTTTTTTTTTATTGCATCAATCCAAACATTTGTAGGATTTTCACCAGGAGAGGGTTCTCTCTTATTGATAAAAAACAAACAAAAAAACACAAAACAGTCTTTAAACAACAACAGGTTACTTTGTATGTTTCTCTGAGAAAAAAAAGCTAATTTGATATTTCAATTGAATTTTAAAATGTTTTGAAAAAAGAAGCTTCTCCTATTGAACTTTTTTCAATAGAAGTCTGAAAAGTCTTGTTATCTTAAAGGAAAAAGAACATAATTTTAAGCTCTCTATACACATTTCTGATATTCTTCTGTGGTAAATTAAATTTGCACGTTTGCTCTTGAGTTTGCCATGTCTTCATTTTCCTCTCTATTTATGCTTGTATGCTTTGTGCTTTGTTGGTTTACAAAGAACTGTGGGAGAATAAAAGCAAGAGCATTCGAGGAGAAATCATTGTTTTCCCATATGTAGAGGGTTTGTCTGCAGTGGCGGTCTGCTCATCACCTCCTTGCTGCTCGATTTTGTATGTGACAGATTGTCAAATGGAATGTTTAGTCTGCCCTTTTCCATTTTCTCTGTTCATTTCTTGTTTTCAAAGTAGAACATTTAGCATTTCTCCAATATAAGAGGTCATTTTTTGTATTTTAATATTAATTGTTTTCCTAAGTGAGCAAATCAAATATGGAAAGGTACGATGCTTCAAAAAAATTCTACAAACATTTTTTGGGATACTTTAGGATAAGGTCAACTCAAAACAGTATATGTGCAAGTCTATTTAGTGTTATTTCAGAAAACAAGGAATAAACACTAATACATATTTTAAATTCTTGGTCTCTATATCTGAAATTATCATAAGAGGATATATAGTAAGTTCTTAATAAATGTTGAATGAACATGTGTATAACCCCAACAAACCTGGAGTTTTGTATGAAAATTTGTGTGGATTCTAATTTTAGAAAAAGTGTTCATCCAACCAAAATAAATGGCTATCAATGTGGTTCGCTACTGACACATCCTAAGACTATTAATAGAAGAAAATAAATGTTAACATTCCAGATTTTTTTAAAAATTACCTCTGCACAGTACTTTACTATTCTCAATATTTTATACATAAACAATGAATGCTCATCCCCAAAACCTCTCTAAAACTCTAAAATTTTCCCCCAAGTCCAGATAGTCTATCTCCTTAAATCCCATGTCTTTCATTTCTTTTTTTTTCTTCTCTTTTTCATTTCAAATAGTAATTGTCCTTTTGTTTATTATGGTAAAATGTACATAATATAAATTTACCATTTTAATTATTCTTATGTGTACATCTCTGTGGCATTAAGTATATTTATATTGCTGTGCAACCATCACCACTATTCATTTTCAGAATGTATTCATCTTCCCAAACTAAAGCTCAGTATTCATTAAACACTAACTCTCCAATCCTGCCTCCCTCAGCCCCTGGTAACCACCATTCAACTTTGTGTCTCTATGAATTTAACTACTTTAGGTAGCTCATATAAGTGGAATTATAAATTATTTTTCTTTTATGACTAGCCTTTCCCCTTAGTATAATGTCTTCAAACTTCACCCATTTTGTAGCAGTGTCAGAATTTTCTTTTTAAGACTGAGAAATAGGTATTGCATTTATGTCTATAAATCACATTTCATCTATCAGTTCATCTGTCAATAGAAACTTTGGTTGTTTCTACATTTTCTCTATTACAAATAAAGCTACTATGAATATGGAGGTACAAAATCTGTTTGAATTCTTGCTTTCAATTCTTTGGGGAATATACACAGAAGGGCAATTGCTATATTTTATGGTAAGTGTATGTTTAAATTTGGAGGAGGTGCCATACTGTTTGTTTTTTATAGTAGCTACACCATTTTACATGCCTGCCAACAAAGCACAAAGGTTTCAATTTCTCCACATCCTCACCAGACTCATTCTTTTCTGTGTGTGTGTGTGTTAATAATAGTTATTCTAATGAGTGTGAAGTAGTATCTCATGATGGTTTTGATTTGCATTTCCCTAGTGACTAGTGATATTGAGCCCTTATTGTTATACATTTTCTTGGGAGAAATGTCAATTCATGTCCTTTTTTAATTATTATTTTTTAAGCAAAGATGAATATTTTTTAATCCTCACCTGAGGATATGTTTATTGATTTTAGAGATAGAGGAAGGGAGAGAAAGAAACATTGATGTCTGAGAAACATCTATCAGTTGCCTCCCATATATATGTCCAGACCAAAAACCAAAACTGCATCCTTTTTGGTGTTCTGGATGATGCTCCAACCAACTGAGTCACCTGGTCGGGGCCTTTTATAATTTTTTAATTGAGTTACTTGCTTTTTTGTTTTTAAATGATAGAAGTTCTCTATATATTCTGCAAATTAATTTCTTATATATATGGCTTGCAAATATCTTCTCTTGTTATTTGGGTTGCCTTTTTACTCTGTTGATAGAAGACTTTGATCACATAAGTTTTACATTTTGATAAAGTCCAACTTATATATTTTTTGCTGTTGCTTGTGTTTTGCTGTCACATTCAAAAAATTGTTATTAAATTCAATGCCATGAAACTTTTGAAACTTTTCTTTGCTCTTAGTTTAGTTAGGCCTTTGATCATTTTGAGTTAATTTTTCTAGGTGGTGTAAGGTTATTTTGCATCTAGACATTCAGTTTTCTTAGTAGTATTTATTGAAAAGATGTTTCTTTCTCAGTTGAATGATCATGGCAAAAAATGACATGCAAAGGTTTATTTCTAGGCTCTCTGTTCTATACAGTTGGTCTATATTTTGTCTTTATGTCACATTGCTTTTATTATTGTGGCTTTGTGGTAAGTGTTTAAATCAGGAGGTGTGAGACCTCTAATTTATTTATTTTAAATTCTTTATTTTTTTATTGTCTAAAGTTTTACATATGTCTCCTTTTTCCCCAATTGACCGCCTCCCCCTTCCCCCCCTGCCCCCCCGCAAGCCATTCCCACCCCGGGCAAGCCCCCATCACCCCAGTGTCTGTGTCCATTGGTTATGCTAATATGCATGCATACAAGGCCTTTGGTTGCTCTCTAATCCCCCTCCCCTACCATTTGTCTCTAGATTTATCTATTATTATTCATAATATTATGTTGATCATTATATCCCACATATGAGTGAGATCATGTGATATTTATCTTTCTCCGACTGGCTTATTTCGCTTAGCATAATGTTTTCCAGTTCCACCCATGTTGTTGCAAATGTTAAAAGTTCCTTCTTTTTTATAGCAGCATAGTATTACATTGTGTAGATGTCCCACAGTTTTTTTAATCCACTCATATGCTAATGGGCACTTAGGCTGTTTCCAAATCTTAACTATTATAAATTGTGCTGCTATGAACATATGGGTGCATATATGCTTTCTGATTGGTGTAATTCTTTATTGTTGAAAGTATTAAATATGCCCCCCTTTCCCCTCATTGACCTCTCCCAGCCTGTCTCTGCCCCCCAGCCCAGGCTTTCACCCTGCTATTGTCTGTGTCTATTTGTTGATGTTTATATGCATACAAGTTCATTGGTTGATCTCTTCCCACCCACCCATCTTCCCCTGCCTTCCCTCTGAGGTTTGATGTTTCTATGTCTCTGGATCTATTTTTGTTCATTAGTTTTCTAGTCTATGAGCATAAGATGTCTTTCATTTATTGGTTTCTTCTTCAGTTTCTTTTAGCAATGTTTTGCAGGTGTTTTTTGTTTGTTTGTTTTGTTTTAATCCTACCCCAAGGATATTTTTCCATTGATTTTCAAAGAGAGTGGAGAAGAGAGGGAAAGACAGAGAGAAATATCAATATGAGGGAAACACATTGATTGTTTGCCTCCTTGCACGCGCCCTGACCAGGGCCTGGGCCCAGACCAAGGAGGAGTCTGCAACTAAGATACGTGCCCTTGACTGGAATAGAATTGGGACCCTTTGGTCTGTAGGCTGACACTCTATTCACTGAGCCAAACCAGCTAGGGGTATCTTGCAGTTTTCACATAAAAATCTTTTGCCTCCTTGGTTAAGTTTACACCTAGGTATTTTTTTCTTTTGATGCTATTATAAGTGGAAGTGTTTTCTAATTTCCTTTTCAGAATGTTAATGTACAGAAATACAACTGATTTGTGTGTGAATACAATGTTGGCTGTATTCACTATGACTTTATCATGTCAAGGTAGTTTCTTTCAATTTCTCATTTGCTGAGTTTTTAATATTATTATGAAAAGGTATTAAATTTTATCAAATGATTTTCCTTCATTCATTGAGATAGGCATGTGTTTTTTTCTCTTTTAGTCTGTTAATGTGTTGTGTTACATTAATTGATTTCTGTGTGTTGAACTATCCTTGGATTCCAATAATAAATTTCACTTTATTGGTGTACAGTCTTTTCAATACACTGCTGAATTTCGTTTGCTAATACTATATCAAGAAGTTTACATAGATATTCATAAAATATGTTGGCTTATAATTTTATTTTCTTATAGTGTCTTTTTCTGGCTTTGCTATTGGGGTTATTATTTTTAAATAGAAGAACTCATTAAGGCTCTCCTCTTTCTTTCACCTTTTATATTACCTTATGGATTCTCACTATTCTTCAGAGGTACAGCAAAGGAAGCTGGAGTTGAGGGTGGAGTAGGGGACAGAGACAGAATTTTCTCTGGAAGTCAAGGGGAGGTGGCAGATTGCAAATACTCGTGACTTAATATTTTTCTATTGTCCTTGACATAAATGAATTAGTAAGTTGACTTATATTCCATAATTAGAGGTAAGCCTTCCAAAAATGTCTTCCACATTGGTTGAAGAGCATATGAAGTTAATGGTACTCAAAATTTTTGTTGTTTTTTATCATGTTATGTTTATTATTTTACTTAAATATCTTTAAACATAGAGCTATACATAAATTCCACACAACTCGTATTAAAAAGCAAAGTAAATTTAGAAATTAAATACAAATTCCATCAGCCCTGGCCAATGGCAGAGTTGGCTGAAGCATCATCCTGTACACCAAAAGGTTGCGGGTTCGATTCTGGTTAAGGCACATGCCTGGGTGCCAACTTTGATCTTGGTTGGAGTGCATATAGGAGGCAACCTATAAATGTTCCTCTCACACTTCTCTCTCTCTCTCTTTCTCTTTCAAATCATTTAAACCGTATCCTGGGGTGAGGATTAAAAAAATACAATTTTCACCAAACCAAACATTTCAAACTAACAATTTTCTGACAAATGACCTTGTTTTACCAAAAACAAAATGTTAGCTCACATGTTACCAGTTGCTCCTACAAAAAGTATTTTGAGTTCATCATGTTTATACTACAATTTATTTTGTGATGACTCAGTTTTTCCATTCGTGATTTTATATTAATTATTGAAAAATATTTTATATGGTATTTGATCAGTAATATTATTGGTAGTCATCTAGTTATAAGATGGTGGTGGTCATTCAAATAATCCAAAGCATAATTGTGTTACTTCCTTGATTAGTATTAAAATAAAAAAATTTAAATTCAAATGTAAACTCCCTAATTAGTAAACACACAGCTCTATTCTCCCTACCTCTGCAAAAAACACTGGTAAAAAGAAGTAGATATTGATTGGAGTAAGATAGGGAGGAAGGTTGAGGAGAACATAAGAACTTAAGGGCAAATGAGGACAGGAAGCTGTGTGTAGGATGGTTCTTGTGTTTCTTCTCTTTAAGACAATAGGCACTAAATCAGAGATGTGCGGAGGCATGAGGTTACAGAACGTAATAAAAAGGAGCCTTCAAAAGAAAGATAAAGAACCAAACTGATATCCCTAAGAAAGCAGATTGCTATTTCAAGGGCTTGGTAGAGAAGCGAGGACTCGTAAAGGAACAAAGGACTGTATTCATAGGGGTCCAAATGGAGAAGCAGGTTCGGGAAAACCAATGGAGGCAGAGGCTGGAGGCCGAAGTCCTTCTAACTGCCATTGCCATGAATGCCTTCCCACAGGTGGATCTCCAGAGTAGAGAAAGGCTGAAAAATGGGAACTGGCTTCTGGAGACAACTTTATCAATGTCTACCTCTTACTGGAACTAATATACTGAGACAAAGTATACAAGACAACTAGGCCAAATTAGGACAAGGATCAAAGTGAGCATGAGAAGAATAATAGCATTTTTTTCTGTGTCTCTGCCCTCATTGAAGAGTTGTCAAACACTAACCATCCACTCCCTCTCCCAGAAAACAATAAATACTCAAAATTATTGCATTTAATTCATCCATTTCTTTATTTACCTAATTATCAAATGCCTTTTTATTTAACAAGGGCATTGCTAGGCTCTAAAGATGTAATGGTGTAAAAAGACATGGATGATGTCTTCCTGCCTCCTACAGTCAATGCAGCGATATGGATGAAACTCATACAGTCTAGCTTTTGTGGAAAAGCTGTGGAAGGGTGCTGTCAATGCAAGAGATAACACTGGAAAGTTAAGCATACTCCTAAGGAGCTCTTTCAGAGCCACTAAAGTTTTTTAAGCATGGGAATAAAATGATCAACTGAAACAATCTTAGAAGAATTCATTATGGATGTGTTCACATATGACCTTCTCAGCATCCACATAACATCTAACGTTTTATATAACAGTCCTGGCTCTTGAAGTAATGTTTCTAGCCACTTTCTTTATTTACTGGAGGTTTCAAATGAAATTGCCCATAGCGGTCTGTCAAGGAAGTAAATGCATGAAGTGGACTGGTAAAAGACATTAAAGAGATCCCTTGTAGGTAACTTTCTGTCTCTTTCCAAGACCATGTGGATTCCTGCAACAGAGAGGAATTGACAGGTCTGCTCCAACCACGAAGACAAGAGGAAAAACAGTCCAGAGATAGAAGACGCTGACAACACCTTGCCACACGAGCAGTCAGCAGCTGTGCACTGCTGCAGGTTGCCTAGAACCAAACCAGAGAGGGTCGGACCTGCATTGCCACCATGTGCCCACCGTCCAGATATCTTTGCTGACATGTACACATAAGGAACTGTTAGACATTGAAACGGGGACTCAGAACTGTTGGACATTGAAATTGGGACTCAAACATTTTTTTGTTTTGTTATTATATGTTTATTTCTAGTCTGCAGAGGCAAGAATTTTTAAAGGAAAGAAATGGTGGGAAAAAGATACAGAGGCAAAGAAGCATTGAACAGACTGTCAAACTACATCGGGAAGACAGGGGAGGTTGGGCGAGGGGGCCTGTAAGAGATCAACCGAAGGACTTGTACGCATGCATATAAGCACAACCAATGGATACAAGACACTGGGGAGGGGGGAGGGGGGCAGGTGAAGGCATGTATTGGGGGGTAGGGGAGGCTGGTGGGAGGTCAATGGGGGAAAAAAAGGAGACATATGTACTACTATTTGTAATACTTAAAACAATAAAAAAAGACATTAAAGAGTGGTGGTGACTCTGGCAAAGGAGAGATCTATGCCCATACACAGGGCAGCCATTACTCACTTCCAACTGAACATTACTGTACAGCAACATTGGCATAAATAAGTTTTATTGAGTAAACTCATTTGCACACAAAAAATATGTGAGTTAGGATTTGCTCTCAAGCCATTGGTTTATGACCTCTGTTACTATATGCCATAATTAGGGAAATATTTGAAACATTCATTTGTTGTCAAAGAAAACAACAGTATTATCATTTAGTCTAAAAATATAGCAACTGGTCAGATTGTCTTAATTTCTGTTTTCTTTAAAAATCCTCAAGCTAATGATCATAATGACTTATTTCATGGTTCAAGTGGACAGTGGACAGTGAAGTTTGTGCTAAATCACAGGAGGAACAGTAATTTCAATATGTTGAAAGGTATCTAAATATCAATCTGAGAATGAAGCATGTGGGGAAGGACAATATAAAGTGATTTTCTGTTTAGCTAGGCAAACACTTTCTTATACTCCCCAATATAATATTATGTGTGTGTGTGTGTGCTATTCATAAGAAAGTAAAATGTTAGAGAAGAATTACAAGAAGGGGCTGATGTTAAAAATGAGGAAATAATTACCATTTTATATAATCTAATATGAAATTATATACTTGAATTGACTTATAGGTTGCTTGAAATCTAAATGCTTTTTGTAATGCCTTCCTCAAAATCAACATTAATATTTCATTTTTGTTGTAGCTTAGAATGTTAACACTTAGTATTTCCCTGTGCTTTATTACTTATAAGAATCTGCTATGGCCAAAGTAAATTGGAGTTGAAGTCAGATGATGCAGTCTATACCCTGGTAATAAAATTGCACTTACATGATATAAATGGTATCTGTGGAACTTATGAGACATGGTGCTCCTGCCTACTAAAGACTTCTATAATCTTGGTCAAGACTGCAACATCTGGGTTGCTCAGTGTTTTGTTTGTAGGGAAAAAAAAGTTTGACTTGCGTTAAGAAATACTATTTAAAACTAGGAAATTAGACAAAGAGTTGGGCACTATGTCTATTCAATATCACATTGGAATAGCATTTAAAAAGCATTAGCCATTAGTTATTTGATTAGACCCCAATTTAGACTATATTGGAACTATAGAATATATTTTTAAAGCTGAAATATAAAAATCTACTTGATGCAATTGGGAAATCTATTTGACTTTATTTTGATGCATCTACTTTTTAGTGATCCAATTCTTTTATTTTATTTTAAAATACAGCCTAAAATATTTGTGATTATGTTTTTAATTTGACTTATTTTACAAGTTTTGGCTACAATTCTCTTCCTAAGAAACATTTGAATTCTTGTGGAAAAAACAAAACAAAACATGCTTCAATAAAAATTAAGAAAAACCACTAAGGGCATTTGTTTTTTATAAACAATACACACAGCTGTAGCAAAGTTGGCAGGGACACTTGCCAGAGAGCTACATATTTGCTACTACAAACTGTTCTAAACTCCCTTTATCCAGGAACAGCTGGTAAAATGGTATTTAAGAACAGTTTGTTTAATCTAATTAGAAACTTTGCTGCAATGCATGATACTGCCTGCAGAAAATAATTGGATAAAAATTGATTTTTTTTATGTTGCTACTAGTAGCCTTGTGCATGAATCCATGTGCCAGTAGGTCACTGCCACCATCCTGTAGCTTTCCACCTGCTGCCCCACCTTCCTGTAGCTCTCCCCTCCCCCCATAGCTTGCTGCCCTGCCCCCTCCTGTCGCTCTCCACTGCCCCACCATCCTGCAGATCCATGATCTGGTCGTTACGCTTCAGGGTGTAATGGATAATTAGCATATTCCTCTCTTATTATATAGGGTAATAGTTACATTTTCAACAAATAGGAATTTATATGCATATTTATTTGGCGACATTTCTCTCTATATGAAAGCTAGTGACTAGTTCTTGACAGGCACACACAAACACATACGCATGCATACACATTATGTACATGTGAAATACACATAAATTAACAGTGCATACAAATATAGTTTAGGGTTTTAGTGTTATGGCTGCCAGAGGGTGGAAAAACTATTTGGAATACAGTTTTAGAGTTTATGACTATCTTTGAAACCAGAATTACCCACAGAAAAGTCTACTTTAGGGAAGACCAGCAACTGTGACAGCAGCAAAAACTAATCAAAGATTCCTGGGTACCAAACATCAAAGCAGCACACACTTCAATTTCTCTGGAGTGACTGAAGAGAAGAA
Organism: Corynorhinus townsendii; assembly: GCA_026230045.1. NCBI lineage: Eukaryota > Metazoa > Chordata > Mammalia > Chiroptera > Vespertilionidae > Corynorhinus > Corynorhinus townsendii. The sequence goes on along the minus strand of JAPDVU010000003.1, from coordinate 65,599,638 downwards.
GGAGCCTCAGGACTCCTCCATTTCTCACCCCAGAAAGCTCTGAAAGAGTGTAAATGTAGTGTGTGGTTGCTTGCACATGCACACACGCATACTCCTCTCTGTTTTCCTTATGTCATATCAATTCAAAATTCTGCAGGCACTATAACACACAAAGCTGCCCTGGTGGTATTTCTGTCATGACTTGCTACCTGAAAGTACTTGAAACCACAGAAGACCATATCTTGCCAAAATTTGAATCAGGTTGTATTGACACACAAGGTTCAGATGGTTTGCAGAAACACTCAAACTTTTAGGTAATATCCAAGATACTCCTTTTTGAAGAATATATGTATATTCTTCATGTATGTTAATATATATGTGTATTTGCAAACTATATTTTATTGTATTCTAATTGATCTTTGTAATTTTAAAGCCATATCTCATTTTTATTGTAATTTTTGGTGATAGAATATCATATATAAATAAGGCTGAGTTCATAATAGGCACTCTATTTGACATAAAAATATTTATACAAAAATGTTATGGAATAAATGTAATTATTAACTTTTAGGTCTCAGTCACTCATTATATTGAAAGCATACAATAATGTCTTAAGTAATGAATTACTAATACACACACACACACACACACACACACACACACACACACATATATACAATAGGAATATAAGAGATGGGTTTACAACACATAAAATGATATGAAAGAAGAGAATATTAAGAATTATTGGTAAAAACTATGAATTATACCAACCATCATAGTTATTGAAAAATCATTGCAATAAAAAATATTTGCTGATTCCAACATGGTGGCTGGGAGGATGGCAGTGAGGGAGAGAGTGTGAGTGAGTGAGTGAGCGAAAGGGGAGCGTGTGGACATGTGGTGTGTGTGTGTGTGTGTGTGTGTGTGTGTCTGAATGAGGGACAGCTAGATCTTGCAGGACCTTCAGGTGCTGGCAGATCGGCCTCTCATAGTCGGGCAGCCTCTGCAACTGCTGTAATCTCTCCTGGGGTGGTTAGCTCTGCCGCAGAAGACATGCCATCTTGAAGGGGAGAGCTGCTGTGACTGGGAGCCCAGCCACAACTCTACCCAGGGTTCTCTCAGCTCTTTCACAATCCAGGATCCTACAGTCACTCCAGCCAGGAACCTGCTGCCTTCACTGTTGACCCAAGGACACCAGGACACCAGCTTCCTCAGCTGAGGACTCCTCAGTCCCAGGCACTGCGACTGCTCCAGCAGCAGCATGAGAAGCCGCTGATGGTGACCGCATGAGGAGCAGCAGCGCCATGACCCCCCACCCCAAAGAGCAGCTGCCAACGACATTCATATGAGGAGTAGCTGCCCTACAATCCCCCTCCAAGGAGCAGCCGCCATCCACAACCACGTGAGGAGCAGCCACACCACAATTGTGTGAAGAGCAGCAGCCCCATGACCGTGCAAGGAGCACCAGCTACTCAACTGTGCAAGGAGTAGCCACTGTCTTGTGACAGCCTGAGGAGCAGATGCCACCCACAACCACATGACCAGCAACCAAGCCCACTGCTGCAGCCACAGGCCCCATGCAACTCGACACTTAGATCCTATGGTGAGAGCAAAAATGCGGAGACAGAAGAATAACCCCCAGAGGAAAGAAAAGGAGGAATCACCAAAAAAAGAAGAAACTAAATAAAATGGAGGAGTGTAATATGTCAGAAAAAGAACTCAGACTAAGGGCCGTACAGTTCATAAACCAGATGGATGAGAAAATCAATAACTTATGTAAGAATCAGGAGCAAAGAAAGAGTGATATAGCTACAATAAAAATCAATATGGAAACTTTCATCAGTAGACTAGAAGCAGAAGACCGAATTAGTGAATTAGAAGACAGGGAAGCAAAATACACCCAATCTGAACTGCAATTAGAGAAAAAAATCAAAATATAGGAGGAGAGCCTAAGGGAGCTTTGGGACAACATGAAATGAAACAACATACATATAATAGGGGTACCAGAATGACAAGAAGAGGAGCAAGGGTTAGAAAACCTATTTGAAGAAATAATGTCAGAAAACTTCCCTGATTTGGGGAAGAAAAAGTCACACGAGCACAGAAAGTCCAAAACAAGATGAACCCAAAAAGACACACACCAAGACATGTGGTAATTACAATGGCAAACATTAACAACAAAGGTAGAATCTTGAAGGCTGCAGGAGAGACAAAAAGTTATCTACCAGGAATCTCCATTAGATTATCAAATGATTTCTCAACAGAAACACATCAGGCCAGAAAGGAATGAAAGAAAGTATACAAAGTGATGCAAAGCAAGAGACTGAATCCATGAATAGTCTATCCAGCAAAGCTATCATTCAAAATTGAAGGGTAAATCAGGAGCTTCACAGACAAAAAAAGGCTAAGAGACTTTATCACTACCAAGCCAGCAATGCAAGAAATGCTAAAAGGACTGTTATAAAAAGAAGAAAGAAAAAAAAAGGGAAGAAGGTACACAGGCATAAAAAATAAAAATGGCTACAAACAAGTACCTATCAATAATAACTTTAAACATAAATGGACTAAATACTCCAATCAAAAGATACCAAGTGGCTGAATGGATAAGGAAATATGACCCATATTTACACTGTCTACAAGAGACCCACCTCAGGACAAGGGACACACACACACTGAAAGTGAAGGGATGGAAAAATATCTTTCAGGCAAATGGAAATTAAAAAAAAAAAAGCTGGGGTAGAAATACTTATATCTGACAAAACAGACCTCAGAGTGAAGGCCATGACAAGAGATAAGGAAAGCCACTTCATAATACTAAAGGAATCAATACAACAGAGGATATAACCCTGATAAACATATATGCACCCAATGCAGGAGCACCCAAATACATAAAAAAAAAAACTCCTGGAAGATATCAAGGGAAGATTGAAAACAATACAATCATCATAGGGGACTTTAATACACCATTGACATCACTGGATAAATCCTCTAGACAAAAAATCAACAAAGAAACAGCAATCCTAAATGACTCACTAGAGCAGGTGGATTTAATTGACATCTTTAGAACATTTCACCCCAAAGCCATGGAATATACCTTCTTCTCAAGTGCACATGAGACATTTTCAAAATAGACCAATATTGGGTCACAAGCAAAGTCTCTCCAAATTCAAGAAGATTAAAATCATATCAAACATCTTCTCAGACTACAATGGCATAATATTAGAAATCAACTACAATAAAAACAATTTAAAAAAATTCAAACACTTGGAGGCTGACTAGCATGCTATTTAATAAGGATTGGGTTACCAAAGAGTGCAAAGAATAAATTAAAAACATCCTAGAAACAAATGACAATGAAAACACAACAATCTAAAATCTATGGGACTCGGTGAAAGCAGTCCTGAGAGGGAAGTTCATACAGGCCTACCTCAAAAAAACAAGAAAAACTGGTAATAAATTATCTAACTCTACAACTTAAAGAGTTAGAAAGAGAGCAACAAGAAAAGCCCAGAGTGAGCAGAAGGAAGGAGATAATAAAGATCAGAGCAGAAATAAATGACATACAGACCAAAAAGAAATACAAAAGATCAACAAAACCAAGAGCTGGTTCTTTGAAAGGATAAACAAGATTGATGAACTTCTAGCCAGGCTCACCAAGAAGCAAAGAGAGAGGACCCAAATAAACAAAATCAGAAAAGAAAGAGGCAAAAATAACAACAGATCCCACAGAAATACAAAAGATTGTAAAAAGATATACTGTGAACCACTGTAATCCAACAAACTAAACAATCTAGAGAAAATGGACATATTCCTAGAAAAATAAGACCTTCCAAAAGTCAATCAAGAAGAATCAAAAAATCTCATAGGCCAATAAGTAAGGAAGAAATTGAAGCAGTCATCAAAAAGCTTCCAGCAAGCAAAAGCCTAGGGCTAGACAGCTTTACAGGAGAGTTTTGCCAAACATTTAAAGACCTAAAACATATCCTCCTCAGACTATTCCAAAATATTCAAGAGGAAAGCCTACTTCCAAGCTCTTTCTATGAAGCCTGCATTACCCTAATTACAAAAACAGATAAAGACACTACAAAGAAAGAGAATCACAGGCCAATATCCCTCATGAACATAGATGCCAAAATCCTCAACAAAATTCTAGCAAATCAGATACAGCATTACATTATAAAGATCATACACCATTACCAAGCGGGATATTTTTCCAGGGTTTTAAGGCTGGTACAATATTTGCAAATCCGTAAACATGATGCATCACATAAACAAATTGAGAGACAAAAATCACATAATTATATCAATTGATGCTGAACAGGCATTTGACAAAAGTCCAACACACTTTCCTGATAAAAACTCTCAGCAAAGTGGAAATAGAGAGATCATACCTTAACATAATAAAAGCATTATATGACAAACCTACAGCCAACATCATACTCAATGGACAAAAACTAAAACTATTTCCCCTAAGAACAGGAAAATGACAGGGATGCCCACTTTTACCACTCCTGTTCGACATAGTACTGGAAGTGTTAGCTATAGAGATCAGACAAGAAGAAGATATGAAAGGCATCCAAATTGGAAAAGAAGTAAAATTGTCCTTATTCACAGATGACATGACATTGTACATAGAAAAACCCCTAAGACTCCATTAAAAAACTACTAAAACTAATAAATTAATTCAGCAATGTAGCAGGATACAAAATTAATACCCAGAAATCTATGGCTTTTTTATACACCAATAATGCTCTCACAGAAAGAGAAACTAAAAAACAATCCCATTTACCAATGCAACAAAAAAATTAAGATACCTAAGAATAAATTTAATCAAGGAGGTAAAGGACCTGCACTCAGAAAATTACAGGACCCTGAAAAAAAGAGATAGAAGAAGACATAAAAAAATGGAATACACTGTGTTCATAGATTGGTAGAATCAACATCATTAAAATGTCCATACTACCAAAAGAAATCTATAGATTCAATGCAATCCCCATTAAACTACCAATGGCATACTTCGAAGACGTAGAACAAACTCTTCAAAAATTCATCTGGAATAAAAAATAGACCCCAAATAGCTGCAGCAATCTTGAGAAAGAAGAATAAAGTTGGAGGGATCACAATACCAGAGATCAAGCTATACTACAAAGCCACTGTTCTCAAAACTGCCTGGTATTGGCACAAGAACAGACAAATAGACCAATGGAACAGAACAGAGAGCTCAGAGATCAACCCAAGCCATTATCCTCAATTAATATTTGTCAAAGGAGGCAAGCGCATACAATGAAGTTAAGACAGTCTCTTTAATAAATGGTGTTGTGAAAATTGGACAGATACATGCAAAAAAATGAAACTAGACTACCAACTTACATCATACACAAAAATAAACTCAAAATTGATAAAGGACTTAAACGTAAAACAGGAAACCATAAAAATCCTACAAGATACCATATGCAGCAAAATAGCAGACATTTGTCATAGCAATATCTTTACCGATACAGCTCCTAGGGCAATGGAAACTAAAGAGAAAATAAACAAATGAGACAACATGAAAATAAAAAGTTTCTGTACAGCAAAAAAACAAACAAACAACAAAAAAAACATTAATGAAACAAGAAAGCCCACTGCATAGGAGATGCATATTTGCCAATGTTATCTCTGATAAGGGTTTAATCTCCAACATTTATAGGAAATGCAAACAACTTAACAAAAGGAAGATAAACAATCCAATAAAAAAATGGGCAAAGAACCTACATAGACACTTTTTGAAAGAAGACATACAGAAGGCCAAGAGATATATGAAAACATGCTCAAAGTTCCTAATCATCAGTGATATGCAAATCAAAACTACCATGAGATACCATCTCACACCTGTCAGAATGGCTATCATCAACAAATCAACAAATAACAAGGGTTGAAGAGGATGCAGAGAAAAAAGAACCCTTTTGCATTGCTGGTGGGAATCCAGACTGGTGTAGCCACTGTGGAAAAAAGTATGGAGTTTCCTCAAAAAAAGTTAAAAATGTAACTGCCATTTGACCCAGTAATTCCACTTCTAAGAACACATCTCAAGAAAATAGAAACATCAATTAGAAAGTATATATGCACCCCTATGTTCATCGCAGCACAATTTATAATAGCTATGATTTGGAAACAGCCTAATTTCCCATTAGCAGATGAGTGGAATAGAAAACTGTGGTACATCTACACATTGGAATACTACGCTGCTGTAAAAAAGAAGTAATTCTTACCATATGCTACATCATGGATGGAACTAGAGAGCAGTATGCTAAGTGAAATGAGCCAGTGAGAGAACAAGTATCACATGATTTCACTCATTTGTGGAATATAAAGAACATTATAAACTGATGAACAAAAATAGATAGAGGTAAAGAAGCATCGAACAGACTATTCAACCTATGAGGGAAGGCGGGGTTTGGGGGTAAGAGATTAACCAAAGGACTTGTATGCATGCATATGAGCATAACCAATGGACACAGATGGGAACAGGGTGAGGGCCTCTGCTGGGGGGTGGGGGCTGCTGGGGAGAGGTCAATGGGGGAAAAAGGAGACTTATGTAATACTTTAAACAATAAAGAATTTAAATTAAAAATAATGTAAGTTAAAAATATTTGCTGAATTAATTATAAAAGCACAGAATCATTTAATATTGAAGCAAATATAGATCCATAAGTCAATAGCTACCAAATGAAGCATTTGGAGAGGTTTACAAAGATATCAAGTTGCCATCTTTATATTTAAATAAACAGTGAAGTATCCATTGCATTTTGACAAGACGTTTAAAAGAAGAAAGTCATGCCCTAACCAGTTTGGCTCAGGGGATACAGCGTCAGCCTGTGGATTGAAGGGTCCCAGGTTCGATTCCTGTCAAGGGCATGTACCTTGGTTGGGGGCACATCCCCAGTAGGGGGTGTGCAAGAGGCAGCTGATCGATGTTTCTCTCTCATTGATGTTTCTAATTCTTTATCAGTCTCTGTAAAAAAAAATATATATTTTTTTAAAAAAAGAAATCTAAAAAAAACAAAAAACAAGAAAGTCACTTACCGACAAGCTTTTACTTTATATCTATGAATGACAGAGTCCCAAGGGATTAAATTATTAGCACATGAATGCATTAGTTTTTCTGCTGCCAGCCATGACTGAATCACTGGTACTAGACTTACCCTCTACTAGTAAACAAACAGAAAAATGAAAAAATATAGAAAATAAGAATTATCAGGTTTGAATCATAAGCATTACAGAACTTTGGTCTCTGACAAAATAAAAACAAATAAGAAACATCCCATTACCATCCAGTTCTCAGGTAGAAGACAATTATATAGCTGCAGGAAGAGAATTGCAGGCAGGGCAGAGATAGCAGCTCCTCAGTAGTTCAGATCAGAGTATGGGGCAGAGGAAGTAGCAAGAATCTTCAGGGAACAGTAATTGAGAAGGTAGGTGTGCAGAGTCACATAAGCCCATATAGGAGTCTGGTCGCTTTATGGATGAGGGCTGGATTATAGATGAACAAGGAAATCTTCCTGAAGGTTAGTGAATAGCAGCCCCTATGGAATTGAGAGTAGAATAAAGAAGAACTAGAGGTTGAGCAGTGCGAAGATATCAGCAACTCTGGAACACTAGTCCTACCATAGTAGAGAGATGAAGTAAACATCTTATTAGTAAATCTGGCATCCAACTGAGATACCAGAAAGACACTGCCTTAGAAGTAAGACCACATCATAAAGGAAGACCTAACCTGAACCTACATTAGCAAAGTGTAAAGCCATAATCCTACCTAAAAAGATTCACAGGGAAACAGTTGGAGAGGCTTGAGAAAAAGTGTGGACTTTCCAGAGATTCACACTAAAAAGGTTTAAAACCAATCTAACACAAATTCAAGAGGATCAGGCAGTAATTGAACTGTTTGGTTGAACAAGAGCCAAAAGTCTTCTGTGGGAGATAACAGAATCTTATATTTTAACAGCATTTTAACTATAGTTTTCATTATTAAATAAAAATTGCTAGATATGAAGACATAAGAGCAAGATCAGGCTTGGGACTTTCACCTAGTCGCATTAGATGCACTTAAGTGTGTCCTGAGATTGTTACTATCACTTTGGCTGGAGGGTAAATAGGCTCATAACCAAAATCTTCCAAACAATTTGGAGCAACCAAGAAGAAAACAAACTTCCTAAGAATGGCAAAAGTAGAATCTTGAAGGAACTTAGGGGTTTCCTTTTGAGTACTTGAAGGCTAGAGAAATTTGCCACTTTGACTAGGAATACTTGTTCTGAGTAACCATAGTCAAGCAGTTAGGTTCTTAGTCCCTTTTACCCATAATAAATGAATGGACCTAATCTAATCACATGATCCTATTTAAAAACAGAAGGTTAAGTCAGAGAGATTCGAAGCACAAACAATGCTCAGTTGCTGGCTGGACGATGGATAAGGACACATGCAAGGTCTGGAGAGTCACTATGGGAGCTGAGAGTCATCCCTGGACTACAGCCAGCAAGGAAACTGGGACCTGGGTCTTACAGCTACAAGGAATAGGATTCTCCCAACAACCTGAATGAGCTGAGAAGTGAATTCTTCCCCAGAGCTTCTAGGTAAGTGCCCAGTTTGGCTGATACCTTGATTTTTGACCTGGTCAGACCCTAAAAAGAAGCTAGGGCAGCACAATTGGTCTTCTGATCTGCAGAACAATGAGATGATAAATGTGTTTTGTTTAAAGCATCCAAGTTTGAGATAATTTGTTACACAGCAAAAATAACTAATACAGAGTTTAACAGATACAAGTGTAGAAAGGTGATGACTATATTAAGTTTTTTGTTTTTATCTAGCTTTATTGAAATATAAATCACATATAAGATTATGTAAGTCTAATGTGTAAAACATGATGAGTTGATATATATATATATATATATATATATATATATATATATATATATATATATAGTGAGATGATTACCACAATAAGACTAGTTGATATAGCCTCACCTTTTTTGTTGTGGTGGTGAGAACATTTAAGATCTACTCTCTTTAATCTACAATGCAGTATTGCTAACTAGAGTCACCATGCTCTACATTAGATCCTCAAAATATTAAGCTTTGATTCTATGTAAATTCTTTGGAACTTTGATACAAGAGTGAAGAAAAGTTAGGATGTAGAAAATTCTGAAGTTACAGGTTAAACAAATAAACAGACAAATCTTAACTGAGTTTACTTTGAGTTGACTGAATTAATATTTCCACCACTGAACAGAATGGGGCTTGAAATTGACAATGAATTGAGTTGAGAGAAGTAAACAATAATAAAGGAAAAGATTCCTTACCCAGTAATGCAAGGGTCCCTCTTCACATTATGCTGGTAAAATAATAATTATTAACACTAATAGTTAAAATGTGAAATAAAAAATTATATATAAAAAGTAATTTTAAAGTTCTTTTTCTGTTGGTTGTACATGAGATGCCTCACATTTTTAGTCTTGGCCATTTTACTTCAGGAGATGAGGAAATAAAAATAAGAATCAATCTGCTTAGAGATACTTGTTATGATTATCTGACCCATACAGAAAAGAAGTAAAAATCATGAGTATATTTAGGCCTAAACATTGACTTTTAAATCTAACTAACATGTATTATAATTTATACAGGTCAGTACAACTTATCCACATACACATACAGTATTTTTCCCCATGTAAACTCCTTCAATGAGTTCGGACAACATTGCTACTTAAATTAGCACTTGCTAATAGGGAAGAATCTTGAGGGGGAAGAGATAGTGGTGCTTTTCCTTTGCCCTTGAAATCACATTGATCAGTTGGATTGGGAGGTTGAGGAAGAGATGAATGATCCAGGACCCATGTGGTATCTGAATCAACAGCAAGACCGACTAGCAGCAACTAGCCATATTGGCAGCCAGGGGCAGTCAGGAAGGGCAAAAGAGTCAACCCTTAGTAGCACATCACAGGAGCTTTAACAGAGCAAGACCCCACCCCTAAGGAATATGAGAACTTTAATGAGTCACTTAACCCCTTGTTAATAAATTTTTTTACTGGTTAAAATAACACAATTATATTTCATTATCTTTACTATCCATTTCAGCTATAACAATCTACAAGGCAATTTTTGAGGGCCAGTTTGGTTCTCTGCAGTACATTTTTGCCAATGTGGGGCTTACCTCATTCACCATATTAAAATTTTAGCTCTTGGACTCTTTATACAGCGAGTCAAGGAGTAAATGAATCAACATAGACTTTTTTATCCTTTTCTCTCTCCTTTGAAGTTTGAGCAGAGTTCTTGTTTTAGGTTTATAACATGGCTATTTCCCAGTTGTAAAGTTATGCATTCATAAGTGTCATTGTTGTAAGGGGTTCTTTTCCTAGACCTTCCCTGACTCGGTTTTACCTTTGTTGAATTTGTATAAACAATCGTACAAAAAAACAAGCAAACAAAACAACAACAACAAAATTTAAACTTCAAAATTACCCATATTTGACACAAGAAAACATTCTGATCAATGGACAACATGATTCTCTTTTCCTCTTTTGTTATCATAAGTATATATAAGTAAGTAATTTTATTTTGGAAAGGCTCAAAGCAAAATGGAGAGTGATCATATGTTTCCTTGCATCATTAGGTACTTCTGTGTATTAGTGAGCAACTACACCATTGATATTCAAAGAATAGGTTATACAGTTTAGACTATGAGGTATCACATTGAACAGTCTAATAGTGGGTGTGTTTTTTTCCCTGTTATTAGCACTGAACTTGATTCTACAATTATTCCATATGAGAAGTCCTCACTGAAGTCAATGGGTGTCTCAGAAGAAATTTGATTACAAGATTTGGTCCATTGAGTAAATGAATGAAATTTGGCTTTTATTAATTTGGAATTTCTCAATTAAGAGCTTAACTTCCCAAGCAATTTGTAGATATGTTTCTAATGATGTTTATTTGTACTCAAAATGACAAGGAAAAGAGATTTCCTTTCCCTCCTATGGAATGTATCTTGCTGAGATAAAGAGAAAAAGTTTTTCTGAAATGTTAATTGAAACTAAATTCTTAGATAAGAAAAAGGAACGAAATGACATTATTCCGCCCATTTTACATTAGTAAAATATAAAACACTGTGCATCTGCAAAAACTGTCCTCTGTTTCTGATGAAGCTTGTGATTGTATTTTTCAGGTTTGGTTTGAAAAACTAAGACATCTGTTTACCCAGCACATACGGAATAACTCTCATGTCTACTTATCTCTGAAGATTTCAAAGGCTTTCATTCTGGTTTAAATCTTTTGAAGAAGCAGTAATCAAAGACAAAAATTATCAGAGGTACATTTTTGCTTCCCAAACAATGCAAATAACGCTCACCCTCCTTGGATTTCAGGCACTAGCATAAAACTTCAAAATTGGAGATTTGCCATTGAATCAAAAAACAATATGGATAAATAGAGGCAAAGAAAAGCGAACTAAGAGAGCATTTTTTTCTACTTCATATTAGTGCATAAATTTAAATTCAATATGTGAATAATTTTAAAAAATACCATGGTAAACAACATCAAACAGCATATCCTAGTACTGTGTGACAGAATGCATCTGGCTGGTGGGTGAGTGCAGGTAAAAAATTAGTTTGAACACAACGTTTTTATGTTAATAGATTTTGCAATTTGAAAACGTTAAATTAAGAGCAGTGAGAATCCTAAGGATGATAATAAAATGAACTCCACACAAAAATAAACCAAGAATATCCCTAATAAACTGTGCTCAGGATACTCAGGCAACTGAGGTAGTAGCAGCCTGTCCCGCCCTTCATTAGCTTCAGCATGCCTCTGTGACTTTCAGCATACGTAAATCCGTGTATTAAGGAGCTGCATTATAACTTAATCTGTCATCCTCTTTTCAAAGAGAATGATATACAAATAATATCTATTGTTCTTTAACCATGCTTAATTATAAGTTAAGATTTTGAGTTTTGACCTCCTTTTGCATTAACAAAATTGAAAGTAGGTCTTCAGAATAGGTGGCTGATGTAGCAGCCCCACCCAGGGGAGGGGCTTGGAGTGGTAACCGTCTTATATCACAGAGAAGACAGGAGAAATTCACCTTTCCTGCCCAACTGTAGTACAACTAGGTCTCTGCCTAATCACCCCCTTCTCCAACAAAGAGGGAACGGAGTTTCACATTATATATGAGCCATAAAAATGAGCTTTGGATTGGAGTTAGGTTTTAGTCATTGAAGCTGCAAATAGAGATGGTTTCTGGAGTCCAGGGCAACAGGCAGCATCAATTTTACTGGAAGAAGTCTTCTCCTTTCAGCATGAGGAGGAATAAAGAGTCAAGGTGAAGAAAAACTATATCTAGAACACTCAGTAATGTATTTTTTTATTAGGTTACCTTTACTGTAAACCAAGAATCATACATATGTGGATCTGTTTCTAGGCTGTTCCATTTGGCGTCTTACCTTTGTATAGATACCCACCTAGTGATGGCTTTTTGATGTCTCAACTTGGCTAGGCTAAATTCTCCAGAACTCCCTTTCCTGTGTGTTTCAGGTTAATGTGGTCCACAAGGGATATTTTGGGGTGATGTGGAGGGTGGGCTGTAAGCCGCAGCTATATTATTTCTATGCTTAGAAGGTTGAGGCAGGATCCCCCGGGCACGGCTGTGGCTCTGGCTCACTGGTGTGGGGCAGCAACCTGCAGTACAACTTTTCCTCCCTAGGACCCTCTTCAGCCTTTCTGGGTCACAGTGAGTTTATGTCAATGTTCAAGGGTGCCAGCTTCTCCTGCAGGACTCCCATTTTAGGTTGGATGCAATGTAAACTGACAGAGGTGTCGTTTACTTTTTGAGAAACCCAGGTCATGCTCATGGGTTCCTTTACCCTATTTTACATCACATTTACCTTCCAACTTTCCGCCTGGCAGACTCCAAGCTCCTGCATCAGATGCAAAGACAACAGCTTTGCAGAGCTTTAACCAGGTCCCATAATTGTGCATTTTGAAATCTCTGTACCAAATACACACACACACACACACACACACACACACACACACACACACACACATACATCTACTTATATTTCTATATATCTACATCTTTGAGCTTCTGCTTCTCTGACTGAACCCTAACTAATATGGTCTTATTTCAGTATATTAAGTTCTCTATCTTTTCCTTCAAAAATATTTCAGCTCTCTTTGTCTCTTAACATTTTTTATGTATATTTTAGAATCAATTTATCAACTTTCATATACACATACACACATGTTCAAACTTGCACACCTATCTATTGGAATTTTGATTGAGATTGCACAAATCTATATATCAGTATAGAGAGAACTGAGATCTGTATATAATGAGATTTCTAAACCTATAATTCTCAGGCTTTCAGATATGCATACAATTCACAAGGAAATTTTGTTAGAATACAATTCATGATTTAGTAAGCCTGGATGAAGCCCAAGATTCTGATTTTCTTATGAGTGCCAAGATAATGCTGATGCTGCTGGTCAGTGGACAACACTTCGGTAGCGAGGGTCTGGACAGGGCATTTCTTTCCATTTAATTTCTCTAATAATATTTATGGCTTCCTGTATAAAGGTCTTGCACATATTTTGTTCCTAGGTGTTCGAAAGTTTATAAATTATATCTATATTTAAAATTTTTATATTCCATTTGTTGTTGATTTATAGCAATGCAATTGATTTTTATATGACTTTGTCTTGCTAAACTCACTTATTAATTCTAATAATTTATCTCTATAATCTTTTGGATTTTCTACAAATATAATCATCATATTAAAATGACAATTTTATGTCTTCCTCTCTACACCATTTATGTTTTATTACTTTTTCTGGCTTGACATCCCTGATGGAAATACCTGGGATAATGATGAATATCACTGAATGGTGATAGTGGACATTTTTATTTTGTCCCCAATGTCCCAATTTCAAAGGGAAACCTTGCCATATTTGATTATTAAGAGTAGTTGCTCTATCATTTTTCATCATGAATGATTTTTAAAATTTTGTCAAGTGTGTTTCTGCATTTTTCACAACAATCTAATAATTTCCTCCTTTATTCTGTTACTGTGATGAAATAAATTGATTAACTTTCAAATGTTACATCAACGTTACATTCCAGGAATAAACCCAACTTGGTCATGATATATTATCTTTCCTATGTATTTCTTGATTGGTTTGTTTCGTTAAGCACTTTTGCTTTTATGTTATTAAGTGAAATTTTCCTGTAATTCTCCCTACTTTTATCATCCTCAATTTACAATAAAAATTATACTAGCCTCATATAAATTTAGGGAATACCTGCTTTGTAGACTTCTTTTCTATCCTGTAGGAAACATTTTGTGTGATTGACATAGATTGACATAATTTTTTCATGAAGTATTTTTTAGTATTCAACATGAAGCCATCTGGACCTAGAATTTTCTTAGTGAACAATGTTTATATATAGACGGCATATGTCATACCTTTAATACATTTTTGCTACTTTTTATAAATTGTGTTTTTCTAAGAATTTGTATATTTAAGTCATATTTTCAGCTTTGCTAGAGTAAAGTTGGTTCATGGTTTTTTTTATTATGCTTTTCTTGCCTGTATAATTATTTATTCATTTCTACACTTAAAGCTGTCAGCGTCCCTCTAAACTTTGCTGCATCAACCAAGATTTGACATATTTATTTTATTCTCTAATGTACATTATGATTTCCTTATTGAATTCACAGAATTTGTTATAAGAATATTCCTTAATAATTGAACATATGAGATATTTCAGTTACTTTTTATTTAAAATGACTTGTAGATTAAATCTACTTTGTCTATCACAGAACAAATGGAATATTTGTTGAGATTTTCTTTATTGCTAAATTATGGTCAATTTTTTAAAAATGTTACCTAAGCCTGGAAAGAAGATATTATCTGCAGATGTTAGACACAAGGTTCTAAAGATATCTATTAAGTCACGTTCACTAATGCCAATGTTTAAATTGTTGAAACTTTCTAGACCTTACTGACGTGTGACTGCTTATTAAACCAGTTACTGAAAGAATTTTGTAAAAATCTCTCATAATTTGGCATTTTTCTATTTTGCATTGTATCATATTAATTTTGTCATTCAGATTATGTTACTAGATTTATAAAATAAAATAGACATATTTTCCTAATGACTTCCATATTTTGTTATTATAAAGTATCTCTCTATCATTATCAATTTTTTGAAAGTCCACTTTGTCTGATATTAATATAGCTACTCCAGCTTTCATTGGAATTCTATATCATATATCTTTCACATCTTTTGTTTTCAAACATTTTTTTGTTCTTTTATTTCAATTTGTCTCTGTAAATAGCACATGGTTGAGATTGTTTTGCTTCCACTATGCCTCTCTTTATTGCTAGAGTATTTAGAACCATACATATTTAATATAATTACTGCTATAATTGAGTTTAAATAATCATACTCAATTATTTTTATTTTCCCACCAATGGTAGGCCTTCTTATTTGCTTCCTTTTTGGACTAATTTTGCCTTATTACTTCATTTACCATATTCTCATTTGTTTGGAAGTTGTATATTTTTTTATGATTAGTATGATAGATTTCTTAGAAATTACAGCATTTCAAAAGTCTGAAATATTATTCTAGTTTGGTTGATTGGATTTCAAGCTTCCTTTTATTGTATAAATGTAGAGCCTGGCAATTCAATTTTTTACTTGATATTCTTCCAATAAATTGCTTTGCTCTTTAAATTAGCCAGCATTGGGAGATGGCAGCATAGGTAAACACCTAAACTGCTGCCTCGCACAACAATTTCAAAACTACAACTAAAAGATAAAATGGACATCATCCAGAACCACAGGAAGGCTGGCTGAGTGGAAATTCTACAACTAGAAAGAAAGAGAAAAGCACACTGAGACTCAGAGGAGCTGCAAGAGGCAGAGGTACTGAGACATGCGCGTGTGGAGAGGACTGGCAACTGACTGCATGGGAGGGAGACAAAAGGTCCTGATTGCGCTGAACTCCAGCCACTGGGTGAGACTCTGGGGACCCAGACTCATACCGGGTGAAACTGGACTGTCAGGAAAGAGAAAACGACACTGAGACTCAGAGGAACTGCGGAAGGCAGAGGTACCAAGGGGCATGTGCAGAGATGGCAGGCAACCTAGTACGTGGCTAGCTTTCTCAAGCAGGAGGGAGACAAAAGCTCCTGACTGCATTGAACTCCAGCTCCAGGTGAAACTCTGGGGACCCAGACTCATTCAGGGAGAAATTGGACTGTCTGGCAGCGCACGAAACTCGAGGGTGCCTTTCTCTCAGAGGTGCTTGCAGCGATTACCACAGGACACTGGGACACAGGGGCCTATTAGGGCAGGGCTGATGGGAAACCAATGCTGTCTGATATGCCCTGAGACTCTGCCCCATCCAAGCTGAGCACAGAGGCTTTGGCAAATCTTGTCTCATAAGGGTGTCTCCAGCACAGAAGTTCTCCCAGCGTAGACACAGCTGATCCTCACAGCCAATTGGCCTGGAGATCAATTCGTCCCAGTGATACCAACAACAATCAAGGCTTAACTACAACAAGACTGTGCACACAGTCCACAAAGGGGTACACCAAGAGTGTCCACCTCAGGTAACTGGGGAGGCTGAGCCACTGGGCCCTATAGGACACCTAGCACACAAAGCCACTCTATAAACACAGGGAAGCAGCCAAAATGCGGAGAGAAAGAAACATGTCACAAATGAAAGAAATGGAGGAAAGCAAACTACTGGACATAGAGTTCAAAACCACAGTTATAAGGTTACTCTATCAACTCAGGGAAGCAGCCAAAATGCAGAGACAAAGAAACATGTCACAAATGAAAGAAATGGAGCAAAGCAAACAACTGGATATAGAGTTCAAAAACCACGGTTATAAGGTTTTTCAAGAATTTTCTAGAAAAGGCTGATAAATTTAGCGAGACCCTTGAGGATATGAAAAAGGACCAACTAGAAGTTAAGCATACACTGAATGAAATAAAAAATATGATAAAGAGATCTAACAGCAGACTAGAGGATCACAAGAATCAAGTCAAAGATTTGAATTACAAAGAAGCAAAAAACACTCAACCAGAAAATAAAAAAAAAAGAAATCCAAAAATATGAAGATAGTGTAAGGAGCCTCTGGGACAACCTCAAGCATACCAACATCTCAATTATGGGGGTGCCAGAAGAAGAGAGAGAACAAGATACTGAAAACCTATTTGAAGAAATAATGACCGAAAACTTCCCTCACTTGTTGAAAGAAATAGACTTACAAGTCCAGGAAGCACACAGAACCCTAAACAAAAGGAATCCAAAGAGGACCACATCAAGACACCTCATAATTAAAATGCCAAGAGCAAAAGACAGAATATTAAAAGCAGCAAGAAAAAAACAATTACCTGCAAGGGAGCACACATACGACTGTCAGCTGATTTCTCAACAGAAACTATGCAGGCCAGATGGGAGTGGCAAGAAATATTCAAAGTGATGAATAGCAAGAACCTACAACCAAGATTACTCTACCCAACAAAGCTATCATTCAGAATTGAAGGGCAAATAAAGAACTTCACAGATAAGAAAAAGCTAAAGGAGTTCACTACCACCAAACCAGTATTATATGAAATGCTGAAAGGTATTCTTTAAGAAGAGGAAGAAGAAGAAAACGGTAAAGATAAAAATTATGAACAACAAATACATGTCTATCAACAAGTGAATCTAAAAATCAAGTGAACAAAAAATCTGATGAACAGAATAAACTGGTGAATATAATAGAATCAGGGGCATAGAAAGGGAATGGACTGACAATTCTCTGGGGGGAAAGGGGTCTGGGGGTGCGGGAAGAGACTGGACAAAAATCGTACACCTATGGATGAGGACAGTGGGGGGGAGGGTAAGAGCAGAGTGTGGAGTGGGAACCAGGTGGAGGGGAGCTATGGGGAAAAAAGAGGAACAATTGTAATAATCTGAACAATAAAGATTTATTAAATTAAAAAAAAGAAATAAAATAAATGAAAATAAATTAGCCAACAATAATTCTGTTGCTTGGGAATTTGTTAAGTGGAGATCTATTAACAAATTTCTATGAAGGATATAAAATAATTCAATATTTCCTATAATGATTATATTTAATTTGTTAAAATGTGCTCTAAATTACATGCACATATTTCAATAATTCTATTCTTCTGATTTAAAAGGAATGCATGACTACTTCAGAAGCTGTTATCTATATTTTTTAAAGGTTCTTATTTATGGATTTTAACAAATTAAAATTTAGTTAGAAGATACATATTAATCTTTGAAATAATTTCCTTAGTGATGTGGCATGTTAACAATTGAAGGTATAATATTAAGGGAAGTAATTTGATATATTAAGTTCCATTTCTTTAAATTTATTGTGAAATTCAGTTTTGCATATTACATTGTATTAACGTCAGGATTTGAAGTTGAGCTGCTTACAAGTTGCTGAAGAGGAGCTAAGATGCTTCCCTAGATCAGCTTGATAGTACAGAAAGCCTGGCCCAAATTAGGGGCTATGAAATAAAGTCCTATTTAGTGTAAAAGCAAGCTGTTCCACGGGGATAGCATTACCCAGATATTTTTCATGCAAAACAACCCACACTGAAATGATAAAAGATAATTAAATAAAAGGGATCAGGGGACCAATGATATTAATGGGACTCTAGAAAGGCAGGTGATACTTAGTTTGGTCTATATTAGGAAATGCCAATCAACAGGCTAGGAATGGCATTCTGTGGAGAAAGAAAAGATCCCTTACAGAAAAGGGGTGAGGTAAGATCAGAAGACATACACCAAAAAAAGAGAGAGCAGGATCATAACCTTATGAATATAATGAATAGTAGTCTCTCTTCAGCATTTCCCACCCCCAGGAAAGGAATGGGCTATTTGGCATATTCACCAGTTTTATTATTATTGTTGGTGGTGGTGCTGATGAGGTATAATTGACTATTTGAGGCATATGGAGAAAGGAAGGCTCGTGTGAAGTAAAGATCCTGGGTTTTAGCGATATCATCAAAATGGAGAACAGTTGTCTTGAACAAGATGGATTTGAATTTCATGTGTCTACTTATATACAGATTTTTTTCAAAAAATACCTGTATTGTTTTCTATCCAAGACTGGTAGTCAGTGGATGCAGAAGGCCAACTTTATGCATTGATATGCTTTTATACAGGGGACTTGAGTATCAGCAGATTTTGGTATCCGCTGGGGTCTTGAAACCAATTATTCATGGATACAAAAGCTAGTTAAAATCGGGGGGAGTCAAAATTATGCACTGATTTTCTACTTCACAGGAATCTGCGGCCCTAACTCCCATGTTATTCAAGGTCAACTATCCTGTCCTCCAGAAGAATATCACAAAGAGCTGGTGGTCAACATTGTCTGCTTCCCAGGCAATTCTTCAACAGCCTCTTTAATCTATGGGAATCTCTGTCCTTGAGCCAAGAATCTCAAGGATCCCTATTCCCTGGTTTTCATCTCTTATTATTGATATTTCTGTAGGAGAAGAAATAGGGGAGAAACAAACAACCTTTGAAAAAAGCACCAATTGTGTCTTCTTGGTCTCTGAGAAGTCTTGTGGCAATCTGATTGAAACAAAGGATATTAGTAAAGCTTTATTAGATGTTTTAACAACCACACTAGTAGATAATGAACACTTTCTAAGCACTCATGAGTGGTAGTTATTTTTATTGGGTAAATTGTGTAGGATTTTCTCCTCTTATAGCCTATCCTAAGCCATCTCAATTAGTCTGCACCTAACCCTCTAAGCATTTCAGGGTGATAAGACTGACAAGCTTAGATGAGTTTTTATCTGCATAAATTCCTGAAACAACAGAAATTAATGCAGAACCCATTATCAGAAATCATAGTATAGCTGGTACACAGCTCTGATCATTGCAAATGAGGTTTCAACTAGACCCAAGAGCACTTTAAGTTCTTTTGAAGTGTTTTCCAAATCAGAAAATCTTTCTCTTAAAAGCTTCTCTGAAAATTAACATGGATCTTGACCAAGGATGATTGGTCTTTTCCCAAGGAAGTGTTATCAGCATTAAATTATGCTGAGTAGCCTGGCATGCGTATGCTCCTTTAACATGTTTTTTTTTTGTATTAAAATTAATTTAAAGTTATAAAATATTGATTTTAACCAATGCCTGAATGTAAACATATGAACTGAGTATAACATGAACGAAAGGACATAATTATTCTGGGGAATAATAAAAATATGATTTTCTCATAAAAAAAAAAAACTCTTTTCTATAAAGATAAGTCATTTTGACAGATTAGGAATGGCTTGAATTCTAAGTTTCTCTGATTGACATTGTCTTAACTCCCAATGAAGCTACATGAGCATATATGTAATTTTGTGCAGTTAATCAGATGATTTGATTAGTATAAAAGTGACTCAAGGGAGCCTTATTTTTGAAGTATTATTTTTCATTATAAAATGTCTTTTAAAAAAATCAAGAATCCTGTTGGAAAAAATCAACCACAATTCCACTATCCCATTAAAAAGTTGTTAAACCTTAGTGAATCTCTCTAGGGTTTTAAATGTATTCTATTTCTTGTTTAAACAAATTCATGATTACACAATATACCCAATTTTGTGTCTTCCTTAACACTTTTGCCAGGCACTATTTTAAAATTTTTATGTATAATAACATTCAAATCTCATAACATGATAATATGTGTGTATATATATATATATATTTATATATATTTAATTTACATTTTATGCATGAAAGCACTGAGGCAGAGATTGGTCAAGTAACTTGCCCAAGGTCTTTCAAAAAAGTGATGGGGGAGGATGTTAACTCCAGCTGTTTTCTGAATCTCTATGGCAGAATATCAGCATTTTGAGTGGCTGTACATTTCACTGAATGACACCACCATGCTCCTTACTATTCAATAATTAGGTTGTTTGCAGACTCTACCTAAAATTTGGAAATCTTATCAGAAATAAGACTTCCAAGAGAGAAAGTACCAAATCAAAAGGTTTCAACATTCTTTTGTCATTCAGATTTTTTAAAAAAGTAATTAAA
This sequence comes from Corynorhinus townsendii, assembly GCA_026230045.1. Taxonomy (NCBI): domain Eukaryota; kingdom Metazoa; phylum Chordata; class Mammalia; order Chiroptera; family Vespertilionidae; genus Corynorhinus; species Corynorhinus townsendii. The sequence continues at coordinate 65,578,570 of JAPDVU010000003.1, read as the reverse complement.
TCTGATTATCTTTTCCATTATTATTATTACTCCCATTGCTTCTATGCTTCTAATAAATATTATAATTTAGCTTATTGTTGATAGTATAAGACTTTCAAAAGCATAGAAACAAATTTTGCACTGTACCTGTACCAATTACTAATATATTAGTACATCCATCATTGGATTATATAATTAGAAATGCAACATTATATATAGAGAAGGATCCCCAAAGAGACTTTTAATTGTTTCTATGAATATATGACACAGACAAAGCATAGGAGTGATCTTGAAACATGTCCACTCCTGAAATAACTACAAAGTCTCCTTTGTCAATATATGCATTGACCTGTTCTGAATGTGACACTGTTCACAATGCTCATTGGCATCTGCAGCTTGGGCATAGCTAGAAGATATGGCAGTGGTAAAAATTAATGAAAAACTTTTTGTTTAAGTTAGAATTCTTTGGTTTCCTGCAACAGAAAGAAAAATGCAAAGGGCTTTATTGAAAGGGTGGTGGGTAACTCATATACGAAGAGGAAAAGCTTAACAATTGATTACTGAATCAGACAAGCAGCTTTGGAGACCTCAGTTAGGAACTCAAACATAGCTTTTTTACAAACCGATAATGGAATATATTTTATCATTTGTAACTTCATTACAAATTCATATTTCTGGGAACAAATTTGATTGGCTTATCCCTTAACTAAGGCTGGGAGAGTGAGTTGGGCAAGACTGGATTTGACGGTCCCAGTGCTACCTCAAGAATTTGTAAAGAGCTGAGTAAGCAAGAGCAACAGATGCCAAATTCAATTTTAATCTTAATGTGGGAACAGAAGCTTAGAAATCAATAAATTCTTAAATATCCAGAAAGTATCTTCATGTTGGCAAATCCATGCCACAAAATGTCCTAATCAGTAGGCTATAGCAATGTATCTACTTCACAAAGACATGGCTTTGATTCAGTGTAGATTTTCAAATTTAGCCAAACAAAAGAATATTGCTGCTATAATCTCTTAGTTCTAAATGGAAGCAGGAAACACAAAATCAAAGATAGTTTGGCAGTCAGTATGAGAGATAAAATCTAGCACTTGAAAAACTAGGACATAGCCAAAATCAAAATACTGGAAAGCAGCATTAAAGAAAGATCAAATAGCCCTGGCTGATGAGGCTCAGCTGCTTGAGCATTTTCCATGCATTGAGCAGTCGCCAGTTATATTCTGTCAGGGCACATGCCCAGGTTTTAGGCTCAATCCTCAGAAGAGGGCATGCAGGAGGAAGCTGATCCATGTTTCTCTCTCATCGATGTTTCTATCTCTCACTTCCTCTTCCTTTCTCTCAAAAATCAATAAAAACATATTTTTTAAAAAATCAGCTATATGTGGGATACATGAAAGATTCCAACTACAATGGTGGTAAAGCCAAGGTGAAAGTTGGTGAGAGGACAAAGGGGTACAGAACATAGGAATAAGTAGAATGTGAAAAAATATTTTTGTAAATGGTTTTTAATTGTAGGACTTAATTTGGAAGCCTCAGATGCAGTAGCACAAATAAGAACATGCTTATAACACAATCCAAGGAAATAAATACAAGGACAAGCCATTAGAAAAAAAATGGAATTTTATTTTCTTTAAATGCATTTGAATTGTCTTTAGAGCTACTTTATTTCTTTAAATCTTTATTGTTAAAAGTATTGCAGATGTCCCCTTTGTTTGTTTGTGGCTATTTTAATGGTTAAGAGTTGTTTTTAGTTGAAGTCCCTCTAGAAGGGGGCACAAACTTATTTTCAGTATTTAGGTCTCTAAATGGCTTAATCTGGCCTTATTCAGTCATTTGTCCAAGAGCCTACTTCCAAAGTTATGCCCTTGTAAGAAAGCAACATTGTTTGACTTCCAGTTAATATATAAATGAGTAAACAAGTTTAGTCAACAGATACTTGTTAATGCTTACAATGAGCTGAGTCCTACAGAAATTAAAATGGAATGACTAATGTGTCCTATAATTTGATAGTCCTGTAATTCTCCATCCTGGGTGATAGCAATCCTCCTTCCTGGTGAAGAAAAGTAAATAAAATCCTGGATAACATATATTTTTAAAGCTTCTTTTCATCATTAAAAAGATGACATAATTATAAGGCATTATTAGGCCAAAAACAAGTGATTATAGGAGCCCAGATAAGTAGAAAGATCCTTCCCCTCTGCATGCCACCCCAAACTTTATCATTACTCATCTCTTTTCTCTCTATTGGCATCTAAGCAGACACTTGATCTGTGATTTTCAGTTTCTTGCATGTGGGGTCAAAAATCAAAGCCCAAGTTCCTCTCAAGGTAGTGCTCCAACAAGGAGACTTTCACCTGACAAAGTAGGGACCCTAACAGACAATATCCTCAGGAGATAAGTTAAACATGATATTAACCCCTCTTCCCAAAAGTCATAGAGGAATGTTCCCTTGCAGGTGAGCAGAGCAAAGCAAGAGGGGAGAGTGAGAAGATTATTCCTCAGAAGTTCTAATCATAAGCAGCCCTCACAGGGGTTGAAGCCTCAGCCATCACGAATTTAGATGATCAAAAAACAAAAAAACAAACAAAAAACCCACAAGCTGTGACTGTTACTTAAACATGATTGGTAGTACCCATAGCTGTCTCAGAAAAGAAAAAAGAAAAAAATCTATGAAGAAATAAATCTTCATTCAAGGTTTCAAAGAATTCTCACAATGATTTAAAAAAACAAGAAAAACAAATTCCCTATAAAAGATAATCTAAGACAGGAAGCATGACACTGAGACTAAGAATCAACAGAGAGAAATACAGACAATAGAATGAATCTCACAAAGACCTTATATATTGCAATAATTATGTTTATTGGACTTAAAAGTAAAATATTAAAATATCTACAGGCAACAGTAAATTAGAAAAATAAAACTGTGAACTAGAGATTTCAAAAAAAGCCAAACAGAATTCCTAGAAATAACAAATATAATTGAAACAAAAAACTCAATGATTAAGTTTCATAGTAGATTAGACACAGAAGGGGAGAAATATGGTAGAAAGGAAGATAAGTAAAGATTTTTTTTCAGAATATAGTACAGAGACAAAAAGAGGAAAGTATGAAAGAGATCAAATTCAAGGGTTTATTATACATTTAATCAGATTTCAACAAATGAGAGAGAGACTTGACCATGAGTAATGAAGAGATAGTGAATGAGATCTCTTCATAAGTGATGAATATTCAAGAAATCCAACAAATACCAGGAAGGGTAAAAAGAACTACACACCCATATATACCCTAGTGATGCTGCATAACCCAAGAACAAAGAGACAAGCAGGAAATTCTCAGCAGCATCAAGTTGGACGATTAAAATAATATTTTCAATATGATAAAAGAGAACAAGTGTCAAATTAAAAATCTATTCAAGTGAAAGCATCTTTAAAATAAGACAAAATAAATATATTTTCAGACAAACCAAAAATAAGTGTGTATACCACAATCAAGCCCTCTTTAAAGAAAATTATTAGCAACCATTTTAGAAAAAAGAGATCACAGATGGAAGTTTTGAGCTATAAGAAGCAATGAAGACCAATAGTTTAATAATAGTAGCAATAATAATAATGTGAATAGAAACATATCAATGATATTTAGTAAATACCATGCAATGTTTTAAATGACTTTCATGTATTAATCCATGACATTCTACTATTTTTGTCAACTCCATTTTATACAAAGTGCAGTCAAAGATTTAAGTAACTTGTCCAAAGCTGATAATTGGTGGAACCTGCATTTGATTCATGGCTGTCTGGGTAAGCTGGTTTTACTCAAAACACTTCTGACCACAAATGTATGGATTTTTCCTCACACCAACCAATTATTCAATTATTCAGTTCTCTGAATGCCAAGTGGATATCCTACAGTTCAGTTCAATTCTGATACTACCCAGTTAGCCTTAGACTCCTCAGCTTTAAAGGCTCAATCCCATAAGACTGCCCTCACTTCTGATACCAGTTGCAAGTCTTAAGTCCCTGGGGTTACCCATATTTCTATCTGACTTTGCTGAAAATTGGGTGTTTCTTCAACACCCATCCCCCCAGCTTTGATAACTTCCTCACATAATTCAGGAAGGTGGTTTATTTACTACTAGTACATGAAATTCATGCATGGGTGTGTGTGTGTGTGTGTGTGTGTGTGTGTGTGTCCCTCAGCCCAGCCTGCACCTTCTCCAATCTGGGACCCCTTGAGGGATGTCTGACTGCCCGTTTAAGCCTAATCCCAGTAGAATTGGGCTTAAACGGGCAGTCGGACATCCCTCTCATGATCCAGGACTGCTGGCTCCCAACCACTCACCTGCCTGCCTGCCTGATTATGCCTAACTGCTTCTGCCTGCCAGCCTGATCACCCTTAACCACTCCCTGGCCAGCCTGATTGATGCCTAACTGCTCCCCTGCCAGACCAATTGCCCCTAACTCCCTTTCCCTACTGGCCTGGTCACCCCCAACTGCCCTCCCTTGCCAGCCTAATCACCCCTAACTGCCCTCCCCTGCAGGCCTGGTCCCCCTCAGCTGCCCTCCCCTGCTGGCCTGGTCACTCTCAACTGACCTCCCCTGAAGGCCTATTTCCCACCAACTGCCCTCCCCTGCTGGCCTGGTCACCCCTAACTGCTCTCTTCTGCTGGCCTAGTCGCCCCCAACTGCCTTCCCCTGCTGGCCTGATCACCCACACTGCCCTTCCCTGTGGACCATCTTGTGGCAGCCATCTTTGACCACACGGGGGTGGCCATCTTGTATGTTGGAGTGATGGTCAATTTGCATATTACCTTTTTATTATATAGGATTACCAGTTTACTATGAAGGATGCACCTAGGAATAGCTGAATGAAAGTGATGCCTATGGCAAGAAGTGGGGAAGAGGGGCTGAGTTGCCATGCCTTCTCCAGGTGTGGCACCCTCTCAGCACCTCAATGTGTTTACCAACACAGAAACTCTCTAAACCCCAATTGCCTAGGGTTCTTTGGAGGTTTCATTACACAGGTAAAAATTATTAAAACACTGGCCATTGGTGATTAACTCAATCTCCAGGCCTTCTCCCCTCCCTGGAGGTCAGCAGTGGGCCTGCAAGATCAGATCATGTAATCATGCCTTGTTCCTTCAGGTGATCGAGCCCTCCCTTAAAACTATTTAGGGGCTCTTAGGCCACCTGTCATCTTATTAGCATATGAAAAGCATTCATCACTTAAATATTCTGGTGATTTTAGGAGCCTTGTGCTAGGAAGCAGAGTTAAAGACCAAACATATATTTCCCATTGTTTCACATTGAGCCTGTGTTCTTAATTGTTATTATATACCCAGTCCCTTTAAGTAAAGGATAATAGCATATAGTTGAGCTTAACAGACATTAAAGTTTTGTTTCATATGTCTTGAGCTCTTTTTTTCCCTTCACAGTTAGTGAATATATATCCTATCTAATAAAAGAGTAATATACAAATTGACCATCACTCCACTATACCCACAAGCCACGCCCACCAGCCTATCAGGAGGGGATATGCAAATAAACCCAACCAAGATGGCTGCATCCACAGAGAGCTGGAGGGAGGCTTGGGTTTCCCTGGCAATGGGCAAAGCCAACCTTTCCACCTGCCCTTGACAGCCCAGGCCTCCACTCAATGCTACAAAGTTTCAATTACAGAAGATAAATAAATCCCAACAGAAATGGCTGCCGCCAAGGAGCGAGCAAAAGGCTTGGCTCCACTCCAGGCTGCAAAGTTTCAATTGTAGAAGATAAATAAATCCCAGATCCCAGGGCCTCTGCTTGGGTTGCCAGGGGGCGTGGCCGGCCTGCAAACCACCACAGGGCCCTCGCCCAGGCCACCCCACACCCAAAGGGAACCCGCACCCTGATCCAGGACACCCTTCAGGGCAAACCAGCTGGCCTCTACCTGTGCACCAGGCCTCTATCCTATCTAATAAAAGAGTAATATGCAGATTGACCATCACTCCAACACACAAGATGACTGCCCCATGTGGTCAAAGATCCTGCCCCCATGTGGACACAAGATGGCCACCACAAGATGGCCAGCAGGGGAGGGCAGTTGGGAGGGACCAGGCCTGCAAGGGAGGGCAGTTGGGGGTGACTGGGTCTGCAGGGAAGGGCAGTGGGGGGGGGGACCCAGGCCTGCAGGGGAGAGCAGCTGAGGGGGAGGTACCAGGCCTGCAAGAGAGGGCAGTTAAGGGTGACCAGGCATGCAGGGGAGGGCAGTTAGGGGTGACCAGGCCTACAGGGGAAGGCAGTTAGGGGCAAACAGGCTGGCAAGGGAGCAGTTAGGCATCAATCAGGCTGGCAGGGGAGTGGTTAGGGGGTGATCAGGCTGGCAGGCAGAAGCAGTTATGGGCAATCAGGAAGGCAAGCAGGCGAGTAGTTGGGAGCCAGCAATCCTGGATTTTGAGAGGGATCCCAGACTGGAGAGGGTGCAGGCTGGGCTGAGGGACACCACCCCCCTCCCCCGCATGCATGAATTTCATGCACCGGACCTCTAGTATATATATAATTCTGAAATTAGATTTGGAAGACACAGGATTACACAAAGGAGTATGTTATGGGAGCACTTGACTAGGATGGTAGTTCAGTCTGACACAAACTTCATGTTAGAGAAGTAGGTCCAAGAAGTAAATGATGATCCAGAAATAAAAGACAAAGACATAATTAATATGTGAAGAGATAGGACTATAATAATGGAGAAGATAAATGAACATTAGCTGAAAGAGCCTGGGATATAAAATGTCAACAGATCTGGGTTGCTCACACTCTCTCTAATGGTAAATTCTAACTGTACTAAATATATGGCCCAAGCACCAGTTAGCAAGGGTAGGGGGATCCTGGGGTGCAGTGAACTGGCCCAACTTCTCGGATTTGAGAATTCTAGTTTTTATGATAAGTAGTTTGAATGAATTGGCTTTTAAGATTGCTTTCAACTGTAACATATAATTTGCTACAGAAGGATTTCATGGAAATGATCCAACTGCAGGTCTATAGAGTGTTTGTGAAGATACTATATCAGTAAAATTTTTTTAATTAGTTTCTGTGAATTACAACATTAAGGCTAAGTTACATTCATATTTCAAAATAGAGGAACTTGAAGAGGCTCCACATGGTATAAAGTGTACAGGGCCTCAGGTAAAAAGGGGAGTCAGCATTCTTCTTGATCTTGGAAAAACAGCCTCATTTATGGCATAGGACTCCTGCTAATTGTCTCTGAAGAGTTGGGTACATGGATCAGGAACTCAAAAAGAAGGGGAAGACCTGGAATAGTCTTCCTAGAATTTGTGTTTTGCTTAAATCAGACACACACGCACACACACACAACACACACACAAAAAAACAAGATTTCAATCTTTCTGAGAGACTGACCTAGGCAGGTGGAAGGTAAGATTGCATCTCTTAATAGGAGACAGGCTGAGTTTTGGAAAGAAGTCATGCTCTACCGGTATTTTGAGTCCTAAATGTAATAATTGAGGCATTAAAACCCTATAATTAAAAAAAGCAATTGTGATGAACATGTTTGCATTTTTTTCTAATCATTTTCATTTTGTTTCTCTTTAGCATGTGGTAAGTTCCTCATGAAGTTATAGTATTCCAGCGATGTGAATGAGAACCAAGGGAGATTTCATTTGTTTCCTTTTGCTACACTTGGTCCAACCATTAAGGGGAGGCAACATAATTCTTTGGATGAGGTCTGATGTTGTTTATGATACTAAAGTAAAATTATAACAAGAAAATGAAACTAAGAGTCCCAAAGTCAGGATCTCTTTTTAAAGGCATCACATTATTTGTCAGCATTCCTCCCTCCTCCTCCCATCATCATGCTCAATGTTCCTCATGGGCATCCAGTATTTGACCAAGTTGCATTCATTTTGCTATGACTGGTGTAGCTCAGTTGGTTGAGCATCATCCTGTGCACCAAAGGGTAGCTGGTGAATTCTTGGTCAGGTCTCATGCCCGGGTTGCAGGTTTGGTCCCCAGTCAGGGTGCATATAGGAAGCACTGATCAAAATGTCTCTCTCATGTCAATGTTTCTCTCTCTTCCTTTTTCTCTCACCCTCTCTCTCTAAAAAAAGCAATAAATTCATTAAATAAAGTTGTGCTCATCTATCTTCCATGTGCAGACCCCAGCTTCAATCATTGCTTGCCTAACAGGCACAGCACCTTCCTAGTTCTGGGATACTTTCTTCCACTCTCCTTTTCACCACTGCTTTCCTCACTGCTGTTCGCAGTGGAATTGTTGATGCTACTGTTTTTCTTTCTTCTCAGAAATGCTTATTTTCCATCTCTACTTTTAGAACAGCAAAGATGGTGACAAGTAGAAATGTGAAAATTCAAGAAATAGTTGGTAGACACAACTGATAATCTGTGTTGGGTGGCAGAGAGGAGAGGTTTCAGCATGACTCCCAAGTTTCTGGTGTAGGCAACAGGGTGAATGGCAGTAAGTTACTTGAGATGAGAGGACTAGAAGGAAGAACAGATTTGGTAGAGAGGGAGTGTTGAGCTTCGTTACATGAACAGCAAAAATAAACACTTCTTTTTATTGAGCATCTATTTTATTCCATGCAATGTGTGAAGGCTTTAAATGGAGCAGTGCTGATTCTCTGAGTACATTTGTAACATAAGTGCATGTTGCGTTTGATGTGATTTCTGGGACATCCTAATGACTACATACAACAGATAGTTGGATTCTCAGCATTGACAATGGGTGTAACTGGTAGTTAATAACCATGAGAGTCAATGCAATTACCAAAAAATATATCTCAAATTAAAAAAAAATCAGCCAAGAACAAATAACAGGATAAAATAGAGGGAGCATGGGATTTGGTGCCAGTTGGATGCTGGTTTGAATCTGAGTTAAAGTCTTTGTTTCTCTGCTCATTTACCCCAATAAGAGATAATCCTTTAAAATTCAGCCCCTATTTTCTAGTTTTACAGAATGATCCTGCTTTATCTTTCCCAACCATAATTTACTGGATCAGGGATTGAAAACATGGCTCAAGACATTCAATCTAAAGGTTGAGCTGAGCTAATCAGGTTTTCTCTAGGGCATTTGGACTAAGTGACCCAGAAATTGTGGCCCTCGACTAACTGTCACCTTCTCTTCCCCTGCTTTTATAACCAGAACATTTTATAATGACTCCAAACCAGAACTGCTGTGAAAACATGGTGTACAAGTGTGGATTGTTGAGTGTGAAATACTAGCAAGTCATTTGAATTATCCAGAAATTTTCATTTGGTAAACTAATTAAGTGGATGCCTGTGTAGGATAGAAGATAAAACAGTAAACACAATGGGGGCTGAGATAGTATTCCAAGAAAAGGATCTTTGTTCAAATAAAATCTAGGAGAGAGGGGGCCTTGAGTACAGAGGGTGTATGAACAATCAACAGAGACAAGAGAGGGCTAAGCTTCTAAGGACAGAGTCCAAAAATTGAGAGAGATTATCTAAGTTGTGGCTATCATATATCCCCTGATGCAATGTGGTAACACCCTTTAGCAGCTGTGCCCACATGCATAAAGTTAAAAAACCATTCTTTCCTTAGCCTTCACTCTATTTTTCAGTGAATTTACCTAATGAGCCCAGAAACATTGCGTGACATAGTAAATACGGGGGAGGAGGAAGCCAGAGAGAGATGCCTCCATTGCTTTAGCCAGGAATCAGAAGGCTCCTGTGTCTTCCTCTTTCTTCAAATCTCAATATTCTAAACCTCCCTCAGGAAAGTCTGTGTCTGCAGTTTCTTTGGCATATAAAAAATACCATTGCTCAATACCTTACAATTTGCTCATTCCATTACCTAAGTTGTGGCTATCATATATCCCCCGATGCAATACGGCAACACCCTTTAGCTGCTGTGCCCACATGGTACATATGAAACTTTGAGTACACAAGTATTCAATCAACTTTCTAGGTCAATCAGCTTTCTTTCATAGTCATTGGCAATATATTTTAAGTTTCTTAAATTAAGCATCACTTGTAAAACAACTGAATGATAAACTATATTTCTTATTTTTCAAATGATGATCAAAATTTATATTTTCTCTGTATCCAAAATTTTATTTTATTTATTGTTTATATAGTGTGAGTTCTAGAAACGTTGTTTCTGGCATAAAGCAGGCAATTGTAGTCCACATTTTTATAACCAGGTGTATCATTAATTTACAGAAGTTAAAAAGCACTTCTACCCAGTTAGCAATTTGTTGCCTGCATATCATAGACTACATTTCTAAATGCCAACTCTTGCAATTTTAAGCCTTTTTTTTCCTGTATAATAATAAATGATGAGAAATATAATTTTTGTTAGGAAGTGCTAGAGAGCTTCAACATAAACTCTTCATGGAAAGCAATCTTGAAATGTACCATCTAAGAATTTTTCAAAAATAGAATAATAAGACAGATCGCATATAGCTCTTCAGGGTGAGTGCTAATGCCTTCACAAGGTTGTGTTATTCCATTTGTGAAATTGGACAGTGACTGATTGAGCTGGTGAGTAAAGAGCTCTTAATAACCCTGGAAGTTCAGCTCCTTTCTTAATCCTAACTGATGTGCATAGAGTGAAATACCTTATTATAATATTTAGTGTGTGTTTGTGTATGTATGTGTATAAGTGTGTGTGTGTGTGTGTGTGTACCCATATGCAAGTCTTTGTTATTTTGGTTTGCTTATATGATTGTTGCTTCAAAATAAACTGAGGTCCATTTAGTATACGAATACTGAAAGCAGATTGATATAATCAATATGGTTCATGTCCAGTATTGCCAAATGTGAAGAGACATTCAAAATAGAGGCTCTGATTAGTTCTGGGGCAGAATCTATAATTAGTCATTTACCTCGTGCTCAAGACTAGATTGGCACTGTTTTCTGTTTCAAATTTTCATTTAATCAAATTAATATTCTTTTATCCAGAAGATAATGTGCTGGAATTTGAGATATTTGTGTTTGCTTGATAAAATCTTAACATTTTTAAACTAAAATATCAATGTGCAAAAGATTGGGGTCAGATAAGGTCATATAATCTATAGAACCTGAAAATGGTGACAACTTCAGAAACCCTCGGTTATCTCCTTTGCCTAAGACAATATCTCTTGTGTTTTCTATTGAGATGCGAAATTCTACAGCAAGAATTTTTCTTTAGTTTAAGGACTTTTTTGGGGGGGGAGGCAGGTAAAATGTAAATTTTATTTAAGGAATATATATATATATATTTTTCCACATGTACTTCAGCTTAAATAATCCTGAGATACAATTTTAAGAGTAGTTATTAATAAGTATTAATTTACTATGTCTGTGGATTGCTAAGGCAGAGAGATAACACCCACCAGATGGATGGGGATAGGCTGGGATATAGCCAAGATTTGGTGTACTAGGAAATTGGGAAAGACATGGCTGACCTGCCTTTATTCACTTATTCTCTAAATATTTATGAAAGTCTGTTATGTGACAGGCATTATGCTAAGCTCTTGGGATACAAAAAATCATTGAAATAAATGATTTTCCTGTTTCTAAAAAAAGAGCATATTGTCAAGTATATTAGTTTCCTGAGGCTGCCATAAAAAATTACTCCAAACTTGATAACTTAGAAATTTATTGTCTCACACTTCTGGAGGCCAGAAATCCAAAATCAAGGTGTCCCCAAGGTCATACTTTGAAATCTCTAGGGCAAGCATGTCAAACTCAAAGGCTAACAAGGGCCAAATAAAGGAGGCATGCAGCCCACGGCCCCGAGTTAGACATGCTTGCTCTAGGGAAAGATTCCTTCTAGTCTTGTCCAGTATCTAGTAGCCCCAGGCATTCCTTAGTTTATGGCAGCATGAATCCAATCTCTGCTTCCATCTGCACATGACCTTTGTTATTCCATTCGACTCTGTCTTTCCTTGGTCTCTTGTGACCTCTCTTCTTATAAGGATGCCAGTCATTGGATATAGGGCTCACTCTAAATCTACATGAGTTCCTTTCTAGATCCTTAACTAATTGCATATTCAAACACCCTATTTCAAAAATGATCACATGCTGAGGTCCTGAGTAAGGATGAATTTTTAGAAGACACTGCTTACCTCACTACATGAAGGAAGCAATATAAACAAGTACAGAAGTAGTTTTAGCACAGGATAATGCTGGGAGCAGTGAAATGGGTCACAGGAGACGGGGAAAGAGGAGAGTGAAGAAGATTTTAGGGAAAGCATTTTGAAAGGCCCAAAGGAAAAAATGTGGAGTGGTTCTGAAGAATTTCAGTGTGGTGGGAACTCATGAGAGTACATGGGGAGGGAGGAATTAGAATGACAAAAAGTGAAGTGTTGTGTGTGTGTGTTTTCACAAGAAAGAGCCAGTTCTTGAAGCTGTGAGGATATTTTTTCCTGAGATAAATGGGCAGCTATTGCAGGTTTTAAGTGGGATATCCTTGCATTTCAGGAAGATTGTTTTGGCTGTGTGCAGGGCAGAAGGGGCGGGGATAGGAAAAGAGAGAGGTAAGTTTGGAAACAAAAGAATTTAGGAAGGGTTATATTACACCTTATAGTGGCTCCCTGCTCAGCATCTAATGTCCCCTCAAAGTGTTGTACCCAGACCTGGCCAAGGGTAAGACAAAGGGTGCAAGTTAGGATAATCACATACTCAATTCATGTTGTATTAGCCTTGAGATAAATGACAAAACATTTCAAAATATTGCTGTTCACTCAAGTCAACAGAAGCACCAATTATTCCCGCAACCTCTGTCCACCTTTTTGTCCTCTCTCAATCCAAATTATTCAGTCAGCCTTGTGATTCTGAGAGTTAGATCCTCTCCATAAACTCACAATCTTTGCTCAGGAAAGTTGAAGTCATTTATGTTGCTCTCAATAAAAATACCCTAGCATTAGCCAAAGGATGATAGTGACATACACTAGGGTGGGAGACTGAAGTAGGGTGGACAGATGTGAGTAACTGTTAGGAAGTAGCACAGATTTGCCTTGGTGATGGATTAGATGTGGGTTGTTAGGGAGTGGAGTCAATGTTGAAGCTCAGGGTTCAAAGGCAACAGTACAGGTGACTACAGAACTAGCCGAACCTTCCACTGAGATAAGACACAGCAGGAGAAGATCAAACTGGATCTATTGCATTCAGTGTCAGACAAGTGAATGTGAAGTGCCTGCAGGACATCTGATTAAAGGTGACCCATACATATTTGAATATACATCTGAAGTTCAGACAGGAGCCTGGGTGGGAGAATACATATGTGGGAGTTGTTGATCTATAGAGACTGATACTTTAAGACTCAGACTGCTGGTATCACAATTGTAGCACACCAACCCTATGACCTGGCACTTTCTGTTCTTAATAGTCCTCTCTTTATCTATTGGGTTTTCAATTACTTATTTTCCCTGAGTAGCTTTTTTTAATAGATGCTTACAAATATCAACACTTTCATATAATTTCATATGCATAATCTCCATAGAATAAATAATGCAAAAGCAGATTGGAAAAAATTCATTTTCTTTCCTCCTCTCCTGGCTGATATTGCTTTTCTCTCAGAATATGTCTATTATTTTCAATATTTGGCAAGGTTGAACATTCTTTATTGTATCACATTGTCTCTAAATTAAATTTGAGGTCCATGAAAGTTGGGACTTTTCTTTTCTCATTTAGTTCCAAATAGGATCTACTGGGGTTTAAAACACTTAATGGGCATTCACATGTTTATTGATAACACTTTTAATGTAGAGGTGCTTGCAGGTTGAAATAGACACCAGAAGGAATACAATATGACTTAAAGATTCAAAGATTGTAATTATATAGCATAACAAGAAAGTGAAATAAGACACCAACACAAATATGATTAGTGGATCATTTTGTTTTCTTTGTAAGTAATTTTTCATGCACAATTACACTTACACCTGCATGTGCTAAATTAATTTTTCCATGTTGATGAATATGGAATGAGGAATACCATCTGAGAAATGCTCTTCCAGTTCAAGCCTAGATTCCTTCATACTATCTAGTTCAGTATCAGAAGGGATATGAGATAAAGCAGCATAAATTTTCTCTTTATGATTTTGCTTAAGTCTCTAATATTGTGAAGTTTGAGTTAGTGTCAGAAATACAAAACTACAGATGTCAAGAATAAGTTTCCTCTTCACTCAAAGGTAGCTTTAATTTTTCTGATATGTCTGATTTGGCTTAGGTTGGTGATTATAACACTTAGCACATGAATCATTTTCTTCATCTTCAAAGAACATTATGAACATTAAATAATTATTCCTCACAATGTTCTGCAAGGCTGGTGTTTTATTCCCATCCCATTTTACAGACCTGAAAACTGAGGGGTAGAAGCCAATTAAGTTGGTATCCTATGATCCCCCCAAATTAAAAAATAATAACAGCCTTTTGAATCTTAACCACCTTTTCTCTTTCTATTTTGGTTCTTTCTATGGACATTAAGATGTAAGGAAGAGATAGGAGGAAATGTAAACTCTGATGTTTTCAAAGCAAAGAAAAAATTTCACACCTTTTCAACTGCCATTGAGCTGCAGGTGAAGAATTTAACAGCTTGCAGAGTGCTAATTAGAGCCCATTATAACTTGATTGACCTGCATTGGCAGTAGCACTCCTTGTGTCCTTGCAAGATGGAGAATTTGCTTTTTGCACAGTTCTGATTCACGTAACTCGGTTTCCTGACTATGGAAGCAGTGATAATTCAGAGGCAGCAATCAGAACTGGGCTGCGGAAATCAATGTTTAAAATGGAATTTTCCCTTGGTGAATAATAAGCAACAGATCCTGTTCAATACTTTCAGTGGCCCAAATGTTTTCACACCGACTTGCATGGGGATAGGGAACATTGAGCTTCATTATCTATCTTAGCTTCTTAATTAACAAAGTCAAAGAATCTAGGATAAACAAGATTTCTGTATTTGGCCTTCCTGGCTTTTGCTATTTACTATTTGCAAAAGAAATCAAGTATGTATATTGACAAGGTAAATGCTTTGTACTCAAGTGGCAAAATTAGCCTTTCTGAGTAAGTACATATTTCGGTGAAAAATGTTTCTTTTTGCTTCATTTGATTATTTTCTTGATGATCTGAGGGGATTTTCTTCTGTCTGGATAATTGAATATAGTACTGTTCTATATACCTGTCCTCTAACCTTCCCTCTACTACTCCCACGTTTCTGTTTGCTATTGCACAGAAAGATGTGTGAAAAGGCATTTCCATTTCATCCATTCTCTTCCCAAAAATAATTCTCCTATTTCCTCCATTTTTATTTTGCTAAAATATTTCTTACATTGAGATATAATTGATATATAAAATTAGTTTTGAGGTAAAACATAATGATTTGATATTTGTATATATTGTGAAATGATCACTATAATGATTCTAGTTAATATCCTTCACATCCTTCATACTAACTTATTAATAACATCTAGGTCTTTGGGCTAAATATTTGAGTAAATATCTAGAAATTAACACTAAAAAAATCCTAACATTTTTGAAACTCTCTGCAAACCTACCTATTTCAGTCTACTCTAAATTGCGCTTTTATAAACACTTTCCTTACAGACACTTTTCTTGTAACATTCATTGAGCACTTGCTTGTGCCTTCCCCACCAGACAAGATTTGAGAAGAGCAGAACCCCTGATGTTCTCATTCACCTTTCTCTCCACTATGCAGGAAAGTGCCAGGTACATGCTAGGTACAAATATATAAATACTAGGGGCCCAGTGCATGAATTTGTGCACCTTGAAAGGAACTGTGGGCCTTGAGGCTACAGTGGGCACAGGGGCGGGCTTGGCCCATCCTTCGTGCCCCCGCCCAGTCCCTCCCACCACGGCCCCTAATCCCTTCTCTGCCTGTAGCCTGCCTCCCGCTGCTGCCGCCCCCTTGTGCTGATGGTGCCAGCCCTGCTCGCACCCACTGATGGCGTGGATGACTGGGGCTGGCATCAGCAGCAGGTGTGGGTGGGGCCGGCACTGTCAGCAGATGCAAATGGTGGCTGCTGCCCTAATCGCCCCTCAGGAGCAGGGAGAGGTGGAGAAGCCCTCAGGGGCGATTGGGGCCTAGCGATCTGGGCCAGCGCGAGGCACTGGCAGTGGGTGCGACTGCTGGGCGGGACCGTCGCATGCGGGAGCAAAGAATTTTCAGTAACCACCAGAGGCTCACCCTGATGACAGCGACTGGCACCCCACCTTGGTCTGGTGCCCCCACTCAGCTGCTCCACCATCCCGCTGCAGCCAATGCCTGACATGTTCCACACTCTGTCACCTGCTGCCAACGCCCATGATGTTCCACACATGCCCCTTGTGGTCAACCCATATCATAGTGACTGGTTGTTCCATTGTTCCACCATTCAGTCTATTTGCATATTAGGGCTCTCTCTCTCTCTCTCTCTCTCTCTCTCCATATATATATATATATATATATACATACATACATATATATATATGTATATATATGTATGTGTATATATATACATATTCAGTCATTTAGCAAATATATATATGTATATATATATATATACATACATATATATATACATACATACATATATATGTATATATATGTATGTATATATATATACATATATATATATATATTTGCTAAATGACTGAATATGCAAATTGTGTTTCTTGCTGTCATCTTAATATTCTTTATTTCATCCAATCTACTTGCCAACTTCCACAAGTATAGCATTGAGTGGCACTGAGTGGCATTAAGTCCATTTATTATTAATTGCATTCAGTTCCATCAGTTAGTATCAGGCTCCTGTGAAGTTAAAGCAGAAGTTAACTTGGCATTTAGGGCAAAGAAAAAAAGAGACCCAAACAGGTGCAGTCAAATATATGCCATCTTCAGGTATTTTGCAATGTTTTCAGCTAATGCAATGTAAATATAGTTTTCCTTTCTCCATATATTTCAGATTGATGATGTACCTCTTTCTTAACATCTTTCCAGTGAAACCAGTTATTGTACAATTTATCTTATATTTGTCTGTTGCTTTTTAGAAGATTTAATTTATTTACTGTATATCTTGTAAATCTTTGTCAAAGGTTTGAAGCTTAAGTATAGATAGTTCATATGCTGTTTTGAGGATTAAATTAGATAATGGATACCAAAGTCTTTTAAAAATTATAAAACAGTATTTAAAGGTTAGTCATTAATAACTATTATTTTGTTATCTCTGCACAGACTCTAGTATAGGATGAACAATGGTTTGCATATTCTATTTATTGACCCAGCAGCAGTGTGATTAAGATTGTTTTACGTTTTTGGTATTGAATAATGAGTGATTCTTCTTGACAATTTGCTTGACTATCACTTCAACAGGCAGGTAAACTTTTTATTCAACTAGAAACGAACTCATGAGTTTCAATCCTCCACTATTCTCTCTGACATATCAGGCTGCATTCTATTGTATTTTACCACATACTGCTTCTCCCAAAGGACAAAAACTTAATTAAAGGGAAACACAAGCACCAGAGTATAAACTTGCACCAGTAAAGGAGTTAAAGTTGCATTTGCTTTGGTATGTAAAACAGAAGCATATACTTTGATGATAAGAAAGTTGTCCTACTGACTGGCGATTATGGATAACTAGCATTTGTCAGTAAATCTTCTATAGTATTCTCATTCTTGGGGAAACTCTCCCTTCATGACTCTCATATTTTCATGAGATACAGTTTGCAGCCAACCAGAGTTGTAGAGGTTTAGGCCAAGAGCAGGTTTTCTATTGTCCTTCTTTCAATTACTAAAGAATACAAAGGGGAATAAATGTGTGTTATTTCTCTCTCTTCAAATTTAAAGTAATACCTTTTTAAACATCAAAATAAAAAAGAAAGCAAGAAAATGATAAAAGTACATCATAAGGAATTATTTTGCTCAAACTTCCTTAATATTGTGATATTTCTCTATAATAAAAAATTATAATGAGCCCTAGCTGGTTTGGCTGAGTGATTACAGTGTCAGCCTATGGACTGGGGAGTCCTGGGTTTGATTCCAGTCAAGGGCACAAGCCCGGGTTGTGGGCTCGATCTCTAGTGGGAGGCATGTGGGAGGCAGCCACTCAATGATTCTCTCTCATTGATGTTTCTATCTGTCTCCCTCTCCCTTCCTCTATGAAATCAATAAAAATATATTTTTTAAAAATTATAATGACAAGAAGATACAATTATCTAACCTCCTTTCCCTGTTTAATCAGGCTTTGTCTTGACTGTGATCTTACAAAGCACACCAGAGTACTATTTCCATTGAATGTCTTTCTCCTTTGGTTTCCCATTTGTTTATCAGTGAACTCATTGTTTCAGCTTGTCAAAGTTGTACTTAAAGATTTTATCATTCTCCTTTCTTCCAGAAAGATGTCAAGCAGATTACACACAAAATACTCAGAAAGAGAAAGATGCACATTTTTTAAAACTTATTTTACTAACGTTGAAGCTCTTTTAGTGTCTGAGGTTACAGGGATAAAATTATAAGGCTATAATATTCTAAATTCTACTAACCTGCAATGAGAGGGTTAATTCAACTTCTGAAAGTGCCCAACTTGTTTCCATGGAGTAATTTATATTCTGGGAGTAGTGGACTAAATTAAAGCAAAAAAGAAAAAATAATTCTAAAAAGCAGTAAAGATAATGCATTTTATTTAATTGTGTGTGTTTTCATTCAACACTTAATACAGAAGTATTATACAGTAGGAATTCCTTACTTCACTAAGGATTTCCATATTAAATATACCCCTGGTCATTTTTGTCTCACCTCTTTTTAGTTATACTGTTTTTAAAATTGCCAGGGTGTTGTGTGTGTGTGTGTTTTGTTTTGTTTTCGGTTTTGTTTGTTTTTGCCTTCTTTTCATTTACCTTAAATTTTGTTCTACCTAAATTTGACTCTCCTTGAAATCTTACCATCTATTTTTTTCTGCCTTACTCTCATAATTTTTGTCACAGCATTCCATAATTTTTCAAATTTTTATTTTCTTACATTTATTCTCCCTCTCATAGCTTTCTCAGTATCAGTCCCCAATGTTCAAATAATTAACCTTGATATTACTGAATTTTAAGTCACATCTAATGTGGTAACTTACTTATCTTTCCACACAATTCTTCTAATAGCATTTTATCATTATTACCCACACTGCTAATTATTTCAGGTATCTCAAAGACAGGATTTGAATTTTAAGGTAGTTCAAATATGTAAAATTCTTGGTCTAAATTTTATTCTGGTAAGCCTATATGTCAGTCAGGGTTCAGCCAGAGAAACAGAACTAGTAAGAAATAGATTACTATAGATAGGAAATTAGATAGGTAGATAGATGATAGAGATTTATTACAAGAGTAGATTTAGCATGTGTAGATGAGCTAAGGAAGCCTGAAGTCTGTAGGGCAGGCAGTTGGGACAGTTCCCACAAACAGACAGTAGAAAAGGAAAGAGAGCAGGCAGAATTGTTGCCGGTGGAAATAGGGCTCTTCCATAGAGTAAGGAGAAAGCATTTCCGGGACCCACACAGGGGAGGCTGAAGTGTAGTGGAGAGATTTTTTGAAGCTGGAGCAAATACAAAGGATTGCCTCCAGGTGTTTGGTGCCTCATCCATGACCAGGTGGCTCAGCTCCCTCCTGCTGTGGAGGAAGCCCAGTCTTGTCTTCACCAAGCCCAGAAGGGTCCAGAGATGTTGTGGCATTACTTGGCGCTGGCGAGGCATCCGAAGCTGTGGTAGTTCAGGTGAGTCCATGCCCAAGCTTAGTCCAGCTCAGTCTCCATCCCCATGCAGCTAGCCTAGCCTCTGCTCCGCTGTGCTCTACCCCGTGCTGCAGTGCTGCACCCAGGCCCGTGCTTGGGCCCAAGTGGCTGCTAAGGAGAGAAAATGCATGCCAACGGGCAGCAGGCGAACACGTGCTCCTGAGACAGGCCTTCGTTATATCTCCTTGGGTTTAGGGAAGGGTACACCTTATTTCAAAGGAACTAATCTCTTTCCTGGCTCTTTGGGGGGTCCTCTCCTATCCAATCCCTTTGCTAGATCTTCTGGTGGGGGGGGGGGGGGGGAAGGGAGGGGAGGGGTATGTGCCTCTTATCCAATCACATGCTTCTCCAGGCTAGACTCCTCCCTTTCTCCCCTTTATGCTCACCATCCTGGCTCCTCCTGAGTTTGCATCCAGCGCAGGACTTGCACCTTTGCTGGTTCTTCCTTCCCAGGAAATCTGTGGGGAGATTGATTGGAAAGCCAGTCCTTTCTCCCTATGTGGGGGCGGGGGCAGGAGAGAGGGAGAGGGGTGTTACTCCCGTTGGTGTGGATTTGGCTGTCCTTGGCTGTGTCTGAAGCTGTCACTTCCAGACCTAAGCCTGTGAGTATCTCTTCCAGGCCCAGCCACTCCAGCTCCCTTCCCTTGGAACAGAATGGAATTCCCAGAGCCGGAGCTAAAGCTTGGAGTCCAGGCTCAGGGAAGCACAAACACCTTTTCTAAAGGACTTCACTTTATTGGAACACTGGTCTAGCAGTAAAAAAGCCATGCCAGATAGGAATCATGTAGGAAAATAAAAATTAGAGGACAAATGATGGGATATTATATCAAAAAATAAAGGGAGAGAAGCTCAGAATGAAGAAATCCCAAAATCCAACCCACTCTTTTAATCAACTTAGTCAATGGATTAGGATCTTTCATTACATCTACAAAAGCCCTCCATAGTAGTGCCTAGGTTAGTATGTAACTGAATACCTGGGTCTGTACGCTACCAAATGGCTGTTGCTTCCTTTCTGTCCTTCAGCCCCTCTGAGAGAATATCCTTCTTAGTCTGCCCTGGCTGGAAACAATATACCCGGAAGCAAATTCTGAGGACTGTCCTTCAGCCAGACCAAGAAGACACATCTCAAAGCCATCACAGTCTATAGGAATAGGTTTGACCATGTGATACTTTGTAGCTTACTGAAAGTGTTTGGTGCTTTGTGATTTATCCTTAGCAATCCAATGTTCATAAAAGTGATGAAAAAAATGGTGATTTATTTATTCTAACTAATATTTATTTAATAAGTACTTAGTCTGTAAGGTATTATTTTAACACAGTAGGCATATTAATCCAATCTTTATAGTAACCTTATGAAAGAAGGTACTATTATTATCCCCATTTTCATATAGGGATACTGTGGCATAGGTAGGTTAAGTAATTTGCCCAAGGTCACACAGCTTGTTGTTTTTCAACAGAGAATCTAGCTGTAGTGTCCATAATCTTTACCACAATGCTAATGCACCAAAAATCTGGAATTTTTAAGTTTTGTCACACAAAAAATGTAAATATCCAAACTCAGCTCTAATTCTTGGGACTGTAGTACTTATTCAGCTTATTGCTTATATAATAAAATGTCCAATTAGGATAAAAACTCGTCTTTACTTTTCTACTCAGCACCTTTTCTTTTTCAAACTATGGACTATTCTATTTTGTCACCTATCTGAACACAGTGAGCCTATTTGGTTAGGGATATGCTTTCTCAAAGACCAGGACAAGCCTGTCACATTTCCGGTCTCCAAGACATGCACAGCTCACATGCCCCTGACTCAGACCTGGCTCCCTGCAGGGTATAGAGCACTTCGTATGACATAAAGTCCATCATGACAGAGCTAGATGCAAACTGGCAATGAGGGAGGCATCAATAAACTAAGGGATTTTAGTGAAACCACTTACTGTAAGTGCGACGGACTTGGATGAGGTAGGTGACAGTGTAAAATACTTTGAAAAATCACTGGTTCCCACTGTTTTATCTCACTCACACTGGAGTTATTCTTGAAAATAAAAGTACTTGGTGAGGCCAAGGATTTCCTTCCACAAGGCTTGGGGCTATTAAGAAATTGAAAAATGGGGATGTCATTAGGCAGAAACTCAAAGTACAGGGATCAGTCCAATCACTGTATATCATATTACCAGGATATACAACAATTACTCTAATCCTTAGCACATCAATTAACAACCAACCTATGTTTTTTTTTCCCATGGGAGCAATATTCACAGTTGATATCTTAGTTCTTAGAGAGTAAAAAGCTTGCCATAAAATAGATGTTAGGGGCTTCTTATGGAATAATGGAAAAATGGAAATTAGTGTCAAAATGATGTCATGGCTTCAAAACATTGTTGGTACAAGCGCCTGACAGGCATCCTTGACACACTCTATAATGACATAGTAAGAAAGCAAAAATAATGTGACAATGACTTTCTATAGGACATATGAAGAATGACTGTATGGTGCTGCACTCCATATGCTGATCTCAAGTAGAAGATGCATTTCCTCTGTAAGACATCAATATTTATGAGATTTATTGATTATCTTGTCATGTTTAAAATATGTGCTTAACAGTATATTTAAGGGTCAATTGGAGTCACAGAGACACATATGGGAGTGCAGCAGCATCTACAAGCAAGACAGGAGAGAGATGTGACATTCTTTGTCAGTTCCTATTAGTTCAAAGCAAATTGTCTCTTTCTCTAAGGAAATAAGTCGTCACATATTTACAATAATTCTCACAGAGAAAACATCAGGTCAAGAGGTTTTTACAGGCAAGATTAACTAAAAATATTTAAAAAAACAATACTATTAATTTCATATAAACTCTTCTAGTAACCCTATCCTTTAAGATTATTAATATTGTATTACTTGGGAATAGCCTGGCTTATTGCTAACTTAGTCACTGTCTGAAACATCAACTTATATCATTTTAGAGCTGGAAGAAACTTTAGCAGTCATCTAACTCAACTCCTCAGAAATGAAGGGCTTACTCAATATCATAGAGCTAGTTAGTGGTAGAAATGGTTCTAGTATTTCTAACAACTAGTTATGCCAAATCAAATCCATTAGGACTACATTTGATGCAAGTATTGCATTATCTACCAAGAAGTCCGGAAGTAGGCAGTTCTACACTGGATGCAGGTCATTAACACACTTGAGGACCCAAGCCCTTCCAGCTTTCCTATGTTAACATGAAGCTCTAGACCTTCTAATAGAAAGAAGGCTGCTGCCCTTTCAGTTATCATGTCTGTATTCTACAGACAGCAAGAAGGAAGAAGGAAATGGGCTGAACTGGTGGTGTCAACTTTTTGTCAGATTTCAGTCATATGGCCTCCTCTGGTTTCGATGGAAAACTTTCATCTTTTCAAGCCTGTGATAGAGACAACAGGACAGAAGAGGATTTAAAATGGAGGTGGGGGTAATCAACTAATAGTGTCTGCCATACTTCCTGCTAGGACTAAATTGTGTGTCCTCCCCGCCCCCCCCCACCCCACCACCCAAATTCGTATGTTGAAATGCTAAACTCCCATGTGACTGTATTGGAGATAGTGCTTTTAAGAAGAGGTTTAAGGTTCAATGAAGCCATAAGGGTGAGCCCTGGTCCAATAGAACTGCTGCCCTTGTAAGAAAAGGAAGGGGCACTAGAACTCTTCCTGCCATGTAAGGACACAGTGAGAAGGAAGCTGTTTGCAAGCCAGGAATCAAAGCATATCACAACCTTGAGCTTGGACTTTTTAGCCTCCAGAACTATGGGAAAATAATTTTTATCATAAAATAAAAACTCAATCTAAGGTATTTTGTCATGGCAGCCCAGCACACACAGATCTGGGCATTCACTTAATCATTAACAAGAATTTATGTTGAAATCATTGTGATGAATTCTAGGATTGAGATGAACAAGACACAGGCCTGTCTAGTGGGCATGTAACAGGACAAATAATCAACAATAGTGACTGTGTGATAACTGTCCTCACAGGTAATTACAGCTTGTTATTGATACACAAGGGGAGTAAACAGAATCTTTACCTAACATCCCAGCAGCACAGCCTCAAAGAAGGCTTATAAGAGTGGTTGACTTCTGAACAGACTAGTTACTTAACCTCTCTAAACTTCATTGTGGAAATGAAGATAAAAATTAAATCAACTGCAAATATTTGTTGTCAATTTAATGAGATACACCATATAAACGAAATAATGAGATCTACTGTAATACTGACATTTGGTAAATGTACGAAAAATTATAATCACACCAACTAAATCAGAGGTCAGCAGACTTTTTTCTGAAAATAAGACAGGCATTACAAGCCATATTGTCTCTGTGGTCACTAATCACCTCAGCTATTGTAGTGTGAAGTCAGCCATAGACAATGTATAAACAAATTAGCATGCTGTATTTCAAAAACTTTATTTACAAAAACAGATGATGGGCCAGATTTGACAGTGTAGTATCACAGAGGCATAAGTACAAGTAATATTATGCATTATTTTGAGAGATTTCTTTGTATTTGTCTTAGAAATGTATATTACCTCATCAACAAACAAAAGGCAAAATAATGAATTTTGGAAAATATTTGCAAATCATATATCTGATAAGAGGTTAATATGCAAAATATATAAAGAACTCATAAAACTCAACAAAAACTCCAATTAAAAACTAGTCAGAGGATCTGAATAGACTCTTTTCCATATAAGAGATATGGATGGCTAATAGGTTCATGAAAAGATGGTCAACATCGCTAATCATCAGGGAATTTCAAATCCAAACTACAATGAGATATCACCTATTAGAATGGCTATTTTCAAAAATATAAGAAACAACAAGTGTTGGTGAAGATATGAAAAGGGAACCCCTGTGCACTGTTGATGGGAATGTAAATTGGTGCAGACATTATGGAAAATGGTTTGAAGTTCCTAAAGAAATTAAAAATAGAACTATCATGTGTTCCAGCAATTTTAATTATCAGTATTTATAAGAAAACACTAATTTGAAAATACACTGAGTGGCCAGATTATTATGATCTCTGAACGCATAATAATCTGCCTACTCAGTGTGTGTGTGTGTGTGTGTGTGTGTGTGTGTGTGTGCGTGTGTGCGTGGCCCAGTGCATGAATTCGTGCATGGGTGGGATGGGGTCCAGGCAGCCTGGTCAGGGGGAAGTGACATGGGCGGTTGGCCAGCCTGCCTGCTGGTCGAACTCCTGGTTGAGGGGACAATTTGCATATTAGCCTTTTATTATATAGGATATACACTGAGTGGCCAGATTATTATGCATTCAGAGATCATAATAATCTGGCCACTCAGAGTATATATGTACACCCCCTGTTCATTGCAGCATTATTTACGATAGTTAAGACATGGAAACAACCTAAATGTCCAGCAATGGATGGATGGACAAAGAAAATGTGTCCTATATATACTATTAACCATTTTAAAAAAGGAATAAAACCTACCATTTGTAACCACATGATGGACCTTGAGGGCATTTTGGTATGTGAAATGTGTCATACAGGAAAATAATAAATACCATTTGACCTCATTTACATGTGGAATCTAAAAAATGAAAGTGAAAAAAATAAGAAATAAAAAATGAGCTTATGTTATAAAGAACAGATTGGTAGTTGCCTAAGGCAGGAGTTGAGATAGGTAAAATTGGTTAAAGGCGCCAAAGTATGAAAGAGAGAGAGAGAGAGAATTGTACCTTTGCCTTTGCTTTAAAGTTAGGAATGTATATAGTCATGTGGTTATTTCTGGCACACACATGGGCCACACCTGTGAATGGTCAACTCCTCAAATGCTTCCTCCTCTGAATTTATGTCTTCAGACAAGCCAAGGCTTAGCAGCAGACCTCCAGTTAAATGAGCCTGGTTTTTTCCCAGTTAAATCCTTGTGTTTTCACTCACAAAATAAATCCTAGTTCCTGTCTCAAAAGTTCAAGCACTAGCAGGGTGAAGGTGGGGTAAGGGACCTTTAAAAAGTGTAATTTACTCTTAAGTGTGTTTCAACTGAGTGCTGGGCACTCTCATAGGCACTCGTGAAACCAAGAGTAAGACACAAGCCCAGGCCTCAGGAGCTGCCAGCCCCCCATGGGTTCAGGGGGCTGCACTGGTTGTTCTCTAGTGACAGAGCAAAATGTTTTGTCCAGTTTCTTAAGAAATCATTGAAACTTTCCTCAAGAGCCCCTGGCTAAAAGCAGTGGCGATTTCACTCTCCTCTTCGATGACAAAGGTTGAAGGAGGCTTTTAGTGGTGGGCTATAATTTCATCATAATTCAAATGTTGCCCATTCAATTTTCAGTCTCATAACTCCACAGTCCTTTCCCTTCAATTAACAAAATAAATCATTGGAAACCCAAAGCTGACAACTGAAAATTTCCAACTTGTATAACCCATCTCTTTCCAGAGGGAACCTTGATATACTCTGCACAAATTTTAAGCTTGTCTCCCCCAGTCCTTTGCCAAAGTGTGTGGGGTATTTTTTGTTTGTTTTTGTTTTTGACAGACTGAAGAACTGTGGACAAAGTAAAATGGTGGGGAGAGACCTTGAGGAAGAATATTATCTTGGGAGAAAAGTAGCCTAGGGATTCACCTCGCTTTCTTTTATACAGAAATAAAACACCAGCGCTGGGCTTGTGTTCACAAGCAGCCCAGATGCTCCGGCTCTTTTTCCTTTTGATGTATATGTGTGTCTGAAAGCTTCTTTTTCTTTGTTCCAGTGATTGAGGGAGTTTGGTCCTTTTAGGATAAAGCATTTGCTTTCATTTCCCTTATTGAAACGGATATTTATCCCATAGAGAATTGTCCATATCTGTCTGTGGATTCTCCCTTCTCTGTTCACACACCTCCTGGTTGTATCTGTTTTCTCTCCTTTACCAGAAGTTCGCATGGCACACTTCCAATTCTGTTTATCCACTCCAGCTAATTGACAGTCACATAAGTGCAAGTAATGTGAGGTATTATTGTGAGAGATTTCTGTTTGCCTCTTTAATTAAGCAGTTGTTCACAGGTGCATACAGTTACAACTAAATTAATTGATAGCTTTATATCACACTTCTTGAGCCCACTGCTATTAGCTGTTTGCAAACACAACTATTAGATTTGTCTTATCTTGTACTTGGAGAGTACTTCTCATTTTCTTCTGACAGAGGATAGGACAGCTTGCCCTAAATGGCAGAAAAATCTATCGAAGCAGCAAAGATCATTTTACTAAGAAGTAAAAAAAGTGAAATAGTTATTTATGGAACATTTTATCACTGCTGAGAAGTACAATAGAAGCTCTTTATGTTTATGGTTGCACTGCAAGTTTCCTGAATGTCAAAAATCATTGCTATCCAAACCAAATAGCTTCCTGTGAAGGCTATGTGTGTGTCTTTCAGTACTGAGGAGCTACACACACTTGCACCAGGCAACTGGCATTTCCTGGGATTAAATGTTATTAGTAGTAATTTTTCATTATTTTCTGCATTGTTCGGAGTACCAACAAGGCACCTTTCCTTTCTTAGTTCAAGTGGGGCTTTCCTCCAAGGAGAAATATAAACAGATGTACTGCTATTATATCTCTTTCTTGCTAAAAAGAGCAGGAGGTTGGCATTGGAAAGTATCCCATTCTCATTGCCCCTTGTACAAGCAGCTTAGTAAGAACATTTCAAAGCAGACTCTGAGTAAAACTTCCTGAAGTTGAGCCCTGCCCTGTTATTTATTACCTGTGTGTCATGGGCAAGTTATTTAACTTCTCTCTTCCTTCACTTACTTATGGGTGGATGGGGATAGCTAAGTAAGTACCTAATTGAAATGTAACAATTAAATGGGTTAAAGCAGTTAAGTCCTGGGAAGGTAGATGCGAAATAAATTGTACCTACTATTTAGTAGAGTATGCAATTTAAGCAGTTTATTTAAATGTTTGCAATCTCAGTTTTCTAGTTGTAACTTCTGGATATGCATACTAACTACTTTTTTTTAATTGTATAAAAAGTATAGGCATGTTACTATTTTGTTATCTGAAGGCTCTCCAACTTTCAGACTCATACACATGATGTTTGCAAGAATACAGCAGTTATTTTAACAATATTGTTGCTTTCTAGTCATGTGTCCCCTTTTATTATTTCTACTCTCCATCTGCTTTCCTGCCTGTGGATTATTTCAGTCCTCTAATAAGGCAGGTGGTGAAACATGTGAAAAACAAAGGACTCACCAAGTATGTGGAGTGGGTGTCTCTCCATCTTCAAAGGTTTAATAGCCCCAAAGGCCCTGCTTACTAACAAATTACTTGTCCTATAGCCACTTTATGACAAAATCCAGAGAAAACCAAATTAAAATATATATGTAACCCTTAGGAGAAATTCTACTTGCACACTTGAATTAGTGACACCTTGAGGTAGATTGTGATATTAGATTAGAACATCCTCACTTAGAGAAAAGCAGAGTGTTGATGAAATATGGTGTCAAATACAAAGGATTAGATCAGGAATGGAGAAGACTTGTTTAGTAAGCCTTTAGGATGATGAAGTGTTTAACTCTGACCACAGTGGCCCAGTAAGCACCCAGGAGCAGATTTAATCTGGTGTGTGCGTGTGCGTGTGTGTGTGTGTGTGTGTGTGTCTAGAAGCACATGTAGGCAGAGATCAGCATAAAATCCTAGTTGAGATGGAAACACAAAAGATCATACTAAAAACACTAAATCTGTCATCAGCTCAAAAGAATAAATTTAGAGTCTGGAGTGAAGATGAAATCTAAAAGGTCAGGAGCTTTGCAAACTCAGGAGTGGACTTAGATGTACGGAATAGGGTAAAAATGAGGTGACATAACATAGAACTGGCTGAGCACAAGCCAGGATGGTGCACAGAGCTCCTCTGACTGGTGCAGTCTGCACACACACACACACACACACACACACACACACACACAAGATGCATGAATGGGACTGAATGGGTAAGAGAGTGTGGATGCACACAAAATTGATATAAGTATTTTGCTTTTGTAAATTTTGCATTCAGCACAAGTTACATTTTTCTCCTTGATTTTGATTCTAGATTTGTGAATTTATGGGAGAGAATGAGAGGCATAAGGGAGTTGATTAAAGTAGCAAATATGCTACTGCTTTTGCAAGCACAGATTAAGTAGGAAATAGAACTTTGGATGTACCAAATTTGAGGCTGATTAAGATTTAAGATAGTGCGATTCAGAACCAAGATGGTGGCATAGGTAAACACCTAAACTTGCTGCCGAACACAACCATATCAAAACTACAACAAAAAGTCAAAACGAATATCATCCAGAACCACAGAAAGGCTGGCTGAGTGGAAATCCTACAACTAGAAGGAAAGAGAAAAGCGCATTGAGTCCAGTAGAAGATGCAGAAGTGAAGTGTGGAGGTATGGAGTGCACGTGAAAGGGCCTGGTAACTGAGTACTCTGTTCTTTTTTTTCAATTGGGAGGGAGATACAAGCTCCCAACTGCTTGGAACTCCAGTTCTGGGTGAGACTCTGGGGACCCAGATTCATACGGGGAGGAACTACACTGTTTGGCATCAGGCCAGAGTGTGAGGGTGGCTTTCTCTCACAGGTGCTTGTAGCAATCATTGTTCCAGCATGGTGCTGCAGGACACAGAGAACCAGGGGCCTCTTTGGGGCAGGGCTGACTGGCAGCCATTGTTGTTTACTCCACCCTGGTGATTCCCTGAGACTCCGCCCCACCCAATTTACAACCCCACCCAAACTATGCACAGAGGCTTTTACATATGAATGGCCTGGCCTTTTGCAATCTAAAACCTAACATACTGCAGCTGGGTCAGAGAGCCTCAGAGCCTCCAAAACAAGCCCCAAGGCTTGACAGCAGCTTGCATTGCTTCACAGCTGGGCCTCATCTGGGGACCTCCAAACCACAAACAAAGAGGAGGAATCTACAGATTTCTCTATAGCTCCTGCTGGGTGGCTTCAAGCAGTGGCTGACTTTACATCTCCGTGGAGATCCAAGAACCAGTGTACCCAGTGGTCAGTATGAGACCATCCAGACTAAAACTCTTCACATCTATAAGAGACACATTCAGGGGGCAGACTCAGTGAGTGCCAAAGGCCCACTGAAGCAAGTCCTGCCCCATAAGGGTGTCTCCAGCACAGAAGTTCTCCCATTGTAGACACAACTGATCCTCACAGCCAATTGGCCTAGAGGTCAGTTCCTCCCAGAGATACCAACACAAGCAAGGTTTAACTACAACAAAGTGGTGCATCAAGAGTGTCTACCTCAGGTAATTGTGGAGGCTGAGCCACTGGGCCCTATAGGACACATAGCACACAAAGCCACTCTATCAACACAGGGAAACAACCAGAATGCAGAGACAAAGAAACAGGTCACAAATGAAAGAAATGGAAGAAAGAAAACTACTGGATATAGAGTTCAAAACCACGGTTATATAGTTACTCAAGAATCTTCTATAAACCTCTGAGAAATATAGTGAGACTGTCAAGGATATGAAAAAGGACCAATTAGAAATTAAGCATACACTGACTGAAACAAAGAATAATATACAGAGATCCAACAGCAGACTAGAGGATCCCAAGAATCAAGTCAAAGATTTGAAATATGAAGAAGCAAAAAACACCAAACCAGAAAAGAAAAAAGAAAAAATAATCCAAATATATGAAGATAGTGTAAGGAGCCTCTGAGACAACTTCATGTGTACCAACATCTGAATTATAAGGGTACCAGAAGAAGAGAGAGAGCAAGATATTGAAAACCTATTTGAAGAAATAATGACAGAAAACTTCCCCTACCTGGTGAAAGAAATAGACTTACAAGTCCAAGAAGTGCAGAGAACCCCAAACAAAAGGAATCCAAAGAGGACCACACCAAGACACATCATAATTAAAATGCCAAGGGCAAAAGACAAAGAGAGAACCTTAAAAGCAGCAAGAGAAAAACAGTTAATTACCTACAAGGGAGCACCCATACGATTGTCAGCTGATTTCTCAACAGAACTATGCAGGCCAGAAGGGAGTGGCAAGAAATATTCAAAGTGATGAATAGCAAGAACCTACAACCAAGATTACTCTACCCAGCAAAGCTATCATTTAGAATTGAAGGTCAGATAAAGATCTTCACAGATAAGAAAAAGCTAAAGGAGTTCATCACCACCAAACCAGTATTATTTGAAATGCTGAAGGGTACTCTTTAAGAAGAGGAAGAAGAAGAAAAAGGTAAAAATAAAAATTATGAACAACAAAGAGACAACACATCCATATCTATCAATAAGTGAATCTAAAAATCAAATGAGAGGAGAATCCAAGATGGCGGCGTAGGTAAACACCTAAATTGCTGCCTCGCGCAACAATTTCAAAAATTCAACTAAAAGACAAAACGTCTATCACCCAGAACCACGGGAAAGCTGGCTGAGTGGAAGTTATACAACTAGAAGGAAAGAGAAAAGAGCATTGAGACGTGCACGAGCCCTGAAAAGCTGAGGTACGGAGGCACGTGATCTGGGCTGGCAGCGGGCGTTGCTTTTTTCAACCCAAAGGGAGACAAGCCCCAGACTACTCTGAAATCCAGTTTCTGGGGAGACGCGGGGGACCCAAACTCCTACGGAGAGAAGCTGGACTGTCTGCCAGTGAAGGTGGCTTGCTTGCAGAGCTGCATGCAGGAATAATTGTTTACGGCACTGGAGCACGGGACTCTGGGACGCCGTCGGGGACACAGAGCCGGCTAACTAGCAGCCATTGCTGTTTGCCACGCCCTAGCCTAGTGACACCCTGAGACCCCGCACTGCACAACCTACAAACCCACCCAAGCTCCAAGCAGCGGCTTTAGCATAAGAAAGCCCTGCCCTATCGCAGCTTAACCTAGCAAACTTGCAGCCCGGGTCAGACAGCTCCAAAACCTCCAAATCCCAAGCAAAGAGGAGAAAACTGTAGCTCTCACTGTAGCTCCTGCTGGGTGGCCTCAGACAGTAGCTGACCTGCGCCCCATTGGAGATCCAGAAGCCAGTGTACCTAGTGGTCAGAGTGAGACACCAGATTTCAACTCCTCACATCCATAAGTGACACATTCAAGAGGCAGACTCAGTGAGCACCAAAGCCCCACTGAAACAAGTCCTGCCCCATAAGTGTGTCTTCAGCGCAGCAGTTCTTCCATTATAGACACAGTGAGTGCTCACAGCTAATTGGCCTGGAGGTCAATTCCTCCCAGTATACCAACAGCAATTAAGGCTTAACTGCACCAAGACTTTGCACTCAGCCCACAAAGGGGTGTACCAAGAGCGTCCACATCAGGTGATTGGGGAGGCTGAGCTACTGCCCCCTATAGGTCACCTACCACACAAAGCTACTCCATCAACACAGGGAAGCAGCCAAAATGTGGAGACAAAGAAACATGTCACGAATGAAAGAAACGGAGGAAAGCAAACTACTGGATGACATAGAGTTCAGAACCACATTTATAAGGTTACTCAAGAATCTTCTTAAAACCGCTGAGAAACTTGATGAGACCTTCAAGGAGCTTAATGAGAATGCCAAAAAAATGGAAAAGGATCAGTCAGAAATGAAGCATACACTGTCTGAAATAAAGAATATACAGAAACTCAACTGTAGATCAACGTACCCCAAGAATCAAACCAAAGATCTGAAATATGTGGAAACAAAAAACATCCAACCAGAAAAACAAAAAGAAAAAAGAATCCAAAAATATGAAGATAGTGTAAGGAGCCTCTGGGACAACTTTAAGCGAACCAACATCCGAATTTTTGGGGTGCCAGACGAAGGGAGAGAGCAAAATATTGAAAACCTATTAGAAGAAATAATGACAGAAAACTTTCCCTACCTGGTGAAAGAAATAGATGTACAAGTCCAGGAAGCGCACAGAACCCCATACAAGAGGAATCGAAAGAGGACCACACCAAGACACATCATAATTAAAATGCCAAGGGCAAAAGACAAAGAGAGAATATTAAAAGCAGCAAGAGAAAAACAGTTAATTACCTACAAGGGAGTACCCATACGACTGTCAGCTGATTTCTCAACAGAAACTATGCAGGCCAGAAGGGAGTGGCAAGAAATATTCAAAGTGATGAACAGCAAGAACCTACAACCAAGATTACTCTACCCAGCAAAGCTATCATTCAGAGTTGAAGGTCAGATAAAGAGCTTCACAGACAAGAAAAAGCTAAAGGAGTTCATCACCACCGAACCAGGATTACATGAAATGCTGAAGGGTATCCTTTAAGAAGAGGAAGAAGAAGAAAAAGGTAAAGATAAAAAATTATGAACAACAAAATGACATCAAATACATACCTACCAACAAGTGAATCTAAAAATCAAGTGAATAAAAAATCTGAAGAACAGAATGGACTGGTGAATATAATAGAATCAGGGACATAGAAAGGGAGTGGACTGACGATTCCCAGGGGAAGCAGGTGTGAGGGGTGCGGGAAGAGATTGGACAAAAATCTTATTCCTATGGATGAAGACAGTGGCGGGGGATAAGGGCATGGGGTGGGGTGGGGAATCAGGTGGAGGGGAGCTATAGGGGGGAAAATAGAGGAACACCTGTAATAATCTGAACAATAAAGATTTATTTAAAAAATAAAAAAATAAAAAAATAAAAATCAAATGAATAAAAAATCTGATGAACAGAATAAACTGGTGAATATAATAGAATCAGGGGCATAGAAAGGGAGTGGACTGACAATTCTCAGGGGGAAAAGGGTATGGGGGGTGCAGAAAGAGACTGGACAAAAATCATGCACCTATGAATGAGGACAGTGGCAGTGGGTAAGGGCAGAGGATGGGGTGGGAACGGGGTAGAGGGGAGCTATGGGGGGTGGGGGGAAGAGGAACAACTATAATAATCTGAACAATAAAAATTTATTTTAAGAAAAGATTTAAGATAGTGGCCTGTAAGTGCCAGAATCTTGTATTCTTGGATAAGTTCCATTTGGAACCAGACACTTGTTAGTTCTATGCAGACCTCTTTCCTTTAGGACCATCCAAGTCCTAGACCCTCATGTCCTCCACACACAAGCATGAATCTTCTTTCCAACTCCTATTCCCTTTATGATATGCTCTGCCTCTCTTGTACTTATTACCTATATCAATTCTTTTGCTGTTTCCACTGAAAAACCCCTCTAGTCTAAAGATTTATTTTCAAAATACTTTTTCATCTTCTTGCACATAAAACTTGCCCATTTCATGGGCCAGTCTTTGCACTTAAAACACTTTCATTGTCCTTGTTAGTACTTCCCAGGCATTCAGTGATCAGCAGTGGTCTTCCACTCTACCTGTCATTGCCATCATAAGTAATTTCAGTTTCCTGCATAACAATGCCAAAGCCATAGCCCCAGTTTTTCTTGACCCTCTAAGGACCTTCAGCTCTACTCTTTGTCAATAATCCAATTCTATGCTCACATTTAGGAATTTGACCACAGAGGAAATAGCCTCATTCATTAAGTCTTGAATTCTTTGTTTACTTTGTTGACCTTAGACAAATAGATATTTCTGCAGCAAAATGAGTTTATTCAAGAACAACAGCGAATTGCAATTTGGAACATACATTCTAATGAATCATGTGCAAGTCCAGACAACAAAGGAGAGGAATGTTCTTTTATAGAATAAAAGATTTCTTAGGGGTTCTTGTTAACAAAGAATCCGTTGGAAAAAACTGGGAGTTTGAAGTTCAGTGGCTTTTCATTGGCTGAGTTGTAATAGTCTCTCATTGTCAAATGGTTGCAAGTAAGAAGATCTTCTTTCTTCCTGCTGGAATAGTAGAGTATAAAACATCTTTCTGTTGGAGATGGAAGGTACATCTTTTCCTGTTTGGGGTAACTGACCAATGGCTGGTAGAGCATGAGAGCTATACCTACAGACACTTCCACTCCAGTTTAAATGAGATTTCTCCTTATTAATCCTCACACTTTCATATTCAGTTATGAAAATATTTTACTTAGAATTTACTTACTTAAATATTATCAGATTACTACAGCATATGAAACAGAATGGGATAAAGAAGAAAACAGGAAATGAACTAAAAAAAATAAATGAAAATAAAATAAAGCCAGTAGCAAGATAAGTAGACAAGAATATATACCAAAAATTCTAGTTGCTAGAGGTGAACTGATTCCCAAAACAAAGAGGGAAATTTGAGCACAGTTCCTATAAAGGAAACACAATTTCTGTAAGGGAAGCACAGCGTTATTTGATCTTCTTTGTGTGTGATAGAAGTGAAAATGTCCTCACAATCCCTAGGGTTAGCCGTGCTAATGATTGTTGTTTCTTATTATGTTTTTTATTATATCCCCTAATGATGTCAGTGCCATTCTCTTGAGAATATGCAGTAAAAGCAATCATTATCCCAAAACAATGTGTTATAAATATGCAGCTGGACTGACCCCAGAATAAAATTGAGAAAGCCTAGAATAATCTGTGGATCATATATCTCTCATGAATATTATTTATTGAAATGACTCCTTGAGAAGATTTGGACACTAGAGAGTTCAAGGTTAATATTGTTTGACAAAAAGAGAGAGAGAGAGAGAAATATGAGAACTCTTTGTTGCAGTTTGAAGTGGAGTTATATGCTTGACACTTGACTAACAGAAGATAGGCTTGAAATATATTTTTTGAACGCTAGCCATGCCACCTTTGCTTGGAGGAAGGCCAAAGGAGTGACTATGAGGAGGGTTAAGATCTTCTCAAAAAAATATTTCTATCTCTTCTTCAACAAATAGACATATAGCTTAGATGATTGCCCAGGACATAGTTACTAATTCCCCACACCCACCCTCTCCCACTGTGGTCATAAAACATCTCACCCAAAGTATCTATAAAACATATCTCATTTTAAACAATGTAACTCCTAGTGAACCTCAAGATAGATTAATTGGCAAAATGTTTCCATAGATAACTGAATGATTTGACCTGTTACAGAGAAGTGTTGGGTATAAGCCAATAACTGTTGGAGGACATCTGCCAAAACTTATGATTTGA
Organism: Corynorhinus townsendii; assembly: GCA_026230045.1. NCBI lineage: Eukaryota > Metazoa > Chordata > Mammalia > Chiroptera > Vespertilionidae > Corynorhinus > Corynorhinus townsendii. The sequence goes on along the minus strand of JAPDVU010000003.1, from coordinate 65,542,870 downwards.
CTTTTGAATAGTTGATCTTATGCCACTATTTCTGACAATAATTAAAAGGCAGGATCAATTATGTGTTGAGGTCATTTCTAGTACATGACAATCAAACTATTTCATCAATGTAGAAAATAACACATCCCTCCAACCTCTCATTCTTAATATCAGGGTGGTTTGTAGATATCTCAACCAAAACAGATTCAAGTCACTAAATTACAAAGGAAAGAATCTAAATCATGTTGTTTTTATTTCATTTGAAAACTTTTTCTTCTTTCTCAAGAGACCATGCCTATAGACATTGTCACTTGAGAGACGTTAAGATGGAAAATCTTTATGAGCAACAACAAAATAAAACAGTTCCTATACCACATGCATCTGTAGCTTAACTGGTTCACTGACTTCAAAAGCAAAGAATGGTCCATAAAAGCTGCAAACATTCTTAGGTCATCCAGCTCTCTACATTCCAGGCCACAAAACTCAGTGTTACTACTATTGTATGACTATGCCAGTGCTTTGCAAAACATTTGGCATGTGGTAGGTGTCAGGTGTCAATCTTACTTAGTTGATTACAAGATGAGCTCTATGATAAATTATGGATTACTGAGTCTGAAGGTCATTTATTATTATGCACAATATTATCTGGAAAAAGTTAGATTTGTGCTTTATCATCAAAGAGAATAGTGGAACAACATATTATAGAAGGAATTTAACATAAGCTTTTTTTTTAATTTCAGAAGAATAGTAAATAATTGTCCTTTAAAGGATAAGACAGATTTGTACATTAGGCTCAGCTGCATGAGATTATAGCCATCAGGTGAGAAAAAAAACTGGAAAAAAATGTTATGGATGATTACCTATCAGTGAATATATAACTTTAATAATTCTAAAGGCAAGATGGTTTTAGCTAGAAACTTTTCTAATTTACATTTTTAGAATACCTACTTTAGATATAAAGAATGTGTTCAATTAACAAACAACCTAACTCTAAAAGCTAAAGGAACCACATTTGTACTATTAAGCCAAAAAAAAAGAGTGAGATTTTGTTTCTAAGAATTTAATACATATTTAAGTTCCTGAACTAAAGTTATGTTATAGGCAACAAAATGCCAGAATCTGTATAATTTATGTGAATAAAATGATGACATTGAAGGAAAAGGAAAAGATAGGGGCAACCATCCACAGTTTCTTTTCCTTTGAATCTTTCCTCATTTGTAAGCCAAAGGTAGAAAGTGTGTGCATATCAAAACAAAACACTGAAACAAAAACAGTTGAGTTAATTTTGCACAGTTTTCTTCTAGTTTGGTAAGAACAAAATTTCTATGTATATGTGAGCTACAAAATACAAAACTGTATCATTCCAATAACTCAGCATACAAGTTAAATGCTTTTATATTTGCATATAAAATTGTCATTGTAAGAAATTTAAATTTGAATGGTAAAATTCATGCTAATAATTTAAAACGTTAATTTGCCTTTACTTACTAGTAGAATGACATTAAATAAGAAAGTAAGAAAAAACATGGTAAGTCAAGAAGGAGACTGGAATAAATAAAAAAGCTTTATATTTTAGTAACTTCAATATTACCTTTTTCCTGCTTTCAGAACAATGGGTCCACATTTTATTTCTCACTAGCCCCCAAAATTACTTAGCTGGTCTTGAACATTAGTACTGCAAAACCGCCTTTTCCATCAACTTCTTTATGTAGATAGTAAGCAAAGTTCACCATATTTTTACTTATAAAATGAAAGAGTGGAATGAAATTATTTCTCAGTGTTATCACATTCTTAAAATAAAAGTCATTTTCTATTAAAAATTTGCCTTGTGGCCCTGGGCTGTATGACTCAGTGGTTAGAGCATCGGCTCACGCACCAAAGGATCAAGGGTTTGATTCCCCGTCAAGAGCATGCACCTCGGTTGTAGGTTTGGTCCCCTGCTCTCTTGGGGGCACCTGTGGAAAGCAGGCAATCTATGTGCTTCTCTCACATCGATGGTTTTCTCTATCAAATAAGGAAACTTCAAGTTCAAATGTTTCTATTTCCATTTCACTTTTCTCTATCTCTAATTTTACCAAGTAAAAGTTATTCTAATGAGTGCAATACGGAAACAAAACCAACAACAAAAATCTACTAAACTCAAGGAATGGAGACTTTACCACTTATAAAGTAACTCTGCAAATAAATATAGGCATAAAATTGTTTATAATATGACATATTACAAAATTTGTAATTGTTCTAAAAATACATAAAACAATAATACTCATTTATAAAAATAACACCCTCTTTTGTCGTATATAAATTTATGTGTATATATGTATGTATATATATTTCTGTATACTAGTATATACACTATTCTCTCTCTCCCTCTCTCTATGTGTGTGTGCGAGCACATGTGTATGTGTGTGTGAGAGTGTGTGTGTGTGTAGTTGAACTGTAGTCCTCCACTTCGAATTTGTGTATATAACTTTATTTGGGAAATCTTTGATGATATAATGAAGTTAAAAATCTTGAGATCATCCAAAACTTAGGACAAACCCTAAATCTAATGACATATGTCCTTATGAGAGCAAGGCAGAGGGAAAATTGAGATGCAAACACATAAAGAAGAAGTCCATGGAAAGATGGACTTAGAGATTAGAATGATATGCCTACAAGTCAAAGATCATCAGGATTGCCTGCCTTCAGAGGCTCAGAGAGAGGGAACAGATTCTTCCTCAGCTTCCAGAAGGAACCAAGCCTTTTCTTCCTTGATTTTGGATTTCTGGCATCCAGAGACAGACAGTGCTATAGATAGATATTTGGAAGCTAAACTGTTTCTCCCCTTTGTGTATAGATGATCTATCACAAAACTAAGACACAGAATGTCCAGTGCTGATTATTTCATTATGAATGTCATATCAGAATTTGTTGCTGAATTCAAGATCTGTTCTTCCATTCCTTCACCTTTTCTTCTTTCCTTCCTTCTTTCTCCACTTCTCCCCTGGGCCTCCTGACATGGCCTTGCTCCCCAGCTGGCACACATCTCTACCCTATCAGCTCCACCCTGTTCTGGGAGACATCTCAATTCCGAATCCCTGCAGGGGCACACGTAGAGATCCACAGGTCTAGGGGCTCTGCGTTTCATCAGGGTTCTGTGCTCTCTGGGATTTGCTTTCCCCCTTTCCTGACTTTTACTGTATCTGCCATCAAGTGGTAGGATCTGAAACTACAACCTGACATGGAGAAGACACACTGGACATCTGGGTGACACACATATGTAGAGTCTGTGTCTGATGTTGTCAGTTATTGTAAGTGATCAATGGAATGCAAGTTGGAATGCTGAAAGAATGATGACAACATACCAAATTTTGGTCAATACTTAAAAAGAAAAATATTGCAGTATGTTTATGTTAATAACTCTAATCTAAAAAGCATGTTTAACATAAAGTTTCTGTGATTTCATTTCAATTTCATGATTTTAGTGTACCTTAGTGTTTAGTCCCGACTTGGATTTTAAATTTCAAGAGCTGCAATTCCAGTAGAAAATATTAACGGGGATTTTTATCTTTGTATATGGAAGTCCAAATATAGGTACAATTCGTATATTTTAAAAATTATTTTTATTTCTTTTAGGTACAAACTAGCTTTTTATCCTTGGATAAAATATAAAATTATAAGCATGTTTTAAAAAGAATTCAAAGAATAGTTAGTACAGAATCATACTATACTTTAATCTATTAAAGATGTAACTATTTTGTAAGATTAGAATAAAGGCAATTTTATTAACTGAAAGTTTTAAAAGATTTCTTTAGGTTATATCAATTGTATAATAAGACTGATTACACAAAGAATCACATCTATGCATATGATTTCCAAAGGTAATAAATCATCTAACACTTGCCTTGATATACACACATATTTTGCTAGTGCAATGTCTATTTAATTACATTTCAAGTCTAACAGGAAGTACAGTCATTTCATGTAGAGTGTGATACCATAATCTAGCACAGGCCCTCATTTACAAATACAGTTTAAACCAAGCATGTCTAGTTCACATATTGCTTTCTTACACACTTTCAGGAGGAGGGCTTGGGAGGTGCTAGGGAGTGAGACCCAGGACAGGTGTGAATAACACTGAATTAAGAATCACGGGGCTTACTTCAAACTGCCACTTACAAGCTCTAACATCTTCTTAGAGCTTTAGTCCTGTGCTCTGTACAATGGGAAGGATGCTTGCGGGTTACTGCAGTCCTACTCACTGTTGGATGGACCTCTGGTCTGCACCAGGCTCTGTGCTGGCAGTGCACTGAGGAACAGGACAGGTGCAGTCTCTCCACTCACTCAACTACGCCAACTGGGGACCCAACCAATTACCAGGAAAGTTGTGGTCACTGTGCTGTGGTGAGAATGAACTGAGAAAATGGGCATGAGCTCACTTTAGAACCTGTGGAGCGTTACCCGGAGGAAAATGCTCGGTGTTTGGGGATCGATTATGGAAAAGAATACCCTAGCTGAGTATCAGAAAGAGTACCGAGTACCAGTTACTACCGGCCGGCGGGGTGGGGGGGGGGGGGGCGCGGGAGAAAGAGAGAACAGTCTTAATTTCTTGATTACATTGATTGCTTCCTGTGCTGAGGATTGTTATCAAGGTGAACACCATAGACTGTCTTGGCTATCTCTCTCTTCCTTAAATAAGGTGTTCTAGAATAGGACAAAGAAAAAAAAAAACCAGAAGAAAATTGGAAAATGGTCTGTTTTATCATCATGAGAGGATTCAAAAGAGAGTCAGAAGAAATATGAGTCACATCACTGCTACTTTCTCCTGATTATTTATTTATTTATTGGCCCTTCATCAGCTGCCTCTCAGTCCTCAGAGCCTGAGGACTTGTGAGATGAACTGTTCAGTGGCATCTCCTAAAGAAGCCTTCAAAATGTCTCCTCGTGGTCATTCTTTTCCATTGCCATCTCTCTTGCTGAAAAAAAAAAAATTCCCCGGAGCTATCAGAGTGTATTAGGCAAGGAAATAATTATCAGTAAAACAATAGTGATTAATAATAACTATCCTCCCATTTGTAATACTTCTTTTGTTTTTATTATAATAGTGACTCTTGTTCTGATAAACGCTACTCTGTTTGGTCAACATCTTAAGAAATTTTAATATTTTAATAGATCTTTTAGAAAGAATTTACCCTAGCAGTTCAGATTTCAGCTGCCTGTCTGTTTTTTTTGTTTATTTTGGCAAATGATATTTTTCTGAGGTTCAAGGTCCTCTTTTGTGAAATGGAAGCCTAGGCTGTTGTGAAAATAAATGATAAAATGGATGCCACAGCATTTTGTGAATAATAAAGTGCTATGCACACATACTCTCCTCTCCCTGTTAACACTGGCTGCCCACTCCCCAATTCTTTCTCCTCCTGGTCAACACCGGTAGACCATTCTAAACCCAAGAGCAAGTGTATCTGAAGTTAGGGCTTGAATTTGTGCCCATTGTTTCCTACTTTGCTGAGAAAATTGAAGCCATCAGAAGGAACCTTCCTTAGACTTTACCACATTGGTCACCAATGTACCACACACTCTGCTTCCTACTGTTCCCACAGACTCAACTGTCTCGGCTTCAGCCTAAAGCTTGCCCCCTCACCTGTGCCTAGATCCCACCCCTCTCATGTTGCTCACAAAAACACGCTGGTAATACAGCCTCTTTCCATCCTCAGTGTTTCACTCCCACTCACTTATTCCCATCAGCAAGTAAACACCCAGATATAATTTCTCTTATTCTAAAAATATACCATTCTCTTGATCTTCCCTGCCCTTAGCAGCCACCCCATTTCTCAGCTCTGCTGGAGGCAAAACTCTTTGGGGAAAGTCTGTTTTTTATTTTCTTTCTAATCGCTTTCCTCCCATTCTCTCTTACACTCACTACACTCTGATTCTTAGCTAATGAAACCACTCTGGGTAAAGGCCGTGTTACTAACCTGGTGGTCAATTGTCAGCTTCCATCTTTCTGAACTGTTCATGACATTTGACACAATTGACCCCTCCCTCTTCTTTAATATACTTCCTTCCCTTGTCTTTCTGTACTTTGAACTGGTTTTCCTTCTATTCTCCTGGTCTCTTGCCTTCTCACTCACCTTTTCTGGTTCTTTTCCCCAGACCTCTGAAGAACCACTGGTTTTGGGACTACTGGTTTTTAAACTTATCTCTTTTCCACCTACACATTTTTTTTTTCTTTTGGTATTTCTAATTTCATGAGTTTGAATACCACCAAAGACTTCCAAATTTCTATTCCCACTCCACACCTCTGTCCAGACTGGCAAATCCAAGTGTCCTTGACATTTCCACTAGGGCTTATAATAGAGGTCTCAAACTCCACAGGTCCAGTTCAGAACTTGATTACTATACTTCCTTCTCCACATGTGTTCCTTCAGCAGCCTGTCTCAAATAATGGCACCTCTATTCTTCTAGTTGTTCAGGCCCCAAACCTTGAAGTTTTCCTTCTTTCCCTTCTCTCACATATGCTTTACTTCCAATGAAACAAGAAATCCTTTCAGAACCACCTTCAAAACATTGTTAAAGTTTAGTTGCTTTTCACTCCTGCTCTGCCATCATCCTGATTTGAACCACCATTATTTCTTGCCTGATTTGCTGTAATAATATCCTACTTGGTTTAATTTCTTTTACCCTTGATGTCCTACAGTGTATTATAAACAGAGAAGGCAGATCCTGGCAAGCCCATGCTTACAACCCTGCATTTCTTTTTACAAAGGCCTAGTTCCTTAGCTATGACACCTATATAATCTGGCATCCCAGCTTCTCTCTGAGCTCTCCTCTGACCTTGCCTACTCTGTTCCAGTCACACTGACTTCCTTGCAATTCCAGGTTATGCCAGAAGCATCCCAATTCAGAACCTGGTTGTTCCCTCCACCCAGTTTACTTTTCTCCCAGAAAAGATTCACTTCTTCTCTCCTTCAAACTTTCCTCAAATATCCCCTCACTAACGATGCTTATCGTTGACAGCCACTCTTTATGTTTTTTATTAATAAATCATTATTGTTCAGATTATTACAGTTGCTACTCTTTTTTCCCCCCATAGCTTCCCTCCACCCAGTTCCTACCCCACCCTCTGCCCTTACCCGCCCACCCCCACCGCACTGCCCTCATCCATAGGTGTAAGATTTTTGTCCAGTCTCTTCCTGCACACCCCACACCCACTTCCTCCCGAGAATTGTCAGTCCACTCCCTTTCTATGTCCCTGATTCTATTATATTCACCAGTTTATTCTGTTCATAAAACTTTTAATTCACTTGATTTTTAGATTCACTTGTTGATAGATATGTATATGTTGTCTCTCTTTTGTTCATAATTTTTATCTTTACCTTTTTCTTCTTTCTCTTCTAAAAGAATACCCTTCAGCATTTCATATAATACTGGTTCGGTGGTGATGAACACCTTTAGCTTTTTCTTATCTGTGAAGATCTTTATCTGACCTTCAATTCTAAATGATAGCTTTGCTGGGTAGAGTGATCTTGGTTGTAGGTTCTTGCTATTCATCACTTTGAATATTTCTTGCCACTCCCTTCTGGTCTGGATAGTTTCTGCTGAGAAATCAGCTGACAGTCATATGGGTACTCCCTTGTAGATAACTAACTGTTTTTCTCTTGCTGATTTTAAGATTCTCTCTTTGTCTTTGCCCTTGGCATTTTAATTATGATGTGTCTTGGTGTGGTCCTCTTTTGGGTTCCTTTTGTTTGGAGTTCTCTGCACTTCCTGGACTTGTAAGTCTATTTCTTTCACCAGATAGGGGAAGTTTTCTGTCATTATTTCTTCAAATAGATTTTCAATATCTTGCTCTCTCTCTTCTTCTGGCACCCCCATAATTCAGATGTTGGTATGCTTGAAGTTATACCAGAAGCTCCTTACACTATCTTCATATTTTTGGATTCTTTTTTCTTTTTACTTTTCTGGTTGGGTGTTTATTGATTCTTCGTATTTCAAATTTTTGATTTGATTCTTGGGATCCTCTAGTCTTCTGTTGGATCTCTGTATATTATTCTTTATTTCAGTCAATGTATGCTTAATTTCTAATTGGTCCTTTTTCATATCCTTGACAGTCTCACTAAATTTATCAGAGGTTTCTAGAAGATTCTTGAGTAACCTTATAACTGTGGTTTTGAACTCTATGTCCAGTAGTTTGCTTTCCTCCATTTCTTTCATTTGTGACATGTTTCTTTCTCTCCGCATTTTGGCTGCTTCCCTGTGTTTATAGAGTGGCTTTGTGTGTTATGTGTCCTATAGGGCCCAGTGGCTCAGCCTTCATAATTACCTGAGGTAGACACTCTTGATGCACTCTTTTGTGGGCTGTGTGCACAGCCTTGTTGCAGTTAAGCCTTGATTGTTGTTGGTGTCACTGGGAGGAATTGACCTCCAGGCCAATTGGCTGTGAGGACCACTTGTGTCTACAATGGGAGAAGTTCTGTACTGGAGACACCCTTATGGGGCAGGACTTGCTTCAGTGGGCCTTTGGCACTCACTGAGTCTACCCCCTGAGTGTGTCTCTTATAGATGTGAGGAGTTGTAATCTGGATGGTCCCACTCTGACCATTGGATACACTGGCTTTTGGATCTCCAAGGAGGTGCAAAGTCAGCCACTGCCTGAGGCCACCCAGCAGGAGCTACAGAGAGATCTGCAGATTCCTTCTCTTTGTTTGTGGTTTGGAGGTCCCCAGATGAGGCCCAGCTGTGAAGCAATGCAAGCTGCTGTCAAGCCTTGGGGCTTGTTTTGGAGGCTCTGGGGCTCTTTGACCCAGCTGCAGTACATTAGGTTTCAGATTGCAAAGGGCCAGGCCATTCATATGCAAAAGCGTCTGTGCACAGCTTGGGTGGGGTTGTAAATTGGGTGAGTCAGGGTCTCAGGGAATCACCAGGGTGGAGTAAACAGCAATGGCTGCCAGTGAGCCCTGCCCGAAGAGATTCCCGGGTCTCTGTATCCTGTGGCACTGTGCATGAACAATGATCACTGCAAACACCTCTGAGAGAAAGCCGCCCTCGTGTTGTGTTCTGGCCCAATGCCAGACAGTCCAGTTTCTCCTCGTGTGAGTCTGGGTCCTCAGAGTCTTGCCCGGAACTGGAGTTCAGAGCAGTCAGGAGCTTGTATCTCCCTCCTAATTGAAAGAGATAGCAGAGTACTCAGTTGCCAGCCCCTTTCCGCACACCTCCATACCTCCACCCTTCACTTCTGCAGCTCCAAACCTCCACACCTCCTCCGAGTCTCAGTGTGCTTTTCTCTTTCCTTCTAGTTGTAGAATTTCCACTCAGGCAGCCTTTTCATAGTTCTGGGTGATACCCATTTTGTCTTTTAGTTGTAGTTTTAAGTGGTTGTCCGAGGCAGCAAGTTCAGGTGTTTACCTATGCCGCCATCTTGGTTTCTCCTGGATGTCTGCTGACAACTCTTATGACTACCCATTCCACCCTCTTTACCTTCATCTACTTTCTTTTCCTTTTTTAATAGCACTTTTTTTCTTATGCAATATAAGTTATGTGTTTATTATGTTTATTGACTGTTTCCCCATTTGAATATAAACATGATGTGGAGCAAAATCTTTGTCTGTTTTATTCACTACTGTGTACTTAAGATCATAGAATGGTGCCTGACACGTAGCAAGCACACAATAATTATTTTTGAATAAAGACAAGGAAAGAAGGATTTATTATTGCAATCCATTCTGTATATTAAATGGACTTTAACAGTTGTTCTCAACCACTCAATTGTTAATTCCTTTAAGGACATGGGTGTTTCATCTCTGTATCCCCATGAGTAAATGTCAGAGTAAAACAAGAAAGGAGGGAAGATGGATTTATTTTGCTAATTACGTAATTGTTTTCAACTTTATTCGCTATTTGAATGCTTCCAAAAGAGTTAAGGGATTATATTAATATAGCCCTGAAGGAATAAAATTCACACACAGTCAGATAACACCACAGGACAAAGTTGTTAAGGCAAAAGTAATACAACATTGAAAATATTGAGGCATTTTCATGCTTATAAACACGAAATTTACATTTAAATTTTTTCATCAATATTAATAAAACAATTTAGTAGCTATGATGAAATTTTACACAAGATAATCATTAATTTTTACTGATGTCATCTCATAATGACCTTGGAAAATTTGGTTTCCATTGTTATTGGATAAACTTTTATAATGCAAAAGTATACTGTATGTCAAGTTAGCTTTCAATTAAGGTTAATATTACTGAAATAACTACATCTGCTTTCCTCTCACTGTGATGTTTATCACCTAATAAAAATGCTAAAGTTACCAAGGAAAGATGTTTAATTTGTTCGCACTGCTCAATTGTATGTTGCATCCTATTTGTTGTAAATGGCATAATGTCCCAAGTGGGCTGCCATACTGTCAGATACATTATTTATACATAACATTACTGGTTAATCAATGAGCAAAAAATGCAGTAGTCTTTTCTTTATTTTTAAAGTGATACCAAAATGAAATACATAGAAAAATATTCACTTCTAAAATTGAATAAAATTTGGTGGTTAAGAAAGTAGGTTACAAATAGGAACATAATAATGAAACCATATATCTTAACGCATTCCAATGAAGCAAAACAATTAACTAGTCAAATATAAATATGGTTGCTTCTTCTTCTAGCAAAACATAAAGGAAGCACCTTTTACTATAGGTTGTAAATCATTAAAAAAGTAATATTTTACCCGGAAGAAAAATATAAAATTTACTGTATTTTTCCTTGTATAAGACACTATATTTGTCTAAAATCATTCATTAGACTGAAAATCAAGGGGTCTCTTACACACAGAAGTCAGTCAAGGAGGGAGCTGAGAGGGTTTGTAGCTGCCCATACCTTCTCAAACAGGCTTCCTCCAATCACGAGCCTTATTGTTACTGACATCAGCTGATGCCATAATTGGAGGTGGAGGTGGAGAGTGAGCAGATGCAACATGAACCAGAGCATTCTGAGCCCATAAAGATGTCAAAAAATAAAAAGATAAATACCAGTAAGTGGTTATCTTACTCTGCAAAATCCAAACTGATTGTAATCAGCTATTCAAAAGACCATGGAAATAGAGTTGCAGAGAGACAACTTGGACCTCCTCCATTGAGTGTATGATCAGACAGTGGAGAAAACAGGAAGAACAACTCCGTAAGATGCCAAAAATGAAGGCCTTAAAAGGAAAACCAGCAAAATGTTTAAAATATTTATTTCTTAATTTTGGGTTGTAAAAGTGGGGGGGGGGGGGGGGGGGGCGCGTCTTATATATGGGAGTTGTCTTATACCCAGAAAAATACAGTATTTTAGAAGAAAATAATTTAAAAGGTCATTGATAGTCCATTTAGAACAGAAATTGCTGGACAAACTGTCTGTGATATGATGGCAAACAAACGAGGAATAGGTATCCTATATAATAAAAGGCTAATATGCAAATCGACTAAATGGTGGAAAGACTGGTTGATATGACACGCCCTGACCACCAGGGGACAGACACTCAATACAGGAGCTGCCCCTTGGTGGTCAGTGTGCTCCCACAGTGGGAGCGCTGCTCAGCCAGAACCTGGGCTCATGGCTGGCGAGCCCAGCAGCGTGGCAGGAGCCTCTCCCGCCTCCAAGGCAGTGCTAAGGACCCCTCGGGGTATGTCCAACTGCCAGGGAGTGGGCCTAAGTCAGCAGGTGGACATCCCCCAAGGGGTCCCCGACTGTGAGAGGGCACAGGCCAAGCTGAGGGACAGCCCCCCCCCCCATGCACGAATGTCATGCACCGGGCCTCTAGTACATAGATAAAACACCTTTCAATTTTATTGGTAGTTTGGCAATTAATTAAAATGTATTAAACTTCATTCATATATAGACAAAACCTTAGTTCTTCTTACAGTTCCTTCCACACTTATATTTTGTGATAAATAAGACTGCACATTTGGGATAATTTTGCCTGTGTTCAGGCATTCTTCTCTTCCATCAGAAATAGTATTAGAAAGTTAAACATTTTTAGTGGGAAAGGTTATCATTGATTGGTTAACTTTAAAAATGTATATTTACTTGAAAAAGGGTAAATAGGAAATGAATAGTAAAAACTTAATTATATAATATGAAAAAACACACAATTATTTAAGTAGAAAAATATGACATTGTATTGTTTGAGCTAAATAAAAATAAACATATAAATAGATATCCAGCTGGATTCTCATAGTACAGGTGGTAACCTCCTAAATAGATAAAAGTCTTAAAATTTCCAGTTCCTCAGAGGAAGCTATATACTACACCAGAATATTTGACCAATAAAGAAGGACAAAGAAATAAATAAATTATCACTGATAACCAGCATTTATTGAGCCCCACTATGTGCAGGGTTTTGAAGTCATATATGAATATCCTCTTAAAGTGAATGAATTCAAGTCTTCTGACTTAATTAGGTACAATTTCAAAATGCATAAACATTTTTTCTATGAAAAGTATGAAAGCATTTAGAAGCTCATATTAAAACATAAAAAAAAAGAAATAAAAAAAGGAAAGCAAAAAAAGAAAAAAAAAGGTAGTTTGTTTTTACTTGGCTCATTCTGCTGTTTTGTATTAATAGAGGTTTTAGATCAATACCAAATATTCTTCTCTGTTCCAGTGATTGAATGTTAATACATTAGGTGCATACAAAAATAGTGATAATCTAAGTTGATACAATAGTTCATTTTGCATTAGTGTCCTAGATGGGACAATGTTAAGAAGCAATTTAAATGAAATTCATTTAAATGTCAGCTCTCATGCTTGCGATTTTTCTATAATTGGTTATTTAATTAAAATAATTCTCATAGTCATTAATTTAGACTAAAACTTGCTGTGCACTGACATGTTTTAATTACATGGTATTAACAAAATTGATATGCTTTAAAAAAGCATGGTTAAATTTTAAACAAGAATAAATTAGAAATCTCATAGATCATCCTACTTAGTGTATTTATGAGAAAGTCGGTCAGTTTAAATGTTTACTGCAAACAAAGTCACACCATTATTGTGTACACATTGCAGTTTATACTCTGTATCCTTTAGAAATATTTTATGCTTATACAGGGCTCCCACTCTTGAATGCCTTTAACAATGTATGAAGTAAACTAACTATTAACAGAAAACCACAAAACGACCCACAGATAGATGAGGAATTAATGCTTATTTGATACAGAAGCTTATGAAGATTTGAAATATATAATTTCATACATAAGAAGATAACTTCAAATTTGCATTAAAACATTAATAAGTACATGGTTTTGTTATAACCATTTTTGTATTCCTCCTTGCAGAGACAAAAGGAAATGGGTATATTGATTCAGCTTTATTTTTAAAAAAATAGTTTCATATTACATTTGTGAGGTTACATTTGTGACCACTTTCTCATTTCAATCTTTGTCAAAGGACTAAATATTTTACCCTTTTCAAGTCACAATTACAATCTTTGTCAGAAGTATGAGAAATCATAATTTCAGTGTTTTCTATGAATTAGAGGACTTCTGTATTGCTTTGACCTTTTTAATATTCTGTAATTTAATTGGATGGACAGTCTCCTTTTACCCAGGACTGCCAGTTCTTATTTAAGAAACTTACTGATACAAAGTACCCTTTTCAGTGGCTGCTTCTTCTTTGTTCCATAGTAGGAGCTTTTCGTTTGGTTAAAACATGGCTTTTGTCAATAGTATTTTTCCATTTTCTTTTGGTCAATAGAGATTTAAAAATAGTGTGTGCCCTGCTAGGTTCCAGTATTTCATTGTGTTTTGGATGCATGACAGTTTCAGAATCACATTTCCAGTGTGATTTCCTCAGCCTTACTCGACTTTAATCATGAACAGAAAAACTCACACTATGATATCCAGTGTGTAATATAAAAGAAGGGGGAAGGTATTTGTTTATACCTTATTTCAGCCTATGTTTCTATAGTTGTTGTTTTTTATTAAAATTTTTGGAGTGACATTTGTTAACAACATATAGTTTTCATTGTACAATTCTATAATACATCATCTTGCATTGTGCAAAAACCAAAATCTAGTCTCCTTCCATCATCATATATTTGACCCCCTTTACCATTTTAATCCTCTCCCTACCCCTCTGATAACCACTGTACTGTTGTCTGTGTCTATGAGTTTGTTTGTTTGTTTGTTGGTTTCTGTTTTATAACTCACATATGAGTGAAATCATATGCTTCTTTTTGTTTTTCATATGACTTATTTTGCTTAGCATACTTTCAAGGTTTATCCATATTGTCACAAATGGCAATATTTTATCTTTTCTTATGGCTGAGTAGTATTCCGTTGTATATATTACTACTTTTTTTATCCAATCATCTATTGAAGGACACTTAGTATGTTTCCATGTCTTGGCCACCTTGAATAATGTTGCAATAGATAAATGGGAACATTTATCTTTATGAATAAACTAGAGGCCCAGTGCACAAAATTTGTGCACAAGGGGAGGGGGGGACCTCAGCCCAGCCTGCACCCTCTCCAATCCGAGACCTCTCGGGTGATGTCTGACTGCTGGTTTTGGACCGGCAGTCAGACATCCCTCTCACAATCCAGGACCGCTGGCTCCTAACTGCTCACCTGCCTGCCTGCCTGATCACCCCTAACTGCCCCCCCCCCCCCCGCCAGCCTGATCACCTTTAACCACCTCTGTCTGCTGGCCTGGTTGTCCCCAACTGCCTCCCCTGCTGGCCTAGTTGCCCCTCACTGCCCCCCCTGCAGTCCTGGTCATCCCACGCAGCCTGCTGTTTGGTCGTTACTATGAGGGAGTCCTGAACAATTTGAATATTACATTTTATTAGTATAGATGTCTTCTTTTTTCTTTAGATATCCAGAGGAAGGATTATTGGATCATATGTAGTTCTATTCTTAAATTTGTTAATGAATCTCCATACTGTTTTCCATAGTGGCTTTATAAATTTACATTCCCTCCAGCAGTGTATTAGGTTTCTTTTATCTCCATATCTTCTCCAACACTTGCTATTTCTTGTCTTATTGAATATATGTTTTTAAACAATGACCCCAACCAAGCTACCTCTATCATTTTGTATCATTTGATATGGTACTGGTGGTCCTGAAGACATGGGAGGAGAAGAAAATAGTTTCACCATTTTTGTTTTTTATGACTTAACTAGAGGCCCAGTGCACAACATTCATGCACTGGGGGTGGGAGGGGTGTCCCTCAGCCCAGCCTGTGCCCTCTCACAGTCCAGGACCCCTTGGGGGATATCTGCCTGCCATGGAGGCAGGAGAGGCTCCTGCCACCACTGCTGTGCTCGCCAGTCGTGGGCCTGGCTTCTGGATGAGTGGCGCTCCCCCTGTGGGAGCACACTGACCACTGGGGGGCAGCTCCTGCATTGAGCATCTGCCCTCTGGTGGTCAGTGTGTGTCATAGAGACCGGTTGTTTTGCTGTTTGGTTGATTTGCATATTAGGGTGTTATTATATAGGATTTCTATTTTGAATTCATCTAAGGAGGTAGAAATTAGTTTATAGAACTCATTCTGATTCCTCTCTTCATTCTTACTTTTTTACTCTTTCTCATTTTAAAATTATTTTAAAAAACTTCTCATTCCCATTTCTCACTCTATACTATAAATGGCTTGGAAAAATGAGAAAAGGATTGTCTTGGTTTTCATTGCAGACAGTTTAGGGTTTGAGAAGTAAGAATAGGCTTACTTTTCCCATATTTCTCTATTTTTTATCATGAATTGAATTGATTCAGTTTTTAATCTGATGAAAAATACCGATGATGATGGGAAGCTATTAATTCATTGATGTATACTTGAAAAGTGCCTGACTTCGAGTAGTTGCTCAATAAATATTGGTTGAATGAAAGCGTTGATGACTGGATATAATGAAAATGAACACAGAATTCCAATTAGGTCTTTTAACATAGATGGAAGAATACAATTATTTTGGAAGTTAGAAATTAACAAATGTAGAGAGAAGCCCACAGAAACTTAATCTCCATAGGTTTATTCCCCTGGTTCACAGTGGAGATGCCATGATTCAGGTGTTATGACTCACTGCTCAAACCTCTTCCTTGCAGATCTTTTCTTGTTCCCTCACACTGCTATGAAACGTACAACAACAAAAACAAACCCTAATTCATCTGTTTTGTAATTCAAGCGTTTAGCGCAACTGGATCTCTTAAAGCTTGGAATATGGGTCATTTTATAAGTTTCTTACCCTAAAATCTGCAATATGTTCATTTGAATAAGAATCAAAAATGAAATAAATTTTTATCTTGCCAAACTCTCTTGAGAGCCAGAATTCATGAGAAGCAGCAAAATGGCAGATTTGAATGCTCACTGTGACACCTCTGAGTTCCATGGCCTTTAGCAAATTGTTTCTTTGGAAGCTTCTTCATCTTAAAAATTATCTCCCTATTAAAACCTACCTTGTAGGGTCAGTAATTGGTTACTATAATTATCCTGATATTTTCCATCTTCATTAAGATCCGTTTTGCAGTCCTAGTGCTTTGCCTATCTGCTTTCTCTTTGATTCCCTAAACAAGTAAAAGAAGCGAGTGGAACTGGCTACCCAGTGGACATGGGCAGTGTTCCAAGACCAGTCCAGATATTACTGATGGCACTGTCATGGCTGATATGAGACTCACCCACGAGAACCATGATTAAAGACATCATCTGGAAACCAATGCCGTGCATAAGAGACAATATATTTTTCAAAGTAGAACATTCCCTTTAAATTGTGAGTTCATGGTTTTGACCAGTTAGCGGTGATGAACAGGCACAAGAATGACACAGATCATGCCATCATTGTAGAATCTGAGTACCAGGATCGTGTCAGGTGGCACTAAAATCTGAAGAGGAAATAATAAAGGGTACATGAAAACAACAGAGTATCTGCATGAATATTTTAGAGGAAAAAGTGATATTTAAAAAATGTATCTTTATTGTTGAAAGTATTACAGATGTCCTCCCATTTTTCCCCCATTGACTCCCTCCACCCTGCTCCCACCCACTTCCCAGGCCTTCAGTGTACTATTGTCTGTGTCCATGGGTTATGCATATAAGTTCTTTGGCTAAACTCTTCCACCCCCATCCTCTTCCCTCTGAGATTAATCAGTCTGTTGCATACTTCCATGTCTCTAGACCTAATTTGTTCATCAGTTTATTTTGTTCATTAGATTCCACATGTAAGTGATATCATGTGAAAATTATTTTTTCAAGTTCAAGAATTCATACAGAAAAGACAAGCACAATTTAGCCAGATATTTAGAAGCATTGTTGAAAGGATACCAAAATATATACCCATCTTTATCCAGTATTTTTTTTTAAATGTACACCAAATTTAAAATAAAAGTAATGTTTCATCCAGTTCCATGTCATTTATACAATAGGTGTGCCCCTATTGATAAAGTAACTCTTTAGTTCATTGAATCTTACTGTAACAAAGTCATAATCATCTGTACACATGATACAATGTAAATAATTCCTCCCAATTTATGTATTGTAATAAAATATTTTATATGCTTGATTTTCTTAAAGTTCACAGGATGATTAAAATCAGTGCTAGTATACACTGAATAGAACTGAATTGTAATATGGATCAGCAACAGACTGCCATTTTATCCATATATCTGAAGGACTACAATTTTTATCATTCTGCTCAGTGTTCTTTTACCTATTGTCTCTTCCATCTTATAAATAATAGGTCACATAGATGAAGAGAGATAGATTAGGATGAGATAATATAATTAACTCTAGTAGCTTTTCCTAACAGGTTCTTGATATCTCACCATATTGAAGGAAGTCAAAGTCAGGACCATTACATTATATCAACAAGATTCAGTTAAATAGTTTCAGTTCAATATCCCACATACAATCATACAACATTGATAGTTTCTGGAAATGAACCTATATGATAAGCAATCTAATGGAAAAATGAGCAAAGAATAAGAATGGATAATTCACAGTAAATATTTACAAGTTATAATAAATATAGGGAAAATGCTCAATCTCACTAGTAATCTGGGAAATTAAAATCAAAATACTGTATTTTTTTATACACTACTGAAATCTATGTGCAGATAACTCAGGTTGTTTTGAAGCATCCATCTTATATAAAAACTGCTGTTTGAAATTTTAACCCTGCTATTTTGCTTCTGTAAATGCTTGCTTGCTTAAATAATAAGGAAAATAAGACTACTCCCATTCTAGAGAGGCCATAAACTATGCCCCCGACAGAGTTGTCAGTGCTGGCACCAGGCCAGGCCTTGAGATATGGTCTCATGGCCCCTTCCCAGCATGCAGGCCTTCTTTCTCAGAAGGCCCAGAAGTCTCATTCCAAATTTGGGAGACAAAGAGCTAGGAAATGTATAAATAGAGAAAGTTTCCTCCATGTTGGGGGACTCAGAATTTGAAAGACACATTTTTCTCTGGGCCTGCACATAATTATAATAAAATGTAACTCCACCTCTCTCAGTGCTGCTTGGTTTTTCTCCAGGCTTCTGTAACAGTTTCATCTATGTTCATAAGTAGAATTACTCTCCAGCTTTTCTCTTTTATTTTCACATGCTGTGCTAGTCCAGTTTCTGTTAACACAGCTACATTTGTCTCATAAAATGAGCTCCACAACTATTGTGCTGTGCTCAACGTATAATCAATTGAACCCTTTTATAAAAACTATCATATTTTTCATTCCTCTGGTGCCTTTATTCACGATCTTCCCTCTGCCTGGCAGGCCCTTTACTGTCTTCCTTCTTTTGGAAATTACACATTATCTTTGGAGACACAGGTGAAAAGTCCCCTTTTGTATGAAGTCTCCAAAACCACTCCCAAGAACTTTCTTTCTCCTCTGATTCCAACGCATGTCATGAATAACATTACCACCCCAAAGCATGTACCACATGGTAATGTAATTATGTTTCTGCCTGTTTGTCTCCCTGATCTGACGGGAGGCTGTTTCTCATTCAATTTGGTATATCTAGCCCTGGTATAGTGGTTCATCACAGTTTCTCAGTCTCAATACAGATCATTTTAATAATGCAAAGATACCCAGGCCCACCTGAGAGTTTATGAGTTCATAGTAAATGCTTACCACTTCCTTGCCCACCCTTTGAATGATTATTTGATTTTCCTGATTGATAAGGTCAGCAGTTACCATGTTATAACAAAGAGTGAGGTGGGGATTAATGTCATCTCTCTTTAGCCCTCTGCTTTCTCAAGACCCAGAGAGGTTTTGCTGTCCCTGCTGAGACATGTTAAAATGTCCATCCATCAGTTCTTCCTTGTCACAGTCAATCTTGCTGTCCTGTCTGTTTATTCTTCCGGTTGCCCTTTCCCATAGGCAAGAACACTTCATGACTCTTGGTTCCCAGACCCAGTCTCACTGTGCATCCCCCAAAGCAAATGCCACTTGGATCCAACCAAGAACAAATGGATAAATAAATTTAAGTTAGTATTATGAAAATTGTCATCATTGATACAAGATCTGAGCAAACTCTTAGTTCTTCCTACTGAAACTTTTGTTTCTTAAACTTTCATTGTCTTTACTGATTGTCTTTTTGAGTTTTTGTATGATTTGTCTCATTCTTGGTTTTAATCTTTCCTCCTGAAATTATAAAGCAGGAGTCCTAGCCTGAACCTGAAGTTTAACTGTACCTAAGACATTCACGGTGCCTTTGATATTTTTGTGTTTATCAAAGAAGAATGAAGAGTGGTCTTGTTATTCATATAAGGAGAGTTCTAAGGGGTGTAGAGGAAAACATCAGGTCTAATTGATATTTTTGTTCATATAAAATCTACATCTTAATCTGAAATTTCCATGGATGGGAGGGTTCTTGACAGAAGAAAATGTTTCCCTGTGGGTCTCTGAGACAGGAGGACAACAAAAATGCTGCTTTGTACCTGTGTCACCACATGGCTTGGCTTGCTGTGGGCAGCCAGGGCTGCTGGGAGCGGAGCTCCTCTTGAGTTTGCAGCATGGAACCAGCATCCTTGGCACAAACACCAGCTCCAGATGCCAAATAAGTATCTATAGGTTTCTTTATATGTATTTCTTAAGATCTTATATAATAAAAGGGTTATAGGCAAATTGACTGTAATGGTGGAACAACCAGAACAACTGGTCGCTATGATGTGCACTGACCACCAGGGGGTAGATGCTTAATGCAGGAGCTGCCCCCTGCTGGTCAGTGTGCTCCCACAGGGGGAGCCCTGCTCAGCCAGAAGCCAGGCTGGTGAGGGATGCTCCCCCTCCCCCCAAGTGCATGAATTTTCATGCACTGGGCCTCTAATACTTTAATAAAAAATGATGTCTATTCATTGTGAAAATAATGGAAATACAGAAAAAAAATATAATAAACGAATAGCCCCTCATGATTCTATGACACAGATACACTGTACACTTACATAATTAGCTTGATTTTATTTATGATTTTTTTGTTTGCCGTGGCACTTAACATCATAGGACGTTTTCAAGGTTTACTGTAAGCCTTGTCTTCTCTAAAAACTTACCCTGTGTGCTTCTCACCTCCACCCCAGGTAGAGTCACTACAACTACCTTTGTCCTACAATTGTCCAAAGTACATTCTTCTATCAAAAACTACATAATAATTTAGTCAGTCTATTTAACTATGTACGTGTCTTCCTCTTAAAGATTGGAATCATTTTCAATATAAGTACCAAGCCCAGGGACTGGTACATTTTAGGCTTTTATTCAGTAAACTGAATAAATACATGAATAATTAATCATAATTATTTTAGCCACTGGATAAATATCTCTTTGTAGACACAATATTAATAGGTTGATAATATTCTGTCATGAATATAACAAAGAATTCATTATTCTCCATTCATTGGAATACTGATGTTATATCAAATTATTGTTATAAATAACCATGACAGGAGATACTTTTATGTGTAAATTGACATCTTTCTACATTTTTCTGATTGTGTAGTAGAAGAGGAATTACTGAATTAAGAGGCATAAATATTATCCATAACACAATTGTTTACCAAAAAGTCTGCATCATTTTGCATTCCTAGCAATGTGTGATGAGTTTCAGTTTCTCCTCACCCCTGCCAATATTGTTTTGAATGTATAATGTATACATTATAATTTTAAGTGTATAATGCAAGAGGTTTTCTTATTTGAAGATATTTTATTGATTTTTAGAGAGAGAGAGGAAGAGATAGAGATAAAGGTAAACATAGATGAGAGAGTGAAACATTGATTGGATGCTTCCTGCACACCCCTTACCAGGACCTAGGGATCAAGCACTCAGAATTAAACTTGACCAGAATTAAACCAACAATCTTTAGTTGCATGGGACAATGCCCAACCAACTGAGTCACACTGGTCATGGCAAGATGTTTTTCTTTATACATGTCCATGTTAATGTGATTCACAATGATGTTTATAATTATGTATACATACATATTAAATAAAATCATCACATTATCTTAAATTTTATTTTTGACTACATATTTAAGAAATAAATTTTAGGAACTAATGTTTATTTTCATATCAGTTTTGAAGAAAGCAGTACTTAACATAGTAAAAAATATATATGTGTGTGTACATACTTGTGTGTGTGTATGTAAATCATACTACAGTCATCCCTCAGCATCCACAGGGATACTAAAATTTGTGAATATTCAAGTCCCTTATAGAAAATGATGTAGTATTTGTATATAACCTATTCACATCCTCCTATACTTTAAACAATCTCTAGATTACTTATAATATCTAATACAATGTAAATGTCATATAAATAGATGTTGTACTATGGGGAAAAAGACAAAAAATAAATCTATACATGTTCAGTTCAGACACACCATTGTATGTTAAACACAAATAAATCGATGTAATAGTACACATCAACAACAGCACACCTTTTTGCCCTAAATATGTTTTATGAGCTGGTTGAACTCACAGATGCAGACCCCAAGAATACAAAGAGCTGACTGTATTAAGAATATTGCTGAGTTTCTGATATGTGCAAATATGAATATTATTATTTTAAAAAGATAAAGGGAAATATGTAATTAGGTTATATATTATAATCTAATCAATATGGTACCTGCTCCTATCCTGCTTCTCACCGATTTCTCAGCCGACCACACAATCCAACCCTTTGACTGGAACTTCTACCATCCTGTTTTGCCTGTGTTGGTTGATTTGCAAGTTATTGAATGATTTATCGGCTCTTGAGACTTTCTGAAGCATATTTGCTCACTTCTATTTAGAGAATATTCTTTTTTTTTTTTCTGTTTAATTGCCATAGTGGAAATGTGGTATTTGGAAGAGACAGGGTTTTATTTCATTTTATTTTCATTAGTGAAAATGAAACCATTTCAACAGAACATTGGGCATTAGTCTTTTTCTTAAAAGCTGTGGATTATCATTAACTGACAAAATATTCTGCTGCCAAGATCTTGCAAGTATTGTATTTGTTGTCTGATGCCAAACATCCTCTTTAAATGCTAATGAACAAAGTATGGCATGCATTCTGTTCTTGATAGATTATGCCTATACCTTCTGTGGTCAACAGAAGGGGAATTCCCAGCCCATATGATTTCCATTCTGGCATACTCATCTCCTTAGTACTTACAAGCCAGTTAGCATGTAGATATATTACTCAATCTTATTCTTACAATGAATAGAACAGCCACAGTTTAGCTGTATCTACTAAACCGGAAGAAGCATTGCTGTGAAGGAACATCCCCTTACAGTTTTTACCCTGCCGAGACAAGAACAGTCAAGGTTTAATTTCACATCTAAATTTCCTTTGGCTAAACCTTAGTAGCCAAATTACGGAAAGTTTTGAACACATCACCAACTGGTTTAGCCTTTCTTCCACAGGCATTTTGGAGCTGAAGAATCTGAAGACAATGTAGTGACATGGTTTGGTGAAAGTTTAGGGTAAGGGAACAGTGAAAAGAGTGTGATACAAAAACGATGAAGAGGCTTTTGCAATAGTCCAGACTTGTATGAAAATAGTATGATGCTGACTCATTAATGAGGAAAGAGTCTGAGGAACATGCTATAAGGCAGAATGGCCTATAGACTCCAGGGCCAGGCAATTTTGAGTTTGGTCAGAGTTTACCTTGTATTGCTGTGTTGATATGAAAAATATATCTCTTCAAATCACTTTTTTTATCAGATTTATCACTTGTAAAATGGCGATAATATTAGGATCTAAGATTTAAAATTGTTGCAAAGGTTACTAGTATGAGATAGTGGACTAAATCTTCTGTCATAATTCCTGGCATGTGATATATATTTAAAATCTGTGTTAGTTTTCTCTTGCCACATAACAAATTGCCACAAAATCAGCAGCTCACAATGCACACATTTATCTCACATTTTTTTGTAGCAGAAGTCTGGACACAGCTGAGCAGACTTCTGCTCAATGTCTTCATAGGTTGCAATCCAGTTGTCAGCCAGGCATCATTGCTCTTTGGAGCTTTAGGGTCCTCATCAAAGCTCACTTGGTTGTTGGCAGAGTTCAGTTCATTGGAATTATAGACTAACATCTCCATTTTCTTGGTGACTATCAGAGGGAGCCACTCAGCTTCTTGAGGCTGCCCACAGTTCCTTGCCAAGTGGTCCCCTGACAGGGCTTCTCACATCATGGCAGCTTAATTCCTCAAGGCCAGCTAGAGAATATCTTTGTCCAGGTCAGTAAGACAGAGTCCCATGTGGTGTGATGAAATCAAAGGCATGATTGTCCCATAGCCTTTGATACATTCAACTGGCTTGAAACAAGTTTAGGTTCTGTAATTCCACATTCAAGAGAAGGGGATTATATAAGAGTGTGGGCCATTGGGAGTCATCTTAGAGTTCTATCACTATATATGTGTTAGCTCTGGTATTACTCAAATACTTTTTTGCTACAAGACAAACAGACACTCAACTTAAAGTAGATTAGACAAAGCAAAAGGGAGGATTCATTGGAACTATTCTGGAATGTTCATAGGATTCAAGAAAGGACTGCAGGAATCTGGGGAGCACTAGTGACTATAAGAACCTGAGTCATATGACCTCTGGAGACATAAAGTCTCAGCATAGAAGGAGACTCATTTTCCTATGGGCTAGCTTTGCCTTTTTCTTGGCATTAGATTTAACCTCTCATGCTTCTCATTGAAACCTGGCAAGTGCCTATTTTAAGGTTTACAATCTTACACTTCTCTGTGAAGGATATAGACTCTTCCCCACTATTTCCAGAAGAAACATGTTTGAAAAGGTCTCCAGTTGGTTTGTAGTAGGTTATGTGGCTACTCATAGACAGTGACTCTGGTCAGGTCAATGGAGTATTATGATTGACTTAGACAAGATCACACACCCAAGCCCATGCCTGGGGTTGGAGGAGGGGAAGTGTACTAGTTCCTGGAATATGAGATGAGCTAGAAACAGAGTTGGGAAGAAGGAAGTCTGGTAATTTTCCCCCCAATAAAATATTACAAATATTTTCAAATATAAAGTTGAAGGAATTACACAATAAACACTCATAAACCCAACTCCTAAATTTTATTAATGGTTAACATGTTACTCTGTTTTGCCATATAACTATCAATTTTATTTTTGATCCAATTAAAATATGTTGCAGACATCACTATAGATGACTCTAAACACTTCAGCAATTATAGTTTGTTAGATTGAGTTTGAAGTTAAACACCAAAGCATAAGCAGTCAGTCCATTGGATAACCTAAAAGGATAAGCTTTACCAGAGAATTATTTCTCATTAACTTGGCTACTAGTTATAATCTAAGTAATAAGAGTTAAGTCCTATTTTTGGTATTTTATTAAAATAATATTTTGTTTGAATGCAGAAAACATGTTCAAATTATATTATGAATAAAGAGAAAAATAATATAGCAAGCCCTCACTATTCATTGAAATGATAGTTTAATCCACTTATTTTCTGAGTTAGAACCTTTGGAGTCATATACCCTTCTTAAACCCTATTCTCCAGTTGGTTGCCTGTCAGCCAGCTTTTTTTTCAGTTCTCTACACACCCTCTTCCCCTGCTCCTCTACCCTGTCCCCATTGTCTTCTACCTTTTCCAACTCTATTGCTTTCTATCCCTCTCTTTTTCACCTTGCTCTGGGAATAACTTCACACATTATCTCTCTGACTTGGGTAACTCCTTTCAATAAAAACTTCTTTATAATGCTTCCAGAGTTGTCTTTCTAAACACAGATCTGGTGTTGTATTCCTTAAAACTCAATACTTCTCTTTGACTTGCAGAAGAAAGTCCAAGTCTTAATATGGTGGACAAAACCCAGTAACCACCAGGTATTTTGTAAATATCCTTATCAATATCCTTAAAAACTCTAGAGTATTTGTATCATTCACATTGTATATATTGTCAATTGGTTGCTTCAAATATCTGTTGGCCTGGCTGGTGTGGTTCAGTGGTTGAGCATTGACCTATGAACCAGGAGGTCATGGTTCAATTCCTGGTCAGGGCATATGCCTGGGTTATGGGCTCAATCGCCAGTGTGTGTGTGTGTGTGGGGGGGGGGGGCGGTGGAGGATGAAGGAGGCAGCTAATCAGTGATTCTCTCTCATAATTCATGTTTCTATCTCTCTCTCCCTCTCCTTTCCTCTCTGAAATCAATAAAAATATATTTTAAAAATATCTGTTGAACTTGAATATTTCTAGTAAACAAATGTTCTGAGTTGCCCAGGATTAGGCTGATGTTGCTACATATCTCAGAATGTTATTATGGAATGATGATCTCATATGAGTGAGAAAGTATTGAATGTACTTAAATCTATAGTGGGAAGGGAAGTGTTTCATAATGGCCCTGTGATAGTTAATTCAAAACTGATGAAAAAGTCAAGTGATAAACAAATGACAACAGGAAATATATTCCTATTGGAATTCTATGCCCCATTCTCATATATATATATTAGAGGCCTAGCATGTGAAATCGTGTGAGACCCAGACCCAGCATGCTGTGGGATGCAGCATCAAGTCTCGCAGTGCTGCAGGACACAGCGCTGAGACCCATCAATGCACCTTCGGGTGACTGGTCTTTAGTCATTATAGCATTATGACCACTGGATTTATATATGTGTGTGTGTGTGTGTGTATTATAATGTTTACAAAATATTATACATAAGAATGGATACTTTTTTGTTTCTATTAGACTTAATTTTATACTTATATACTAGAACGCCCTAATTAGAGTGTCCATTATATAGTCACTGTAAGTAGGATTACTTTTATTTAGGTATGAGTAAATGTATTAACTTCCAACTGAGTGATAGGCCAGCTTTGCAAATTTAAAACATATTTTGTATAGGATGAGAGCTTGAATTAGCATAGGCTTAATAATACATTGTTTTTTATTTTCATGAGCCAATTTTTTTTTCATTTTTTCATGCTCTTTGGCTTTCATGAGCTTTGCATTTAGAGACTCATTTTTAAATAAAGTTGACCCAATCTACTAGTCAAGATTATTTATATCATGTACATACAATTCCTAGAGCATTATAGTAGAAATTGTGTTCATTTGAAATGTCATTTAGATATTAGAAGAAAGTTATTTAGCTCTAGTATAAAAATGTTTATATGCTCCCAAAGATTCTGTTATTATAGGAGCTTTTCCATGACTCTGATTGTCTCTTTCCTAATACATTTTACAATGAAATCCAATTTTCATAATTTCAAGAGGAAAAAGAACATTGACTTTATTAGTGAAACTGAAATGCATTGTATGTTCACAAACGAGAGAAAAAAACTTATAAAAATGCATGCATAATTTTAAAAATCAATTGATATGGATTTATCTGACAATCAAAGGTATAATATGAATACTTTATTGTTTCAACTTGAGTATATAATAACCACTGTTACCAAGGACAGACCATGTTGTCTCAGAAACAACATGGATTTTTAAGTCAGAAAAACCATAAACTTGCAGCTATTGGGCAAGTTGTTTACCCCTCTGAACCTGTTTTTATGTTAAAAACTGAGTCAATCATACCTACTGGATAAAGATATTAAGATTTAAAGTTCCAAAGTAATTAAAACACCTCACATACCCATAAGCATATAGAACTTCCACAAAAAACATTAGTCCCCTTCCCTTGGTTTTTCTTTAAAAAAAAAATCTATAATAATAAAAACATAATATGCTAATTAGACCAGACAGCCGAACAACCTTCCTGATGTAATTCCGGACGTCCTTCTGGATGAAGCCACGGTGGCAGGGGCCAAGGCAGAGGCGGTTAGGGGCGATGAGGCAGGCAGGCGAGGGACAATCAGGCAGGCAGGCGAGCAGTTAGGGGCAATCAGGCAGGCAAGCAGAGTGGCTAGGGGTGATCAGGCAGGCAGGCAGGAGAGCGGTTAGGAACCAGTGGTCCCAGATTGTGAGAGGGATGTCTGACTGCCAGTTTAGGCCCGATCGGGCCTAAACTGGCAGTTGGACATTTTCCAAGGGGTCCTAGATTGCAAGAGGGTGCAGGCTGGCTGAGGGACCTTCCCCCTGTCCCATGTGAAAATTTCATGAACTGGGCCTCTAGTAATAATAATAAAAGGCAGTAGTTGTCTTTTAAAAGGACTAATGATTGGATATGTCCAAAGTAAAAATATAGATACATTTAGAACTTGGTGCATATAGACATCAAACATAGACTCTACAGTATAGACTGACACCAACAAGGTTTGTTATCATGGCCATAGGCACCTGGCTGTTGAAACCTTGCGTGCTTAGCTTTCCATTTAAGTTACTGGAATAACACAAAGAAGGAAGAAGATTAAAATAAAAAATTGACCTGAGCCAGCTGAACCAAAATGGTGCTGAATTTGACTTCCAGGAGATCCCGAACCTCATTTTACCCTGATTATAATACATCAGCATGCTAACTGGCACCCCACTGGTGCCATGACAGACCTGACTTGGGCTATAGGGAAGAAAAGGGGTGGTACCCCAATTCTGGGAAGAGATGGGCCCATTCCTGGAAAATCAATGCATATGCCTCCCTCTTATTATGTTGCTCCCCCCACAATAACTTCTCCCAGACTTTTCTAGAATGAAAAATTGACTTGTGAATTTAACTCCTGCTTCTCCATTCTCTGCCATTGAATTAAAGCTTGTGTTGCTGTTATCAGGAATACTGAGATATTTCTTTCCCCACTGAGTGCTGGGGGATGGAGTCCTTATCATATCTTGAGAAAAATAATTTTTTTGAAACTCACATGGGAGAATGAGTGATTTTTATTTTTGTGGAATCACATATTGGGGTTTCCAAAGTCCCATTTCCCTTAGTCCAGTTATAGAAGAAATGTAGCTGGGGCTTCAGGAAAGCTAGAAGCAAAGCCAGTGTCCAGAGTTTCCATTCCATGTTGCAGCCAGGTCCAGTTCAGCATCAAGCTAGTTTCAGTCCATTAGTCCATTGTGTGTGAGGTCCATATGGCAGTGAGCCTTGTGGGCAAATGCAGGGAGCCAAGAAAGTGCACCTTCTACACCAAGAGTCCCAAGGGCAGGCCAAAAGGACAAGAGCAACCGAGAGAAACAAAGAGCATAGGAGGTGAACTCCTTTGTTTAGGGGATTAAATATTGCAAATTTCATGCCCTTGCAGTGGCAATGCCTATTCTGGCCAATGACCTATTCCCAGGTGTGACTGACAGTAAGCACCTTTGCTACTCCCCTCAACTTTACTGGGCATGTTTCTATCTCCCCTTTGCTGGACCCCTGCGGAGTGTAAAGCTATAGCTTTCTAGGGAAACTGCCCAAATGACATGCCTATAACATTTGGCTTTCCCTTTGCTCCTTTCTTATTATTAATAACTAGGTTAATTACATGATACCACTGCTAAACATTCAACTTCGGTTTTATTTTTGGCTCCAAGATATTGAACAGAGAAAGAACCCTAAGAAGGACCAAGGGTCCTTCAGAGATTGGGTCCCCACAGTAGGGACCTGGACTATTTAAGTTGGTAACAGTATGACAAAGTAGAGAAACTAGAAAGAGACACATGGGTTACTGACCTATGTTTCTATGAGTTGGATTTGTAACTTACAGAAAAGTGGTACCTTTCACAGGCTATGGGTTTTTTTTCAACTATAGCACAATAGAATGAATGTCTTGGGAATGAAGCTCCTCTTCTAGCATTAAAAATTAAAATTTTCATTTTTATTGTTCTTTTTTCAGAAAAAAGTTCTGGAAGACCCGAGTAACTAGAAAGGTATGATTTTTTTTTTCTGATAAATTTTCTTTTTGTGCATCCTCTTTCAACATGCTTATCCTATATAATAAAACCCTAATATACAAATCAACCAAATGGCAGAACAACTGGTTGCTATGACATGCACTGACCACCAGAGGGCAGATGCTCAATGCAGGAGCTGCCCCCTGGTGGTCAGTGTGCTCCCACAGGGGGAGCGCTGCTCAGCCAGGCTCACCGCTGGTGAGCACAGCGGTGGTGGTGGGAGGCTCTCCTGCCTCAGCCACAGCTCTAAGGATGTCCAACTGCTGACTGCTGGCTGGCCTGCTCAGCAGGGAGCAGGTCTAAGTGGTCAGTTGGACATCCCCCAAAGGCTCCTGGACTGCGAGAGGGCACAGGCCAGGCTGTGGGACCCCTCCCCCTGAGTGCACAAATTTTGTGCACCGGGCCTCTAGTGTTAAATAATAATGTTCCTCCTAACCTCACAAATGTCCTCCTCATTTGATCTTTGGGCTATTTAATTGAGTTTTTACTATCCCAGATTCACAAAAGAATTGCTTTTTATACCTCTATAAAGATCATGGCAGAGCTGATTTTTTTTAAAGAAAAGGATACAAATTCAATATATGGTACTGCTTCAGTTAATTTTCTCCCTATGTTGTTCCTTAGAGCTGGCTTGTTAAACCTGGGACAGGTATAAATTTTAAGACACAAACTTCTCCACAGGCTTCTGTATGTATATTGAATAAGGTGAAGTATTGGATGGTAATCAGTACATTTATAAGCATTATTTCTGTATTGAAAAAAGGTTAATTTGAAAGTCATTCCTCCATTCAAGAAGAACAATTTCCTCTAGTCTTCTGACTATTTATAGAAAGACCTTTACATGTGCAAACTAATTAATAAATGGGATCAATTTCAAGGTATTTTTTCTGGTTCATCACCACTTAATCATTCAATTTAAAAAACATTTTAAAGGCCAAGTCTAAAATAGATTTGCACCCACGCCCCCAGTGTGAATTTTTCATTCTTTACAACATGCACTAGGTACTGTATAATGACCTTTCCTCTGTTTGGAACAGGGATTAGAATAATACATTTGACCCTTTACAGTCACCTGGGAGAGATGTTAGTCTCCATGTTCAATAAACTGAAATATGTCTCAAGTGTCTCAAGGTTAAGGCCATGACTTTAAACTATTTAACACAGAATATCATACTGATTCACTTAGACTCTCAGGCTTTTAAAAAAAAAAATTGGGCTGAATTTTATATATTTTATCAGAACAATTTTCTTCATACAAATAAAGCAAATATTTTACATTGCAAATAAAGCAAGTTAACCTAGATGCATTGTGCATTATAATAAAATTTATAGCTGCATAAATAGCAGTGTAAACTTACAGAAAGACTAGTAATTATAGTGCCATTGATGGTCTTTGTTGCTTTAATTCTGAGGCAGCTAGAATGATTAAACTGAATCTTAATCGACTTCTCCATTAAAAATGCTGGCAGAGGAGCTCCTTTAACCTTTCCCATTGATTGAACACAACAATCACCATTCAATTATAATGCAAAAGGACATTTGTTATAATGTAGAAAAGATGCATGAGCCATTTCCTTTTACTCAAGACAATCAATGAGATGACTGCTACTTCTACAAAGGTGAGAATGCTCTACCTGGGAGTCTGATAAAGTGAAAACCAAAGAGAAACCTCCCCATTGTACAGAGGAATAGGAGATTACTGTTTAAAATAATCTGGAA
The DNA here is from genome assembly GCA_026230045.1 of Corynorhinus townsendii. Taxonomy (NCBI): domain Eukaryota; kingdom Metazoa; phylum Chordata; class Mammalia; order Chiroptera; family Vespertilionidae; genus Corynorhinus; species Corynorhinus townsendii. Next base: position 65,511,960 of record JAPDVU010000003.1, on the reverse strand, counting down.
CAATTCACTAAGAAATGTATTTTCTATTACTATTTAAAATAGCCACATCTATCTGTGATGTGTTGTTTTTCTTCCTAGGTTTTCAAAGTACTTAAATTACCATGATCAAAGTTTGAATGGTGAATTAATAAGGGTGGTTACTGGGCCTTTTATATATGTTCTAAGTGCATGCATAACAACAAATCAAGGCAATACTGCTAATTGAAGTAACAAAATTTTAGACTAGGAAGGAGCCTCCAAAATTAACTGATTTATGTAAGGTCAGATAACTACTTGTTACAAATGCTGCACTAGGTTTGTGCTCTCAACACTTGGTGCGTTTGTCACTTCTGAAGTATAGTTCATTTTGAGTTTTGCTTTTTACTTGATTCCATATCTGTATACAAGACTCATGTAATGTACTGACATCATATGACCTACAACATGTAATGAACTATGCAAGTATAACTATGTTGCTCCATCTACATAGTGGTAGTAGATTAAAGATGGTCATGGGTTCTTTGCTATTTATCTCATTGAGAGATGGACTATAATTCCCCTCCCCTTAAATCTAAGCTAACTCAGTGACTTGTCCAGTAAAATGTGGTAGAAGTGGTATTTTGGGATTTCAGATGCTAGATCATAATTATTGCAATTTTTGTCCATGCTTCTTGGGACACTTGCTCTGGGGGAAGTTAATTGCCATGTAAGAAGTGTGACTTTTACTGTCATAAGTGCTAGTTATTAATATTAATAATAGAAATAAAGCAAAGGGAAGGCCAGACATTATAAGCATGGTCATCTGAGCAGCTTCACCAGGAAGCTGCAACTTTATATTGCGCAGGGAACCACCAGTCCATTCCCTGCAGATCACTGGGGGAAGGGGTCCAACAAAAAGGGAGGTGGATGCATGTGCAGGGAAGTTGAGATGACATAAGTGATATCGAATTTTTGGACTGGAACCCGGATTCTTTGTCCGCCAGAATCAAAGAATCAATCCATGGACAGAAAGTGGTATAGCAAAGGTGGTGATTTATTGAAGAACAAGTACAGACTCCCATGTGGGAAGAGGGAAGAGTCCCACAGAATGGACTCCCAGGTAGGGAGGGGGAAAAGAGTCCCTGAACTGACTGCAAGGTGGGGAGGGGGAAGAGTCCCCCAGAATTCCTCTTCCCTACAGCTTATAAACGCTGCAAATCCTGGTGCCTTGATATCCCCTCTGATTGGTCACTATTCCCTTTGGGCTTTCTTCTCCTCCTTCTGAATAAAGGGCTCCCTTCTATTTATTTTGTAAACGTGACCTTTCTTGGCTACTTCCAGTTCCCTTGCCTTATGGAAATATACCTGTTGCTGCCTCCTTGTCTTATGGAAATGTAACTGCACCTAGCTTCCTTGTGTTATGGAAATGTACCTTCTCCCAGTCTGCAGCCCTGTGCTTTTTCCATGGACCCCAAGTCTAAAAAATCCCTAAGCCTGCCTATATCTCCCTAAAATTCCTGCTTCATAAGGAAGGCAGTTGCTGGTCAGTATAGCCTGGGAACACAGATCATTGGCTAGGACGGTGGACCCCAATGCAAGCCCATGAAAATTTGGGAATAGATAATGTATGGACAAAGGAGTTCTCTCTCTCTCTTGTTCCTCTTACTTCACTCCTGCTTCATTGCACTCGTCCGTAATTTTCTCCATGGTCTTGTGTCCCTCATGGCCATGTGGACCCTACATGCAATGGATTGCAACTGGGAACACAGGCTAACCTAGCCAGATGCTGATGGGACTGTGCAACTCTGGGGCAGAAACTGTGAGCACTGGCTTTAGCCCTAGCCCTGCTGAAGATAAAATGAGACTTTTTCTAAGGCAAGACGGAGGGAGATGAGACCTTGCAAACCCAGGGATTTAATTTGCAGAAATAAAACTTTCCCTAATCCTTCTTGATAGATCCTCCCTTCCCCCAACTGATGGACGGAGAATGACATAAACTCCACCTGCAGCCTGAACATTCCTGAATACTTAACCAGGCACCTTATATGGACTGTACATTGAACCACCAATCAGCACCTGCCAAATACCCCAAGCCCCTGATTCCTAAGTCCCTAGTTATGTGCCTTACATGAAACCACCAATCAGCATGTACCAAGTACCCTAAGCCCCATCCCTTTCCTTTCCTCCCCTCAAAAGGCGCCTTCACCCCAGCACATGTGCTCTTTCTCCATCTGGAAGGTAGCCCGGCAGGGGTCTTCTCCTCTAATAAAGCCTGTGACCTGGTCTCCAGCCCTCTGTCTCATCTTTCATCTGGTGCTGAAACCTGGGTGAGCGTGGATGATCCTTGGACCTAGCCCTGAGCTTCTGACTCCTGCTCTGGCTCTGTTCGGTGGCATGGTTCTGAGTTGATTGGCCTGCTCAGAACACTTCTCGAACCCTGCCGTACCAGGACATGTGGGAATCTTGTCGCTTCCTTCTCACCGGTAGGCTTCAGGGACTTTCCCAACAACCCCCCCCCCCCCCACCCGCCTCCGCCGCCCACTCTCTTTCCCTTGACCTGGAAGGGCCTCGGAGTTTTCCTGTCTCCTCGGCTTCACGTCTTCCCGAAAGCTCAGGCGCCTGGCCAGGAAAACTCTGCTCGTCTCTACGGGAAGGGTCTCAGGGTGACCACCTTGGAACCTTCTCTCGTCTCTCTCTCTCAGGATGGTTGAGGGAGAAGAAGGACGCTTCTTCTTTCCTCCTCAACTTCTCGTTGGCCCTTCCCTCCGGTCATGGGAACTTCTCATTCCAACCCCCCTCGCAACACACCTTTAGGGTGTCTTCTCGCCAATCTCTTGACTCTTGGTCTTTCTGGCTACATAAACCAAAGAAGCTCTACCTGGCCACAATATAAACTCAACAATGTCTCTCTGTGGCCTAAAAACGGCACTTTCGATTCTAATATCCTCCAAGACCTAGATAATTTTTGCCACTGGACAGGGAGGCCTCAGAGATCCCTATGACCAGGCTTTCCCCCCTCAACCCCCCCGCTTCGCCCCTCGCTTTACTCCTCATGTTCCACCCATCAGATCCTCCTCATGAAGTCCTCTTTGCCCTCTCAAACCTGTCTTCAGCCCCTTTCTCTGTCTTCTGACTGCTCTTTTGACCCAGCGGATCATTCCTCTCCACATGTCTCACTCCTGCCACCTCCTTACAACCCTGCCATGAAAACTGCACCCCACGCTCTACCTCTGAGAATTCTAACCGCCCGCCTTCCCCTGTGCACTCTCCACCGAATCTCCGGCCCCATGACGGCCAGCAACCAAATTCACAGGTGCCCAAATCCTGAGAACGTGAGCTCCAAAACAGCCTTTCCCATCTAACGCTCATTCTCAGGCCACCCAAAGACTGCCTTCCGCAATAGCTTCTTCTATTCCCACCTCCATTCTACCCCTGAGGGAGGCAGCAGGAACTGGGGGCAGAGTCTGAGTCCACGTCCCATTCTCAATGTCCAGCCTCACAGATTGAGAGGCATCTCAGGTTTCTTTTTCCACTGACCTGACCACCTTTACTCCCCGACATATGCCGCAAACTTTAAAAAAATAGATACAGGTCCACAAACTCCTCAAAAAGACCTCGTTAACCTGACCTTTAAGGTCTTTAATAACAGAGACAAGGAGACCCAAATCCAAAATCAAAGGTGAAATCAGGTTAAGGCTGAGGCCCAGCAGGGGGCCTTCCAGCTCCTAGCCACCGCTTTCAAACCCCAAACGAAGTGCCAGTCCTCCAACCGTGGGTAAGTCAGGGGCTAAGCCTCCTCCGGGCCCATGCTTCAAATGCAGTAAGGAAGGACACTGAGCCAAGTCCTGCTCAAACCCGAGACCCCCGCTTGGGCCCTGCTGGATACGGTTTGGAGCTCCCAGATCTCCTGGGACTGGCCACCGAAGAAGCTGCCCAGGCCCTGACAGGGCACCACAGACTTACATCACCAGGACAGAGCCTCGGGTAACGACTGTGATGGCAGGTAAGCCGATCTCCTTTTAATTGACACTAGGACCACTTATTCTGCCCTCCGAATTCGCTGGGACCCTTGTCCACTCCTCAGTCTCTATTATGGGGGTTGACGGGTTACTCTCACAGCCATTAGCCACCTCACGTCTACACTGCATCTTACTAAATTCCCCCATTCACTCTTCTCATTCTACCTCGGTTCCTGGCCAGGGCTACCATGCATCCCCTCATAAAACCCAGTTGTCCCAAACCACAGTCACCTACCTCAGTTTCACTCTCTTACCCCACAAGGCCGAGCCATTCCCTGGACTGTAAAAGCCTTATCTCCTTATCTCCTCTATGATTATTGTCTCTAGGAAAAATGCAGTGGTTTGGGATTCAGGCAGCTAGAGGCCTGGAAACAGGCTTTGGGGCCTGCTCCCTCCTCCCCCTGCCTTTTCTCCAGCCTCATCTTCCACTGCTCCTTTCCTTCCCTTTCTCTTTTCCCTTGGATAACAGCCTCCCTCCCACTTTCACAGCAATACAATCTCAGACACTCATCTGTCATCCCTTATTGGTAGCACCATGGTGACTACCCTCTCAGCTTGGAGTGTGGAACTAGAAAAAGGAATCTCATACCCTTTAGTCCACCTCTTCTCCTTACACCTATCAGCTTGTCTTCACGATCAGGGAGTTTTCTTTCTCTATGGGAAAACACATACATCTGTCTCCCCATCAGCTGGACAGGAACCTGTACTCTCATCTATCTCTCACCCAGTGTAGAGGCAGCCCCAATAATCAGTCTTTACCTCTCCCTGTAACACACCATATCTGACACAAAAGGGCAGTCCAGATAATCCTTCTCCTCATAACCCTCGGCATCACAGCAGGGGCTGGAACTTCCATAGGGAACTTAACCACTGCTCTACCCATACTTTGAAACCCTGTCTCAGGACCTACAAGAAACGTGCGGATGCCCAGCAAAGGAAAAACAAGAACCTTACCCCCAGGGTAACCTATTCTCCCCTTTCATATCACTAGTGAGGCAACTGAGACCCCTACTCTTTCCCCCCTCTAAAAATAACATCTAGGTCTCAGTTGTATTTCAGCTCCAGGCCCAGAAAAGCAGCAAAACCAGACAAGTGATGCTGTGGCAGCCTCAGGACCAGCTTTTACCTCCCAAGTGACTCAACAAGGATTGCTCTGCAGACTTCACCAACCAGTCTCTTGGGGAAATCATGCTGCTGCACCTCTCGTCCAGCACGGAAAACACTACCTGTTTTTTCCTCACTTACTCCATGGCTCCTCCCACTATTAGACCCACTGATATTTATTCTTTTAATTTTGCTTTTTGGCCCCTGTTTCATGCATTGTTTCACTAGTTTCTTGCAGAACAGAATGCAGGCATTCGCCAACCAGAAGGTGGGAGAGATCTATCTGGCATTGAATTCAGAATCTAACACCAGAATCCTTGAGACCCCGGGTAGGCGCCCCTAATGACGCCCCCTCTCAGCTGGAAGTAGCTATGGAAGATGGACCTTCATCCCCTGACCTTGCCCAAACTCTCAATTTTTTTCACTATTACCAGAAGCCTGGAATGATAGATCCTCCTTTCCCCCAACTGATGGACAGAGAATGACTTAAACTCCACCTGCAGCCTGAACATTCCTGAACACCTAACCAGGCACCTTATATGGACTGTACATTGAACCACCAATCAGCACCTGCCAAATACCCTAAGCCCCCGATTCCTAAGTCCCTAGTTATGTGCCTTATATGAAACCACCAATCAGCATGTACCATGTACCCTAAGCCCCATCCCTTCCCTTTCCTCCCCTCAAAAGGTGCCTTCACCCCAACACATGTGCTCTTTCTACATTTGGAAGGTAGCCCGGCAGGGGTCTTCTCCTCTAATAAAGCCTGTGACCTGGTCTCCGGCCCTCTGTCTCATCTTTCACTTCTTCCTCCCATGGGGGCCTTGGTAAATTGTTATTCCCCTGGCACCCTAAAGAAATAGAAATTTTTAAGGGTGAAATAGGCAGGTTTAGGGAATTTTTAAAATTAAGTGGGGAGGGGAGGCATGGAAAATGCACAGGCACTACTGAGCTGCAAAAAGTTACATTTCCTAAGACAAGGGAGAGGCAGTGGTTACATTTCCATAACACAAGGGAGTTGGGAGAGGCAGCAGTTACATTTCCATAAGATAAGGGAACTGGGAGTAACAAAAGGTCTATATTTACAAAATAAAGGAGGAAGAAAGCCCAGAGGGAATAGGAGGACAATGAGGAAGGAGGGCCTCACATGTCCCATGTGAGATTTGACCTTTGAGCCAGGAGTTGCTATAGTGACCAAATCAAAGGGGAGTAGTGACCAATCAGAGGTGATATTAAGGCACAAAAAACTAAAACCTTGGAAAAAGGAATTCAGTGGGACTCTTTCCTCCTTCCCACATGTGGGAGTCTATGCTTGTTCTTCAATAAATTTCCACCTTTGCTATATCATCTTCCATCTGTGGTTTCCTTCTCTGATTCCCACAGCCAAAGAGCCCGGGGTAGCCATCCTGCCCAGGGGAACATCACATGTTCCAGTCCAAAAATTCCAGTATCACCAAGAAGCCCACTTCCACTGCCACAGGTGGGGGAACAGAGAGCACTCCATGGACAACATGACCACCCAGAGTCCATTATGTTATGAAAAAGGTGAAGCCTTTTTGAAGAGAGAGAAGCCAATATATATATATATATATATATATATATACAGAGAGAGAGAGAGAGAGAGAGAGAGAGAGAGAGAGAGAGAGAGAAGCCCAAACACCTCAAGTGTTCAAGCCATCCCAGATCAAGAACAGTATGTAAATGACAAAGGCATCTTAGACATGATGTGGAGGAGGACTAAGGAAACCAGCTGACATCAGAATCAAAGCCTTACACATATGGCTCCAGTCAAATTGTGACAACTGACCAAGATGACCTTAATGCTCCTTGAGCTTGACAAAATTTTAGGCGGGTTTATTCCTAACTATGAACCCCTGAGCTCCCTTTCTTAGTTAGAGCCTTTACTTTACAAAACTTGCAAATATAAATTGTCTGACCCTTTGGAATGTAAATCTCCCAGCTTCTTGCCAACCCAGAATGCCTTGTTCAAGAAACGTAATGTAAATTTGAAATGTAAACATGGAGAATGGCAAACCTCTGATCTTCCAATCTCTGTGTGAGGGTAATAGCCTAAGGCAGCAAACACAGGAGGCCCAATCATATTAACCTACCTTCCTTTTAATGTTCTCTGGCCTTTTTGTTTGCTCACCTCAGCATTTTAAAACCTTTCCACCTTTTATTTCAGTGGAGTTGAGTTCAGTTTCTCTCCCTTGTTGCAATTGTCTTGAATGAAATCCTCCTTACATATATGACTCTGGTACAAATTTTCTGACACACACGGCCAACTCATCCATCTGTTCCTCTCCATCTGAGGTCCTAGTCATCAAGGAGTGAGAATTAGTAATTTCTGAAGTGCCTTGCCCCAATTCCAGACCCATAAAATCACATGCACAATAAAATTTATTGTTTTATACCATTAAAATTTTAATATAGTTTGTTATAAAGCAGCAGATAACTGGAAATTCTTTTTCCTCTCTTTGTATAGATAGAAACATATATTTTTAAGTATATACTAGTGACCCGGTGCATAAAATTTGTGCATTGTGGGGGGGGGTGTCCCTCAGCCCAGCCTGCACCCTCTCCAGTTGGACATCCCTCTAGCAATCTGGGAATGCTGGCTCCTAACTGCTCACCAGTCTGTCTGCCTGATCACCCCTAACTGCCTCTGCCTGCCTTCCTGATTGCCCCAACTGCCCTCCCTTGCCGGCCTGATCTTGCCCCCAACTGCCCTCCCCTGCAAGCCTGATCTCACTCCCAACTGCTCTCCCCTGCCAGCATGATTGCCGCTAACTGCCTCTGCCTGTCTGATTGCCCCCAACTGCCCTCCCCTGCCAGCCTGATCTTACTCCCACATGCCCTCCCTTGCAGGCCTGGTTGCCCCCAACTGCAATTCCCTGTCAGCCTGATTTTGCCCCCAACTTCCCTCCCTTGCCATCCTGATATCACCCATAACTACCTTCCCTGGCCAGCCTGGTTGCCCCAGACTGCCCTTCCCTGTCAGACGGATCTCGCTCACAACTGCCCTCCCTGCCAGCCTGATCTTGCCCCCAACTGCCCTACCCTGGTGGCCTGATTGGCCCTAATGGCCTCTGTCTTGGTCCCCACCATCATGACTTTTCCAGAAGGAAGTCAGATGCCCAGAAGATGGCTGGTCAACCCATTCTAATTAGCATATTATCCTTTTAGTAGTATAGATAGATTATATACTATAGGATTGCTTAAATGGGAGGGAAATGCCTTTTTCATCAGGAGGAGATGCTCTTGGCTGACAAAAATACATAGTCCCTATATCTGGACTGATAGTCAGCCATATGTACTATACTGCTAAACCAGTCATTAAAAAATTGAACTGCTTTCTTACATCTTACACCAAACAGCTGTTGCCCTTAAAATCCCTCCTCAGCCCCTACCTTTGGTTCTACCTTCGCAGTTCACCCATATTAGGTTCTGATTGGTCAGTTTCTATGCCAATCAGTGTCAAAAGCTCTGCCTCCTAGGCAGCTATTGGCTCCTAACACTTCATGCAGATTTGGTTCTGATTGGTTGGTTTCTATGCCAGTCAGTGTCTCCGTGCCTATCAATGGGCCTGATCAGCAGCCCAGTGGAGGCCTAAGAGAAAGAGAGGCATGGCTGCTGGCCAGGCCCTGAGAGAAAGAGAGAGGCAAGGGCTGATCAACAGCTGCCATGGAGGCTATAGATCAGACCCTGCTTCTCTGTCCGGGCCTCTCTTTGGGCCTGATCTGCAGCCCCTTGGCAGTCAGTGCTAGGTTGCGACAGCAACTCAGCACTGACTTTCGGTCACTCGAGCCTTCGGTCATTTTGGATGTTACGGACCCTGGGTTTTTATATATTAGGATACACATTTGTAATGTATGGAGTTACACATTATTTTATAGATATAGTTAGTTGTATAATGTAGAACAATTGAAGCTCATGACCCTCAATTTCTAATTACATTCAGTGAGGGCTAGAAATATAAAGTTTATGTCACTGATTTACTTTATAGCATGCACTAGGAATTCAGTACATTTCCCTACTTGGAATAACATGCACAACTTTTCTCTTTAAGTACTTTGAATATGTGTTTAATCACTAAAACTTAAAGATTATTAGATGCATAATAATTATTTTGTGTATACTTAAGCAACTGTTTACTCGTATATGTAGCCAGCTGCATATCCCCAGATTGCATTTTAGAAAGTCACATTGAATGTACATCTGATAGCAATTAGCATGCTTTTAAAGTAAATAAGTTAAAGTCTATTGAAATAATAAAAGAACATGAAGACATAAGTGAAAAAAACAAAACAATCTTTCTTCTAAAAAAGACCTGTATTTGCTGGATTTGAAATGACAGTCTTTATAAATTAAGGACAACCAAGTTTCAAATTTTAGGTTCAAAGCAATAAATAATGTTTTAAAGTAATAATAAAATGTCCAAAGGAGACATAATTAATTAGATTGAAAATATCATACTTTATTTACAATTTTTGTGTGGAAAAAATATCATTTTCTATTGAAAGGAAACATAGAATATTATTGCTTAACTAGAGGCCCAGTGCACAAATTTGTGTGGGTGGGGTCCCTCATCCTGTCCAGCGATTTGGTCGATTGGGGCTGCAGGAGGTTGGCCTGCTGGGGGAAGGGGCTGTGGGAAGTTGGCTGCTGGCCAATCAGGGCCAGCTGGCCAGAGGGAGGGTCCGTGGGAGGTTGGCTGGCTGTGGAGGGGAGGGGCCGCAGAATTTTGGCTGGCAGAGGAAGGGGCTGTGAGTAGTTTGCCACCTCGATTGGAGCCATTGGGCCGGCTGGTAGGGTGGAGGAGCCACGGGAGATTTTCCAGAGGCTGGGGGGAGGGTCTGCAGGAGGTTCCATTTAGGGCAATGGGAGCCTGCTGACTAGGGGGGAGGAGGGGCCGCAGAGGTTGGCTGGCTGGTGGGGGGGAGGGGCTGCAAGAAGTTGGTGGGCAGCTAGGGGGAAGGGGCTGCGGGAGATTGGCTAGCTGGCCACTGGCCACGGGAGGTTGGCGGGCACAGGAGGTAGGCTGTGGGAGTGCACTGACCACAGGAGGCAGCTCCAGCATTAAGCATCTGCCCCCTGGTGGTCAGTGCATGTCATAGCTACCAGTTGTTCCAGTCGTTCTGGTCATTCGGTCATTTGGTCACTTAGGCTTTTATATATATATATAGACTATATATAGATAAAGTACTAGCCTGATTAGAATAGTTACTTCTGAGAAACATGTTATGCATTGAGTCAGTTTTAGTACTCATATTTATTAGCAATACCTTCTGGAGAGTATATCCATACATTGCTTTAATGTCTAGATCCATTATCTTACTGGTAAGGGTGTGGGGGGAGTCATGTTCCATAATTTTTAGTGTAAAATTAATGTATTTCTTCTCAGGACATTTTGGCCAAATCTACTTGCTTTCTATTGAAAACTACCTATAACGTTTCATTTATAAATCTCTAAAGTGTGGCTTTTATTGGTTTTCTTATTTTTTTTTCATATACTACATATTTATATTATACCTTTTAATAATTCTCCAGGTCATAAAACAAAAACTGCTGTTTTATTATGTTTTTCTGAAAATATGTTGACTATGGAATACATATCCTCCACATATCACTTTTGGGAGAGGAAGTCATTACAAATAGACTATCCCAAATCCTGTTATTATGGTGGGCCACAGCTTCAACATGGTTGGGAATAATCAGTGTTTGCAGGAGGAATAGCTTAGCTGGGACTCACTGGAAAGACTGTGTATTTCATTAGACTAGGGCTGGAGGATTTGGAACCACTCAAGACAGGCTCTGGGCATGGGGACTTCATGGCAGTGCTCTACACTGAGTGGGAGGCGAAGTGATAAATCCTTTTCTGTGCGCTTAAAGATTTGCCCCCAAGCTTAGGAAACAGAGCAAGCTTTGTCTGGTATAATAGGTTCTGATTGTATCACTGTGGCACAGAAAATTTTGACGGTGATTGCTCCAAGAATTAAAGTCCTTCCAAAGTCAACCTACTTGCATCACATCCCACTGATGGTGGAAGGGAAGGTATAGATACGCCATGTAGTGACAAGGTTGTATCTTTGGCCTCCCACTATAACTTACTTAGTTTTACAGTATATGTTTCATAAAGTTTGTAAATTCTGGTTGCCAACTCACCATGTACCTTTTTTATTTTATTGACAGGATGACAGGTGTAATAATAGATGGGATTTAGATTGGGTGTAAAAATAACCTTTTGATCATCAAGTAAAAAATAGTGTTTTAAAAATATATTAGAATTTCTTCTTCTAAAGGGTTTTGTCTAGGGTTAGGTTAACTCTTTCCCTAGGGAGTTTAAGTGACTCAGAGAAACAGGTATTTCATCACTTTCCATAGGCACAAAAAATAAATTCCAGCAAGAGAGAAGACAAAGTGCTTTTTGAAACTCTAAGTGGTCACCTGGAAGCTGGTCTTCAAGCTTCAGAATCAAACTTCCAGCACTTGCTAATAACTTCAAGACAATCTTTTGAGAAAGTACTTCTATTTCACCAGCCAGTGTTGCTCAGTGGTTGAGTGTTGACCTATAAATGGTTCGATTCCTGGTTGGGGCATATGCCTAAATTAACATTCCATTCTCAGTAGGGGGCCTGCAGGAGGCAGCCAATCAATGATTCTCTCTCATCACTGATGTTTCTATCTCTGTCTCCCCCTCCCTTCCTCTCTGAAATACATATAGAATGTACTTATATTTCAAATATAGATTGTTTTTGTACTTTGGTTTGTATATTACTTCCCTAGTTTCCCTAAAATCAAACTTCCTTATATCTTGATCTAATTTCTTGAAATATTAGGTATACTTGAAAGCTGTGCTGTCCTGGGTCTAAGAGGATATTAACTAAGTTACTTCATGAATTTGTGCATTCACTTATTTTATTTTTAATATATTTATTGATTTTTTTACAGAGAGGAAGGGAGAGGGATAGAGAGTTAGAAACATCGATGAGAGAGAAACATCAATCAGCTGCCTCCTGCACACTCCCCACTGGGTATGTGCCCGCAACCAAGGTACATGCCCTTGACCAGAATCGAACCTGGGACCCTTAAGTCTGTAGGCTGACACTCTATCCACTGAGCCAAACCGGTTAGGGCTGTGCATTCATTTATTAAACTCACAGTTATTATGTCAGAAAGGGCTAGGTCTCAGAATAGCATTTAAGCACCAGTTGAAGGAGTGCTAATTATAAAAGAAGAATGCCACATGGACAGAAAACAAAACAAAACAAAACCCTGTCCTAGAGATTAGAAAGGTTTGTTAGGGAAAGTGCCTTATGAAATGAGAAGGGAACTCATGAGAAGAAAAGGTTGGAATTTGCTGAGTTGCCGGATTCAGGAGAGGTGTTCCACTGGGGGATGATGAAAGAGAAAACCCAGGAAAGTCCTGTTTTTTGAAATGAATTAACAAGATTTATATATTTTTCCTTTCCAAAGTAGAGTTTATTCAATAGGAATTACATTTTTCTAGAAAATGTTAAGAACTTGTTTAGAAGTCACAACCTGAGCTCACAGGGACACAGAGAAGCAGCAGTGCTTACACTCCCATCACCCACAGCATTCTGGGTCAGCACCAGAAATGTGTCAGACTCAGAGCCAACCTCTTACATTATCTGATTAAGGAAGCTCTGCTCACCCTGGCATAACCAGGACCTAGGGTATGACATAGGACTTAGAAGGAACCCTAGCCAGATCCTCTCCTGCCAGCTCAGTGTTCAAATGTGAAGGGACTCTATCCCCTTTCCTGGCTCAATCACATACCCGAGAGTCTAATCTTGTGTTTATAGCTATAGGAAGAGAAAAGGCATGAGCAGGAGTCACATTTTTGTTCATGATTACAAGCAGCTACCCAGCCCTGACATGATGGGGAGAGAGAGATGTGCTTTAAGCCTTGCCTGTGACTGGGTTGACTACCTCAACCACTCTGGGCTAAGTCTGTCTTGCAGAGGCCAGTCCTCAACAAGTCAGTTAAGTTCTGAGAGTTAATTGAAAGAGTCCCGAGGACTAAAATGCTGGACTGTATTAAAGAGGGATTTCACTAAAGAATTCCACAAAACTCTGATATGCTAATGTGAGAAGAAAGCTTTAAAGAAGAAATTATGATAATATCTAGACTACAACCAAAAAAAGAGAGAAAAAAAAAAACACCAAACTATAGAGAAAGAAAGCTTATCACAACAGACACCACAAACATTAAAAGGATAAGGAAATAGTATCAATAACTCAATTAACATAAACTTAACTTTACTTTTCCCTCACACTCCTCTAGAGCTAAAGAAAAACCTGGAGTTTTCCTCACTGTCCTTTCTCTATTGGGTAACTTCTTCCCCTCCTCCCCACAATTTATAATTAGTATGTCATACTTTATTCTGGCTTTCTTCAGGATTGAATTAATCTGTAACTTTGAGAATTTTAAAATTATAGGCTACTTATTATTTTTTAGGACTAATAAAAATCTCTAGAGATGCAAGAAGGAAAAAAACCAAATGTTGCTAATAGTTCCCCTTTATTCCTGAAGGGATTTTTTTTTCCTGGATATAGGATTGTGAGCCATAGTTCTTTTCTTTTAGTTGTTAAAAAATTTTTGTGCCACTTTTTTCTGGTTTTCATGAGTTCCATGAAAATTCTTTTAAATGTCTAATTCATTTTCTGTCTCTTAGTTCTTTCAAGATATTTTTCTTTGTCTTTCATTTTCAAAAGGTTGATTATGATGTTTCTTGGTATAAATTTCTTGCAAGTGATATAATCCTTTCACTGGAAATGTTGCTATGGTTTTGTTAGTAAAGAAAAAGGAAAGAATGAATATTAGAAGGCAAGTGATTATTTCTATAGCATATTCTGCTTTATAGCCATGTTTGAACCATTTTTTCAGAAATTCTATACATACATGGTTTCAAGTTTCCAGTTCTGTTGTAGATGACATTCCATTAGATTATTCAACTTAGAATGCTTTCAGAAACTTCTTGCATGTTCTTTTATATTTTGCTAGCTTGAAAACAGTACCAGTTCCTCAATCCTTAATGTACTAATACTCTTTACTGTGTAAATTTAAAATGTAACTTTCCTGGGCCCTTACTCTCAGACTCTAGGCAAAGCCCAGCCAGTTGCTTGGGGCAATAGAATGAGGCAAAATAAAAGAGTGCCAGTTTGAACTGAAGCTGAAAAGCCCTTATGTGTTTCTGTGTCTCCTCTTGATTCTACATCATCATGACAACATGCTCTTGCTAGCCTGCTGACAGGATAAAAACATGGAGCAGAGTTCAGTCACCTAAGTCCCTAAATTGAGAACAGCCTGGACAAGCCAACAGCCAGTGGATCCCCAAAGAAGTGAGTAAGCCCAGCCAAGATCAGGGGAGCCAGATAAAGTTCTATACATACACAGTTTCAAGTCAAACTAGCAGAAGCGCTATCTTTTTTTTTTACAAAAGAAAAAAAAGTTTGGGGTTGTTTGCTATTATACATTACTAGAGAACCAGTGCACGGATTTGTGCACTGGTGGGGTCCCTCGGCCTGGCTTGTGTCCTCTCGCAATCTGGGACCCCTTGGAGGATGTCAGAGAACCAGTTTTAACCTGATCCCCGTAGGCCAGGCCAAGGGAGCCCACAGATTTGTGCACTGGGACTCCAGTAAGAATATAAGATCTTTGGTTAATCTCTTCCTGCCCTCCCCCTAATCCTCTTCCCTCTGAGATTCATCAGTCTGTTCTATGTTTCCATGCCTGTGGTTTCCGCTCCTGCATTGAGTATCTTCCTCCTGGTGGTCAGTGTGCCTCGTAGCTACCAGTTGGCCAGTCAGCCAGTAGCTTAGGCTTTTATATATATAGGTTGTGGCAATCGATAACTGATACATATGCAGTTAATGTTTGTCTTGGTTCATTTGGACTGCTACAACAAAATGCCACAGACTGGGTGGCTTATGAACAATAGCAACTTACTTCTCACAGTTCTGGAAGCTGGAATTCCAAGATCAGGGTGCCAAAATGTCTGGATTCTCGTGAAAGCACTCTTGTAGGTTGCAGACAACCAATTTCTCATTGAGTCCTCACATGGTAGAAGAGATGAGTTAGCTCTCTGTGTCTCTTTTATAAGGGAACTAATCTTATCATGGTGGCTCTGCGTTTAGACCTAATAGTTTCCAAAAGGCTTCACCTCCTAAATCCATTACCTTGGGGGTTAAGATTTCAACATATGAATTTGGAGAGGATGCAAATATTCAGATCATAGCAGTATTATTCCCTTATTTCCAGTAATGAAACAAATTTATCCTTTGTAAAGTATTTATTTGGTTATTTCAATTGGTACAATTTGATACCTGTGTTCAAGTTTCATTTCACCCAAGAGTAATAATGTGCATTTGTATGGAATCTCACTATCTACACTAATAATAAAAGAGAAACACGCAAATTGACCATCCCTCCACTATGCCCACCAGCCAATCAGAGTGAATATGTAAATTAACCCAACAAAGATGATGGTTAATTTGCATATGCAGGCACAGAGCGAAGACTGAAGACAGCGTAGAAGGAAGACAAGTGCTGCAGAAGGGAGCAAAACTGTGGATAAGGGAGTGAGGCAATGGAGACGGGAGGGAAGCAAGGCGGCGGCGGAGAAGGGAGGGAAGCCCACCTCGGCAGGCTTTGCTCCCTTCTCTGCTTTGCTCCAGCCCCAAGAAGCCCCATTCTTGCAGGAATCTTCCTGCAATGGGCCTCTAGTATACCTATAAACACATATCTCTAAATGCATGGGGGCAGATGGGAACAAATTAACCAAATAAGTTGTATGCATATATGCATAACCAATGGACAAAGACAATAGTGCGGTAAAGGCCTGGGGGGCCAGTGGATGTGAGCTGGAAGGGGAAAGTGGTGGTGGGGGGGACATCTATAATACTTTCAACAATAAAGATAAATTAAAAAAAGATAACAGTGGGTATTTGTCCTGTTGCTTGAGCAAATGTCCACAAGTTAAGCCTATTATAGCCTTTCTAGTAGTCCCTGAAATGATAAATTTCCTTTTCCTACATCCACAAAAGTGAAGGTCAAAGGTCAAATCTTATTTCACTAAAATGAGAAAAATATATAAACATGTTTCATATTGAGGATTTAAGAATGTCTAATATAATTTAAGGATGGATAGAAATGAGAAATTTAAAAACTAATATAGTACCATGACTTCCCAAAAGAAGGCAAATTACAAAAGTTTGCATTGAAACAATACAAATTCCTTGAGGACCTTATGGAATTTTTTTTTAGGGGTCTGCTTAAAAAGCAGTGTATGATATGTAAAATACAAGGTGGCTTTCCTCTTTAGAGTTTTGAAATTTCCAATACTCTTCCTTTTTGCTTTTGGGTTCAACAAATTAAAGGCACTAGGTCATTAAATACCTTTGAAGATAGTTACCTGCAGATTTGACTTTGGGGTACAGGAATAATTTGTAACCTGAGAAGGTGGTAGTATTAAAGAGTAATATTGGAACAAGAATTGCTTAAGGAGGACTTTCCTATTTCAGACAAGCATCAATAGCAGATGGTGAGACCTACTGGGAAATAAGTACAAGTGCTAGGAAAGAGAACACTGTATTGCTGCAAATATAAGATCTGATGCAGCAGAAATCTCTCTCTGGAAACTGAAGTTAAATTTTCTATTAATATTTTATAAACACTTTTTTATGGGAGAGCTAAGAATTAGTTAGAAAAGAAGAGGTATTTTGGAAAGCAAGATTTGTGCAGAAATTTTTCAGGACCTGCTCAAAGCAATATATTATCTTTCTAGAATTTGTACAGTGTGCACATTTACAACAAAATTTTTAAGTTGTTTGCAACATTGAATAAAATATTATATTAATAAAGACAACACTTTTTTAAAAGTAGTTTAGAAGTTTACTTTTTCTAAATTATGCTGTTTGAAATGTTTACTATTACATGTCTAAATTTCATTGTTATATAAAAAATAAAGTTATTTTTAATTAATATTTTTATACATATAAAATTAATTTAAAATACTGTTAAAATATTTTAATCAACTTTTTGACTGAGAATCTAGAAATTCAGTCACCATTTTATATTTTATTTTATTGTTTAAAGTATTACAAATAGTAGTACATATGTCTCCTTTTTTTCCTTATTGACCTTCCCCTGGCCTCCCCTACTCCCCAACACATGCCCTCCTCCCCGTCCATCCCTTCTCCCCCCCCATGTCTTGTATCCATTGGTTATGCTTATATGCATGAATACAAGTCCTTTGGTTGATCTTTTCCTCCCCATCCTTCCTGCTGTAGTTTGACAGTCTGTCTGATGCTTCCCTGCCTCTGTATCTATTTTTATTTATCAGGTTATAATGTTCTTTATTATCCATAAATGAGTGAGATCTTGTGATATTTATCTTTCTCTGACTGGCTTATTTCACTTAGCATAATGCTCTCCAGTTTCATCCATGCTGTTGCAAATGGTAAGAATTCCTTCTTTTTTTATAGCAGGGTAGTATTCCACTGTGTAGATGTACCATAGTTTTCTAATCCACTCCTCTGCTGATGGGCATTTAGACTGTTCCCAAATCTTAGCTATTGTAAATTGCCAATCACCATTTTATAGTCACACCAAGGTATGCCTGTACACACACACACACACACATACACACACACACACACAGGTCCAATATATAACCATTCTACTTACTTTTTGAACATGTTCAGGTTGATTCTAGAATTGAAGGGAGGTTTTCTATAATTTCATTTTTAAATTACCTTAATATTAAGCATCTTAATATTAGGACACAAATGCTGGTTGGTACCCATATACTGAAGTATGTATGATTGGCTAGCATTATATTTTTCAGGGTTTGAGTAAAACATTTGGTTTAAACACCTAAAAGTAAATTAAATAATTAAAATACACCTGGGAGGATATTTTAAATATCTAATAGATGATTGAAGTGATAATCTAACAAATATTTCTCTTTATGATTAAACATGTTAATGCATAAAATGGATTTTTTATGAAACCAGGAACTCAACACATCATGTGTACTGAAATATGCAATACACAGAAAATATAAGTAATACAGAAGGCTTTACAAACAAAAGCCTATATACAAAATTAGTAAAAACATTTAAATACTGTTACAGGCTGAATTATGTCCTCTCAAATTTATATGTTGACTACTAACTCCTAGTATCTCAGAATGTAACTGTATTTGGATAGATGTTGTCTTTAAAGGGATAATAAAGGCTAAATGAGGTCAATTAGGGTGGGTAGCAATCCTATGGGACTGGTGTTCTAATACAAAGAAAAGCTTTGAAGACAGGGAAGAGCATTCAAAGCACAGGGGAAGGATGACCTTCCACAAGCTGAGCAGAGAGGCCTCCGAAGTAAGCAACCCTGCTAACACCTGTCTCAGACTTCTAGTTTCCAGAATGATGGGGAAATAAAATTCTGTTGTTGAAACCACACAGTCTGTGGTGCTGTATTATGGTAGCCCTAGCAAACTAATACAAATACCACAGAAATAATAAAAGTTTTATATAAGAAAGCCAGTTTTTGTTAGTCATAATAATGACATTATGATGTCATAGTGATGACATGACAATACAGTAGATTATATTGTCATGTTGTGTCAGAAAAAAAATCTATGCTCCCCCCCCTTTTTTTTTTTAATATTTAAAGCCAGGGAGATGGCCACCTGAGACCCTGCTTTTTTGTTTGTTTGTTTTGATTGATTTCAGAGAGAGAAATAGAAACATCAATGATGAGAGAGAATCATTGATCGGCTGCCTCCTACATGCCCCCTATGGATTGAGACTGAAACCCAGTCATATGCCCTGACTGGAAATCCAACCATGACCTCCTATGTCATGGCTTGACATGCAACCACTGAACAAAACCAGGGCTAGCTATGCTTCCTCTTATATAATTTTCCAACCAGTGTTATGCTTGGGACACAATAACTCTTGTTATTACATTTCTCTACATTATATATGTAAATTACTCCTTTTGCATCCTCTTCTCCCCACCCAGCCTCACTCTTTTCCCTCTCTGTAGCAGCAAGGATGTCTTATTACCAAAAATGTATTGCACAGAAAGTCTACACTAAGGCAAATGCATGAATTTGTTAGACTTAAAAATCTTTGCATCTTTTATAAAACTCCCTTAGAGGGAATTTCTCTTTTCTTAATGAGCCAATTGTTTTCATTAAGCACTAATTACTTTTTCTAAGCATAGGGGTATATGTGACAAAGATGATAAAATTACATGGGAAAATATTTTACTGATAATTGGGAAATATTATACCAGCCCAAAATAGCAAGCATTCAGGAGATTATTACTTTAGTAAGTTTGTAGAAAAAATTAAAGCATTAATCTTGAAGTATCATTATTGTACCATGAAGACTGAAGACAAATTTAAATCACATTATTTTAAAAGCAAGTCACTAAATACTACTGTATAACATATCTGCGAAAACACAATGCAAATTTTAGTGCTTATAAAGACTTAGTAAAAATATATTTACCTACCACATTATATTTATCAAGCTTCAGAGTCTCCCTTTGTTAATTATTCAGCCAGTACACACTGGACTGTTGGCTACCATCTTCTCTAACAGGTACACAGCTGATTTTGTACCCTGTAGCTAAGCCTTATTTGACAGTATAAGATAAACAATGCTCTAACTATTTTCCAAAGAAAGACAAGCATTAGGTGAAAAAGGAACCAATAAGCTACCATTTGGCTGAATTTTCAATCTTTCAGAAAACTTCTTTATTTAAAAGGTTATAAAAGTCATAAAATGTCTTGCAACCGGCTTGTAGGAAGCTCAGGATGTTGATGATTATACTCAGGAAACATTCGCGTAAACACAAAAGACATGTAAATTGTAGACCATTTGGAAGAGTCAGCACAATGGTAAAAACCTAAAATTAACCTGAAGCTAGATCTACCTGCACTAGGGAAATCCGATAGCAGTCAAAAATCTTCATTGATGATTTAAAGCTAAACTTTTCTCTCAGATTCTGCTCTCTCAGCAACATATTGTCAAGCCTGTATACTAATAAAAGGGGATGAGAAAAACAATTGTTTGTTTGTAAAGCCAGGAGACTGAAAAATGCATTCCTTCCTCCAACGTCAAGTTCTGGCTCCAGGTAATATTGGTTTAACCTTTACACTTTGATGTTGTTTTTTAGAGCTAATAATATGTCAAGGAACTCTGAAGAAAATTTAAAAACTAAGTTTTTGAATGTTCTAGAATAACATTTAAAAAAAAAGAAAAGAAAAGCAGGAGAGAGAGAAAAAAAGAGATTGTTCTATGTGTAAGATCCAGCAATAGGTATGCAAGGAGCAAATAATTGAATGAAAAATGCCATCAATTCAATTGGGAGAAAATATTAAATAAATCAGTTGCTTGATTTCATGCAGATAAAACTTGACAGTTCCTCACTGAATCCAAACTCATTGCTTTAGCTCTCTGTCCACATAGGATAACATTGTTGTTGAGAATATGTGCTCCAGACACAGGCTATGTTGGTTCAAATTCCAACTCTTGCTGGCGAGGTATCTTGGGAAATTTGGCCCAGGACTCGGTTTCCTTATCTGTTAAAGGGGAAATTAATATACTAACAGATTTGTTGAATAATTAGGTGATCACTGTACTTCACAGAGGACCTGCTAAAACTAAATGCTTAATAAATAATACCTGTTATTATTTATGCCCATCATAAACAATGAAACCAATATTCAATCCATACTTGAATAAAATATAACAAAATCCTCCAATGTAAAAAAAAAAAAAAAGTAAAAAATGTGTACAATTAAGATGTGTATTTGACATTACAAATTGACTTAAGCAGACTTAGATTGTTCTCATGTGTGGCCTCATAATGACAAATATACTAATGAAATGCCTAGATTAGGAATTAAGAAAGTCAAACTACACAGGAAAGGCATTGAAAAAGGACAGGAACACCTGCTATTTTCTTGTTCTCAGAAGAAATTATTTCTGACTGATTAGCTATAATACCTCCCAGTTTACAAATTGTCCCATAATCTATATGCTACTTAAATCCTTTCTTTGAGATTTTATTTTTAGTGGTTATTCATTTATTCTAAAATTAATAATTAGTTCTTTTTAAAATTCTCTGTTCTTCCCTGTTACTTTGGACATTAACTAATGCTTTTTCCTCCCTCCGTCCCAAGTATATAAATATATAAGAAGGAAAAAATAAAACCAGAGTTCTCTTTTCTAGTCACCATACTAACTCTCAGTTCTCCCAGCCCGTCTTTCTGTGAAATGGTATTTAGTGATTTTTAAAAAGCTCTAGGAGAATTATTCAATGTTTTTAAATATAAGAAAAATTTAGGACTGATGTGGAGGTTGGAAGCCTAGGGAGAATGAGGTAAGATTCCAGGTGCTGTCTTTGGCTGCCAGTTCTGTAAAGCAGTATTGTAGAAAAATAAATAAATAGATAGATAGATAAATAAACATTGCTCTTTTAATTACCAAGCAGGCAGGTTTTGGTAAAAGGTGTGCCAAGCCACATACCAGTGCTGATACAGTGTAGCCCTTAATTTTCTAACTAGTGTCCATCGGGTGTGGGCAAGAGAGATGGCCAACCTACCTTGACCATAACCCCAAAAGGAGACTGAAGAACAATAGGTGGTATTACTTTGCCTTTTGTGTTTCCCTTATTGTCCCTGAAGCCTTTTAAGAGAACTTTTTTAGTTACAACAAATGCTGTTTAAAATTAATTTCTTGAAAATATTAATTACAGTCATTTTATTTCATTTTTACCATTTCCAAACTTACCAAAACAACTCTGAATTAAAATACAGAGGTCCATACTTTCTCACAGAGTCCTTTTCACTGTGTGGATGTACTTGTTATACGTGTATAATTTTTTAAAGTCTTTAACAGAAAAAATAGGGAAACTGAGGATATGTAAATCAAAAGATAAGGCATGCCTGGTTAAATATGAAATCAGGGTGCACTTGCTTCAAGTTCAATTCTAGAAATTTCTCAGAATCTGATAAGAGCATGACTGGAAATCAAATCATGATATAAAGTAATGTGAATTGTAAGGACCCAGTTTTAATCGGCTAAACATCAGTTTATACAGGAAATAACAGACCGGCTTTCTCCAGAAACAGTTAACTGCCCGAAAGCATGGGCAGAAAAAACAGTGTTGTAGTCAAACAAGGCAGATGCCAGTACGAAAGCTAAGGGAGTGAGGGCATCATGCATGAAGGTTAAGCATCTTGTAAAGGATGTACCTTAACTCAGTAAAAGCAAGGAAAGCCAGCGTTTAGGGAAGGGTGATGATCTTAAATATTCTTCCAGGAAGGGGCGTGGGGCAAGAAATCAGGATAACACACATTTGCACAGTTTCTGAATATGAGATTTGGAGAATTCAAGAGAGGTGTTATTTTAAAATGTAAGATTTTGGAAAAATCAAAACTGTGGCCTTGCCCAGCAACAGCTACCACTGAAGAGAAGTGAGAGTGGCTAAAGTTAAGGAAATGAAGGAAGAGTGAGCCCACTGTTTGAAATGCTTACAATGTGTATATTGAAAATGGTGTTGAGGCAAGATGGGTAGGGAAAACTATAATCCAGGCCCTGCTGTGATGTAAGACATTAGTGGTTCATCCCAGATCCTGGTACTTAACCACAAAAAGGGCCAAGAAAGTACATTATCTGTGGATCATGTGAGCTTAAAAGAATGATGCTGGAGAAGTAGCGATAGCAGTTATTTTGTCAGCTTCGAGACATTTTCCTTCCTGCTGCCTCTGTTACTGCCCTTACTGCCCTCTCTCCCACCAGCCTGAGATTCTTGACAGCAGGGTTTGTTGTTTTTAGATCAGAGAACCAATCCATCTGTAAATCATCTCACCAAAAAGCCATGTTAAAAATCAACTACGTTACCTGGAAAGATAGTATTGTATTTAGATTGCCTTCTATCCTTTTTATGCTAACTCTCAGGTTAGCTCATCTTCAATTTGGGAAGTTTGAAGATCCTAGATCCAAAGGGATGAGATATCGGTGTTGGCATGGGAGGAATACAATCATTGAGAGGAGAAAAGAAAAGCTTGGATGCATTCGTATTAGTTTTCTAGGGCTGCCATAACAAAGTACCAGAAACCGGGTGGCATGAAACAGCAGACATGTATTGTCTCACAGTTCTGGAGACTGAAAGTCCAAAACTAAGATGTCGGCAGATATGGTTCCTCTGAGACTCACACTTATGCCCACTTCAGACATTATTAATATAAACATGTTAATGAACTTTCTTGTATACTTAAAGAAAACTTTTTGTTAAAAAAGGGCCTGGATTAAGTATTGTGAGTGATTAAAATCATAGTAATTAGATAATATTGTTCACATACTAAGTACCATTCCACCAAGCACATTATATACTTTTTCTAATCTAGTCTGTAAAGCAGTCCCCTTGTCTTATGAAAGTCACAATATTGTTATTTTTTCTCTGTTTTTTAAACAAGGTCAGTGAGCACAGAGTGGTTTGGTAATTTCCCAGGGTCACCTAGTTAACAAATGGCTTAATGAGAACTCAAACAAGTTTTATCTGATGATAAAGTCTGGGCTCTTAGCTTTCCTGCAAGGGCAGTTTCTGGGCCCCATTTTAATATGCCGAGATATTTTGAAAAGATAAAATATATGGTAATTTAAAATCATTTCAAAAATGAATCCTTCCTCTGTAATGTTTAACCTACATAATCAGGGAACTAAAATATGTTTTGTGAGCATAGTTTATTTCTAGTATTTCTAGAAATGGCATTAAATAAAATTATTAGCTAGTTTCTCCATAAGAATTACTCATTTTGTAATAAAAGTTTTTCTTTCTTTCAGAAACATTTAAAGAACAATACATGGTGACAACACACTCTATTCTTATCATTCTCGTACAAAGTAAAGACTTAGAATAGAAAATTTTCAAAGTCAAAAGGCCAGAAACATTGTTTTCCGGTTTTTACTATTGCAGCATTTCTCATCTCAACAAACCATGAAACATCCTTGAATCCTATCTTCGGTAGACCTCTGTCACTGTTTCTCCCCTATGGATTTGTTTAGAATGGCTTTCTACCTCTGTTTCAAAGCACATGCTGATTAAAATGTTTTAATTAAAATTATGACTACTACAGAAAAATTATTGAGCAATTCTTCAGGATGAAAATGCTTAGTGTTGGAAGCCTAATTCCACCGTTCATGTTTATACTGAGCAATATTTTCTAAAAGGTTCACCTTTGTGTTGTGTAATATTGGATTTAGTCCCAGCAGTTAGAAGGTATTGTTTTTAAAACAAGGCCAAGCAAGCAGAAAAGTTTGTACGATGATACAGATTTGATTAGCTCTTAAACAGAACAAGTTCAGCCAGGTTGGTCTGTGCAGTTATTCTAGAATCAATCCTATAACTTTCTTCCACAGCCATCATTCTAAGAAAGAGTAGGCCTTTGTTATTATTTACAACCATTTTTGAAAGAAAGAGGTGACGTGATCACATGGGTCACAGTGTCCGCAGCCTGCATTCAGTAGCACTGGGGAGACCCCGGACGGAAGCCAGGTTACTGAGGAGTGTAATACAGCATGTGGACGATCAAAAGGAGCTTTACGAAGAACTGTTACCATTTCTCAATAAGAAGGGGCTCCTGTTTATTAGATGAAACTCTCCACAAAGTAGAAAACCTCACTGCTTCCCTTCTGAAGGGGTCTCCCCATTCCTTGGGGCAGCATTCCTCCTAGCAGCTGATGGCAGTGCAAAACCCCAGCGGGACCATCCTGGGCCAACCTGGAGAAGAAATGAATGTTGATGTTCCTGATCAAGGAGCAGGCTTTCACCCAGCTGGCATCTACATGAGCCACAGAGTGGCCCATGTAAAACCTGCTTTGTTTTTTCACAAAAGCACGGGGATGGAACATTAGTTTAGTTCTGGGCTTCTCAAAGGTTAATGTCTATAGAATCACCTGCAAATTTCGATTCAGGAGATCTGTGATGGGCCTGAGATTCTGAACATCTCATACACTTCTAGGTTATGTTGATGCTCTTGGTCAATGGACCCAGCACCACTTTAGACTTTTTTCCTATTTTTAGGCAAGAGCACAAACTTTGCTACACTGGCTAGATGAAAACCCACCTTGATTTAAAGGACATTTGTTTACATATTGAACATTTTTCACTAACAATTAAATTCAAATCAATAAATGTTTACTAAGGATGAAATTATTTCTTGTAGTTTAACTAAATCTTCCATGAAACAGTTTATAGCCATTCCTCCTGCTTTCTACCCAAGATCTTTCTCCCGTTCTTTAGTGTGACCATCTTTGTCTTCTACAACAACCTTTGCTTAGTTTCTAGTCCTTTGGAGTCTAAAGGCCACATTTATGTGTGGCAAGGTGGAAAAACTTCTTTAATTTTAGACATTATCTGTGATATTTAAGAAATAAAAAATTAATAAAATGTAGCAATTATAATTTGCACCAAACCCTGAGGAGAATAAGTCTGTTTGGGACCCATTCTATATGACAGAGTTTCTCAACTTGGAGGAATAGAATTACCTGAGGATCTTTATTCAAATTACACGCCCCCCTCCCCCCCCCACACACACACATGCACATCCCTTCTCTCTTACCACCACCTCTCATCAAATTCTAATGGACAACTGACTTTTTCCCTATCTTCACCCTTTCTCCATGCACTGCCCCCACTACCCCCACCCATTAAGAACTACAGTTTTAGAGTCTATTTACTCAGGCTACCATCCTATTGACCAGTGTAGCAAGTTGAATGGTGGTCCCCAAAAGCTATGTCCACTAGGGTTGTGACCTTATTCAGAAAATGGTCTTTATGGATATAGTTACATTAAATATATCAAGCTAAAATCATCCTGGATTATTTGAGTAGAACCTAAATCCCAGGACAAGTTTCCTTGTGAGAAAATAACAAGGCACAGAGAGGAGAAGCTCATGAAAAGAGGGCAGCAGAGATTGGAGCGATGTTGACAAAGAATGCCAAAGCTGGAAGATGCAAGGTAGAATTCTCCCCTAGAGCCTTCAGAGAGTGTGGTGCTACTGACACCTTGATTTCAGACTTTCGGCCTCCACAGCTGTGAGGGAATACAGTTTCTGTTGTTATAAGCCTCCCAGTTTATCTTAATTTGTTATGGCATCCCTAGGAAACTAATACAACCTGTAAGCTTCAGCCCAGTTTTGAAATACAGCTTTAATTATTATTTTCTTTTAGCCAAGGGGTAGTATTTATATGATTCTAACTTAAGTAGAAAGTCACCTAGAAGCATAGCTCCTTTGTAGGACACCAGAAAAACTGTTGAACCACTTGTACTCATTGCTCTTAGGAATACCAAATGACAATAGAGTTAACCAAATTTAAATACCCTCAAATGTGGGCAGGTCATAAAGCTCCTGGAGAGAGATGTTAAAATTGATAATGTCCTAGACGCATTGAAATAGATTGAGAAAAAATTACAACAGGTAAAGTGTTTGGAATGGAATTAGTGATAAAAATATGACAAATGAAGCAAAAAAATATAAGTCAATTATCAGGTTCAGGAAAAAACTGCAGGGATATTTGTTGAATTTAAATTATGATATGACTATATTGGAAGAATGGGGGGTGAGAGGATTGAAAAGTTGCACATGTGAGGAGGGAACCAGGAGGAAACAAAGTCAACAAATAATGTCTAAAACTAAAAAAAAGCCATAGATGGAAATACAATAATATTATTTAATGGCACAATCATAGATGTGGCATAGCTAGCTGAAAATGGTTGCCTTTGATGCAAGAAAAAACGGAGATGGGTGAACCACATCCGGCACGGCCAGTGGTGAACCTGAGGAGGGATGGTGAAGGATTAAAGAAACCAGACAAGAGGATGTAGTTGGGGCCAGGTGGATCACTGTGCCTGGATGAGGATACAGTGACCCCACATGTAAGCTGAATCTTTATTTTATAGTCAGATCACACAAAGCAAAACAAGGGAATGGTCAAGATATTTACAATGTTCTTGCGAGTTTCAAATCTGCTTCTTTCTGTTATTGCAATTCTCTGAACTCTATCAAGCTTTGTTTTGGCAGCACTTGCTGTACCTTCTACAGCCCACAGCCCTCAGCTACCTAGGACTACAAGGTTGGACTATAAGGTGAAGCTTACATACAAGCATAGCCTTTGGCTATAATTGTGCTGGGAGGGCTTTACCCTCCAAGCTGGGACTTGTATGTGGCTTTGCCACAAGTAGACTGTGCCCTCTCGTCAGTCTGAGGCTTGATCCTGTCCAAACGCTGTAGTTGCTCTCCACAGATGGGGAAATGGGTGTGGAAGACTGTCCTTTTATGCTCCTTTTCTCTCTATAACAAATGCTGTAGAATTCTTTAAATCTTTAAATCCCTTGATCAAAATAAAAACAGAAAACAAGAAAGGGTGAAGAAAGAATGAAAAATGTCCATTGAATCTTTGACAACAACTCCTGAGTGCCCAGGAATGAGTCCTCAGATTGCAGTTGAGGCACAGAGCCATTTAAAGGTGAATTGGATGGGTAATGTGCCCACAGGAGGTCACTTTAAATCACTCCCCTGTGAAAGGCACAGCCTTCTTCTTCAAAGTGTGGCCTCTGAGCACTTGTTTCAGAATCAGCTGAAGTGTTTGTTAATATTTAGGTTATTGGGCCCTATCCCATGTTTATGAGTCGGAATACTGGTATGTAGGGGAGCCACACTTCAAAGAGCTCTCTGGATAATTTTCTTGCCCACTATAGCTTGGGAAGTGGAACCCTAAGGCAACCATTTTTAACCAAGTGGTCTCATCCAAGGGACTAAAGAGTGTTTGTAAGATGGCCATCTCCTTACTGGCTGCACAAAGCAGTTCAAATTCAGTAGGTCAGGGTTTGTTCTCACTGAACACACTCCCTTACAAAAGTTCACCAGATGCTTCTAAAGCTTGTTCCTGGGTCAGCTCCTGCTGAAGAATTCCAGAGCTGTCAGCTTCTGCGCTTTACCACATCATTTTTGGAGAATAGAAAGCTGTGCAAAGAACCTTGGCCATGCCTGTGAGCAGGCAATACTCTGCAATAGAAAGAACAATCAGCATCATTGTCTAGGAACCTTTACTTTCATAGGCAAACTTTATCAACTATTTCAACTTCTCTTGTGTTATTTAGTTTTGCTATCACTTCATTAAAAACCCAAATGTCCATAGACAGCTTGGAAGTTGTAACTGAATACTCTGCTACAGTAAGCGTGGGGAATATGAAAGGATTGTTTTCGCCTCGCCAGCGTGGCTCCGTGGTTGAGCATCCACCTATGAATCAGGAGGTCATGGCTTAATCCCCCAGTGTGGGACATTCAGGAGGCAGCTGATCAATGATTCTCTCTCATCAGTAATGTCCCTAGCTCTCTCTTCCTCTCCCTTCCTCTCTAAAATCAATAAAAACATATTTAAAAATAAAAGGATTATTTTGTAGTTTTTATATGTCCTACTATACTACTTACAAAAAATTAAAATAAACACTCTCTCCCAACCTGGAGTTTAAGAGTATATTGTTATTCTGTAAAAATCAGTATATTTTGGATTTGAAAAAATGCCAATTAAAGGAAAACAATACAGCATTAAAATACTTTCTTGTTTTAGATAATATATAAGTGTGTCTGAGCATCTATAATGAGGTATTTATTATTGTGATAATATTTTAATATTCATAGATCTCAAACTATCTTAGCAAATGTACAATATATGGTAGAAACCTTAAATAAGTGATATACACAAATAATTAATATAATGTCATTTCTACAACCCATGCTAACAAGTGATTTAAAACTCCCATATTCAATGATCAAGGTCACTTCAGCAGATGAGCTTGACGAGATGGAGAGGACTCATTCCACTGAGGTATCTACGCCCTCCTCCCCTACCACCACTACCCTCAAGCCTCTTTCATCCACTGGGGCTTATTCCAGAGGATCACTGGTGGTTCTAATATGTGGTGAGAGGAAGACAGGAGTGAAATCCCGTCAGGTAGGATCAGCTTCCATTATTCAAAGCTTAATGTTTATAATAAATTCATAGGGCCCTGAGATCATTGACTTTTGAGGAATAAGATTTTCATAATTTAAGGAGTCATGCAGATTTTCTGCATTAAATGTAGCCTCACAAGTGGTTTTACATAAGAAGTTAAAACGTACCAATTAACAGCGACAGTAAAAGCAGACACATCCGTATACTCACACTATATGCCCAGAAGAAATAATCATATATTAACATTTTAAGGTTAAAAGTAGTATATCCAGTCCTAAGCCAAAACAAAATTTTCACATTCAATTTAGAATTAAGAAAATAACACATAATCCTTATATATTATTTCTCACATAGTTAAATTTTGAGAAAAAGTATTCTTTTTTTAGAGAAAGAGGAATGGAAAGGGGGAGAGAGAGAAACATCAATGTGAGAGAAACATGGATCAGTTGCCTTCTGTATGCATCCCAACTGGGGACTGAACCCACAGCCAGGGCATGTGCCCTGACCGGGAATCAAACCAGAGACATTTTGGTACATGGATCAACACTTGACCAAATGAGCAACACCAGCCAGGACATCTCTCTCCTCTCCTACCACCAAAGCAAGACCTCTGGGTAGTAAACATGAGTAAATTTGTATCCAGAGTTTCTCTGGACCTCTTCAGACTGGTGGTTGTGAGTACAACCACAGTGTCACAAACAGAGTCATTACTGATATTGAACTGATTCTGTCACCCTAACAAAGCAGCTCTCAACACCCAGGGCAGTCTTCAGGTTGCCAAGCATAGGTCTCTTCTGCCAGGTCTATTGTGTGTGTGTTTGTTCTGTCCTGCTCCACAGAGAGAGAGAGAGAGAGAGAGAGAGTCAGAGCAGTGCAGAGGTGAAGATACTCACATATTCCACTCTGTCACACAAGGTCATGTGGAGACCTGCTCAGCATTGCCAGAACATTTTCAAGTGACATAAAAACAACTCCTCAGCTTATTCCAGGGGTCCAGTGCCCAGTACTAGGGCCACACTTCATCTATCCCTAGTTCTGTCATCTTCACTTCCCGCTCTCCCTCAAGGCCACTGGAGGGACTCCCACAAATGCTTGATTCCTCTTTCCTTCAGTCAGGAGGGGAAAAAATTACATGCTAACAAAATGACCTCCTTAGAGGAACTACCCACAAAATAACCTACTTTGGATGCTGCTCAGTAATCACTGTACTAAAACAGGGGCTCTGTCTAAGTACAACTTGAGCCGGGAATTTTACAGGTAGAGTTCAGTTAATACCACATTGAATTCTGAATATTAATAGTAGAAAATTTTATTTACTTAAATCACTTTAAAATACCTATGCATACACATATTTATTAAAATACTTTATAAATAAATGTAAATTAAATGACTGAATATATTTCATTCTCACATTCTTATAGCTTTGTTAAATGTGAGTACAAATGCTAGATATAAAAAAAAATATGTGCAACTGCAATCAGAACTAAAAGAATGGAGTAGTTATGTCTGAAAGCTGAGGAATGTGTCACCATAAAGATCTTATTTGTGTTAGGGTTTAGATACTAACTAGAAATTTCAGAGGACAAAGGTCTTGAGGTAGATGGGCTAGGAAGAATCCCAGAACGATGAAACAATAGGTGTAAAGATACACATGGCATATTAAGATTTCTTAATCCTGAGATCTTCCAAAACCAGATAAAGACATGCCTGCAGCTAGTTTATTTAGTAAAGCAATTACATGGAACAGTAGTGGAAGAAAAGGAAGTGTATCGTAGGAAGGAGGACATGCCACTCCAAAAATGCATTCCTGAGCTACTTACTACTATAATCAACTGGTGGTCAAGACCCTTTGTAATCCTCAGAGGATCCTGGAGAGTATAGTCCAGACTTGTCTTCCCAGGACATGTAACAGGTCTATTCACTGCCCCCAGTGGTTACAGGTGGCCCAGGTGTGTTAACTCCCTTGGCTGAGCAGATTCCTATGATATCTCAAGTGCAGGTGGCAGAGAAGGCCCTGGGGCGGGGGAGGTAAGAGATTTGCTGTGCAGTGGAAGTGAGATGTCAGGGAATGACAGCACAAAGCACAGCTGGATGCTACACTAGAGGCTGGAGCAAAATGTTGGAGCTACAGGGTATGAGGCTGAGTAGGTATGTGTCAATATATAATGTAAGAATATGTTGTTCGCTATAGAGAGACAATATTTGAATGTAAAATAAAATTGAGAAAAAAATCGAAAAACTTAGGTTGTGGGTATATTGTGAAGGACAAAAATGCTCTGTAAAACTCTTGTGCTTGATTCTGTAGTCAACTAAGAATAGTCAAAGTTTTTAATTATATTTGTGGCTTAGTGGCATAGCGCTGGTGTCGGTAGCTAATTGACACGTGTATGGAACTTTCCTTTGTGCCAAGCACTGTGCTAGTTCTTGGGGATCTTGGGAAAAGCAAGATGAACAAGATGATCCTGCCTCCTCAGGTCTCACAGCCTCCGGAAGAAAAAAATTCACAAGCCCTTTCAATAAGCTGGGGTAAGTTTTAGGATGGCAAATAGAGGTGCTATTGGAGCACACAGCAGGAATTCTTGGACTAGTCCAGGGAGTTCAGAAAAGGCTTTCCAAGAGAACTAACACTGAACGGAAATGGAAGGGTGAGAGAGTCAGCTGTGTGAGCATGGAAAGGAAAAATAGCCCAGAGAGACGGGCATTGCCAGAAGGGAAGGAAGTGGAGGGAAATAAGCATAGTGAGTTCAAGGAGCCGAAGGGAGGTCAGCACAGCTGGCAGTCGTGACATGTGAGTGGGGAGGTGCTGACTGCTTGGAGAGGTAGACAGAGACAAGCATGTGTAGGAATTTAGGAAAAAAGAACAGTCAAGAATCACTGAATTAAATGAATAAAAATGTTGTGAATCATTCTTGTTCTTTAGTGCAAATAACTTAACCTTTATTTAGATCTGCTTACACTTCTCAAGCTGTTTTCAAGAAATTTCCTTTGGGCAGATAGCTAGCTTTCCCAGGTCCGAACCCAGCATGGCACTCCAGGTTGGACACTCTGATAACCACCTCCCACCACTGGCTGGGCTCCAACCTCCAAGGCTGGAATTGCATGGCAAACAATGGACATGTCATCACATCAAACTCTTGAATATGATGTTAAAATTTTTATCATTAATAATGTCTAAATATCCTTCAATCAGTCACTCTCTTATTCCACCTTTTTTCCCCCATTCTGTATAAAAGCAGACCCTGTCTGGCTTGTTTCATAGATGTTTTGTATTCTATTGTTTTGCTCTGTATCCTATAAATAGAATGTATTGGCTCCTTTCTTGGTGACATTGGGGTTTGTTGTCTAATACTATCTTTTTGCATAGAAAAAAAACACAAATATGGCACACTACTCTGAGGTGGGAATCATCTGTCTGCTACATTTTAGAAACATCAGAGATTAACAAAGGGTCATAGAGAAAAACAGATTATTTGCTTTGCATAAACTATAGTTTACAAGAGCAAACACAGTACTTCAGGAATGAATGAAATGCATGTCATGTTAAATTTGAGGTCATCCGCTCACTTGTCAGGACATGGCTTCTTGTCCAAAGTTTCAAAACTTTGCAAGCTGTGAAATACTTGGACAGGTTCCAAGGGAGAGCAATGAAAATGATAAAAGATTTGAAGGCTAATACCTCTGAGGGAAGGCTAAAAGAACAAGAATTATTTCTCCTCTAAATGAGAAGTCAGAGATAATTTAACCATCTTTAAGTACATGGAAGATTTTATGTGGAGAGCAATGGTGTCCAGATCTAGGGAAGTTTGAGCAATGAGATGCGGGGGAAGTGAAGGCGGCTGCTGTGTGTTGGTGCAGAGTATTTCACTGCAGAAACCTCTTCCTCAGAGGCCCCAAGGATTGGCTATTACCTAGCAATGAGGTGTCAGGTACTTTCTGTGTGAGCACTGGGGTAAAATAAATGACTTCTAAGAATCTCTAAATTCAGTAGTTTTTGGGTTTTTAAAAGGTCTTCAACTTGAGGGGACTCTGAGGGCAAATAAATTATTGGCCAAGACTTTATCCTCATACTTTCTAGAAAATGTAGCACATTTCTGATCCTTAATGGTAATATCTGCAACCAGAATTCCAGAAGCTTCTATTATATTACCAGTTCACCAGTTTTATACACAGATATACACAGTACATACACACAATATAGACATAATACGCAATAATCCTATTCCAGTCTTATATGCAATGCTTTCAAAGTTATTTCTATTTCTATGTTCCCTAGGTCATCTTTATTCCACTTATCTCTTACAATCTGATAAGATACATTTGTTCTGAACCACCTCAGCCTTTCATTCTCAAATCTGAGGATATAAATATATAGTCTAATGATTGAGTTGAAATAAACATTCTTCCATTTCAGTGGGAAAATCTATGCATAGAGACACCTGCATATTTTTGAAAGTATACTAAGTTATAATTTTATGACAGACAGAGCATAGCATTCCATTTACAATCTTTTTACAAAGGTGGATGATAACAGAAGCTAGGACAATACAATAAAATACTGTGTCTGCAATAAAAAGTCAGACTTCACTCTCCTGAAATGGGCTCATGCAGATCACTATATATATCTCTCTGTTTACAGGGAATTTTAAGATAGTCACAAAACAAAATGCCAAGCATGAAAGAATAATTTCTTTAACAGCTGTTCGGTAAGGTCAAAAACACAGACGCTACTGAAGGTTGCAAAAGTATGGCTAGAACTCTTGGGAGTTTAGCTCCATTGCAACAGAAATTTCAGAGCCATCTTCTGGGCTGTACCCCACCAGATGTTAGAAAGCTTGTGATTGGTTACAAGATTTCAGAGCTCAGTCCTGTCATTTGACTTACCACCTCACACCATCAATCCTGAGGAGACATAGTTAATAAATAAAAGCATAGATGTGGCTGATGCCTAGTTTGAAAAGAAACAAACATGAATCAATGGGAACAATCTGACACCAATATACCAATTTCGGCCCAGACATCAGCAATAGGAAGGCTATTGTACACAATCCTGAAATGCAGTATTGACAGAAAAGCTGAACATAATAAGAAATTAAATGAAGCTGAATAAATACCTGTACTGAGGGCTAGACATCAAAACTATATTTAGTGAAAAATAACCAAAAGAAAACAAGACATAGATCAAAAGGTCATCATATGAAAGAAACATTGTTATTTTTGAGGTTCGTGATTCTAAACTGGAATGTAAAATCAGTCTGAATCCAGATTTCTTTTTTGCTATTTAATTTGAATAGATTTCTCTCTACTTTTGTATTTCTGGAGCTTTATCTATCTTACTTTTTAAAAAATTCTCAGCGAAACCCAGCATTTATGAAATAGAATGAATTAGGTAGTGTAATTTTGACTTTGATGTCATCTCTGGAAACTTCCAGTGTAAACAGTTTTTGCAATTTTGTTTATGAGTATAGAGTGATTAAAATAGAAATTAATATAAACCAGTGTACTGTGACCATGAGCATGTTTATCAAGGTGACTCCTGGATTTCCTTATTTGTTAACCTCATCTGATATTAAATCTCACAGATTCTGTGCTGTTCTTTCTAGCAGTCCAGCATTACTTCAATATTCCAGAAGCCTCCATGCCTTCATACTATTAGTACCACATCCGATTACATTTGTTATTAGAAAGACTGAAGGTGTGTTTGGACTGTGAAAACTGCTTCTCATTTATCCAAAGGCAACAAAACACAAGTCTGTGCAGATCCAGCTTAGAATTTGGAACTTTGCTCTGTTAAAGTACCACTGACTTGCTGAAAAACAAAACAAACAAAAATACACACACACACACACACACACACACACACACACACCAAAAAAAAAAAAAAAAACCACACACACACACAAAAGCACTAGTTGAAATTAGTCAGATTTTGACAATGATGTTTGTAAATTCCTCAGATAGAGCAATTCAGAAAATTTTGGTTATAAAATAGCCTCTCAAAAAAAAATCTCAATATAACTGTGAAGTATTTAAAACAGGTTTGCATTTGACAAATGCCTCAGTCCTAAGAAAAATACAGCTTGATTATCACTCCCATTTCAGGGGATAGGAAAATCAAGGTATTTTATCCAAAGCCAGTACCAGGCCTAAAACCTAGGTCATCTGAGTTGAGCTCATGAAACGTGCTTATTCAACCTCAAACATTCATATGCAAAGAAAATTCTGTTTATGAGCATGTCATGCCGCAAGGATGCACTAGCAAGAGATGGCATTTTTACCACTGTGATGAAAATTTGGCTTTCTCAAAAATTATGGGCAGTGCATTTATTCAGAAGAAGAATATTCATGGAAGATATAGTTCCATTCATATCGAAAGTGATTTTCCTGAAAGAAAATGCATTTAGAGGCCTCCTTTGGAACACAAGGATATACCTTACTTGGTGCAGAAGATCAAATTCTCCCCCACTCATGGACAGTGGGGAAATGAGTCCACTTGAACTCCAGCACAGAGGTGGTCAGTGGGAGGGAACTCCAAGGAATCTCTGTGAAGAGTTCACACTTTCTTCAGATTTTCTTAGACTCTCCATCTTAAGGTGATTCTCTATTACTCGCATTATTTTCTTCCTAAGTACCAAGGAATGTTTTCTTCTTTCTTCCCTGTGGGGGGAAAAAAAGCTATCACTACTCTTAACTTTCAACCAGAAGTCCTTACAATGTCTTCCTTATTATAATCTATGAAATGCACACATTTCTTTGAACTTTAAAAAAAAATGTGTTTCCTAGCTCCCCAGCCTTTTAAAATGTTGCTTTTACTTAGTATCCAATTAAACTCCTCAGGTACCCATCCCAGGTACCCATCCCACCTAGACCAGGATGCCTGGGGCTCATCCCCCAGTTTGTGCAGTGTCCCTCTGGTCCTGCCACCACAACTCCCATTCCCCACCCTGAGCAATACTTGATCTCCAACTTTTGGCTCCCTTGTGTGGTGATCTGACTACAGACTTAGCCGAGGCCTCTCCCTTTTTCATTCACAGTACACTGCTGCATGGGACCAAAATTTAGTAAAAGTATGGGGATAACCAGGGATGGTGAAAGCACATTGAAAATTGCTGGATTTAAAGTCTCATGATTATTCTCTGTCTGTATTGGCTTCTGAGGGCTACTGTAACAAAGCACCACAAATTGGGATGCTTAAAATAATAGAAGTGTATTGTCTCGCAGCTTTGGAGGCTAGAAGTCCAAAATCAAAGTGTTAGCTGGGCCATTCTCTGGAAGAAACTTTTAGGGAAAAAAATCCTTCCTTGCCTCATCTTAGCTTTGGTTGATGGTTGTCAATCCTTGCCTTCCGTGGCTTGTAGGTGCACCATCCCATAATCTTCCTCCATTGCCACATGGTGTTCTACCTGTGTGTCTCTGTCTTTACATGGTGTTCTTTTCTTTGTGTCTAAATTTTCCTCTTCATGTAAGAGCACCTGTCATATTAGATCAAGAGCTCAACCAACCCCAGTATTACATCATTTTATAATAGCTAATTACATCTGTAATTATTTCCAAATAAGGGCACATGCTGCAAATTAGGGGTCTGTAGTAGTCAGGGTTCTCTAGAGAAACCAAAGCAATAAGAGAGAGAGAGAGAGAGAAAGAGAGAGAGAGAATGAGAAATTGGCTCATGTGATTATGGAGGCTGAGAAGTTTCCCAGTCTGCTGTCTGAAAGTTGAAGATCCAGAAAAGCCAGTGATGTAATTTCAGTCCTAGTCTAAAGGCCTGAGACCTGGGGAAGCCAATGGTATAGACCCCAGTTCAAGCGCAGGAAAAGACGAATGTCTCAACTCAGGCAGGCAAGCAGGAAGGGAAGGAATCCTCTCTGCTTTTTTGTTCTATTCAGGCCCTTAAAGGATTAGATAATGCTCACCATGTTGGGGAGGGTAATTTATTTTACTTAATCCACCAATTCAAATGCTAATTTCATTAGAAACACTCACGAAAACATTCAGGAATAATGTTTAATCTAGGCCCAGACAAGCTGACATAAATTTAACTACCACAGATTCCAACATTTTTTTGGGCGGACACAGTTCAGCTCAAAACATTGTCACAGCAAGTTTCTCCTCATGAATTATTTATTTGGTGAAACCACACCATTCTGGGGGCCCATTCCTAACCCCTCACTATCTAAATAAACTCTGTCTAAGGTTTTCTAAGACCTGGTCTTGGCCCTCTACAACTCTTGCTAAAGTCTTCCAGAAGAACATTCTGAGTTTTTATGATTTAAAGAGCAAATTAGAGTGTGTGTGCATGTGCTGTTGTTGTTAAAGGATTTATTTTTTTTACTGTATTTATATAATATCTTATGAATTTTCTTGTGCATATTTGAGTTTCTTCTAATGGACTGAATAATTTGTCTTTTTTTTCTACTGCTTATATTTTTAAATACTATACATAATGGGCATAATCCATTATTTTAGGAGATATCTAATGACTAGTTATTACAAGCAATAAAGGTAGCATGAATCTCCACTGTTCCCTCTAATTCACCATCAGATTTTAATTTATTATTATATTTTTATTGTTCTTTATACCTTTTAATACACTTATGCCTCTATTTCTTGATTTATTAACTTTAGTGAAGTCTCTTGATCTCCATTTGTAATAGATGAAGTATTCAGCATGCTTATAGTACTGCTCCATTTTTTTCTCTCTCCTCTCAACTTTTGTTACATCTACATTGACAGGGTGTGTAACTTTAACAACCTGCTTTGTAATTCTTTTTGTTTTAGACTTAGTCCTACATTTAAATACATTCACAAATAACTACCAGGCATTTTCACTAGTTTCTTCATTCATTTTTTGGGACACCTATAGCTTATCATTATTTCTAGGAAATTTTATTAAATTACTAGAGGCCCAGTGCACAAAATTTGTGCATGGGGGGAGGGTTGTCCCTCAGCCCAGCCCGCATCCTCTCCAATCTGGGACCCCTTGAGAGATGTCTGACTGCCCTTTTAGGCCTGATCCCCAGGTTCAGGCCTAAATGGGCAGTTGGACATGCCTCTCAAAATCCAGGAGTGCTGGCTCCCAACCGCTCTCCTGCCTGCCTGCCTGATTGCCCCTAACCGCTTCTGCCTGCCAGCCTGATCACCCCCTAACCACTCCCCTACCAGCCTGATTGACACCTAATTGCTTCCCTACCAGCCTGTTTGCCCCTAACTGCCCTCCCTTGCTGGTCTGGTCTCCCATAATGGTACTCCCTTGACAGCCTGGTCACCCCCAACTGCCCTCTCCTGCAGTCCTGGTTCCCCCCAAACTGCCCTCCCCTGTAGGCCTGGTCCCCCCCAACTGCCCTCTCCTGCCAGCCTGTTCACCCCCAACTGTCCTCTCCTGCAGGCCTGGTCTCCCCCAACTGCCCTCCCCTGCAGTCCTGAGTCTCCCCCAACTGTCCTCCCCTGCAGGTCTGGTCTCCCCCAACTGCCCTCCTCTGCCGGCCCAGTCACCCCTAACTGCCCTTCCCTGCAAGCCATCTTATGGAGACCATCTTGTGTCCGCATGGGGGCAGCCATCTTGTGTGTTGGAGTGATGGTCAATTTGCATATTACTCTTTTATTAGATAGGATTGTTATTATTTTCTATAATAAATTATTTGTTTTCTTCCTGAGGGAGACTAATCATGAATATATTGTAACTCCCTGGTCTGTGTTTCCTGTCCTTTATTTCTCTAGTCAGTTTTAACTCCTGGTTCATTCACATTTCCTCAGATCTTGAATCCATGTGCCATTGTGCGGCCTCAGCAATCATTATTCTCTTTTTGCACTGCTTCTGATATGTTCTTCACTTCTGTGGTTGTTTTGTTTTCTGCTTTTTCTCTCAGTTCTGTCAGCTTACGTTTTATTTGCTTCTGGTACCTTATTACATATTACCTTTGTTCTCTGCACTGAGACACTGAAATCCTGATTTACAGAGATGATTTGCTTCATTAGGTTTTTAAAAATTTGTGTCCCATAGCTTAACCACAATTTTCATATACTCCATGGCAAGTATTACTAAGGAGAGTTGTGTGTTTTTTTGTTTTGTTTTGTTTATTATGTCTTCTTCCTTTCTATATATCTATATCTATATCTTGTTTTACTTAACAGTATTTTTGTGGAGATGTTGTACTACTATTTTATTTATTTTTTTTAAATAAATCTTTATTGTTCAGATTATTACAGGCGTTCCTCTATTTTTTCCCCCATAGCTCCCCTCCACCTGATTCCCCACCCCACCCCATGCCCTTACCCCCGCCATTGTCTTCATCCATAGGAGTAAGATTTTTGTCCAATCTCTTCCTGCACCCCTCACACCTGCTTCCCCTGAGAATCGTCAGTTCACTCCCTTTCTATGTCCCTGATTCTATTATATTCACCAGTCCATTCTGTTCTTCAGATTTTTTATTCACTTGATTTTTAGATTCATTTGTTGGTAGGTATGTATTTGATGTCATTTTGTTGTTCATAATTTTTATCTTTACCTTTTTCTTCTTCTTCCTCTCCTTAAAGAATACCCTTCAGCATTTCATGTAATCCTGGTTTGGTGGTGATGAACTCCTTTAGCTTTTTCTTGTCTGTGAAGCTCTTTATCTGACCTTCAACTCTGAATGATAGCTTTGCTGGGTAGAGTAATCTTGGCTGTAGGTTCTTGCTGTTCATCACTTTGAATATTTCTTGCCACTCCCTTCTGGCCTGCATAGTTTCTGTTGAGAAATCAGCTGACAGTCGTATGGGTACTCCCTTGTAGGTAATTAACTGTTTTTCTCTTGCTGCTTTTAATATTCTCTCTTTGTCTTTTGCCCTTGGCATTTTAATTATGATGTGTCTTGGTGTGGTCCTCTTTGGATTCCTCTTGTATGGGGTTCTGTGTGCTTCCTGGACTTGTACATCTATTTCTTTCACCAGGCAGGGAACGTTTTCTGTCATTATTTCTTCTAATAGGTTTTCAATATTTTGCTCTCTCCCTTCTTCTGGCACCCCAAAAATTCGGATGTTGGTTCGCTTAAAGTTGTCCCAGAGGCTCCTTACACTATCTTCATATTTTTGGATTCTTTTTTCTTTTTGTTTTTCTGGTTGGATGTTTTTTGTTTCCACATATTTCAGATCTTTGGTTTGATTCTTGGGGTACGTTGATCTACAGTTGAGTTTCTGTATATTCTTTATTTCAGACAGTGTATGCTTCATTTCTGACTGATCCTTTTCCATTTTTTTGGCATTCTCATTAAGCTCCTTGAAGGTCTCATCAAGTTTCTCAGCGGTTTTGAGAAGATTCTTGAGTAACCTTATAAATGTGGTTCTGAACTCTATGTCATCCAGTAGTTTGCTTTCCTCCGTTTCTTTCATTCGTGACATGTTTCTTTGTCTCCTCATTTTGGCTGCTTCCCTGTGTTGATGGAGTAGCTTTGTGTGGTAGGTGACCTATAGGGGGCAGTAGCTCAGCCTCCCCAATCACCTGATGTGGACACTCTTGGTACACCCCTTTGTGGGCTGAGTGTAAAGACTTGGTGCAGTTAAAGCCTTAATTGCTGTTGGTATACTGGGAGGAATTGACCTCCAGGCCAATTAGCTGTGAGCACTCACTGTGTCTATAATGGAAGAACTGCTGCACTGAAGACACACTTATGGGGCAGGACTTGTTTCAGTGGGGCTTTGGTGCTCACTGAGTCTGCCTTTGAATGTGTCACTTATGGATGTGAGGAGTTGAAATCTGGTGTCTCACTCTGACCACTAGGTACACTGGCTTCTGGATCTCCAATGGGGTGCAGGTCAGCTACTGTCTGAGGCCATCCAGCAGGAGCTACAGTGAGAGCTACAGTTTTCTCCTCTTTGCTTGGGGTTTGGAGGTTTTGGAGCTGTCTGACCCAGGCTGCAAGTTTGCTAGGTTAAGCTGCGATAGGGCGGGGCTTTCTTCTGCTAACGCTGCTGCTTGGAGCTTGGGTGGGTTTGTAGGTTGTGCAGGGCGGGGCCTCAGGGCGTCACTAGGTTAGGGCATGGCAAACAGCAATGGCTGCTAGTTAGCCGGCTCTGTGTCCCCAAGGGCCTCCCGGAGTCCCGTGCCCCAGTGCTGTAAACAATTATTCCTGCGCGCAGCTCTGCAAGTAAGCCCCCCTCACTGGCAGACAGTCCAGCTTCTCCCCGTAGGAGTTTGGGTCCCCCGCGTCTCCCCAGAAACTGGATTTCAGAGTAATCGGGGGCTTGTCTCTCTTTGGGTTGAAAAAAGCAACGCCCGCCGCCAGCCCAGATCACGCGCCTCCGTACCTCAGCTTTTCAGCGCTCGTGCACGTCTCGATGCTCTTTTCTCTTTCCTTCTAGTTGTAGAACTTCCACTCAGCCAGCTTTCCCGTGGTTCTGGGTGATAGGCGTTTTGTCTTTTAGTTGAATTTTTGAAATTGTTGCGCTAGGCAGCAGTTTAGGTGTTTACCTACGCCGCCATCTTGGATTCTCCCTGTACTACTATTTTATATAATTATTCATCTTTCAATAAGATGACTTCTTCCTGTACCCGCTATTTGAGTGACGTTTGTATTGGAGATTGAGGGTGATCAGGACCATGTTCCAAGCATTAGAAGTACTGCCCTTGTTGACATAGGGTTGTGTATGGGAACACACTTCCTTTATTTTCTTTTCTTAACCAACCAAGATTGACGTCAATGTCTGCCTTCTGGGTGATCGCACCAATAGACAGCATTCTGCAAAAAGAGCATATGTGTGGTTCCGCCATGAGATTCACCTGCCCTGCTCTTCCTTTGTACCAGACTGGGTCTTGGGAAACAATAAGGACCAACTCAAGACCTCATCCCTATATTGTCAAACAACATATTGTCACTCACTTTTGTCCCCACAGAGTAGAATACTTTATTTTTTTAAAGAATTGTGCCTATTGTCTTCATCTAAGATCTATAGATATGGGCATAATTTCTTAGCATTTTCCTGCACTCTGGTTTGACCTTCTGTGTACCTGGCAGCAGTTCCACAGACATTGTGGCTAAGGTTACAGAGGTCTTGTAATTGCGTTAAAGATGGGAGGTTTTCTTTTTTCAGTTTCTGTCATTATTTTGGGGCGATTGCCTAGAGCAAGGGGAATAGTACTATTTTTATGTCACTATTATTTTTGTTTTGTTTCAAACTTTATTTAATCTTTAGTGTTTCAGAGGAAACTACAAAGTTCAGAAAACTAAGAAGCCACAGTCAAAGAAATTACTGCCGGTCATGATACAGCACACATGTATGCTGTGTTTTACTTCTTAAACTAAAAGAGATTGCCATATATCACACATTGGCATATTTTAATAGCGAATTGACCTTGTTTCTGAGGGAATAAACATGAAAATCTGGACTTTGTACTAAGAATCTCACATTTAAGTTCATGCTTGAAAATAAAGTCTCTATATGATTTCAAAGTTTGAAATAATAAATGTTTCTCCAGTGATCCTTTCACAAATATTCTGTTTACTCTCAGAAGCAGATTCAGGTGAAGGATAATTAACCAGAAAATATTAAACTATTAGTATATGTTCCTGAATTTATTTTATTGACAGAAAATTTATTTCCAAATCATTGATATGGCAGCTTCTGCTATCTAACTCCTTAATACTATTAAACTATATTGGCAGCCATTTTCATAGTGTACACTGATGTCTTTCTTCTTTTTGGTGAAATACAAAAGGTATATATGCAAAAAAAAAAAGGTATATATGCAATGCCCACATTTAGGTAGACTCAGATAAACAACAACATCTGACATCAATCAAGAAATCTAGAATTGCATTGCCTTGAAAATAACAAAAATTTAAAAATAAAACTTACAAACCATTCATAAAAATATGTTTATTTGGTGATTTGCATTTTTGGATAAAAAGCTACTGAAAGGTGAACATTCCTTTATATGATTATATTTAACAAAACCTGGACTTTCAGGAAAGAATATCTAGGATTTATTCACATGTGTATCACTGAAATCAGTACAAATAAAGGCTGTGTAGTAGAAATTAACCCTGAACCTTGCAGGTAACTGAAGAATTAGGGCAAAAGCATTGTAAAAAGATTGCTTCTTTTAACATGTTCTAACTTTTCTCTTACTGTTACCTATTTTGCCAGTGCTGGGTGGGCAAATATCTTTCAGCTCCTGAAAACCCCTTTGTTTAGAAGCAGAGAGGATAGTGATTTGGCCTGCCACAATTGTGTTTGTTGGTTGGAACAGAGTTCTAATTATTCCCTGATACATCACAAGATATAATAGACCACACAGTATTCACATTGTTCTTCATCTGCAGTCCTTTCTTTTCTACCCTAGATTCTGCTTAGAGCTGGTTGTTCCCACTTCTCCATGGATCTTCTATCTATCCTCTGTGTTATGGTCATTAATACTTTTCTTAATATGCTCTGTCAGTGAATACAAAGAGTATATGGGTAGTCAGACTTTTATATTAAAAGTAAGTTTATTTGAAATGGGTCAGTTAAGACATAAAGAGCAAACAAGTGATACAAAGATGCATTGTCCAGGCTACATATATTTCAATTCCATCTCCGTGGCAGTAGTTGCATACAGAACATTTTCTGTTAAAGCTCTTTCTGACCTGCCCTTTGATATTAAATAAAACATTGTTATAACATTAGTTATGTAGATAACAAAAGAAAATGAATATACTTGATTTTAAAAATAGAATGCAAATTGGATAGTTCAGTATTAAAATCACAAGCAGTAGCAATCATTA
Organism: Corynorhinus townsendii; assembly: GCA_026230045.1. Lineage (NCBI taxonomy): Eukaryota > Metazoa > Chordata > Mammalia > Chiroptera > Vespertilionidae > Corynorhinus > Corynorhinus townsendii. The sequence continues at coordinate 65,468,083 of JAPDVU010000003.1, read as the reverse complement.
TATCTTTATTAAGTATTTACTATGTGCAAAACACATTGTCCACTGCTATGGGGATATGAGCAATTGAAACTGTCAGGAATTTTTAACACATTTCTGGAGATGACATGGAAATTTAAAAAAATACAGAATAAGCCAGAAATAAATGATTTTCACAAATATTAAGTGATGAAATTCTAAGGCTAATGGTTCAGAAGAAGAGCTATATCAAGTCAGGGTTTAGAAAGGCTCATGCGGGAATGGATGGGTTAAACCCTGAAAGGCAGATAAAAATTGGATGAGTAGAGATAAAGGGGAGGGATTTTGAGAGTAAAAGGAAGTATGAACATACTTGGAGGTAAAGAAGTTCTAAACTTATTTGGTTAGAGATGAGGGTCCATGTGGATAAATTTTAGGAAATAGACTTAGAAAGCAAGATAAGGACCAAAAGCCAAATCTTAGAGTAAAAGGAGATCAAAAAGAGTTCATTTAAAAGAAATAAAAAAGAAAAATTTCCCAATACTTAACTGTTGTCCATGACCATGCTTTTAAAAGCTGGATTAGGTGAATGATTTATTCCATTCTTGAGTTTTTATGGAATTGGGGACTATATTAACTGTCTCACTTTGGAATTTCTCTTACTTCTATTTGGATTTATTTTCTTTGTCAGTGCTGAATGGAAATCTCTTTATTGAGGGCTTCGCATTAGTCAAAATAATTAATTAATACTGTGGTAAAAAGACAACCTCCCAAATGTTAGACATTAATACAACAAAGGCATATTTGTTAATCACAGCAGAGTAAGTGTGTAATGTGGGCTGACGAGAGCCTCTACTCCACACGATCACTCAGAGATCCAAGATAACTCAGGCAACCTTATTGGTAAGTGGTACTTTGTGGAACACTTGATTTTGTAGGCTAGTGGAGCAAAGGAAGATTCAGGTGTGGGGTCACACGCTGGCCCTTCATGCTTTGGCACATCGCTTTCCCACATCTATTGGACAGGTCACATGGCCCTCCAACCTGCAGATGTGCAGGGGGTTGTAAAAAACAGGGGAACAAATGGAATGTTTGGTGAGTTCCACTGTCTCTGTCACACCCTTCAATATGGGAGGTACACCAATTGAAAGCACATCATAAAATTCCCCCTACCTTTTGTTTCTTAAAACTGAAATTTCTTCAAAAATTAAATTTTCAGATTTTATGTCCCAACTTTAAATAATTAAATAATTATGTGGGTATATTTTCAAAACCCTCTTCAATTAATACCTATTCTACTCATAAATGGAAACAAAAATTTACATTGGTTCTGCAAGAGATGCAAGAAAATTGTCAATGTAATTATTTTTATTTTCTCTGGCTTTACCTTTTCATAATCTATAACTAATGGTAATTTCAGACCAGTTCTCAGCACCACATCTCTGCCCACTCTATGTACTCATCCTGTTTTATTCTAATTTAAAGATTTTGCTTCAAGTTTTTTACCTTCTTGGCCAACCAACTTCCATCCTGTCAAAACTGTGTCCTTCCTTCAATGTCCTCTGCCAATTGCTTCTTTTCCCAAAGGTTTCCCAGATTCTCCCAATGAAAATTCATTCCTCCTTCTCCAAACTAAGAGTATGAACATCAAATGCTTATCTTGCCATGCTTTGTATCTTTATCTCTATAAAGCATGCATTAATGACTTTGCTGTCTCCCCAACTCTCCCTGGAAACAGTTGGCAATGTTTGGAGATAATTTTGTTTGTCAAAATCTGGGGTAGGTAAGGGGCTGCTGCTGGCATCTGGTGGGTAGAACCAGGGATGCTGCTCAATATCCTACAATGCACAGACAGCCACCACAACCAAGAATTCAGCAGCCCAAAATGTTAATGGTGTTAAAGTGGAGTCTGAAGGCCAGAGTGAGAACAATTTTTCCTCTCATTTCTCACCGAAGACTGCCAACCATAATGCTCTGCAGTCAGTAATATACTCAATATTCAGTAATGACTGGGCTTCAGAAATGTCTGAAGGAGTCACCAGGTCATGTTGTTAGAAAGGAGAAATTAATTTTTAGTAATAGCCATGGTGGTGTCTTCTAATGTATACCCATAGTTTCCTCCTTCTCAGGCCCACGAGAGCACAATACTTCCCATTCCATCACAGTTGAGTGTGACAGTTACTTCTGGACATTATATTATAAGTGGAAGTGACTTGAGTCATTTTTGTGCCATAGCGTTTAATTGCTGGTGTGAGACCCTGTGGTTCCCTATTTTTCCAGCCTCTGAAATCAGCCTGCATCCAGGGTATCCTACAAACATATGAATATAAAGGTATGTAGTGTGAGCAAGAGATCATCATTTAACCAACCAGTTCTTCAGTGCTATAGGCATATAAATATTTCTGAGGGGAGGGGGAAGTAAGAGAATGTGGAGAAGGATATAGGGGCAGTAAGTGGTGATGGAAGAACACACAATAAGGTGTACAGATCATGTGTTGTAGAATTGTGCACCTAAACCTATATAATCTTGTTAACCTGTCACCCCAATAAATTAAATGTAAAAACTCATGTAAAATTCTGCTCACTCCTAAAATGCTAACTTATGTCAGTATGATTTCTCTTAAAACTTCAGTGTTATTATGGTAGCTTAGAGACCTACCATCTCTGACATGAATCTGTTCCTGGATTCATTTTGCTCATAAATCAACAAATTTTTGAAATCAACAATTTTTTAAAGCATTCCTAAATCAATCTTTATTCTGCTTTTGAATTTTTGCTTTACTACTTAGGGCTATAATATTGACTTTACCTTTCTTAGACAATTGTAGTTTATGCATGTTTTCAATTGAACTATATTTATTTCAGTATGAAACATGAATCAAGTTCTATTTGTTTCTGTTAGTTTGTAAAATATATTCTGTTAACACGAATCACTCATGGGACATAGAAGTACCATAAAATTATAGAAAGAGCACTGCCTAGGGGTAATGAGGTGGTGCATAGAGCTTTGTGCCTAAAGGTAGAAAAATTGGGTCCCAGTGCAACTCTGCCAATTGATTGCTATAAGACAGATAAAGTCTATATACACACTTTGTAAACCATTGTACACTATGCTAAGGAAATTTATTAGTAGGTTGCTCACAGGTCTCTTGCTCTGACTCTGTAGCCACTGAACTCCACAACCATGTAAGTAAGTTGACTTCTTGGTTTTCAGTTTCTTTATTCATACACCGGACTTATAATAGTTGTTTTCTATTTTTTTTTCCAAATACTAAAAGTCCAGATTTCTATGTGCGACAAGTTATTCTTAATTTAAATGCTTTGCAAAATTTCCTTCCTCTTGAAAAAAAGAAATGTGACTTATTCCCTTATTTTTAAAATGATTCAAATATCCTATAGATAAGTCCTTTCTAATTTTTACTATTTTATGTAACACAATGCATGACTCACTATTTGTTTTTAATAAATGTTACAATGAATAACTATTTACCACAATATCAAATCACTAATTAGAAATAACTCATTTGTAGCATCAATTTAGTAGTATTAAACAATAATCCTATCTAATAAAAGAGTAACATTGAAATTAACCATCACTCCACTACACCCACAAGCGATACCCACCAGCCAATCAGGAGTGAGTATGCAAATTAACCACAACCAAGATGGCTGGAGCCACGAAGTGAGCAGAAGGCTTGGGTTTCCCTGGCAATGGAGAAAGCCACGCTTTCCGCACACCCTGGCCTGCCTTGGCCTCCACTCCAGGCTACAAAGTTTCAGTTGTAGAAGATAAATAAATCCCAGATACCAAGGCCTCCACTTGGGTCACTGGGGGGTGTGGCCAGCCTGCAAACCACCACAGGCCCCTCGCCCAGGCCTCCCCACGCCCCAAGGGAACCCCCACCCTGATTGGGGACACCCTTCAGGGAAAACCAGCTGGCCCCCACCCGTGCACCAGGCCTCTATCCTATCTAATAAAAGAGTAATATGCAAATTGACTGTCACTCCAACACACAAGATGGCTGCTCCTTATGTGGTCAAAGATCCTGCCCCAATGTGGACACAAGATGGCCAGCAGGGGAAGGCAGTTGGGAGGGACCAGGCCTGCAAAGGAGGGCAGTTGGGGGTGATCAAGCCTACAGGGGAGGGCAATTAGAGGTGACCAGGCCAGCAGAGGAGGGAAGTTGGGGGCGACTGGGCCTGCATGAAAGGGCAATTGGGGGGGACCCAGGCCTGCAGGGGAGGGCAGTTAGGGGCAAACAGGCTGGCAGGGGAACAGTTAGACATCAATCAGGCTGGCAGGGTTGTGGTTAGGGGGTGATCAGGCTGACAGGCAGAAGCAATTAGGAGCAATCAGGCAGGCAGGCAGGCAGGCAGGCAGGCAGGCAAGCAGTTGGGAGCCAGCAGTCCTGGGTTGTGAGAGGGATGTCTGACTGCCTGTTTAGGCCCAGTAGGATCTGGCCTAAACGGGCAGTTGGACATCTCTCAATGGGTCCCAGATTGGAGACGGTGCAGGCTGGGCTGAGGGACTGCCCCCCTGCCCATGCACAAATTTCATGCACCGGGCCTCTAGTGTTGATAATAATAGTTTTGGGCTAGGCAGTGTCCCATAAATATTACAATCATTATCTGATTTAATTTCACAACAATCATAAAAGGTAGGCAAAAATGATAAGGTGAAAATTATGATAATTGGGTTATATGACCTCTTTATTCATTTTAAACTTCCCAAAGCATTTGTGATCACTCTGTAGAACCAGTGTACAAACTATAATCGGAAAGAAATCGGTGGTATTTTTACAGTACGTGAACACAACCATCTGATTTATAGTTCAATCTGTTAATGCACCCTGTTATTAGGCCACCTGGCAGTTTTATGCATTGTGAATTTAAAGAGGAGCTCAATGTAACATAAGCTTTACAAGCTGGAGAAATATTATTGAAATGAAACATGAATGAGTACCATTTAAACAATAAAATAATATGTATAGACTATATATTTTTTAGTTTTAGTTAACACATGCCTTAGGTATAAATTCTGAAATAAGTTGAGGTTCTTATGAGACTATAAAGATGAAATTCAAAATAAACTTATTATTATACTATTGTTAATCATGTAGTATTCATGTGCTTATAGAGAAGCAAAATACAGCCACAAATTCCTCAGAAAAATTAAGATCACCTATCAACTACATTTTCTTTTAGTACACACAGAAGTGTATTTTGGGAAGTGCTGTCAGAATGAAAAGCCAGAATTGGGAGGTGGAAAAAAAACCTGTAACTTATTGACCATCTCTTTTATGACTCTCAATTTTATTATCATTTAAGGAATTTGATCCACCATTGCTGAAGTACAAAATAAGGTCTGTACCAAGATAATCCCGGTAAATATGTCAATAAGATTAAACAGTGGCATAACAGTGAATCTGTATTAGACTTGAAAAAAGGATGTCTACTGTAATGTGATGATATTTGCCCTGTATTGTTCTAAATACTAGTGTATCAAATAGTAGTTCCTGCAGTATATGAAAAGTGTTATATTGTGAAAAGTAATATGTTATGAAAAGCATTATATGTAAGCAGGATTCTTTACAATGATCCATGAAATTTGGGCTTGGTTTATTTAATTTTAGTCCTTTTCACTGTAGTCCCTTTCATTAAATTTATGAATTACAAGTTATAAGATAGTTGTTATTTTTATTCAACAATTACACTATAATCAAACTGCATTATTCACATCAGGATTTTAAAGGGACCTGCTTATATGTTCCATATTGATATAATTTTGAAATATACTTGCTATCATGGCTTAAGGGAAATTATGCTTTTATATAAACATACCTATTTTCTCTCATTTTAAAACTATGAGAATGTGAAATGTTAATGAGTTCTATATTTTGAATTATAAGACACTTCACCAATAATTATGAAAAATAATGGCTGTTCAAATAGATATTTATTTCTTAAAATGTATGGGGAAGTATTGAAACTGTTTCTTATTGTCTCAATGTTTTTTAAATATTTAACTGTCCAGTGGGAAAAAAGTGAAATACATTTTCTTATACATTAGAAGCAAAATCAAATATTAAATATATCCATTAACTATTATGATATGCTTTTAATCTTAACATTGACTTTACCATTAGATATTTGGATTCTACATCTTAATTCTGCTATTTCTGTTTAATCTTCTGGTTATAATATTTCAATTTAGAGATTTTGATAACATGATGCCCAACTTTTTCTTACAGAAAAAGAAAACTATGAAAATAAACAATCATTTAACAAGTTCAGTTCCCCCACGTATCAATCATGGTATGTTACTTGGTTTAACTTTTGCGAGTTGGTATTTAGATACTTCTTATTGTGCCACCTACTAAGGTGCCTGTATATTTTTTGCCCATCTAATGTGCCCTGAAGACTTTTGGTTGGGGAACTTGGGAGGTCACAGGATATGATAAAATTCATTTTACTGAAGTGTACTGGTTATGAAAATTGCTTGTTCCAGTGAGCGATTTCACTACTTCATTTATAGCTTAAGTGCTCATTGTGCTTCCACTGGCTGGGATCTGACCCCTATATTTCTCATTTTCCCTCTGAAATGTGGGTCAGCAATGTTGTCAGGTTCCTTCTCTCCTGTAAAACATTTTATTTTTAAATATATGACATAGGAGCTTTCTGAAAGAACAGGTTAAGAAAAAAATAAGTCCTGCTGGATGGCATTTATGACTCAAAGAAGTATCATTGCCATTGACCTCACAACTCTTCTTAAATAGTCAGAGAAGGGCAACACAATTGTTCATTAGGCTTCCAGAGAAGAGCATTCAGCCCAACTCAGCTCGTGCTTGGCAGCATAACCATGCAGATCTGGCTTCTGAGAGGCCGTTCAAGCCTATAATAATGAGGGCTCAACAAATTTGAGCTTCCTTTCTCAAGAGCAGATTTAAAGTGTATAACAAACCAAAAGCGGTTGGTTTGTTATACACTTATTAAAAGGTTTTGTGGCATTGAAATGTTACTGCAGATAGTCAGCCTAATTCTTTGATTCACAAATCAGAGGTCAGGCCAGAAAGCTTTAAGAAGTCCTTTTCTGTTTTCATAGAAAAGGTGTTTAAAGACATTTTTTTTTTACCCTTCTCTTTTTTCTGATGATGCATTCAATACTTTTCTGAGATAGCATTGAACTAAGGAGGATTTATCAGTACCAGTAACCAGTTACTAAGAAAACTGATACTCTTACCTACCAACCACTTTTTTTTTTCCTACCAACCACTTTTTAAGATTTGGTATTCAGTAGAGAAGAAGAAGAAGAAGTAAAAGAAGAAGAAGGAGGAGGAGGAGGAGGAGGAGGAGGAGGAGGAGGAGGAGGAGGAGGAGGAGGAGAGCAAAGAAAACCAAAATAAATTCAATAATAAATTATTACTTGATCTTTATGTTTTACCAATTACCATATTTTGTGATTTAAATAAATACCAATTGTTCTTAGGCTATGAAGAAAGTAATAGAAAAAATACATAGCTGAATTAAAAATCTAAGGAGAAAGTAAGTAGTCAATATAGTATAGTAGAAGGAAATAGTTAATATGCTCCATATTCTGCCAAGTCACCATCCTAAATCTAGGCTGCAACACGTTAATGCGTAAGGTGATATCTATTTAAAATATTTTCCTTCGTGGAGAAATTATTTCTAGTCTTACACAATAGTAACCTGAGCCATTTGTTTCATTTGTAAATGAACTTTTACCAGGCCTAGACCTGTTTTTCAAAGGGAGAGACAGAGCAGAAGAGATGGGACCGAGGCCAATGGTGCTTGCTTGGTCTGTAAGAGAATGACTTCCCCTTCATGGAAAGAAAGCCAGTTATAATAATGCTACCTGGAGACAAACAATAGAGGCCCACTGTAGTAACTGCCAGAAACGGAATTAGGAAATCAGAAGAATAACAACAGCTGGGCTGGGTCTTGTATTGGTCACCTATTGCTCTATTTCCTTCCCAGCCAGAAGGGCTCTCTTCTCTCTCTCGGTGTGCACAATATCCCAAGCACACATTTGCATTGGAGTCTAAATTCCTTAGCCAATTAGTGTTATGATGTTATCACAAGTTATTTGGAACTGAATTGCAGTAATTATTACCCAGGACGGTCTCTGCTCCCTGAGAATATCTGTGAGGTTGAATAAACCAGAAAAAAATACCTAAAAAAAGTTCATGCTAGAAAATAATGACAATATTGATAGTGTATTAGAGTGCTAGCACCAGATTTAGCCCCAAATGTATCTGTTACCTAAGTTGGTAATAGTTAAATAAATTCACAAGGATGCCATACATTAAACAAAGAAGAAAAGGATTGGCTATCTGTCAAAAAGACCTTGTGAAACTCTTCACAGAGATTGTGCAATAAGTGTGTCATCAGGTGCAGGCACAGAGAACATGCATTGAAAGGGAGTTATTAGGCTTCATTTTTATATACAATAAAAATCTATTGTGGAGATGTGTCTAATTTTTGAACACATAAGCTCCCCTTTACAAACAGGTTAAAGCTATATTCCAGCTGTTTCGTGACCCAGTAGGAATTGTTCCATTTTCCTATATCTGTATGTGCATTCATATATGCATATTCAGATCCAAATTGATTGATTTTGCCATATTTTATGTTGACCACTATAATGAAAGAAGATAAAAGAGTATAGCTCAATAGATTTATTGTTAGCTTATTCTAAATTGCCTGCAGATATTTTTTAAAAGTTAGTTTACCTATGAATTCCCACTATTGTAATCTCACCACTTGTTTTCATTTTTGTCTTCTATTCCATGGGGTATGTGATTCATGCAAAAAGTCCAACTCCTACGCACCATAAAACTATTGACTCAGAATAATTGTTTGTACACACATATCCTTCAGGTTTATTACTTTATCAAGAAATTTCCTGGGGGTTTAGGGATTTCCTGAGAAGTATCTAGCCATAGGAGGTAGAAATGTTGTCATGAATAGTTCTGAGTCGGTATATTTTTAACTTGCCTGAGTCTTTTAGCTGAGTCACTTGCTCCCGGGAAGAGAAAAGAAAATGAAAAGCAAAGAGCAGAATAGTAATAGTTGAATTCTTACACACACTGGAACAAAAACCACACAGAATTTGGAATTGTCTAGGGGAAATGCAGTAGGACTATCCCCTCATTCTTTCATCCATTAATAAAATATGTGTACAGATGAAGTGCCAGTCTTTCAGGTTAGTAAATATTTTAGCACATGCTGATTGCATATTATATGGTACTAGAGGCCCGGTGCACAAAATTCATGCATAGGAAGGGGTTCCCTTAGCCCGGCCTGCCCCCTCTCCAATCCAGCACCCCTTGGGGGATGTCTGACTGCGGGTTTAGGCCCGATCCCTCACAATCCGGGACCGCTGGCTCCTAACTGCTCAGCTGCCTGCCAGTCTGATTGCCCATAACTGCCCTCCCTGCCAGCCTAGTTGCCCTTAACTGCCCTCTCCTGTTGGCCTGATCATCCCTAACTGCCTTCCCCTGCTGGCCTGATTGCCCCTAACCTCCTCTGCCTTAACCCCTGCCACCATGGCTTTGTCCGAATGGATGTCCAGTCTAATTAACATATTACCCTTTTATTAGTATAGATAAGACAATATGTAAACTTCTGCCTTTTAGAAATTGGCAAAGAAGCAACACTCAGATCCAGTTATCATTTTTATTTTCACTCTGCACTGTGGGATATTGCTATATACATTATTTCACTTATTCCTCACAATGACCTTTTGATATGAGAATTTCAGCACTGCCCACATTTCAGAAGAGAAAGCAGTACTATTCCAATAGAGATTTGCTTTTCCAAGCAGCAGTGCATTTTGCTGAAGCTCAAAAGGCTACAGTGACCAAATTACAAAAATTTAAAATAATTTACCTAAAAAGTAGGAACATGATAAAAAGATTAGAAAACTTCACTTTGGGGAAAGTCATCTCATCCTTTATAGAATGGTCTACCTCTCAGCAAATGGATACCCCTCTTCAGACACTGTCCAAGTAACGTCTCCGCATGCAGCAGGCCCTCACTAATGATTAATAGTCTACACTGGGAGATCCACAGACGCCTCTGACTTAGCTGAGGGTAAACCTGGATGCCAGACTGGAAGTCTGGGAGTGGAGCCACCCAGAGCAGGGAGGTGATTCTGTAGTTCTCTGTTCCTTCTTGCTCAAACGTGTTTGTAACTGCTGGAGCTGGGAAAGCTCGACCCAGACCTCTTAACACACAGGTGTTTTATCTTAGACAAAAACAGTAACCAAAAGCAACTTCATTTTTCAGAATTATCTTCTTGCCATCATCACGTGCTTCCTGTTGCCTAGATAATAAAGCCAGAGCCTTTACTAATTAGACTTAGCTTGACACATTTGCCTGAGGGGAAGCAACATGATTTGCCCGGGTACTTCCAGGCCCTGTAGAAGAACCAGAGAGATATTTGCAATGGTTGCCAAGGATCCCAGATCCCTGGGATTGGAAACTGCCAAACAGATCCAAGCAGTGCGCTGCCAGCCCTGCCCCTAACCCAGGAGGCCTGAACATACCTGAGTCCCCATGTCGGTCTGGGATATCCCCATCCTGCCTCAGGACAGGCAAGGAGGACCAGCTACGGATGTGTTGAATGCAGTTTTACCAAGTTTGCCTCCCTAACACACCCCAAAGGATTTGAATAAGTCCCTTGAAAGAGTTATTCCTTGAGAGTACAGAGTAAGGTGTTGCAGCACCAATGAGGATTTTAGTGGACAATTTTATCTGAAGCCCCCAGCACAGTCCTGGGTGAGGAACACTGACGTCCAGCTGCCCAGGGTGTGACCAGGTGTGGGAAAGTGCAAAGCTCACAGCAAGAAACCAGACACCATTTCCTGACACGGTTGACCAGAAAAACACTGAGAGAAACCAGTGCTGAAAGCTGCTGCCGAGAGCCTGTCACATGTGGCGAGGTCACCCTGCCCGGCGTACTGGACTGCTCAGCAGTGTGCGCCACGCTGTAGGAAGAAGTGATCCGGGGCTAGTATCTGCTTAATCGCTTTGGGAGGGTGGAATAGCTTACCATTTGTTATGCTCCTTTCTCAGGAAAGAGAACAATAATTTTATTCAAATTCTGGAACAGCCATTGGCTAATTAGGGATAGTCACTGCATTCACTCCAACTTGGAGGGCTGGCCTAGGAGGAGAACATTATTACTAACAATTCCAACTGAAGATTCCTTTTAATGTAATTTTTAAATCTATTTTTTTTCAAATCTTGACTCTTCTGATCTCTAATCATTGGTAACACCAATCACTATATAAAATAGAATTACTCTGTCATCATTTGTGTGCCAAATTTATATTTGAATCAAAGTGTCAATGCTGTATAAGAGGTTTATTATAAAACTAGAGGCCCGGTGCATGAAATTTGTGCTCAGGTCCAGTCCCTAGGCCTGGCCAGCAATTGAAGCATGAGCATCTGACATGGAAGGGCAGGTCCCAGCTGACCTCTAGGCCCTGGGCAGCACCTGGGCCGCCGGGTCCCTGCACACCCCTTCTCTGGCTGAGTCACGGTGCCTGAGTCCCCATGTGGAGATGTGGTGAGCGTGGCCAGATGCTGTGGGCCAGGGCACAGCGTGAGCAGTGCGCTCTCCTGTCTGGCCTCGCAGGCTGGCTTCTGTGCCAACCCACAGGGAGCTTGACCAGCCCCTGTGGTCCCAGCGGCTGCTGCTGGCTCACCCAGAAGAGGCTGCATGGGTGTGGGGCAGGCTTCTCACAGGCACCCAACACCTGAGTGCAGGGGCTTCCCTGGTGTGTGAGCCCTGGTGTCCCGGGGAAGGGTAGGAGGGGGTGTGAGAGTGAGCTCGGGGGACACTCTGCATTCTCACCATACCTCCATCCCCATCACCCCCACCCCTAGGTAGCCGGCAAGAGGTCACAGTGCTTTGCCAACACCCACCATGTCCCGCACCACCCCCTGGTGGTCAGCACACATTATAGCAAGCAGTCCAACTCCCAATCTCCCGGTCAAACTCCCAGTCGAACAACCGCCCAAGGGGACAATTTGCATATTAGGCTTTTATTATATAGGATTATCTGACTTCAAGCCTAATAAACAATTTCTTCAATAACTATTCACATTTTTTTTAAAAAAAGGAGAAAAATAAACAGCAGGGTGGTTAATAATCACATCAATATATATGTTGGTTTACTTTTTTCCTATTAAATTCTATGCCCTCACAGATTTCACACACTAAAAAAGAAAGGGAATGTTGAATGGGGAATTTTTAAATTATGTAAAATTTCTACCTATAATAGTCATGTGTGGGGAAAGGTATACTATTATAAAACTTTTTTAAGGTATCATGATTATTATTCTCAAAAAAACTTATGCTATAGAAAAGATAAATTTGTCAATCTTAGAAGCCAGTTCAATCAGCAAAAGAAAATTTGCATTATGATTTTAAAAAATAGTAATGTGATAGGGCTATAGCTACTCTGGATACTTCCCTAGATTTTGCAGTTGAATTGGAGCAGATGGAGGGATGAAGGGAGAAAATGGTTTACACACAACCACGCCAACCTTACCAAATGATGGTAAAACAGAATAATCAGAAAGAACATTGGGTGCTGGAAGGACTATTGCTGCTTTGACATAATACTGGGGCCAACCAGAGGGGCACTACAATCTAGGAAGGAGACTTCAGTAAAGTTCAAAACACTAGGCTAAGGGCAGTAAGAAACTCCGTTTCAGGACAGCCAAGTAGAAAGAGTCCAGGTTACAAAGCCTAAGAAGTTCAAGGCCTTGACCAGGTAGCTCAGAGGGTTGGAGTATCGTCCTGATGCACCAAGGTTGTAGGTTCGATCCCTGATGAGAGCACATATCAGAAGCAACCAATGAATGCATAGATAGGTGGAGCAACAAGTTGACGTTTCTCTCTCTTTTTCTTAAAATCAATAAGTAAAAATTGAAAAACAAGTAGTTCAAGAAGTCCAGTAACTATGGGGACAAGTTTGGTTGGACCTGATGGAATACCCTGAAAGCCCAAATGGCCTTGACTGGACATCTTTGCACTCCAATAGTGAGCTGCATAAATAGCTGACTAACCCCTACTTCTTAATCAATGCTCTGCTCCTTTATTCACCTTTAAAAACTCCTGCTGCCTGCTTGGGTGCAGGGGCCACACTGCCCAGGTTTGTTTCCTTAAACCCCTGGGGTAAGAGAATTTGTGTACAAATATTTTGGGGATCAGAAAATGTAGTGCTGTGGTTGACAGTGACCCTATGAAAGTCTTTATAAATATTTGTACAAGCACTGAAACGTGTATGCAAATAAGGTAACAATAGAGGCTACTGTATATATCATCTCTTGCTCCTGATAAGTAGTCTAGTTTCTACCTCCCCAGATGCTTAAATAAAATATTGATAAATTACTTTGCTTTATTTAGTTCATGAAGATGCATTCTCACAGATTTTTTTTAACCTAGGCTCATTCTCTAGCCAGTATTAGTGTCTAGAAAGGCACTTAAAACTAGAAAGTTTTAAGATTCAGAAGGATTAACTGCTGCCTCCCAACTCCCAGAAATGCAAAGTAACTTGAATGCTTGAGGTTTAAGAAAGCTTTGAGTAACCTCTGTTTAACCTTCCTGACATGCTAAAAAAGTATTTCTCAAATTCTGTCTTCAAGTCATAGGATGGACTCTTCCAACAACTCAAGCCCTTTCTGTAGACAGCTCAGTTCCCTTCCTCCTAATAAATGGAGAATGTGTTGAAAGGTTCAGATTAGGTTCCAGTAGTTTCTTTCTTTCTTTCTTTTTTTTTTTTTACTTAAATTTTTTTAATTGAAATCTCTTTTACTTTCCAATTACAGTCAACTTATAATATTTTATTAGTTTCTCTCCCAAAGCAAAACCTTTTGCCATGTCCTCTGAGGTGGGGTCTACTGTTCTTTCTTTACTCTTCTTAGTAATTACCTCTATTTGTACTATTTATCTTCAATAGAAGAAAATCACAAGTTGTCTATACTGAAAGTAAAAGTCTCATTGTTGACAAATGATTTTCTGGGTGCAATAGAATTTGCTTAAGGCTAACACAAAGCTTCAAAGAGATTACTCAGTAGAGTAATCTTACTCAGGTGTTAGGATTACATACAATAAATATTGCCTATAGTCTATATTACCTTTTGAAATATCTTAAATTCTCCATAAAGTAGAATATTTTGTCCAATACATAGCCTGGAATACCGTTGGACACTGAATAAAGTAGTTGCCTTGCATACTGAAATTGTTCAGGGTTAATGTGTTTACAGTGTGACTTCTCTATTCTGATCATCCTATATAATAAAACCCTAATATGCAAATCAACCAAATGGCAGAACAACAGGTCTCTATGATGCACACTGCCCACCAGGGAGCAGATGCTCAATGCAGGAGCTGCCCCCTGGTGGTCAGTGAGCTCCCACAGAGGGAGCGCTGCTCAGCCAGAGCTGGGCTCAGGGCTGGCGAGTGCAGTGAGAGCTGTGGGAGCCTCTCCCACCTCTGCAGCAGTGCTAAGGACCACGAGGGGGATATCTGACTGCTGGCTTAGGCCAGCGGGGAGTGAACCTAAGCCGGCAGTCAGACATCCCCCTTGGGGTCCCAGAATGTGAGAGGGTGCAGGCCGGGCTGAGGGATCACACCCCCACCCCCAGTGCATGAATGTCGTGTGCTGGGCCTCTAGTAGAGAATAAATTAATGCTGGTAACTACAGCCCAAAATTCTAGCTTCTTTTTCAGACTATAGCAATATCCAACAATAATTATGACAAATCCAAGAACTTTCCTTGGAAGAATGAATAGAACTTTAGGCTCAGGAGCTGTGACAAAGCAATTCATCCCCAATGTTCATTAATTCAACATCATTTCATTACAATTCATATAAAATTTTTCCTGTGGTGAAGAAAACTCAGAATAGTATGCCTACAATATTCATAAAGCTTACCTAAAATCTCCATAATTCCAGTAAAAATAAATATTTTATTAGATATCTCAAGTGCTTATATTTTAAAAAGATAATTAAAATAAACCAAACACTTTCCAGTAAATGTCAAAGATTCATATTGTACTTAACAAGCTATAAATATCCTGCCTTTTTGTTCTCTAAATTATAATTTCCATTTGTTTAACATCTAATTTAGTTCTATAAATATCGACTACCATTTTGATATTTGCTTAAATGTTCCAAGTACTGACCTCTTTATCAAATTAGGTCTGTGATTAAATTAGGGAAAAATAATACACTTAAATTCTTAATATCTTTATTATTTGTCTAACAAAACTAAACAATTAATCTTTAAATATTCTAAATCTTTTTAGAATTCTGTGGTTTTAGTGAACATGGCAGTCAAAACTCTTCAAACCACTTACCTCAAAATTATCTTCAATGAAGCTGCTTATAAAATTTAATAAACCAGAATAATGTATTTCACAATTTTAAATTATAACTTTATTTCTTGTTTATATAGCTATATAGATGGTAATTAAGTAAGACTATTTGTATTAACAATTTATTTGCAGAAGGTTACTTAGTAATTTTATCACAGAACTACTTTTAAAAATACAAAGTCTTAAAAATTATAAATATAGGGCAAGCTCACTGTAAAACTTTCAGATAATATAAATATAAAATAAAAGTTATCCTTCAGAAATAACCACTATTAATATTATGTGCATATCCTTTAATGTTTTTTAATACATAAATAACACACACACACACACACACACACACACACACACACACACTTATAATCCCTTCTTGCTCTGAAACTGGGATCAGTTGACACATGCTGTTCTGTAACCTGCTTTTTTCCCACTTAGATATTTATTACATATCCATTATAACTCTCAACATTTGTTTACTATTTTTTTATATGAACCATAAGTTGTATCCATTTTCTGTAATATCCTTTCCCTATAATGGATATTAAGTTTGTTTCTCTGAACTGCCTTCTCTTTCTTCTTTAATTTTGATAGAAACCCAAAAGATATTTACCAGTGAACAATGACTTGGATGATCTAAGGGAGATTTGCATTTTAAAATGAGATGTATGTATATTATAGTTTTAGTAAATTTATATTCAGTTTAAATCAATAGCATTAATGAGATTGCACAACTTTCAGGGACTTTCCTAGATGTTTGCATATATAATTTCATCTAATTTATAACTCAACTCTACTATCCCTGGTTTTAGAAATAATGACTGTGACACTGACATTTTTCCTGTAGAAATAACATTTTTCCTGTAGAAGCAACTCATAATTTTAGTTTTCAAGGTATGTTTTTTCACTTAAATAGTATTATATACTATTTAATCATTTTATTCTCAAAAATGAGTACAAGAAATGAACCAATGCTATTTTTATTGATGCCTGACTTCAGCATGTAAGAATTCAGTTTTATTTGCTTCAATTTACAGGTGATCACCTTGAGGTTGAGGGGTGGTAAGTACCTTGTCCATGATTAAGGAATGGTGGGACAGGTGGGACACCATCCTGTTTTCCATGCAGTATTGATGTGCATTTCGTCATATAGCTTGTGTGGGAAATTGAATTTTTCAGAAAGACTATTTATATGATTAAGAAAATCAGATAAATGCTATACATTGAGTGGCCAGATTATTATGATCATCTGGCCAGTCAGTATATATATATATATATATATATATATATCCCAGTGCATGAATTTGTGCATGGGTGGGGTGGGGTCCAGCCAGCCTGGCCAGGGGGAGGGGACATGGGCAGTTGGCCGGTCTGCCTGCTGGTCGAACTCCTGGTCAAGGGGACAATTTGCATATTAGCCTATTATTATATAGGATATACACTGAGTGGCCAGATTATTATGCATTCAGAGATCATAATAATCTGGCCACTCAGTGTAAATTGCCTTCATTTTCTGTTATGCAACAGAAATTTGTGACACACTAAGATAGAAAGAAGCCCTTTACAAAACTCTATGCTGGTGACTATTTTTCTGACTTTTGTCACAACCAGCACATGAAATCTGGACTCTCATACAAGGGAAGATCACTCATCTTCAGATGTCTATGCATTGATCGTTTAGGTCCCTTGGGATTTTATAAAGATAACAAAATCATTGCTGAGCCCCGGCTGGGTGGCTCAGTTGGGTGGAGCTTTGTCTCATGCACCAAAAGATTGTGGGTTCGATTCCTGGTCAAGGCACATACTTAGGTTGTGGGTTCCATCTCCTGTCTCATCTGGGAGGCAACTGATCAATGTTTCTCTTTCACATCAAAACATATTCTCAGGTGACAATTTAAAAAATTGTTGAGGGAACTCCTTTTCTGAAATTATTATACAACTCTTTTGCACGATTATACTCAGAAAACTATGGAAGGTGACCATTGAGCTTTGATAATCATCTTTCATTTTTCTCATGAAAAGATATGATAACTTTTTCTGGTTGTCAAGTCTAAGTGGACTGTTCAGGCTCAGCTTGTATTGTGTTCTTGAGCTTCACCTAATCCCATCCTTCTCAGGCTGAACTGTCCACTTGCTTTAAGGCCCAACTTGTGTCACATAATTTTTTTTTTTAACTCTGCAAATGAGTATGTAATGTGGGTACTTTATGTGCCTTGTTATGCTCAGTATTTTTATCAGTGCCTGGATTCTGCCTGCTCCCAGCCCCTGGGAAAATTAGAATAGCTGTTTCAAAATCTATGTATAAGGAAGACTGTCTTCTATTTTGAGTCCAAAGCTAAAACCAATACCCACGCAGGCAGCCCTATGATACTTTCTGAGTAACACAATTTAACCTTCTCCAGGCCATAGGAGATCTAGTATTATAATGTATTAATCCATACCAATTATCTTTTATACCCAAGGAATGGAAATGAAATTAAAAACACTTAGTGTTGCCCTGGCTGGTTTGGCTCAGCATTAGAGTGTCGGCCCAAGGACCAAAGGGTCTTGGTTTTGATTCCTGGTCAAGGGCAGATACCTAGGTTTCAGGTTAGATCCCCAGCCCTAGGTGGGGTCTAGGTGGGTGTGGGAGGCAACCAATCTATGTATCTCTCACATCGATGTTTCTCTCCCTCCCTCCCCCTCCTGCCTTCCTTCCACTTTCCCTAAAAATCAATGGAAGAAAATGTCCTTGGGTGAGGATTAACAAAAAACAAACAAACAAAACCAAAAAACAAAATAGTTATTGTAGTGTCTTCCCTTATTTTGATATATATGTTTTATGGGAATACACTGCAAGGTTCCGTATTTTAATGCCCAGCAGAGTATTTGTGTGTGTCTCTCCAGCAGACTAAGCTTCTCATGGCTCAAATTTATGGCTCCAGAAGCCAACCCAATGCCTGACACATAGTGGTCAAGAAAAGTTTTATGAACATAGGAGGGAATGAATAAATTGAGGATGTTCCTTTTCACTACTAAATAGTTCTCCTTAAAAATGGTGGCTTAATATTATTATTAAAGCAAATACAATTTCATTGGCCCTAGTGATTTTTAGGATTGATTATCTCACATATTTAGAGAATTAGTTCTTACATTTACAATATTCTACAGTAGAGTTTAATGTAAAATTGTAAGTATGAAGAGCTAAATCCATAAAAGAATTCAGCAATATATAGTTAAAACTAGGCATGGTTCCCTTCAGCAAGCTTTCCTATTCAAGTCATTTCAGTAAATATATGTTTAACAAGCAATAAAAATGATGGTTGTATTTACATGGCAGTCAATTTATGTTCTACAAAAGCTAAATTCCCCATCCCCAATAATACTTTATATTCCTTGACATTAGTCTGCAACAAATGGCACAATTGTGTTTTTTAAAAAAGAATGAAAGGACTCATAATAAAAACCATTCACTCTGCCAAATATGTCATTACATTTTCCCCCTGTTCAGCTGCCAGATGTATTGCATTATATTATCAAATTGATAGATCTAGTGTTATTTCTACACTTACCATTTCATAACAACAAATAGAAATATAAGGAAGCTTTGGTAACAAATCTTGCTTAATATGTATGGGAAGTAGACAGTTTGTCTGAGAGAAAAATATAACTGATGACAGATTTCATTTCAGTCTGCTAGTGCTTATTAAGATGTCTACAAACAAAAAGCTGTACCTGGGTACATCTCTTTCTGCAAACAACGGAAAGTTTTAATTGCTTTAATCAGCATTTGCATTGTCTTTGTGGTGACATAGGTAAACAATTCAGGTCTAATCAGGAAATGTCTTCCAGAGGAGAATTCTTCAGCTTAGGCTTTAGCTGAACCTAATAACGTATTTTCTAAATAGTCATTGTTAACTAAAGTTTAGCAATGTAATGCTGTGCTGATGTATATTTAAATTATTCCTAAGCCATTAATAGAAAGACTGGTGATGTTTGTTTGCTATGCCCTTATTAGGAATATAGTTTTCAGAAATAAAAATGGCTCTCATAAAATAAAAAAACAGACTGATTAATCAACCCCAAGTGACAGCATTATGCTTTTAACTCACCAATAACATGTTAAACATAAATAAGTCTTTGCTTCCTTCCTAGGTATTCTTTTTAATTCAATTCCTCAAATAGTTATTGCAAGGTGAAATGCCATGTTATAAACTAAAAACATTATAAAGAATAAGAGAACTCTATAACATTTATGTAAAATTGCAGCCTGAGGTACTTGAGTGGAAGCATGTTCAAAACTCATGGAACTTCAATATAAGACCATTTACTAAATATAAATATTGCTACAACTTCAATAAGGCAAAAGATATTTCAATTTGTGTCTTAGCATCTTATATATATCACTTGCATTCTGTAAAGACTGCAATGACACCATTTAGGGAATAAGTACTTTCATTAATGAGTGGATAATGTAAAATGTGGTAGGGGATAGAAAATGGACTTCAAAGTTGGGAAGCACAAGACTCAACACTTTCCTTAGTATATCTCCTTTGAGTTATATATCTTGGGCAAGTCATTTACCATATCTCCATGTCTCAGTTTACTCATTTGTAGAATGGGGATTCATTCAATTGTCACCTGTGGACCAGGGACTATGTTGGCATTGGAAACACATGCCCTGGCCTCATGAAGCTTCCGTCTACTGTAGGCATGCATAGTAAGCCAATAGTTACACACACCAACAGGGTAATAATGCTAGTGATCTTGATCCGGCATCTAGAAGGGTTCAGGAACCTGGAGAAGGTGCTGTGCGTAAATTAATCAAAAGTCCAGAGACGAAACATAATTTTGAAAGGCAGCATGGGGAGTCAGAGAAGACTTAGCTAAAGGAACTAAGTTCTCCTTGTCTCAGGACCCCTTGCTTTTTATTAACACAATTTGTCCTAAAGCAAGGTGGAGATAGATATACGCATCAAAGGGTAGGGTTTGTACACACAATCCACTGTCAGATTGGAAGAATTGCCTTCGGCTGTTCAGGCGTTTGGCCAGTAGGAGGCAATAACATGTAGATTAAGATGCCCTTAGCTGTCTGGCAGCAAGCAATCATTTAATGCATCCTTTTCAGGTTTGGGAAAATGCCCTCAGCCATCTCCAGATGATTCAGCCTTGCTGACATGATGGAATTGACTTCCGGCATGGTAATTGAAGTGCACCAAGGGGTCATACAGGGGAGATTCCGGGTTTATTTGGGGCCTCTGTCTCAGAATGTATAGTTTATAATAAAAGTGGAATTGAGTCAGTGATTCAAATGTTACAGCCTGAGCCCCAGAAGCCTGAGCTCCCAAAGGATGATGTTTGCAGACAAGAAATTACAATGCCAGAGGATGAAGTACTGTCATTACTGTACTTACTCTTCTTCAAGGTTGTGTGACTTTGGGATATTATTTAATCTCTCTGTGCCTCAATTTGCTCAGATCTAAAATAAGAGCTTAACTCATAGGCTTGTTATTCATATTTAGTTAATATTTGTAAGTTTCTGAGAACAGTACCTGATACATGTAAGTGTTCTTATTGCTAACGTTATCAATTGGAAGTCATGGCAGTCTGTCTCATGAGACAAAATGCTGCAAAAAACAAACAAACAAACAAACAAACAACCCAACAACAGTAAACATTCATGGCTTATATTTTAAGAAAGAAAATAAAAGATTAAATTGAGGGCATTTTTTCCCTGAGGTTGAGAGAAGGTGTGGCATTTTTCTCAAGGCTCCTCTTTCCACCTCCTTATCTTGGCTGAGGATGCCATGTTTTCCTCCAAGTAGGAAAGCCATGTAGGGATGCTTGGGTCATGATAGAAAGTGGCTGGTGAATTTGTTCTTCTCTCCTAGAATCCTACTGTGGTTTCCTACCTAGGAAATCCATGGGTATTACACACAAATATAATTAAGAAAAGACCTTTGCTTTCAAGGAGCCTACACCCTAGTTGATGAGGAAAGCAAAACTGCAATAGCACACATTCCATGATAATGGCCTTTATAAGACAATCTACATGATGATCAACTCTGTGAACATAAAAATCGTCTTATTTATCTTTATGTCCCCTAGAGCCTGATAATAATGCTCAATAAATGTTTGCTGGATTGAATTGACTACATAGTACAAACAAATGGAGTCTGAGCAAATAATTGTCAAAAGAATGCCACAAAAAGAAATAATCACAGTGGAAATTTGGGGTCCCCATTGTAACTATGGTAGATATGGGGAACCTTCATCTTTCCTTGTCTAGTGAGTTGAATCGACTAGGAGCCACTAAAGAACAATGACACTAGGTGGTAAATATCAAGTACCATTAGCAGTTTAGAGAGTCTACCTAATACTTCATAAATTTCATAGTGAAATGATTCTTCCTATTAATTGAATGTCCTAATTTGAAAGACACGTTTTCTGTGAATGACTTCATAAGTAATTTGATCTCTAATTAGAACAATGCTAACTATTCCCAATTTTGTGCCTTAATTTATTCCTGCAAAATTAAATACTTACCCTAAAGTAAATATTAGTGTGTCAGTCTTTGTGGCATCTGGGGAAGAGAGGGAGTTGTCATGTGGCACCTATAAAGCTGGAACAGAAACATTCTTTATCCAGCAAAGGGAAGGAACATTCTGCTGCCAGTATATCCTGTATGGGCTCTAGGTGGTATAGGAAGTTCTCTCTTTTGAATCCAGTTGTTTTTTACTTTGTATTTTTTCTCTAAACAAATAACTATTTTTCAGTTCACACTATCTGCCAAAAACAAA
The DNA here is from genome assembly GCA_026230045.1 of Corynorhinus townsendii. NCBI lineage: Eukaryota > Metazoa > Chordata > Mammalia > Chiroptera > Vespertilionidae > Corynorhinus > Corynorhinus townsendii. The sequence continues at coordinate 65,445,941 of JAPDVU010000003.1, read as the reverse complement.
AGTTTACACTCTATTCTCCTTTTCTAAGATTAGATGTTTTTGAAGAGAGGGGATAACCTAGATGGTGGCACCAGTAAACACTGGTATTCGCCACCTCCCATAGCCACATCAAAATTACAACTAAAATATAGAATAACCATCATCCCGAACCACCTGAAATCTGGCTGAGTGGAAGTCCTACAACTAAAGAAGTAAAGAAGAAACCACACCAAGACTGGTAGGAGGGGTGGAGGCCCAGAATGGGCTGACCCAACACCCATGTGTGGTGTTTTTATTTTTTATTTTTTAACTGGGAGGGATATCTTCAAGACCTCCAATGAGAAGTAAGGGGTCCTAGCCCTACACCAGCCCCCCAAACCCCCAGCCCAGGGTTCCAGAGCTAGAGAAAGAAGTCCCTGTAATATCAGACTATGAAAACCAGCAGGAAGTGTGGCTGAGTGACACTGAGGCTGCTAGGCTGCTAGAGACCCAGCAATTTCTCTTAAAGCATCAGCACATGAACTTACATGGACTTTCTCCCTCTGAGTTCCAGAGCTGGGGCAAAGGCTTGGGGTGTGGGCATGGGGGAACCAGGGACATATAGGGAGGAACTGGATTATCTGGCATTGGACAGATACTCAGTGCTCACAGGGGAAATTGTTTTGTTGGGATTTCCCCCATCAGAGAGCTGACTGGCACCCTTATCTGAGTTTATATCAGCATGGCCTACGTACACTGTTTGCTCCTTCCTGATGATTCCCTGAGACCTTGCCCCATCCAAGTTGCAGTCCCACCCAAACTATTTGCAGCAGCTTTTCCATATGAATTGCCTGTCCTGGCTCAGCCTTCAAACTTCACTAAAATCTCTCAAACAAGCAGCAGCTGGTATCATCGTGCCCCAAACCTATTAGTAAAAGGCCCAAGACCTGGAACTAGCACCAGCCTGCCTTGCTTCATAGCTGGGCCTTGCCTGGATACTTCTGTGCCCAAACAAATAGCAGCCATCTTCAGACCTCTCTGTAGCTCCTGCCAGGTGGCCCCAGGCAGTGGCTGACTTTGCATCTCCCTGGAAGCTCTAGAGCCAATGCACCTAGTGGATAGCTTCAGACCATACCAGATTATAACTCTACACATCAACAAGTGACACACTCAGGGTGCAGACTCAGTGAGCACCAAAGCCATACTGAACCAAATCCTGCTCCATAAGGGTATCTCCTGCACAGTAGCTCTTCCATTGTAGTCACAGCTGGTCCTCACAGACAATTGGTTTGGAGGTCAATTCCTCCCAGTCATGCCAATTACCATCAAGGCTCAACTATAATAAGACTATGCACACAGCACACTGGGGTGCACCTAGTGTGCCTAGATTAGGGGAGTCTGAACCACTGGGCCCTACATCTACTATACAAGGCCACTCTACCACTTCCAGGAGACACACCAGCTCTACATAATACATAGAAACAAACAAAGGAAAATAGCCAAAATGTGGAGACAAAGAAATAGGTCAAATAGTAGTTTGAAGCAAGCAAACTACTGGACAAAGAGTTCAAAATAATGGTTATAAGTATAAGTTTACTCAAGGGATTCAATTAGAGTTTCAAGGGACTTAGTGAGACTTTCAAGGAACTTAGTGAGAATTTCAAAGACATGAAAAAGAAGCAGTCAGAAATTAAGCACACACTAACTGAAATAAAGAATAATTTACAGGGATTCAACAGTAGAGTAGAGGATTCTGATAATCAAGTCAACAATTTGAAATATGAAGAAGCAAAAAAACATACCTTCAGAAGAGCAAAAAGAAAAAAAAAATCCAAAAATATGAAGATAGTGTAAGGTGCCTCTGGGACAACTTCAAGTGTATCAACATTCACATTATGTGGGTACCAAAAGGAAGAGAGAGAGCAAGATATTGAAAACCTATTTAAAGAAATAATGACAAAAATTTTCCTCTACCTGGTAAAAGAAATAGACTTGCAAGTCCAGGAAGCACAGAGTCCCAAACAAGAGGAACCCAAATAGTCCCACACCAAGACACATCATCATTGAAATGCCAAAGGTTAAAGACAAAGAGAGAATCTTAAAAGCAGCAAAAGAAAAGTAGTTAGTTACCTACAAGGGAGCATCCATATGACTGTCAGATGTTTTCTCAACAGAAACTTTGCAGGAGAGAAGGAACTGGCAAGAAATATTCAAAGTGATGAATAGCAAGGACCTACCAAGGTGACTCTACCCAGCAAAGCTACCATTTAGAATTGAAGGCCAGATAAAGAGCTTCACAGAGAAGGAAAAGCTAAAGGAGTTCATCATCACCAAACCCATATTACATAAAATGTTTAAGGGCATTCTTTATGAAGAAAGAAGAAGAAGAAGAAGGAGGAGGAGGAGGAAGTGGAGGAGGAGGAGGAAGAAGAAGAGAAAAAATTAAAAATACAAACAATAAAATGGCAATAAATACATACCTATCAACAATTGAATCTAAAAATTAATGTATAAGAAATCTAATGAACAAAATAAAATGATGAATAAAATAGAATTAGAGGCATGGAAATATGGAACAAATTGATGAATCTCAGAGGGACAGGAGAATGGGCGGGGGGGGGGGGGCGGGCTGGAAGAGATGAACCAAAGATCTTATATGCATATATGTATTACCTCTGGAACAGACAATAGGGTGGTGAAGGCCTGGGGTGGGCTGGGAACTGGGTGGAGGGGAGCAATGGGGGGAAAAAGAGGGCCATTTGTAATACTCTTAACAATAAACATTTTAAAAAAAAGATAGGATGTTTTTAATATATTGAGGATACAAGTTATTATGCAAATAAATGTGTTGGTAGAGTTCAGGTTAGTGCTTTATCTAGTATTTTGAATTGTTCTGAATATTTTAGAACCTTGTTTTTCAAATGGTGGTTTTTGGATCAGGTACATCAACATTGCATTGAAACTTAATGGAAATGTAGAATCTCAAGCCCTACTGCAGACCTACTGAATTAGAATTTTAATAAGAATCCAGGTGATTGGCCTGTATATTATAGTTTTAGAATCACTGTCCTAGGGCACATCTTTGGAGGATCTATTGGGTAAAATACCCCTGAGAACACAGTCAGACTAATGGGTACTTAAGTCACCTGTTGATCATGTGATATCAGATGGCCACCCTTGACCTAAGAAACTCCAAGGGGGTTAGTTATTAAAGAAGATCGTTTTTAGCAAATGGATTTTTTGGTGACAACAGTACCAATCTCTCTTCTTGCTGAATAAAGAGAGGGGAAGATGAAGTTCATTATTGATTTGGAGTTATTATAGAACATCATAAATACCAAGAGATGGCAGAGATGGCTGCTGTGCTTAACTGTTGCATGGACACCATCAGAGGAATGCAGGAGCTAGCATTTACATAAAGAGAGAAGGGCAAGCTTTTTCCTTCATAAATATTTGCCAACCAGGAAGTCAGAGAAATCTGAAGGAGACATGTTGGGAGGACAGCATCAACCATGAGGAAAGTATTGCTGATATTTCACTTTGTGATATTTTAAAGATAATCTACTATATTGTGGCACTTGGAATTTATGTGCATTAAACTGTTGAGAGCTTTCTATTAAAATATTTATATTTCCAGCAGCTGTTGAATAAAATTATATTCTTTCTTTCGGTGCTATTGTCTATTGTACATCTTTTGCCTATTATCAGTCACAATCAGTCCTAAATTATTCTGTCAAGTGAGAATCTAGAAACTTTACACCTGCCAGTTCAGGATGATTTTCCACATTGTGTGAAAATGCCAAGGAATGACCTGTCAGTCTGTATTTGTGACAAGAGTCCTATTCGTGGTGCTCAATGGTTTGAAGAGTGTATCTTTGAAGAATTATTTTTATATGGTTCAGTACATCTCAATATCCCAGATAATAATTATCTTGAATCCTGGGCCCACATAAAAATAGAGGAATGAAATTGAAGGGGTCTCTTTACTTTGTAATTATATGAGAATATGTTGGGGAAATTTTTTCATCTCATTTTTGTCTGAGTCTGTTCAAATCTCAATTGTAAGCAGGTGCAATTTTTGTGCATATGTAAGCCTAGCCATTTGTGATCCTATAACATAACGGTACTGCAATATTAGAGTGCCTCCTCCTGTTGCAATAATGAAAGGAGTTTTAGGGATAAAATAGGCAGGTTTATGGAGTTTTAGGAATAAAGAAGGTCCATTGGGAAGGAATGCATAGGTGAGGGCTTGGGGCCACCAGAAGACATACATTCACAGAGAATAGAAAGTTGCCACAGGATAAGGGGAGAGGAAGGCATCCATTCACAGAAGATAAGGAAAAGCCACAGGGTATGAGGGAAAAGGAAACAAACTTTCACAGAGGATAGAAAAATGCTGACAAATGGCAGAAAGAGAAAAACAAATTTTCACAGGAGATAGAGAAATGTTACAAGATAAGGAGGAGAAAAAAAGGGGGGCACCACGTGAGGTTTGAGCTTTGAAGCTGATATTCTGCAAAAGGAGTGACAAATCAGAAGGCAGTATCAAGAGACAAAGAACTACAGCCTTTATAAACCTTAGCAAAAAAAGGGCCTTGTGGGTTACCCCCTTGGGATCCCCTCCCCACGTGGGAGTCTGTATTTGCTGCCAATAAATTCCCACCCTTTTCATATACTACCTTTTGTCCATGGCTTCATTCTTCCAATCCATCTGGACAAGGACCCAGGAAAGAAATCACCCTTGCATCCTGCTCAGGAAAACAACCCGAATCAGTAACTCATATAAAATCATACTGAGAAGTGAATGAAGATCTGTGGAAGATGTCAAAAGTCTTTCCCAAACTCCGTGAAACTCTCTTAAAATTAGAATGAAGCTTTTGAAGGGGTGTGGTGAATTGCTTGTATTTATTTTTTGGATACTTTTTTTCTTATTATTTTGAACAAGGGTAAAAATAGCAGGGCTAGGAGGTAATAAGTAATCTGTTTGATTGAGGACCTCTGCTGGCACACATGAGCCAAAAACACACACAAAAAACAAAAACTGATTTCTTGATAATTTTGGGCCTGCCTTCAAGGTTAGGTCTCCATTCCTTGCCCGAGCATGCTGGAAGGAAGCATTAGGTTGCAGTTATAGGTAATAATAAGCATAGCTGACACTTTGAGTGCTTAGTATGTGCATAAACTCATGTAATCTTCTTATAACAAACCTCCATGCCAGGAACTGTTGTCAGCACTCTACAGAAATATCAGCTTATTCCATCCTTTTAACAAAATAATGCCCATTTTACTGATGAAGAGACAAGTACAAAGAGTTAAGAAACTTGCCCAAGGTTACACAACTAGTAAGTGACAAAGCCAAGATACAACTCCAAGCAACCTGGTTGCAGAGTGCTCTCTGAACTGCTCAGCTACATGATGCATTAGGCAACGCGGTGCTAAAGCTGAGTACTTTCACCACACATGCACTGCATCTCATTCAATCCTCACAGCAACCCAGAGAAATAGGTTGTATTATTATAACCCCCTTTTACAGATGAGAACTGTTTGACAGACACAGAGATGCTAGAGAAGAGAGTTATTATGAACAGGTAAAATATGACTCTAAATCCCATGTTCTTAACCAATTTGCCAGATCTCAAAATCCAGGAGGCTACAATGAAGATGCTTTTTTATTAAGACTAAACATTGGTTATTCTATATAATAAAGAGCTAATATGCAAATGCTCATCACACTGTAATGGCTCAGACACTCAACACCAGGGAGAGAGGAATGGGGACCAGCCAGGCACCAATGAGCTCATGAGAGAGGAATGGGGATCAGCCAGTCTGTGGCCTGGGTGAAGGACAAGCTGCCCGCTCTGCAGTTCCAGGCACCAGTGGCTGTGCCTGTGCCTATAGCCCGGGAGAGGGACAATCGGCATGGCCCACGGTCACTGCAGTCCTGGGCACCAACAGCTGTGGCCCTGGTGAAGCCGCCCACCCACGGTCCCCTGCGGCTGCGGTGAGCCAGGGCAAAGCCGGCCTGGGTCCTGAGTGCCTGCAGCCTGCCAGAGGAGGGAATCCTGGGTCCTAGGTGTGGGGTGAGGCAGAGGCAGTTAGGGGTGATCAGGCCAGCAGGAGAGCAGTTAGGGGCAATCAGGCAGGCAGGCGAGCAGTTAGGAGACAGCGGACCCGATTGTGAGAGGCAGTCGGACATCCCCTGATGGGTCCCGGATTAGAGAGGGTGCAGGCTGGGCTGAGGCCCCCCACCCCCTGTGAAGACTGAAAAAAAAGTAGAGAAGCCCTGGCCAATGTGGCTCAGGGGATAGTTCTTCAGCCAGCTCACCAAAGGGTCATGGGTTCTATTCCTGGTCAAGGGCATGTACTTGGGTTGTGGGTTCATTCCTCAGCCTTGTTGGGGCACATTCAGGAGGCAACCAATCTATGTGTCTTGATCACACCTCTCTCCTCTCTCATTTTCTCTCTCTCTTCCTCTCTCTCCCTCTCTGTCCTCCCACAAAATCAGTGGGAAAAATATCCTTAGATAAGGATTAACAAATATGACCAAAAAAAAAAAAATGGATGAGAGTGATGATTAGGTTTGAAGTTAGTTATCAGAGGTGAAGCCTGCTTCCTTTCCTAGATAGAAGGTGGAATCTAATCTGTACACCATTGCAGTTAAGCTCCTTCAGGTAGCCGGGGGAAGGAAGGCCTATTGCATGAATCTCTTCGTGCAATGGGCCTCTAGTTACTACATGAATGTACTAGCAGAAAACAAACAAAACAAAAACCTTATTGGGGAGGATCTAAGAGCCTCCACTGAGAATCACAGCATCTATGCTTGTTTTTCCATTTTCAGACGACAGATCAAGAGCAAGTCAAAGATTTAGAAACATTTGGGGGGTTGGAGAGAATGAGTCATGGGTCCTTTGTGTAACAATATTAAGTAGAAATAGAAGAAAAGAGGGCAGTACACTGAAGTTTCTTATACATGACAATTAAGTTATACAGAATTCATTAATGTGAGACACTATGAAAGAAATTTTTTTTTCAGTTTTAATAACATTTTTACTTTGGAATAATTTTACATTTACAGAACAATTTTAAAGCTAGTACTGAGCATTCATATATATATTTCTCACCCAGTTTCCCCCAATTCTATCATCCTACATGACCATGGTGAACTTCTCATAACTGAGAAACCAACACTGGTCCATTACTACTAACTACACTCCACAGTTTACTTTTATTCCACTAGTTCTCCCCTAACTTATTATTTTCTGTTCCAGGATTCCATCTAGGATGTCACCTTACATTTATCATGTCTTATTAGCTTACTCTTAACTGTGGTAGTGTCTCAGATTTTTGTTTTTTATACACTTGAAGCTATTTAGTAACTTCTGGTTTGACTAAAATCTCAACAAGCTTCTAGCAAGAGAGTAATATTTTAGTTAAAGATTGTAATTTTTGTTATTCTTTTCTGAACTATCATAAGCTCTGACGGATTCAGTCCTTACCCCACTCCCAGATGTCCTGAGCTAACCAACTCCTTACACTGAGTGACCTTTTAATTATTGGCCCCCTGAAATCATAGTATCATGAGATTCCCTATGGCTTAGGCATCACTGACAACATTTTATTCACTAATACAAGGAAGGACACAAGGTCTGTGTAAAAGCAGATGTGTTGAAAATATTTATTGATACAAAATGCATCTTTCAATTATACTTCAAACCCTGAGAGTTTTAAACTTTAACAGATTCATTTAATAGGTGCATAATAAACCTGAAAGCACTGGCTTTGGAAGGAGAAACTCTCCATACATTTTCCAACTCTGCCACTTAACACCTGTGTGGTTTCAATCCTGGCACCTGACCTCAATAATGCTATGTATATCCATCTGTAATTATAAATCTAAAATGTGACAATATGTGTAGAGAATTTCTTTGACCTCTATAGCTTGAAACACAAATTATTTTTGTCACCATTAATCCTAACCTAGGTAAAAACACTTAAAAATGAAAAGGTCTCTTGTGTCTTATAATTTTCTATTTCAAATTTCTCTTCTTGGCTATATCTGATTTTGGAATAACCATGAAAGCTATTTTGGTTTCCATAACAAAATATTAACAGCCTACCACTATTAATGAATTCTTACAATGTGTCAAACATTTATAGAACATTCACTGCAACCCTAGCACAAAGGCATGGTCCCAACCTTGAAGGTGGAAAACTGAGGCCCAGAAAGATTTATATGACTTACACATGATCACCCAACAAGGACATAGAGGAACCATATAAACTCAGGGTTACAGCACACCAGTTCCTAACCACGAATCTATAATACCTTTTACAAAGCTTCTCCAAAGGTGCAACAAGTCACAGAGGATGTGTGAGATGATGCTCTTATACCAGCCTGGGAAAGCATCAACTGGAATTGGTATCACTCAGGCTCAGTATCTTGATCACAAGCTGAGGACACTGGTCTGTCTCCTCATTTGTGTCTCTCATTAAATATAAAATTACTACTTTCCACCCTTCCAGATCCTTAATGGCCAACACCTTTCTTACATGGTCTTTCATGTTTTCCTATATCTTTAGATCTAAAGAACCTTAAAACTATAACAAATTGAAACAAATAAGCATTAATCCCAAATAAATGTATTATTTATGTGGGGCAAGGATGAAGTATTTTGACCATTTAAAAAAAATTGTGGAGAGTGAAGCTTAAGAAGCTGATTCAGAAATAATCCATTTCCTCTGAGATTTCGTATGGCTTCCTCAGGTGCCTGGAGTATATTTCAGGATGGCTGAAGTCTAAAGAATTCTGCGGCATGAAGCCAGCCTAGAGTTCATGGTGTGGGTGGAGTCATCCCCAGTCCTGCTTGTAACCATTGGACACTCCCTAGAATGACACAAATATCTCAATGAGGAAGAGATGTTATCTAATTGATGCAGTAAATGGAGAAATAAGCTTCTTCCCAAGTTGGTTAGCAATTAATACTGGTATGCCCTTACTTTTGCATTCTTTTTCTTTTTCATGATGTTTTCCCAATGTTGCCTCTTCAATGCCAATTCAAAGTGGCGGCGCAATAAGCTTTAGATATGCTTTGACCTGCATAGTATCTATTAAAGGAAGCTCACAACGAGGGATTGCATTTTATACCATGATTTGTTAGCTTTTTTAATGAGAAAGAAATCTGATATGTAACTTATAATACCCACTTGGAGTAAAGCTAGAGTCATTATAATAGTTCCTTTCTCTACCACATCAGTTTCCTAGGAAACCCTCATCTCAAACTCTTCCCAAATATTTCTAAGAGTTCCCAGGGGACCTTTCATGTGAACATCGCTTTCTAATCCTTCTGTTTCCTGTTACTGGGCAGTGGCCATTTTCCTCTTGTGCTCCTTTCTAGTGCATGACTTCCTTCTCAGCTGATGCTCTCTCAAGGCAACTTCATTGTTGCTGATGCCAATCAGCATCTGGGCTAGGATGGCTATTCCCAAGTCTGCCAGCCCTACTGCGTTCTGTGCTGCTGAGTCCTTTCCCTGTCCTTTTCCCAGGGAGATTTTAGCAAAGCTAGTCTTTAAGTACGTGCTTGTTCTTATGTTATAGATGTACCTTCTCAGTTCTTATCAATGCATGCACGTGCACAGTGCTATGATTAGAAATTCTCTCCTTCCACTCGATCCTATGAATCCATTTCTATCCTGAGTCAAAGTCTTTTCCAGGTAAGCTCCTCATTGACATGGACCAAGGCAAGTCTTCCCTCACAATTTCCCGATGTGCCAGATTTGTTGAATCCCAGAGTGAATGCCATTCACGCTTCAGTTTTTAGTGTCTTTATTTAAAGAGGCCAAGTTTCCATAACACTGGTAATGCAACAGTCATAATGAAAATGTATTTCCTTATTATGTAAAGGCTGCTTATGAAATCCCAGTACATTTCTCACAGCCAGATTAAACATTTTATTGCCTTTATTTTTCATCAAGTATGCAAATTCTTTTTAGTAGGTTTCATTTTTTATTTAAAACCATTTTTCATGAAAAACTAAATCATTTACAGCCATATGGTCTCATGACAATGCATAGTTAAGAAAAACTCAGTGAATTTTATACAGGAATGCTCTTTGATTTCCTTTCAAGTGAAAGAAACACTTTCTAGGCATAGAGTGAGATACTTTAAGAAAAAACTCTAACTGCCAATAAACATGTAATGTGGGTACTTGCCAAAGAGTAAAGATGTAGGTCAATACCATCCCCTTCCTTTTATAGAAAGATGTCATAGTTTGGTCCCTAGCGAAAGGAGTCAAAACGATGAAATCCCATGTGTTATTTTGAGCTAGGGAAGATGTAGGACAAAGCAAGAACTGACAGCACTGACATGTGATCTGTTGGTATTCTGCACTGACACATACTACATGGTTTCTCTCCTGGATGCAAGAAATTCAGGCAAAACCTCAGGAATTGCCAATAATAAAAATAGCTATTATCAAGTGAGAACCTACTATGTCCTCAGCATTGTGATATGAGCTATATATTTATTAACTCATTTACACTTCACAGCAATATTAAAAAAACATATTCATATTCCCACTTACAGACAAGGAAACCAAGGCTCATAGAGAAGAAGTGACTTTCTGTGGGCCTGTAGTTAGAAATGGGGGCAATGCTGGGACCTAAGCTCAAAGCCCACACTCTTACCACAATTCTATGATGCCTTTCTAAATAAACAAATGAATAAGTAAATAAATAAACTAAGCTGTTGGGTATTCTTTATTCTGGCCACCTTGAACCTAGAATACTCAAATGATCAGAAGGCATGTACCAATCATCCAGAAAGCAATGTGGTATGGTCTTAAGGAACACTGGTCTGAGAAGTCACCAAGGCTTGAGTTTGAATTCCAGGACTCTCCTTTATTAACTGTGACCTTAAGAAACTATTTAACCTCTCTACATATTTATTTCCTCATCTGAAAATGAGGACAATAATTCTATTCTCAAAAGACCTTTCAAGGAATTAAATCATGTGATGTATATGTCACCTGATTTTATTCTTTTGAGATAACATTAATATTTATAGCTACTGGAGCCCACATGCATGACCAGAGTATTTTCTCAATATCCTCTTAGTTATTTATGTATGTCCCATCTCTGTCTCACCTCATGTTTTTACATGGAACCTCATCATGACCTATTCTTCCTTCTCTCTGTGAGAACACTCTACTTCCAGACCCAGCCCTCCTCAACTAGTAACTTCCCTGACTTCTCAAGTGGCACTATGGTTTGTGCTAGAATTGGGAAACAAATAGCTTTTCCCCCAATTTTGAGCCACACTTTACTATGTGAAGTCTCTAAAGCAGGCTTTTGTTCCCTACTCAGAACATAATTTCTTTCATAAGTACGACTTCTGCACATATTATTTAGAAACCATCTCTTCTTTGGCCCACAGAACCAGTTTCTCCACCTAGCAGAGGTCAGATACCATGTATTCCACAGCCTTTTCCATTTCTTCCTCCCCTTTTCACCTTCCTTCTCCCCATCTCCATCACTCTGCCTTCAGCCAAAGTACAAAAGTGCTCTTCCATATTCACTTCCTCGAGAAGATACCTAGAAGAATGTCACTAGCTCATACATTTTACCAAAGTGAATCCCATTTTGGTTCAAATCAGTCTGATGAGGAAATTTCATAGCACAGTATCTGTTATATGCCTGTTTCTCCATATGCCAATGGAATGTCACCATCCTTTTATAAACATCTAATGTGTCTCATTTCTCCCCAAATCCTTGGTATAGCCTTTAAGACCCTATTCTCCAGCTGGAAACAGTTCCTTCTGTTCCCTGGAATATGTTGTCTTCCTAAATCAGAGCTCTGTTCATGCAGCTTCCTCCCGCTGACACTTGGCTTCTGGTCTTGGCTATCCTATTAACTTGCTGGGCAACCTCATATAAGCCACTGCAAGTATCTGAGCCACAATGTCTTCATATTTATTAGAGAAAATTGGGTGGTGAGAAAAATCTCTCAGTTTTCCTCCAGATCAAATATTCTATGAGTCTATGAATATTCAGGGAGAGAGATGTTAGCATAATTCCAGACTCAGGGAAAAGGAAAAGTAATTGACATTTATGAAGAAGCTATCGCTGTCTAATGCTTTGTTTTGATTTAGCAAGAAAAAAGCATGCTTCACTTATAGAATTTCCCCAATTGCAGGTATTGTAAGGAAGGAAAATGTAATCACTGTAGGAAGTAAAGGTAGATGATAAAAATATTGCCTTTAAAATATTGTTTAGTAAATGCATGTAAGTCAATAAAAAACCCATTCTATTACAACTGTTAACCCTACCATCATCATTCTTGACTACAGTTTTGACAAATATTTCTGTAACTTTATGTGTTTACTCTGCATGCCTTCTGAAGATCATTCTAAACTTTTCAAATTCTTTGGTCTTCCTTTTCCACTAAGATTAGGAGATCCTAATTATTTTCAACTAATTTTCACATTTCTGTCTTAAGTATATTATTTCCCCCCTTCCCCCATAGATTTCCCTCACTTCCTTAATAACATCAGTTCTCAGGAAGGAGTTAGCCATTGTGGTTTGTGAATTGAGAAATCTGGTAAAGAAGGAAAGGATGAGAAAGAATATGGAGTCAGCCCCAGGGAAACCCATGCCCTGAGAGGAGCCAATTATCATAACTTAGGTCTATAGCAATAATGAATACATAGTGAAAGGACTCACTAATCAGGGACAGTTAGACCAAGGTCAAATTCAACAGTGTGGGCAGATGTCATGTTCAAGGTCAGGAGCAGAATATATGATGGAAAAACCTCAAGTTTCCACTCAAATCAGAGAAAGAGAAGCCAGAAATTGACTGAATGGAGAAGATGCAGAAACATAGCAAAATGGGACAAAAACAGGGAACTGAGTCTGGCATAGATGTTGTGGACCCTCTCTCTAAACAAATGGAAATCACAAGCTCTTCTTCAATGCTTTCTGTCATCATAGAGATATCGTCAGTCTTTTTGTTCCAACTCCGATGCATGTGAAGAAATACCTATTGTACCACATATCAGCTAAAATAACAGAAAATAAATACAGAAATTATTTAATTCCTTTATTTTTCCCATACAAATATTTCCTTTTTTAAAAAATTGAGTAGCGGACATTGATATAAATGAGATTATTTCATTCAGCATAATATGGAAAGGATAATAGATCTATTAATATTGTTCATTTTAAATTCAGCATTTAATTCTGACTTTTGAAGCGTTAAATGCAAATTTAGACCCCTAACAACAATAGTAATTTTTCAGTTACATATGCAAACATAAAATAAGACTCTCAATCTTACTTTTAAAGATTTGTAAAACATACCTACCTTCATATAAGGATTTTAAAATCTACCTACCTTCATATAAGATTTACTCTAGGGTAGCTTATTCCTTACTTAATAATCCTGCTTTACTCATATAGAGAAGATGGGATAACTATACATAGGAACACATTGTTTTCCTATCTACAAAAAAAAAAAAATTCTGGATAGGTTCATGAGTTCCTATTCTAGGTTCTTCAGACCCACCATAGGATGCTGGTTTGCAGGGAAAGGTGAATTTGACCACTGACTCATGTTAGCAAATCAACTAGAAAAGTCAATCACAATCAGTTCTACCTTTGTGTGTGTGTGTGTGTGATTGAGGTACCCAAAATATTTCTATGGGTTAGGGCAGTGGTCAGCAAACTGCGGCTCTGTTGACTAATGAGTTTGCTGACCACTGGTTAGGGCATAGAAATCTGAGTGTATTTGTTCTTTGAAGGATCAATTTCAGATGAGTTAACATTGTTCTTTCAGAAAAATTATGGCCCTTTCAAGACATGTACCTTTACACCACTACAGTGAATTTTCATTGCTTGAGCAAGGATACTTGTGAAGTTCTAAATTTTCAAAGCTTTATCGAATTTGCTACTTGAACAATTGGTAAGAGATGTGTGCCTTTATTTAATTCATAGCTCAGAAGATGGGCACTTGAGGCTCTCACGGGTAAATTCAGCTTTAATTTGACTGGGATGAACTATTTGTTTTAGAAGAAAGCAGTATTATAAAGTGGGTAGGCAGGGTGGCAACAGGGTAAAGCATTTGAAAATCAATTTGAGTGCTTTTGCAAATTCTACTAATTGCTAAAAATTAGATAATCAGGTGATTCCATTCCTCACAACCTTGCTCTTTTCTCATTTCTCACTACACAACCCACACTAACCTTAACTCCCAAGTTAAGAATCACATCTTCCAGAATGACAGTTATTAATAAAATAAAATCCTCTTCCTCAGGTTTTTTGAGGCCTTTAGAGGCCCAGCGCATTGAAAATATTGTGATCTTTACTTACATTATTTCAAAATTAAAGTAGTTTGTCTATTCTAAATAAAAATGAACCTGCTCCGAATGACAGAATTACATGTATGCAAAAATTAAAACAGTATTTTTCTAGATTTTTTCTCTTTATTATCTCCCTCTTTCTCCTATGCTTTGCCTATTGGATTATCCAGCACTGGTTGGGGTAGAAATATTTGGAGCCCATTGATCTAAGGGATGTTAACTTTCTATCCCTCCAAAAATTCTCTAAATGCTATTACTGACCTAGGTGAGGGCATCTGAAAGTAATATACTTGGACCATATTACCTTATTTTCTGGAAAAATGCCTTTGCTGAATTATGATTTAATTTTATGCCCTCAGCTTTTATAAAAGGTCATTTTTGAAGAATAGTCATTCATCCATTTGGAGAGCCATTCTGAATCTTTTGCAAAAACTAGTGAAAGACTTTGAACATCATGTAACCTAAAGTCTCTTATATGAGCATTCATGTGACACATTTTTCCCTTATAATTTAGTGACAGGGAAATTTATTTTCTCTCCAGTTTGTATTCTGCTTTTGAGAGAGAATTTAAAGCTATATAATTCAAAGTGTTTTCCATTTTATTCATTAAAAAGTACAAAATTAATTTAATTTCTTTATCATCATGACTAGTTTACCCTCCCAAAGGAAAATGTTTCCCTGAGCTTAGGGTAAAATGTCATTTTGTCTCTTTGGAGCAATAGTTTGGTTTTCATCTAAAGGACACCGAATCTTAGCCCATCATGTGTCCCTCTTCACGTTACCTGCAAGAAAGATTGAAGCCAATTTTGTGCTCCCATCTTCAATCAGTGCATAAGGCTTCAATCAGTGTATAAGGCATCACTTTGTTAATGATCTCTGCTACATCCATCTCACTCCCCCATCCCTCCTTTGTTATTGCCACATTTCTCCTACTTAGGTCTGTATTAGTACATCAAACCATATTGTTAATATCTTTGAGTAAGACACTTTTATAACCCCCTTCATATTGCTTAAAGGAAAATGAGTGAATGGGTAAATAATTTTGAAGTTATCTCAGATTTTTGTTACATTTATTCTTCTTAGAATTATTTCTGAAATTTCCATTCTTATATTCCCATTTTAAAATCATAATTCCTTTCTGAAAGTAAGGCATGGTAAAATGATATTTAAATATATTTTGATAAAATAATAATAACAATAATAGTGGAGTTAAAAGTTATAAAAGAAAAAGAGAGGCAATGATTTCTGTTTGGTAAGTAAGAGGCTGAGGGAATGATAAAAGCATGTGGCTCAAGCTTGAGAGAATTTGTGAAGAAATATGGAGGCCATACAAAGCATGACTAATTTTTATTGGTGAGACATTCTCCAGTTCTCTTTTCCTCCTGATTTCCTCTTTGTCTTAGTTATTTTTTCTTCTAGGTACAATTTCTTTGTTGGAATCTCTACATTTACTACTCCATTTATTCTTTTTTCTAATATCTTACTTGGTATTACAAATACTCTCAGCTATGACATACTCAGCTTTAAATCAGAAATGTAGATAATGCAATAAAACTCCATGGTGGCTACATAGCTAAACTTCAATTCCCCTTGGAAATACATATCTGGTACAACATTGACTACAGAATACCTAACCAAGCCAAACTCAGTTTACTGTGAGGAAACTGTTCTTATAACCACATGTGAAGAAGTGAATGTGGGCATAAAACTCATAGCCCCTGAATTTTAGTGTGGATACATACAAATTAATAAGATTAATAAAAGTAATAATTAATAGAAACTTATAAAGATGGTGTGGGGGAGGGAAAGATACAGCTCTGAGGATCTGTGAACATAATCAATAATTTGTTAGGGCTAAATATTTCATAGTGTTTATATCGCTAGTTTATGGCTTCCTTCAGAAACACAATAGTAGCTTTTTCTTTAGCATTTTGAATGTTATCATATATATCAGTGTTTCTCAACATGGAGTGCGGACGGTGAGAGGGAGCGATGATTTGCCTACCTGGAGACATTTGACAACCTTGGGAGACTTTCTTGGTGGTCACAACTTGGGAGAGGGGTCCTACAGGGATCCCGTGGATTGAGGTCAAGGATGCTTCTAAACATCCTATAATGCATGGAACAGCCCCCACAACAAAGAGTTATCAGGCCCAAAACGTCAACAGTGCTGAGACTGAGAAAGCTTGTTACACTTTAAACCTGTGTTAACCAACTGCTTCTGTGCTCAGTCATTTCGCACTTCATTGTGCATTACACTCTGTCCACAATACCTGTCTCCCTGCAGGGCACATCATAGTATACAACATAGTCTGCCTCCTCACAGGGCTCAGTGTAATTCACAAACAGGAATCATTTAAACTCAGAAGTGATAAGTACATTTAGCATGATTTTTTAAAGTGCTACATGAATACAGAAAGAGGAAATTTTTTTATTATTATTATTCACTTGGCAGAGATAAGGAAATCTTTAGGCATCAGGTGGCATTTGAATGAGAATTTTAAAGTTGGGGAGATATGACCACATTATATAAGTATGTGACTACACAAAAAATACTTTCCCTCAAAAACATAAATATGCCCTGGCCAGGTGGCTAAGTTGGTTGGATCATCATCCAGTACACCAAAAAGTTGCAGGTTCAATTCTCTGTCAGGGCACATACCTAGGTTTTGGGTTTGATCCCTGGTCAGGGTGTGTATAGAAGGCAACTGGTTGATGTTTGTTTCTCTCTCTTTTCTCTCCCTTCCTCTCTCTTTAAAATCAATAAAAATATGCCCTAGCTGGTTTGCCTCAGTGGGTAGAGTGTTGGCCTAGGGACTGAAGGATCCTGGGTTCAATTCCAGTCAAGGGCATATGCCTGAGTTGTGGGCTGAATCCCCAGTAGGGGAGGCAGCCAATCAATGATTCTCTCTCATCATTGATGTTTCTATCTGTCTCTTCCTCTCCCTTCCTCTCTGGGAAAAAAACAAAAAACAAAACTAAACTAAAGAAAATATATCCTTGGGTGAGGATTAAAAATAAAAAACAGAAACATGTTTAAAATGTCAAGTTCCTGTCATTTACATTACAATGATAAAATACTACATATATACAAAAATTTTCACTGTTAATTATTTTTGTTGTTTAAGAGAAATTAAGGATGGAGATGTCCTATATTTGCCATTATCGCTGTCTTGGAATTTTCTACTCTGTGTTGACCCAAGGGACACCTACTGATGATCTTGAACTACATTCAGAAGCATTTGCAGTGCACCTGACCAAAATCACACTTCTGTGTTAAACCAGCTCAGCTGGGGACTGCCTCCCCACTTTCAATCAGCTGAAGCAGTTCCATTGAGAGAACAGGCTCCACCCAGGAAGCCTGATTCATGCACAGTGTTCCTGCAAATTTGATCTTTATGAGGATACCAAGAGTATACTTTAATTTTTATTTGAGGGAACAGAATAACCTACATGTTTACTTGCAATGGCATTCTGTTTAAGGAAACATGGCCAAGAAATGCTAGGATCCTCACCAGATAAAAATAGCATGAGTGTACTCTAAAAACAGTAAGATTCAAATGGAATAAAGAGTCATAGGTCATTCATGCCAAGACTCATGCAAGAGAGTCCACTAAATTAAAGATTTGTGGGGAAGAGGATAAAAAAAAAAATCTTTTGCTGGAGATCATTTACTCATTCTAGAATACAAGCTGTCTTTCTGAAAGTATATATTTGAATAATCTCAGAAGCGATTGAAAACATACTAAAGCACATTCCTCCATTGATGCTGAAATACTAAAGATCTCCTGCTCTAATCGTAGCATTTATGTGTTTTATAAACATGGACAGACATTATGGGCTACAACTCAAATATACATTTGTAAAAAATAAAAGGTTAAACTGTACATCCTATCTAATAAAAGAGTGATATGCAAATTGACCATCACTCCAACACACAAGATGGCTGCCCCCTTGTGGTCAAAGATCCTGCCCCCATGTGGACACAAGATGGCCACCACAAGATGGTCAGCAGGGGAGGGCAGTTGGGGACAATTAGGCCAGCAGGGAAGGGCAGTTGGGAGGGACCAGGCCTGCAAGGGAGGACAGTTGGAGGTGATCAAGCCTGCAGGAGAGGGCAATTAGGGGTGACCAGGCTGGCAGAGGGGTGAATTTGGGGGCCACCGGGCCTGCAGGGGAGGGCAGTTGGGGGTGACCAGGCCTGCAGGGGAGGGCAGTTAGGGGTCACCAGGCCTGCAGGGGAGGGAAGTTAGGGGCAATCAGGCTGACAAGGGAGAAGTTAGGCATCAATCAGGCTGGCAGGGGAGTGGTTAGGGGGTGATCAGGCTGGCAGGCAGAAGCAGTTAGGGGCAATCAGGAAGGCAGGCAGGCGAGCAGTTGGGAGCCAGCAGTCCTGGATTGTGAGAGGAATGCCCGACTGCCCGTTTAGGCCCGATCCTACCAGGCAGTGGGCCATCCCTCAAGGGGTCCCATATTGGAGAGGGTGCAGGCTGGGCTGAGGGACACACACCCCCATGCACGAATTTCATGCATCGGGCCTCTAGTATTTAATAACATCTTATGACTGCCTGTGTTCCTTGTTTTTTGGACCACATTGTTCAATATCTTACCAGTTGCACTTTAATCCCAATAACCTTTTTTTTAAGTGGAAATGACGTTAGAACTTTAAGTGGAACAGCAGACCTGGCTCCTCCACATGCGGTGTCAGCGGTTTCTCACCCACTGATACAGATCTGCATTCGAGTGTCACAACTGGGGTCACTACCCGTGTTTGGTTTCTACCTCCGAAAAGCAATAACTCTTACAACTGCCTGGCTAGATAAAAATCTGATTAAAGAAAAAGTCTAAATGAATCTGAAGATGGTTTGTCCACACAGAGATGTAAAACTTATTACTCCTGGCTTCCAGCGAAGCTTGGGGAAGACTGGAAAATGAATGTAGGCCACGCGGCAAGCAAGCCGGCACCCGCAAACTGACTGAGTTTCAAACTGTCTAACTTTTCAGTTGTGTGTTTTTTTCTATGTTAAATATGGTTCAGAAGATTAAAGTCTTCATTTTAGGCGAAGAAAGGAAATAATGTTTCCTGTCCCATTTGCCAAGCTAAGTGAACAACTGTTCCTGCACAATTAGAATTGTTAATTGATTTGAAAACACAGGGCTTTGAAGGTGGAAAACTGCTGACATTATTTCAATGGGGAAATGCACTCCTGAGAGAGAGCACCGCGGTACCATTTCTCTCCTTGTTTTGTTGAATATACATCTATAAAAACACTGTGAATCATGCAGTAAAAACTGCTGTGCTGATATCATAAATCTCTGATAATAAAAATTTCATTGTTGAAACAATAAAATAGACTTTTATTATAACACAGAGTATCCACCTAAACATTGTCCTTTTAGCTTCTTCGAGTTAAATATATGCACAGTTTTACAGTCTATAAACAGATCTGGAATAAAAGTTAATAAATGTCAAAATTTGCATTTCAAAAAATTCTTGCTGCATTTTAGGGAAGATCAATCTATGAACCTTTCAACATTATGTCAAATGAAATGCTAATTGTACCTTTAGGAATTTCAGAGACAGTGACAAGAAACTAAATGCTCTGTTCCTTTGCATCAGCAAGTCGAGGATAATTGTATATCTACTCTTGTGAACTTCTAAGAAAAAAAAAGAAAAAAAACTAAGAAAAAAGGGTTTTCTATTCTTTAACTCAGGAGGGTAAACTCTTTCAGCCACCCTCCATCAATCTACCTTCAAATAAAGTGTGTTAACATGTTGACAGTGGACAAATCACACAGTGCTGCATTTATTCATTTTATAATAGGTTTGTCAAATGAGCTTCAGTTAAAGAGATTTAGGAGTAAGAAAAATTTTCAGCCAGAAATAACCGACTTATCCCATTCAAAGTGATGTAAGGTTTAAAGGTGTACTTCTTAAAAGCCTAATCTTTATTAAAACGCACAATTTTTGAAGGCTCAGTCACAAAAATAAATACCAGGAGCCCAAGAAGTGCTTTTATTTTCCCTACCCTTAAGATAAAGCACTAATACATCCCTTCTCTATTCTGCAATAAATCTTAGCACTGTACCTCTAAGAGATACAAATTATCCTCTATACTGTCTTACAAGTGTGAGTATAGATTGAACCAATGAGCAATGTCATCTAGAAAATAGCACTTAGTGGAAGGTTTGTACCATTTTTCTGAACATTACCCTATTTGTGGCACTGCCTTCGTTTCAGAGCCAGGCTGCTGAAATATTTGCTCTACCTGCGGAGCAGTGAGAAACGAAGGTCTGTGCAGCTGAAAAGGAGCTCATGGTGTTAACCTGCAACATCTGGTCACCTCTGGCCACTTCAAAAGTGAAATAGGCATTTTCACCTTCTTCCAATACCATCATACCGAGTGTCGAGGTAAAAGCAAAGATTGTTCCCCTCCACATTTCTGGATCGCTACACTGTCTATTGGTATGTATTCAGAATTTGAGGCAAAGCCTCCATGTTATCAAAGTTAGAAGATCATCTGCAAAGTGGATTCCACAGGGTCATTTTCAGGCTCACGTTAGACAGCGGATTTGTGATGCTGCTGCACAAAGGAAAAAAATGAAGCAAAGCCACCTGAATGTGCTCACACAGCAGGCACCGTTTGATTTGATAACGTCTGTGTTTTAGAAAATCCAGATAATAGTACATATCTCTTGCTCACCACACGAAACTACTTATGTTATATAAACTTCAAGTTGTCTAAAAAAATTATATTTTACGTCTCAATTTTACACCACAAGTTTTTCACTTAATTTATGGATGTATTTTATTTCTAATCCCTGTTAGTGCTTAATAAAAATTGGAACCGTCTGCAAGTCAACAAAAATAAAAATATGTTTAATGAAAACATGTAAATAAATAAGGAGAGACAGTAATAAATAGTACCTTCAACTTATTTCAGATGTCAATAATTTCTCTGTAGCGAGCAACTCTTTGTGATGGCCTGTTATGAGCATCCTTTTGTACACGTGACCTGCATGACTGGATATGGATGCTGTTTAATTCCTGGGTATATAAAACAGTACACCTTTAGTGGCAATGAAACAATAGGGATAAAATAGCCTATATCTCTTTTTAAGTTTAATGTACAAGAGTGGTTCTCATGCATAACATATATTGTGAACATTGATCCAATAAATAAGGAAACATAATATTTTATAGGTCACAATGTTTTACAGAAATTTCTGAACTCTCTCTAATATGTACAGTTATAATTCCCAAAATAAATGCAAAGCTAGCAGCTATTCTGAGAACCCTGTGAGTAAATTTCTCGAGACAAGCTTTGTTGTTAATCATCCTAATTTTGTTCATGTTGTGTTACATTGGGGAAAAATAGTTGTACAATGGACAAGTATACTACTAAACAAAAGCCTCATCTTTTTCTTAAGAGTCAAAACAGAAGGCTAATAAAGACCATTTAAAATAAAAGGGGCCATTACTCCTCAGTTTTATATGAGCTTACATGCTTTCATTGTGCAGAGTGTGTTATTAATTTCACATGCCAGATTCATAGGTTTCTGCAGTATCAGGTTTGATGTATTCATTATCGGCACTCAGTACATTAATTCACGCTGAAGTCCGGTAAATCAAAATTATACCATCTGGCTTCCTGTTCTTAATGATGAATTTGATGTAGGGGTGATTAAGATTGTTAGGCTTTTGAATTTTAATGTAAAAATTAGGGGATTAAAAAGGCATTTAGAAATGACCAATAGTTAGAATAAACTTACTGACAGGATCTAATTTGTGTACTTGCTAGTAAAGCTTCATTTTAATTAGCAGCCACACTCTTTCAGCACAAGCTCAAAGAGACAGAAGTTTAGTGATTAAGAAGATGAAGCTGTTAAATTGATAAATTGACCTTGAAATACTTGTAACTGTGGGGGACGGCCCAGCAACTCAATTGTTAGTGTGTCGCATTGTCGTATGGGGAACTGAGTCCAAGAGTGACGTCAGACACAAAATTTTGCCCTTCTTCCTCCTCCTCCTCCTCCTCCTCCTCCTCCTCCTCCTCCTCCTCCTTCTCTTCTTCTTCTTCTAGTGGGTAGTTGGCTGACTAACTCATCTTGGGCCTTGAGGTGTGGGGCTGGGGAACAGAGATAAACAAATGCTAAACCTGCAGACCTGCGGGTTGGCGCTGTAATAATAGGAAGGTAAAGATATTGTCACTGTTTCAGAACTCCTTGGTGGGTGACATTTGAACACTCTGTGTAAACTTGAAAGCATTGTACTTACTGGTCTTCTTGGTTCCTGCTACAATGATGCTATCCACATGCATGAGATCTGGGAGGAAGACACTCAAGCAGTGAGTTAAGTCAGGAAATCTAGGGCACAGCAACCAATACTGTCCCTTTTGTACCGTATTTTACTACAGCACATAGACTCCATATCCTTTCGTACCATGTTTCAGAAGAAACATGGAAATGGAGGCATTCTAAATATCTGCAACACAGAGTATGTATAGAACACACAGCCATTGCACTCAAACTTGACATGAGATTTCTTTTCGTTGAAAGACCAATCTGACATGGATGTTCCTTTGACAGTTAAAATTACCTCTGATTTTAACAAATGCATTCGAAATATTACATCGAACTCATTACACCTTTTCTGCATAAAGAAGTTTTAATAGTTAAACAAGTTAAGAAAGAATAGGCTCTTAATGTAAAATATTATCAGAATAATATAAGGAAAAATCCTCAACTCCTCCCTTCCCCAAAGATATAAAGCTAAAAGTGCAAGAAGCTAGACAGTAGAAAAGTAAGGTTGAAAATAAAATTATTTTCTGAGAAGAGAGAAAACAAGTACTACCTAGTGTAGCCTCATAAAATGCAGTGCTTTGGTTCCTGTGAAATTAATAAATGTAGTCACTAATGCACTGAAATAAAATACAGTCAGAATGACTTACATCAGAAAACAAGTACATCTGTATATATCAACAATTTGAAGGATTCTGATTCCTGGCAAGTCAAGGAATATTTTAAATCTTATATTTTAGAGGAAATCGAATCTTGACTAACCACTGTAATTTATGTCATTTTAAATAAGATATATTTGAATAAGTATATTTTTCATGCCCTAAAAAGACTGATGTCTTCTTTTATAAGCTCATCCTGTGACACACTTGAGTAGGTAGGTATATTGATTTTTTTTTCTTTTTCTGATGGCAATGAAGTGTAAATGGAAAATATCAGACTTGGCAATCACTTAAACCATGTGAAAATTTCAGAGTGAAGGCTATTAGAGTCACTTTGTGATCTCCCCAGATGACCAGAGGGGGGAGGAAAAAAACCCACATTTCTACATTTCTTCAGATCCTTTGTATGACAGCTAAGGAGAATAACATTCTTTCTAATACGCCAGTTTTCGTCTCTAGTTGAGAATAACCTCAGTGCTTTCTTATGTCACTGGCTGAGAGAAGATGAAAGACCCAGCCTTGTGTAAATGGCTTTGTCTAACCATCAGTCTTTAGCTCTGCATGGCAGCTGTACTATTGACATTAGCTTGTGCACTGGGTGAAATTGAAGTGAGTTAAATGTGACCTTGGCTTAGTTGTTGAAGTAGAAATGAACTCTACTGGGAGTGAAAAAAAATAAGACCAGTTTCTCTAACTTCATTTTTTCTTTAATGAGTTTAACAGCACTCTTAGGATTTGATACATTTTATAAAAACGCTTTTATTTCCCTTTCTATTTTACCCTGAGTAATCAGCATTTAGTAAGGTTAACATGCCCTTTTGTAATGAAACCCTTGTTTCTGGTATTTATATGCCATATTCTAAAAAACTGGCACATTTATTTTCCCTTCCCCTCTTCCCGATTATAACCCTAAATAGGGACAGAAGATTTTCATGCATACATGTTCATTGACTTGAAAAACAAATCCTGGACCACTAAAACCGTTTTAAATGCCCAGTGTTTCTGATAAGATTGCATTGTCCACTGGGTTACATGTGCGTCCACTGAGCAACCTGCTGGTAAATCATGCTCAGTGAACACGTGAGACCTGCAGTAGAAGGATGTGCTGAAATGCTTCTAAGACTGCACCTTCTTTGTGTTCAGATGCGATATCCGATAGAGCTCGTATCAAAAGAACATACGACTGATTATATTTTTAGGTGGAGACAATTCAGAAAATCTTTGAAGTTTCATTTCTGCCTTGGACACCCCTAACTCATATATTCACACATGTGTATTAATTACATGTTTTTACCTATATATGTGTGTCTGCTGACATGTGTGCATATTTGTGTGTGTAGGTGAGTGTGACATATGTGTTATTTTAGCGTATAATAATGTGACGTGAGTAATAAATCCGACTCTTCAAGTCCAGTTTCTGTCATCACATTTATCAAAGTAGCTCATGATGGGAATATTATAAGTTAGTTTATTTAATCCAACTTGAGCAAGCACAAAGTAAACTCCTTATACTTTACAGTTCCTATTTTACTATCATGCATATCTACTACTGCCCTATAGTGGCAGCATGGTTGAGAGTTAATGGAACCTCTAGTTTGGCTTTTTTCTTTAACCGTTTTTATACTAGTTTCATGCTCCTAATTTTTTATCACCCTGATTGTTTTGGTTGCAATAATGGCTCCCCCAAATGCAAATTACCCACATGCTAATCCCCAGAATACCTTAGCTTATGTGGCAAAAGGAGTTTATCTCTATGATGAAGACTAGAGATGTTGAGGTAAGAAAATTCTCCTGATTATCTGGGTGGATCCAGTGTAACCACACAGGTCCTTGTGGCAGAGAGGCAAAAGGTCAGAGTCAGGGACTGGGTTGTGACAACAGAAGCAGAGGCCAGGGGAGCAGTGCAGGCGCCAGAGGTGTGTTCAGCTTCTTAAAGCTGGAAAAGACTGGAAAGGAAAAGGATTCTCATCTGCAGTTTCCATTAGAAACACAGCCCTGCCAGAATCATTTTAGACTTCTGACCTCCAGAATTACAAGATAATAAATGTGTATTGTTTTAAACCACTAAATCTGTGTGAATTTGTTATAACAACACAAGAAAACTAACACATCGATACATTTATACCTCAATGATCTGGACATGGTAATACACACTATGGGATAGTTAGCAATCATTTAAGTAATTTCTTTATAATTTATTGTGTTCTCATCTTTTAACTTTGGTGCTTAAGTAAATATAGCACTGATAGTTATGTTTAAGAAGGGTTCAGCAATATTGTGGATTTCAAAAAAAGAATCACCAACTGTAGTCTTTAGAAATGAATAAGCAATCAAAAAGCCTGCAGCAACTCTTTGTGTATTTAACCATAAAAAGAAAATGTGACTACGTGCAGGTCAGCATGGTGTGAAAAGAGAGGTGGGAAAGGTCTTCACTTGGATAAAGTGCTGTGGAAGATGACATGGTGGGCACTACCTCAGAGTAGAGGGTCAGAATGGGTTAGAGAGAGGACTGTGAGGCACATTAAAAGGACAATGGGCTAGAAGCTTTGATTGACCCAGCCTGGTGGCTGCTGACTCATGCCAGGGCCACCTGGGAGCATAAGCATGGCTTTTAAAAAAAAGGCTGGAACTAGAGAGAGTTGCTGTGCCTGTGCAGGGATTTGCTTACAGGGTATGTCATGAAGTTGGCAGTAAAGCTGACTGGGTCTGGAGTGAAGCCCTTCCCTGTGGGCTGTGCTGTATCTTGGAAGTGTCTATAATCAGAAGAGCTTACCAAGGCTAAATCCGCTGTGCTCTTGACTGAGGAGTGCAGGGTCAGTGAGGTGCTTTGGCATGATGGCCTGAGCAAGGATTAGGACTTTTAAGGTGGATACACCACATTAAAACTCCAACACCACCCATTTGTGGTGTGGGGGGGTGGGGGGTGCATGCTTGAATGAATAAGTTACTAACCTCTCTGAGACTCTTTTCTCTCAAAGGGGATTAATGATGCCTACTTCATAGGATTCTTATTGTGATAAAAGAGATAAGGTTGCCTTGGCTGGTGTGGCTCAGTTGGTTAGAGTGTCATCCCATACACTGAAAAGTCACAAGTTCAATTACTGGTCAGGACACATACCTAGGTTGTGGGTTTGGTCCCCGGTTGGGACATATAACAGAGGCAACAGATCAATGTTTCTCTCTCACATCCATGTTGGTTTTTTTTGTTTTTCTCTCTCTCCTCTCTCTCAAATCAATAAGCATTCTAGGGTGATGACTTAAAAAGAGAGAGAGAGGTAAGTCTTCAAGTACATCTAACAATGTCTGGCATGGAGGAGGTACTCAGTTACAGGAGAGGGGCTACAAGCATTTTGAATTATCACTGTGTCATGAAGTTTGCCTTTGTACATATGTGCCATGAGTTTCTCCTCATCTCTCCACAATCTTTATTCATCTTGTTTCCCCCTCATCATCATCTCCACCTATCTATCATCCTGAAGACCAACTAAAACTCTTCATATCCCCATTTATCCCCTTGAATTATTATAATAGAATCATATTTAAACTTTTCCAATTACCTTTCTTCAATTCCACTTACAAAAAATAAGAGGTCATATTTGTTTTATGTTTGCATCATGCTTAGGTAGAATGCCATGCACTAGTATTATCACATATACTGAAGTGTCATTCAGATTATAAACGTAATCATATATATATTATATATAATCATATATAATATATCCTAATATAGAAAAATCCAGGGGCCATCATGACCGGAACATTGGATGGATGACACAGAACAGCAGGCTTCATGGGGTGACAAGGCCAGAAAAGGGCTTAGTGGGGGACGACCAAATGACTAAACAGCAGGCTGTGTGGGGTGACCAGGCTGGTGGGGGAGGGGACACTTGGGGGGTGACTAGGCCAGCAGGGGGGGAAGTAAGGGGTGACAAGGCCAGCGGAGGCAGGGGGGAGCAGTTGGGAGTGACCAGGTCAGCAGGTTGGGCAGTTAGGGATGATCAGGCAGGCAGGCAGAGGTGGTTAAGGGTGATCAGGCTGACAGGTGGAGCAGTTACAGGGGTGATCAAGCAGGCAGACAGGAGAGCAGTTAGGAGCCAGCGGTCTCAGATTGTGAGAGGGGTGTCTGACTTTAGGCCAAGGATCGGGCCTAAACCGGCAGTCGGACATTCCCTGAGGGTTCCTGGATTGGCAAGGGTGCTGGCTGGGCTGAGAGGACCCCCATGCATGAATTTTGTGCAAGGGGCCTCAAGTCTATATATATCTATATATATATATCTATATAGATAGATAGATAGATAGATAGATAGATAGATAGATAGATAGATATGCAGTGACTGTAATGACTGAAGGCTTGACTAAACACTGGAAGACAGTCCTGCAGTCAGTGCTGGGTTGCTGTGGCGACCCAGCACTGACTGCTGCCGCTGTGGGCACAGCAACCCAGAACTGACTGCTGAGGGGGCTGCGGATCAGGCCCAGAGAGAGGCCTGGAGAGAGAAGCAGTGTCTGATCCGTAGCCTCTGTGGCAGCTGTAGATCAGCCCTTGCCTCTCTCTTTCTCCCCAGGCATCCGCAGGTGGGCTGCTGATCAGCCCGCCTCTCTGATCAGGCCCAGAGATAGGCCCAGAGACGCATACTAGCATAGAAACTGACCAATCAGAACCAAATCTGGGTGAACTGTGAGGAGCCAATAGCTACCTAGGAGGTGGAGCTTTTGATGCTGACTGGCATAGAAACCGACCAATCATAACCTAATCTGGGTGAACTGCAAAGGAACAATCTAAGGTGGGGGCTAAAGAGGGGTTTTAAGGCAGTTGGGGGTGAGATCAGGCAGGCAGGGAAGGGCAGTTTGGGGCAAGATCAGGCAGGCAGGCAGAGGTAGTTAGGAGCAATCAGGCAGGCAAGCAGAGGCAGTTAGGGGCAATCAGGCAGGCAAGCAGGTGAGCAGTTAGGAGCCAGTGGTCCCACATTGCAAGAAGGATGTCTGATTGAAGAGGGTGCAGGCTGGGCTGATGGACCCTCGCCCCTGTGCACGAATTTCATGCAGCGGGCCACTAGTATCCTATCTAATAAAAGAGTAATATACAAATTGACTCTAACTCCACACACAAGATGGCTGCCCCCATGTGGTCAAAGATGGCTGTCCCCATGTGCACACAAGATGGCCACCACAAATGGCCAG
Source organism: Corynorhinus townsendii (assembly GCA_026230045.1). Classification (NCBI taxonomy): domain Eukaryota; kingdom Metazoa; phylum Chordata; class Mammalia; order Chiroptera; family Vespertilionidae; genus Corynorhinus; species Corynorhinus townsendii. The sequence continues at coordinate 65,417,491 of JAPDVU010000003.1, read as the reverse complement.
CAGGGCAGGGCAGTTGGGATGGATCAGGCCAGCAGGGGAGGGCAGTTGGGAGGGACCAGGCCTGAAAGGGAGGGCAGTTGGGGGTGATCAAGCCTGCAGGGCAGGGAAGTTAGGGGTAACCAGGCTGGCAGAGGAGGGGAGTTGGGGGCGACCAGGCCTGCAGGTGAGAGCAGTTGGGGGGGACCCAGGCCTGCAGGGGAGGGTCCTACCAGGATCGGGCCTAAACGGGCAGTCAGACATCCCTCAAGGGGTCCCAGATTGGAGAGGGTGCAGGCTGGGCTGAGGGACACACCCCCCTATGCACAAATTCCATGCACTGGGCCTCTAGTATATAATAAAAGTGTAATATGCTAATTAGACTGGACAGCCAAATGACCTTTCAGACATCATTTTCAGATGCTCTTCCCAAAGAAGCCACCATGGAGGGTGCCGAGGCAGAGGCAGTTAGGGGTGAGCAGGCAGGCAGGCAAGCAGTTAATATCCAGCCATCCCAGATTGCGAGAGGAATGTCTGACTCCTGGTTTAGGCCCAATCACTAGAATTGGTCCCAAACCCACAGTCAGACATTGATTGAGGGGTCTTGGATTGCGAGAGAGTTCAGGCTGGGCTGAGGGCCCCTCCCCTCACCCTGTGCACAAATTTCATGCACCGGGACTCTAGTTTATGTATAATAATAAAAGCATAATATACTAATTGGTCCAGACAGCTGAACAACCTTTTGGACGTCCTTTTGGATGACCTTCCTGACAACCTTCTGCATGATCATGCTATGACACCCACTGTCACCAGGCCAGCCAAGGTGGGTGCAATGTGATTAGTTGGGGGCCCAGCCATTGCCCCATGATTGCTCTGCAGTGGGAGGCCCAGGCCACTGGCCATTGGGCTGCAGCAGGTGGGCAGGTCCTCCCTCTGGGGGGCATGGTCAATTACCCCAAAGAGGGAGGCCCAGGCTACCCCACAGTGGTGCTGTGATGGGTTGGCCAGCCCTCCCTCTGTGAGGGTGATCCATCATGGAGCCCTGGCTGGGTGGGTGGGGCCTACCTCTTTGGGGTGATTGATTGCAGGGCTCCTGGACTGTGAGAAGGCACAAGCTGGGCTGAGGGATAACCCCCCAGTGCATGAATTTTGTGCACCAGGCCTCTAATATACTAGAGGTCTGATGCACGAATGGGGTCTAATATACTAGAGGTCTGCGCACCAATGGGGTCCCTTGCATTGGTGCATGATCTGGGCCAGGGAGGGACCACGAGAGAGCTTCAGGGTGTGTCTGGCCCATCTCGTCCTATCCCAATCGGCCAGACCTCAGCAGCAAGCTAACTTACTGGTTGGAGAGTCTGCCCCCTGGTGGTCAGTGCACGTCATAGTAACTGGTCAAATGAACTGTTGGACAATTAGCATATTAGGCTTTTATTATATACTAGAGGCCCAGTGCATGAAATTCGTGCATGGGGGTCCCCTCAGCCCAGCCTGTACCCGCTTCGATCCGGGAACCCTTGGTAGATGTCCGACTGCCAGTTTAGGCCCGATACTGGGGATCAGTCCTAAACCGACAGTCGGACATCCCTCTCACAATCTGAGACAGCTGGCTGCTAACTGCTCACCTGCCTGCCTGCTGATTGCCCCTAACTGCCCCCCCTGCCAGCCTGATCACCCCTAACTGCCCAACCTACCAGCCTGGTTGCCCCTAACTGCCCATCCCCCACCCCCCACTGACCTAGTCACCCCTCACTGCCTCCCTCTGCCAGCCTGGTAGCTCCTCACTGCTCCCCCTGCTGGCCTGGTTGCCCCACACAGCCTGCTGTTTGGTCATTACTGTGAGGGCGTCATGACCAATTTGCATATTACCTTTTTATTAGTATAGATATACATGTATGTATAGTGTGTGTGTGTGTGTGTGTGTGTATATGTACATATATATATATATATATATAGTGAAATATATATATATTTCACTAACAAAAAAGAAGAGGTCATATTTATTTGATGTTTGCTTCATGCTTAGGTGGAGTGCCATGTATTTTCACATATACTAAAGTATCATTCAGATTATAAATGTAGTCCTCTCTCTCTCTCTCTCTCTCTCTCTCTCTCTATATATATATATATATATATATATATATATATATAATGAATATTTCTATGAAATTTTAAATTTTAGATTAATATGTTATACTATTTTGTGACAAGACTATATGCTGTTCTTGGTATTTTCATATAATCTTATTACTTATTCTATAGGTTGAAAATAAATATATATTTATACATATATAAATCCTTTCTGAAAATTAATTAGAATAAGTTGATTGTAGAATGGTTTTAGGAAATAGAATATATAACTAGGGTGCCAAGATATTGAAGACATGAATTTAAAATGGAACCACATATAACTTGTGTAATTGTTTAAACATTAGGCTGGCATACTTTGTGTGTGTTTTTTTAATTGAATTTATTGGGGTGACATTGGTTAATAAAATTATATAGGTTTCAGGTGTACAATTCTATAATACATCATCTGGAAAGGGGCCTCTCCTTCTGGTGTTGAGAATAACTTCCCCAAGGTGAGTCACTGCTCCTGATGAAGTATGTTAGCATCTTGCTTGGGTGCCAGTGGGGAAAACTGGCTGGGAACCACTTTAGTAGCCAAACATTCTTAAATTCTTAAAGTTGCCCACAAAATTATGATAAGAGTTGGGGGATAAAGTGTGTTCCTTTAACATACATACAGTATTCTATAATATAGCAATTCCATGATAGACATATCTATTGTAAATACATAAATGCCATTTTTAAAGCATCAAGTAGAGTTTACACACACATACACTCTCACACAAAAAATGGAATATAAACAGAGATTAAAATTTAATGGCATCAAGAAACCACAGTGGGCACTTTCATGTATATTATCTTACATTAGTTTTATTCCACCTTGGTGAGCTATTATTATCTTTTTATTAGATAAGAAGAGTGACTGACTTGCCTTATTTATGCAGCTATAAGGTGGCAGAGAGAAGATCCTGGTTCTAAAATTTTGCTTCATGATGCTGTCTTTTAGAAGTTAAATGAAGGCCCGGAAGAGAAATTGAGGACCCGTAACATGCTGGGAAGAGAGCCTAGAAGAAAGACCAGCCATCAAACAGAGCAAGATTTCACAGGAGAAAGAGCAACCCTTTGTAGACATCTGTGTAAATCTAGCAAGAGGAGAATGAAGCAGGGTATAGACAGAGCAAGAAAAATAACAATATAGAAAGAATATAATATGGAACTCCAGGAATGCTAAAGTTATCATTGAGGAAGTTCTCCTATTCTGGAGTGGACTGCTAGGTTTAAACCCACCTCTACAGCAACTGTGGTCACTCACACTCTCCAGGACTTCCTACGTGTGTGTGTGTGTGTGTGTGTGTGTGCAGATAAGGATAATAAGGCATCTACATCAGAGAACAAAGCACTTTAACACAGTGTCTGGCACCTACTAAACACTTAATAAACAGTATTTCTTGTGGCTGTTAAGTCAGCAGGGAACAGGGAGCAGACCGATCTGCCTCTTGGGCACTGACAGGTCTCCAGTCCCTTGAGTAAGGCAGGGTGAGAAGGATTTAAATAGGGGGTCTAAGAAAAAGGCAAAAGCCCAGTTACTAAAACCAGAGTGCTCTGAGTATGACTTGATGCGGAGTCACCTGAACAGCTAAATTGGGATTTCCATCCTGTGAAGGTAAGTGGTCCCATTACCTGTTTAGAGGGTCAAGTGGTCTCCAATGTGGGCAGAGCTGCAGCCGTGCAGGGTTTTTGAAAGGGGCAGTTAGGTCGTTGAAAGTATGAAACTCTGGGATACTTCCCTAAAAAGATTTCAGAAAGAAAAGGACTTGTATGCATGCATATAAGCCTAACCAATGGACACAGACAACAGGGGGGTGAGGGCATGAGTGGGGGGCGATAGCGGGGGGTAATGGGGGAGTAAGGACACATATGTAATATCTTAATCAATAAAGAAATTAAAAAAAAAGAAATTAACTGAATATTTTACAAGCCTACCTAACTGAACAAAGTTTAGTACCTGTTAGTGGCAGAAAAATAGTGCTGTGCTTCTTGGTATGGATTACGGTTTCCAAGTTACATAAAATTAATTAGAATTAATTCCAGCTAGACAAGGGTGAGCTGCATACCTAGGGACTGTGTGTGTGGGAGTGTAGGGAAGGTACCAGGATAACAGCAGGGTTTTTCAAATTGCACTCCTTCCCATCAGATTTTGATAAATCCCCTCAAGAGAAGAAATATCTGCTCTCTCCCGGTTGAGGAGTACCAGAAATGTTCAGAACCATGTTCCAAATGGTTCCCCACCCCAATAGAAGTGGCTAAATACCTTCTTGGAAAGGGTCCTCTCCTTTTGGTGTTGAGAATAACTTCCCCGAGGTGAGTCACTGCTCCTGATGGAGTATGGTACCTGCATAAAGAAAACCACCCTCCTGCCAGGCCTAGGTGAGTCAGCCTGCTGTCCGGGGGGCTGTGATTATCCTGTGGCAAAGGTTCTGTCACCACTGGGGTCTGAACTGAAGAGAAGCAGCCACTGAAATGTACAGAGTTCACCTGGAGAACAGGTCCAAGGGTTCTCCGGAATGCAGCCACTGTGTCAATAACCACAGTCTCCTCCCTACATATCTGTCTCACTTATTCTAGCTCAGTCTTTGCTTTTCCTTAGTTATTGTCAAGTTCTAATGCTCTGCCTAATTTTGTTTCTGTTTCTGTCTATGTCTCCCACTGGAGTATTTGCATCAAGGCAGGGATCCTGGTCATGTGTTCACTCATGTATGTCTAGCTCATAGGAGAATGCCTGGAATGGAATGGGTGCTCAGTAAATATGTGTGGCCGGGCCAACTGACAAGTAGTGTGAATACCTGCCCAGGGTTTTGCTCTAACTCTAGAGCACCTCTCACCTGGACCTCATTTTTAAATTAATTTTAGACTTACAGAAAAGTAGCAAAAGTAGTACAAAGAATTACTGCATATTCTTTACCCATATTCCCAAATGTCAACATTTATCATGTTCATCTTATCATTCTCTCTCTCTCTCTCTCTCTCTCTCTCTCTCTCATATAAAAATTAGTTTTAGCAACACTTTAGAGTAAGTTGCAAACATTATGCCTCTTTACCCCTAAATGTTTCACTGTGTATTTCCTAAAATCAAGTCCACACCTCAGTACCATTATCAAAATCATGAAATTCATATCAATACAATGTGATTCTTAATTAAGCTTATTCACACTTTACCAATCTTCCCACTAATGACCTATATGTAGCATGTACTTTATTTTTCAGACCAAGGACCCAATTTAAGGTCATATATTACATATAATTGTCATACTCTCCAGTCTCTCTTGATCTGGAACAGTCTATAAAAGTTTTTTCATTGTTCCTGAAGTTATTTTCTAGTATCCCTCAATTTGGGTTTATCTGATGTATATTCCTGATTGGATTCAGGTTATGCATTTTGGGCAAGAATATCTTAAAAGCAGAATTGTGTCCTGCTCATTGGGTAGTATCAGAAGGCACCCAATGTCATTTTGTCCCCTTGACACTGGTTACTTGGTTAAGGTGGTATGGACCATGTTTCACCACTAAAATGTTTCTACTAGTATTTGTCCCTTTGTCATGAGTAAGTAGCTTCAGGTTCTTAATGAATGAGACCCTTTAAATTTTCTGTTTATCACAATACTCTTATTGTTTGGAAGGTTCTCCATATGTGCCTCCTCTGTGAAAGTTTTAATCAAGAGTTGGTTTCTGGATATCTGGGCTTTGTAGTCTAAGAATGAATTGTCCCTTGAGTCATCATTTATATAAATCTACTTAGATTCACCTTCTCACCTTGTATACTTTCTTCACGTTATGGGTGAAAAACCTGAAATACCTCTTAAAATAAAGGAACTTTTGCAAGTGTGGAGATTTTCAAGAATATAATTTATGATACCAGATAATTAGGTCTCACGTGTAGAAATATTTTTGTTTGGACAAAAATATTGTTTTTACTAGAGGCCTGGTGCATGAAATCTGTGCACGGGAATGGGGGGGGCGTCCCTCAGCCCGGCCTACACCCTCTCCAATCTGGGACCCCTGGGGATGTCTTACTGCTGGTTTAGGCCCCACAGGGATGGGACCTAAACCAGCAGTCGGACATCCTTCTCACAATCCAGGACCGCTGGTTCCTAACCGCTCACCTGCCTGCCGGCCTGATTGCCCCTAACCCCTCTGCCTGCCTGCCTCACCCCTAACTGCCCCCTGCCAGCTGGCCTGATTGCCCCCTAACTGTCCCCCTGCCAGCCTGGTCACCCCTTAACTGCCCCCCTGCTGGCCTGGTCACCCCCTAACTGTCGACCTGCTGGCCTGTTCACCCTTAACTGCTGCCCCTGCTGGCCTGGTCACCCCCTAACTGTCCCCCTGCCAGCCTGGTTGTGCCCTAACTGCTCCCCTGCCAGCCTGGCCTTCCTCTAACTGCTCCCCTGAAGGCCTGGTAGCCCCTAACCACCTCTGCCTCGGCTCCCACCACCATGGCTTTGTCCAGAAGCAAGTTAGACATCCATAAGATGTCCAGTCGACCCAGCTTAATTAGCATATTACCCTTTTATTAGTATAGATTCTAGGGTAAATATGAAATAAAATTCTAAGTTTGAATAATATTTTTGGAGACAAAGGTGTACAAGACAGATGATTCAATCAAAAAGGTTTTAGGATGTGTTCCCAAACATTCCTTGTTATTACTATTCCCTGATAGGTAGGGAAATCTAAAAGGGAAACTATCATAATTGTAACTGTTTTGGCACAAGAGAAAACACAGGTGCATGGGCTGTTTGATGAAAAACCATTTACCAGCCAAATATTGAAAGATGTAAAGAAATCACTATTGAAAGTAAAAACCTGGAGTTCTCACAGTAGTTGTTGCATAGGAGCAATTTAATCACTTTATTTGTTCAATTTTAATTAAAAAAGAAATAAAATTTATATCCAAGTTGATTACCATTAGCCAAACACAGAGCTAAATTGGGAAAAATTAGTGTCTGTGGCTCACCAATTTGGATTCTTCCCCTGCAATTTTTTGCAAAGTTGCCTTTCTCATGTAATCCTAGCTCCGTGACTTAACAACATAGGTGCCAAGATATTTCTCTGTGTCTTGGTTTCCTCATAATTAAAATGGAGGTGTTAGTAATAGTGTCTACATTGTGAGGTTGGAGTGAGAATTTAATGAGTTCCTTTATATCATGTTCTCAGAACAGAGTAAATGCCATGTACAAGTTTACAATAGTGTGTTGGGGGTCTCTAAGACCACCCCTAGCCTGGATTCCACTAGGAGCACTCCTAGGATGCAGCATATAGCAGAGCCATAGCTGTGAGATCTAATAGTGAAAGGATACAAAGAAAAATGATCAAAGGGAAAGACACTTAGGGTAAAGTTCAGAGGAAACCAGACATAAGCTTCCAAGAATTCTCTTGGAACAGAGTGACAGGATGGCACACTTAGGTCCTCTAGTGATGAGTGATCAGGGAAGCTAATCAGACACTCAGGGCCTAGGGTCTTTTTGTTGGGGGCTGATCAGATAGGTACCTTGTGCCAAATACATACCAAAATTGTAGACTCCCAAAAGGAAAGCAGGTGCTCAGCATACACCATATCATTTGCACAAACCATTTAGGCACAGTGAGCAATTCTAATCATTTAAGGTACTCGAAACATTCCCAATATTTAAATTCTCAGATGCCCACCAAGGACCAACTTGTGAACAGACATTTCTAATAATAGCAGGTCTGCTATGTTCATTTTTTTCTGCACAAGTGGACATTGCTATCATAAAGTGCCTTAGATGCACAAATTAAATTGGCTGATATGTACCAAAATCAAAATCAATTGCATACTACCAGGTGTTGCTTCTAAACAATGACATCATGAAAATATTTTCCATGTACTATGAAACCAAGGTGATATAATTGTTACTTTCTACAACAACAAGATAAGGCACCTTTTCTAAGGAAATGAAAAGCCATATTTCAGGCAAGTTGAATTTAATTCCTCAGTTTCTTGCTCTTACATATGCAATTTTCCAGTTACACATCCACACCCAATTTAAAAACAGGCTCAACTTAGAACCTCTCAAATATGTTCAGACCAAAAAGGTAAGGTAAGACCTGAAGCCTGGATAATGCCACAGAAGTGCTCCGGCATCACCTGGAATCTGCAGGGCGAAGACTCCAGCATTGACATCTGATATGTTAACATAAGAAGCATTCAAACCTGTAAAGAATTTTTGTGAGTTTATTTGAGCCAAACTGCCGACAATTGCCAGGAAGCATACTCAGAAAGAATTAAAATAATCCTCTGGAGAATGGTGGTTTTTCAGCAATTTTTATAAATTATCATCAAAGCAGGAGATGTATGTGGGTTACATGAAATCCATTGATGATGGATTAGCGATGTGGGAGAAAGCAAAGCTGGGAAATCTCTGAAATTAGATCAAAAGTAACAAGATAGACACATGCTTCTTTAACATAGGTGAGTACAGGATAGTTAACAGTCAACAATTAACAAGATAAAAATAACAATGATGGAATCTGTGGTCTCCCCCCTGGTGCCCTGGCACATTGTGCCCTGAGGGGTCCGGAAAAGGGCGAATTACCCTGACTTTCCAAAGGTATGTTATCATAGATGCAAAAAGACAAAAAGCTCAGGTAAGATCAAAATTGAACTTCGTCAGGGAAGGTAATGGCCTAGGACAGTGGTTGGCAAACTCATTAGTCAGCAGAGTCAAATATCAACAGTACAACGATTGAAATTTCTCTTGAGAGCCAAATTTTTTTAAAACTTAAACTTCTTCTAACGCCACTTCTTCAAAATAGATTCACCCAGGCCGTGGTATTTTGTGGAAGAGCCACACTCCAGGGGCCAAGGGCCGCATGTGGCTCGCGAGCCGCAGTTTGCTGAACACGGGCATGACTACCCCTATAAACTGCTTTGTAATTTAAAAAGTTTTAATTTTAGGCCATCCTTTGTGGTTACTTTAGGTCTCCGAATTTGCAAGCCACCATGCAGGCCTCTCCTGAGTCAGTCAGGTTAGCAGGTGGCCCTCTTTCACCTACAGTCTCACCTATGAGACTTCCTCACAAGCGTGCACTAAGAATCTCCACACAAAGAACCCACCTCTTGCTTACACAAGGGCACAATCCTACATTCTAGTCAAAGAGGCATGTGATCAGATCAGCTCGTAAAACATTTACCTAATGCCACATTAAGGCTAAGCAATGAGGTCCTGGCCTTGAGAGGTTTATAATCTCTGGGAGAAGCACGGACATATGATTTGAATACAATTCAATAAAGTATCATAAAAATATTGTTGAGAAGTCTCAGCAGAGAAGTTCCCAATTAAGGTATTTTGCTTTGTGAGCTTGAGCTAGTCATTTAACCTCTCTGAGATCAAGTTTCTCCATTTGCGAAACATCATAGAATTGTGTTCAAATTTAAGATTTCAATTAAGTTCTGTTCTACTCCTTAGAGTTTACAAAGGTGGTAAGGGCAGATGAGGTGGCTACAATGTCCTACATTATCAAAAATAATTATGAAAAACATCTTAAGATCCTAGGATATTTGAAATAGTAAGGAAGTTTTTACTTAACCAATTTTTGCTGTGGGAAATGGAGGTATTAAAAAACAATATATGTGCATATATGCATAGCCCATGGACACAGGCAGTAATGTGGTGAAGGCTTGGGGGTGGGCAGGGTGGAGTGCGGCAAATGAGGAGAAAATGGGGGACATCTGTAATAGCATCAACAATAAAAATAATAACACATTTTAAAAAACTGTACTTCTTAAAAAAAATCATTTCTTTAACCTTAGAATTATTCCAAAAGTATTATGATCAGTTCATATCTGTGGTGGATGTCAAAGGCAAGGGTGGCAAATATTGTGATTTTTTTTCCACCAAAATATAATTTTAGAGTCAAAACTGTTTCAAAATAAATTCTTTCTTCTGTGTTTTACTCAAAACTCCTGGAAGAATGAGTTGGTTTATGAACCTGTAACAGACCTGGATAGTTCCAGAAGATAAAGTAGGAGCCCTTAAATCATTGGCTTCAGACTTTATTGAAAAAGTCATTTAACAATTACTAAGTCACTGGTATAGGGTTTAAAATGGAAGCTCCAAACCTCTCCCACAGCATATAAAGATTTAACGAAGTATCCTGGCTGGACAGAATTTTTGCCCCGTAGTTTAAGAAATTACAAGATGTCTAGAAAGCTCAGTGTAAGGTTGAGAGAATTGATAGATGGGTATTAATTAGGTTTAAAGAAAGTGGGGAGCCCTGTGAAAGAAGTTATTGTTTCTATTCTGGAGCAGAAATGATAAGCTGTTTATTATGCAGCAAAAGACTATGCTTTCTATAAAATAAAGTGTAATAGATTATATCGCTTGAATTTACCAACATACACATGAGTGAAGCTTGAATAGAATTATACTTGTTAAAAAGCCATGTGGTAGCACCTAGTAAGGGATTGAATCTCTGGGCATTCCACCTTGAATTCCTTTCCAACTATGATAGGGAAGCTATCAAATAGATGAAATTGGAATATCTGAAGTTAATTGAATCATTGCCAGAAAAAAAAAGAATGAAAATGATGATTTTGCATTTGAACAATATTATCTCTAAGATCCATTTCATCACTAAATTTCTATGAACTGCTAATTTTAAGAATCTAGAATAATTTAAGAGATCACATTAGGATACTGTGATGTAAAATTACTTTAAGGAAGTATTTAAGTAAATGGCTACTACAGAAGCAAAGGAGGTGTTTTTAAGCTAGAAAAAATTTGAGATACCTCTTTCTATTATTTTCCACTTTTATTTTTTTCTGTAGGCATTGTTATTTACTTGTCCCTTCATTGGTCCTCACATCTGTTGTTAATGGATTATTTTGAAATTGAAGTATTTTTTTTAGATCACTGAAAAGCACTCCCTCATGATGGCTTTTGTTCAAAAATAAAGTCAATAGGAGGGTGATCATTTTATAAGTTACATAAATGTCTAATCACTATGTTGTAGACCTGAAATTAATGTAATATTGTATGTCAACTGTAACTGAAAAATTAAAATAAATAAAGTCAAAACCATAAACTTCTTTATATCACCTTATTTCTAATCTCATTTCCTAATCTATCAGCTCAGAAACACTATGGAAACTACTCTTCAACTGCGAAGTTCCACCAACATTTTTCATGTTGCATGTTTCATGATGTTCAATCTTCAAGGATGGTCTCAAGATCAATTTAAATAAATGACATTAATTGTAGCACATTTCAAACTGATTCATATTTGTTTTCCAAATATCTTTACTATTGAAAAGGGATTCAGAACTTTGAAATCCAATGTCAACAATAACTAAAAAAGAAAATTTAGCTAAGATAGCTCTCTGTCCATTAAATTAATAAATTTCTCACATCTGTTACCCAGGATATATCCTAGTTAGCCATACCCAGCAATGTCTCATCAGGTATTTATGATCACATAGATAATACATTCATGGAAGCCATTATCTTTGACATCATGAGGAATTACCCAATAATACATTTAAGCTGTCTTTCCAGATTGGTTATGGAATTTTATATGTTCTACATCTTCATTCCTCCAATAGTTAGCTCAGTATCATGTATCTCAGAAGATAATACTCAGATGGATAACTTTTCTCAGCTAAGCCAGGAAATCTTTGTTAATGCTGTTGTTATGTCCCTGAGTCTTAAGGCAAGAATGAAAATAATACAAAATTTTGAAAATAACACATCTATCCCTATCATCTATAATAATAAAAACATAATATGCTAATTAGACCAGACGTCCTTCCAGACGACCTTCTGGACAAAGCTGGGGCTGCAAGGGAACCCTGGGTCCTGGGTGCCAGAGGGAAGCCGATGCCAGCAGCCAGGAGAAGGAAAGCTTACTCTTGCATGAATTTCATGCATTGGGCCTCTAGTCCTATATAATAAAAACCTAATATGCTGTGTCCAGTCAACTGATATTCCGTTCAACCAATAAAAATGTAATATGCTAATGATATGCTAAGGCTGCTCAACCACTTGCTTTGACATGCACTGACCACCAAGGGGCAGACAGTTGACCAGTCAACCAGTTGCTGTGATGTGCACTGACCACCAGGGGGCAGACGTTCCAACTGGTAGGTTAACTTGCTGCTGGGGTCTGGCCGATTGAGACTGAACAAGACAGGCCAGACATACCCTGGAGCCCTCCTGCAGTCCCTTCTCAGCTGGCCAACCTCCCACATCCCTCCCCAGCCCCAGTCGTGCACCGGTGGGGTCCCTCAGCCTGGCCTGTGTCCTCTCTCAATCTAGGACCCCTCAGGGGATGTTGAAGAGCCAGTTTCGGCCCGATGGCAGAATGACCAGTTGCTATGACTTGCACGGACCACCAGGGGGCAGACGCTCAATACAGGAGCTGCCCTCTAGTGGTCTGTGTGCTCCCACAGGGGAAACACTGCTCAGCCAGAAGCCAGGCTCACACAGGAAGCGGGCCTAACCTGTCAGTCAGACATCCCCCGAGGCCTCCTGGACTGCGAGAGGACACAGGCCAACCTGAGGGCCCTCCCCCTGAGTGCATGAATTTCGTGCACCGGGCCTCTAGTTCTTGTATAACTGCCATAGAAATTGAATTAGTAGTCTTAAATCTTAGCACTCTACTATTTCTTCATTCACTTCATAATAAAGTTTGGAACTTCATCTCACACTTAACCTATCTTTCTAGTGAAACCTCCTTCTCCTTTTCTCATATGTCTACATGTAACTATTCAAATTATAAATCACAAACAATGTGATTTTAAAATTTTAATAGAAAGAAATAAATATTTTCTACATAGGAACAAGTTTAGAATATATCTGTAAAAGTATATAATGGGTTTTTTAAAATATCTGAAAGAAGAGATAAATAAATAGCACTGTAATCACAAATAATATATACACAAAGGTGAGAAAGGAAATAAATAAATATGAAGTTCTGCTGAAAATCATCCTGGGATAGAAAATATGCAGTGGGCCCTGTGTGAGAAAGAGAAGATCATTCCTGTTTTTCTGGGGCCTGATTCAAGGAGTTAGGCAGAAATTTCAAGTTAGGTTTGGACTGGGTGGGGGTGGTTCTTTAAAACAGCCATTTCAAATAACTGATGTAAGTTATTATATTTTTTTTCATATTTTGCCCAAGTTCTTCTTAAATATTAAACTCTGGTTATTGGATGATATTAAAACAGGAGCCATGTCTGTGCTAGGGACAAATAGCATCACCTTAGAGAAGTCAATTACAAGACAAAAGGTAACCTGTGAGTGTGCTGGCTAACACAACCAGTGAGGACCAGGAAGGATTTGTACAAAATGAATTAATTGGAATTCCCAGGAATTGTTTGAGGCAAGGTATCTTAAAGAATAACAAGCATACTCATGAGACCTTGAGCTAATTGATATTTGGTTACTAAAGTAAAATTACCTGAACAAAAAAAACTGACTTAAACCATCTACATTAGACTTTTAAAATCTAAACAAGTTACTATTCATTACTTCACATTTTGTATTATCTGTATTTTGTTATAATCCATAGGATAGTAAATATTTTAAAAATTACAGAAGTCACAGAAATTTTCAATTTCATTATATACTAGAGGCCCAGTGCACAAAACTTGTGCACAGAGGTGTGTCCCTCAGCCCAGCCTGTACACTTTCCAATCTGGGACACCTCGAGGGATGTCCAACTGCCCATTTAGGCCTGGTCCTCCCCAAATGCTCTCCCCTGCAGGCCTGGGTCCTACCCAACTGCCCTTCCCTGCAGGCCCAGTCACCCCCAACTTCCCTCCTCTGCCAGCCTGGTCACCCCTAACTGCCTTCCCCTGCAGGCTTGATCTCCCCCAACTGCCCTCCCTTGCAGGCCTAGTCCCTCCCAACTGCCCTCCCTTGCTGGCCATCTTGTGGTGGCCATATTTTTTATTATTATTGTTTAAAATATTACATATATTAGTACATATATCTCCTTTTTTCCCCCATTGACCTTCCCTCAGCCTTCCCTAACCCCTGTCACATGCCCTCATCCCACCCCACCCCCCAGTGTCTTGTGTCCATTGGTGTGCTTATATACATGCATACAAGTCCTTTGGTTGATCTATTTCCCTCCATCCCCAACATTCCCCAGCCTTTCCACTGTAATTTGAGTCTGTTCGGTGCTTTACTGCCTCTGTATCTATCTTTTTATTCACCAGGTTATAATGTTCTTTATTTTCCATAAATGAATGAGGTCATATGGTATTTTTCTTTCATTGCTTGGCTTATTTCACTTAACATAATGCCCTCCAGGTCCATCCATATTGCTGCAAATGGTAAGAATTCCTTCTTTTATATAGCAGCATAGTATTCCATTGTATAGATGTATCATAGTTTTCTAATCCACTCATCTGCTGATGGGCATTTAGACTGTTTCCAAATCTTAGCTATGGTGAATTGTGCTGCTATGAACATAGGGGTGCATATATCCTTTCTGATTGGTGTTTCTAGTTTCTTGGGATATATTCCTAGAAGTGGGATTACTGGGTCAAATGGGAGCTCCATTTTAGTTTACCTACATTTCGTTTACTTCCTTTTCTAGTGATGCCTGCTTTTCTTTCATATGCAGCCTTTTCTTTGTCTCCTCATGGTCTCTCTTCTCCGGGTGTTAATAGTTCTCTCTCTCCTGCATTGATTTAAAGGCACAAAATACAATACAACCAGGTACAATGCACAAGGCACTGAACAGAAATGTATTCATGATATTAATAGCCCCAAATAAAGGTGACCACCAGAGAAAGACAAATTAGATGATAGGAGAGAAAGAAAAAGAGAAAAAAAACAAAAAAAAAGAAAGAAAGAAAGGAGTGCAAAAATAAAATGGGGAAAAGGAAAAAAAATCTGAGAGAGAAAAGAAAGAGAATAAGAAAGAAGAGGGGAACAAACTATAGATATATGGAGAAAACTCCAATAGAACAGCCACTAATCCCACCAAATGCCAACAACAAGAACCTGGAGATGAATCCAAACTACAAACAACAATTAATATCAAGCAAGGCAAGGGAAAACAGAAGGAAAAAAACAAACAAAAATGAAACAAACAAACAAAAAAAAGAATAAGCAAAACAATCTCACAAACAAGCATAAAAATTCGATATAATCAACAATAAAGCAAACAACAACAAAAGGACAGAGAGAAAAACAATTTTATGGATAGTGAAGACAGAGAAGAGAGAGGTGTGTATGGACTTGGAGCAGGGGATTGGAAATTAGATATATATGTAGGGTGAAATTTTAACAGGGGGTAAACAGAAAGAATAGGGAAAATATAAAGCAGGAAAAGGGTAAGAGAAACAGGACACCAAAAGGAGAAAAGTTAGGAAGAGAGTGATGGCATAAAGGTAGAGTTGAGATACAGTAAAATGATGCTAAAGGGAAGATGAAAATAGAATGTAGAACACTAGTCCCAAGGTAAAATAAAGAAAAAATAAAATACTTTTTTAAAAAAAAGGTAAAATAGTATTAGTAATAATACTCATTGAAAATAAAAATGTAATAATTAAAAAGGTAAAATCAAGCGAGGAGAAAAAAAAATAGTTTCTTAAGTAAAAGATGAAAAAAATAAAATGTGCAGTAGTGAAGGTCACTCACTTCCTCTGCTGTTCTGCTTGGCATGCCTGTTTCCTAGTCAGGACAGTATTGCAGTTCCCTGCATTCCACTTCTCCTCAGTGTTGTAAGCCAGTCCCGATTTTTAAGCAGGCAGTGTGTCTTAATTTCTTGTATTCCTTTATTTGTGTTTACACAGAGTCAATTTTTTATTCAATCCCTGGGTGGCAGTGTTTCTGGATTGACCTCGGGCCTATAGGTCCTCTTTAGCCAGTGCTTAGATCCTGCTTTCCCTGTGGTACTCAATACCGGTTTGTGGGAGTGGGTTGTCCCATAGCTGGTTCTCTGATGGTTATTCCCCGCTATGATCCCCAGGTTCTAGGAAAACAATTTTCCCCTGCAGTCTCTTAGGGTGTCCCCAACTGGGTGATCCTTTGTATTGGGCTTAGTAATCAGAAGTAAGGATTTAACGGAAAAAGAAAAGACAAAAACAAACAAACAAACAAAAGAGCCAGCATAAAAGGGACTGCTGTAAAAAGAAGAAAGAGAAAGGCAAAAAGAAACACAAACACTAAGGGGAAAATTATGACAACAAACATGTACTTGTCAATAATAACATTAAACGTAAATAGATTAAATGCACCAATCAAAAGACATAGGGTAGCTGAATGGATAAGAAAACATGACCCATATATTTGCTGTCTACAAGAGACCCACCTCAGAGCAAAGGATTCACACAGACTGAGAGTGAAGGGATGGAAAAATATTTTTCAGGCAAATGGAAATGAGAAAAAAGCTGGGGTAGCAATCCTTATATCTGATAAAATAGACCTCAAAGTAAAGGCCATAACAAGAGATAAGGAAGGCCACTACATAATACTAAAGGGAGCAATTCAACAAGAAGATATAACTCTGGTAAACATATATGCACCCAATGCAGGAGCACCCAAATACATAAAAAAACTCCTGGAAGAGATCAAGGGAGAGATCGACAACAATACAATCATAGTAGGAGACTTTAATACACCACTGACATCACTGGATAAATCCTCTAGACAAAAAATCAGCAAAGAAACAGCAATTCTAAATGACACACTAGATCAGATGGACCTAATTGACATCTTCAGAGCATTTCACCTCAAAGCCTCGGAATATACGTTCTTCTCAAGTGCCCATGGGACATTTACAAAAATAGACCACATATTGGGTCACAAACAAAGCCTCCCTAAATTCAAAAAGATTGAAATCATATCAAGCATTTTCTCAGACCACAATGGCATAATATTAGAAATAAACTATAATAAAAACATTCCAAAAAATTCAAACACATGGAAACTGAATAGCATGCTATTAAACAATGATTGGGTGATCAATGAGATCAAAGAAGAAATTAAAAACATCCTGGAGAATAATGACAATAAAAACACAACAATGCAAATGCTATGGGACACAATGAAAGCAGTCTTGAGAGGGAAGTTTATAGCTCTACAGGCCTACCTCAAAAAACAAGAAAAAATGGTAATAAATCTGCTAACTCAACAACTCAAAGAATTAGAAAGAGAGCAACAAGAAAAGCCCACAGTGAGCAGAAGGAAGGACATAATAAAGATCAGAGCAGAAATGAATGACATAGAGACCAAAAAAACAATACACAGGATCAACAAAACAAAGAGCTGGTTCTTTGAAAGGATAAACAAGATTGATGAACCTCTAGCCAGGCTCACCAAGAAGCAAAGAGAGAGGACCCAAATAAACAAAATCATAAATGAAAGAGGTGAAATAACAACAGACCCCACAGAAATACAAAGGATTGTTAAAAAATACTATGAACAACTCTATTCTAACAAACTACACAATCTGGAGGAAATGGACACATTCCTAGAAAAATACAACCTTCCAAAACTCACTCAGGAAGATTCTAAGAATCTCAATAGGCTGATAACTATGGAAGAAATTGAAGCAGTCATCAAAAAGCTTCCAGCAAACAAAAGCCCAGGGCCTGATGGCTTCACAGGGGAGTTTTACCAAACATTCAAGGAGGAACTAAAACCTATCCTCCTCAGACTATTCCAGAAAATTCAAGAAGAAGGAACACTTCCAAGTTCCTTCTATGAGGCCAGCATCACCCTAATACCAAAACCAGATAAAGACAACACAATGAAAGAGAATTACAGGCCAATATCCCTCATGAACATAGATGGCAAAATCCTCAACAAAATTCTAGCAAATCGAATCCAGCAGTACATCAGAAATATTATACACCATGACCAAGTAGGATTTATCCCAGGGATGCAAGGATGGTACAATATTCGCAAATCAATAAACGTGATACATCACATAAACAAATTGAGAGATAAAAATCACATAGTCATATCAATTGATGCAGAAAAAGCATTTGATAAAATCCAACACCCTTTCCTGATAAAAACTCTCAGCAAGGTGGGAATAGAAGGATCATACCTGAACATAATAAAAGCCATATATGACAAACCCACAGCCAACATCATCCTCAATGGGCAAAAACTAAAACCATTTCCCCTAAGAGCAGGAACAAGACAGGGATGCCCACTCTCACCACTCCTGTTTAATATAGTACTGGAAGTACTAGCCATTGCGATCAGACAAGAAGAAGAAATAAAAGGCATCCAAATAGGAAAAGAAGAAGTAAAACTGTCCTTATTCGCAGATGACATGATACTGTACATAGAAAACCCTAAAGACTCCATAAAAAATTATTAGACTTAATAACTGAATTCGGTAATGTAGCAGGATACAAAATTAATGCCAATAAATCTATGGCATTTCTGTACACCAATAATGAACTTACAGAAAGAGAGACTAAAAAAGCAACCCCATTTACCATGGCACCAAAAAAATTAAGATACCTAGGAATAAACTTAACTAAAGAGGTAAAAGACCTATATGTAGAAAACTACACGACACTGAAAAAAGAGATAGAGGAAGACATAAACAGATGGAAGAACATAACATGTTCATGGATTGGTAGAACCAACATCATCAAAATGTCCATAATACCCAAAGCAATCTATAAATTCAATGCACTCCCCATTGAAATACCAACAACATATTTCACAGACCTAGAACAAACTTTCCAAAAATGTATCTGGAATAAAAAGAACCCGAATAGCTACAGCAATCCTGAGAAAGAAGAACAAAGTAAGTGGGATCTCAATACCAGATATCAAGCTGTATTACAAAGCTACTGTTCTCAAAACAGCCTGGTACTGGCACAAGAACAGACATATAGATCAATGGAATAGAATAGAGAACCCAGAAATTGACCCAAATCAATATGCTCAATTAATATTTGACAAAGGAGGCACGAACATTCAATGGAGTCAAGACAGTCTCTTCAACAAATGGTGTTGGGAAAATTGGATAGATACATGCAAAAAAATGAAGCTAGATCACCAACTTACACCATACACAAAAATAAACTCAAAATGGATAAAGGACTTAAACATAAGATGGGAAACCATGAAAATACTAGAGGAATCCACAGGCAGCAAAATCTCGAACATATGCCAAAAGAACTTCTTCACTGATACTACTCCTAGGGCAATGGAAGCTAAAGAGAAAATAAACAAATGGGACTACATCAAAATAAAAAGCTTTTGCACAGCAAAGAAAACCATCAATAAAACAACAAGAAAGCCCACTGCATGGGAGAACATATTTGTCAATGATATCAACGATAAGGGTTTAATCTCCAACATATACAGAGAACTCAAACAACTTAACAAAAAGAAGATAAACAACCCAATCAAAAAATGGGGAACTGATCTAAATAGACACTTTTCGAAAGAAGACAGAAGGCAGGCCAAGTGACATATGAAAACCTGCTCACAGTCACTAATCATCAGAGAGATGCAAATCAAAACAACAATGAGGTACCATCTCACACCTGTCAGAATGGCTTTTATCAACAAATCTAAAAACAACAAATGTTGGCGAGGATGCGGAGAAAAAGGAACTCTTTTGCACTGCTGGTGGGAATGCAGACTGGTGCAGCCACTGTGGAGAACAGTATGGAGCTTCCTCAAAAAAATAAAAATGGAACTCCCATTTGACCCAGTGATCCCACTTCTAGGAATATATCCCAAGAATCTAGAAACACACATCAGAAAGGAAATATGCACCCCTATGTTCATAGCAGCACAATTCACCATAGCCAAGATTTGGAAACAACCTAAATGCCCATCAGCAGATGAATGGATTAAAAAACTGTGGTATATCTATACAATGGAATACTACGCTGCGGTAAAAAAGAAGGAGTTCCTACCATTTGCAACAATATGGATGGAGATGGAGAATATTATGTTGAGTGAAATAAGTCAGGCAGAGAAAGATAAATATCACATGATCTCTCTCATTTGTGGAATATAATGAACAGCATAGACTGATGAACAAGAACAGATCCAGAGGCTGAGAAACGTCGATCAGAACATCATACCTCAGGTAAGGTAGGGGAGGGTGGGGGTAAGGTGGAGAGATCAACCAAGGGACTTGTATGCATGCACATGAACCTAATCAATGGACACAGACAACAAGGGGGCGGGGCATAAGTGGGGAGTGGGGGGTTATGGAGAAATAAGGACACATATGTAAAAAATAAAAATTTAAAAATTATAAAATAAAATACTAAATCTAACCAATACCAGTGGTCACCATAGCCTTAAGAGAAATTGTTTCATGTGACAGAAATTTTTAAATGAAACTCTCTGTAGACTGAAAATTATTTTGGAAGGAAACAAAGAGAAGTTTCCTTCAAAAGTCATAAGGATTGTAATTGAAAGTCAAAATATTTGGCCTCTTGAACTAAAATAAGTAATTTGTGTTTTTGCCTCCCTGACAAAGTTTATATAAAGCTACAAAAAGAAATTGACAGCCAGTTTGAAATGGAATTGCCAGGGCCTAGGGCAAAGAATATCCTTACATGATATTATTCTACAATGTCATTATAATTTTAGATATTTTACAACAGCATATTTTACAATTATCCCAAACAAACTTACAAACTAATTCTTTGAATGGTTGGCAGCAATTAAAAAAAAAAAAAGGACATGAAAGGATTTAATTCCTTGCAGAAGGAATTAAGGCACTGGGAAGGCTCTTGAGCATCCTATATTGGCCCCTCTTGCCCTTTGTGCCAAGAGGGACCCTCTTCTCACAATCCAATTGCCCTCAGCTATTACCTGAGCTTTCTGTTCATGCTGAGCTTGAAGCCTCGTGGGGGCTGGTACCATGGATCTGTCTCACACCCAATTGTGTGAGCTGGGCCCTCACTGGAGAAGAAACCCAAGTTCCCCGAGATCTGTGATCATCACTGGGACCCTGCCAACAGGCCAGGGGTTCCCAAGGCAGGTGCTGGGTGTGGAGGCCATGGGGGCATAGGCTACCAACGAGACAGAACTGAACCTCACACCACCCTGCTTGGCCCCGGAGGATGGCTGGTTAGCCAGAGATGTGTAAGATTCCTCAAGGAAAGAACAACCTAAGACAGGCACAGTCGCAGAGAGGCCATCAGGAGAGAACTTGGGGGGCAACAGAAGTGGGGCACAGACCCTCACCCCCCCAACATAGCAGGGGCTTGAACCCTCACCCCTTCTGAAGGAGGTCTCCTGCCCCCATGGCTGCTTCACGCTTCCCACACCCAGCTCAGATCGGGACCCAGGCAACAGAAAGAGACTTGGCCCAGCTCACATCGAGATACAGGTGACAGACAGAGACTTGGCCCAGCTCAGATCGGGACCCAGGTAACAGACAAGAGACTTGGCCGACAGCAGTTGCCCTTTATCTAAATTCAGCCTAGCATCCGGAATGCTCAGGGCCCACTCAAGAATGCAAATAATCCTCCCCACTAATATTTACAGGGTAAACTAAGATTGTTGGTAGAGTATTAAATTTGACAGTAAAATAGTAATCAAATTTTCAGATTAATTTAAATAGGCTAATTGAAATAAGTGAATATTCAAGTAAAGTTAATTGTACTGGACAAAAAGCTGTTCTTAAAGTAATAACTAAAATTTCTATTGGTAGTTCATCTCATGGTAAAATTCCTGAATATGCAATGAACCTAAAGCAGTCATATGTGTGGGCAAAAAAAAAAAAAAAAAAAAAAAGAAAATTAAAGTTATCAAGACTGCATTATAAAATTTACAAAAACCTCCATTAATAAAAAAAATGGGGGGGATAGTAGGGCAATATCATGTAAGGAAAAATATCCTATAAGTAAATTACATCTAGAAAAATTTTACTTTACCAAATTAAGGTTCATTTGCAATGCTAACAGCAAGATGGCCATTAAAAACACACATGGTGTCTAAATAAGACAAAGGAAAATTGTTTGAACAAAAATAAAAGGATCCCAAATCAATTATATAGAAAAGATTCCTTTATTAACTTGTGGTCGAGAATACATTTGTATATTTTCAGAAAACAACCCCAAGACCAGATGGATTCCTGCAACAGAGAGGAATTGACAGGTGTGCTCCAACCACTAAGACAAGAGGAAAAAACAGTCCAGAGATGGAAGACGCTGACAAGCCTTGCCACGCGAGCAGTCAGCAGCTGTGCACCGCTGCAGGTTACCTAGGACCAAACCAGAGAGGGTCAGACCTGCATTGCCACCATGTGCCCACCATCCAGATATCATTGCTGACATGTACACATAAGGAACTGTTAGACATTGAAACGGGGACTCAGAACTGTTGGACATTGAAATTGGCACTCAAACATTTTTTTTGTTTTATCTTGTTTTGTTATTATATGTTTATTTCTAGTCTGCAAAGGCAAAACTTTTTAAAGGAGAGAAATGGTGGGAAAAAGATACAGAGGAAAGAAGCATTGAACAGACTGTCAAACTACATTGGGAAGACAGGGGAGGTTGGGCGAGGGGGCCTGTAAGAGACCAACCGAAGGACTTGTACGCATGCATATAAGCACAACCAATGGATATAAGACACTGGGGCGGGGGGGAGGGCGGGCAGGTGAAGGCATGTACTGGGGGGTAGGGAAGGTCTGGGGGAGATCAATGGGGGAAAAAAAGGAGACATATGTACTACTATTTGTAATACTTAAAACAATAAAAAAAAAAAGGTAAAAAAAAAAAAAAAAAAAAAAAAGAAGAGCCAGCATATGTGTGCAAACTGTGGGGCTGCACGCAAGTCTGTGCAGTCTTTTTTTCCCCCTTGGGTCTAAGCAGCTGGCACACTTTTAAAATTTTTAGGCTGTCTTTTTGCGTCAGATCAAAATGGGTTGCTTTTAAGAGTTCCTTTCTGTTAGTAGCTCTGTGGAGCCCCTTCCACATTCACAGATCACGCCAGCCCCAACAGCCATGGATTTTTCTAGGTGCAGAATTCGCCGGTCCTCCTGCTCCCGCAGTGCTCATATTTCTCTCTCCTGCCCGGAGCAGAGACCTCACCTTATCCCAGGCAAAATCTGACCTTTCCATGGTGGAGTGTAGAGCTCCTCTGAATCCATGTGTTTGCTCCAATTGGGGACCGGTGCTCTGGGGTTCACAGCTGTTCAGTGGGTGCCACAGTTGTAGATTTTCAAGCTTCCTAAAACCTCCACTTTCCCCTTCAAGATGGCGTGGTCTATGCGTCTGAGCCAGTCACTCCAGGAGGGTATGGCGGACATCTTGTGTCCACATGGGGTCAGCCAACTTTGACTGCATGGGGGCAACCATCTTGTGTGTTGGAGTGATGGTCAATATGCATATTACTCTTTTATTAGATAGGATAGAGAACTGGTGCACGGGTAGGGGCTGGCTGGTTTGCCCTGAAGGGTGTCCCCAGTCAGGGTGGGGGTTCCTTGGGGCATGGGGCAGCCTGGGAGAGGGGCCTGTTGTGGTTTGCAGGCTGGCCACGCCCCCTGGTGACCCAAGTGGAGACCCTGGTATCTGGGATTTATTTATCTTTTATAATTTAAACTTTGTAGCCTTGAGCAGAGGCCAGGGTAGGCCAGGCTGGGCGCGAAGCTTGGCTTCCTCCATTGCCGGGAGCAATCCAAGCCTCCTGCTCTCTCCAGCTCCATGGTTGCAGCCATTTTTGTTGGGATTTATTTATCTTCCATAATTGAAACTTTGTAGCCTTGAGCAGAGGCCAGGGCTGGCCAGGGTGATAAGCTTGGCTTCCTCCATTGCTGGGGAAACCCAAGCCTCCTGCTCGCTCCATGGCCACAGCCATCTTGGTTGGTTTAATTTGCATACTTGCTCCTGATTGGCTGTTGGGCGAGGCTTGTGGGTGTAACAGAGGCATGGTCAATTTGCATGTTTCTCTTTTATTAGTGTAGATTTTATTTTCAACGTTTTGAAAGGAGAATTAAACAGCTATGCAGAATTAAACAGTTGTGAACTTTCTAATCTTACAAACAAGCAGTCCTACATATACTTTCAAATTTATTCTCATTTACTTACCCCTTTTATCAAAGGAAAAATTCCATCTCTTCTTCCACAAATTGGATGCATTCATCTATACTGTATTTCACATGCTTTCTCACTTCCTTGAGTATTTTCTGCCATCAGTTATGTCCCCTGTCTTTATTTTTAACTGTTTATTCAAACTGAATTATAACTTTCAGTTATATAAGCATTCTTGTGTTTTGTTTTGCTTTTATTAAAAAAAAATACTAGATCTACCAGACATCTATGGAATATATCAGCCAATAACAGCAAAATACACATTCATCTCAAGTGCTCATAGACTATTCTCCAGAATAGACCATATACTGAGTCACAAAACAAGTCTCAATAAATTTAAAATCACACAAAGTATCTTTTTGGAGTACAATGGAGTGAAGCTAGAAATCAATAGCAGATAACAATTAGTGGCAACTAAACAACATACTTATTAATAAATGGATCAAATAAGAAATTACAAGGAAAATTAGAAAATACTTTGAGATGAATGATAATGAAGCACAACATTATCAAAGACTGAAAACTTTCCCCCTAAGATCAGGAATACGATAAGGATATCCACTCTTATGACTTCTATTCAACATTGCACTGGAGGTTCTACCAGGTCAATTACTCAAGAAAAAGGAAGTGAAGAGTATCCATAGTGTAAAGAAAGATTGGTGATTGTCACAAATGAGTGGTTCTTTTTCTTATGATTGTTTTGTTTTCTCTCATCATTATGTTTGAAAGGTTCTTGCACAATATTAATAATAAACATCATTTATTCACTTTCACTTCAATACAATGAAAATGAATCATAATTTATTTATCCATTTAAGTGGTGGCCAACATTATTGATTGCTTCCAATTACTTGCTATTACAAACACCATTGCTATGAATATTCTTATACATGTAACCTAGTGCAAGAGACTTGATAGGGTATATCCTATCTAATAAAAGAGTAATATGCAAATTAACCATCACTCCACTACACCACAAGCCCACAAGCCATGCCCACTAGCCAATCAGGAGCGAGTATGCAAATTAACCTAACCAAGATGGCCATGGAGAGAGCAGGAGGGAGGCTTGGGTTTCCCCGGTGATGGAGGAAGCCAAGCTTTCCACACACTCTGGCCAGCCCAGGCCTTCACTTAAGGCTACAAAGTTTCAATTATAGAAGCTAAATAAATCCCAATAGAAATGGCGGCAGCCACAGAGTGAGCAGAAGGCTTGGATCCACTCCAGGCTACAAAGTTTCAAGTGTAGAAGATAAATAAATTCCAGATACCATGGCCTCCACTTCGGTCGCCGGGGGGCATGGCTGGCCTGCAAACCACCACAGGCCCCTTGTCCAGGCCTCTCCATGCCTCAAGGGAACCCCCACCCTGATCGGGGACACCCTTCAGGACAAACCAGCTGGCCCCCACCCATGCACCAGGCCTCTATTCTATCTAATAAAAGAGTAATATGTAGGTTGACCATCACTCCAACACACAATATGGCTGCCCCCATGTGGTCAAAGACCTGCCCCCATGTGGACACAAGATGGCCACCACAAGATGGCCAGCAGGAGAGGGCAGTTAGGAGGGACCAGGACTGCAAGTTAGGGCAGTTGTGGGTGATCAGGCCAGCAGGGAGGGCAGTTGGGAGGGACCAGGCCTGCAGAGGAGGGAAGTTCGGGGCAAACAGGCTGGCAGGGGAGCAGTTAAACATCAATCAGGCTGGCAGGGGAGTGGTTATAGGGTGATCAGGCTGGCAGGCAGAAGCAGTTAGGGGCAATCAGGAAGGCAGGCAGGTGTGCAGTTGGGAACCATCAGTCCTGGATTGTGGGATTGGGCCTAAATGGGCAGTCGGACATTCCTTGAGAGGTCCCAGATTGGAGTGGGTGCAGGTTGGACTGCAGGACACCCTCCCCACTGTGCACGAATTCTGTGCACCGGGCCTCTAGTATACATATAAAAAGCCAGTGTCTGGGATGACAAGGAAGACTACAAACAACCGGTCACCATGAGGTGCATTGAGCACCTCTCAGTCCCTTTCCCTGGCCCGCAGTCTCTGATCACAGCATGGCAAATGGGGAACCGTGGCAAAGGGAGCAGCAGGGTGGGACTAGCAAGCGGGCAGAACAGCGACCTCTTGGTCCCTCCCCCGGCCACAGGCTCCAGGGAACCAGAGCCATGCTGCTATCAGGGAACCACGGTCAACCGAGGTGAGTAGCAAAGGGGTGGGACTGGTGAGCCGGGTGGAAAGGTGGACCACTTGGTCCCTCCCCTGGCCCTCAGGCTCCAATTGTAGCTTGGCAAACGGGGAACCATGGTGAAGAGAGGTGAGTGGGGCCAGAAGAGAGCAGAATGTCAGCCTCTTGGTCCTTCCCCCTGGCCCATAGGCTCTGGGGAACCAGAGCCATGCTTCAATCAGGGAACCATGGTGAAACAGGGGGTGGCAGAGGGGTCTGGTGAGCGGGCAGAAGATGGCCTAGGGACCCTAACTGTGCATGATTTCGTGTGCGCTGGGCCTCTAGTTTTAAATAAGACTCAAATTACTATGTCACAAGGTATGCACATAATCAACCTTAGTTGGTGTGAAATAATAGGAATTCCCTCAGTTCCAGCCACAGAGCTCCTAAAATCCTTGTAATTTCCTAAGTGATTAAGAGCACTTAGGAGCACCTTTTGTCCTAATATTTGGTCTTTGACAAAGAACTCCTAAATCCCTTGGGATTTCCTGGGTGATATGAGTGTCTTTTGTTCTAATGAGGGGACTCTTGGTGGGCTCCTGGGTAGCTACAGAAAGACAAAACTGTAATTAGAAGCTTAGAACACTCAGTTCCACCTCCCATATTCCAGAAAGAAAAGGTGGGCTAAAGATGGAGTTAATAATGAAATCCCATAAAAATCCCCAAAGGTATAGGATTCAGAGAGCTTCTGGGCTGGTGAACAAGAATGCACTAATGTGGTTGTAGGGTGGCACATTCCAAACTCCACAGGACAGAAGCTCTGGAATCTTTGGGACCTTGCCTTGAGTATATCTTCATCTAGCTGTTCATTCATTTCATATATTTTGTGATAAATTGATAATCTAGTAAGCAAATTGTTTTCCTGAGTTTTGTGAGCTGTTGTAGCAAATTAACTGAACCGAGGAGGGGATTGTGGGAACCTCTGATTTATAGGCAGTTAGTCAGAAGCATAAGTAACAACATAGACTTGTGATTAGCATCTAAAGTGTGTGTGTGTGTGTGTGTGTGTGTGTGTGTGTGTGTGTGTGTGTTTGCGCGCGAGCGCGCCTCCCTACATGCTCTAAGTGGTTAGAACATTGGCCCATAGACTGAAGGGTTGCGGGTTCAATTCTGGTCAATGGCAGGTACTTCAGTTGCAGGCCCCATCCCTAGGCCTGATCAAATTGCATGCGGGAGGCAACAAATCGATGTGTCTCTCTCACATCTATGTTTCTCCCTCTCTCTTTCCCCCTCCCTTTCACTTTCCCTAAAACACAATGGAAAAAATTATCCCTGGGTGAGGATTAACAAAAAAATAAAGTAAAAAATAGCATGTTTGTGTGTTTGGTGGGGACAGTTTTGTGGGACTGAGCCCTTAACCCTGTGAGATCCAATATTATCTTCAAATAGATAGTGTCAGAACCAAATAGAATTGTAGGACAACCAGTTGGTATTGCAGAATTGCATGTTGTGGGGAAAGAAAACCACAAACACAAATCTAATGTCCTAAGTTTTATGAGTGTGTGTAGAGGAAACAATGAGCTTTTCCTAGATACTAGGTAATGTAAAATTTCTCTTCAAAGTTGGTTAGAGCAATTTACATTACTCTTAGCATTGTATGTAGAAGTTGATATTGTAATAATTTATACCAATAAGTAGTGTGTGAAATAGCATCACATTATAGTTTTAATTTACATTTTTCTTTTTTCCTAGTAAGATTGAGTTTCATTTTACATTTGAGGTCCATTCATGTTTCTTCCTATGTGGAATGTTTATTTATGTCTTTTCACAAAAATGCTATTTACTTATTTATCTTTTTCTTACCAATTCATAAGTATGTTTCCATATTCAGTGTATTAATATTTTGACAGTTAAATTTGTCATAAGCATTTTCCTCCAACATTTTACTTGTTATTTACTCACTTTCAGGTGTCTTTTAGTTAGAGTTTTTAAAGTTTTAATATACTCAACTGCCCTCTTTTTCGACTTGTTGTGTGCTTTGTTCCTGCTTTAAGAAATCATTTACTACTCATGAACATATATTTGATTTTACAATGCAACTTGCAAATATTTAAAACTAAAGGCCCGGTGCATGAAATTTGTGCATGGGGGGGGGGGGGGGTCCCTCAGCCCAGGCTGAACCCTATCCAATCTGAGACCCCTTGGGGGACATCCCTCTCACAAT
Organism: Corynorhinus townsendii; assembly: GCA_026230045.1. Lineage (NCBI taxonomy): Eukaryota > Metazoa > Chordata > Mammalia > Chiroptera > Vespertilionidae > Corynorhinus > Corynorhinus townsendii. Next base: position 65,389,002 of record JAPDVU010000003.1, on the reverse strand, counting down.
CTGGGACTGCTGGCTCCTAACTGCTTGCCTGCCTGCCTGATCACCCCCTAACCACTCCCCTGCCAGCCTGATTGATGCTTAACTGCTCCCCTGCCAGCCTAATTGCCCACAACTGCCCTCCCCTGCCAGCACAATCACCCCAACTGCCTTCCCCTGCAGGCCTGGTTTCCCCCAACTGCCCTCCCCTGCTGGCCTGATCGCCCTCAACTGCACTCCCCTGCTGGCCTGGTCTCCCTCAACTGCCCTCTCCTCCTGGCCTGATCTCACCCCGAACTGCCCTCCCCTGCCAGCCTGATAGTGCCGAACCGCCCTCCCTTGCCAGCCTGGTTGCCCCCAACTGCTGTCCCCTGCATGCCTGAATACCCCCAACTGCCCTTCCCTGTGGCCAGTTTGGTCCCAACTGCCCTCCCCTGCCAGCCGATCACCCACAAGTGCCCTCCCCTGACAGCTATCTGTGGCGCCCATTTTGTGATGGCCATCTTGTGGTAGCCAGCTTGTGACAACGTGAGGGTGGCCATCTTGTGGCAGCCATCTTGGCTTTTATTATATAGGATAATTTCTGCATTAAAATAACTTCAAAGCATTGTAATAAGGATAAGATTAAAGCATAATAAAAACATTTGCAGTTATAAAACTGGTACATATGCTCAAAAGAATAAAGAAGATAAAGGGAACTGAAATAGTATATGCAATTACTATAAAATAAAGAGGACATTAAAATAACAATGGATATTAAATAAATAATATAAAATAAGCTCATCATGTGACCTTAGGAGATACAATTAAGTCTCTTATAAAGGTTGGATTTTCATATATAAAATATATTATAAATGCATCTATTATATAATGCATACTTACACTTTTGTGTATATATATTTAAGATACTAATCAACATTATGTTAAGAAACATATTCTTTCACAATATAATACTGCTAAAGTTTCATTAATGAACCATTTAATTAATGACAAATGTAAGATATGACTACCTCTCACTCAAGACTCCTATTCCCTTTTTTTTTTTTAAAGCATTTTTGCCTTCCCGACATGCTGCACCATTTACTCATGTATTTTTTTTTTTATTGCTCTGTCCTCCTTCTAGAACTGAAGCTCCAAGATCTTACAAAGTAGATAATATTTGCTGAATAAATGAATATGGTCATTTTCAATCAGTCTTTAGTCCAGGCTTACTATGTAACTATATTACTCCCATTTCTAGCATTGTTTACCATCCTATTAAATTGAGAAAGGCAAGAAAAATTATATAGAGACATGCAATTATTTATATTGTGTATAAAATTAATATTTATAAATATGTGAATATATTATATATTACTATACATTTAATTAATTGCCTACAGTGGAATAAACAAAAATCATTCCTCATATTTTAATTTTTGTCTACCTATATTTCTATTGATTGATTTTTAGAGGGAATGAGACAGATAAAGAGAGAGAAAGAAGTATTGTTCTGCTTATTTATGCATTCATTGGTTGCTTCTAGTATGTGCCCTGGAAATCAAACCCTCAGCCTTGGCATATCAGGATGACACTCTAACCAACTGAGCTACCTGGCCAGGGCCCATTCCTCATATTTTTAAACAAAAAGAAGTGATGACTACAATAAGACCAATTGAGTTGGCCAGGTTTTTGTAGGGTCCTAATAAAATCACCACTTACTTCTTATGTACTTAATTGTTGATTTTAGAAGGGCAGGATGAGAGGCTACATATGTACCCTCCATTTAGGAAACTTACTGAAATTGATATCCACTTACTTGGAGGAATTATATTAACTGTAGTACAAAAGGGATCACAGAATTATATTAAGAATTATTTCCAACTGCTCACTCTTAATTGATTCTATATTAGAAATGGAAAATAAGGACGACAGAAACACCATCCAACATTTTACCAATTAGACTATACTACCCAAAAGAAAATTAAAAGTACTTATTTCCTTTATGTTTTAAATCCATTAAAATAAGTATTTATGTTCAGGTATTCAAAATCAGTAGTCAAACAAATATTTGTTTTTTTAAAAGGACTTTTTGAAGCTTTTTATAAATCAATTCTTGCTTTTAAAGTAAAAATTCCTAAATGTTTAAGTAAATATTCCCCTCTTGCTTTCCTAAAAACACTATAATTCCATGAAAAACTAGTGTTTTTAAGATGTTAATCAAGCTTTAAAAATATCTTTGGTCAAATAACTTAGACAATTCTGGATTAAGCATATTTTAATAAATGTATTAATTGAAAGATGTTTCACATTCTGTCCCATGCTTACTTGCCCTAATTGCCCTAAAAATACTCATCCCCCCTCCCCAAACACATACAAGGATCACCTATAATGAGGCACACTTATGTTCCAAGAACTGCAGAATCAATATAAACAGCACCAAAATACTTAATTGTTGTTTTATGATTTTTATTTCTATGGAACTCCTGTTTAAACTAAAAAGAATTTTTAAGACAAATATTAAAGTGAAGTAGTTTGCAAATTATACTATTCTTCATTTCATACGAGGTCAGAACAAAAAGGAAAGGAACCTGAATTATAGTAGAAGGAATTTTTAATTGTTATAATGGAAAATGAATGAAAGATGTTACAATTGGTATCAACAGTACTTATATAGAATATTTTTAAATTGGGCTGTAAAGGTGCAGATGATGGCAATACTGACCTTGGGCTAACTCATGGAAGAAAGGGAACTTTTCTGTACTGATGGTTGGAGTGTAAACTAGCACAAACACCTGGGAGAGAAATGGGATAATATCTAATACTATTATGGGTGTGCCTTCCCTTTGGTTCCCTACCAGGCATAACCCTGTGACACATTCATATGTATGCACAAGAAAATTTTTATAAGAAAGCTATTTTCAGCATTATTTATAACAGTGAAAATTTGGAAACAATCCAAATTTTCATCACTGTGAAGACAGATATATCCATGGCAAAATGTTAATGTAATGGAATACTCTACAGCAGGGGTTTAGAGCTCAATATTTTATCATTAAATATGCTCACACATATCATGTTGGGAAAAGCATATTGCATATGGATATATAATATATTTTAATGCAGCTTTGTAGCCTGCAAAATAATTTTATATATATGTAATAATATATATGTGATAAAATGTAAATACATATTAAATGATAAACACCATATTCAAGATGATGGAAGGATGGGAAATGAAATCAGGGAAGAATAAAACAAAGTATATATATATATATATATATATATATATATATATATAATTTTATTTCTTATGTTGTGGGACAGTACCCAGATATCCTTAAACAAGTACAATAAAATTACAATAACTTTTTATATTTTGCCTGAAATATGTAAAAATTTAATGAAATATAAAGGACATTTAGTTGAAGCTTGTCCTGAGGAAGAAGTATACAGGTAGAAAATCTTTAAATGATATGTTACGTCCAAAATTTTAATAAAATGAAAAACAAGTGTTTTTCAGTAATCTAGAAACTTGATTTTTAAAAGAAAGAATGTTAAAATTCCTTTTTCTTCATGAAATGATTTATAAACATGAACAAATAATTCATATATATATATATATATATATATATATATATATATATATATATGGCAAGCCAGGTTCTGTAATGTCCAAAACAACCAAACGGATGACTGAATACCAGTAGTCAATGCTGGGTCCCCACAGCTGGACTGCCTCTGCTGCAGGTGGGCGACCCAGCACTGATAGCTGAGGGGGCTGTGGGTCAGGCCCAGAAAGAGGCCCAGAGAGAGAAGCAAGGTCTAATCTGCAGCCTCCGTGGCAGCTGTTGATCAGCCTTTGCCTTTCTTTCTCTCTGGACCTCGCCAGCAGCCACAGGGCTGCTGAACAGCCCTTCCTCTATGATCAGGCCCAGAGATAGGCCCAGAGACGGTGACTGGCATAGAAACTGACCAATCAGAACCTAATCTGGGTGAACTGTGAGGAGCCAATAGCTGCCTAGGAGGCAGAGCTTTGAACGCTGACTGGCATAGAAACCGACCAATCAGAACCTAATCTGGGTGAACTGAGAAGGCAGAACCTAAGGTGGGGGCTGAGGAGGAGTTTTAAGGGCAACAGCCGTTTGGTGTAAAGTATAAGAAAGTGGTTCAATTTTTTAATGACCAGGTTGGCAGTATAGTGCATATGGCTGTCAGTCCAGATATAGGGATTATGTATTTTTGTCTGCCAAGAACATCTTCTCCTGCTGAAAAAAGATCCTCTCCCCCCATTTAAGCAATGCTACCCTATATAATCTATCTATACTAATAAAAGCGTAATATGTGAATTAGACTGGGTTGACCAGCCATCTTCTAGACTTCCAACTTCCTTCCAGACAAAGCCATGGTGGTGGGGGCCAAGGCAGAGGCAGTTAGGGGTGATCAGGCTGGTAGGGGAAGGCAGTTGGGTAGAGATCAGGCCTGCAGGGGAGGGCAGTTGAGGGCAAGATCAGGCAGGCAGGGGAGGGCAGTTAGGGGCAATCAGGCAAGCAGAGGCAGTTAGGGGCAATCAGGCATGCAGGCAGGTGAGTGGTTAGGAGTCAACAGTTCCAGATTGTGAGAGGGATGTCCCTGATTGGAGAGGGTGCAAGCTGGGCTGAGGGAACACTCCCCACCCCCCCACCCCCCCCGCCGCATGAATTTCATGCACTGGGCCACTAGTGTGTGTGTGTGTGTGTATATATGTATATATATATTTATGTATATATATATACATATTTATGTGTGTATATATATATATGGAAATAAATCAGTTAGGCATTCTCAAATATGTAGCCATTTCAAAATCTTACTTAGGGAAACAGACTAAGTTGGGCAGCATATCAAGTTCAAGCTGAGCAGAAACAAATTCAACTGTCTTCCTTATCTTTTAAAGTTATCAAAGCAATATTATCATCATCTTAATTGCCTACCAATATTGTCCAATGGACTCATTTCAAATATCCATTACAGTAAGTCAGAATTACTAAATTTTCTATAGGATAGACTCTTCTTTCTAGATGTTATGGGACTTGGATAAATTATGAATGGTCCCCAAAACTCCACATTTTGTTGTTCATATACATTCACATAACCCCTTATTTATCATGTCCCCTCACTTCTCTCTGCTTGGGCTCTCATCCCTGTTACCATATTAAAACTATCCCTATCAAGGACATCAACAGTCTATATCTTGTATAAATTCATGGTCATTACTCTGCATTTACATTACTTAAAATTTGACATACTCTCCTCTTTAAAACATTTTGGACATTGCTTTTTCCGTAATTCAACCAGTATTCATCTAGTTTTCCTGTTGGCACAATAGCCAATCGTTCTTTACTGGTTCCTCATATTCTAAACTCCTAAATTTATACATGACCACTATCTGGCAAAATCGAATTTTTAATTTTTAGTTCTGAACCATGATAGTTTATGTTATGTATCTATTTAACTGAGCAACAGAATGCCAGATATCTAGTTAAACATTACTTCCAGGAAAAGTCTGTGAGAGTGTTTCAGGAACAGATTAGCATTTAAATCTATAGAATAAAGCGTATTGCACTTCAATGTGGATGGTCACCATCCAGTTCATTTAGGAGCCAAATAGAGCAAAAAGGTGGAGGACAGGAGAGAATTCTCTCTCTGCCTGACTGCTTGAGCTGGGAAGTTGGTCTTTTACCCTTGGAATAGAACTTGCATCATTGGTGCATCTGATTTTCAGGCCTTCAGACTCATCCTGAAAGTACACCACCTGCTTTCCTGATGTTTCTAGCTTGCAGATAGCAGAACCTGGGACTTTTCAGTTTACAACATTGTGTGAGCCAATTCCTCATAATATATCTTTATACACATGTACATGTATCTATTATAAGGAATTGTGCATATACAGTGTGGGGTAAAAGTAGATTTACAGTTGTGCATGTGGCAAATAATATAATAATTAATAAATAATAATACAAGAATAAACTGTGTTTTGAGTACTCACAACTGTAGACCTACTTTTGCCCCACTCTATATATAAGTAAATATAATTTACCATACTACTTCCTTCTTGAAATATTTTTTTTTCATTTGATTTTTCAAGACAAGATACTTTTCATGATTTGTCTCCTACCATCTTGCCTGCTCCTTCTCAGATTCTGTGCTGGGTTTTCTTTATAACATCCCTAACTGTGTGCTGATTTCTTTCTTTATACACTCTCTCTAGGTGACCTTATTTGATATGCCATCTTTATGCTGATGACTATATATATCTATGCTGATGATTCTCAAGCTTACAACATGACTTCTCAAAGATGAATATATCCTATTGCTTATACATCATTTCAACTTTGATACCTGGTAAGCATCTTAAATGAATGTGATTTAAACGGAATATTTTAGCTTACTAAGCTAAAATGAATGGTCTTTCCCAATGTCCACATAGCTTTTCCTCATGCTACTCCTATTTCCATGCATGGTGCCATTTGTCCCATAGCCCAAGCCATTTATTATAGTCATCATTGACCCCTTTCTTTCTTTTAAAACTCTACTTCTAACTCACCATCAAGTCTTTTGGTTCTACTTCCAAAATTTATATTGGATCTGACTATATTTTACCATTTTCACTGCCTCAACTAATTTAAGTAATCAAAATTAATTTTCTAAGTGAGTGAAACAGCTTTGTAAAAGTCTTCCACTCATCATATTTCAATTTACACAGAGAAGTCAATGTTTACTTTCTAAAGTGTATATCAGATTATGTTTCTTATTTAACACTAGCCAGTAAATGCTTAATAAATTTAGAATGAAATCAGATTCCCTTACTATGACCTAAGACTATACATGTTCCGACTCCTGACACCCTCTAGTTCTACACTGTAATTACCCTGTGTGTGTTTCTCTGTCCCTTTGGACCTCTAAGTTTGTTCCCTTCTCAATATATTTGCCCTAATTCTTCTTTATGCCTGTTCTATTACCCCCACTCAGACCATTATATAGCTATCTTCTTTTCACATTCAGATTTCAAATTCAATGTCCTCTCAGAATAGCCTTCTGAGCTCCTCCTAATAATCTCCTATCATGTAACATAATATCAGCATGTTTTATTTTCTATTTGGAATTTGTTTTCTTCTGAAATTATCTTACCCTCTTTTTTTTTTTTACATATTATTTATCTCTTTATACTAGAATGTAAGCTCTTTGAGGGCAGAGATTTAGTTGTTTTATTTTCCAATAAACATCCTCCATTGCTTAGAATAATGCATCACACAAATTCTTGTTGACTGGCTGTGAACATCACCAAAAGTTATTAGGTGAGTAAAAAACCTAATCTAATTCACTTTGGGGGTATCTTTCCTCTTCCTAAAAGTCATGTAAGGGTCCTGAGAGGCTTAAAAAATCTTAATAGAAAGAATCTTTTGTTCTTCAGTGTATACTAGTGTGGTAGCTAATCTCCAAGGTGTTCTCCAGTGATCCTCATCTCCTGGAATTCACACCTTTGTGTAGTTTCCTCCCACATTGCATCTGGGATAGACTATATGACCAACAGAATGTAACAGAGTGACATTGTGTGACTTCTAAGCCAAGTCGCAAAAGATATCACTTTCACCTTGGATCACTCACTCTATGGAAAGCCAACCATCATGTCATGACAATTCTTAAGCAGGCCCTGTGGAGACGTCCCAGTGTTGAGGAACGGAAGCCTCTGGCCAATAGCCAGCCACAATTTATTAGCCATAGTAACGAGCCATCTTAGAAGCAGATCCTCCAGCTCCAGTCCAGTTTTCAGATGACTGCAGCTCTGGACAATTTGACCGCAATGTTATGAGAGACCCTGCGTCAGAACTACACATCTAGGATGCTTCTGAATTTCTGATCAACAGACACTGTAAGATTTGAGATTATTTCTTTGAAGGTTAAGAAATAATATGTGAAACAACAATCTTGCTGCTTCTATGTCCTCCTTTCTCCCCCAGTTGTCTCACTGCTACTTCTTAGAATGTTAGCACATCCTTTCCTGCAATCTCTCTATCTCAATGAGCCTAGGATAGTGCACTTAGAGACAAGAGAGAGCATCTTCTGAGTGTCTGACAACTTTACTTTCAGCCCTGCAACACAAAGGCACCCCACAACAGATGCAAAAGTTGACTAGTTTCTTGGGAACTAAGAAAGAAAGAAAAATCACAGATTTAAAAATTCAACTTTACATATGGTAAGTGGAACTAAAAGAATAGCACCTATTATATAGATATTTTGAAATGAATAATTGAGAGAATGCATATAAAGTTCTTAGTATGATGTCTGATCCACAATGAGTGCTACATAAATATTTGCTATTATTATTGACTTTTCTTTTGCCTAATTCCCTTTTTATTTGAATAAGCTTTTAATTTACTAAAATAAGTTAGTAAAAATAGTGCATTATAAACTCCTAATACTGCACAATAGCTGGTGATTTATATGAGAGAAGTGTTTTTTAAAACCTGTTTTCATAAATTGAGAATAGACTTTTTAACACACATTTTCAGAGAGAAAAAATAGGCTGAAAATTAACCAAAGGCTATGTTATCTATATTATTATAAGAGAATGTCATCTTAACATATTGAAAACTAGAGAGGGATGAGCAAGAGACTAAAAATGTTGTAAGAAAGTAAAAGCAGCAAGAGATTGACTTGAATGTCATTATCTTATTGCCTTTTGGAACTAAAAATGTATTGTTTCCCATAAAAAAGCAAAGCACTGAAAACTATTTGGCAGCAAGGTTATTATTTCACATATAATTACATCTCATACGGAGGTACATTGGCAGACATGTGGTGGCTAAATTGTCCATTTTCAACTAGAAAAAAGAAATGTAGTTCTTTTTTCACTTACATCAGTCAAGAAGATAGCTGTCCACAGGAAGAGATAAAGACTTATTTGACACTAGATCTATAACCAATGATTTTAGTTATCACTTGAAATTAGTGAGAATTTCAAAATAGGCTTAAGATTTTTTTTGTCTGAAGAGCAACTTGGTACTACAGTGAAATAGCAGCTGAAATGGAAAAGTGAAAAAAAGAGAAGCCTGGCTGGCTTTGCTCAGTGGTTGAGCATCGACCTATGAACCAGTAGGTCAGGGTTCGATTCTAGCCAAGGGCACATGCCTGGGTTGTGGGCTCAATCCCCAGTAGGGGGTGTGCAGGAGGCAGCTGATCAATAATTCCCTTTTATCATTGATGTTTCTATCTCTTTCTCCTTCTCCCTTCTTCTCTGAAATCAATAAAAAAATTTAAAAAATAGAGAAAATGCTGTTTTCATTCCATGACTGTGTTTGGATTTAGAGATTTCTAAAATATGATTTCTCATAGACAGATAACCCTGAAAGCACAGATGTATTAATTTACCATATTTAAAAATAAATTAAGCATTTAATTAAATTATCTTCTCTATAAACCAATTAAATAAATAAATCCAGAGTCAGTGAATATGTTTAAAGATTATCCAGGGTGCCAACAACTAAGAGTAGTATTTATAAAAGCCAGCCAACTAAATTCTAACCCTCAAAGCTGCCTGTTTTGAATATTTATTAAATCATCAGAAGAGTTCTGGTCATTGTAATTTTGGATAAGTGTGGTCTGCAGGTGTCTGTTAGATATGATACCTAATATTCATATGCTTTAAAATTGGGAGGAAATGTTAACATCTGATTTCCTTTTAGGGAGAGCTCATATCTGTGTGGAAGAAATACTTGAGACAATTAGGAGTTGGAGGGTAATAGTCATACTTTATTTTCAAGTTAAAAAATGCATCAGTAAGTTGCTACATATGAGATATGAAGAGGATTTTTTTTTTTTTTTGAGGCAGAGAGGAAAGAAAAGAGAAGACGGTGCTATGAGGAGAGATTGAAAGTGAGGAGCTGGAAGAAGGTTGTGTGCCATGACAGGCCTCACAAACTTCCCAGTTTAGAAACGTCAACCATATTCACAACCTGTGAGGGGAGTGTGTGTGGGTGCGTGCTGGTAAAATATTTGATTTTCAAGAATATGGAAGCATGTAGCAGAAAGGATTACATGAAGGTAAGGCTCAGAAACTTCTCATGAATCTTGGGGAAGGATAGCTTTGGACATTCAGAAATTCTGCACCTGAACATCTGAGGTAAGTTGGAGCTATATAGTGCCTGATCCTCCATAAATAGTTCTTTTTAGGTTGTTTTTTTGTTTGTTTGTTTGCACCTTTCCATCATTAAGTAAACAATCTTTGTATTAGTAATGTTTCTTACTTCTCTTCCATGAATTCTATAAGAGTTTTCGCTGTATAGTTGATGCCCTAATTATACAATTAGGCAGTAGAAGGAACTATTGGAGTGTAAAAGAAACTTCGGGGGAAGAAAATCAAAGTACCAACAATAAGCAAATAAACATAAGGCGGCGAAGAGGTCACAGAGTGAGCAAGCTGAACAACTTCACATGAACTTTGAGCTTGTCCTCCTAAGAGATTGCCTACCTTCTGAAAAGTTTCAAACCCACTCCACATTCCCTAACAATTTCCAAGTGTTTGCATTGTCATAGTTACTTTTATTCAGTGTCCTTTTATCTACTGAACTCTCAATCTCACCCTGCGTCCCCTACTCCAGTTTGTATGCACTATTCATAAACCCCACTATGAAACACATACCATTTTCCTGATTGCAGGGGTGTGGGGGTGTATATATGTGTAGAAAATATAAATGTAGAAAGCTTTACTGAAGGTTTCATATAATTGAGAATTAAATTTTAGGACCACATAACAAATGCCTTACCTTGTAATACTAAACGTTTTTGCTCAATAAGAAATGCCACGACCTATGCTATACAGCTATTCTGACTTGCTCTGAGCACCCTTCTTTCTTCTTTATCATCTATTTTTTTGCTCTTTCACCTTTTAATTCGTTTTTATTTCTTCTGTGGAGAAACCTCACTATCTTTTTGTTTTGGGTCTTCCTCTAAACCTTACCCTAGAGACCTTACATTCTAATCAAAACCATCTACATTGGAAACAAATCATACTATTCACTTAGAGGCAGAACTAGATTTTAAAGTAGCAGAGTAACATTTTCCCTCTCCTCTACATATTTCTTTTCTGAAAGGCAATAGCAAGACCTGCATTTTTAGTGTGTTTCCTTCAGCTTCACATGTTACAGAGTTTCAAGGCTAACAAATACTTGCTAAAGATGTAACAAATTTGGTGGTCAGATTCAGAGAGGGAAAAAAACAACATGAATTCTACTTATCTTTGTTTCTTTAATTTGGCTTTGCTACTTATTAAAGGCTAATTATTTGGTTTTTTAATACCTCATTTTCTTCACCTGCAAAATGGAAATACGTATCTTAAAGAGTTACTTTATGCATAAAAATAAATATATATGAGGTTACTTTGAAAACTGAGAAGCCTTCTATGAACATCTGACAATGTTACTAATCTGTATTTTTCACACTGCAAGTAAGGCTGGTACGTAAAGTACATGGCATTTTGTGAGGATAGAAGTCCTGCTTTTGTAAAGAAAGAGGGAGAGAGAGAAATTAGTAGAAGCCTGTATAAAGTATGTTTTTGGTAAACATGAGATAATGAAAAGGTTTGTTATTTCCATTGGAGTATTGGAGTTTATCAGTGGAGTTATAAAATGAAGATAAACATGACCATCTATGAATGTGAACTCAGAAAATGTTCCGATATGTGACTGCTTCTATGAAGCCAGATAAATATTTAGAGGAAACAAGTTCTAGTCACTATTGTACTCACAAAAATCCAAATTTATTTCTCAATTACTGGAAAAGCAAAGAACGAGGTGGGGCTTTTTGTTTATTTCTTTTTAGTTTTTAAAAAATATTGTTGAACATATTGCATATGTCCCTTTTTTCCCCCATTGATCTCTTCCAGCCCACCAAGAACTAGGTCTTTTCCAAAACACAAAGCCAAGTGGAAATCTGTAAATTATGATGACAAGCAGGTTGAGATAATGCTTCTGCCAGTCCGATAGTTCTACTTTTTCATTTCTTATCCTGCAAAAGCATCTCTTCAGTATCAGTGGCATTTTACTTCTGAGGTGAAATTTTATCAGCTCAATATCACCTTTCTTTAATTCTCCCTGGCAGTGTTTTGCTAGGTACCCAAGAAGGACAAAGCTAGAACACTGAAGGTCCCATCATGGCATTTCACAGGACTCTGGGATAAAAGGAAAGTCAGGGGTGGAACCCATCCACAATTAATCACGGATGGTGATGTCTTTATTGGCTACTGACCTTGCAATGAGTTGCATGAGTTATAAGAAGGTTCTCTGTTACCCCAATCCCTATTTTCTTGAAGGAGGATATAAATCACTTGAGCCTCATGAATTTCTCATATCTACAAAGCATACTTCCAAATTTTCCACAGAGGATGCAGTGTAACCACTTATTTTCCCAATTTAAAAAATAATAATTTTTCAGCTTGTTCAGATGTCACATAAGGGGGCTGATGATTGAGATGATCTGACTGAGAGTGACCTGAGGACCCAAGGTGGATGTCGGCAAGAAGCCTGGAGAGAAGCGGGTAGCTTCCATCATCCCCACTTGGAGGTTGTTTGCATTACTTCTTCTCTAACCTTATGCTCGAAGCAACAATCATGGTAGATTGCCTTATTCTGCTCCATGAGGAACTGAAGCATGTGATAAATCAAATTCCATAGTGACAGATCCTGTGTCGGTGGCATGATAAGTTGCTTCTTGGCTGAAATTTAGATGAAGAATATCTAGATTTTGTAAACATACTTCTACATAGTCTCTTGAAATATAAGTATCATATGGTGTTTGAAAAAATGAATGAAAAGAGAGAAGAGAGAGGGAATGCTGCTTTCAGAAATATATTGAGATCTCAATGGGCAAATACTGTACTGTATATTTTGAATATTTTTCCCATATATATAGATATGCTCATCAGGAGAAAAATAGTATAAAAATATTAAGCCTTGCTCTTAAACACTCTACACATTGAATGTAAATATCCAACACCATTACATATTAACATAACACATAAAATGTATACTGTACCATGTAGAAAAATCTAATTTTACCAAGATAGGATTTTTCTCCCAAGAAGAAATTATCTTAGTTTTGTTTGACTAAATCCAGGGGGAATCTGATGTTAACAAAGACAATATTAAAGAACTTTTAAGCAAATGTTAAAATTTCAAGCTACACAATGGAATCTAATCACAGACTAACATGAGAGTCCCATTTTGAAAGATATTGTATTAAAATATTGTCATTAGACATATAGATCTTTTTCACTATTCCCTGTGCATGATTGCTATTTTGACACATTGAGTGGAGCAGCAGCATAGAGAATTTCACGCTGCTTTTAAGGTTTCAGCCTCCTGTGGACAGAATTAAGACACCTGTGTGTACAATTAGAATACAAAGTAGCCTGAGAGAAGCACTTTGATAAAAAAATGAACCATGCTCTAGTCATTTAGAGCATAACATTTTGTTTTGATGGTGATACAAATTTCATAAAGTAAAAGCATCGGACCCTATCCTTGAAGAGGAATGGTAACTTGATGGGCAGAAACAGTGAGATATATCAGGTAGTAACAGCAAGAACAGGGACAGCAGTATGAATAATCTCTGACATTTAATGAGCACACACTGTATGCTGGCCACCAAGCTAAGCATTGCATGTCTTAACTCACTCATTCTCACAAAAGCCCTCCAAGGTGGTGTTCTTACTGTCATTCCCATTTACCAAATGAGGAGCTGAGGCACAGAGTGTGTAAGGAACTTGCCTAAGTGAGTGAGTGTTATACTCAAACTCAGTCTGGTCCGTACTCTTGCTGTTTTCAGCAAGGTTCAATGGAACAACTGGATTTTGAGAGAATGGCAGTCTCTGACAATGAGGACCTGCTAATAATTCTGAGCAGAGAAATGACTAAAAAGCACTTTAGAAAAACATCTGAAAAAGAACTGGGTAGGGAACTATTGCAATAATCCAAGACACTGTAGAAATGAGAAAGGGCCATTGTGAAGAAAAATGAGTAGCTGTTAATATACAGTCCAATCTTCCTCCCACCTCCATCACAGAGTTGTCTAGACTTGACAGGATGACAAGACAGTCCATCAAATAGTGTAGTCTTACTTCTTAGTGAGTTGATTCCTCAGTGTAAATCACAAACTTATGGAGATTATTACTTAATTGCACAGAGGTAATAATGTTATAGCTGTGCATGCATAGTGACCTGAAAGAATTAATATGATATTGAAGAATTAAATAATGTGTATGCAAAAAGTCAAAATTTACTATTAACACACAAGCATGTTGGATAAATATTTTTTGCAATGTCTTAAGAAGTGCCCACATTTTAAAAATTTACAGAGACAATTCAATACTGATACCCTGTATTCCATTTTAAAGGCAATAGGTACTTTATGTCTCTTCATTTGTTAAAATGAGGTCCTAATGAATTTTGTAAAATTCCTATTCTAACATTTTCTTTTAATAGAGTTCTTTGACTTGAGAGCTTTTTTGTAAATGTTCATGTAATTGTGTGTGTGTGTGGTTTTCTGTACTTCAAAAAAAGCAGGATTTCACTGGTTTGTTTTCTGTGCCATCTGTGTTATTAGCAAAGAAAAGCTAGCATAGGCTTAAAACAATGCAAGAGAAAACTATGCAAAATTAAGCCAGAACTGTCACAATGAAACTGCTAAATTTCACAGAGATCAAATTCCAGTACACTGAAAATGTTCCTTGGGCCTGCCTAGAATTTCTCACCTCATTAGGTGTGAAAAACATAAATTGAGCTACTATTTTTGTTGTTGTTCAAAATTTTGTCCATGATGAGAACAGTTGGGGAACAAAACTCTCCAGAGCCCTTGGGTCTAGGATTTGGAAGAGGGAGGAAAGTGATTGAAGGCTGCACCCTTTACAGAATCTGAGCACTTTTCCAGTGATGGTGTTTGAATGTTCAAGTGGCTTAGGAAATAATTAATTCATTCCCACATTTCCATTTCTTTCAAGAACACAAAATTAGCGCTCTCTTTATTAAAAAAAAAAAAAATGAGGGAGATTAAGAGTCAAAATGCTAGTCAGATTTAATGCTCCAAACAAAACCAATGTTCATGTTTTTAGCTCTAGATACTGCATTTTTTTAATAGTCCTATCTTTAAATTTCAGTAATAACTCTCTGCTTGCCAGACATCTATGTGGGATTTAGCTCTACGTGAATATTAATACATTCAATTTATGAAGGTTGAAAACTCTGACTCATTGCCCATCAAGTTAAAGCACAAATTCAAGATTTTTAAGTACTTAATCTGTACCATGTAATGAGATTTATATTATAAGAAAAAAAGAAAAAAGAAAAAAAAAGTAAGTGCACTTAGGATATAGTCCAAAATAAAACTACCTAAAGTAAGTGTGAATGTGTGCTTTACTCTTTCTTATTTTCCACACATTTCCCCCAGTGTCTGTAAGTTGAACATCTTTTATTATCCCTAATCCTGTACCACAAAATCTTATTGTCTTGCATATAGTATCAAATGCTACATCATACCACTCCAAATTGTGCATTTTTAAAATAATAAGGCTTAAGAGCATTTTGTATTTTTCCTTACTTAATAGAATGATAAAGACCACTAAATGCATACCCACATTTGATATATATAACCATCATACATTTTCATGGCAACTTGTATTTTTTTGCTGCAAAAAAGTGAAATATGGTTCAAAAGTGAGTAATAAAGATCATTTCATCTTCCAATACCCAAAATATTTTTATACCAAACCTCTCACACACTCCCACCCTTAAAACCAAAGGACCTTTAAGATTGAAATAATAAAGGGTAATTATAATGGACTTTAATGAGGTTGGAAACTAAGGTATTTTATATTAGTAAATGTGTTATAATTAACTCTGGTAAATGATACCAAAATGAGCATTTAGCTCTCACTATTCTAGGCAAAAACCTTAAGGGAGAGATCAATGTAATCATGCTTTTGTTCATAAAATAAAGAAAGAACTAAATCTCTGCTAGTTTTCTTAAGTACAGTTTCTAATATATTGTGTTTAAAAAAAAATACTGCCATAGAGGAGCTATCTCAACAATAGTATTTGTAGAAAAATCGTAACTTCCAGCCAATGAGGTTAATATTGATAGATAATGTCCTATGGATATTTCAGAAGACACAGTATTGATCCATTATCTGCTTTCTTAGCCAGAAGATAAGAGTTTGGCTTTACAGGGAGGATGAAACAATTAGAATTGTAACTTTTCTCTAAATAAAAGCAAACTACTTTTATCAACTGGAGAGGAAAAGGGGTGGGGGAGGGTACACTTTTATTGCCAATAGGGCAACAAACAATGAGAATCAAAAATGCATTACATAATCAATAACATACTAGAATTTGTGTGAGAGCACAAAAGGAATTGTTGTCCTCACTGAGCTTATACTACATGGAAGGAAGCACAAAACCAATCCTATATAATAAAAGGCTAATATGCAAATCAACCAAATGGCAGAATGACCAGTCCCTATGATGCACACTGACTACCAGGGCCCTGGTGGTCAGTGTGCTCCCACAGGAGGAGCGCCACTCAGCCAGAAGCTGGGCTTGTGGCTGGCGAGTGCAGCGACAGTGGTGGGAGCCTCTCCTGCCTCCACAGCATATATATACATTCCAGTATGAGTCACTTCACTAAATCAAGTTTTCAACTTATACCATGCATGGTTCTAAGTGTTAAGTATTAATTTGTTTAATCTTCACAGCAATCTTATGAAGTAGTTAAAGCCATAATTCTTTCTCTCTTCCTGTTAATCTTTTGAAAACTCACACAGTCATTCTTCTCAGCAGGAGGTTCAGTCTCTCCTTTGTGACTTCCTTGGTCTGGTTGTGCAATCATTGTGATCCACAGATAGGCCTAATGCAAGCCAACCTACTTTTTTTCTTTCTTTTTATTAGCTTTACTGGGGTGACATTGCTTAATAAGGTTATATAGGTTTTACATGGACATTTCTATTATATATGATCTGTATAATGCATTGTGTGCCCACTACCCCACGTCAAATTATCTTCTGTCACCATATATTTGGCCCTCTTTATCCTTTATTACACCACCACTCCACTTACTTCTGGTAATCACCATATTGTTGTCTGTGTCTATGAGTTTCAGTTTCATATTCCACATATGAGTGAAATCGTACAGTTCTTAGCTTTTTCTGACTGACTTATTTCGCTTACCTAGAATATTCTCAAGGTCCATTCATGTTGTCACAAATGGCAGGATTTCATCTTTTCTGATGCCTGAGTAGTATTCCATAGTATATATGTACCACATCTCTTCATTTAAACCTCTACAAAGGACACTGGTTGTTTCCATGTCTTGGCCACTGTGAATAGTGCTGCAATGAACATATATATATCTTTGTGAATAAATGTTTTAAATTTTTTTGGGTAGATATTCAGAAAAGGGATTGCTAGGTCCATCAACAAGAAAAACTGAAGAATCTGTTTAGTCCATTACTGCTACTGTTTTTCACATACATCGTTGTTGGGAATTGATTGCGTACAGTTTAACAGAGACTTTTCCATTACTGCTATGGATCTCAAGCTATACTGAATTTATGTTCATATTTACAGTAGTTTCCCTGTAAGCACAATGCAATGCCAAGAGTCCCTAGTCCTAAGAGGCCATAGCCTTGGTCACCCATGGTGTCAAGTCTGCCCTCCCACTCAGCACTATGTCCTTGGATTATATTTAGATCACTGAGTTACAGTTCCCTTTAGGAGTTATTAGTGACTTCTCCTCCCTGCAGCTTGGATCTTAGCCATGACAGTCCACTCCAGTGGGTTTCCCTAACTTTTGACCCCAAAGATTGGGTATTGAGGTCTCAGTCTCATTTTTTCAGAAGGTTCCTGGGCTCTACATGCAAACTGTTATTTTCTTCCCTATACTAGCATATCCAGTGGCATTGTGTAGGATTTACCTTTGTCAGGGTACAGAAGATTCTATTACACTTTTCTCCAAGTCTAATGGGTGAAGTAGGATCTTTATATAACCAGGAGGCTATACGTATTACTTCTATGAAAAAGAGATGATTTATTAAGTCCTTCTTGACCAAAAATGTCAAGAGTTAATTCTTGGCATTTATACACCACCAACTTTACATACATTCATTATAATTAATTAATTAATTAATTAATTAATATACTTATTTCAATGCCCTCCTAACAAATGGACCCAATTTTTATGCACTAGAATCACCCACTTAGGCCACGGTGAAGGATCAAAACTAGAACCACGTTTAATTGAGGAGAATACACAACTGCACAGTTTGGTCATACTGAGCCACCCCCTTGAATGACCAGGCTTTCTCTTTCCTCAGGCTTTTATGCATGCTGCCCAGTTTGTCTCAGACACTCTTCCTCTTTCTTCTTTTGGCCTGGTTTTATCCCATTCACTCAAAGATATCAGCAGGACATCACCTCCTTCCCCAGAGGTAGGGAATATAACTTTCTGCAGTTGGATCTCTATCGCCTTACATGTTACCTGACAAATGGTAGGTGCTACATAATAACGTTGAGTGAATTAATAATCTGCAAACTGGCAATCAGATTCCCCCAAGTGACCCCAATTGTGTCAACACTAAATTAAACTCTCTCATCTTCCTCAAAACTAGTTCTCCCTCTACATTTCCTAACCAAGAAGACATAGTATTTGCCTTGTTTCTCTGAACCAAAACCTTCTAATCATTTTTAGCATATGACTCCCCTTCATCTCTTATTCCAGTTACTTGAAAATTTTTGATTCTTCCTTTATAATGTCTTTTGGATTCTGTCTTACTCTATTCTAACTATGCCATTATGCCCTTATGAACTAATATATAAATTACTGCAATCATCTTTTAAATGGTCACCCAGGTTTCAGACTCCACCAATATTCCAAATGATTCTAAATATCACTGCTACACTCATTTTCCTAAAATACCACTTTCATTATGTCACTCATTTATCTACTAAATCAGGAGAAAATGCCCCTATCATTTTAAGGACCTTCATTATTATACCCACAGAAGTCTCCAAATTACTTTTCATCTACACCCTCAATCTAGTGAAAGAAATTTGCTCACTGTTCCAACACACAGAGCAACCAGTCTCACTTTTCCCCAATATTGTAATATGGGGTGACTTACTACATATTTACCCTATATTGTAACATGTGTAATGGTTACTCTATCTTGCAATATATATAGCATATGAGACATTATCCAAGGCTAAGCTAAAGTGTAGTGCCTCCATAAAAAAAATCTCTGGTTAAATCATTTGAATCTCTTGGTTATCTGAACACATCTACCAAAAGACTCATTTTCTACAGCAATTTTTCTTCATTTCATCATCGATTGTCCTTAATGCCTTTCTGATTACTACATGTGACCTAAGCATGGCTTCTTGATATATTCTATCTTGATATCACTAGCACGATATTGCACAGAGGTATTCCAAATAAAGTTGGAACTGTATTATTAATTCAGTAAATATTCATTAAGTAACTACTATATACCAAGCAGAAAATGAAACTTATGTTCTAATAGTGAATATTAAAAACACAAAAGAAAACAAATAAATAACATTTCAGGAAGTGGTAAGTATTAATAATTCACATTAAACTATACTGCCTTGCAAGTGAAATAGAAGCCTCTTGGACTTTCATGTTATACTTGACAATTATTACCTCCTCCTGCCCCCAAACCAGCCTCTACTTTCATTGCTTTTACGGCATGGATTTGTTTCTTATTTGTGCAAATAGACTTTGGTGAGAACTAATGTCTTCAAACCAGAAAGAGATATTATTTTTTAAGAAATAATTAAACATATGCTAAAAGTACATTTTTTTAAAAAACTCTGGCATGCTACTCTGCCAGAATAGAAATAGACTTTGGACCCAATTCAGTTTCTAGTAAATTAATGTCCAAAAGTACACAGGAGCAAATGTTCACGTTTGCAATCTCAGCAAAGAAGCCTGAGTGCATATGGACCCCAGAACTTCATCTTTCCCTCCCCTGCAGAAAGTTATCGCCTCCGTGGTCTCTATGTAAGGTCTACCGACCATGATCTCTATGATGCTTCCTGATCCATTCTTTCACATAATTCTGTGTACATGAACTAGGAGTTTACAGTTTTATTGTTTTTCCTAAAGGATATAATAACCCCTTTCTAGATACTGAAAGGGAGAAGTGATTTGCCTCCATAAAGAGCTGCTGTGTGATAGTCACTATTGACATTGGTCAGAAGGTTCATAGTGTGTGTGCATGTGTGTATATATTTGTATTTCACCACATCTTACTGGGTCATGACTATGTGCCAGGCATTGTGCTCAGCTCTGAGGATGGTGATATTAACTGTTAGGATTCCTGCTCCAGAGGAGATTGCAGTCTAGTGAGGATGACAAAATCCTCTAACGGTGTTGGCTAACATGTGCAGTCTTCGAGATAGTTTCACTTTCAAAGAATTTTAGAACTAAAGAAACCTCAGTACCATGGACTCCAACCCAAGTGAGAGAAAGGAGATCCCATGTCCAGTCTGTTCCTAAAGGACAGTAGGATCCTGGCTCTCCTGAGAACAGGAAGAGCTCCTGCTGCTCCTGCTTTCTCATTCAGCTATTTGCTAAATGGCCCATTGGTTTCCACAAGATCAGATGGTTTTCACAATCAACAAATTAATGTAAATGTATGAAACAAGCTTTAAAATGTATTAAAATAGTGACACAAATTATGTTTTGTTAGTATCTTTCAAAGTGTGATGATAAATATTGTTGTTTGATATGTAAGATGCATTACACTATCTGTTATTCCTGCCCAATTTCCTGACTTCTCCCACTGTTATGGGTTCCGCAACTTATTAAATTAACTTTGGGGTTTAGTTCACATTGAACCATCAACAAATTCTGTGACAGAGGGAAAGATATAGGAGTAGTTGTATATAAAACTATTGTTGGGTAAAACAAGTGGTTGGTTTTGGTCATAAAAAATACACACTCTTCTCGTGAAGTGTCTCATTCAAATATATATAATATCTACAGGTTTTGTTCTTTCATTATTAACCAAAATTATCCAAAATGTTGTTTGCATGTGAGTAACTCTGATATACGTGCATATGCATATTGTGTGTATTTTCAAGTCCAACTTTACAAGCTCAATAAGACTTTGTGTTATGTTTTATGAGAAAGCCAAGACTAAATTGGCCCATTTTTAATAAGATAACTACTGTAATACTGTACTCAATTTGTTAAAGTAGTTTTGCTAATGCTTCTTTTCAGAAAATGATGCTTCCTGATAACTTCTATGCTTAGCTTTTAATGGAAATTATTGGGGTGACATCAGTTAATAAAATTATATAGGTTTCAGATGTATAATTCCATAATACATCATCTGTATACTGTATTGTGTATTCACCACCCCAAGTCAATCCTCCTTCCATCACCATTTATGCTTACCTTTTAATGAAGAATCTTTTTACATGATTGTTTCAGATTTTAGCTGCTTAGCCTCTTATTTGCAACACTCTAAAAGAGCCACACAACAGAAAATGTGTGTGTAGTAGCAATCATATCAGAGAGGACAGAACAACATTGTAAAGCAAAAGAGAAATATCATTCATTAAGGAAATACTACATATTTTCTTAACTGATGGTAGAGATTTCCCAAAAAATGGCACTTTAAGAAAGAATTATATGTTCCAAAGGATGTTTTTAGAGCATAAACTAAAACAACAGAAACTAGTTTACTATTCCATTAATTCAAATCAAGCATCTTCTTGTAAAATATCCAGATAACTGGAGTAATTTAAAGGAACATTTTTTAATTACTTGCGAAATTGCCTCAATCTCCACCTCAATCTTCTATTCCACTCTGCAGATTAAATAGTCCTTAAAAAAAAATAGAACTCTTTCCTCCTATCACTCCTTTTGGGTCATTGTCAGTTCCCTGTGGAGTCGTAAGATTAAAGGTGTCTAGGATGTGCAAGGAGAGCCCAATATTAAATAAATCTGATTTCCAGATGACTTCCTGTTTTAATCAGGTAATTACCATATCAAACCTTCTTGTCTGTTTCCCCAAGCTATGAAAAAATGGGAGTCCTGAATAGTTTCCATGGTAACTCCTACATGTCTTTACATCTTTACATTTTTTCAATATAATGAAGTTTGCTTAAACACTATCAGCAAAAGTATTAGTAAAACATGTATTTTTACTGCTATCAATTTTAAGTTAAAATGCCTCCACTTATAAAATCCTTAAAACATGTGCTCCCAACATTTCCAATCTGTTCATTGGGACAGAGCAGCAGTCATTTCGAGGCCACAGGCACATCTGTAAGTATATAGGCCATATGATTATAAGTCTGTTCTTCAGAAAGTAATATTTGAAGAGTTACAAAAATCATAGTTTATCTGACCTGCATATAAAACCATTGAAGTATGCTACATTTATCATATTAAAAATGCATCATTAAAATTTAAAAGCAGGTGCAGTTGCTCAATAAGCTAATGGTATAGTCTGAAGACTCCAGTCAAGATTGTGTTGTTGAATTCCCAGTTGAATAAAGGAGAAGGGGGAGGGCGGATGCGAATGACCTTGTACCAAGGTGGCAGGGCCCTAAGATAGGAGCTGTAGGCTGTGGCTGAGCTCCACTCCGAGGATCTTTACTGCACTGCATTCTGACAGCTGAGAATGAAAGCGGCCTCTAAACAGATGAGCTTGAAATCGCTTTACCTCAGAGCCGAAACCTCTGTGTCTCTGCAAGCATGTGAATGTGAGCGCATCTTTGTATTTATAGGGTGAATTTATGAGCTATTTGCCGCGTTCACCAATCACTCGATGCTTGTCAGAGAACATGTTGTAGAAAATGGCATAAAGAAATTTAACGAGAAAAAAACTGGTGGAAAAAAATTTAACCTTCATAAGAGTCATGTCAGTCTATAAACTATTAAATGATCACCTTTATTACTGGTTGGTTTATTCATCACACATCATCTGAGAAGAGCTAGACAAGATTCCTGAAATCTATTAATTAGTTTCCTCTAGCAAATATTAACTCAGCAAAATTCTATTCTTTCATTAAATATGCTTAGAATTTAAAATTGAAATATCTAAATCTGTACATTTATTTCCTGATTAGATAAAACTAACTTGCAGAATCTTTTAAAATATATATATAATTTAATGGCAAACTTGTTTAATTGGTTTTTATAATTTTTAAATGAATTGTGCACACCTAAATTTATTATAGCTAGCATAACTACTCATTGGTAGCAAAACAACACAAAATAATAATAAATATAATTTTCACCTAAAATCTTTCACAGGGAGATGACCACAGAGTAGAAATTAAAAAGAGAGAGATAAAAGAAAAGCAATCAACAATTGCCTTTTCACTCCTTGGGACATTCTTTTCTAAGTGGTGGCTATGACATAAAATAGCTGGTAGATCTGCGTGGGGTCTTTTGGGGTGACACTTTCCTTAAGAGAGATTTTAAAGATTTTATGATGTAAGTCCAATTTGTGAACTACAGAGAAGTAGATCTACTTACACATTTTTGTATCAGGAGAATCCCTTTAGCTTTTGGTGACTATCTTCAATTATTGAAAACTAGAGGCCCGATGCACGAAATTCGTGCAAGAGTAGGCCTTCTTTCCCCAGGCTGCCAGCACCAGCTTCCCTCTGGCAGCTGGGACCTAGGATTCCCTTGCAGCCCCGGCTTCTTAGTCCAAAAGGTCATCTGGAAGGACGTCCAGTCTAATTAGCATATTATGCTTTTATGATTATAGATAAGATATCTGTTAAATTACTATGTTACCAAACTGTCAGAAATAGTATTTCTTACTTTTGGATAAATTAGTTTATATTTAGAATCCAGAACACTGGGATAGTATTGCAGGGGTGAAAGCCTTAAAAATCTAAAATTCTTAAACATTGTTTAAAGTAAGCTTTTTATTTTTCCAGGTGAACACTGTTTCCTTGGTCTATTGTTTTCGCTTTTAGTGGTTTAGGAACTGCTTCTCTTCCTTCTCATCTATGAGATTGTCTTGATCTCTTTACATTCCTCTTCAGGTTATTCTCTGTAAGTAATTATTCACTTACCTTTATAAGCTGATCAATAACCCACTGTGAGGTAATTTACAGGTCTTGTGAAATATCTATCTATGTGTAGACTTTAATGTAACAGATTTAAGAGATATGCAGCTTGAAAGATAATCTTCAGCAGATGCATTTTATATTAAATATTAGCAACACTTGCTGTCTAACACTGAACACTCCAACATCAACCATAACACCATTTTCACTTCCACCAACTTTGTATCTGTCTTTACGTGCATAGCAAAAAGCATGATATTCCCTCATTTGCACCCTCAAATAGCTGTATAGACTTCATGAAATATATACTAGTAGTTTTTTTAGAAAAGGCAAATGTATTATCAAATGTGAAAGTTAGAAAGTGATTGATTGTTTTTTCCATTGACATATATTTGTTGGTTGTTTACTTTGTTAGTAAGAATGAAGTTCTTAAAGACTCACCCTGGCCAGTATTACTTGGTAGTTAGAGTGTTGGCCTATGCACCAGAGGGTCATGGGTTCAAATCCTGGTCAAGGGCATGCACCTGGGTTGCAGGGTTGATTCTCACCCCTGTTTGGGGGGCATGCCAGAGGGGCAACTGATGATGTGTCTCACATTGATGTTTCTCTCTCTTTCTCTCTCTCGCCCACCTCCCTCCATTCCACTCACTCGGAAAATCAATGATAAAAATATCCTCACTCTGTGGTGAGGATTAAAAAAGGCAAATCAAAAAAATTAATAATAATTTATGACTACTAATCTTGCTCACTTAGGCAAATTATTTAACCAAAATAAGACAAGATTTTCACAAAAGGAAGATGGACTGAATGAACAAAACATGCATCCATTCATTTACTTTGTTTGCTAATTTGCTTAATAAACTCTTTTTTTTAAATTTATTGATTTCAGAGAGGAAGAGAGAGGGAGAGACAGATAGAAACATCAATGATGAGAGAGAATCATTGACTGGTTGCCTCCTGCACACCCCCTACTGGGGATTGAGCCCGCAACCTGGGCATGTGCTCTTGGCCAGAATTGAACCTGGGACCCTTTAGTCCACAGGCTGACGCTCTATCCACTGAGCCAAACCAGCTAGGGCTTATTCTGCATTTTCTTTGTGCCTGGGATTTTGTATAACAGCAAAAGAAACCATCAACAAAACAACAAGAAAGCCCACTGCATGGGAGAACATATTTGCCAATATTATCTACAATAAGGGTTTAATCTCCAAAATTTATAGGGAACTCATACAACTTAACAAAAAGAAGTTAAACAACCCAATCAAAAAATGGGCAATGGACTTAAATAGATACTTTTTGAAAGAAGACATAAAGAAGGCCAAGAGACATATGAAAACATGCTCAAAGTCACTAATCATCCGAGAGATGCAAATCAAAATGACAATGAGGTACCATCTCACACCTGTCAGAATGCCTATCATCAACAAATCAACAAATGACAAGTGCTGGCAAGGATGCAGAGCAAAAGGAACCCTCGTGCACTGCTGGTGGGAATGCAGACTGGTGCAGCCACTGTGGAGAACAATATGGAGTTTCCTCAAAAAAACTAAAAATGGAACTCCCATTTGACCCAGAGATTCCACTTCTAGGAATATATCCCAAGAAACTAGAAACACAATCAGAAAGGATATATGCACCCCTATGTTCATAGTAGCACAATTTACAATAGCTAAGATATGGAAACAGCCTAAGTGCCCATCAGCAGATGAGTGGATTAAAAAACCGTGGTACATCTACACAATGAAATACTACGCTGCTGTAAAAAGGAAGGAACTCCTACCATTTGCAACAGCGTGGATGGAGCTGGAGAGCATCATGTTAAATGAAATAAGCCAGTTGGAGAAAGATAAATAGCACATGATCTCACTCATTTGTGAAATATAATGAACTACATAAACTGATGAACAAAAACAGATCCAGAGACAGGGAAGCATCGATCAGACTGTCAAACCTCAGAGGGAAGGTGGGGAGGGTGGGGATAAGGGGGAGAGATCAACCAAAGGACTTGTATGCATGCATATAAGCAGAACCAATGGACACAGACACCAGGGGGGTGAGGGCATTAGCAGGGGTGTGGGAGGTAAAGGGGGGATAAAAACACATATGTAATACCTTAATCAGTAAAGAAAAAAAAATTTTTAAAAAGCTGTGCTACATTTGCACAATGGAATACTAAGCAGCTGTAAAAAAGAATGATCTCTTATCCTTTGAGACAGTATGGATGGACCTGGAGACTATTAAGCTAAGTGAAAAAATTCAATCAGAAAAAGATAAATATCACATGATCTCACTTATTTCTGGAATCTAATGAACAAAATGAATTGACTCACAAAATAAGACCCAAGGCATGAAACAGACTGACATATCTCGGGGGATGGTGGGGGGAAGGGGAGAGAGGAGAAGAGATAAACCAAAGAACTTACATACTTTCTAGAGGCCCAGTACATGAAATTCATGCATGGGGAGGGGGATCCCTCAGCCTGGCCTGCACCCTCTCTAATCCAAGACCCCTAGGGGGATGTCTGACTGCCAGAATTGGGCCTAAACCAGCAGTTGGACATCCCTCTCACAATCTGGCACCGCTGGCTCCTAACCACTCACCTACCTGCCTGCATGATCTCCCCTAACCACTCTGCCTGCCAGCCTGGTGCCCCTAACTGCTTCTGCCGTGGCCCCTGCCACCATGGCTTTGTCCAGAAGGACATCTGGAAGGATGTCTGGAAGATGTCCAGTGTAATTAGCATATTACCCTTTTATTAGTATAGATATGCTTATATGCATAGTCCATGGACACAGACAATAGGGTGGTGAAGGCCTGGGGGCAAGGGATAGGGGCCGGGATGAGGGAGGTAAAGGGGATGAAATACTATAATACTGTCAACAATAAAAATATACATTTAAAATAAAACACACACACACACACACACAATAGATTAAGGATGTGAAGTTTGCTTAGAAGCACATAGTCATAACTACTATCCAGGTATCAGAGATTTCTGTCCCAAGTAATAATGACTTGAAATCCTAGAGATGACTAGAAAGTATTCAAAGAGGGAGTGAAAGATTTCCAGGAGGAAGCATCTGGGAAGATATAGAGATTAGAGAGATCATGAGAAACTAAAAGGAGTTAAATTTAAAGGAACATCAGGGACCCATAATAAGTGAGCACATTTTTGAGCAATTAATGTGTTACAGGCACTTCTGATTTTTCCCACTTAATTTTTGAAACAATGTCATGAGGGATATGACTGCTCTCTGCATTTTGCGGTGGAGGAAACTGAAGAACATAGAGGTTGAATCACACCTGTGGTAAGACTCCTGGAAAATACATGATTGATTTTGAATGTCAGAAAGATTCTTTAACAGCAAAAAAGGGAGTGGATCAGAGGAATGTAAGACTGAATGTTGGGAGACAAATTAAGAAATAATTGCATTAGAGCAGACAATATTTGATGAGGACTTAAACTAAAGCCATGGGGCTAATGTAATGCAGAGAAGAAAACAGATGTGGGAGATATCTCAAAAATAGAACCATAGGATACAGTCATGGAGGAAGAACAAGATGTGGAAAATTAGGAATCTGGGGAAAGCCTGCGTCTCCGGCTTGGTTAACTGAGAACAAAGCACTATCATTAACCAATCTTATATAATAAAAGAGTAATATGCAAATTGACTGTCACTCCAACACACAAGATGGCCATCCCCATGTGACCAAAGATGGCCGCTCCCATGTGGACACAAGATGGCCAGTAGGGGAGGGCAGTTGTGGGTGATCAGGTCAGCAAGGGAGGGCAGTTGTGGGTGATATGGCCAGCAGGGAAGGGCAGTTGGGAGGAATGAGGTCTGCAAGGGAGGGCAGTTGGGGGCAATCAGGCCTGCAGGAGAAGGCAGTTAGGAGTGACCGGGCCTGCAGAGGAGGGAAGTTGGAGGCGACTGGGCCTGCAGGGAAGGGCAGTTGGTAGGGACCAGGCCTGCAAGGGAGGGCAATTGGGGGCAATCAGGCCTGCAGGAGAAGGCAGTTAGGAGTGACCGGGCCTGCAGGGGAGGACAGTTGGGGGCAACCAGGCTGGCAAGGGAGGGCAGTTGGGGGCAACCAGGCCAGCAAGGGAGGGCAATTGGGGGCTATCGGGCTAGCAGGGGAGCAGTTAGGAGTTGATCAGGCTGGCAGGGAAGTGGTTAGGGGGTGATCAGGCTGGCAGGCAGAAGCAGTTAGGCACAATTAGGCAGGCAAGTAGGTGAGTGGTTGGGAACCAGTAGTCCTGGATTGTGAGAGGGATGTCTGACTGCCCATTTAGGCCCGATCCCACTGGGTTAGGGTTAGGGTTAGGGATTGGGCCTAAACGGGCAATCGGACATCCCTCAAGGGGTCCCAGATTGGAGTGGGTACAGGCTGGGCTGAAGGAAACACACCACCACCACCCCCCACGCCCATGCACGAATTTCATGCACCAGGCCTCTAGTACTTAAAAAGGATCAAGTTTATAAGAAAAGATAATAAGGCCCCTTTAGAATATGACAAGGGGCACTTAAGGGACATGAAGTTTGAAATGTCCAGGAAAGCTAGCCTGGAGCTGCAGATGAGGGAGTTATGGGCAGAAGTAAGGCTCTTTTTTTGATGAGAGGAGATGAAATCTTTGAAGAGAGTGTATCACATCGCAAGTCAAGAAAATCAAATATAGAAGCCTGGAGAACATCAGCATTGAAGGGGTAGACAAGCAAATCAGAAAAATGACAAAAGAGACAGGAGGAGAGGCAGGAGAAATTATTCTAATTGATGCTAAGCAAGAGCAAAATTTCAAATTAAAATGTAAAGATATCATCAAATATCATAGATGGGCTCCAAAAAGAGTCTTTCAGGTTTGGGGATTTCAAAGTCATTGATAAACTTTTGTGTCCCATACAAGGCCAGATTCCTCCATGTAGGGGAACATCCCTGCTCTTTATCTGTAAAAACAACTTCCAAAGTCTTGGGCAAGTTGTGGGAGTGGGGGAATTCCTGGATCTGGTTCTACACCTCCCAGTAGCAGGAGACACCTGGGCTGAAGGAAATTTATGAAGACATAAGTAGAGTATGATCAAGGCAAGGTAGTGAAGGGGGAGATGGCAATGAGCATTGCAGCTGCTAATGATATTCAACTGAAGATAAATGATTAACCTGCAAAGATTCTAGACCGTACAGGACTGTGCAAACTCAGATTAAAGTGCAAAGCAGATTTGGGGAAAATGAGTCCAGAGACACTGGTCCTCAGCTGGAAGCTGCCTCCTCAGTTCTTCATGATCTCCTTAATTCATAACCCTGCAAAATGCCCAATGTTAGAAGAGTCACCCTCATTCAAAGGTGAATGACCACTATAAAAGAATCAGCAAAAATTATGCAAAAATAATTTATGTAAAATAAAAAAGGAACTTTTATTACAAATAAAAGTCACTGGGAGATTATGTACCAGCCAATAAAATAAGCCAGGGAACAAATGGATATTTGAAACAATATTTCATGATTTCAACAATTAAATAGGCAATGAAGGGTAATGGTTTAACACATGGACTTTCTTCCAGACTGTGAGGGTTCAACCCTAGTTTTGCAGTTTTTTGGTTGGGTGAGCTGGCAGATTGCTTATAATCTCTGTTTCAACTTCTTTGTCAAAACGAAGAAGAGAATAGTACTACCTACCTCATAGGTTCTTGAAAAGAAGGAAATGATTTAATAGAAATGAAGAGCATGGTGCAGTGCTTGATAAATACTACTTACAATGTAAATGTGAGCACTTACAACCCAGCTGGTGTGACTCAGTCAATTGACTCCTCCCAAGAACCAATAGGTCACTGGTTCAATTCCCAGTCAGGGCACATGCCCAGGTTATGGGCTCAGTCCCCAGTGGGGAGCATGCAGTTCTCCATCATCTATGTTTCTATCTCTCCCTCTCCCTTCCTCTCTCTCTAAAATCAGTTTTAAAATATATAAAAAAGTAAATAAATAAATAAATGTGAGCACTTGTTTTTATCTACTTTGAAATAAAGCCCCAAATAAAAACATTTTAAAAATTGCATAACAACAGAGAGGGTTTGAAAGTGATGCAACAGAATTTATGGGAAAAAGTAGTAAAAACTAAAAAACCAAACAAACCAAAAAGCAAATAAATCATTAAATAAATTATAAGCTAGCATGGCAAATACATAAATATTGGAAATAGGTATGTGCATTGGGACATTAGAAATTATTTTAAAATATCAGTTGTTTAGAATTTGTTCAATGTAAAATGTATTTAAGGGTTTTATTTCATATTCTGTTTATAGGGCTAGAGAAAAATTATATGCTTCAGATCTTTTTACATCCCTTCAAAGCATCAGTTTAAGTGCACAATCTGAGGCTCTTCTTTTCTCTGTTAATAAGCTCTTTTTCTGAACCTCCATCAGTAAAATGAAGGAAGAGGAGAGCCAAGTCACAATCAATCAGTGAAGGCACTAAATCATCATATTTTTAGGTCAAAGCTTTCTCTTTTCCATCAATGGCAGCTTATTAATATATTTAATTTTAACTTTACCTTTTCAATAGAGATTTAAGAAATAAATGGAATAAAGAGCTCTCATCTTAGACCTAAAAGGCATTCTTAAAAGCTAAAGAAAGCACCTTCTGGAGAAACATGATTCTCTTGAATGAAATTTATTTATTATTTTTAAAACATCTCACAATTTAATGTCATGTATTTTATTGATATCTTATTTTGAAAGAATTATCTGTTAATTTGTAAAGTGGGGTAATAAAAATTTTTAATTGTTATTTTTGTCTAGTCTTTATCTCATTTTTATATCTATCTTACCTTCACGTGCATATTTTAATTCGTAGAACATTGTTTTATTTGTACTTTTCTATGATATTATATAGTTAGTGTTAGAAACATACATGAATTTTAAAAGACTGTTAAGTTAGTTTTAAATTTGTATAAAAAATGTGATGCTCTAGCTATTAAGCAATCTTACCTGAAATGTGCATAATGGAAAACCATATAAAACAAAAATATCTAAATTTTGAAAACAGATAATTATTATTTTCCAACAATGTGACATACTCTGCTTCTCAATGTATATATGCTTGAAATTAAAAAGAAAAACTGAGAGGTTGACATGATTTTTGTCAAAAATATCTTTGAAAAACTTTGGGTATGTTTTTCTAGCACCCACAAGAAAATTGACTTATTTTCTATAAATCATACTAAGAACCACATAAATTAAGTTAAACATGTTACCTGATTTTCAATGTAATTTTTAAAAGGATGCAAGACACAATCAAACTCTTCAACATCATGTGAATTGATAAACAGCATTGAGTGTAAATACTCTTTGTAGGTTAGTTGGGTTGCAGGTAAAGAAAAGTTGTATATTTAAGCAGGGTCAATCATCAGTGAAGACTTTCTGAACAAGCTGAGTTTGTTGGAGCTCTGTGAACAAAAGACAGGAAAGAAATTCCTGGCTTCCTTCGAGCTGGTATTTGGATCAATGTAAGCAGGTGAGATCACCCAGCTAGAGTGTAAATTGAGGTCAAAGTGAGAAGTGTGAATTGGGAAGCAAAGGGGTCCATGAAACTTCCTAGGGGAGAGACATTTTTAAACATCAATGACAGAGATGCTACAGAAACTAAAGAGGAGTAACTAGAGAAATGGCAAAAATGGGAGAAAGAAGTACCTTGGAGGAAAAAGAGTGGAGCAAAGAAGCATCCGGAGCAAAGGGAAAACAGATACTTGAAAATGAGCAAGTGTTCAGCCTATGCTGCCTTCAAGGTCAGAAATGTGCTTGCTGTGGAATAACTTGGAGCACGCAGGTCATCTTTAGAGGGGAAAGCAGTTTGTGATATTAGAAACCCTATTCCAAAGTGATTGGCACTAGTAATTTTTGCTGAGCAAAGTGGGAAATAGATAAAACTATTATAGAATAGTCTCTCTTGGCTGTGAATGGAAGGGGCTTACCATGAATGGAAATAGGTCCCATAATCTTGAGGTAAACATAGGGTCACAGTGATGGTGATAAAATATTATTTTTTATAATCCTCAAAGTCTTTTCAGCATTTTAGGGAGTCCCTGAAAATGTATCATTTGCCATCGAAACCGTAGTCCTTGAGCTCCATGAAGCGCACTCTTGCCTCCATCACTGGTTAGCACAGCGCTCTCAGCTCTGACAGCCCCTGTGTTCTCTCCTACTGTGGCTGCTTTTTTTTTTTTTTTGATATTGCTGCTGTGTTACACCACCAATTTATTTATTTTTAATGTATAACACCACTTAGGTCACTGACTCCTCTCATCCTCCCTTCTGATGTGTGCTATCTTCTTCCACATCTTTCACTTCTGCTTTAACAGCATCTCTCTCAACTGGGGAAAACACTTTTTCCCCTAGTTTGTTCTGTCTCTATTGCATGGACAAAGTAGCTGGGAATTTTTTCTGAAACTCGTGTTATATTATTTTGAACATCCTATTGTCTCAGGCCTTGAGCAGATGTTAGAGCTAATAATGGAACCACATAATAATCTGAGCAGCACGCATAGAATCAGTATGGATGGAGCAGAGAAATTTAGATAAGCAAATTAGAAGTAATCTCATGGCCTTTGGAGCACAGAATGAGAAGCAGTTTGGAAATGTATGGGGATAGATGGATTGAGAACATTTATGCATTTCTTAGATTCTGTTTTTGGCTTTTTTGGGGGGGTATTTTTTTGAGTGTCTATTGCTTTGGAAGAATTAGGAAAAATAGATTTTTCTTAGTAAACCCCTGCATCACCTAACACATTGCAGTGGATAGGCACTCAATGCATGTTTGGAGACTAATTTACCCTAAAAGACCCAAATATTCTATTGACTGAATGAGCAAATTAAAGTGCAATAATTAAATATCCAGTCAATAAAGTTATTCCAAGTAAACCAAAGCTTAGAAGTCTCAACATTTCAGAAGGCTAAGACAATATTAGTTCATTCTCATTAAAATACTGAAATCAAATCTTGTTAGTTTTTTAATCAACATGAAATTAAATGCTTACTTTTCAAAATTTGTTGTAATTATTTACTAAAGAAAATTAACAGTTTCATTATTTATCATTAGTGGCCTATTTATATAATGTGACTGGTTGACATGTTGTGTTTTCATCTTTGAAAAATTAACAATGAATTAGATTTATTTCAAGCACCAGGCCCTTATATTTATATGTGAAATAGTCCATAGAATCTATTTCATGTTATTCTTTCTGAATACAATCTTAAATGAACATTACTTAGCACTTTCTTCCTAAAACCTTTTTATGTTCTTTGAAAATTTGTATCCAGATGATTTATTATTTGCTGATTAAAAATGAAGAAGTCCATAAGTTTATTAATTGTTAGATTTATATCTGTGCCCTGAAAGTGAGTGAATCTAATGTAAATTCTTTGTCATATGCAAATGTAAAGTAGATTTATATAATCTAACACATTTACCAAGGAAATTTAATGGTGTGCACTAAAAATTATTTTGCAGTACACATAACATAAAATTTGCATTGTAAACCAAGGACTATCTGTAACTCACATATACACTAGATCATGGCTGTAGCATGCAAGCCACTTTAATCCTACAAGTACACATAAAGAACTTTAGAATACGGAGAAGCCATGTGGTTTGCTTGAATGAAAAGTATTAACTTTAAACCACAAAACCAAATCAAATTCAATCACACACAAACCTAAAAATCTAGAATCCCTAATAGTCACCAAAGATGTACCAAATTCAAATACTACATGACTGCACAGATACTCTGGATAATAGAATATGGTTGTCATTCTCGTATTATATCACATGAAGTTCAATGTTGTCAAAAATTTACTTGTAATGTTCACACTTTCTCTTGCTTTGCTTTAATTTTGGTCATATCTACTTTAGAAGAAGACAGAGGTGATCATTCACTTATTTAATATGATACTTATCTTATTTAGAGCAAGTAATTTCATACTTTGTGAAAATTAAAATGTGGTAAGAGACTTTTAGTCAAAATCAAGATCTATTGTTAGGAGACACTGAAATAATGTTCTATATCTTTATGGTCTTCCAGCCAAAGGGTAGGTTTCATAGATAACTATGTTAATGATTATTTTTAATTTTCCTATTATTAGTGTAGCTTTATATTTAGAAGAGTTAGTGAATAAAATAATTACCCATCTCGAGTAAAGAGCTTGTCTTTCTAACGGTCCTACATAAAATCTTTAGACAGAAAAAAAAATCAGTCTTGTATAACATATGAATTAATTGTAAAATTAATTTGGCCATGTTTCTACTTTTCAAAATCAAGTTACATTTCAGTGAGTCTGTGAAAACTTTTACCAAAAAAGAAATCCATAACTAGCCTGAGTATACTAATAAAATTGGTTCCCTGCAATTTTTAGATATATTTTCTGCATCTTATCTAGGATGTTTAACATATATGATAAAGCAAAATCAAGAAGAGTTATAAAAAATTATGGTGAGCTATTTTATGATCTCCTATAGATATGAAATATCACTGATTTGCTTTTAGTATTAGTGCTTTTTTCTTTAGCTTTTACATTAGAAGGCTCAATTTCCAGAAATTTCACATTAAGAAATATTTTAGTTACTATTAATACTAAATCCATAACAAAAGCGCAAGAAAATATACTTTGTATCCAAATTGGATGACATTTTACTCATTATTTTTTCACTTATTTTTAAATCTTGCTTTAATATTTGCTTCACAGCACTAGAGGCATTAACTGGGGCAATGTAGAAGAATTTGGCAGTGCCATGAAATACTTCTACAAGGTGTGTGTGTGTGTGTTTTCTAAAGAATGGAATCAGAATGCCATTCTTGTGCCCTTTAATGAAGTAAATATACATCATAGTTGTTTTTATAGTGAGCTTCATGGTGCTGAGAATTAGAATGCTGACTTTAGATATAAAGATCAAGGTTATGGTACAGAGTCAGAACTGTAATAAAAGAAGGATAAAGAAAGGGGAAAAGGGAGGGAGGGAAGAACAATTTATTTCTTGCCAAAATATCTGTATTTTTCTTACATGACTACATGTGATGTTTTAATTTTCCTCTCTCAAATTTATTCTTCTGTGTGGTTTCTATGAGATGTCCTCAAAAGCAGCACTTTCCTAACAATTTCCTCCACCAGCACATGCCCTGAAAATGTGATGTCTGGAATACTTTAACACTCCCACATACACAAATGTAGAAAATAAATAAATCAATATTTCACACAGAGTACAACAAATCATAAATATTTACTGGGAGTGAACAGAGCTTTGAAATGAAAGTGTGGCTGTGAAATTGAAGTCTAGCTGAGCTGTATTCTAGGTTTAGTACTTAATTGCTGAAAGACTGTGACCAAGTTTATCATTCCCACCACTGCTGTTTGGCACGATCTCTGTCTTCTTGATTTAATTCTTGTTTTAACTAAGGTATAAAGCCTGGCTCCAAGTAACTATTTGTTAAATGTATTAATGTATAATCATACCCCAAAGTTATAATCCAAGTAAGAAAATAGGTGCTGTGACAGATACAATTAAAATTATGCTTAATGTCTTTTAAATGAAAGAATCAGATATTTCTGAGGCAAAATGGCA
The DNA here is from genome assembly GCA_026230045.1 of Corynorhinus townsendii. Classification (NCBI taxonomy): domain Eukaryota; kingdom Metazoa; phylum Chordata; class Mammalia; order Chiroptera; family Vespertilionidae; genus Corynorhinus; species Corynorhinus townsendii. The sequence continues at coordinate 65,353,299 of JAPDVU010000003.1, read as the reverse complement.
TTGCACAGTTGATAAAACTGAATCATGAAGGACCCTGAATCACAGGTAAGAAGTTTGACTACCTTCTTAGGCAATTGAGTGTACTTATTAGATGCTGTCTTTACTTCATCTTTATCTGTTACTTTATCAGGAGTACAAGACAAGGGCAGTGAATCAGGAGAGGAGAAAGGTCCAAAAGAAAATGCATTTTTGGTTAGCTTAAACAGGAATTGCTCACAGTGCAAGAACTTTCTCCAAGAAGTAAATAGACTACAATTCAGGCTAGTTGCATCTAAAGGAAGAAATGAGGAAAAATTAATCCACTTGCTCTGATGAGTCAAAAGTGTGTCCAAGGTCCATGAATTCTCTTAAACTTCTAAATTTGGCTTGCAACCCTGAGCAGGACAACATCCTTCCAGCCCTTGTTAATAGGGAAGCCCCAGAATAGCCTGCAAGGGGTGTGCATCACTGGTTTGGAAGTTGTGCAGGAGGTGTTGCATTGAGATTGCATAACCATGAGGTTGTTAGAGTCAGAATTACTGTGTGGAGTGACCAGACAGTTGTTCTGGTGCTCATCTGAATTTTTATGACACCGAAATCAAACCTGGGGGATTATACCGCTGAGATTAATTTAGGACTTGTTTGTTATTGCAGCATGATCTAGCTTATCCAGACTAACACAGAAACTGCATGGGAAGCAGAATGTTCCAATAACAAAAAATTAAATATGTGGTTTTGGCTTAGCAATTGGGCCAGCACAGCAAAAGAACAGTAATTGGGATTTGGAAAAATGGCAATTCATATTTTGCATAAACAAAATATTTGGTAAAACTGTTGTTTACTATGATTTATAAAGTAGCATGTGTGTTGATGAATTTGTAGCATCAGGAAAAGAGTTGGAGAATACACAGAGAGTGTGCTTTTTGTGCAAATGGCTGCTTTTGACGTGGCATTAGAAAAAAGAGTTGCTTTCAGGAAATAACTATCTAGAATTAAGCAGGGATGAAAGTGATCGAGAGATTCCGAAAAATGAGAGACTTATAATTTTAAAATTGATGACTTATTTGAGAATAAAAATAGTAGATTTCAGAAATCAGGTTTTGTGACAAATGTCAAAGATCAGACTGAGGAAATGACCTTCACTCTTACTGCTTAAACTGACGCAGGGAAAAGATCTGATTAGGGTGCTAGTTTACTCTGCAACCTGGCTAACCTCAGAGGAATCTCCTTCCAATTGAGAGACAAGAAAGGGGGCGAGAAAGCAGAGAAATGAAACAGATCTATGAACTACTTAAAGAATATATCTGTGGTTACTGGCATGTGGAACTAAATGGAATCAATTTTTGAAAGAGTAATACTGCCAAAGAAACTGTGAGCCTGAACTAAAATATCCTGTGATTGAGAGATTTAGGTGATTCTTGAGCCCTCAAGTTCTTGAGCCAGAAGTTGCCTGATAAATCTGTTAAGATATCAGGTAGAGCACATCACCAGTACCATTTCTGATGTTCAAGAGGATAATAAAGTAGGGAAAACCTCTATCCAGGTGAAGCCAGGAGCCAGGGAGATAAATGGTCAAAGCAGGTCAACCCAAGAGAGGAGAATTGTGTCTTGATCTGCCCTTAAGACCTTTAATCAGAAGACCTTCAAAGTTGCTGTAGACAAGAGACTGCTCTCCCATTCTATCTTTTATAAGCAGAAGTGTTTATCACTGTTTTTCTGCCTTGTTTCATCATTGTCTAGTGTGTAAACATTGGGAGAAGGCAGACAACTTATTGTATAGGACCTAGCAAAACTATGTCACCCATAGTCTGAGATCTCAGACTTCAGTCTCCCCAATGTGACCTTATGGAGTTTAGAGATGGAATGTTAGGTGAGAGTTTCACTGCTATAGATCAGCTCAATGTCAACTAAAGTCCCTTGGCTACTCCACCGCTGAAACTTTCTAAGGTCACCAATACCCTTCTGGTTCCCAAGTCCAGTAAACTAACTGTATGTCATCATTCAAAAAAAATGCCTTGACTTTCTCTCATGTGCTAAGTATTCTTTTAAACAGTGTATGTGGCAAAAATAAAATAAAAAGAGCCGAAGTCCCTGGTCTCCTGGAACCAAAATGCTTATGGAAAAGACCATAAATAGTTTTTAATATTTGCATCATCCTATATATTAAAGAGGTAATATGCAAATTGACCCTCACACAATATGGCCACACCCATGTGGTCAAAGATGGCCACCACAAGATGGCCAGCAGGGGAGGGTAGTTGTGGGCAACCAGGCCAGCATGGGAGGGCAGTTAGGGGTGACTGGGCAGGCAGGGGAGGGCAGTTAGAGTTGACTGGGCCAACAGGGAAGGGCAGCTGGGGAGACCAGACCTGCAGGGGAGGGCAGTTGGAGGCAACTAGGCCTGCAGCGGAGGCCAGTTGGGGGCAACCAGGTCGGTAGGGGAGGGCAGTTAGGGGCAACTAGGTCTGCAGGGGAGGTCAGATGGGGGCAACTAGACCTGCAGGGTAGGGCAGTTGGGGATGACTAGGCCGGTAGGGGAGGACAATTAGGGGTGAACAGGCTGGCAGGGGAGGGCAGTTGGGGGCGACCTGGCCAGCAGGTGAGAGCAGTTAGGGGTTAACAGGCCAGCAGGGAAGTTCAGTTGGGGGCCATTGGGCCAGCAGGGAAGGGCAGTTGGGGGCAATTGGGCTAGCAGAGGAGCAGTTAAGCATCAATCAGGCTGGCAGGGAAGTAGTTACACGGTGATCAGACTGGCAGGCATGCAAGCATTTGGGAGCCAGCAGTCCCAGATTGGAGAGAGTGAAGGCTGGGCTGAGGGAGCCCGCCACCCCCATTGCACGATTTCATGCACCAGACTTCTAATAGAAACAATAAAATTTCTGAAAATAATATACCCAAATGTACACATATAAGGATGGATGGATGGATGCAAGTATATAAAAGAATCATTATGTATTGTGAAGATAAGTAGGATGAGAGGATAGAAGTAACAAGGGGGTCATGGAAGGTCTCTATGAGGGGATGATTTATCCTGTTTTGATACATCATTGACATTTTAACTCTAAATTTGAAGTTTGTGACATTGCACTTTTTTTTTTTTTACTTTTTTAATGGAGATTTTCCTCAGGTATCTCCACCTCTTCTTTTTTTTTTTTTTTCTTTGCATTGTCTGCCTCTGAAATATTTGTGAGCCTTGATGTTCTGTTCTTGGCTTGCTTACCTTTCTCCAACTACCTACTCTCTCTCCCTAGACAATTGTATTATTCACTCATTCATTCATTCATTCCAGATATACTTTTGAACTATTCTCATATGCCAGGCACTGTGCCAGGCTCTGGGAAAACAATATTTGTTCTCATTGTATTTACAACAGTAAAAGATAAAGCTGTTAAAAAATGATTGCATAAATCATTATTTGATTACAATTGTGATAAATGCAGAAAAGGGAAAGTGCAGGATGTTCTGAGAGTATGTTAAAGACATCTAGAGAGGATGAGTAGAGAACAGTCTGTGCAAAGACCCTGTGGAAGAGAGGAGCCACTTCTGGATCAATAACCCATTAAAGGTAAGAATAGAGAATGCCTCTAATTCTTGTTTGTATCTCCAGCACTTGCACAACATTTTTTAAGCAGAGTAAACACTCAAGAAATCTTTCTTAAACAAATATCTTAAATAATTAGTGGTGAGAAAAATTAAAGTCAGAATAAAGGCAATTGGAATAACTGAGAAAATAGTAAGGATTACATATAGCAAAATTTACGTAACATAAGTTACTAATGAGATTCTGTTAATTCCTTTGTTAGGGGCAAAATATAATTTAAAAACAAGTCTTAACTTTACAAGGAACCCATTATAGAACTAAACTAATTCTCAAATTCAAATTCAATTCTCATGGCTTATAAAAGAAATTATTTTTTCTTGCTATCTGAAATGAATGTATGTTAAAAAGAAATATGAGCTGGGTATACCTATGTAGTACTTCTAATATAAAGTTGGGATTTATAACCTACATTAATTATATAAGCTATAAAACAATAGTTCTGTGCTTTCCTTTTAAAATTCACTTCTACTCCATAGCAGCATAGTGAGTTTTTTTGTTTGTTTGTTTGTTCTTATATTTTGTGAAGGTTATAGGGAAAAATAAAGAATTTGAGAGTCCTTCATTTTCCCAATCTAAGATCTGCTTATTTTACATTGTGCAGTAAAATTTAATTTCAAAATTCTTCTCCATATATTACCTCAGTTAATCCTATCCTTGGAGAAGAATAGTATATTTGTATCTGTTCTATAGCTGAACGCTTTGTAGATTCAGATTGGATTATATGTGGTTGCCAAGGTAAATCAATATTGTAACTCTTCTAAATATCTCTGAATTCTCAACACTGCCCAGAACTTACTGATATTCCTCTTCCAGCCCCTAAACATTTACAAAAGTGTCCTAACTCCTGTTCTTGCAAGTAGTTTTGTTACCTCAGTAACTAGAATAATTATTTCTTGACATATCCCTAAGAATGTTATTTCTTCTTTTAAAAATATTCAATGGAGCTGAGAACAACTCAATCGGTATTGTAAAGACATATGAAGAGGAGTCTGATTACAGTAAGTTAGGAGTAAATATAAAGGAAATAGAGGCAATGAGATTACATTTTTTTTGTAGGTTTGACCAGAAAGAAAATGAGAAGTTGAAAGAACAAAGTAACCAAGAGAAAAATGTGCTAATTATTAGAAGAGGGTCTTAGTGGGTTTAAAGTAATGGGAAAAAAGGCATAGGTGAAGGTTTTAGTCTCAGAGAAGAATGAATGAATAGAGTGAATATCTTGCTTATAGAGGAAAGAAGAGATGATGCAGTGATATTAGAAAGTTGAAAAAAGACAAAAAAGGAAAAATATATTGGATGACCTTCATCTTCCCACTTAAGAGGCAATATTATACACAGGAAAAAATTATAAAAATTATAATGTCCCTAATATTAAATACTATATGACCCCCTAATATTAAGCAATAGTTAAAACGTCACTACCTTTATGTAAACTGAACAAAATGCCTTGTTATTTTACTGTGAGACCAATACCAAACAACTTTTTCAGATGCCTTTCTCAGTAAACCTAAGTGATAATGAGCACAAACTATGAATAGAATACAATTAGAGATGAATTACATACTTATGCCATTACCATAGGGAAAAAAATCATTACAGAAGCCAAGGTTGTGATCAAAGACTCGAGTCTAAATTGAAACTATGCCCAGATCAAATGTGGGACATTCGTAAGGTCATTTTAATGATTATACTAATAGTTAATGTGTTTTTAAATATTACATTTAGGGTAACTTACTTCCTTTAAAATGGTAAAATTATTAACATTTATGTGGTGCAAAAAAAAATGGACAACAAAGTCTGAACAGTGATGATTACAGGCAGTAATAATATCATTTAAATTAGCATAAATCATTGATTTTAAACCTGATTATAAAACATAAAACCTGATTATAAAAAGGCAAAGCAGTTTAGCCTATGGTCTTATTTCACATCATAAATGTGAAAAATTATAATTCTATTGTCTATTCTTTCTATGAAAAGTTAGCTTCTTCAGAAATGTCTTAATGAATAATAAAACTGACTTGATTTTTCCCACTGCAGTCAACTTTTCTGTCATGCTATTAATGATTAATAATGACTGTATGCTCAATAGTTTTTTCTTCCTCAGATAAAAGTAGCATTCTAACATAAGACTTTTTTTTTAGTTGTGCAGGGGGTAAAAAGATACTGTGAACATACAGAAGAGCTGAAATAGAAAGAAAAAAATGTCAATCAATATCTCTATTCTACTCAAAATAGTTAACTTATAATACCTAGGTTTCAGTACATTACTTTATCATGTTCTAGAAAAGATGGCATATTTTTGCATGTATTACATTATCTTTATTGGTATTTTTATATTATAATACAATGGATTTGAACTTAGAGCTAGACATTTTTAATAAGAAAGTACAGTGGCATTCAAGAATCTTTTAGCTGAATAAAAAGTGACAATCCATATACTTTAAACTGTAGGAGTTCATGCTTGTATAAACGCTTCTCTACACATTTACAAGAACAGCAACCTTTGACAAAGGTCTAAAAATATCTGTGAAATCCAAACATAATAACATTGTTATTCTGCTATTTATTAACAGGACAGTGCATCCTATAACAATTAGATGTGAATATTGCAAACTGAATTTAATATTAAGCTATCTTTGAAATGCCACTTTGCAGCAGGTTTACAAATGTTTAAAGCACAGCAGGAGATTAACTCCATCTTCAAATATTAAAGCAAAACCTTTCTTTAACCTGATAAATCTTACTGAAAGCAGGGCTCCTTCTCAAGAGAGAATTATTCAACTATCAGAAGAGAAAATGAAACCTCCCAATTATTGTTATCACATGGTCTGTTCCCAGGATGAAATACAAAGATAGAATGAATAGATAGATAGATTAGATAGATAGATAGATAGATAGATAGATAGATAGATAGATAGATAGATAGATGATAGATAGGCACATGCAACAATGATTAGACTTCTCAATTGGTTTCAATGAATATGTGTTTGCATGCATGTTTTTATGACTGCAGCCCATTTTTGTCTAAAAATGGTATTTTATCATTTAATTTTTGCAATGTTTGCATGTTACCACCCATCTACATAAGCTTGATGAAGGTCTTATATTTATTTTCATTCTTCAAGGATGCCCAACTTTTACTGATCTGATTGTTCTGCATAAGCTGTTACATATATCTATACTCAATATAAACATACCTACAAATTTAATTTTCTATCTACCTACAGCTACCTCCTATTCATCCATTTAGCTACTTAATTACTACTTACCTATGTATTCATCATTAATTTTTTTTCTTCTCTGCAAAGTGAAATTTCAGCTGAGGTGACAGTATTTAGTTTCATTATTCTCTAAAATTGAGGTGACAGTATTTAGTTTTTGAATTCATCTCATGAACTGTAAGAGTCAGACATTAAACATTTTGCACATGTGTCAAAGGCAAATTGTTGTAATGCTGACTGGCAGCCTAATGTGGGTAGTGCCAGTGCTCCATGTTAATTAACTCCCTGTGGAGCAGGAATTCTTTCCTGACCTCTTCCTTCAGAACCATCTACCAGGAGGTCTGAAATAACTATTTCACATGAACGATCGAAAAATGCAATAAAAAGCCAGAATAAACACATTGCCAAAAATCGCTAAATCTTTTAAACAAAGAATCATACCTAACTCATTTGAGTTTAGGAGAATTGCTAATATAATGGTACTAACCACTTAAATGGCACTATTTTTACTTTCTCTGGTTTTGCTAATCCTTTCCTTTAATTTTTTCCAGCAGAGAAATGCCAAGTGTGGACCAATTGAAGAAATTATTTTTAAGTAGATGTTTATTTCTAAGAATTTATAATGAGATGATCAGCTTTATTTCTTAAAACCAAATAGCTCAGTGATATATAGCAACACCTCACCCCTAACTTATCAAATATAGAAAGGCAGGTTCACTTCCTACACACAGCTATTTGCTTTTTCTATTTTATGAGCATTGCCACTCTCTTTAAAATTGAGTCTATAAATAATATATAAGTGGAAATCTATCAGATGTTGCTTGTTTATTTGTATAATACTAATAATTCAAGATTTATATCTTGTATTTTAACTGAGAGAATCTGATTAAATCATAGAGCTACTGAATATAATTTTTCAATTCTATGGATTTGGCTAAAGAAATTAAAGTTACAGAGATGGAATAGCTTTTCTAGTTGAAATAAAAGGCCGTAGTGGAAATGTGAAAGTGGTTTCAGAGAATGATAAACATGATTCTCAATCTTAGTGAAACCAATTGTCAACTCTATAACATGAATCCAGTTTTTTAACTTTCAAGAAAAGGTTCCTTAATCTCCCTAAACCTTCGTTATCTCTAAAACTGAGGTGCAATAATAGATTCCTCATGGAAGAGAGCTAAATATCAAACTTGGTAATATTTTGATAGAATATCAAACAGCATTTCCACGTGCCCAGAATTGGCCATGACTGCTCAAAGTGCAGATAGATAAGGCATTCAAAGGTCTGCTTTCTTAAACAAATCCACTAATGCTAACTAAGGAAGAGGCAGAACAGGTTCTACCACCAGCAGCCATCCAATTCCACATTCTCTGGCTATGTAAGAACAGACTGGAGAGGAGAAATTAGTTTTATTCTGCTTTGGAAAAAGTGTAGTGTTTGAGGTGAAAAGCTTTATTTTTTTCAACTCTTTCTCTGAGGGAGAAGGGTAGGGTGACCTTAGTCTTCGCAACGTCACATTGGGGAGGACTTTAAGACTAGGGCCTTCTAAAATCATGGGTGCTTGCCCCGCAAGAGTGGCTCAGTTGATGGAGCATTGCCCTGAGCATCGTAAGGTTGCAGATTCAATTCCCGGTCAGGACATATACCTGGGCTGTGGGTTTAGTCCCTAGTTGGGGCACAGACTGAAGGCAACTGATCAATATTTTTCTTTCACATCAATGTTTCTCTCTATCTGATCAATATTTCTCACATCGATGTTTCTCTCGCCCCCTCTTCTTCTTCTCTCTCTAAAGTCAATAAAAATATATTTAAAAAAATACAATAATGGAATAATGGGAGCTCTTTGGCTGGATGCTCAATGAGTTTATATAAATTGTCTAAGATTACAAAAATTCAGTTAAAATTTAAACTTAGCTAACCTTTACACTATTTCTCCTGGACACTGAGAGTGACTACTGAATATTTGCTTGTACAAGTCTTACACTTGGGGGAAGTGGTGTTCTTGGTTTTTCTAAATGTTATACTTCAACACTGTCTTTGAAATTTAAAAATTTGGAAGATATAAAAGAAAATCTGTAAATATAAAGTGTATATTTGTATATAAAGTGAAATTTTAAAGAAGAATATATTTATTACATTATAAAAACTAAAATCCAAGTGCCCCTACTGTCAAGGAAAACCAGAACCAGACAGAAGTTAAAGTGGTAAAAGCAGACCTGCCCGGTATGGCTCAGCTGGTTGGGTATTGTCCCATGCACTGAAGGATTGGAAGTTCAGGGCACAGCCAATGGAGGTCTCCCTCTCACATCAATGTTTCTCTCTCTCTCTCTCTCTCTCTCTCTCTCTCTCTCTCTCTCTCTCTCTCTCTCTCTCCTTCACTCTTCATCTCTCTTGAAGAATCAATAATAAATCTGTTTGAAAATTGGTGAAGGCAATTTTTATTCAGGAATCATTGGGTAAAAAGACTTCAGTGTAGAACTGGGATCAACTCCAAATGCAATAAGGGCAAGTGGATATTTATAGCCAATGAGCAGGGTGAGGGTCAGTGAATGGAAATTTTCTAAGAGAAGGGACAGGGAAATTCTTGCTAAACTGACTTAATGGATTTCTTGCTGAAGGCTGACTGAGGTGATAAGATACCAATGGTGGAGGATGAGAAATTTGATTTGATATGGAGCTTGGTAAGATACCAAGGGTAGAAGATGACGAATTTGATTAGATAGTAAGGGTGGGAGATTTTTGCTAAACTGACCTAGCAAGATTCTTGCTAAAATTGTACTGAATGGGTCAGAGACAGATCAAGGTCAAGGCCCAGTGGGGCAGGGTAGGGTGGGAGGGGGGGAAGGAGGGGGAAGGTGCAAGAAAGCCTGACTGACTAAACTTTGGTTTGGTTGAGGAGAGAGTCTTATGATATTAATATCTCCATTTTTTGTGTGGAGGGAAAACAAGACTCAAAATGGTTACACTGACTATCACACTTAACAGGAAGAGATGGAGACAGTTTCCCAATCAAATCAATTTTATTCCAAAGCCTAGAGTTTATCTACCACTAAATTGTGCCTCTCAAGAATCAGGGCATTTGTGTGCGTGTGTGCATGTGTTCTACTAATATAAATGTTGCAAGAAGAGGAATGTACTTCCAATCTAGATCCAAAGTTTACTTATTCTATCATTTATCATAGTAAGTCCTCTTAGACCATGAACTGAGTTACCTTATAATATGAAGACAAAAATTATACAAGATCTCTAACCTTATAATTGTACATCCTATTTGTAAAGTTATATATGGTAATGCTTGGATCTAATGTACAATTTAAAAATTAGCAGACTGAGAATAAACAATGAAAATACACTTTTTCCACTTCTTGAGTAGCCAAAAATGTATAAATTATATGGGAGTAGCAAAGCAAAGCAAATATCAAAAGATAGAGTTCCAGATATGCATGTGCAACAATATGAGATACTGTGTATAACTCGTACATAAATCCTTTCTTCATAGTTTAAGAAGCATCTGCTGAGGCCCCTTTACCTGGCCTCTGTGGGAAATTAAAAGCAAATATATGTCCTGAATAACTAGGTTTACACTATAGTTTAACAAGAGGCAACAAAATGCAGGTATAAAACTAATAGGCAACATGCATAAGTAAGATCAGTGCAGCTCCCGATGAGCTATGCATGTAAGTCTTCCTTTTAAGTGCATGCCATTGAGGGCAATTTAGTTAGGAGGTTAAGAAAATAAGTCTGGACTCATCCTTTTGGATTTTGAATCCTGGCTCTGGCTCTGGCTCTCCAGAGGACCTTGGCAAGTTATGTAACCTTTCTCAAGTTCTTTATTTGTAAAATGTTATTGTCCTGAGAATTTAATAAGATACATTGATGAAGAACCTAGAACAGTGCCCGGTACATATTAAACACTCAATAAATGTTAGTTGTGGCTGTTATTTATAGCACTACCTACAATGCTCCATGCAATCTTTGCTCAGATATGGTGTTTATTTCTTCTAACTCAACATGGGCAGAGATAAAGCAATCCTATATTTAGACTTCATTTTATTATTTAAATTACCCCTTTCATCTCTCTTTTAAGCAAAGTCAAGCTCTTTTTTAAAATATGCTTTTTCTACCTTAAGGTATTATTTTCATTATCCTGAAAGGAGATATTTTTTGATTGAGTCATTTATGGAACCAGAAAAGACTTCAGAATGGGAAAATTTCCTGGGCCATGGTTACACTGGGATTAAATTTGCACTCAGGTTAAATTTTAAATGGGCATGGGATGCTCAATTACAAGCAACAGTGGAAAATAAAATACATTCTACTGACATCACAAAAAGAGAGGCAGTCAGAATGTGATCAGGCCTCTAGAACAAATTATCAGTAGACAAGAAGTATAGAGGCCAGAAGAGCCCATCAGATGGCACCATGGAGATGCAACCTGCAAAACCCACAGAGAAGAGATTCCGTTGGATACATGCCTGGTTTCTTCAACAAGTAAATTACAGAAAAAAGATAATATGGGAGGATATCTATAAAATAAAAGATTAAAACACATGTCAACCATTCACAATGTATAGACTTTATTTGGATTCTTGATAAAATAAACATTGCAAAAATATGACATTGTTCAGTCATTTGATGATAGTAAGGTATCATTAGGATTTTTTAAGGTATGAAATGATAATGTGTTTATATTCAAATAAAGAATCATTTTATTTTAGAGCAATATACTAAAATACATGTGGATAAATTTACATAAATGTAGGATTTGCTTAAACAGAGTATGTAGAAGGGGAAAATAAATGAGAGAGAGAGATAAACCTACATAGACTATGACAACAATTGTTGAAGCATGGTGATGAATATGTAGAGTTCATTATACTATTTTGTTTACTTTTGTATGAATTTTCCATGATAAAAAATATTTATTTTAATAAATAACTATAAAATAAATTTAAACAGAAAAAGTTATTTCTGGTCTTATAACAATGACACATAAAATATGTACAAATTAATTATTAATTGCTAAATTCTCTAGTCTCATAAATTACAATTTCAAAAATGTTTGAGGATGGCCAATTGAAAACATTTTATTCTGATTTTGGTAGGCTACAATTCTAATGTATCATATTTTTCTGATTTTTTTTCCAATATTCTTTGGTGGCTGTGATGGGATGGTGGTGAGAGAGGTCATTCTTCTATAGCTCCAAGGAGGTTATTAATACATATTTATTGATAGAAACCATCAATGCATAATAGAGTTAGATGTATACCAAAGTACATATAGTACATTACCTTTCTATTTTATTTTAACAATACAGTTGCTGATAATGCATTCTAAAATAAAAATAAATTACATAATTATATAATAATTATAAATTATATAATAATCGATTATATACACTGAGTGGCCAGATTATTATGATCTCTGAACACATAATAATCTGGCCACTCAGTGTGTGTGTGTGTGTGTGTGTGTGTGTATATTAGAGGCCCGGTGCATGAATTCATGCATGGGTGGGGTCTGGCGAGCCTGGCCAGGGGGAGGGGACATAGGCGTTGGTTGGCTAGTCTGCCTCTGGTTGAACTGCTGGTCGAGGGGACAATTTGCATATTAGCCTTTTATTATATAGTATATACACTGAGTGGCCAGATTATTATGCGTTCAGAGATCATAATAATTTGGCCACTCAGTGTAATTATCAATAATTTTGAATTATATTCAATTACTAAAATTTTTGCCAGAGAAACAGACATGGGATTCAATAGATTTAATCCAAGAATTTTTGCTATAACCAATGACTCTTTTAGTAGATTTTGAGAAAACTGAGATATAAATTCATGGAAACAAGAAGTTAAAGAATGCTATATCTTACCTAATTTTGTGTTTAAAATGCAGTTTTTATAAGGCTAATATTAAATATTGTAATTTTATGAAATATTTTAACTTTTTTTAAAGTAATTAAAATTTGAGAATTCAGAAGTTATTTTATTGTTCAGATATGTATAAATCTATATTTTATAAAGACAAACAACTTCTTATTGCTGCTCTAACATATTACCATAATCTTAGTGGGTTAAAACTACACATAATGATCATCTTATAGTTCTGGAGGTCAGAAGTCCAAAACCAGTGTCACGGGACTAAAATCAATGTGTCCACATGGCTGTGTTACTTCCTGAAACTCTACGGAGGTGCCTTTTCCAGCTTCCAGAGGCTGCCTGTTTTCCTTGACTCATGGCACCCTTACAATTTCAAAACCAGCAACGGACAAGTGAATCTCGTTCACATACGATCATCTAACATTAACTTTTTAGATATTTAAGGACTTTTGTAATTCTGTTGGGACCACCCGGATAATCCAGGATAGTCCTCCTAGTCTAAGGTCTGCAGATTAGCAAACTCTATTCCATCTACCTTTACTCCATCTACTACCCTAATTTAACCACATCACCTAACAATATTCACAGGTTTCAGGGATAAAGGTGTAGACATCTTTGGGTGGGGGGGGAGGGGGGTCAACCCAAGATGAGATAGGCTCTGCCTACAACATAGCCCAACTAAACTCCATAATTTTTAAGACTTTGTTCACAGATACTTCTTTTTCACAATAAAAGTAGATTGCATTTTACTGGTAGGAAAATATGGCTGAGTTCTTTCAGGTGACTCAAATAAAAAGACCTATAAAAGCCATTTTGAACGCATATCCAAACTCTGAAGAAATGTTTACTGATGTGTGCAAGTGACATATCCATAGTTTTAAAACACTGAACAAAGTTCAGGGGACTGAGGAATACCCTTACCTCAGCAGCATTTGTTTAAGATTTAGGCATAATGTGCAGTGCAGTCTAGGGGCTGTGTGATTTCCCCGAACATCTAAAAGAAAGACATAACATTGCCAGGAGCCTATACTGAGGTGTCAACGCAGATGCAGGCCTTGGCATCAGGGCTGACAATCCTGGGTCTTTTGCTGAAGAGGCTGTCAGAGCTTTTCAGAACTTGCTCTTTTAACAAAATTCACTACACAGGACAAAGTGCCTTCAAAGAAGTGATGGAGAAATTCCCATTAGTCCTCAAGATAAAAAGTCCAAAATTCTACACAATGGCATTCTTTACAAATATTATTTTCCCTACGATAGTTGGATGCAAAATCATACATTATGTCATGAATTAACATATCTTTTGAAAACTATCTTGATACTTGAGCCAAGAAGGGTACGCCTAGACTCCTGCCTGCTTTCTTATTTAGACATTATAGTTTTCTGTAAGTCTTTCAATTTTAGATCCAACAGTCATAATGACTGCTTTCGGAAATATATTTCTTACATGGGCCTAATGGTCTGCTCCTAAAGTACTTGCATTTCGATGGTAACTCCTACAGGGCATTTGATGAAGTACAATATAGAAACACATTATATGTTTAGCTAAATCCACATTAAACATTCAGTATATGGGGAAGATACAAAGTAGTGTAATGGACATTACACTAAAATTGGAAGCCTGGTTTAACAACAGAAGTCCTCTCCACCATTTAGTCTTGTCAATTGTTTCAGTGCTCCAGAGTTCATTCTGTTTATTTTTCTTCTTTTCTTCCAGAGAAATCTATCAGATTCATATTCCAAATTTACCCAACTATGCATTCTGTGCTAGCTATTGAATAAAAACAAATTCAGAAAATTATCATTTAATGTGATATATTTTAACTAACTCAACCCTTTGCCTTCCTAAGTTCTTTCATTGGCACCACAATTCTCTCAGTTCCTGGGAAGCAAGACATCACCCATCTTCTGTCTTCTCATCTTATCCCCAGGGGTAACAATAATAAAAATAATGATGTTCACTGCCACCTATATCCTATATTCAAAGCGATATAGTCTCTCTAATGCTTACACTATTTCAAGGGAGATGTTAGTATTTCTTTTTGACAGATTAGGAAAATGAGTATCAAGAAGGTTTAGTGACTTGCCCAAGGACATATAGCTAGTGCAGACTGGACTTGAGATTCAAACCTATCAGGTCTGTTTGTTCAAATTATAAACCAGTTCCATGGAACAATGATGTTTCCAGTCAGCCAAGACTGTCTCTGAAGTTATCTGGAAAGCTTCCTTCCTCTCCAGTCTTATTGCTTTGTTTCTTGTCCAGGCTTTTATCACCTCTTATTTAGCCTCCTGAAATAGCTTTTCAACTGGTTTCTGCATTTCCAATATTTCAACTTTTTTAAGTCAGATTAAACAACTTTGATCATATCCCTGCCCTGATAGAAAACCTCCAATGGTGCCTCATTGCTGGTAGGCTGGTTTTCCAACAGACTGATCACAGACCTTCACCAGATGGATCATAAAACCACATCGCCACATTCTTTGCTGTCTTCCTCCTCTCCCATGTTGTGACTCACACATTTGAAACGACCGGGAGAGCTGCCACACCAGTCACTTACTTGCATTTCAAATGCCCCAGATTAGAGAGAATCTGAATGATTAGAAGCTTTCAGCAGGTCCTTCTTCACTGCCACTTCCCATTCATTTGGGGGAGTTGTCTAGAAACCACACAGATTGAGAGACCAAAGACTGCCTGAACACTCTTTATTCTTCCCTTGATCCACGTGGTACTATGACAGAATTTTTCTTTTGTCAAAATATCTGATAGTTTCTCAGTTTCTTGACAGTATTTCTGAACAAATACTTAAAATATCAGACTGCCTGATTCAAAATGCATGCTCACAGTCTACAGGATGCAATGCAAACTTACCCTGTATTCAAAACTCTATATAATTTGGGCTCTTTTAGCTTTATTTCTACTGCTTTCCAACTTTCACCCTGACTCTAGTGTTCCCTGGCTACATCACCATTATCCACATGCATTCATGCTACTAGACATTAGCTCAAAACATCTCTTCTGCTTAATTTGTCATCTGCATTTACTTGAATGTGAAACAACTTTCTCTGCTTAACTGAAGTTGTAAAACAGAGACCGAAAGCCTCCAGTGAGGTAATGGCACAAATAGCCTCTGTGGTCCAATCCTGAGAACATGAGCTTCTAAGTGCATCCTACTGGTTAGTACATGGGGGGAGGAGGGCTTCTCGATTAATATTGCCCAGAATGAGAATATCTAGAGCACTTCTTGTTCATAAAGTGAATGACCCATTTCCAGGATTATAGAGCTGGACAATTTTAGAGATAATCTCATCCAAGCCTCTCACTCAACTGACACATATTATAATTCTTTCTATTGATAGTTCTTGTGTGTGCGTGCGTGTGTGTGTGTGTGTGTGTGTGTGTGTGTGTGTGTGTTTGTTTATGTCTTAAGATGGATTCCTCCCTTAAGGGAGAAAATACGTTATATACAACTTTGTAGTTCCTAATCATAGATATTGAATTATTTTATATATGATATACTGACTGAATGAAAATGCAGGATAAAGTTAGTGAATAAATATTATCAGAATTTACATAAAGTGTTAAACCTAATTAAAGAATAGATTGTGTCCACAATTAAACGTGGGAATATCCAAGAAGAATAATTGTGTAAATGAATATGTCTCACATTTTTTTCCAAAAAACTGAACACAATATATATACAAAGGAAAGCATATGAAGAAAGAGTAAAAAATTAAAATTTGGTTATTTTTTTCTGAGATGTGGCTTTAAGTAAAATTGCAGAATAACTTCAAAATAAGGCAGTAAGAACACAGTATTAGAGACAGTGCAAGTTTAGTACAAAACCTGGGAAAATAAAGTTTAAAAATAGAAGTCTCTTTATGAAGTTGAAATTTTAACAAAGCCACACATACAAATGCTAGAAACAATTATCTATAATTTTCACTAACCTGCTTATTTTAAACAAACAGTTGCTAGTCTAAGGTGAATTAATTAGGATCTATATTTGTTTTCTTTAGATGTACAACTGCAACCAAGGCATGCATAAAGTTTATTAAAGCTTGGTAATTTTTTAAAACATTGTTTCAGGCTCTATATTCAATCCAAGTACACATATACCAAAAATATCCACCTCTACTTCAAGTTTAAAGTCTAAATTGGGTATAATTGAACTTTAGTTACTCAAGGTGTGTTAAATATATTCTAAAAGTTTGATTGTCAAATTTGCTATCTTAGAAAAAAAGAAACATATTTTAAAGACAAGGAGCTCCTAATACTGAAAATTAATCAATACGTAACTATGTACCTTCCATCATTGAATCTTAAGTGTGGGAATAGGGTCAGAGTGCTCCTTCCTTTTCTCAGCTATACCGTGAGGAGTGCAGGAAAGGGCCATGTTGTGCTTGAGAGGAGGAGCAAAGGACAGAGCAGGCCACCTCCCTGAGACCGGATGGACGATGACAATGGGAGTCGCTAGGACAATAGGATATAAGCATTTGCTGAAGCGGGGGGCAGGTCGTACAACTTGAGTTTCTATTTTTTCTCCATCTGTATCATGGTTAGCTTCGACTCTAATGCTCAGTGTTCTTCGTACTCAAACTGTCCTAATGTCATAGGGCAAAGTCGGGTTGCTCTATGTATAGTGACGTTGCCTGGCCTAAAGACTAATTATTAACATAATTAGTCTAGGAATCTACAGATATATTCTGAGAAATCTTTCAGAAGTTCGTTGTAAAGATCAAATGTGATCATTCTGTTCAAAGAAAGAAAGTTTGTTTGTTTTTGTTTTTTTCTGGCTGGCAATTATATGTTTTTTTTAATTAATTAATTTTTTTTATTGTTAGAAGTATTACAAATAGTAGTACACATGTCTCCCCCCCCCCCCATTGACCTTCCCCCAGCCTCCCCTACCCCCCAGTACATGCCTTCACCTGCCCCCGCCAGTGTCTTGTATCCATTGGTTGTGCTTATATCCATGCGTACAAGTCCTTCAGTTGATCTCTTACAACCCCCCCCGCCGCAACCCCTGCCTTCCTGCTGTAGTTTGACAGTCTGTTCAATGCTTCTTTGCCTCTGTATCTTTTTCCCACCATTTCTTTCCTTTAAAAAATCTTGCCTCTGCAGACTAGAAATAAACATATAATAACAAAAAATGTTTGAGTCCAAATTTCAATGTCCAACAGTACTGAGTCCCTGTTTCAATGTCAAACAGTTCCTTATGTGTACATGTCAGCAATGATATCTGGATGGTGGGCACATGGTGGCAATGCAGGTCTGACCCTCTCTGGTTTGGTCCTAGGTAACCTGCAGCGGTGCACAGCTGCTGACTGCTTGCGTGGCAAGGCATTGTCAGTGTCTTCCATCTCTGGACTGTTTTTCCTCTTGTCTTTGTGGTTGGAGCAGACCTGTCAATTCCTCTCTGTTGCAGGAATCCACATGGTCTTGGAGTTGTTTTCTGAAAATATACATATTCTCGACCAAAAGTTAATAAAGGAATCTTTTCTATATAATTGATTTGGGATCCTTTTTATTTTTGCCCAAACTATTTTCCTTTGTCTTATTTAGACACTATGTGTGTTTTTCATGGGTGTCTTGCTGTCAGCATTACAAATAAAAATTAATTTTGTAAAGTAAAAATTTTCTAGATGCAATTTACTTATAGGATATTTTTCCTTACATGATATTACCCTACTATCACCCCCCCCTTTTTTTTTTTATTAATGGAGGCTTTTGTAAATTTTATAATGCAGTCTTGATAACTTTAAATTTTAATTTTTTTGTCCAAAAATATGACTGCTTTAGGTTCATTGCATGTTCAGAATTTTACCATGAGATGAACTACCAATAGAAATTTTAGTTATTACTTTAGGAATAGCTTTTTGTCCAGTACAATTAAATTTTCTTGAATATTCACTTATTTCAACTAGCCTATTTAAATTAATCTGAAAATTTGATTACTATTTTACTGTTAAATTGAATACTCTACCAACAATCTTAGTTTACCCTGTAAATATTACTGGAAAGGATTATTTGCATTCTTGAGTAGGCCCTGAGCATTCCTGGTGCTAGGCTGGATTTAGATATAGGACAGCTGCTGTCGGCCAAGTCTCTGTCTGTTACCTGGTTCCCAATCTGAGCTGGGCCAAGTCTCTGTCTGTCACCTGTGTCCCAATCTGAGCTGAGCATGGGAAGCAAAGCAGCCATGGGGGCAGGAGACCTCCCTCAGAAGGGCTGAGAGTTCAGGCCCCTTTCAGGGTTGGAGGGTTGAGGGTCTGTGCCCCACCTTTGTTGACCCCCAAGTTCTCTCAAGATGGCCCCTCTGCAACTGTGCCTGTCTTAGGTTGTTCCTTCCCTGAGGAATCTTACCCGTCTCTGGCTAACCAGTCATCCTCCGGGGGTTTGTTTGTTTTTTTTAACGAAGTGTCATATTTGAAAATTCAAATTTCTTTGCCTATATAGCAGGTCCATGAATAACATCATTTCATCCAGCGATGTTTCATTATAACATTGATGAATACCATAGGAAATCAACTCCTGTTTATATCAATTAGCCTATAGTAAATCTGGTTTCATTATACATTGTATTGCTTAGAGTGGGAGAACTTATCGATGTTAAGTGAGGACTTAACAGATATTTTCCATGCCTGGTATTGTGCTAGTGAGTAGAGATATACTGATAAATAAGATATGTTTTTATTTTCCCTTTAAACTCATAGTTTAGTGGAAGAACACAGATAATAGTAAAGGAATATGATGCTAGAAGAACAGTCAGGGTTTTATGAGAACTCAAATTAGACATGAGTAATTGAGCTTTGAGAAGGCATGTACAAGGCAAGGGATCACTTGGGCCAAATATCAAGAGATGAACAACAAAATGTGAGTTGCAAAAAATGGAGAGGAAAAGGGCATGTAGGAAATAGCCACCAATATGTGCCAAGTATTGGAAACACAATAGCATACGTTGCAACAGGTGTAAATTTGCTCACAACTATAATACACACATAAAAATGTAATTTTTAGGATTTTTTAAAATGAATTTATTCTTGCTCCGGACATCTCTCCCACACCCTATCCTGTTTGCTGATTATTAGAAAGAATACTGAAGCAGAATTACTCGAAGATTGGTAAAAGCCCCTCTGCCCTGAGATAAACTAGATCTCCTCTGAGAAATTTAAGTTTTAAGATTTCTCCACCCTTCCCCTTCTCCTTTGCTTCTCCTTTGGTGGCCTCCAGATGGCGCAGAGAAAACTCAGACCATCTCATTGTGGAAGGAAAGAGGGGTCTTGTCTCTGTGTAGTCCTCCTCTACAGGCTCCTACTGTTCTCCACTTGAAATGTCATTTTCTTGACTGTCTGTAGACATCATCCAGCAGCTGTAACTTGTGGGAATTCTCTCTGTATGGACTAGAGTGAATGAGTATGGTTCCTGGAGAATTCAACTATTTTCTGTGTTGAGCTCCCTGAAACATGACTCCATATTTATTTGGCCAATGATTTGGAGGATCCAACTCAGAGCCTTTGTTATGGGATTCACTCACATACACGTGTTAGCTTCCTGTTGGCTGGATACTCTCTGAGACTCCCACTGCCTCTCTCCCATGAATCTCTCCCAGGTGAAATAAGAGATGCCCTAAGTCAAGTTATCTCACAGTCTCCATCTCACCCTGCCACCATTTCTGCTCTGATTCAGGTACAGGGCCTCTCAAATGACCTTGAAATTTTCTCATTCTATGCGCTTGGGGTCCAGAGGAACTAAATCTAAAATTGCCCCAAACCATTCTTGTTGTTGTTTTAATATGTTTTTATTGATTTTAGAGAGGAAGGAAGAAAGAGAGAGAGAGAGAAAGAGAAACATCAATGATGAGAGAGAGTCATTGATTGGCTGCCTCCTGCACGACCCCACTGGGGATCGAGCCCACAACCTGGGCATGTGCCCTTGACCGGAATCGAACCTGGGACTCTTCAGTCCACAGGCCGATGCTCTACCCACTGAGCCAAACCAGGTAAGTCCATTCTTGTTGTTTAACAGACTTCACTTAAGTGGTGGAGGAGTTCAAGACAAGACATTCATGGCTAATTGATTACCCTTAGCTTGTTTGCTCTATGACCTTTCTTTTAGAGAAGGATTTCCTTTGTATTCTTTTTATTATTATTTTCTTCATATTCTCCCACCTTTGTCTTAATGGAGAAAAGGCTGCAGGAAAATATGCTAGATTGCTAAAAAGAGGAAATAAATTAGGAAATATTTTAAAAATATTACCTTCATCAAACATATTTGGGGAATTATACATAGTTTGGTACAGAGGCCAGTTAATTCCTAGAAGCACAGACACCAGAATTGGGAAATAATGTGACTGGGCTATTTTACCACAATCAGGAAAACAGCTTTACAGTGACACAGTTTCTTGATCTAGGGAGGCCGTTTAGTGGTTTGGAACATATCATCTGAGCTCAAATGCTATATCCACCACCTACTTACCGTGCACTCTTGGGAAATTTACATCACCTCTTTTTATGCTTTAGTTTTCTCATCTATAAAAGAGCAAGAGTAGCAGTATCTATGTTGGATGGTTGTAACGATAATTCATTGATTGTGTATAAAAATTAGAAGAGTGGCCAGTGTGCCAAGAACACTCAAAAAGGGTTAGATTTATTAACCTTGATATACTGAAAATAAAACCTGTTATTTTCTAATCCAGTGAGTAAATCCATCATGACCCATGGTGACTGTGGTATGATAAATCCTTTACCATTAAAATTTTCCCTTGAAGTTTTGTCCATTTTTCTTTCAGCAGAATAAGAATAAATAAGCAGGATGCTGAAACACATCAATATTTAATCACGCAACCTAGAATGACAAGGCTTAGTCAAGTCAATGTTAGATTTTAAATATCAGCATACATGTTTATTTCCCTGGAACACAGTAGTAACCCAATGCTTTTATTTTTCTCTTTCTTCAATTTGAAAAATAAATTCTTCCCTCTGATGTGTGTTCTCAACTTCCATTATTAGAGTTCATGGAAGCCTTGGGGTCAAGCCAGAAGGTAAATTTGGCCCCAGGGGACATTAGACAATCTGCCATGACAATTTGTTCACCTTTAATCATGTAGGACTACTTGAACAAGTATTATTATTACATAGTTTGTTCCCTAGATGCTACTATAACTGGTGAGGCACCTTGAAGTTATCCTGCAAATTATCTTTTAATGAAGATCTTTGTTTGACTTGATTTATCCATGATTATACTTTAATTTCTCTTTACTACTCCATTTTCTACATGGATTTGATTTTAAAATTAGCCCCCCTTTTCCATCAGAAAACCTTAAGAAATTGTGACAATTTTTAAGCATATTGATCTCTGAACAATCTAGAAATTTACTTAATGAAATGTCAATGTGAAAGGAAATAAATAAAAAAAATTAATGGCCATTCAAAGCTGAACACGGGTGAATGTAGTAATAAACCCTTTAAAGAAAGACAAATAAATAACTGACATAATTTTCTTAAAAAATGTTTAATATAATAGTGATTGGATAACTAAATGCCAATACAAAAGATTAAAATAATATTGCATACCAAAGGTATTTTTAATTTTGAAAGGTAGACAAGCAAGGTCCCTGTATTACTTGTATAAAAATTCAGCAAACTAGACGACTCTAACTATAAACAATAAAAGGCATTGAGATGTGAAGCCAAACTTTAAAGGTGTAATTGCTGTAAAAACCTACATTATTTCTACAGAATGGATGATTTGCCGAATAAAAGATTTACAGGCAAGAAGTAGGTGGTCTCATGCACACTAAAAGATGTTTTAGTGTGATAAAGTTCTTTTATTCTCACAGAGAGTAAGGAAATTCTCAGATTTGACACAGCAGGTTTAGAGTGGACTGCTCACAAAGTGAAATTTCTTGTTTCTGAATTGGTTTTTTTCTTTCATGTCATATTTTATAAGTGCCACTATAAGCCTGTGGGAAAGCTTTGCTTCGCTTATGTGAATATTGGAAATCGCTGTGTATAAATGGTTTAAAGATAATTGGTCCAATCCTTGAGAAACAGATCAGACTCTTCAATAATAAAATTTAAGAACACTTTAGAAGTTACACTAGAGTTCTATGCTTAGTAGAAATAATCATAGGAAATGTGTTTTAATGAATGAATGAGGAAAAAATAACAATTATCAATTTGTAAAAAATTAATACTAAAATGCAGAAGCATCAAATGAAGGCACGTATTTAAAAGATTTATACATAACTGGAAAAAGAATGGAACTCTAGAAATAAGAAGTGTTTTTGGATATTTGCCATTTCACCCTGAAAATGCTATACTCTATTCTGCTTAATGAAACAGAATGGATCAATAGGGGCACCTTTTAAAAAAAAAATTATCTTTATTATTGAAAGTATTACAGATGTCTGCTTTGCTTTTTTTTGTTTGTTTTTCCCCATTGACCTCCTCTTCCCCACACCTGCCCCTCCCAAACCTTCACCACACTATTGTCTGTGTCGTGGGCTACGCACGTGTGCATATATACAACCCGGTTAATCTGTCCCCCACCCCAACACCCACTTTCCCGCTGAAATTCATCAGTCTGTTCATGGTTCTATGTCTCTGGATCTATTTTATTCATCAGTTAATTTTGTTCATTAGATTCCACATATGAATGAGATGATGTGATACTTATCTTTCCCTGACCGGCTTATTTCACTCAGCATAATACTCTCCAGGTCCATCCATGCAGTTGCAAATGGTAAATGTTCCTTGTTTTTATAATGATTTCAGAAAAATTTTGATTAATTTTTTAGTGTCTGGAATAAGCTGAGTTTGCCCTCAGCCTCAAAGTGGTTTATGCAGGCATCAAAATGTGAGACCATCAGTTTACTAAACTGGAATTATCTACTTTTGTCTCCAACTACTGCCCTACAACTTTACTAATCCTACTCCCCCAATGTAGTAAAAACACATTACAAAAAATTAATGCTCAAACCAGACAGCTTATATTAGTTACAATTTTCTCTCCCAACTGTCCATGTCTTTACTCTGCTTGCTCCTCTGTAAGTTGGCACATAGTTTTCAAACCCCAGCGTGTAGCAATTTGTTGATCACATACTCTCCTTAAAGCATCCACTCTTATATATTTTCTTTCTTATGCTATCAAAACCAGTTTCTAAAGAGAGTAAGGACAAGTGAAGATATAAACACAAAAAGAGGCATACATATAAATGTGACAATGCCAACTGAAAACAGCACACTAAAGTAGTTTATGAGCTAAAATATACAGAAACCGGAATATACCTCAAAATCATTTCTCTTAATTACATAATTTTCATTAGAAATTGCACAAACGTACTTCATAATCTGATTAAGTATCAAACAAGACTAAATTCCTAACATGATATAATAATAACAAATCTCATAGAACGAAATATATTTACCATCAATACAACTTTTCAAATAACAGGTTTACAGAAAGATGTAGATAATGGTGTGGACAAAACAATACAATCAATTTATTATGCCATGTTTGCTTGCATTGAAATCAGAAAAAAATGTAATTAAAAGAGTTATGAAATCTGAAGGAAAACATATTTCTAACATTTTCTTTTAATCTGCAATGATATTTCTATACAGCATTCAACTTATGTGGAAAAATCACTACATGTTTTCTCCATTCAAATATACTTGCCTCTTATCCCAAGCTTATAATTTTTAAGCTTGCAAAAGTTAAGGTATTTTAAATGTTTCTTAAACTCATTTGATCAAAACAGTCAAAAACACTAAGAAATATTTCATTGGCCACTCATTCTAACCTAACTATATGTTACAGCTTGGACTAACCAATCAAAATGCAAAATATTAGCAAGGTCATAGTAGTATAACAAAACATACTACTATATTTCACAGATTACAAAAGACATTAAAATTCTGATACCCCATTCATAAGGAAAAGATTGTAATGAGAATAGAAAATGGCACAACATTAATTCATTGTGTGACAAAGAATATAATGAGAATGGGAAATAGTACAAACATAACTCATTCTTGTTACAGTTTTAAGATTGTAATGTCATGGTTCATATCACATACTTAGCAAGAAGGTGGTAGTCAACGTGTTGCAATATTCAATCGCTATTCTGGGTTTAGTAAGAGCATTATTTTAACTATATATTTATGAATATATACACACAATGTTTAAAAATTCTTATTTTCAGGAATGCATATGTTTAAATATTGAACAATATTGCTAAAAAGTTTTATTTGAAAAGATAGCATGTGTATGATTAAAATACGAAGAGTGTGTTCATAAATCCACTGGACCAGTGAAAACATGAAGCTAAAATGTATTATTGGATACATTCAAATTAATATTTTAAAATGGAATAAAGTATATTGGTAAGCAATTGCTTTAAATCATTTTATAAAGCAATGCACAATTTTATAAAATATTCAACTATTACATTGCAACAGGAATGTTTGCAGCACGGTTGCAAAATCTTCACCAGAAAATGAGTTTTGCTCTCCGACTTCTCTGAGGAGAATAAATATGCTCTCTGGAAGTATTCTAGTCTGTGGATCACTGGGAAAGCAAAGCTAGTATTTTGCAATAAACATATAATATTTAATAGCAATGTAAAAATAATCTAAGGAGCACTTGTGACCAGGAAGATGTTACAAAAAGGGTCTTTAAAAGTTGCTTTAAAGTATTTTAATTATAAACATAAAAAAATGGTAACTCCATTTCATCAACTTTAAATTATCCATCCTAGTAGAGAATAATGCATTGTGGATCATCACAAATATTGCGTGTGTGTGTGTGTGTGTGCTTAAAAACCATTCTTATTTTTCCTCGAGTTGATTATACTTTTGTAATTACATAAGCAGTGGTTAATATTAAGATTAGATTTAAACTTATTTGCATTTCTTAAATAAATATCCAATAACATGCTGAGATGTGGGGTCAAATTTAATTAACCCAGGATTTTAAAATTGACATGAATTATCCCCAAAATAGATAACCCACACATTTTTAATTGAGTAGTTGGCATGGGAATATTCCACTTTTAAACATCTTTAGTTTACGGAGAACGTTGAATGTAAAAAGAATCTTTGTTAAATGTGTCTAGTGAGAGAAAAGTGCTAATTCCATTATTAAGTCAAAATTCACACCTAAGAACATGCATAAAACCACACTTACTATTTTTAAAAAATATAGTTAAATAACGTGTTTTTTTTTAAATGTTTTATGAAGTCTAAAATTTTGGTAACTTTCAAGGTTTCACTGATTATTTATAATGTTGAAAAACATTTAAAATAATAATGTCTTTGCTCTATCAATTAGATTTCTGTGTGTTATCTAAAAATGATATGGAAATGTAGAAATAGTTTTATTGGCTATAAGGAAGGATATTACTCATTAATTAGATAGGTTGGAAAACTCTCATTTGGTGAAACTAACTAATTACTGATCTGAGGGGAATTGTGTCAATAGATTTGAAAGGAAACTTTAGAATTTATGGATTATATTATCTAAAATTAATTGTATATTCAATGAATGGTCAACGTCTCTTTCTTAACAACTACTGGTAATGATATTGCACAGAAAAGCCCCTAAAAATTATGGTTTATAGAAAGGGAAAGAAAGCTGCATAACTCTACGTTAGAGAGTGTTTTTATAATGATCTCAAAGTCTGGATTTCAAAAAGTGAGATGATTCCAATATTTAACATATCCTTTGGAAAATAAATTACTTTGTCCAAAAATTTTAAAGAAAAAAAAAAAAAGAATAATGTCAATTGTGATGTATGTAAATAAACAACTACAACCATGTGAAGAGGACCAAAGGCCAAATTTGATGTGTAATTACAATGTTTTAAAATAAACATGCTTTTTTTGTTTACTAACTGTGCATGTTTTGAATTTGCTATGGGTAATTGGACACGTGCCTCTGTATTGCAATATGGACTGAAGACATTTATTCTAGTTTTCTTCATCTTTCCAAATAAATGTTTCAAGATAAGGTAATTTAACACAGAAAATAATGTGATGCTTTCTTAACCATGAAATATTGTGCTCTAGTTGATGCACATAAGCAGGTTTATGTATCTAACCTGACTTAGGCTCTTTAACTTTTAATGCACGAATTAAGATGTTCAAACCTCAGATTTAAGTAACTGTCTATGGCTGCAGGTAGTTTATTTATTTCCTGATAATCATTGGAACTGCTAAGTGAAAAACCAGAGGAAGCATCTCTTTAAGAACACTGCTCTTCTGCGTAATGCTTGCTGAACTCAGACTCTGTGATTGTGACAGGGGCAAAAGGCACGTGTGACATCTAAAAAATCGGATCAGATTGCCCCCTTTCTTGGTGAATTTTTTTTCATCACATAACATATTTTTTGCCATTGTTAATATACTGAGTATTGCATGTGGTTTGGAATTTGATACTGAACTTGAGATAGTAGGATTGGAGATATGCTACATGGTTTTAAATTTTCAGGTAGGCTATGAAGAAGAGAGTTGGTAAATCAACTTGAACTTCAAGTAAGCAAAATATATTCATCCCTGTGGCAGGCAGAATAAAAGCCCTCCAAAGATGTCCACATCATGATGCCAGAACTTGTGAACAGGTACCTTACGTGGCAAATGAGACTTCGCCTACATGGCTAGGGAACGATATGGAGAAGAGGACCTTCTTTGGTATAATCCAGGTGGGTCCTGTGTCATCACAGTGGAGACAGAAGAGTCAGAGATTTGAAAGTGCTTTGAACATAGAGAAAGAGACCAGGAACCAAGGACTGTGGGAGGCCTATAGAGGCCAAAAGAAATAAACAAAAAAGAATAGATTCTTCTCTAGAGCTTCCAGGAGGAACACGGCCCTGCTGGTCCCATAATTTTTTAAAATATTTTTTAAAATATGTTTTATTGATTTTTTACAGAGAGGAAGGGAGAGAAATAGAGAGTTAGAAACATCGATTCAGCTGTCTCCTGCACACCTCCCACTGGGGATGTGCCCACAACCGAGGTGCATGCCCTTGACTGGAATCGAACCTGGGACCTTTCAGTCCACAGGCCGACGCTCTATCCACTGAGCCAAACTGGTTAGGGCAAGGGTCCCGTAATTTTAACCAAGTGAGTCCTAATTTTTATTTTGACTTCCATAATCTTAAGATAATAAAATTGTGTTACTGTAAACCTCTAACTTTGTGGTTGTTACAGCAGGAATAGGAACTAATACTACCCCCAACACTTTTTAAAGGGGATTGAATCTCTTTTAAGGGCCAATTTCAACATACACTTTTTAAACCATGCAAACAGATGAAATTATTTTAACTGCAATTGTACAAATAGTTATATTAAAACTCACCACTACAAAAGACATTTTGCATTTTAGAACTGAAAACTTCTTACTTCTTAGAGTTCAAAGAATGATTTAAAATTAAGTGTATATTTAAAAGTCTTTTTTCTGAAAAACAAAGTGCAGTTTTGAAATTCCTTCCATTTCTTCTTCAGCATAGTGAATGAAAGATATCGTAATAACAGAATAAACCACATAAGAAACAAGAGTGCTATTTTTAATTCCTCTGTAGCTGCTTTGCTTATTCATTTGCTGCACTAATCCTTGGTGAATACATCTCATCACCTGATTGTACCCTTGGTAAATTTCCTTATTTTGCAGTCTTTATAGAGGAAAGATACCCAACATCATAAATCTTAAATATCTTTGCAAGTACAAGTGAAAATACAAGCTCATATATGTTAACAGCTGTACAACCGCCTCTTGGGATAAATGTATTATAGATGTAGAACAGTCATAATGGCACTCACAATTTCATTTTTCTCATTTCATAGGTTTTAAACCTGTGCCATCTGGGCAATACACCTGGATGTACTATAGGATACTTACAAGGCCTGGCTTCCTAAATGCCCTTAGCTGGCCTCTGACTTTTGTGGAATTATTTTAATTTTTTTATTCACACTAAACCTAAGTGCCTTATATATATTATCATGCATATAAATATTAATAGTAATATTTTGTTGTGACAAAAAAGAACATAGGATTTCATCTTATGAGACATCACTAACTGAGATCAGGCATTTTCTTTCATTCTCTTTATTAACAAAGAAACTTTGGATAAGTGTTTTAACTAATTGGTGTTCATTTTCTCTTCTTTCTTTTCAATTAGAAAAACAATTAGGTTATTATTAGTATTAAATGAGATAAATGTGCCTGGAAGGCACTTTTGAAGTAATGTTTACATAATATCTTACGTTATTTTATTGGTAATATTTCTTCAAATTAAATGAAATGTAGTTGTAGAAAAAATACTTTTACTTACTTTACTGCTCTCCAATTTTCCTTTTATTCGTCACCCTACAACTACATCACTACCGTATCAGTTTTCTACATATTCTGGGTAGAAAAATTAGAGTTGTTAAAAATACAGGCTTATGCACCCAAGTGAACATAAATCAACTGTAAAATAGTTCTTTGTCATCAGCTATTCCTGCTTGGCTCTTATAAAAGAGGCAACTTTATGACCTTCTAAGATAACCTGGCCTCAAGAAATGTCTGTGCATTCAAATATGGGTGCTATAACAGCATCATTATTTCAATTACACTATGTCTGGTAATGACAAAGTCGAATATTCATTTTAACAGAATGGTCTGTGGTGTCCTTTACCTTTATTTGGTTCTGCCCTTTCATTTGAGTAGTTCTGCTCTTGCAAAACTTTACATCTGGTGCCAAAGTCCTTCAGCTGTCCTTAAAGCTCAGGGCCACACATTTCCTCCAGAATAGCTGCACTAACAAATTCTGTTGGAGGAGATCAGTTCTTCAAAATGCTAACTGATTAACAGGAAACAAGGCTCATAAGTTATGCCCAATCTTATTTCATGTGTTGGACCTGGCATGACATATGACCTAATTTTTCCTACTGGGAATAATTTTAACAAAATTAACTGTACTTTAATTTCTAGAAATAAATATTAATAAATGTAATGTTATTTTTATAAATAATGGTTATAGTAAATAAATATCATGTGGTGGGGAGGTGGGCAAATGAACAGCTGAATCATCATCATTGTTTTGTTGAAGTAAAAGTATACAGGCACATTTTTTTTTAATCCAGCTTTCAGAAAAAAGATATTCATAGAAACATCATTATACAGCATTTAAAATGTTTATTTTCAAGACACGATGCTTACATGAGAGTCAGTGTCAACACTATGGTTTTACCTCTGTCCTCCACTAGTTTAATGTGCAATCGTCTCATCTACTGGGGGATTATAATGCTGCAAAAAAAGAACACACACACACACAAAATAAAACAAAAAAACACAGCTTTCTCCTCATTACTTGAAGCCCAAGTCCCATTTGCAAATGTTATTTATAAGAAAGGCAGCAAGACTGGGAAACAAACCAAAGAAAATAATGTTATTGTAAATGCTTCGAAGGAGACTTGTCACTAATGGTTTTTGAGAAACCATAGGGAGTAAGGGAGTAACACTTCACTCGGTTGAGCAGGCTTCATTTTTTTAAAGCCCTGTGAACTATTTGAAGAGCTTTGTAGAATCTCACTTCTGAATCAGGACTCTGTGGTTTTAAAAGCGGCTGTTACTATTCTAATAGCATGAATGGAAATAAGAAAATAGGGGGAAAGTTTCAAGATGTAACTTGTGGAAATGCATCTGCCATTTGCATGGTGGTCAGGCACACATCCAGGGCAGCAAGCATTCCTTCCTGGTGATAAATATAAAAGATGACTTTGAAGAAAACTATGCATGTAGATGAGGATCACACTAGGACAAAGTCATAATTTTACGTACAGCTTAGGGAAAAGGTAGTAGTTCAAACTTTCCTTGACACCATCCAAATCAGTCCTGCAAATCATATTGGAGAGTTATTTTTACTCAATTTTTTAACGTTATTAGAGTTAACATATATAACTCAGGTGGGGTCAGTTAATGAGATAGTAAGTTCAAATCTTTTGTGTGGTGCTTATACATTACATAAAAGTTGCTTATTTATCACTCAGGATTTTTGTATACATTTAACAAAATATTTATCAGAAAGGCATATGTGGTGAAAAGAGGGAGTCAGAGGACTTGCGGCCTAAAGAGTTTGCTGAATGAATGTATCTGCCATGAGACAATGGTGTTACTCTGAGGGAATCATTTCATTCTCCTCCTCTGGATATTTCCACGTGTGAAAGAAGCCTTTTTTAAATCAGTTACCTGTGCCTCTCTCTATCTCCAGAATTCTATGGCTTTTATAATAAAGTTGTTATTTCAAATTACTATAGACATTGAATTCAGGGGTTTGGAGAATAAGTTTAGAGAACATCGATTTTCAAACCTGTCAGTAAGAACAAACAAGTGAAAAATTCTTACTTGGGTTGTTCCCAGCCCTATTCTGGTTCCTGGGTCTAGCAATCTGCACTAACACCTCACCCATGTCTCAGGTCTACCACCATGGTCTGTGCTACACACACTTGCCAGGTCATCCTATCTAATAAAAGAGTAATATGCAAATTGACCATACCTCTGCCATACCCACAAACCATGCCCACAAGCCATGCCCACCAGCCAATTAGGAGTGAATATGCAAATAAAACCAACCAAGATGGCTGTGGCCATAGAGAGCAGGAGGGAGGCTTGGGTTTCCCCAGCAACGGAGGAAGCCAAGCTTTCCGCACACCCTGGTGGGCCCAGGCTTCCACTCAATGCTACAAAGTTTCAATTAAAGAAGATAAATAAAGCCCAACAGAAATGGCTGATTCCACTGAGGGAGCAGAAGGCTTGGCTCCACTCAAGGGTACAAAGTTTCAATTGTAGAAGATAAATAAATCCCAGATACCAGGGCCTCCTCTTGGGTCACCCAGGGGCATGGCCGGCCTGCAAATCACCACAGGCCCCTCGCTCAGGCCACCCCACACCCCAAGGGAACTCCCACCCTGATCTGGGACACCCTTTAGGGCAAACCAGCTGACCCCCACCCATGTACCAGACTCTATCCTATCTAATAAAAGAGTAATATGCAGATTGATCATCACTCCAACACACAAGATGGCTGTCCCCATGTGTTCAAAGATCCTGCCCCCATGTGGACACAAGATGGCCACCACAAGATGGCCAGCAAGGCAGTTAGGTGGGACCCAGGTCTGCAGGGGAGGGCCGTTATGGGTGACCAGGCCTGCAGGGGGGGGCAGTTAGAGGCAATCGGGCTAGCAGGGGAGCAGTTAGGCATCAATCAGGCTGGCAGGGGAATGGTTAGGGGGTGATCAGGCTGGCAGGCAGAAGTAGTTAGGGGCAATTAGGAAGGCAGGCAGGCGAGCAGTTGGGAGCCAGCAGTCCTGGATTGTGAGAGGGATGTCCGACTCCTCATTTAGGTCCGATCCCACCTAAACAGGCAGTCAGACATCCCTCGAGGGGTCCCAGATTGGAGAGGGTGTATGCTGGGCTGAGGGACACCTCCCCCCCGCCCCGTGCATGAATTTCGTGCACCAGGCCTCTAGTTTTAAATAATAGATATTGTTGTTACTGTCTTTTTTTTTTTTCTGTGACTTCCCAGCAAGGTTTTGAGACATACATTTCTTGAGCAAAAATTCTGACTTATTTCTAATACAGTTAACTCTAAGAATTCTTTGTTTCTAATCAGAACCCCCAAAACAGTCTACTTAAGAAAAGGAAAGAAGAAAATAATTATGGAAAACCCATGTTACTTTGCTTGTAAGTAAACCCTATCTCCTCAAATTCATGTCACCCAAATTTACAGATTCTCAATTCATTTGAAAACAAATAATTGAGCTGAAAACAATTTGACTTACATAGGTCTTAAAGGGATTGATACTAAGGAAGATCTGTAGCCCAAAGGTACAGATTTTTATCTCATCAGTTCCTAAAGAAATGCTTGTTACTTTGAAGTGGGCAATTCTTTGAATAATCTGATCACTAACTAGTAAGGCTTTACTGAATATCCATTTTGACTTCCAGGTCATTAATTCTCAGTGTTCTGTCCTCAGAAAGAAAGTAAAATCTGGTAATGATTATTTAAAAGAAAAAGATGGTCTATCTGAAGTTCAAGTGAATATGAACTTTTATGGGGTATCTGGAATTTCCTTCCTATACTAAGCAATGACAATAATGGAAGATAACTAAAGAAATTAGAAGAGTTTTTATCTTCTCTGGGTTGTTTTCTAATATGAAAAATGCTTTGATAGTTGGGTGAAACACTGAGCATTTATTTTATGATTTTAACTGAGCTTCCCAGGTCATACCTACTGAATTTTGGATCTTCCTGCAGCCATTCGTTTTTTGATCTTATAACTTATATTGCTTCCAGAAACTTTCAATAAAGTCAACAGTGAATTGTTCACTTGGATAACCTTATCCTTTCCTTACAATAAAACCAAGGAATGTTCCCCAAAATCAAATAGTTAAAAAATGTTATGAACAATTAAAAACTGAATTTAGTTTCAAATCTCACATATATATAGATATTAACAAAAATTAAACATAGAATTATTTCATATAGGGGTAAGTATTTTTTGTTTTAGATTCTATACAAATGGGAACTTTACAGATGAAATTCTATTTTAAAGCAGATACGATATGGCAGTTATTTTCAATGGGAAGAGAAGAGGAAACACACATCCTTCCCAAATAAGTAAATCAATGGAAAGAGGGATTTTTCAGATTTCCCACACTCTTCCTCTTCCTCCCTAAGATGTTAATACATCTAGCCTTGGGCACATCCCACCACCCACCTCAGAATACTACCATTGTCACTAATGAGAGTTTGTACTGACCTCAAGTGTGATGAAGAAGCAGGTAAGTAGAGACTACTGCACCTATAATCCTTGCACATTTAAATGCCTGTGAAAACTAGACACAATCTAAATGAAGGATTTGCAAGGCAGGGGAGGGGGGCGGGGGGGAGGAGATTTTTTTTTTCTTGAAATATGATTTTGCTTTTCCAATACTGAGAGACCTATGGGTACAAGAACTATTTCCATTTCCTCTGAATGCACCCTTAGAGAAACAATAGAGAAGGAGTGAGGAAAACAGAATTGCCACTTGGTCTCAGCCTTGTGGGCTCAATGGGTTCAAGGGGCACTGGAGGACAATGTTTTGTCTAAAGACAGGCAGCTGCTACTCATTTCCTGCTAATGATTATCATGAAGAAACATGGGCTCAGGATTGCCAGATTTAATTTTTTTTCAAGAGTTGCTATTTGTAGATACTTTTAAATGAAATCACATACATTTTTTAATGTTGACTATTAATTCAAAAATATTTTAATAATGTAAGCTAGACAAAGCTCGGCTGCAGGCTACCTACTGAGAACTTCTGATCTGTAATCTCATTTTTGTTTTATTTTATCTTATTATATTAAGTGTGTGTTATACACACACATATATATTATATATCTACATATCTATATCTATATATCTATATCTATATCTATATCTATATCTATATCTATATCTATATCTATATCTATATAGATAGGTAGACAGATAGATGTTATAAGTCCTCAAAATCAGGGCTCAAAGACCAAGGACATTTTATATAAGAGAAGAACAAAACCAGAGTTTTAAAAAAAAATGATCTGTGTTATGGGTTGTCTTAGACAAGTCATAATTTTCTGTGCCTCCGTTTCCTCTTCTGCAAATAAAAGAGTTGGATTAAATGAGTTCTAAACTATATTCCACCCTAATTTCTATAACTTTGATATCCTGGAGGAGTTCTCCATAACAGATTGGAACTGCACGAGTGTCCAGGTAAGTGGATGTTTTCACTGAGGTCAGGATTTACAAGCATAGATGTAAAGATGTACTTAATAGCAGCTATCAGTCCAATCTGCTCTACTACTTTTCCTTTATATTAGCCAATGTCATATGTCCTTTAGACCCACACACTCTTAGCTACTATGCCATATTGTATTAGCTGCTCAAGCATCTATGGAAAGAAAATAGAATTGCTTATCTGCAAAATTCATAACTACAGAAAACAAACCAAAAATTATTTTAGATTTTATTTTTTATTTAATTCTAAAGTCTACATTAAATAACTACAATGTTTCTAAAACTCATTTTGTGTGTAATTGTTTTAATTCGTGATGTTTGTATGTTGCTTTAGAACAACTACCCAGCAGTTTCCTTGAAATCATGTGTCTAGCTGACGTGGCTCTGTCCAGCAGGGAGGGCAGTTAGGGAGACCAGGCCAGCAGAGGAAGGCAGTTGTGGAGGAACAGGCCTGAAGTGGAAGACAGTTGGCAGGGGAAGGGCAGGCTGTAGTGGAGGGCAGTTATGGGTGACCAGGCCAGCAGAGGAGGGCAGGTGGGGGAGACCAGGCCAGCAGGGGAGGGCAGTTGTGGGGGACCAGACCTGCAGGGGAGGGCAGTTGAGGGGGACCAGAACAGCAGGGGAGGGCAATTGTGGGTGATCAGGCCAGCAGTGAGGCAGTTGGAGGGGTCCAGGCTAGCAGGGGAAAGCAGTTGTGGGCAATCAGGCCAGCAGGGAGGGCAGTTAGGGAGACCAGGCCAGCAGAGGAAGGCAGTTGTGGGGGAATAGGCCTGAAGTGGAAGACAGTTAGGGGAGGGGGGGCAGGCATGTAGTGGAGGGCAGTTATGGGTGACCAGGCCTACAAGGGAGGGCAGTTAGGGGTGACCAGGCCAGCAAGGGAGGGCAGTTAGGGGCAATCTGGCTGCCCAGGGAGTAGTTAGGTGTCAATCAGGGTGGTAGGGAAGTGGTTAGGGGGTGATCAAGCTGGCAGGCAGAAGCAGTTAGGGGCAATCAAGCAGGTAGGCAGGCAAGTGGTTGGGAGCCAGCAGTCCTGAATTGTGAGAGGAATGTCCAACTGCCCATTTAGGCCCAGTGGGATCTAGTATATATATACTAGAGGCCTAGTGCATGAATTTGTGCATAGATGAGGTCCGGCCAGCCTGGCTAGATGGAGGGGACATGGGCGGTTGGCCTGCTTGCTTGTTGGTCAAACTCCTGGTTGAGGGGACAATTTGCATATTAGCCTTTTCATTATATAGGATATACACTGAGTGGCCGGATTATTATGCATTCAGAGATCATAATAATCTGGCCACTCAGAGTGTGTGTGTGTGTGTGTGTGTGTGTGTGTGTGTGTGTGTGTACACACACTAGAGGCCCGATGCACAAAAATTTGTTCACTCATGGGGGTCCCTCAGCCCGGCCTGCACCCTCTTGCAATCCGAGACCCCTAGGGTAGGGTCTCTAGGCCTGGCCTGATATCAGGGCCTATAGGTGCTTTTCTTCCCCCCGCTGCTAGCAGCAGCACTGCCCTCTCCCTCCCCTGCCACCAGTCGCTTCCCTCTACAGGATACAGGCATGGGGTACAATCACTTGGCTGGCCTGGGCCTCCCTCTGTGGGGCAATCAATGGTGGGGCCCCCAGATTGATCACCCTGCAGAAGGAGACCCCACCAACCTACTGCAGCGCCACCAGCCAGGTAGCCTGGGCCTTCCTCTTTTTTTTTTAAAGTAAGAGTAATGTTTACCGAGTGATACAGAATTGCATACTATGAAGGGTTTACCAGGATGGAAATGCACAGCACCCCACCCTGCCACCCCCAACACCCAGAGACTACAGTATTTAGAGGTACATGCAATGGCCATAACTGCTAAATATCTGTTCGTAACAAACAAACCATAGCATATGTATACTGTATCACATCAAGTGATTATAGAAATCCATTTATATATTGCTTGTATAAAATCTTTTTTTTTTGTAAAAAAAATATTTAAAAAAAAAGAAAGTATACTAGCAAAAAAGATGTGTAGTTGAAAGCCCTGCCAAAACAGCCAGTCTGTAAACATTCAGTGAGTGTGTGCTTTGGAAGAGTGCCCATGCCTCGTGCCCACAGCAACTCCAGCAGGGCCGGTGAGGGTGTGCCCCGGCTGCCACTCTGGGCAGGACTGAGCTGGACCATGGTGGGTGGGTACAGCAGTGCCTGACACTGTGCCATTCTCCAGCCTTGCATCAGGATCAGGTTCAGGGTCAGGGCTGGGGGCAGGCAGATTGCAGTTTCACTCTGAGTTCCATACTCAGCCTAATTTTGGTTGCAACTCACAGCTTTTCCTGGCTGCCCAGAGGTCCTTTGGGTGGGTGCTCTGGTGGAGAGGCCAGAGAAGTGCCCATCGCTGCCCAGTTGGGCATCTCTCTAGCCCAGAGCCTCTGTCCTGCCTCCTGCAAGCCTGGCCCCAGGCAGAACAGGCCCCCCACAGGATTACTTTGGTCTCAGTGCTTGGTCCTGGGCTTCATCAGCCTGGGTTTCTTCCTCTGGTGTGGCTGATCTGAGTTTCACAAAAAAGCCTGGCTAATGCTGGCTGTGCTGAGCCTCATTGAAGAGTTTTTCATGCAGCAAGGAGGAGCCCCCTGGGAACCTCCTCCTCCTCTCTCTCCTCGTCTCCTCTTCCTCTTCGTCCTCCTCCCAGTCCATGGTCACTTCTTCTCCAGCGGCTCCAGCAACGGGTTGCCTTCTGAGTTGGGGTCTTAACGCTATCGGTCCTGACGATGCAAGTGGGGTCATGCCGGTTAAACATCAGGATGAGCTGCTGCTGCTCTTGCTTCAGCTCTTCCATCTGGGTTTTCAGCTCCACATTCATGAGCTCCAGCCACTCATATTCCCACTGCAGAAACTCTGTCCACTCCTTCTTCCTGTTCCGGCATTGGGCTGCCGCCACTTTGTTCTTTTCCTGGCGCCTTTTCCTCCACTCCTCTTCCTCATCTAGCTCACTTTTCACAGGTTGAGACCTTTTGCCCAGTTTCATCCCCAAGAAGTGCAAAGGGGTGATCATGGCCTCAATTATGTGGATGTCAGTGTATTTCAGCTCCTCTGCAGTCAGGGCCAAGCTGGGGAGTCTGATCAGGGGGCAGAGCCCTGGCAGAGAGCCCGCAGTCATGGAAGCATTCCGGATCTGCCCAGGCATCATAACAAGAGGAGTGGCAGTCCAACCCTGTGGAAGCCATGGGCAGAGGCAGTGACCCTGGGGCCTGGGCTAGGCTGCAGGTGCCGTGCCACTCAGGAGCCACTGTGGTGCTACCCCTGCCCTGCAGCGTCCACTGCCGC
The DNA here is from genome assembly GCA_026230045.1 of Corynorhinus townsendii. NCBI lineage: Eukaryota > Metazoa > Chordata > Mammalia > Chiroptera > Vespertilionidae > Corynorhinus > Corynorhinus townsendii. The sequence goes on along the minus strand of JAPDVU010000003.1, from coordinate 65,315,524 downwards.
CAGCACTTCCAGTCACAGCCACTGAGCATCCCTCCCGCAGGCTGTGGCAGGCCTGGGTCTCCCTCTTTGAGTCAATCAATCACGGAGCTCTGCCTGCCTGATTGTCCCTAACCAGTCGCCTGCCCACCTGATCACCCCTAACCACTCGCTTGCCTACCTGATCACCCCTAACTGCTTGCCTGCCTGCCTGATCACCCCTAACCACTCACCTACCTGCCTGGTCACCCTAACCATTTGCTGGGAGGCGGGGCCAGCCCCGGCAAGGGGCTGTGGTCGTTCCGGTCTCTGGTCATTCTGGTGGTTCTGCCATTTCAGTCTCTGGCCTTTTATTAATAGGATACTAGAGGCCCAGTGCATGAATCCATGCACCAGTGGGGTCCCTCGGCCTGGCCTACTGGGTCAGGCTGAAACCAGCTCTCTGACATCCACTGAGGGGTCCCAGATTGCAAGAGGGCACATGCCAGGCTGAGGGACCCCACCGGTGCATGATCAGGGCCAGGGAGGGACACGCTAGGTTGGCCATCCAGGGAGGGACTATGGGAGAGCTCTAGGGCATATCTGGCCCATCTCACTCTGTCCCAATTGACCGAACCCCAGCAGGAAGCTCACGTACTAGTCGGAGCATCTCCCCCTGGTGGTCAGTGCATGTCATAGTGAGAGGTTGAGTGGCCTTAGCATATCATTAGCACATTATGCTTTGATTTGGTTGAACAGCCAACTGGACAACTGGACACTTAGCATATTAGGCTTTTATTATATAGAAATAAAGGCCCGGTGCAAGAAATTCGTGCACGGCGGGGGGGAGGGGGAGTCCTTCAGCCCAGCCTGCACCCTCTCCAATCTGAGACCCCTTGAGGGATATCTGACAGCCCATTTAGGCCCAATTCCAATGTCTAACTGCCTGTTTAGACCCGATCCCAGTGGGATTGGGCCCAGTGGGATCAGGCCTAAACGGGCGGTCGGACATCCCTCTCACAATCTAGGACTGCTGGCTTCCAAATGCTTGCCTGCCTCTGCCTGATTGCCCATAACCGCTTCTGCCTGCCAGCTTGATCACCCCCTAACCACTCCCCTGCCAGCCTGATCGACACCTAACTACTCCCCAGCTGACCCGATTGCCCCTAACTGCCCTCCCCTGCTGGCCTGGTCCCCCCCAACTGCCCTCCCCTGCAGGCCTGGCCCCCCCTCAACTGTCCTCCCCTGCAAGCCTGGTCCCCCTCAACTTCCCTTCCCTGCAGTCCTGGTTTCCCCCAACTGCCCTCCCTTGCTGGCCATCTTGTGGTGGCCATCTTGTGTCCACATGGGGGCAGCCATCTTTGACCACATGGGGGTGGCCATCTTGTGTCTTGGAGTGATGGTCAATTTGCATATCACTCTTTTATTAGATAGGATTTGGGCCTTATCCCTAGAGGTTTGATTTCTGGTTCAAATTAGGAGAACCGCTTTTTAAATATAATACCTTTACTTACAGATGAGGGATTGGTTATGCAGTACTTTTTTACCTGGGGTAGCTTCAAATTCAAATCTTCATCTAAACTTCTTTACAGTTGATTTTAACCTCAAAAAAATGAATTCTTTACAATGCACAATTTTTAAGTGAATCATATGCAAAGGTTTACCATCACTGTTGGGTAACATAAAAATTGGCAAGTAAATATAAAATCCATAAAGTATTCATTTTAGGCTAAAATCTGTCCTCCCAAAATCTATATGTTGAAGCCCTACAGCCCAGTGCCTCAGAATAAGACTGTTTTGGAGATAGAGCCTTTACGTAGGTGATAAAGTTAAAATGAGGCTTTGGTGTGGATACTAATCCATCTGACTAGTGTCCTTACACAAGGGGAAAATTTGAGCACAGTAAGCAGGACCAGGGATGCACACCACAGTGGAAGGACCATGTGACGATACAGTGAGCTTCCTCTCTCTGCTGTGTAAGAATACAAATGAGAGCCCAGGAAGAGGGCTCTTATCAGAACCTAATCTTAGACTTCCCAGCCAGCAAAACTGTGAGAAATAAATGCCTGTTTTTTGAGCCATCCGGGTTATGGTATTTTGTTGTAGCAGCCTGAGCTGATTAAGACAGTGAAGCTGTGTTACTTCAAAGGCTAGGTCACAGATGCCATTGAGCTTCCTCCTCTCACTCTCCCTCTCTCTCAGAAGTACTGCATGTGCTCCTGAAGCTCACCTGTAAGAAACCTGGCTATTCTGAAGCCACCATGCTGGAGAGACCACAGGGGGTGACGTGAAGTCAGAGGACAAGGTCTGAGGAGAGTCAGCTATTTCAGCCCCACCTGCCTGAGTCTTCCCAGCCCAAAAGGTAGACATGTGAGTGAGGGAGCCTTCAGGTGTTCCGGTCCTGGCCTCCCAGCTGCCCGGTCTAACATCAACTGGAGCAAAGCCGACCTATCCCCAATGAGCTGTACCCTCATTTCAGACCCATTAGTGAAATAAATGCAGTCCATGTTTTAAGCCACAAGTGTAGGGGTGGTTTGTTACACAGCAACAAATAACTGGAACACTCTCAATGCATTTGATCTTAGCAGCCCTCCTCTTTCTGGAATAATTTTGTGTTTGGACACCAGGTTTTAGGTCTCCCCCTCCCCAGCAGCATATAAATGAATTCTAGATAATAAGATGGTATTACTGGGTGTCCCCAAAATTTTATTCACACTTTAACAGCTGATAGCTCAATTTTGAAAGTGAAATGTATTGTAATAAACACTGCCTTTATAATTATTCAAAGTGCATGTATACATTTTGAGGGGAACCCTACATTTTGCAACATTTTCTATTCCACAATACTGTATTTTTCACAGATTATGCTTACAATAAATAACTATGGGGAGATTGTTAATACTGATTCTTCTCTTTATTATATAAAAACAATCTGATTGTAGAAATAATTCCTTAAATGTAGAGCCCACACAGAAGACAATTCTAGCCACCTTTGATTTGGGGAGCAAAGATTCCACAGTGAGGTCACAAATGCATTGAAATCTTTGCTTTCATTCAATTAAGCGGATTTAAGGGCCCAGTTAAAACATGAAAACAGAGTAAGAAAAAAATAACTTTCCTGTGGGACTCCAGCTCTCCACAGCAGAGTCATTCACTTTTTATGATCATTATAATTATTAGTAGCGACGGTGATAACAATATATCATTTATATGGCACTTTAGAACTGCACAGAGCTTTCCCACCATCATTTATTAGCTCATCTTCAGAACACTCTTTAGTAATAAGTTAATATTTCTGCCTCCATTTAACAGGTAGGAAATTGAGGCACAAGGGGCTCAAGTCACTTGTCTAAATTCCATCAAAAGTCAATTGGTGGCCTGAATTGTACACTCAGTAATGTTTGTTAAAGATAAAATGAGGCATATTTAAAAATGTAAGAGTTTGTTTTGAGCGAAAATCAATTCAAATCAAGCAGCATCCAATCGAACAACCAGAAAGGAGTTCCAAGGAACTGTACAAAATGTGAGAGTTTGCTTGGCAGAAGGGAACAGTTACAAGCAAGCTGTACTAGGCAAAAATCTGGTTGGTTATTGCAAAATTTTAGGTATCAGGCAGATACGAACTAGTGCTGATTGGGTCATTCCTGATTGACTGGCTTAAGATTTCATTTTTGGGAGAACTGAAACAAATGAAGTTTTGTGAGGTAGCATAAGTGACTCCATTTTGGACTTGCTGTCTTGTTTTCAACATGTTACTAAAAGCACCATCCTTCCAGAACAGCCTAACCCTCACTCAGCAACTCTCATTTAGTACTTCTAACAGAAGTGACAAACTTGGTTTTTAAATCAGATTATCTGATATTTTAGCCTGCAATCTTAATAAGATGCCTGCAAAGTAAAAAATTTTTCTCGACTGAGAGAATAATTTGAAGAAAAAAATAAGTGTGTAAGCTACATCTCTATCTGTATAAGGTACATTACTTAATAAATAAGCCTTTCAAGTTTAATGCCAGCACTCTTTGAAAATATTGGGAGAGTTGAATTACATATGTGAAATGTATCAACTATAACCTAGAGAAGTCATGGGATTGTCCTACTTAGTTAATTTTAAGAATAGCCTACACCTACCTCAATGGTGTCTCATGTACAGGTAAAGGATATATAACATTGACTACCTAATTTAGGTAGGAAAAGTCTAATTCAATAGGAATATTAATACCATGTTCAGGTCAATACCAGAGACACATTTTAAAATCTCTGTTGTTAAAGATACTAAAGCTGCCTACATTTTACTAATATGCACCAGGGCTATTAGCCTAATTATTCAGTTCCCAATATATCACGTATAGCAGTGTGTATTCTATCTTGGGATAGATTTCTTTATAGAGAGAACTCTACCTTTCCTTTATCACTCCCTCATGTCCTATCCCTCTTCCAATCATGGCAGCCTAATCAGTATCTAGCTAGAGTGGACCACCTAGGTTTCCCCCAAACCAAACTGACATTCTGTTCTCAAACAGTGGAACAAAATAGGATATCTTAATATGCTCTTGCAAAACTCATCGAAACTTCGCATTTGCACCTTTAGCACAAATATGACAAGTCAAGGACCCACTCTCCTGGCCTCCCCCTCAGAGATGCCCATCACTCAGCATCCATTTCATGTCTTGTGGCTGACACACTAGCCCACACACACACAATCGTGGCACAGTCTCTATGGAATCAGAAGACGTCTTTTCTTTTGCTGGCTTCCTCATCCTCCAAGCAAGAATTCAAATGTCAATCACTTTTAGTTGGATTTCATGGAGCAGCATCATAAAAATGGTCACCAATCCAATTGCAAATCACTTGATGAATCTTCTTTGAAGAGTTGCCAATAATGCTAATCATCAAATGGTTGAATCCAGCTTTGTAAAGATGCATTTGTGAAGAACAGCAATCTCTGTGACTTTGACAAAGGAACTGCTGACTTGCATCACTGTTTGTATTTTGATGTGAAAGAGCAAATCGATTTATAGAGCTTTTGCTTGCAGATGTAGGATATGATTAGTATGCAGAAAGACCTTTCCACAGTGTCATTTGTTTATTTAGCTGCCTCTGCACTCCGCTCTGATTGTGTGTACCTAATTAATGTATACAAAGCTAAAAGGAATAAAACCATGGCTCCACAATCACAGCACACTGTATAGCATGGTATTTGTCGCCTTTGCGGCGGGGGGGGGGGGGGAGGGGGGCATTCCAATGTTACTAGCTGTACTCCAAATAAAACATACAGATATATAAAACATAAGAATACAGAATGCAGGAATTTTTTTTCATCAGTGTTCTTCTTAGCTATTTTAAACTCAAATAGGTGCAAATTAACGTGTTTGAATATGAAAAGGATGTGCTTTCTTTTCTGTCTTGTATTTGAATTTTTATTCAAAGCAGTTGTTGAGTCTTTATGAAGAGTACCCGTGATTTCTTCCAGAGGTCAAAGTACTTTGTAAAACATCCTGTGAGACCTGCATCATCCCGTTCTTCAAGGCCTCACTATTCAGATGCTTGGAAATTTTAGCTGAGAAAGACTTTACAGTGAAAAAGGAAAGACGCTAGAGACCTTCATGTCAATAATGAATGATCAATAGAAGACACACACTCAAAAATTGACATTCAGTCAGCAGATCCCTGTTATTCATGCACATTTCACATTGTCTATTCAAGTTCTGCAAGAGGCATTGGTAGCAAAATGGCAAAGTGGCCAAAATCTTTAGACTGCCAAATAATGAAATCCAGAGTGACATCTAGTGACATCCTACATTAGAAGCACTTGCTTTGCACCTTGAAAACCCGGCCACATTATCCAACACCATCCACTAGTTAGACTTTCTAAACAGAGACCAGCACTTTCTATCTCATCACTGACAACATTCTGCAATCATGTTCTTAAATACTAGTTGCCTCCAGTGTTTGCCTTGGCCTGATACAAACTTCTCTTAATTTTCAGTCACCAAACTATGAAAACTTCAATCATTGATTACAAGTTGAAATTGCTCTTTGAATTTCTCCACCGTATTCAATCCTTGGTGAGCAAGCCTCTCTCTAGGTCCCACCTGGCTCTCGTCTCTGTGTCTCTGCTGTAGCAGGAACAGCAGGCCGGAATCATTGCCTTAAATCATGCAGTGAGCTGCCGGAACATTCAAACCTCTCCCGGAGCCCAAGCCAAGGGAGCTGTTATCTTATTGCTGAAACCCAGAACATGCTATCCCATCTAAATCACGGGTGTCACGGTCTCATTTGCAATAAAATCTCTTTGATCTTTTTATTTTCTAGTGTAGTAGTGATTCTCCCCCCAAGGAGGGCTGTTCTGAATAATTTGGCTACTATAGAAAGAGAAAAAGAAAATTTAAATAAGGGGGTGAAACTGATATAGTGTTAAAAATAAAAGATCCAACATATGTTTTTCATGAGCATAAGGCTTTTTATAATGACTCTTTAACCTGGTGTGAACCTCACTTGAAGTATAACAAAGGCATGTTCACTAAACTTCTCAATACAATGGCTGTCTTTTTTTTTCTTCTTAAGTAAGTATCTTAAACAGAATCGTTCTCTTTTCCCTAGGCTCCTCCTCAAATGGGACATGAAGAGCGTGACACACATAAAATTAAAATAAATAAATTCCCAAGTGGAAAGCACAAAGGTCTGTGGGCAAGACAAGTTTCCTGCAATAACCATAATTAAGAACAGAATGATGTAAATCTATCTTGTGATTCTGTAATAAGAAAAGAATTAAACAATATTTTCTCCTAAATACCATTTAAAAAGCTGGATAAAGAAGACTATGATAGCATTAAATTTACTTTCTCTAGGTTTTCAAGTATGAGATTCATTCATTAACTCAGAGATATGCCAGGTGGTGGTGGTGGGGAGGGGGTGCTGAGAGTAGAAGATAGTCAAGTTCTTTGAAATCCTCTCTTTAAGCTTACATCTAAAGACAGCAATTCCTGCCAGGACTCATACCAAGAAAGAACATCTACACTGATGAATGAGCCTCAATTTACCTTTGCATGAGCTCCTTATTTTGGCTTTGAATTTCACAAGATTGCTCTTTACTTCACAGAGTCATCCTAATATTTTTGCTCAAGTCCATTTCATTCAACTGCTTTGTTTTGGAGATGAAGAAAGAGAGGCCTGATAATTTAAACACTTTCCTCCAATGTTGCAGTTTTAACACATAGAAGATCTGGGAGAGAATTTAGGCTTCCTGTTTTGCTGTCCATTTTTCCCCACTATATCACTTGGTTGCATGCTGTCATTCTTTAAGGCCAAGAAGATGATAATAAACAATTTCACAATTGGTTATTCTTGCTAATTTTTTGCTCTTCTCTAGATTCCTTTGGAATTTATGTGCAGACATTATTATATCCCATATAATAAAAAGGTAATATGCAAATTGACCCTCACACCCTCACAAGATGGCTGCCTACAACCAGGCCGGCAGGGTGGTTAGTGAGGGATGACCAAACGACTGAGCAAACAGGCTGCATGGGGTGACCAGGCTGGCAGGGGGTGCAGTTGAGGGTGGCCAGGCCGGCAAGGAGGGCAATTAGGGGAAATCAGGCCAGCACACAAAGGCAGTGAGGGGCAATCAGGCCAGCAGAGGGGAGCAGTTAGGGACAAGCAGGCAGGCAGGCAGGTGAGCTATTAGGAGCCAGCGGTCCCGGATTGTGAGAGGGATGTCCTGGATTGGAGAGGGTGCAGGCTGGGCTGAGGGGATCCCCCTCCCATGCAAGAATTTCATGCACAGGGCATCTAATATATATATGAAGATATTCATAGCCTCTCTAATTTGAAGGAAGCATTGTTTTATAGGAGGGAAACAATGACATGAGAGAAAAAGATATTTGGGTTTTTATTCTTGTAAATATTTGGGAAATTCTGAATACCTGTTTTATTTGTTATAAAAAGATATTCATGCTATGATCTCTAAAGTCTCTCCTAGCTTTATATATTTGTACCTAATCTACATATTTTGGAATTTTTAATGTATAGTGTAAATTTTGCTTCTCACATAACTAGACAATGATTTTAAGCTGTATACATTTTTAAATATAGTGGTGCAGATTTTTCCTGTGAATTTTCTCTAATATTAAAGTTGAAACTGCTCACTGACTGGAAACCTATATTCAAAAAATGAGCAACAACTCATTTTTCTTTCATAAAAAGATGTTTTTTCCTTCATCTTATATCTTGCCAGTTTATTTCATCTCCTTCTTGACAAAATCATTCACACAAATTCTTGCCTAATTTTTGTGCCCTTGCTTAAAATGTAATGCCATTCTCATTCTTCAATATCTTGTCAATAAACAGATAGATTGATAGTATACTTAACTCTCTTTTTCATCTTTATATCTCCACAATTTAAAGGAGTGCTTGCTCTTATATATGGCAGGTATGCAACCTGTTACAATAATAAATGAATGCACAAAAATTAGGACCAAAAGGAACCTTGGTGTTACTAATCCAGCTGCTTCATTTTAAGGCCATATAATCATTGAGTCCCACAGAGATTCATCGACTTACCCAATGTTACCTAACAAAGTCAATAGAAGGACCTCTTGACTGATAATTCCATGTTCCTTCCACTATTCCTTTTCTTTTACAAAGGTACTTTGGAAACATTATTTTAAAGCATTTGCTATATAAATGACGCTTAGTTATTTTCCTCACATTAAGTTCCCAAATATGTCTTACATATAATCAACCCCAAACCATATGCTTTTCAATATATAATTAATAAGCTCATCGATACTACTTGATCAAGCTGGGAGCATGGCATATGTGTTAGGGTGCATAACGGTACCAAAAGATATCCAGATTGTAACCTCCAGAACCCATGAGTGTTCTTATGTGTCAAAAAAGATGTTGCAGATATTATTAGGTATCTTGAGATAGGAGATTACCTTCAGATAGATTATTTGGATGGACTCCTGAATTTCCGAAGTGTCCTTATGAGCGTGAATTAGAGGGAGATTTGACTACAGAAAATAAGGTAATATGAGGGCTGACACAAGATGCTGCATTACTAGCTTTGAAAAGGGAAGGAAGGGCCAGAGTGTTTCAAAAGATGCTATGTGACCAAAGTTAATTTTCTTCCTAAGGCCTAAAAAAGGAAAAGCAGTTTCCCATAAAATAAATAAATGAATACATGCTCAAGATGAAATGGTCTTGAAAAAGAGAATGCTGGGAGAGAGAAAGATGTGCACTGGGAGAATGTCCGTGTTTTCCAGAGAGAGGACATGAATATAAGTAATGCAGCTCTAGAAGATGGAAAATTCAAAGAGATTGGTTATCTCAGGGCCCCCGGAAGCAGCACAGCTCTGTGGACACCTTGATTTTGACCCAGTGAACCTAATTTTAGACTTGTGATCTCAGAACTGTAAGAGAATAGCCCTAGCTTGTTTGGCTCAATGGATAGAGCGTTGGCCTGGGGACTGAAGGGTCCTGGATTTGATTCCGTTCAAGGGCACATGCCCTAGTTGCAGACTCAATCCCCAGTAGGGGGCGTGCTAGAGGCAGCCAATCAATGATTCTCATCAATACAATATTATGTAAAAGAAAAAAAAGAACTGTAAGAGAATAATGTCTGCAGTTTTAAGCCACTACCTCTGGTAATTTGTTACAGTAACAAAGGAAAGTAATACAGTAGACACAGTGTTAGCTGGGGAGACAAGAGCTCTGGCTTAAACTTGGCTGACTTATGACATCTCTAGATGTTAGTTCTAAAATGCCTTTCTGTGGCTCCCAGGAGTATAATGAAATTTCTCAGTACTGTATTTTTATTCAAGGTCAGCAAACCATCTCAATGCAAGACAACACCTTATCCTCTGGAAGATAAGTTAGGGGGAAAAAAGTCTTCAGAGGAAAAATAAAGTCCCTTCCTTCTTGAAACAGCTGATCAATGATTCTCTCTCATCATTGATGTTACTATCTCTCTCCCCCTCTCCCTTCCTCTCTGAAATCAATAAAAAATATATTTTAAAAATAAATAAGTTTACTTATTTTGAGGTCTCATCCAGTTCTGTGGGAACAGGGGGAAAAAAAGATGATTTGTTGGACACTTTGATGGTGATTTAAGCAGGACTCAACCTTCCTCCATTGATGACATGTTGAATTATGAGAAAGTTGATAAACCTCAAGGGTTAATCCAAGTCATGTGTTTGTTTTAGGCTTTCCTCTACTGTGGTATATTATTTCAGAGTGATCTTCTGCTTGAGAAAATGATAAGTTGGAGACAATTTAATTAAATTAGGGGCTACAAATTCTATAAATGAAATTAAAGTATGTACACACAATACCAGAAATAATAGTGTATTATAAATAACTAGAGGCCCAGTGCACAAAATTCACACATGGGGGGGAGGGGTCCCCTCAGCCCAGCCTTCACCTTCTACAATCTGGAACATCCCTTTCACAATCCGGGACCACTGGCTCCTAACTGCTCACCTGCCTGATTGCCCCTAACTGCTCCGCCTGTCAGCCTGATCACCCCTAACTACCTCTGCCTGCCAGCCTGATTTCCCCCAACTGCCCCCCTGCTGGTCTGGTCATCCCCAACTGCCCTTGCTGCCTGCCTGGTTGCCCCTCACGGACCCCCTGTCAGCCTGGTAACCCCAACTGCTGCTCCTGCTGGCCTGGTCGCCCCTCACTGCCTCCCTCTGCTGGCCTGGTTATCCCTCATTGTCTCCCCTGCCAGCCTGGTCACTCCCAACTGCCCCACATGCTGACCTGGTTGCACCCAACTGCCCCCTCCCCACCAGCCTCATCATACCTCACAGGCCCCCCAGCTGGCCTGGTCACCCCCAACTTTCCTCCCTACTGGCCTGGTAGCCCCTCACTTCCCCCCTCTGCTGGCCTGGTCACCCCTCTCTGCCCCCATCTGCCAGCCTGGTTGCCCCACATAGCCTGCTGTTCAGTCATTTGGTTGTCCCTCACTAACCCCCCTGCCACCCTTGTCGCCCCATGCAGCCTGCTGTTTGCTCATTACTGTGAGGGCGTCCTGACCAATTTGCATATTACCCTTTTATTAGTATAGATTGACACAGCTGTGATTTGAAGAAATGACAGAGAACTATGAATACCCACATTTTGAGTTGCTTTCTTCTATAAACTTATATGGGTTTTGAGCAAGACTCGTTGGCTATGTTTCCTGGAAAAGTTGTTCCCTTTGACAGTGTGGACTATTATGTTGTATAATCTTTTTTAATATTATAACCAATTTTAGACCAACAGGCAATCCTCCCAAGAAAACAATGACTATGTGACAACCATATTCTAAAAGAAAAGTAGTTTTTTATCTATAAAAGACATCATTAATGGGCTGTTCATCCATTCCAATATTTTGAATACTATGGAGGAATTATTTTTAATTCAGTTTAAATAATATTAATACAGTTTTAATGCCTCTATGACAATTTTACTTGGTATATATTGAATTTTCATTCAATTTTACTAGCCTAGAGTAGAAGCTAAGGGGGTCTTCTAATATAAAAATTGATGGAAGAGATGAAAACATTTTTCTAGTTATCAGAGATTGTCCCAGCTGGAGTGGGAGGGAGGATGTGCATATAATTTACCACATATAATCTCATGAAACCAAAGTCTAAAACTTTAACATTAGAAATTGCTAAGATATGTACACCATTTAAAGAGTAGTGATGTAGCTGAATACTATCACTTCCACTTCTTCTCACTGCAGTGTTCAGGTTTTGTGCTTGCCTTGGAAAACAGGAGTATATAACAGATAAAGAGATGTTTGTATGTTAAAATAGTAACTTGCAAATAAGCAAGAATTTTTAGACACCAGAATTTCCTCCAAATTTTAAAATGAACTATAGATGTTTGTCCATTGAGAACTTGGAAGGCCAGGAATGAACTGAAATGACATGGAGGTCCCAACTACTTCTAGACTAAATTGTGTTTAGCAGACATAATCTGTACAGCTCGTCACTGACTATAGGAATCTATAAGCGTTTTTACTTTCATGTTAATTATATTAAGATTTATATTGAGTATTAATATTAGCAAATTGAATCTATTTGTTGTGCTGTGTTGTCCACCAGCATGACTTATTGTTCTATTTTTCCTAGGAAGCAGGGTATAGATGAGGAGGAATAAACAACAAAATTTTTAAATTTGTAACTTTTTTAAAGGTAAATATGGTGGTTTACTGTATTTATCTTTCTTTGATGTTGCTCCTAAATGCCCAATGAACTTGTGAAGTTTTAAATAGAAGTATTAGATTTAGTTTGTGGGCTCATACAGTGTGTCAGACAAGTGTGTTAAATGATGCTCTTACATAAAACAGCTCATTTAATTCTTACAACAACCCTATAACTTAGGTGTTCTTATTGTCCTTACTTCATTGATAAGAAAAGTAATATTAGATTAGGATGATTTATGTAATGTGTTCATAGCTAGTTAGTAAGTGGCAGAGCTGGTACATTGCTCAAATTCAAGTCTCTCTGATCCCAAAGAACATGTTGGGGTTTTTTGCATTACTGGTTACTAGTTACATTTAAGTTAGAAAATTCATACTCAGTAAAAAAGCAATTATAATTATTTGGTACAGTACTTGTTATAAGTAGTACTAAAAACTATTAGTTATTTTGTGCAGCATCACTGTGTGGATGTTTGCCATAGAAATATTTAGTTCCTATGAAGATAACTTATAGCCAATTAACTTATAATTGGAGCATTTGTTTCTGTGTTTTAAAATGTATCTATGCTACCAAATTAGGCTATCTTTATTAATAAAAATATATTTCTGGCTCACAAAAATGAAATGTGTGTACATATCAGAAATTTGAACCTGTGTGTTATGTGCACTGATGTGGTTTTCTATTGAAATGTTCTTCTAGTGTTCATTTCTCATAGTTGTCAGAGTCTGTATGCTGGTCCATATTCTATTCAGTTATTCCTATATTAATGAAACTCCCTGCAAGATTTGAATAATGGTTTAATACCTAATATGTTGCATTAAACACAAAGTATCCATTGATGATGTTTTAAAATAAACACCTGTGATTAAATTAAAATATACACTGTGAAAATAAAAGCTGTTTATAGGGAAGGCATGCAAATTAGTTGCTATCATTACTAAAAACTAGACAGTAATAAACATTTAATTTTGGAGATAATATCAAAATAAATTTTCAAATAATCAGACGATCTGGGGGAAACACTCTACAGATAACATTAACTTTAATAAAAGTATGGAAAGGAGTTGAGGAATCTTAGTTCATGATGCACTGAGATCTCATCACCTTTTTTGCTCAGGGCCCATGCTTCAAGAGCTAAGAAAGACAAGGTGAGAGAAAGTGAGTGGAAAAACTGGGATGATGTCTTCACGTTGGTGTATTTTATCCTTCTTCATTGTCCTCTGCTTCCACCTTCATCTGTCTTCCCTTTCTCATGTACTTTTAAGAAAGGTGATAAGACTGAGCCTTAGAAAGCCAGGTAAAATTTAATCCGATCCTGAAAAATGGTGAAATTAAAGCAGGATGGCCATGCTCCTTGACTTATGTAAAGTTTATTCAAACCTGTCTTGCTCTCCTTTTGGACCTAGTAGTGAATGGATTTCTTAATGATGTGCAAATTTGGAGGACTTTATCAAAGACTCAATAAGGCTGTAGTCCATGCAAAAAAAGAACTAAAAGAAAGTCTGTAATATTTTCAGGAGAAATATAATATACTGCATCATATATATCTAGAACAGATATTTAACAAAATATCCCAGCTGAATAGTTTAAATGATTGAATTTCTCTTATAATCACCCCGGAGGAACATCAAAATTAGATATTCCTTATTAGTCTCCCCACTATTTAAACTCCATTCCTTAGATTAATATTGGAATAAAAATATTTAATCTCTATAGAATTAGGTACCACAATAGTTATGTTTTCGGCATCATATCAGTGGATCTCTCTCACTGTGGTTCTAACCTATCATGTCATTGAAGTAGGCTTATTTGAATTATGATATTAAAAAGTGATTCCAAATTTCAACCATATTCCACAGAAATCTTTGGAGGGAAGTTGGAGGCACAGGAAAGGAATTTAGGTAAGTTGATTTTAGATACATTCAGGGTCATCAGCTACATAGGTGAGAATTCACCCAGAAATGTATGTAAGCGTACCCTGAAAGAACTAGTAAAGAGAACATAGGAAAAAGATTGATCAGATATATAGGGAACCCAAAAGCACAGTGTCTTAGGAGTCAGGTGAAGAGGACACATACCCCTTTTGTTCATTGTGTTTGTTTGGTTCACTGTTTGGTGAACGTACCACCGAGTGGTTCTGGAAATTGACAAGGTTCATTCTCAGTGTAAAAGATGGAAGACCATATTTTGTTCCTCTCTCAGCCCTGAGAGCTAGACCAGGAATGGTGACCTGTGGTTGGCAAGCCAAAGATTCCCAAACAGGAAGGAGTTTGAATTGGAAGCAAGCTAAGGAAGAAGCAGGTGCAGTTTAGACTCCTCCCCTGGTGGCAGTGAGGACAGCAGCATTGTCTAACGATCCTTTTCCCACAGCAGGTTCTTACCCGGAGATTGAAGTACCCAGGAGTTCCTAACATTTTCCAAGACTATTCTTGAGGCTTGCCCTTGACCATTGGCCACTAATAGCCTCCCAAAGAATTCCTTCTCTGTGTACATCTGCAAGCAAAAATGCTGACCAATACAGGGTTCTGGTGCAAAATGAAAGTGCATATCCTCCTGGTAAAAAAAAACACAACTTAGAATTTTAAGGTAACAATATCCAAGCATTAAAGCAAACATCAGAGCTTTCTAAGTGTGGGGCACTGTGCAGTTGCACAGTTTGCACGCCCATGAAGCTGGCCCTGCTGGCACATCACAGAAGGAAGAGCACTCAATCATGTTAGGTCAAGAAAAAAAAAAATCCCTGAGAAAGTGCACGCTCAGTGCCCCGTGTGAGTGTGTGTGTGAGCGGTTGGTAGCCAACGAATGTTACAGTCAGAATCAAGCTATCAGTTACAGCTCATTCAGAGCTAATTGAATTGCCAGTGTATTATTAAGGTTTGGCAGAATGTGCTGTGTCTTCACAAAATAAAGTTTTTTCTTCTGTGCACGCATTTCATTTGGAAAGGTCTTGGGTGTGATTTATAAACTTTGAGATGGAAAAATGAAGAGTGAGTCAAGGGTATTTTGAAAGGTCCAATGCAAACTCCACCTCTGAAGAGGCACAAGCAGTGGGACCCTGTACTCTGTCCCTGAAATATGCCCGGGCATCTGTGGTAGGCCACACGGCTGCTGTTGACACACTGTTAACGGGTCCTCTCCAGGGACTCTGAATCCCACAGTGGCCAACACAGTCATTCAGGGCACAAGCCAGCTTCAACCAGCAGATTTGCTTTTTGAGGGCAAGCCATCTGTTTGGATTCCTACCCTAGTAACCCTGCCCAGCTTGGATATGTTCACCCATAAATTTTGTGTCTGAGCTTAAAATTCCATGAGACTTTGTGTGTAGTAGAAGAAAGTTTCCACAAAATGGACATCAAGTGAGAAGATTCTGGTAACTATGCCTTAAATCACCTGGCGGCAGCGTGTCAGCCATACCCAGGTGTCTATCCAGTAGCATCTGACTGTGCATCCTGGGAAATGGATGGATGTCTAACAACATACAAATGATCTAAGTAGTGATGGTTATACTTTCCATTGTCAAACCAATGCCTCCTATTTAGCCCCCGGAGAGTTTTAGACCAGGTCTCACAATCTTTTCATTAATGGAAGGGGAAGGGACAGAAGCCTGCAGGAGTGTCAGTGGCTGGCACAGGCGGTGGCAGTTTGGAATCCCCCTGTAGCGACATGAAGAAACCTTTCCTCCTGTGGCAACATGAAATCTTTCAACACAGCGGCATGGGCTTAGCAGACACATGGAAGAAACCAGCTCTGCTGTTCAATCAGAAACATGAAAACATGGCCACTCCTTGGCCCATGGCAGAGCCACTGACACTTTAGCCCAGAATAGAAAGAGCACGTATATGCCTTCCTGGCCATTTCCTCTGTCTCATACAACATCCCTGAGTTGATGTTGGTTCGTGCAAATTAGTACATAATTGAAACAGCTGCTATTTTATAGGTGACTGGAAAGCTTAATATTCTTTGGGAAACATGCAAAATTAAATGAGTTAACATAATTCAATATCTATTTTTTCACATTCATCTTTCTTCTTCATTTTCATTACATAAATAACTATTTTCATGGAGCACCTACTCCATGCTAGGTTTCGTAGTTTCAAATGTCAAGTACTTTTTCTGTATTCATTTATCCCTCCAAGTTCTATAAGCTAAATATTAGGACACTAAAACATATAAAAACTTGAGTGTAGAGAAGATATATAATTGTTCTAAAGTCACACTCATGGATGAAAGTGGTAGAATCCAAACTCAGTTCCTGATTTTTTTTAAAGTTATTTTTTTGCTACTCACCCCTAACATTTTTGAAGTATCTCATATATAAAACATACTGATAGGAGCTAGGAAAAAAATCAATATGAAAAATATCCTGGGCCCCTAAGGTATTTATTATAGTGAGAACGAGATAAGAATATTTATAAACTCACACATATGTAATCAACTAATTCTTGACAAAGGTCTAAAGGTAATTTAAAGAAGGAAAGGTAGTCTTTTCAACAAGAGGTTCTTAAAAGTGGACATGTATTTGCAAAATTTATTTTAAAAAATGAACCTCAACTCATATTTTAAACCATACACAAAATTTAATTCAAAATGGATCATAGATCTAAATATAAAACCTAAAAGTCTAACATTTTTAGAAGAAAAGACAGAGGGGAAAAAAAACTTTTATGGCTTGTGTTAGACAAAAAGGCCTTATATTAAACACCAAAAGCCCAGTACATAAAAGAAACAACTGATAAGTTGTATTTCATCAAAATTAAAAAGTTTAGCCCAGCCAGCAAGGCTCAGTGTTTGAGCATCAACCTATAAACCAGGAGGTCACAATTCAATTTCCGATTGGCGGGAGGCAGCCAATCAATGATTCTCTCTCATCATTGATGTTTCTATCTCTCTCTCCCTCTCCCTTCCTCTCAGAAATCAATAAAAATATATTTTAAAAAATTTTTAAAAGTTTAGTTCTTCAAAGATACTATTAAGGAAATTAAAAGTCAAGCCACAGATTGGGAGAAAACACTTATAAACTGAACATCTGATAAAAGACATAGCCAAAAATACATTTATAAATACAAAAATTCACTAATAAGAAAACAATTCAATAAAAATAAATGGTCACAATAGTTGATGGGTACTTCACAAAAGAAAATACATGGGTGTAAAATAAGCACAAGAAAAGATCATTAATCATTAAAAAGTTCAAATTAAAGTCACAATGCTCTCACTACACACTTTCTAGAGTGTCGAACTTTTTTTCTGATGACAATACCAAAGTGCTGGAAAACAGTCTGGTAGTTTCTTCTGAAGCTCAACATCCACTTACCATATGACTCAACAATCCCACTGCTAAGAATTTACCCAAGAGAGATGAAAAGTTACATTTATGAAAACACCTGTATGTAAATGCTTATAACAGATTTATTCATAATATCCCCAAACTAGGAAAAATATTAATGGTCCCCAACTGGTTAATGGATAAACAAATTTTGGTTATATCCACAAAATGTAACACTATTTATCAAGGAAAATTAATAAGACATTGATTCTTGCCATAACAACATGACTCTGGAAATCATTCATACTAAGTAAAAGAAGCCAGATTTTTAAAACTTGCATCCTGTATAATTCCATTTATATGACATTCTAGAAAATGAAAAACTATAGAGACAGAAGAAGGATTTGTGATTTTCGGCAGGTGAGAATAGGAAATGTGCTCGGGGAACAAAGGGCACAGGGAATATTTTGGGGTGATAGAAGTATTCTCCATCTCCATTTTGGTGGTTGTGCATGAAAGGTTATATTTGTCCCTCAAAAGTCATAGAACTGTATACCAAAACGGGTAATTTTGCTGGCTGTTCATTGTATTTCAACAAACCTGACTTTAACTATTCAGCATGTCTATAACTGAGGTAGTTCTCTTTCTACCTGAGCCTTGCTTCCTCTCCAGCTCAGAGAAAAGCACCATTCCCCATCCACCCCATCGTCATTGGATAGCTCCTCCGCTCATTCCCAGCACAGCTTTTAATGCCCAGGAAAACCTACCCCTGAATATTTCTCAAAAACATTTCTTCCTCCCCATTCCTGTTGTCGCTGCTTTGTTTATTCCTTCAACATTCCCAGCCTAATTTCTGCCAAGACCTCGTGACAGGTTTTCTTCCCTGAGTTCCATTCCATTTCAATCAGTTCCCCCATACACTCTGGCCTGAATGATCTTTAGAAAACGTATTCCTCATTGGAAACATTCCTCAAAATCTTTACAAGTTTCCTGTAGAACAAAGTTCCAGGTCCCGCTGCACAGATGCCCTGTCCTGTGTATCCTCTGCCACTCCTGCCTGCATATGTCATGACCCAGCCTTACTGGGACACCCCTCCCTGTGCCTACAGGCGCCCCATTGTTTTTTCCTTTCTCTGTGTCTTTGCAAATTTTGCTCTTTTGCCTGAAATGAAAATCCTGTCTTTAGTGAAACCTGCTCATCCCTCCAGACTCTCCTTACTTGTCATTTACTCAAGGGAAACTCCGCTCCCCTTGCCCCCATCAGGCTGGGATGCCCCAGCCCTAAGCTCCAGAAGCACAGCTGGCACAGGGCACTCCCATCCCTGTCTTACAAGGAACTGTGCCTCAGTCTAGTAGCCCAATACATTGTGTGCTGCTTAAATAAAGTGGTCATGTATCATACACCCGTGAATCCTCAACCACTAGGGACATTGGGTACATATCTTTCAGATGACTGAGCAAATGAACATAAAAATACATTACATATGCAGCATCAGAAAAAGAAATCGCTTGAACTTGTTACCCTCCTGACTTACATCCCTTGATATTTTGTCTCTGGGTTGATTGCTTTCTGTGAAAAGATCACCTCAGCAATGCTAACACATGGTCCAAACAAACCCTTGGGGTTATAAAAGAGCAAATGCACTAAGGCAGGCATAATATATAAAGCAGATCAACTGTGAGGAAAATACAAGAAGGTTCAGTAAGAACACTGTCCTATATTTAAAGTCCTCAATGAAGGTGTCCATAGGATATTCATGCTATTCATACATAGGTCTGTCTTACGCTGAATGAGACCAGACTAGTTTCTGAGCTTGCTGTTGGCGGGACCAGTGGACTCAGTGAAGAGAGGTTCTTGGGACATGCATCTCTATTCAGTATGCTCTGACAAGCATGGACATTTGCTGTTTTGGGGCCAGAGAGTAGAGGCTGATTTGGGGGGTATGTGTTTATGTGGCTGTGCACTGAAAAGGGAGCAGAGATGAAGAGAATCGGGGCATGGTGTGCCATCTGAAACCTGTTTTGTGTGCACCTCGGAGGTCATGCTGATGGAGAAAGGAGTTAGGGACAGACACCGAATGAAGCATAGTCAATAAAACACGGTGCACGGGCTCCTGCGGTATCTAGGAATCAACAGTCCCACAGTGATGGGAGAGGAGACACTATTCATCCAAACCCCTGATTCTACTGCACATCACAGGGATCAGACAGAACGGATGTGTGCAAAACCAGCTCCTGCGAGAAAATAAATGCTCCCCACTCACAGGTTGTTGTTTCTTGTTTTCTCTTTTCTTTTCTTGGAGGGGGAAAGATGGGACTAACTAGGACATGTTAATGCATAGTAGAGTGGTTTGCCTCACTTTATTCATTTTACTCAATGCCTTTTCCTCTCTCCCAGAATCAGAGGAGTGTCTTCTCTCTCTTTTGTGTTGCAATTTCTAATTCATTTTCAGTCAATCTGCTCTGACTGTTTATCCACTGGAAATGAATTAGAAATTACAAAAACTATAGATTATTCATTTTCAACCAAATCATTATTTGAAACAAATTGTTGCGCTGAGCAGCTTGATGAATTTTAATCAAATTACATTGTGTCAAGCTGGAGTCGGTGAAGTCACATTTTGTAAATGGTCCGGGGGCACATTGATTAACAATGAATCACTGGTAGCCCTCCGAGTGGCCCCTGGCGAAGCACCTGGGGCCCAGTGGAAGCATCAGCAAAGCGGCATTAACAGAGGCACCGCAATGGGGCAGTGCTGACAGCCCCGTGCAGCTTGTTCCTTTTTTATTTGCAGCTACCCCCCCCACCCGCCCCAGGGAACTCCCCAAGAGATACGAAGGAGTCTACATTGAAGAACATCATATTCTTGTTTCCTTCTTAGATTATACGGTGAGTATCCTGGGCAGGGCTGGTGATAGTATCTGCAGAGCCCAGTGCAAAAGGAAACTGCAGGCCCTTTATTCAAAAAGCAGAAAAAGTACTGTTAATTTTACTCAGATCTCAGGGGGATTCCTCCCCCCCCCCCCCCTTTCTTCTATGGTCTCTCAATTGTCATAGTTTTTTTTTTATTTATTTGCTATTTAATGTCATTCTAAGTAAAGAAAAATTAAAATTTTATATTATTAGCATGAATTTTGCTATTCTTCCTTATATTATGCAATGCCCGTTTAAAATGCAAATATAAAGATTTGTAGCTGAATTACTGAAAATTGCACAATGTGTACTTTGTAGCTTGTGCATGTGTATGTATCTGTTCTTACCAGAACAGATAAAAAGCTGTACCAAACTAATTCAACTGTTTTGATTTTATTTCTTAATAAATGTACATTTTCC
The DNA here is from genome assembly GCA_026230045.1 of Corynorhinus townsendii. Classification (NCBI taxonomy): domain Eukaryota; kingdom Metazoa; phylum Chordata; class Mammalia; order Chiroptera; family Vespertilionidae; genus Corynorhinus; species Corynorhinus townsendii. Next base: position 65,294,769 of record JAPDVU010000003.1, on the reverse strand, counting down.
CAAGACTCTGTACCCTAAACTTACTGACAAGGAAGGACTGAACGGTAAAGGAATTATGGGTTGTCCTATTATTATTATGAGGCCTATCCTTTTTACTGTAAGTGGTTGGCTAATACAGGAAAGTAACATGTTTTTTAAAAAAGATACGATAAGGCTACTTAGCTTGCACTTAACATTGCCTTCTTTTCTCATTTGAAGCAAGTTGTTTTCAAAGAGAAAGCCTGGCCACTCAGAGCTGTCAGCATGCCCAGTTTACTCAGTCTCATTGTAAGAATAAACAAAAGGTCAAAAGAACAGATGTTAACGACATTTCAGGAAAGAAACAAAAACTGGAACAAACTCAATGTCTTTCAACAGAATGGAGAGACTGGATATCCATGCAATGGAATATTACTCGGCACTAAAAAGGAATAAACTGCTTCCTCTACAGGGGTTCAAGGATAGTGGGAAATGTCCCGATGAGACTTCCTGAGCTGGTGGAAATAGTCTATATCTGGTTTAGGGCCTGGGAAACATGTGTATCCTTTTATCAAAACTCATCAAAGTGTACACATAGAATCTTTAAATTCCACTTTATAGAAATAACACTTCAGTAAAGAATAAGTTACTTTGTATTTCTCTAAAATCTTATTTATTCTTGTACCTTTTCTCTTTTCTAAGATCAAATGGTCAAATGCCACAAGAGTTATGTTAAGATTGGGATTTAAAAAGCATTCAGTTTGTGTATTTTGGGGGGCAAGAGGCATTCTTATTATAAGTCATCTGAATCATACTGTTTGTCAATAAGGTTTTTCTAATATTTAATTTCATTAAAGTTATTTCTATGGAGGATTTTCACAATGTGGTTAGGTTTGTTTACAGGTTGTTTATAAGTTGGCTTATTTTAACGTGTAAATTGATTTTTTTATTGACTATTTCTGGCAATAAAGAAATTAATAATTTTTAAAGATTTGACTACCTTATTACATGCTAGTATTAGCTCTATATTTTAGTCGATTCTCTGCATTTTCTGCATAGTCAATTTTCATTTATATCTGCAAACAAAAACAATTTTTCTAATATGCTACTATTCATCTTTCACTCTGTTGCACTGACTAGAATGACTACACTATTAAATAGTACAATATAAAATAGAAGTGGTAGAAGATGGCATCCATGTCTCATTTATGAGGATATTTTTATTATTTTGCTACTAAGATAGTTGACCTGAGTGTGTAACAAATAAACATATATCAGATTTTTAAAATTTCTTTTATTTCTGTGAAGATCGTCTTTTGGTTTTCTTGTTTGTTTAAGTAAAATGGTGATGAATTTTATCAAATCGCTTTGGTAACTCTCATGATGCTCATTTTTTGTTTGTTTCTTAAAATGTTAGTGTGATAATCTATATTAATAAATATGTGAACTTGTAAGCATATCTTATTTCTGAAAAACTCTACTTATCAATAATATATTAGTGTTTTAATGAATTAGTGTTTTAACATGTGGGTGGCTTTTATTTGTTGAGATTTTATTTAGGAAGCTTCCATTAATTTTTATTTTTTTAGATTGCTATTTGATTTCCAGTTTTTCTCTCAAACTATGTCTGGCTTTGATTTAGGACTATATATGCCCTCCATTGATTTTGGGATGCTGCCAATTGTTTTCCATTTTTGAAAGGATTGAAATACAAAAGAAAATTTGGCACAACTTGTCTGTAAAATTATTTAGGAACTGTACTTTTGATAGAAGTTACCTTCTTTTTCAATTTCCTCCATAATTATTGGCCTATATGTTGTTGGTTTTTTACTCTTCTTAATCTATATATTTCTAGGAAATCTTTCATTTATTTTAGTTTTTCAAAATTATCGGCATATGTGTAGTTGTAAAAATGATTACATCTTTTTCTCATTTATAATGTTATTACTTTTCCCCTTTCTTTCAGAAAGTCTTGCCAAGCTTAGTCTACCTTATTTATCTTCATGCAGAACAACTTTTTAGTTTCATTGGTCAAGGCTATATTTATTTATTTTTTATCTCATAAAATTCTGCTTTTACCTATATTGCATTTTTTTCTACTTTTCTCTTTTAGTTTTGTTTTGTTCTTATTTATTGATCTGAAAATCTCAGTCTATTTTACTCAAGGAAATGCATTATTTTCTTCTTTAATTAAATTTATTGGGGTGACATTGACTAAAAAATTATATAGTTCTCAAGGCGGTTAAATATATGGTAACAGAAGATTTGACTTTAATGATAAATACAACAATGCAATACATAGATGATATAGCATAGAAAATGAAATGTATTTTAAGATTACAAATTCCCTCTTGAATACTGCTTTGGCTGCATTCTATGGGTTTTACTAGGGTCATTCTTCTTATTATAATCAATAATTTGATATCTTTTTTATATCATAAGTTTTAGAGAAGATCATTTTTAAATTATTACAATGTGATCACATAATATAAATTTTATAATTTAGAGCTATAGAATTTATTTGGATTGTCTTTGCAATGAAGTATATGTGGAGAGCTTTTGTGACTGTCTCATCATGTTTAAATGGATGTATGTTACCCATTTTTTGGGGAAATATATTTTCACACATAAATTATTCAAATATGTTATATTTTATATAATTTCAATTTTTTGTCATTTGATCAGTAAATTATGAGATAGGTGCTTTCTAGCAGTTTGACATTTTATATTCCAAAGCTACATCATGATGTTACTCAATGTTTATGGCTTTTCATATATACTTAGTAGATTTTTAACTCATCAATACAAAATACGATTTGCATTTAAATTTTTCTGGTATCCCATTTTTTTACCTGCTTTCTTCATTTTATATTTGCCTGACACATATTTTTGCTACTTTTAAAATATATTCCACATCTTTTTATTTTAGAATTGTCTTCAAATGATCACATATTTGTATTTATTCTTTTTATTCTACAAAGTTTTATATCCTTTGAACTTAACAGTAAAATTTTACCTTTTTTCACATTTTATTATTATTTTTTCATTCACATTTATGCCCTCTTCCATCTCCACCCACCTGCTTTTCCCAAAAACATTTATGATTTTTTTAATTTTTATACTAGTATATTTCTAAATGTTTAAGCAAAATTGTATATATTTAAGGTGTATAACATGATTGTCTCATATACATATACATAGTGATATGATTACTATAGTCAAGCTAATTAATAATCCATCTCACATAGTAGTGTGTGTGTGTGTGTGTGTGTGTGTGTGTGTGTGTGTGTGTGTGATGAGAGCTCTGAAATCTATTCTCTTAGCAAATTCCTAGTACTGAATACAATATTATTAATAGTAATCATCATGTTGTGCATTAGATCTTTAGAGTTATGCATTCTACATAACTGTAACTTTGTGCCCTATCACATTTCTATCTACTTATGACTTTTTCTGTTACATTTTATTCTTTAATAATGTTTTCTTTTCTTTTGCAGTTTCCAATTTCTTTTTAGAAATTTTTATAAGTTTTGTTGGTGGACATTTCTCCATGAATCTCACACATTTCTGCAAATCTTGTGAGCAAAGCTGTAACTGCCTTTTGTTCCAAACTATCTGTTCCAGAATGTTTATATAGTGAGCAGCCTTAGAAGAAAGAAAGGTGGGATTTTTCTAGGAGCAAAGGGCAGGTTTGATTACCACCATAGAAGGTAGAGATGGTTGTTTCTTTTGGAGGCAGAGAACAGGCGTGTTTACTGTCCATTAAAAAAGATTCAGGTTCCCTAAACCAATGGTTCCTCTTCTGTAATAAAGATCATTGCATGTGCCTCTTCAATGTGTCATCTAGTTCTCTTCATGTCATCCTCTGGGAATTAGAGCTCATGTAAACAAGACAAATATGCACATGTTTATTCTACTTGCTGTGAGTAATAATGTGCTTTTGCCTTTGACCAATGAATTTTCTGTCTTCTACCAGTATCCATGATATTTGGCAGCCTAACTTGTTAGCTTGCAAGTCGGGTAACCTCTGAGACCCCTCACAGTTCTTGACACCTTGTACATATAATTTCTAGTCCTCTGTTGCAATATTTCTTGACATGAGGTGTGTGGACTGTGGAGCACTTTTGTGTCTAAACGAGAACATTTTGAGTGTGGTCTCTTGAGGAAAAACATCCATTAGCACCATCAGATCCTCTTGGGCTAGCTTCAGATCGACTGGAGCTAATGGCAATAAGAGTCTGAATGAATTTGAAAGTGTGAATTGTCAGGAATAAGAAAGTTCATAAACCCTAAAGAGAGACAGCCCTAGAGTGGGTAAGGTGAGCAGTAGCGATTCTACATGAGAAGATCATCAATCATCAGAGCAGTAATTGGCATTGTGACTTGCTAAGAGTCCCTGGAGCATGGACACCTTGTGGTCTTATACCTTCCAAGATAAGCAGGACTCAGAAGGCTCTGGATAAGGACAATGTCTCAAGTCCAGCGCTGGTTTGGGTTCTATTCTTAGGCTTATACTAGTACATAATAGCGATTTGGACCTAAATATCAATTAGTGTTGTGATCTAAGTTTCTCTGTGACAGCTCCTATGGTTTGAAAGGCCTGCGGTATATGGTTATACATATTTACAGTCTAATACTGTTAATCTAATTATTATAAAGAAATGAGCCTATTTGAGAAAGGCAGCCTGAGTCTTTCTCAGAAAAGTGGCTGCAAAATAGAAATACAAGCTGGATCTGAGTAACCCCTTAATTTAAGACAAGTCCCTAAATTATCGGCAGAGTCAGCCCCACAGCTGTCCGCGTGGCACAGACCAAGGGTTCCTGAGAGGAAATTGCCAGAACCAGCAAATCCCAGACTCACTTTCTTTCCCCAGAGGTACCTACAGGTGGTTCATACTGGTGCTAACTATAGTGTCAAACCTGGGGATTCACTCTAGAGCTAAAGTCTTAATGGGAGATGCTTGGCACCCAGTTCCATTTGATGCTAATGGAAGCCGTTATCACTTGTTGCTTGTAAAAAAGCAATGACACACAAGGACTGGTTCTGGTGTTAGAATACCAGCAATGAATGGGCTTCCATTCTACTGCTTGATTTCATTGCAGGTTTCCATAGTTACAGGTCCTGAGGCTCTGAAACACACATCCTGCCAAGTCTCCATCTGCTGCCATTTACATTCCCTGTACTTACACTAGTACCTGTGCAAGTACCACTGGTTTCCAAGCCCACTGGATCACGTGATAAAAGCTAAAGGATTGTAGCAATTGAACAGATCACTCACCCCAATTATTATGAATGACATGGACCTCTCTCTTGCTGCCTCTGGAGGCAAATGTCTGAAGCCCTCCTTACTGAGGTTGTTGTTTGCTCTGAGGTGTGTTAGAAGAAGTATCTGAAACCTTTGGTTTTGAAATACTGGATCTGAACTTGGATCTGGCCACTTTGGGGTAAAGAATAGGAACCAGGCAGTCATGCTAAGTGGCTGATGGTGATTGTTGGAAATGGGAGGCATACAAAAATGAAAGTAGCTTAGGATAGTACATAAAGTATAATTACTATTTCTTTTTTTATTATTGGAACCATCACTATTAGATCTGTCTTATTGCCCATCTGAGGAAACAATGGACTCTGGACAGGATATAGTAACGTCCCTAAATTTTGAAGTTGCCTTTCCTCCAGGATGGTTCAAAAAAAATCCTTTCTCATTTCTGTCTTGCTACAATAGGGGTGGAAGCAGAAACAATGAAATGGAGATGATGATTGATTCAAATTATTGAGGGGCAGGACAAGGCACCTGCAATGGAAACCTTATTAATGCTGTCAGTCTCGCTGCAGTGTTCAAAATCACCAATAATTGCATTCATATATCTGTAAAGTATTTTTAAGCTTGGCTTTATTTCAGGACATAAAAGAGACATTTGTAAAAAGGAGCTTGTAACCACGACCAAAAAAATTTGTAAAGAAATTAATCACCAATCATAGGTACAAACTTCCTCACTTTTTTCTAGTCATGCTTAATTGTTTTGGTTTGATTTGTGAGAAAACAGGATTGCCTCTGCTTCAAATGGAGTTATTTTCCATTTTTATCTCATTTGACATAATCTTGGGGAAAAACAGAGATATCCCTTAAGAGAGACAAACAATTCACGTCATGAAAATGGGCTGCATAAAACTGTAATAAATACATATTCAAGGGCATAAATATGTAGTAACACATTGCAGCTAAAAATCAAATATGTGGTAGGATTTCCTCCAGGGAGGAAAACAGGCTGCATCAAAAGCAATTTACTCTTTCCCTGAAGGCCCCGAATGTCCCACGTTCTCAATTCACACATCCTGCCTTCTGGACCACTTTTGACATTAAGAATTGGTAATATTTTCATGTGTTCTTGTTTCCAAACCATGGTGTCACTTCTAGGCAGGTGGGGTACAAATTCGTATCTCTTAGAGTAATAGCTATTGCCTCGCTTTCTCTAAATGCTCAAGACAGTAATTTACATCTTTCTTCTCAGGATATACAGCATAGATTTTCATCTCCCACGCCAAATGAAGTTTTATCTTTCTGTCCATAGTGACAATGGGAAGAAAGCCAATTTCACTTTGCTTTTCATATTTTCCTCAAATATAAATCTTGTCAATACTTTTTAAATTACAAACCACATAGCAAAACAATCCTTTTGCTATAACTCCATGTTACAAGCTCCAGTCTTTTCACCAGACACCAATTTCTAAAAAAAAAAAAAAATTGCTGTTTAGTTTGGGGCTGGGGAAAGAAGGCAGAGTGCAGGAAAGCCCACGACCTTTATGCAAACAAGGCAGAGAACTTGGGTCCCCAGCCCAATAGATCTTGGTGAGCATTCATACTTCCAGATGCACCTGCACTGTCTCCCCTAATACTGGACTTCTAACCTAATCCCCAGCTTCTTGGACTGCAGCTAAGTGAGATGGTTATGTGTTTGCCTTTCCTGCCTAGCAATGAAGTCCAAGTGAATGCCTGGTTCAAAAGCTCCACCTCCCCTGCTGGGCCATAGAGTGGTTCTGATGATGGAAAAGTTCATTTTTTTAGATTCTTAATATGATGCAGTATAGGAGTTAGCTGCTGTCAACATCATCATCATTATTGCTATCATCATCATCATCTCACAACTCTCTTGTGTTATTATCGAGGGTTTGTTGTTTTCTTTAGTTCTTCCTTGTTTTATTCTATTGCATTCTTTTTTAAAAAAATAAATCTGTATTCAGATTATTACAATTGTTTCTCCTTTTTTCCCCCCATAGCTCCGCTCCACCCAGTTCCCAACCCATCTTCTGCCCTTACCTCCCCCCTACTGTCCTCATCCATAGGTGTACGATTTTTGTCCAGTCTCTTCCTGCACCCCTCCTTACCTCTTTCCCCCTGAGAATTATCAGTCCACTCCTTTTCTATGCCCCTGATTCTATTATATTCACCAGTTTATTCTGTTCTTCAGATTTTTAATTCACTTGATTTTTAGGTTCACTTGTTGGTAGGTATGTATTTGTTGTTCATAATTTTTATCTTTACTTTTTTCTTCTTCTTCTTCTTAAAGAATACCTTTCAGCATTTCATATAATACTGGTTTGGTGGTGATGAACTCCTTTAGCTTTTTCTTATCTGTGAAGCTCTTTATCTGACCTTCAATTCTGAATGATAGCTTTACTGGGTAGAGTAATCTTGGTTGTAGGTTCTTGCTATTCATCACTTTGTAGATTTCTTGCCACTCCCGTCTGGCCTGCATAGTTTCTATTGAGAAATCAGCTGACAATCGTGTGGGTGCTCCCTTGTAGGTAATTAACTGTTTTTCTCTTGCTGCTTTTAATATTCTCTCTTTGTCTTTTGCTCTTGGCATTTTAATTATGATGTGTCTTGGTGTGGTCCTCTTTGGATTCCTTTTGTTTGGGGTTCTGTGCACTTCCTGGACTTGTAAGTCTATTTCTTTCACCAGGTAGGGGAAGTTTTCAGTCATTATTTCTTCAAATAGGTTTTCAGTATCTTGTTCTCTCTCTTCTTCTGGCACCCCCATAATTCTGATGTTGGTACGCTTGAAGTTGTCCCACAGACTTCTTACACTATCTTCAATTTTTTGGATTTTATTTTTCTTTTTGCTTTTTCAGTTGAGTGTTTTTTGCTTCTTTGTATTTAAATTCTTTGACTTGATTCTTGGGATCCTCTACTCTGTTGTTGGGTCTCTGTATAATATTTTTTATTTCAGTCAGTGTATGTTTAATTTCTAGTTGGTCCTTTTTCATATCTTCGAGGATCTCGTTATATTTATTGGCCTTTTCTAGGATATTCTTGAAAAGCCTTATAACCATGGTTTTGAATTCTATATCCAGTAGTTTGTTTTCCTCCATTTCTTTTGTTTGTGATCTGTTTCTTGTTGCCACATTTTCACTGCTTCCCTGAGTTGGTAGGGTAGCTTTGTGTACTAGGTTTCTTATATGGCCCAGTGGGTCAGCCTCCCAGTTACCTGAGGTGGACACTCTTGGTGCACCCCTTTGTGGACTGTGTGTACAGCCTTGTTGTAGTTAAGTCTTGATTGTTGTTGGTGTCACTGGGAGGAATTGACCTCCAGGCCAGTTGGCTGTGAGGATCAGCTGTGTCTATGCTGGGAGAAGTTCGGTGCTGGAGACAGCCTTATAGGATTAGGCTTGCCAAATTGCAAAAGTCTCTGTGCTCAGCTTGGATGGGGTGGAGTCTCAGGGCGGAGCAGAAAGTCTTGGCTTCCCGTCAGCCCTGCCCTTGTGCACATGCGCACGCGTCTCCAGACCTCTGCCTTCCCCGGCTCCCAAGCCTCCGCCCGAGAGTCCAGATTCCCCTGGCAAGAGCGTGGGTCCCCAGGGGCTCACCTGGAACTGGGGTTCAGTGCAGTCAGAACTGGGGTTCAGTGCAGTCAGGAGCTTCCAACTCCCCTCTGCTAGGGAAAGCCTGTGGCAACCTCCACAGTCTTTGTGCGCACTGGCGCACACACCTCCAGACCCCCTCTCCCGGGTCTCCAAGTGCCTTTCTCTCTACCTGACAGTCCAGACTCCCCCTGTATGAGACTGGGTCCACTGGGTTTTGCCCGGAACTGGGGTTCAGTGCAGTCGGAACTGTGGTTCAGTGCAGTTGGGGGCTTCCTTCCCCCTCCCGCCAGAGAAAGTCAGCCAGGCTCTCAGCCATCCTTCCTCTCTGCACGCACAAAGACCCTTTGCCATACCTCAACCCTTTGCCGTTCCTCCAGTTCTTCATGAGTTTTTCTCTTTCTTCCTAGTTGTAGAATTTCCACTCAGCCAGCTTTCCTGTGGTTCTGGATGGTGTCCGTTCTATCTTTTAGTTGTAGTTTTGAAATTGTTGTGGGAGGCAGCAGTTTAGGTGCTTACCTATGCCGCCATCTTGGTTTCTCTCCCTATTCTTTTGCATTCTAATCTTAAACTCTTGACCTTTTGTTTCAAATTTCAGGGTTGAGTATACTTTAAAAAGATAGCCTAATGTCTTGTTTCGTCAGGCTCAACAAAATTATGTCCTAATTTTGTTTCTTAATATCTTATTATTCCATAAGAAATCATCCTTATCTCTTCACTTGAGAAATATTCATCAATGCTTTCAAATAATGACAGATGAATGGATGCTGTACACAGCTTTAACTTGATATTAAATGTTTTCTCCAAGATATGAAGCAAATAACAAGTAGTAAAAGTAATCAGTAAGTGGAATAATTATGACTAAAATTTTTCTGTTGGTTTTTTTTCTGTTGGTTAAGTAACAAGGAAACCTAACCCTACAATTGTGGAGGAGAGCTAGTTGTTGAAGAAATAGTTAGCAAGCTGATAGGAGAAGCCAGAAGGAAGTTCCCCTCTTAAAGATAGAATGCACAGACTTTTAACTTTTTGAATAAAATAATACCCAATTCTTGAACTGGAGTATAGTACGCTCCATCTTTGTATTACTTAACTGCTATTTATCATAGAACTTAAACAGCTTAACTTAAAATTATGTCCTATGTGGCTGGGTGCCAGTCTCATGCACTGGTTAATTGCATCATCTTTGAATTCAGAGAGCCATAGGTGCTACTAGTTACACTATTGTCTTCATCTGTTTTCTTTCATTATTTTTTCCCCTTCTATTCTTTTCACCTTGATTTTTAAGGTACATGCTTGATGCAGTTTTCTTCTGTCTCTGTTTTTTTTTTTTGAATGAATGTATTTAGTTATAACTTTTGTTACAGATGTTTTTATATCGGTTTTTACTCTTCTTGTTTCCTCCAAATCTCTTATTTTTTTCTTCTACATTTTCCAGCTCTTTGTCCCTCTCTAGTGTTTTCTTTAAGAATCCTTCCACCTCATTTTCTAGTTCCCTTGTTTGTTTTGGGTTGTGCCACACTGCTATTTAATCCATCTATTGAGTGTTTATTTTAATTAATATGTATCCATATACCCAGTGTCTCCAAATGATTTCTTCCTATAGCTGCTTCATGTATTTACTATTTTAATATCCACTTTCATATTTTGCATTTATTTATCAAGTTATTTTTAAATTCTTGTTCTGTCTTGTCCTTTTATTCTAATTCAACTGGTTGGTTATTCCATTTGTGTTTTGTGAAAACCTGCTCACAGTCACTAATCATCAGAGAGATGCAAATCAAAACAACAATGAGGTACCATCTCACACCTGTCAGAATGGCTTTTATCAACAAATCAACAAACAACAAGTGTTGGCGAGGATGCAGAGAAAAAGGAACTCTTTTGCACTGCTGGTGGGAATGCAGACTGGTGCAGCCACTGTGGAGAACAGTATGGAGCTTCCTCAAAAAAATAAAAATGGAACTCCCATTTGACCCAGTGATCCCACTTCTAGGAATATATCCCAAGAATCTAGAAACATGCATCAGAAAGGAAATATGCACCCCTATGTTCATAGCAGCACAATTCACCATAGCCAAGATTTGGAAACAACCTAAATGCCCATCAGCAGATGAATGGATTAAAAAACTGTGGTATATCTATACAATGGAATACTACGCTGCGGTAAAAAAGAAGGAGTTCCTACCATTTGCAACAATATGGATGGAGATGAAGAATATTATGTTGAGTGAAATAAGCCAGGCAGAGAAAGATAAATATCACATGATCTCGCTCATTTGTGGAATATAATGAATGGCATAGACTGATGAACAAGAACAGATCCAGAAGCTGAGAAACGGCGAAGAGAACATCATACCTCAGGTAAGGTAGGGGAGGGTGGGGGTAAGGTGGAGAGATCAACCAAGGGACTTGTATGCATGCATATGAACCTAATCAATGGACACAGACAACAAGGGGGCGGGGCATTAAGAGAAATTGTCCGTGTGACAAAAATTTTTAAATGAAACTCTCTGTAGACTGAAAATTATTTTGGAAGGAAACAAAGAGAAGTTTCCTTCAAAAGTCATAAGGATTGTAATTGAAAGTCAATATATTTGGCCTCTTGAACTAAAGTAAGTAATTTGTGTTTTTGTTTTTGTTCACAATGCTTTTGATTGTTGAATGTCTGTTTTCGCTGGGAGAGCAATACAGGGACATCAGCTTTTGAAAGCCTACAGAAGGGCCTGTGCCTTTCCTGGGGAGGGAAAAGGACAGGGTACACCTCCAGCTGTCTGTGCCTCCATTCTCACTAGGGAAATCTGAACCTCAGACCTCAGTGAAAGTCTCTGTACCCATATTGCTACTTTCCAGGAGCTGCCTCCCTCAATGTAATCTCTTGCCCACAGGCTGATGTTTGAAGGGCAATAGGGAAGAAAAATATCGAGGGTTTGGACTATCTCGCTGGACCCGTGCTTATCCCTGCTCCTCTTTGTCCAGGCTCCAACGCCCACAGTATTACACTACTCCACCACCTCTAACTGACACTGGTATGATTCTGTTGTCTTTTCACATGACATTAGGGACAGGACACAACATGCTCAACGCAGAGCATGTTGGTCGCCAACTGATTTCCAAGAGTCTCCATGGATTTCCTGCTTGTATCAATGATGCAAAAGAGAAAGACTTTCTGTTTTGCTTTTATTAATCTTCATAATAAATAGGATGGCCGATTCCCTATATCAGGTTAATTTTAATCCAATAACTTATGAAAACTTTTCCTCAAATATTAGTATGAATACAGTTTTTAAAAGAATATAGGTTGCATCATAATTATATTCAGAACAAGTACAGGGCAAGTACTAGTATATATGAGTAGTACAATAAGGCAAGGCAAGTTTCATTCACATCTCTGGCTTATTTTGCATTTCCATTTTATAGTTTTTTTTCTCCATCTTTTTTTTTCCTTTATTGATTAAGGTATTACAAATGTGTCCTTATCCCCCCATTATCCCCCCCACCTCACCCTCCACTCATGCCCTCACCCCCGGTGTCTGTGTCCATTGGTTATGCTTATATGCATACATGCAAGTCCTTTGGTTGATCTTTCCCCCTTAGTCCCACCCTCCCCTGCCTTCCCTCTGAGGTTTGAGCACCTGATTGATGCTTCTCTGTCTCTAGATGTATTTTTGTTCATCGGTTTATGTTGTTCATTATAACCCACAAATGAGTGAGATCATGTGATATTTATCTTTCTCTGACTGACTTATTTCACTTAGCATAATGCTCTCCAACTCCATCCATGTTGTTGCAAATGGCAGGAGTTCCTTCCTTTTTACAGCAGCATAGTATTTCATTGTGTAGATGTGCCAATGTTTTTTAATCCACTCATCTGCTGATGGGAAATAAGGCTGCTTCCAAATCTTAGTTATTGTAAATTGTGCTGCTATGAACATAGGGGTTCATATATCCTTTCTGATTGGTGTTTCTGGTTTCTTGGGATATATTCCTAGAAGTGGGATCTCTGGGTCAAATGAAAGTTCCATTTTTAGTTTTTTGAGGAAACTCCATACTGTTCTCCACAGTGGCTGCACCAATCTGCATTCCCACCAGCAGTGCACGAGGGTTCCTTTTTCTCTGCATCCTCGCCAACACTTGTCATTTGTTGATTTGTTGATGATAACCATTCTGACAGGTGTGAGATGGTACCTCGTTGTTGTTTTGATTTGCATCTCTCGGATGATTAGTGACTTTGAGCATGTTTTCATGTCTCTTGGCCTTCCTTATGTCTTCTTTTGAAAAGTATCTGTTGAGGTCTTTTGCCCATTTTTTATTGGGTTGTTTGTCTTCATTTTATTAAGTTGTATGAGTTCCCTATAAATGTTGGAGATTAAACCCTTATCAAGATATTGTTGGCAAATATGTTCTCCCATGCAGTGGATTTTCTTGTTGTTTTGTTGATGGTTTATTTTGCTGTGCAGAAGCTTTTTATTTTGATGTAGTCCCATTTGTCTATTTTCTCCTTAGTCTCCATTGCCCTAGGAATAGAATCGGTGAAGAAATTGCTTCAGCATATGTCTGAGATTTTTGTTGCCTTTGGAGTCCTCTAATATTTTTATGATTTCCCATCTTAAGTTTAAGTCCTTTATCCATTTTGAATTTATTTTTGTGTATGGTGTAAGTTGGTGGTCTAGTTTCATTTTTTAAATGTCAAGTTTCACTCTTCCCATTCTATATTCTCAACCAAGATGGATTCAGTCATTACACACCTCTACTTATTTTCTATAATTTTTGTCTTATAAATATGTTTCTTCAGTCCAGAATAATTATCTAAACATGAACCCATATACACAACTGCCTATTGAATTACTGTCTTTGCAGATGACTCTGGACTAGCTACTTGGACAGGCAGCCTGTGCAGTCACAAGGACCCTGTGCTTGGTTGACTGCTCTGCTGCCTTCACCTTGAAATTAAAACAAGGACCCTGCAAATGATATAGCCAGTTCTAATCTCAAAGTAATGTTAAACAAAACACTCACATCAGCTTCCTCCCCCAAGCGTTTCTTTTTCAGTGATCCCTGGATCAGTCCTTGCCAGAGACCCAGGGCTAAACCTACTTGACCCCTGACTATTCCTCACAACACAGACCACCAATCTTCAAGGAGTCTGAATGTTAGTTCTTTAGCATCTCTAGACATTTACTTCTTTCTAATCTGTATGCTACCACTTACATCAAATGACCATCTTCTCTTGTCCGTCCTCCTGCAGTAACTCCGTCTTCCCACCTACACTTCCTGTGCTGTGTGCCTTTCCCACACATTCCCTTCCCTGGAGGGCATGATCACTGGTCTTCCAACACCAAGAGGTTTATGATCTATGGGGAATATAGAAGAAAAAGAAACCTGTAAAATGGGATAGACTGACATACATGCTAATAGACAATTAAGTTGTTATGCTGTAGGACCCTTTTGAAAGAAGGCATCCTAATTTTGAGTGATGGAGAAGAGGGGTCAGGTAAGGATTTTCATTTTAATATTATAAGGTTGTGATATATTAATTTTAAAAGATGCTTTAAATATTTGATTTAAATATTTTTTTTGCTCAAAACAAAATAATATGTCTAATCTTGTTTTTTTATGGGTAATTAATTTTGTACCAATTGGTAATGCATCCCCTTTCTCCCTATAATTCATCTTTAATTGTTGTGGAATTTTTCTTTCTGAAATAGATTATGCCATTCTCCTGCTTAAATGCTCCACAGGGAGTACATAATGAAGTTCAGCCTCTTTAGAATAGCAGGTATGCTTTTTCATCAACTGGGTCCAACCTCTCTTCTAGCCTCATTCCTAACTCCCTTTCTGTTTTTGCATGCACACTCCCTATCAACCACTGCATATGATTGGACAATGCCCTGCCCATTCCCATAGGCCTACACTCTTTGGGCTGTTCCCCAGCCTGGAGAGTTCATGCCTTTGCCTATTGGGCAAGCACTTACCATTTTTTAAATTCTTACCCTTTTACCATAATTTCTCCCTGCATTTCTCTTAGCAATTCCTTGACTCTTCAATCCTCCACCCCAAGTGATAAATTGCGCTAATAGTTATATACATAGCACTACTATAGTATTTACTATACTGTATACTGTCAATTTTGAGGTATAATTTTTTTTACATTTAACATCTCAGAAATCAGAATGAGTCTTATAATGGCAAAAATGTTATTATTTGGCATAATGTATTTCTTAGTGTCACATAAAATAATGGTGCATCTTATAGTTGATGGCATCTTAGATTAGATGAAATATGATAGTTCTTTATTATGGGTGTGCCTCTACTTCTAGACTGTGGATCACTTGCTTATATACTGCAATAGTCTAAATAGCATGATGCACAATATGTATGTATTCCATAAGTAAAAATATTCTATAATTGAGTGAGTGGTACATGCACTAAAGCCCAGAAAATAGAATAAATGTTAAAAGACAGTGTAATTTTGATTGGTGAATTCTGAATAAGTTCTGTGGCTTGTAATGATGTCTATTTCTTATCTTTAATATTGCACTGTAATTGTGTAAAATGTTATCGTTGGAGGAACTATGATTAAGGAAACATGGGATCTATCTAAAATATATTTTGTAACTTCCTGTGGACCCAGAACTATTTATAATCTAAAGTGTTTTGTTAGGAATAAATCCAGAGAAATCCATTCAGAAAACAATATAGTTTTGACACCATGGTAGACTGAAGTCAGAGTGACCCTCCAGATTCCCTGCTGGTAAGGGATTTTGCAGACCTGATACCATATCTACCTTGTTCATGTAACTGGTTAACAGAATTCATTGGGTGCCTGTTCAAAGCCTCTAGATATAAAAAGACATTCCTCTGCCTCTTTTCTGTGCCACTCAAAAAATTAAAAGTCCTAGCATCACTTTTAATCCAAAAAAGTGGTCTAATCTCAGTAGTCAAATGCACAGTCTGTGTAATAGTTAAAATTCCAAATCTCACAGAATGTTAAAGCTTTGCCTGCTGCTTGGGTTTACTGCAGTAAAGAGGGCTGAATACTGTTTTCTACTTACTCAGCTTCTACTCACATCTCTTGCCCTCTCCTCCTCGGCAACTTGAGGATGTTCTAGGTTGGTGGGAGAGGCAGAGCAGGTAATAGGTAGGAATAAAGTCTATACTTGACTGGCGCCATGGCAAATAGACAATGGGTTCTTCTGGGACTGGAGGGTTTTTAGAGCCAACACTCTCCAGACTTTGCACATGAGCCTACCTGACTCTCCTCCTGAAAGGTACCTTAGTGTGTTTCCAGGTTGGGAGCTTCCTGGTAGTTCTCTTGGCAAGGGTGAGGTCTCTGCTGAATGCTAACTGCAGTAAGCCCTCAGTGCAGCTCAGTTCCTCTCTCTGCTCTGCTGTCTTAGGTTGCTATCACAGCCTCTTGCCTTGGAGGCCTCTGCGGGTTCTACACCAGCCCAAACATCAGGAACACTGTCAATCTCCTCAATCTTAAAATTCTGCCTCCCGCAAGAATGCATACAAAGAAGAAAAGGCCCTCCTTTGCCCATGTTGGGAGGTGGAAAATGGGGAAAATGCCACACCACTCCAACAATTTCCAAAGTTAGTAGCCTCTTCACTTTCCATCTTGGACACTTTCAATCATTTGAAGAAGCTGTTTGCTGAGGCTTATGAAATTAGTGGTGCACTAGCTCCTTGACAAGTCCTGCTGTCCCACTGTACCTACCATCCATGGCCTAGGGCCTCAGCCTAAATAGAGGAAGAAACACTGCTTTGTTTGCAGCCACTTCATCAATTTTTTTTTATGACACAAGAGTATGAAACTCTGAATATCAAGATATCCTATCGCTAATAGCAATGTCCTTTCCAGACAAGTGCTTTTTTTTTAAATCAGCAATTTAAAAAGACCAGTTTCTTTAAGTTTGTTTCCAAATCATGTCATGTATTCATTTAGGATACTTAATCATTTTATCATGTTCAAGAACAACTATATTTCTGGTAAATAGAACAAATAGAACATAAGGAGTGAGGAAACTTCAATTGTAAATAAAACAAGATTAAATCAAATAGAATTAACAATGTATATATGCACATATATGATATATAAGTTATTTCTGTATTTTAGCTGGCATATACTTTAAGCACTTTTATTAAAAAGACTATATCTTCAACAGTGGTATTTCATCAGTATTTCTAAATTTGAGATGTAAATACTAAACATTTTTTAATGTAAAATAAAATTTACACACATTTGTTGATGAGTTTCAGATCTAATTCTTCCAAAATAATAAGCATTACATGTGTATGAGCATGTGTATACATATACACATTTATACATAGATATAAACATATGTGTGTATATATATGTGTATATATATATATATATATATATATATATACATAAATATATATATATTAGGAATAGACCTTGCTCCTAATGTGTATTGAATTTTTGAGATACCTTTCTGAAGTGGCTTTGTGTAATTTTGATGATCTTGTTTAATAAGGCATTTAAAAACAAAACAACAAATCTGAATTAAATATCCACTCTTTAAAGTCTAAGTCAAAGGCTATACACATGGAAGGCTGAAAAATAACCAGCTTTTAAATTCTGTCCTTTCAACAATACAACTGCACTTTCAAATGTGCTTTGTTGTTTTCTTTTAATTCACTAAAATTAATCTTATAGATGTAGATGCCAGATTTGCATTAATTAAAACTCTACTGTAGAAGCTAGGCTTAATTGCAATCAAATTTGCTTAATTATGCATGGCGAGAGATTCCCAAACGAGAAAGGTTTTAGTAAGGATTTTGGTTTTTTGCATTGACAAAATAAATTGAAATTGTCATTTTTTTGTGTTTTATGTAACACTTGTAAATAATTTGTGGAACACCTTAAGTCTTCTATGTAAAGCAATGTTATTGCTTAAGTAATTATAACAATCTGCATTTTTCATTGTTAATTGTGGGTGTCAGACTCATTAATTTTAATTTAGAGACTGTAATGAAATTAAGAAAATTTTATGCTGATCTGTTGAAACTTGTCTTACAGGAAGTTGTTTAATACAACTAAAGTTTGAAAAAGTCAAGCTCATATTTGTAATTTGTATTTCAACCAATATAATCATTCCTCAACAGTTTTTCACTAAAATCTGGTTTCTATACAAACCTAGATCAACTGTATATTAATTTTGGTTTTTAAAAATCACTTGATGTTTCAATAAAGCAATAATTAAATTCAAATGTAATTTAGAATTATGCCTTTGGTTAAAGAAAATCTGCCAACATTAGAATATAGTTTTAATTCTATATTATCTGTTTTCTATAGAATATTATGTTATTGGGAGGAAAAAAAGACAGATATAACCAAAATTTATTTAATCATTATTAGATCAATGGATTATCAGTGCTATTTAATTCACATTTAATGTGAATCATTGTAATTATTTTGTCTCAGATATCTGTCATACACCCATAGATTTAAATACATCTGTAGTCTTACTTGATTTTTAAATATGAATTTAAAACAAATTAATTCATTTGGAGATTAGCAAAGCATACATTTTAAATAAATAAGTAAATGAAAAGGAAAAATAATAGATCTTTTTTATTTTCATGTTAAGATGTTACACTTTGCTCTTGGAGCCTGTTTAAACCTTAAGTGGTAAAATTATTAATATAAAAACATAATGGAAATATAAAGTATCTTTCATGCTTATTTAGTACAATTCAACTCTTAAGGAAATTAGCTAAAAGCCTTCACCTCAATTATTATTCATCCAATTAAAAATTCCAAAACAATTACTACAAGTCTGCTTAAAACTAGGCATGAAAGTTTGGTAGTCAAACACACTTAGAATTGTTGACTCTCTCAAGAAGAAAGTGACAAAGCAAAGATTATTTCGTAATTAAGGCTAACCTTTAATTACAGGTCTTTTTAAATCAAGTTACTCTGAAGAGGTAAATAAATCACAAGGGTCTTGGCAGTGCTTCACTGCGTGAAATACTCCACAACAAGGTACTGGTGGGTCAAAACTTTTTCCTGTTAACTCAATAGCAGACATAATAGAGATAAGAAATGCCTAGGCAAGACCCCCAAATCCTCAAATTGGTACCAAGCACCTCAAGATGTTTTCCCATAACTCATAAACAATGAGAAAAAGACAGTGTGGCCCAATGTTTAAAAAATTGATAATGAAAATCCAGAACATTTTTTCACCCAAGATTTTAGTTTGAGGACTACTTTTGCATTTTATTTACCCTGACAATAGCCTTAACATCTATTCATCTTCTATTTCCTCACAAAAACATTTAATCCCTATTCCATTTTTCACATTCTTAATTCGGACCAATATTTTTTTGTTTGTTAATCCTCACCTGAGGATATTTTTTTCTATTGATTTTCAGAGAGTGGAAGGGAGGAAGGGAGAGAGAGAGAGAAAGATAAGTATCAATGTGAGAGAGACACATTGACAGGTTGCCTCCTGCACGCACCCCAACCAGGGGCAGGGAGCGAACCTGCAACCCAGGTAGTACCCTTGACCCAGAATGTAACCTGAGACTCTTTGTGCCTGGGCTGATGTTCTAACCATTGAGACACACTGGACAAGGCAATTCTAACCAATTTTTTACTAGCCCCTGAAGAAAGAATCAGTAGACTACTATGCCAAACTAATTTTCTATGGGTTTCTGTGCCTGTGCTTAGGATATTATAGAGGACTTCTTCATTGAGATGCAGTCAGGATGAATAATAAAGATTTAATAGTCTATTATTTTTCAAAGCCCAGGTATAGTTATATATCAGTGCACTAGCTGAATTTGTTTTCTGATGCTCCTTACTCTTTAGAATAATTTTATCTCCTAGTTATGCTTTTGTCTCTATTCATGTTTAAATCTTCATGTTTTTAATTTGCTTTCTCATTTGGAAGTCGCTTCTTCACTCTGTTACCTCCCTTTTCACTCTCTGTTTCTAATTCCTGAGTACTTTTTCCAGCCATATTTTTACCCCTTCCGGTCACTCTTTGTTGCCCATATTCTCTATTCTATTCTCTGTCCCATTTCATCCTGTCCTCTCTGCCCCTGGTTTCACCCAGAGATGCTATTATGATGATTGATTTACACAGTGAAGAACATTCCATAGGTATCCTATTGCTATACAACATACACATCCCATACCACAATAAATCTAAAAATAACTAGCAAAAGGAGACGTTTAAGTTGAGAGTTAAAAGTGCTAACAGGGTCAACTGGTACAGTCATTGTGTGGATGGTGGTTTCACTGCCTTGGAGACAAATGGGCAAAAGCCAGTGGAGCTGGGCACTCATGATGAAATCAGTAATAAATCAGACACAGAGAATAAGCATGAATCAAATTACTACACTCAAATAAGAGCTAGGCACGGACTTGAAAGGAAAATATGTCATTTCCTTCCCTTTCCCACCATCTGACTTCTATCCATCTTTTGTCTCTCTTACTTGATGCCTGTCTTTCTTATCCCGCCTTTATTTTTGTTTCTCTTTTCTATAGTTTTCTAAAGAAGCGAGATTTATTTCCTAATCCTGAAATGTTGGTGCTTTTATTAGATGTGATTTGATGTGTTAAGACCCGATTTCAGTTTTCTAAAGAGTCAGGTGTGTAATGGTGAATAACATTTGTATATCTCAAGGCATGAACGCCTGTTCACAATTCAGAAATGAACAGACATAACATCCAAAAATAATTTGTAATCTTTGTATGAACTCCAATAAGGCACTTAGGAAAAAATGTCACCTTTTTGTTCTCTTCTCTTCTGTTCCTAGACTCCCATTATTTTAATTGTTCTTTCAATCACTCAATAACCACCCTCTCCTCAGATGTAGCCACAAGTGCATCTGCATTAAACCACTTGTGAAACATATTAAGCACAACCTCAAAAAGTGCAGTAGAAATATTGATTGGTTGAAAAGAATAACACCAGACAGAATGAACTAGCTATTACCTTAAATGGGCCACTCATTTTAGGGCAAAACCCAGGTTGGTTTTAGAGAAGAACTAAAACAAAAGCATATTTTGCCAACTTCTGAGCTTTTCCTTAAGCTCTTTTTTTTCCTTTTTATTATTTATTTAAATATAAGAAAAAGTAGAGAGAATAGGAAAATGAATCCCATTTCCCCAACTAGGCCTGCAGGGGCCAGTTGGGAAAACCTATCACACAGCTTTACCACTTGATTCCTCTTTCCAATCAATATATCTCAACCATATACTGTATAATCCATAGATCCCAATGCACCTTTCACCAAGTATTCTCTTTGATTTAAAAAAGAGCCCTTTATCTTTCAAATATATTAAAATTTACTACAAAATTGTGTCATTTCAAGTAATAAAAAATATTTGTCAACTGTCAACTCTTTTATTCATCTATTTTCATTTAGCTAATTTCAGGAATAATAGCTATGTTCATAAGCTAATTTTGCATGTCCTCATTTTAATGTTTAAGCCATTTTTACTAGAGCATTGATACTTAAAGCTACTAGCACATTCAATGTGATAATGGTGGGATTCTGAGATGACAAAGAGGAGAGAACAGAAAAGTCAGATTAGAGAAAAGGCATAAGGAAAGCATTGCTTATATACTGCTAGTGGTTTTTTTGTCCTATATCTGATATGTTTATTTGCATTAACAAAGCCATATTCCCAGTACTATCTCTGTTTTTTTTAAAATATATTTTATTGATTTTTTTACAGAGAGAAAGGGAGAGGGATAGAGAGTTAGAAACATCGATGAGAGAGAAACATCAATCAGCTACCTCCTGCACACCCCCCACTGGGGATGTGCCCACAACCAAGGTACATGCCCTTTACTGGAATCGAACTTGGGTCCCTTGAGTCTGCAGGCTGATGCTCTATCCATTGAGCCAAACCAGTTAGGGCCTATCTCTGTATTTTGATTGATAATACATTAGCAATTGGTGGAGAGATAGGCAGAGAGGAATTGTAACTATTCCATGTCCTCCATGTACTTTCTTTCTTTTCTGGAAAAATGTCATCTGCAAAGCACGCTGCCCTTTTACACTATTTATAATGAACATCTATAATAGTAAAAGCCTAAGTGACCATTGCAACTGAACGGACAACCGAACAGGTTGTGTGGAGCAACTAGGCTGGCAGGGGGTTAGTGAGGGACAACCAAATGACTGAGCAACAAGCTGCATGGGGTGACCAGGCTGGCAGGGGGATTAGTGAGGGGTGACCAAACAACTGAGCAGCAGGCTGTGTGGGGCAACCAGGCCCGTGGGGGAAAGGGGGGGGGCAGTTGGGGACAACCAGGACGGTAGGGTGACCAGGCCAGCAGAGGGGGGCAGTTAGGGGTGACCAGGCCAGCGGAGGGGAAGTTGGGAGTGACTAGGCTGACAGGGGGGGCAGTTGGGGGTAACCAGGTCAGTGGGGGGGGGCAGTTAGGGGCAATCAGGCAAGCAGGCAGGTGAGCAGTTAGGAACCAGTGGTCCCGGATTGCGAGAGGGATGTCTGACTGCCGGTTTAGGCCTGATCCTGGGTCTAAACTGGCAGTCGGACATCCCCCAAGGAGTCTGGGATTGGAGAGAATACAGGCTGGGCTGAGGGGACTCCCCCCACCCCTGCACGATTTTTGTGCACTGGGCCTCTAGTTTTTCTGTAATATCTGTCTCAGGGAGATGTAAGGTAAGAATGATGTGTGGTTGATATGAAACCATCAGCTGCATAATGCTGGAGGAGGAAAATATCTTAACAGAGCAAGCTGAGGGTGACTTGTTACTGCATTTAAAGCAGTTAGGAGGGGAGAAGATGTGGCCCCAATAGGCAGACCTTTCTTGCACCTTCTTCCAGGGCAAGACTGGAAATAAAACTAAATTGGGGAACATTCACCCTGAATTACCAATTGAGGTTCAGCTGAGGAGGAGACTTATATCAAGGAAGGACAGAAAACACCTGGAGAGCGGTAGGAAGGCGGAGGTCAGAAGAGGGGCTGACCCAGCTTCCACGGGCAGCAGGCCACCATCCCCATCAGAGGGGATGCTGAGCTACCTGAGGGTTATTTCCCTAGAGGGGCTAAATCACAAGGAACAACAACAGCCTGTAATAATTGGAATTGAGAGAACATCAAGACTTGGAACCTAGGCTGGACTCCAAGCCCAGAGCAGCAGGGCCAAGAACAGCAGCCCACCAACATCCTGCCGTGAAAGGCGGCAGGGCTTCTGCTCACTGGGGAGACTGGAGAGACTGGAGCTGCTCGGAGGTAAAACCTCAGTGTGTGTGTGTGAGTGTGTGTGTGTGTGTGTGTGTGTGTGTGTGTGTGTGTGTGTGTGTTGGGGGCGGAGGGGGGCGGGGCGCGTTTAAAACCCAGAGCACAGGATTTTCGTTTGCAGCTTCTCACCTGAGGCTTTGGTGCAGAGAGAGCTGTGAGGACTGGAGCTGCCCTAGGAGAGGCTGACATGGGAAGCATTTGGGAGAGACATGGAAAAGCGACAGCGAGGAAACCTGCCTTCAATCATAACGCCCCCCCCTCCCCCAACCAAAACGGCCATTTTTCCTGAGAGGCACATGCCCTTCCCAGAAGCCACGGCTCAGGAACCAGAACAAACCCTGCCCTTGGTGATACAACCCCCCCGCCCTGCCCCCTCGTGGGGCAGTACACCCCACTATTTCAAGAACCTGACTGGTGCTTCCCCCTCACGGGAGAACAGATAGAACCTCCAGGTTTCCAGCTGGTCCCCCTGAACTGCATAGAGGGTCTCCGCCCAGCTGGGGGCAGGTTACTATCCTGGGACACTTCAGAGGAGTAGCTCTGGGACAGGGACACCCACCCACCACTTTCCCTGGAATCGGAACAGTACCTTCCCATCATGGGAGATCCAGAGGTCTAGACTCCCAATTCTGCCTAAAGGCCTTTCAGAAACAGACTCTGGAGTGATGAGATTGACAGCTGACTGGCAGATGAAGGCAGGTGAAGGCAGAGCCTGGGGAACCTGGGGAAGTTTGCTGACCCCTCCTGAGCCCTGTGCTGCTAACAAACCAGCCTTAGAGTACAGCTTGACCCTCCTGTGTGCTGCTGCCAAGTCCTGTGGAGACAGACACAAACTCTGGGTCACTTGAAGCTTCAAACAGGTTGCTGAGAGCCAACGAGGACAGTTTCTGACAGTGGTTAGCACCTAAGTACCTCCCAGAAGCCAATAATGGTCAGACGAAACAGTCAGCCACAATCATTAGAAGAGCAGGACCCAGAGGGAGCTCCCAGAAGGCACTGCACTCTTCTGAGATACATGACACTTAAACTTTTTTTACTTCTTTGTTTCTTTTTTTTTCTTTATCTTCATTATTTTTCTTCTTTATTAATTTATTATTTTAGTCTATTTTTTTCTATTTGCTTATTCTATTTTTTTCTTCATTTTTTTCTTTCAGTTGGTTTCTTATCTTTTTTTCTTTTTCTTATTTTTGGTCTGTTTTCTCCTCCAGTATCCTTTTCACATTATTTTCTTCCTCTTTTCTTTACAAGTATATCTTTTCCCTTACCCTATTCTTTATTCTTATTTTCTTTATTTTTTTTTCTGCCCCATCATATAGGTTTTTATTCCCCTATTCTTTTTCTCCTCATATTTTTTCTTTTCTTTTTCTTTTATCATTCTTTTCTCTTTCCTAATTATCTCTATTTTTGTGGTTACTGCTGTTCTGTTTAAGGGTTTTGTGTTGTTTTGTCTTGTTGTGCTTTGTTTTGTTCTATCAGCACCTGCACAACAGCTTGCACAACATGGGTGGAGGTGAGCCTCACAGTCAGCTAGTCTGAGAGATTTCAGCCACTAATGAGACAACAACATTTAAGACCCAATTACAACAGAACCCAAGTAACTCACACAAGGGACATTCCTAGAGCACCCAGCTAAGGAGATATAAGAAACTGCACCACTTGGTTAAGCAAAATACTTACTATAAAATGCCACCCCACAAAGACTGGGAGGCATAGCAATTTGCTCTAATACATAGAAACAAATGCAAAGGGACAGCAAAAATGGGGAGGCAAAAACAAAACTACCAAATGAAAGAGAAGGAGGAATCACCAGAAAAGGAACTAAATAAAATTGCAGCAAGCAATTTGTCAGATAAGAATTCAAAGTAATGGCTATCAGGGTGCTCAGACAACTTAGTAATAACTGCAGGCAACTTGGGAGCTACACCAGCATGAAAAAAGAGATAGAAACTAAAAGACCTACTAGTACTATTTAAATCATGAGTTCCTGTTGTGATTACTTCATTTTAATAAATAGTTGGCTTATTGATGTATATAGATTTTACTATCTTATAATGATAGATATAATAAAAAGAAAGAATCATTTGGAAATGAAGAATGACATAGCTGAAATAAATAATAACCTGGAAAGAATAAATAGCAGACTAGAAGGAGAGGACCAAATCAACAAATTAGAAGACAAGGTAGAAAAAAATTCCCATTCAGAGCAGCAATTGGAAAAAAAATTAATAAACAGGAGTAGACTTTAAAGGAGCTTTGGGACAACATGAAACATAACAACATTCACATCATAGGAGTGCCAGAGGAGAAGAATCTGAGCAAAGCATAGAAAACCTGTTTGAAGAAATAATGACAGAAAACTTCTTAAAAGCTGCAAGAGAGAGAGAAGTTACCTACAAGGAAGCTCCCATTAGACTGTCAGTTGATTTCTCAATAGAAACACTCAGACCAGAAGAGAGTGGCATGAAGTATACAAAGCAGTGAAAAGCAAAGGACTGAATCCAAGACTACTCTATCCATCAAGACTATCATTCAAAATGGAAGGTGAAATAAAGAGCTTCACAGACAAAAAACAAAAAACAAACAAACAAAAAAACTAAAGGAATTTACTGCCACTAAACCAGCACTGCAAGAAATATGACCTGGCCAGTTTTGATAGTGGTTACAGTGTCAGCCTGTGGACAGCAGGGTTTTGAGTTCAATTCCTGCTTGAGGGCATATACATTGGTTGCAGGCTCAATTATGGTCCTGGTCAGGGCGTGAATTGGAGGTAACCAAGCAATGTGTCTCTCACACATCAATGTTTCTCTCTCTCTCTCTCCCTGCCATCTCCCTCCCCTCCACTCTCTCCTAAAAAAAAAAAAAATATCAGCCTGAAGAGAGGAAATATCTGGCTTACAGGAAGGACTTCCAGAGAGCCCCTCCTTCCATCCTACCTCTTGCTCTGTAGGAAGATATGGCACACTGATTATGATGCCACCAGACTCCACACCAGGGGATGGGGCAGTTCCCACTGGGGATGCAATAATTCCCAAAATGAAACCTGAGCACTGTAAATAAGAAAGAATGGTGCCTTAGCTGGTTTGGCTCAGTGGATAGAGTATCGGCTTGTGGACTGAAGTTCAATTCCATCAAGGGAAGATGCCCAGGTTGCAGGCTGGATATTGTGGGAGGAGGGGCATGTAGAAGGCAGCCAATCAATGATTCTCTCTCATCATTGATGTTTCTAGCTCTCTCTCTCTCTCCTTCTCCCTTTCTCTCTGAAATCAATAAAAATATATTTTAAAAAAAGGAAGAATGGCTGTTGAAAAAGCAAAATAACAAG
Organism: Corynorhinus townsendii; assembly: GCA_026230045.1. Lineage (NCBI taxonomy): Eukaryota > Metazoa > Chordata > Mammalia > Chiroptera > Vespertilionidae > Corynorhinus > Corynorhinus townsendii. The sequence continues at coordinate 65,268,377 of JAPDVU010000003.1, read as the reverse complement.
TGATTACTGCACACCATTATTTTCTTTTTCTATATAAATCTATTAGTAATCTTTGAAAGGATGAGAAAACTGCAGACTTTTATGAATAGAACAAGCAATCAATTGGATTATTATCTGTTTTCTTTAATCTTCTTCCATCTTGAATAACTCCATTCTTAGCATCTTGCTAAAATTGCTATCCTGCTCTCCACAGGAGTGAATCCTCCTCTGTGCAGACTTTCTCACCTCTGCCTGGTCCTCTTCAGTGTCCCCTGGAGTACCCTACACCCAAAACAGTTTGCTCATTATATTAGCCATTGAAGAAATGGGATCTTGAACAAGTGATACTATGGAAATAGTGTATACAACATTATATCACTCATCACTGTGTTTCTTTTTTTAAAGAAAAAAATCAATATTGAAAACTTAAAAGAAAAAAATCCAGGCTAGGAATATGTCCTTGACACAAGACATTTTTAAGCATGACTTGCAATTCAGAATTATAGTACCTCATATTTGTAAAGTAGATAACCCCCTTATTTGATATTCATGCACCAAGCCTCTAATATATATATACACACACACACTGAGTGGCCAGATTATGTGAGCTAAACATTATATTCCCTGATACACAAATGAAGAAAAAGAGACAGAGAAACTAAGCAATTTGCTCAAGAATATGCTAAGAGTAAACAACAGAGCAGGATTGAACTCTAATTTTATGAAAAGTCAATGTTTTTTCATAAAAGTCAGGAGAAGATCAATGGGGGTGGAAGAAGCACCACTTGAGGTATTTATTCAAAATTATGCATTATATTCATTAATTCAATCAATACTTATTGAGCCTACTATGTTTCAGACACTAGTCTAAGTACTGATCGTATACCAGTAAACAGTGGTAAACAAACCCTTTCCCTGTGGAACTTATATTTCAGTGGTAGAAGATGAATGAATAAATGAATAGAATATATATTATGGTAAGTGGTGATGAGTAATATACATAAAGAGAGAGAGGAGACTAAGGAATGTTCAGTTGGTGGCTTCTGTGGGGGTAGCAATTTTAAATAAATCAGTCCAAAAAGCTCCCACTGAGAATGTAGCATTTAAATAATGGACTGAGAAAGGTGATATGATCCACACCCTTATCTGAGGAAGGGCATCAATGGCAGTGGGAATAGCAGGTAAAAGGTCCCAAGCAAGAATATCTTATCTAATAAAGAGGGAATATGCAAATTGACCATCATACCCTAATGGCCAAGATGGCTGTGCCCACAGCAGAGACAGGGATTCCATAACACAAGATGGAAGCACCCACAGCAGAAGCCAAGTTCCATAAGGAGCCTTAATGAGCAATCAGCAGGGACCTGAGGCTGCGTGACTCTGGGCCGGGGCAGGGGACCTTAGACTGTGCCCCCTGCCCAGCAGGGCTTGACAGCGGACCTCAGGCCACACCCTCCACCCCGGCACTGAGCCAGGGGACCTGAGACCGCACCCCACACCCTGGCGCCAGGCTGTGGGACCTGAGGCCGCACCTCCTACCCAGCGGGGCTTGACAGGGGACCTCAGGCCATGCCCCCACCCAGTGGGGCTTGACAGGGGATCTCAGGATGCACCCACCCCCCAACCTAGTGGAGCTTGACGGGGGACTTCAGACTGCAGCCCCTGCCCAGCACAGGCTGGGGGACTTCAGGTAACCTGAGGCCAAGCCCCCCCCACCTAGGGGGTGGGGCCAGCCAGGTCTGGGTCTCATGTGATTTCGAAGCACATGTGGTGGGCAGGGACTTGACTCTGGTTCCCATGGTGTTACCCAGACTCTGACAGGAGGAAGATTTTCATATACATTTTACTAATTTTCTTTCATCTCTGACACTTCTATTATAGAGAAAGGGCAAATAGCAATATTAATATACACTGAGTGGCCAGATTATTATGATCTCTGAATGCATAATAATCTGGCCACTCAGTGTGTGTGTGTGTGTGTATTAGAGGCCCAGTGCATGAATTTGTGCATGGGTGTGGTCTGGCCAGGGTGAGGGGACATGGGCAGTTGGCTGGCCTGCCTGCTGGTCAAACTCCTGGTTGAGGGGACAATTTGCATATTAGCCTTTTATTAGATAGGATATACACTGAGTGGCCAGATTATTATGTGTTCAGAGATGATAATAATCTGGCCACTTGGTGTATTTCCTCTAATTAATTCCCTTTTAGTGTGCACGAATTTCATGCACCCAGTCACTAGTTGTAAAATATTTGAGCAATAGCAAAAAAGCTGGTGTGGCAGAATCAAAGTGAGAAAGTGGAGTGTCTAAAGAGATGAGATCAAAAATGTAACTGGACATTATATTATGTGTATTATAAATATACCATTGTAATAATTTTGGCTTTGACTCTGAGTGAAATCAGAAGTCCTGCAGGGACTTCTCTGAGAGTGATATAACTTAATTTTTTTAAAGGACCACCTCTGGTTGCTGTTGTACAAATAATAGAGACTGAAGTGGAGTTAGGTCAAACTTAGGGGGAAACATTGGAGGCCACTACATTCATCAAGAACAAAGACAGTGGTGACTCAGATCAGGACAGGAACATAGAAGGCATTGAGAAATGGTCATATTCTAACTATTTTGAAGGCAATGCCACAAGATTTGTCATTAGTTCTAATGTGCTGTGTGAGAAAAAAGAAGTTGAGCATGACTTCATTCAGAAGTAGGTGGAGCCCAGCCAGTTGTGGCTCAGTGGTAGAGTGTCAACCTATGAACCAGGAGGTCATGGTTTGATTCCTGGTCAGGGCACATACCTGTTTTGTGAGCTAGATCCCCAGTGGCTGGGGCGGGGCGGGGGGGTTGCAGGAGACAGCCAATCAATGATCCTCTTTCATCATCGATGTTTCTATCTCTTTCCCCCTTTCCCTTCCTCTCTAAAATCAATAAAAATGTATTAAATATATATATATATAACAATTTTTTAAAAGAAGTGGTGGAGTCAGTTGCAGTAAATTGGGAGTTGTTGCTGAAAAATGTCAAGTTTGAGAATCTTATTTGATGACTAAGTATAGATGCTACAAAGGCAGTTTAACTTCAGTAGATAGATCTGATTAAAAAATATATTTGGTTCCATACAAATCTTATGATTTGTACTGGTTTCTTTAACGAATGAGATTGGGGTTTTGATAGGATATTGCAATAAATCTGTATGTTTCTTTGGGCAATATGGCTATTTTAACTATTTTGATTCTTCCAATCCATGAATGCTGTATATTTTCCATTTTGTTGTCTCATTTTCAATCTCTGTTAATAATGCTTTGTAATTTTCAGTATATGGGTCTTTCATATTCTTTGTTAAGTTTATTCCTAGGTATTTTATTATTTTGGCTGCAATTGCAAAAGGAACTTTTTTATTTATTTTTCTGAAATTTCCTTGTTAGTATACAGGAAGGCAATGGACTTTAGCACATTGGTTTTGTATCCTGCAACATGACTGTATTTGTTTATTATTTCTAATAGTTTTGGGGTGAAGACTTTAGGGTTTTCTATATACAGAATCATGTCATCTACAAAAAGTGACACTTTTACTTCTTCCTTCCCAATTTGGATGCCTTTTCTTTCTTTCTCTCATCTTATTGCTCTGGCTAGAACTTCCAGCACTATGTTGAATCAGAGTGGCAAGAGTGGGCCTTTTTATCTTGTTCCTGATGGTAAGAAAAAGCTTTTAGTTTTTCACAATTGAGTATAATATTGGCTGTGGGTTTATCATATATGGCCTTCCATTCCTATTTTATTTAATGTTTTAATTACAAGTGGATGTTGTATCTTATCAAATGTTTTTTCTGTGTCTATTGATAAGATCTTATGATTTTTATCCTTTCTTTTGTTGAACCATCCTTTTGCCCCTGGAATGAACCACACTTGATCATGATGTATTATCTTTTTGATGGATTGTTGTATTTGATTTGCTAGTATTTTGTTTAGGATTTTTGCTCCAGTATTCATTAGATATATTGGTCAGTAGTTTTTTTTGTGTGTGTGTTATCCTTGCCGGGTTTTGGTATCAGGGTTACGTTGGCTTCATAAAATGTGTTAGGAAGTAATGTCTCTTCTTCAATTTTCCAAATAGCCAAGCAATCCTGAGGAAAAAAAAACAAAGCTGAAGGCATCACAGTACCTGACTTCAAGTTATACTACAGAGCTTCGCTAATCAAAAGAGCATGGTATTGCTAGAAAAACCAGATACACAGATCAATGGAACATAATTGAGAGCTCAGATATAAAACCACATGTATATGGGCAGATAATTTTTGACAAAGGAGTCAGAAACACACAATGGAGTAAATAAAGCCTCTTCAATAAATGGTGCTGGGAAAAATTGGAAAATCACATGCAAAAGAATGAAATTGGATCACAGTTTGTCCCCATGTACAAAAATTAATTCAAAAATCGATCAAAGACCTATATATAAGATCTAAAACTATTAATTACATAAAAGAAAGCATATATACAGAACATTTTATGAACTTGACTCCAAAGGCAAGGAAAGTAAAGACAAAAATAAATGAATGGGAATATATCAAACTAAAAAGCTTCTGTACAGCAAAAGAAACCAATAACAAAACAAAGAGGCAGCCAACTGAATGGGAGATAATATTTGCAAACAATAGCTCCAACAAAGTGTGTGTGTGTGTGTGTATATATATATATCCAAAATATATAAAGAACACCAAACAAACAGCTCAATTAAAAAAAATGGATCAACACCTATCTCAAGAAGACATACAAACAGCAATCAGATATATGAAAAGATGTTCAACCTCATTAGCAATTATGGAATGCAAATCAAAACTATAATAAGAAACCATCTCATACCTGTTAGAGTGGCTATTATCAACAAGACAAATAATAACAATTGATTAAGAGGTTGTAGAGGGAAGAGAACCCTCATTCATCGATGGGGGGAATGTAAACTAGTATAGCCACTAGGGAAAACAGTCTTGCAATTCCTCAAAAAATTAAAAATTGACCTACCATAAAGGAGATAATAAAGATCAGAACAGAAATAAATGACATAGAGACAAAAAAATACAAAAGATCAATGAAACCAAGAGCTGGTTCTTTGAAAGGATAAACAAGATTGATGAACCTCTAGTCAGGCTTACCAAGAAGCAAAGAGAGAGGACCCAAATAAACAAAATCAGAAATGAAAGAGGCAAAATTACAATAGACCCCACAAAAATACAAAAGATTGGGAAAAATATATATAATGAACAACTCTACTCTATTAGACTAAACAACCTAGAGGAAATGGACATATTCCTAGAAAAATAAAACCTTCCAAAACTCAATCAAGAAGAATCAAAAAATCTCAACAAACCAATAACTAAGGCGGAAATTGAAGCAGTCATCAAAAAGCTCCCAGCAAACAAAAGTCTAGGGCCAGACAGCGTCACAGGAGAGTTTTACCAAACATTCAAAGAAGAACTAAAACCTATTCTTCTCAGACTATTCCAAAAAATTAAAAAGGAAGGCACATTTCCAAGCTCTTTCTATGAAGCCAGCATTACCCTAATCCCAAAACCAGACAAAGACACCACAAATAAAGAGAATTACAGACCAATATCCCTGATGAACATAGATGCTAAAATCCTCAACAAATTCTAGCAAATTGGATCCAGCATAACATTAGAAAGATCATACAATGTGACCAAGTGGGATTTATTTCAGGGATGCAAGGATGGTACAATATCAACAAGTCAATAAACATGATACATCACATAAACAAATTGAGAGACAAAAATCACATAGTCATATCAATTGATGCAGAAAAGACATTTGACAAAATCTAACACCCTTTCCTGATAAAAACTCTCAGCAAAGTGGGAATAGAGGGATCATACCTCAACATAATAAAAGCCATATATGACAAATCTACAGCCAACATCATATTCAATAGGCAAAAACTAAAACCATTTCCCCTAAGAACAGGAACAAGACAGGGATGACCACTTTCCCCACTCCCGTTCAACATAGTACTGGAAGTGCTAGTCATAGCGATCAGATAAGAAGAATAAATAAAAGGCATCCAAATTGGAAAAAAAGAAGTAAAATTGTCATTATTTGCAGATGACATGGTATTGTACATATAAAACCCTAAAGACACCATCAAAAAACTACTAGAACCAATAGATGAATTTGGCAATGTAGCAGGATACAAAATTAACACCCAGAAATTTATGGCTTTTTTATACATCAATAATGAACTCACAAAAAGAGAAGCTAAAAAAAAAAAATTTACCATTACAACAACAAAATTAAGATAACTAGGAATAAATTTAACAAAGGAGGTAAAGGACCTGTACTCAGAAAATTACAGGATGCTGAAAAAAGAGTTAGAGGAAGACATAAACAATATACCATGTTCAAGGATTGGAAGAATCAACATTAAAATGTCCATACTATCCAAAGCAATCTATAGATTCAATGCAATCCCCATTAAAATACCAATGGCATATTTCAAAGACCTAGAACAAACACTCCAAAAATTCATCTGGAATGAAAAAAGACCCCAAATAGCTGTAGCAATCTTGAGAAAGAACAAAGTTGGAGGGATCACAATACCAGATATCAAGCTATATGACAAAGCCACTGTTCTCAAAACTGCCTGGTACTGGCAAAAGAACAGACATATAGACCAATGGAATAGAAGAAAGAACCCAGAGATCAACCCAAGCCATTATGTTCAATTAATATTTGACAAAGGAGGCAAGAGCATATAATGAAGTCAAGACAATCTCTTCAATAAATGGTGTTGGAAAATTGGACAGATACATGCAAAAAAAAATGAAACTAGACCACCAACTTACACTCAAAATATACTCAAAATGAATAAAGGACTTAAATGTAAGAAGGAAAACCATAAAAATCCTAGAAGAAGCTATAGGCAACAAAATATGAGGCATATGTCATAGCAATATCATTATCAATATAGCTCCTAGCGCAATGGAAACTAAGGAGAAAATAAACAAATGGGACTACATCAAAATAAGAAGCTTCTGCACAGCAAAAGAAACCACCAACAAAATAACAAGAAAATCCACTGCATGGGAGAACATATTTGCCAATGTTATCTCTAATAAAGGTTTAATCTCCAAAATTTATAGGGAACTCATACAACTTAACAAAAAGAAGATAAGCAATCCAATCAAAAAATGGGCAAAGGACCTAAATAGATACTTTTTGAAAGAAGACATATAGAAGGCCAAGAGACATATGAAAACATGCTCAAAGTCACTAATCATCCAAGATGCAAATCAAAACAACAATGAAGAATCATCTCACACCTGTCAGAATGGTTATCAGCAACAAATCAACAAAAGATAAGTGCTGGCAAGGATGTGGAGAAAAAGGAACCCTCATGCACTGTTGATGGGAATGCAGATTGGTGCAGCCACTGTGGAAAACAGTATGGTGTTTCCTCAAAAAATTAAAAATGGAACCTCCATTTGACCCAGTAATCCCACTTCTAGGACTATATCCCAAGAAACCAGAAATACCAATCAGAAAGGATATATGCACCCCTATGTTCATAGCAGCACAATTTACAATAGCTAAGGTTTGGAAACAGCTTAAGTGCCCATCAGCAGATGAGTGGATTAAAAACTGTGGTACATCTACACAATTAAATACTACACTGCTGTGAAAAGAAAGGAACTCCTACCATTTGCAACAGCATGGATGGAACTGGAGAGCATTGTGCTAAGTGAAATAAACCAGTCTGAGAAAGATAAATATCACACAATCTCACTCATTGTTGGAATATAATGAGCAACATAAACTGATGAATAAAAATAGAACCAGAGTCATAGAAGCATTGAACAGACTGTCCAAACTATGAGGGAAGACTGGGAGTGAGGGGGTAAGAGACCAGCCAAAGGACTTGTATGCATGCATATGAGCATAACCAATGGATACAGATGGGGGTAGGGGGTGAGATCATGTGCTGGAAGGGTGGCGGCAGCCAGGGAGTGGTCAATGGGGGAAAAGGAGACTTATGTAATATTTTAAATGATAAAGAATTTAAATTAAAAAAAAAAAAAAGAATAGAGCTACCATAGAGCAAACCCTCTCCTGGGTATATATACCCAAAAAACTTTAAAATATGTTTTCTCAAAGATATATGCACCCTCTATTCATTGCAGTGTTAGTCATAGTGACCAAGACATGGAGAAAACCAAGGTGCCCTGCGATAGAGGACTGGATAAAGAAGATGTGATACATATACACAATGGAATACTACTCAGCCTTACGAAAAGACGAAATGCTGACTTTTGCAACAACATAGGTGGACCTTGAGAATATCATGGGAAGTGAAATAAGTGAGGCAGAAAAAGGAAAGAACCTTATGATTTCACTCATATGTGGATATAAAACAGAAACTAGTGGACACAAACAGTAGTGGTGGTTGCCAGAGGGGGGTGGGCGTGTGGAGTGGGGGTTGAAGGGGATCTAATATATGGTGATGGAAGATGATTTGACTTTGGGTGACAGGCACACAGTACAATATACAGATCTTGGAACATAGAAATGCATACCTGAAACCTATTGATTCTATTAGTCAATGTCATTCCAATAAATTTAATTATATTAAATACTGTGTTCAAATCTCCCTCTTCCTCTTTTGTATTAGGATACATGTGATTACATTTAGGGACTACCCTTATAATCCAATATCATCTCAACATCCTTAACTTAATCACATCTGCAAAACTGTTTTAATACAAAATAGCATTTGCAGCACCCAGGGATTAAGACATATATATCCTTGGGGAGGAGGGTGATTTTTCAGCCTACCACAGTGCTCAAAAATATTTTCTATATTACAATATCATATTTATTGACTTATAATTTCTAGAACAACCTATATTTGTCAAAGTAAACTAGGGTATGCTGTGGTGACAATAACAACACAACCTGAGATTTCTGTGGCTTCACATATATGACTATCTCCCACTCATGTGCCAGTCCAATAGAGAGAGAGGATTCTGTTCCATCTCATCCTTCAAGAACTCAGGCACCTTCCATCTTGGTCCTTGGTACCCTTTCCAGTCAGTTGGCAGACGAGGAACGAGAGAGAGGATCACACATGTGAGGTTGTAAGATGAACACTAGCAGCCCTGCTACAGGGTCTCTGGGCACCTTTTTTATTCTTCATGGGGTAGACTATGTTATTGTTCACAGTGTTCACTGCCCCACCCTTGAATGCCCCACTCTTTGGCACCCTCCCTTGGAGATGACTGTATATCTTCATTCTGTTGAACTCAAGCATGGACATAAACTTGCTTTGGCCAATGAAAGGTAAACAGAAGTGACAACTCTGCTCAAATGAGTCTGGCTTTGGCCAAAGCTCAGTAATGAGTCCACTCCTACCTTTCAGAGAGGCCAATAATTGTCTAGCTGTATGATCAGGAAAAAGAAGAGAATGCAAATATTGGTGAACCTCAGCATTCTCTGCTACAACAATTAGTCATCTTACAGATACCTCTGCCTTTTTCCAGGTCAGGGATTTTATTACATACAAAATAGTTCATGCCCCTCCCTCCCTATGGCATGTCTCCTTGAGGGAAGATTACATATTTTCACTCTGTTTAACTCAAGCATGACTGTGTAGATTGCTTTGGCCAATGAAATATGAGCAGCTGTTATATTTGTCATTTCAGGAACTAACACATGATTCAGCCATCTCTCTTTTCCTTCTGCAAAGAGACAGTCAATGTCCCAGGTAAATGCTGCTCCACTTACCTGCTTAGGTCCTAAAATATAGGCATGAGACATAGCTACAGCCAACCCACATGGACATGTTACAAGAGTCAGAAATTAAACTTTGAAGTTGTAAGCCATTCAAATTTAGGGATCTTTTGTTAGAAGATAACAAAACACAACATAAACTGAAAAATATACTCCATCATTTATCAGAGTGTATCAAGTCTATGAACTAGAGATGAACTAAAGTCCATGAACTAGAGATGAACTAAACTCCAAGAAAATAGCTAGAGATTTTTATGCAATATTCTCATCTCACTAGCCCATTCTAGATTCCTGAATGTGTCTTTACCTTCTCAGATATCTACCATTTTTCTTTCTTTAATATTTTGTTCTTTATGTTTCTTCTATTTCTTCTGTCTTTGTCAAAATCACTAAAAATGTTCTGTAAGTATTTAAGTAGAACCAGACATTCAAATTTACAAATTTGTCATTTCTATATCAGGGACCATTTAAATATGTTAATACTCTGCTTCAATGGTGTGCTGAAGCTGACTCATCAGCTCACAGAGTGGATTGCTAATTTTTCAGGAATCTTGTAAATGGTTGTTAACCAAGGCTATTATGAAAAATTAAATTATATACAATTAGATAAATTGTATTTAAAACAAAGTAATAAATAATTTAATATTCATTACTTCCTTATAATTTCACAAGAGCTTACTATTGTCAATTCTCTTGTGGTTGTCTATTATATCTGTATGGTAGAAATCGTAGGTAATGATGTGCCACTATGCAACTCTTTCAAACTCTGCATTTAGTGATTTTACATTGGTAGCTTGAAATGAGACATTCTGGGAGTATTTACAACACAAAAACTCAGAATACTTTAAAAATCAGGGCTTTTAAAAAAGCTTTTACGAATACTCCACTGCATATACTCCTAGAATCACCATAAATAGCTATATAAATTTTCAGCCTAAAACTAAGCAAGGCTTGAAGGGTTGTTTTCAGAGAAATACATTATTTTACCTTACAGGAGATACTTTTTATATCTTCAGTAAAGATATTTATGGAATACCCATTTTCTCCTTTAAAACATGTCTGATTTTATGGGAATGCTTTGATATAAGTACTAAACAACATGAATTAGATGTGTGTTAGAACTAATTCACTGCTCAAGAAAAGAGATCAGCAGAAAATAAAGTGAGATAAAACTTACTACCACTAATAAGATGATTGAATTTTCTGGCAGGGTTAATTCATTTGTAATAATAAAGAGGATTTGAACTACTGGAGGGGAAATAAGCTTTTACCATATAGGAAAGTGTTTACATTACATATATCTATTGCCATGATTTCAATCTTTGTTTGAAAAAACTAAGACTTTTGTCAACTAATCATCTTTCTTATCTTCTTATTCTGGCAAATTAGTAATTATAAATAACTTACTTTAAATCAGGATCTAGGATACAATGAGAATTTTTTAAAAGTTCAATCAAGTTGGGCTGTTTGCCTAGAAAAATTAAAAATTTAGTTTAACACTTCTGGGATTTCTATGTATGTCTATGTGTCTATGATTGTGTTTAATAGACATAACTAATTGAAAATAAAAGATAAAATATCTGGAAATTAAACCTCAAATCATGTTAGTAAGAGATAAGAAAACATTGTTTTAATCAAAGTTCAATGGACAGAAAAAAAGTCTAGCAAGTAACTTAATTCAACATTTCTTATTTAAAAAGTTTAAGATCTTCAACTTACCTGCATTTAAAATTAGTACCTAGACACAGAAAACTTACTCCACACACCAGCACTAAGAAATATGTTTATTAATGGAACCAGGTATAGAAAAGGTTGAAAGGAAGAGAATATAGGAGCTAAATATTTTTAAGAAGGGAGAGAGAGAGATAAGCAAAGGATCTAGCAGATGGAGATAGATGTACAGAGCAGAAAGAGAAAGAGAGTAGGGATCATACAGTATTTGGAATACATTTCAGGTAATATTCTTAGGCTATGAGTGAGCATCACAGTAGGTTGCCTCTTTGCCTTTGTGCAATTTGACCACTATTGTCAGTAGTTTCAGTGTCTAAGCTCCTTGAAGGCCACCTTAGTCTTTGTTTTGCAGTGCCTAGTGTTCTGCTGTACTGTCAGTAACCCCCATAATTTATCACCTAATTAGTATTTATCCTGGACATATCAGAAACTGCTTTGAGTGGTTTAAACCAGAAAAGCCAACCCAGAGAGAAAGAACACACTAGAATTATCTTTGGCCACTGCAGTGTTTCCATATTAGACACTTGCAAAAAAAAAAATTCTACCTGAAGGAGAACCAGCCAGAAGGCAAGAGAATGGTACGTTGGCCTAGAATAAAAAGGGTTACAATTGTACATGAGAACTGCACTATACAGTATGGTGGTTGTAGCATAATTTTGTTTTCATTTTTAGTGCTGTCTTTACCCAGTTTTGAGGCCCTGACTGGAGGTCAGTCAGTTTTCCTTCTTTATGGAGCTAAATGCATACCCCAAGGTTGTTTTTTTTTATGGGACTCTTACACGTGAGGGCCACTCATCACTTCAGGGCTGAACTACTAAGGAGACACTGAACTACTAAGGAGAGCTCCAATGCTCTGGAGCCTGTGAAATTATTCACAGTAGCCTAACCAAAGGGAGTGGAAAACTTAAAATAATTCCATCTCAGGTGCCACACAGAAGCTGTACCCTGCAGCCCCAGTTTGTTCTTATCCTATTCCTGGAGCAACTCCCTGTGTGGCCCTGCATGGCAGCCTTCTTTCATTTGGAACTATCTATGTGTATAAAACCCTACCAGGGGTCCTCAAACTTTTTAAACAAGGGGCCAGTTCACTGTCCCTCAGACCGTTGGAGGGCCGGACTATAGTTTAAAAAAAAAAAACTATGAACAAATTCCTATGCGCACTGCGGTCCCGGGACGAGTCGGCTGCTAATCAGGACAGGCAGCGGCACCCAGCGGGCCGGATAAATGTCCTCGGCGGGCCGCATGTGGCCCACGGGCTGTAGTTTGAGGACCCCTGCAAGCAACCAGTCGACCATTGGACTGGTTGACAGTTTGGTCACTATGATGCACACTGACCATTAGGGGGCAGGCGCTCAATGCAGGAGCTATCCCGTAGTGATCAGCGCACTCCCACAGCGGGAGCACCACTCAGCTGACCAACAGGTGCCAGAAACCTGGCGAGCACAGCTGCAGTGGCACGAACCTCTCCTGCCTCCACAGCAGTGCTACTGAGTGGCGGCAGCAGCAGCTGCAGTGGGGCCGGGATAAACCAGAGCAGCACGGTGCCCAGACCGGGCTTGGGCTCCTCCCTGGCCGCCTACCACTTCCTGCACTACTACATCCCTTGGAGGATGTCAGACTGCCGGTTTCAGCCCAATCCCCAAGGGTCCCAGATTGTGAGAGGGCGCAGGCCAGGCTGAGGGACCCCACCAGTGCACGAATCCATGCACCAGGCCTCTAGAAGTAATAAAAAGGTTTGCCTTCCGTCTATCCAAGTATCATGGTGTTGCATCCAGCCATCAAAAGAATCTTTAAATCTTATAAAACAGTTGTCACATTTAGAAAGAAAAAGATATAAATGAAGTAACCTAACCAACCACCTAAGTATATATTTTATCAATATTTTACCAATATATTTTTATCAATGTACTTACAAATATAGAATAACTTAGGCCTTGACAACCAAAGTAATTAAGAAATGGCTCAGCATTCCACATATGTTGACAATACCTCTCAGTTTTATTTTCTCCTTGTAGCTACCAGTCAGAAGAGAGGAGCCCCAGAAAGAAGAATTGATAAATTGCAAGAAAGAGTAGGCTAGGCTATAAAATTGTCCATTGCTCTCATGTTTGTGTCTGTCTTTAATCTCCCAAAACCAATAGTAATCTTCTAAAATGTTGAAGGTCAAAGAAGCATTTTGGTCTATTCTGGGAGAGAGGGGTTGATAACCATTAGCAATGGAAAAGTAATTCCAGCTTTATTTTTTTAAGCCCTTAATTTCCTTAAACTTTAGTTCCTCTTCTATAAAACTTGAGTAATGGTTTCTAGATCATTACATTAATAGAGATGACAAATATACAACAGTTAGTCTAGTTCTTGTAACAATAACCTTTCATTCATGGTAACCAAATCTATAATAATAAAAGGGTAATATGCTAATTAGCCCGGTGCCCTTTCAGATGACCTTCCAGATGAAGCTGGGGCTGTGAGGGAAGCCCACATCCCGCATGCCAGAGGGAAGCTGGTGCCAGCAGCCAGGGGAAGGAAGGCCTACTCTTGCACAAATTTCATGCATCAGGCTTCTAGTATCAGAATAAAACTTCTGCTAATGCCTGGCTGGTGTGGCTTAGTTGGTTGAGCATGGTCCCATGCATCATGAGGTTTCGGGCTCCATCCCCAACAGGGGGCAATGCAGGAGGCAGCCAATGGATGTTTCTCTTTCTCCTTCTCCCTTCCTTTCACTGAAATCAATACAAACAAATTTCCTGAAATTCTGCTAATAATGTTGCATAATCCTTCAAGTTATCTTTCATATCTACTTCTTCCATTTTAGACCCATGGTTCTTATCTTATCAAGTCCTTTTCACCACATGAACTAGTTTATAATTCACTCCAATGTCTCTGTTCTTCTGATCAATTATTCTAGATCACTGAAACATGCATCTACTAATCAGCACAACCTAACCCTGAATGTGCTATTCTTAGTCTCACTATTAGACTTTTTCTGGTTCTGCAGTGAACTCCTGGAAGGCCTGTTAAAGAAAAAAATCTTACTCAATTTTCAAAGCTGGTATGACTTTCTTTTCTCTCTTCAGGGTTATCCTTACTTGTCTTTAATTCTCCCTGCCTTCTTTCTTCTTTGCACTTGTATCATGTTTCATTGATACCATACAGTCTGGAAACTTATCTTATACCCCCAAGAAAATTATAAACATTATTAAGGCAAAAATTAACCCATTCATTTCTTTTGGTGGCTTAGCACTTGGCACTAATGGTATTCATTAAAAATTTGGTTGCCTGAAAACAACATGCTTAAAATGAAAGCTGGCATTGATGGGAGATTTACTTTGTGCCCAGCACAAGCCCATTACATGTACTAGTAATCATTGTCCAAAAGAGCTATTGTGATGGTTATGAATTGTTGCCACTTCCAGATGAGGAATCCGTGACTCTGCAGCGTTTGGTCATGTGTCCTGGGCTGCAGCATCAGTGAGTTCAGCAGCAACGATTTATTTGAGAGTCTGCCTTCCTCTTCTGAGTCCTCTTTGAAGGACTCAAAAGAGGTTGATTAGAGACATTGGTCTTTCCTCCCTTCCTTGAAGAATCTAAGTTCATTCTTATCTTAGATCCTTTCCACTCTTGGTTCTTTCTCCTTAAAAGGTTTTCCTCATCTTCACATCACTGCTCACAACTAAGGCCCCAACACAATGTATCTCCTCAGAGAGACCTTCCCAGTCGCCTCAGACACAGAAGTCCCAATTAACTCACCATATCAACCTATTGAATGAAGGCCCAAATTTATCTATTATTGTTTATTAATTGGAAATACAATGAAACCCGGGATATTACAGAATGCTGTACATTGTACTTAGGCTACTAGACAAATGTTTGCTCTCTGTTGCTAAGATTTACTTCTTAAAATTATGAGCCTGAATCATAGAAGTGGTTAATATCATTTATTTTTAATAAAAAACAATTTTATTAACTCTTTTTGTTCTATTTGCCTTTTAGTAATATTTTTATTTTCAGTCAAAATAAATAATACAATTCTTTAAGTTATAAATATTTTCATGAGCCATATGAAAATGCTATCTTTATAGGAAGAAAATGGAATAATATTGGCAATTTCATAAGGTTCAACCGAATAAACTAGCTTTAAAGACTGATAATCTTTAGACCCTACTTGCAGTTTTCTAGACCCCAGGTTGCTCTTCCCTGAGTTAGCAAACTTGGAAGGAAATTACCACCTATGATAGTGTACTTTTCTAAACAAACTAAAGGTACTTTCTTCATCACTCAAAATAAAAGGCACACGCCAAAGAGAATTCTGGTTTGTCTTTATTAGATTTTATGGAAGTATATATTGTGAAAGAGTAAAACATTAACTTGATTGTGTAGATAAAAAAGGGAAAACACTTTGAAATAGACTTGGTTAATGGCTTCTTTTTTAAAAGCAAAGTCTGACTATAGGTACATACATACTGAGACACGGTGCATCCATCAACCTTAGAAAAAGGTTTCTCTTCTGAGTATTGACATGCAAGATAGTGGCAGAGCTCAAGATAATGGAGCCACTTTATTCCTAGAGTGATGCTTTCAACTGTGACTTCATTGACGCGTGTGAGGTTTTCGAAGAGAAAATAATAGATAAAAAATGGCTGGATATCTGGAATTCACAGGAGACAGTTTTCTTCATAGACAAATATGTGAAATTTCCCTATAGGTCACTAGATTTTACTAGCTTTAACTTCAGATAACTCTAAATTATTTGTATATTATCTAATTTGTGGGTTATTTATTCTTTTTCATTCTTGCCTAGTGTTTATCTAGCAACTGACCTACTTCTGAATTAGCCCCCTTTTCTGCATAGCCACCAACATGAATTCATGGAATAACAGCTTAAATAAATCCAGATTAAGAAAACAAATCTTCCCAATTTACAAATATATTACACTCCATAATATTTTAAAATTTTATATTATGTTAGTTCATTTATGACTCTATATTTCTTCACTAGGTTGTAATTTTAATCTCTATTTTAATGTTTTAATTCAACATTTTAAATATTTATTTAATAGCGTCAAAGAAATACATGAAGGTACACTTAGTAGAGGTAGGTATCATAGCAAAGGTTAATACTGCCTGTTTTAGATTATAGTCATGGTTTACTAAAATAAAACAGTAAACTTGTACACTCATCAGTTTTGTAAACATCAGAACTAAAATCCTTAATAAAAATAGCTGAATATGCCCTAACCAGTTTGGCTCAGTGGATAGAGCGTCAGCCTGCAGACTAAAGGGTCCCAGGTTTGATTCCCATCAAGGGCATGTACCTTGGTTGCGGGCACATCCCCAGTAGGGAGTGTGCAGGAGGCAGCTGATTGATGTTTCTCTCTCATCGATGTTCCTAACTCTCTATCCCTCTCCCTTCCACTCTGTAAAAAATCAATAAAATATATTTTTAAAATAGCTGAATATGAATAAGTTTGCCAAGGACTATGTTTAAGATGTAAAACAAAATAAAAAGAAATAAAAAAGAAACTTAACACTGATTTGATTATAGTTCATTGAAGTTCATTGATAAAACCATAGTTCATATCAAATGAGAAGGATGCATTCCAAATCACAGAATATTTTCAGATTTAGGTATTTCTTGAATTTGTCCTTGATATGGGTTTTTATACATTTGAATTTTAAAAGTCTGGCACTGGCAGGCGTTTTGTGCTCATCTAGAATCTAATATGAAAATCTTCCTGAGAAGGATTCTTTACAGGTTGAATGTCTTAGAGACAGAGCCTGGTACCTGGGGCAGAGAAACATGTGTGGAATTGCTTTCAGGAAACTGGAAAAACACTCACACATGTGTAATAGAACTTGATTTTCATGCTCCAGAGTGGTGGAAAAGCTAGAAAGGCATAGGGAAATACACAAGCTTTGTGAAGCCATGTGCTGTGTTACATGTTGTTATGGCTTGTGCCCCACCCCCAATTCATATGTGGAAGTCCCAGTACACAAGAATGTGACTTTATTTGGAGAAATTAAAATAAAATGAGTCATTAAGGTAAGCCCTATTCCAATACTACTGATGTCCTTATAAAAAGGAGAAATTGGGACACAGAAATGCATATAGTCATTAACTATGCCTATTTCAAAATGTCATGTGTACATGAAGAACACCATCTAGAGATCATTCCCTCACAGCCTTCAGAAGGAACCAACTTGCCAATACCTTGGCCTTGGACCTCTAGCCTTCAGAACTGTGAGACAATCAATTTCTGTTGTTTAAGGCACCCAGATTGTGGTCTTGTTATGGCAGCCCTAGCATGGCATGGGATGTCAAGCCCTATTCCATCTCCATAACAATATCTTCAGTGAAGTCTACAACTCACATTAATTCTTTTACTGCAAGAAAATTATTTCTAGGCATGTGAAGAGCTTCTCAATTCTGGGTATTCATGTGTGTGATAAAAAACAAAACTAGAAACTGACAACTGACATCTGAGGTATTCTACTTTCTCCTTACTTCACAATGTACTATAAAAAAATTGCATGATAAAAAAAATAAGAATAAATTGCATGATAGAAAGTAAAATATGATGCAGCCTCTTCTAATCTCCCTCTTCTTCATGCCCACATCCTCATCCCCCTTTCTAAGGTATATTATTTTTAAACTATATTTTCTATTGATTTCAGAGAGGAAGGGAAAGGGAAAGAGAGATAGAAATATCAATGATGACAGAAAATTATTGATCAGCTGCCTCGTGCATGCCCAACACTGGGAATTGAACCCACAACTCCGGTATATGCCCTGACCAGGAATCAAACTGTGATCTCCTGGCTCATAGATCAATGCTCAACCACTGAGCCATGCCAGCCAGACATAAGGTATGTTATTTGTACCATGCAGCACTGTGCAGTAAAGTCTAAAATTTAAAATTAGTCAGATGAGCATTTAAATTCAGCTCTGCCACTTATAAGTTACTTAAATTCTGTGAGCCAAATGATGTGTAAAATTTGCATTAAAAATCTCCGTTGTTAAGAAAATAAAAATAGGCTAAACAACACTATAAGGAAACAACCAGCCAAATGCAAAATGTAGGATGGTTTATAGGACAGGTTGTCTTAACAAATAAATGGTATAAAAAAGGACACAGTGGCACTTAATATTTTTAAAAAGGCCCAAGGGACATACCAACCAGATGTTGTATGTGCAACTTATTTGGACCCTAATTTAAGCAAACCAACTATTATAAGATTTTTCTTTTAGATAATTAGGGACATTTAAATACAAATGGATATTAAGTAATATTAACAACTTATTACTTGGGGTGGTATGTAAGTACTATGATTTAAATGTGTCTTATAAAAATTCATATGTTGGAATCCTAATGCCAAAAGTGATGGTATTGGGAGGTGGGAACTTTGGGAAATGATTAGGTATCAGCATAGAATCCTCATGAATGAATTAGTATCCTTATAAACGAGGATCCAGAGAGATCTCTCACCCCCATTTCACTGTGAAGATACAGTGAGAAGTTTATGAGTATTAAGAAATAGTCTTCCAAAAAATTCTCAGAGAAAAATTCATGATAAAAATAATTAGATATTAATTACAAAAATAATATTTCATATAAATATTGGGTACAGATTACAAATTACTTATCAGAGAAAAATCATAATTTAAATGCTGCTACTAGTAAATAAAAATGAGAGTAAATGAATTAAGCAATAAAATCAAGAACTAGAAAATATAAGCAAACAAAAGTACATGTGACTTCATAAAAATAAAAGCATAACACATGAATTTGAACATAGAAAAGCAGAAGTTTTTTATATATTTTTTTAATTTTTCAATTACAATTAACATACATTATATTAGTTTCAGGTGTATACCCTAGTGATTACACATTATATAACTTACTAAATAATCACCCCAATAAATCTCATACCCATCTGACACCATACATAGTTATAGAATACTAGTATCCTGGTGCACGGATTTATGCACATTGAAAGGAAAATAATTAGAAAAAATATTTTAATATCGCTATTCACCCTTTCTCCATAATAGAAGTGTCAAGCAAATTCATGATCAACAATGACAGATCTAAACACACCCGTACAATTGGCACCAGCGAGAGCTTTATATGTATCGTGCATGCATGAGTCAACTTAGCCTTTTATAGATATAGAATAAACTTGCTTAATTAGAACTGCTTTCTGATTTAGCAAAACTTTTTCCAGCCCAGTGAAGCACCCCAACTTCTCTTTCAGGTAATTGTCAGCAACACAGCAGTAAATATCAACACGAAGCAGATTATTAGTGTAGATCACACAGGGAGAACAAAGGGTAAAATATTTAACTGCAGCAGTGTTTGACTATATTCTGCACAGTGAGAAAACCTGAAGTCATTTTCAAGGTCCACCATTTCTTACTTCTTTTTAGTTGGGTCAAGTTTCTAAACTTTCTAAATCTCTGCTTTTGGCTAATGAAAAGAAAATAGGATTCTATTGAGTCTCCTATTTACCTACTCCAGGACTTCTGTGAGATCAAATGAGATGAGGCACTTGAAAATGCTTCACAAACATTTGGTTAAAGTGTAAAATGTTTGCACCTGGCTATAAAGCAAGTCCTGTTCTTGGGCTGAAGAAACTGCAAGGAGACTAATTGCTAGGGAGAAGAAGCTGGGCATTGCTATGTGACATCATTACCCAGTGCCCACAGTGACCATTTCCAGGCTGGGCTGGGCTGTGGGTCGCATCTTGTGCTGGGCTGGGCTGTGGGTCGCATTTTGTGCCATGGGATCTTGGCAGAGTTGGCTGCGATTTGGTGGGGTGTTGCTCCAGGGTGGTGGTGGGGCCTGTGTCCCACTTGGGGGAAGCTGAGTGTTGGTTTGTCGGTGCCAGGTCCATGGTGCCATTTATTTTTAAATGGCCAGTGTGCATCATTGCAGCTCATGCATTCAGCATCTGTGCACATCATAGCTACCAGTTGGATTGATGGACACTTAGCCTTATATATATAGATTATTGACTATATTCTCTATGCTGTGCTGTCCCTCCCCATGACTATTCTGTTTATACAATTTGTACTTTTTAATCCCTCCACCATTTTCACCCAACCACCCAACCTCCCTCCCATCTGGAAACCATAAAAATTTTCTCTGTGTCTATAAGTTTGTTTCTGTTCTGCTTGTTTATTTTGTCTTTTAGATTCAATTGTTGATAAGTATGCATTTATTACCATTTTATTGTTTATATTTTATTAGTTTTTTTCTCTTATTTTTCTTCCTTTTCTCCTTCTTCTTCTCCTTCTTCTTCTCCTTCTTCTTCTTCTTCTTCTTCTTCTTCTTCTTCTTCTTCTTCTTCTTCTTCTTCAAGAATACCCTTTAACATTGCATGTAATACTAGTGATGAACTCCTTTAGCTTTTTCTTGTCTCTGAAGCTCTTTATTATAAGTCCTTCAATTCTAAATGATAGCTTTAGTGGGTAGAGTAATCTTGATTGTAGATCCTTGCTTTTCATCACTTTGAATATTTCTTGCCACTTCCTTATGACCTGCAAAATTTCTGTTGGGAAATTAGCTGACAGTTGAATGGGAGCTGCCTTATAGGTAACTAACTGCTTTTCTCTTGCTGCTTTTAAGATACTCTCTGTCTTTAACCTTTTAATTATGATGTATCTTACTGTGGGCCCCTTTGGGTTCATTTTGTTTGAAAATCTCTGTGTTTCCTGGCCTTGTATGTCTATTTCCTTCACCAGATTAGGGAAGTTTTCTATCACTATTTTTTCAAATATGTTTTCAATTTCTTGCTCTCTGTCTTCTCCTTCTGGCACTCCCATAATGTGAATGTTGGTATGCTTGACTGTGACCTGGAGGCTTCTTAACAATATCTTCATAGTTTTGAATTCTTTTTTCCTTTGTTATTCTGATTGAGTGTTTTTTGATTCTTTATAATCCAAATCACTGATTTGATTCTCAGCTTCATTTACTTCACTGTCTATTCCATGTAAATTATTCTTAATTTCTGTTAGTGTATCCTTCATTTCTGACTTCTTTTTTTTATGGTTTCCATGTGGTTTTTTTTTTATGCTGTTGAAGTTCTCTCTAAGTTCATTTACTCCTCCATAAGTTCATAGAGCATCCTTATAACCAGTGTTTTGAACTCTGCATCTAGTAGATTGCTTGTCTCCATTTTGTTTACTTCTTTTTCTGGAGTTTGTTCTGTTCTTTTACTTAGGATATGTTTCTTTGTCTCCTTATTCTGGTATGTTTCCTGGGCTTTGTAGAATGGCCTTAACGGCTATGTTTCCTGGGCTTTGTAGAATGGCCTAATATAGTAGATGTCTTATAGCAGTGGTCAGCAAACTGTGGCTCATGAGCCACATGTGGCTCTTTGGCCCCTTGAGTGTGGCTCTTCCACAAAATACCACAGCCTGGACAAGTCTATTTTGAAGCAGTGGTGTTAGAAGAAGTTTAAGTTTAAAAAATTTGGCTCTCAAAAGAAATTTCAGTCGTTGTACTGTTGATATTTGGCTCTGTTGACTAATGAGTTTGCCGACCACTGTCTTATAGGGTCCAGGACAGAGACTCCCCATTCATCTGAGCTGGACACTACAGGTATGCATCCCTGCCCCTCTGTGTGGGCTGAGTACACTCTCCTATTGTAGTTGAGCCTTGATTGCTGTTGGCACATCAATAAGAGGATTTACCCCCAGTCAGATTAGATGCAAGGACTGGCTATGACCACAGTGGATGATTAGTTGTATAGGGGTTTACCCCATAGAGTAGGACTTACTTCAGCAGGGCCCTGGTGCCCACTGAGCCTATAACATCGGTGTTTCACTGGTGGAGGTGGTTGGATGGCTCTGGGCCTTCCAGTAAGTGCAGGCCAAACCAACTACTGCTGTTTTCTGCTGAGGGCCCCCCTGAATGAGCCACAAAGCAACCTGCAGATGGGTTTGTAGGTACCCAGCAGAGGCCAAGCTGTGAACCAATGCTGGCACCTGCTAATGCCTGGATCCACTGAACAAGAGGTATGGGGCATACCAAGGCCAGAGCCAGCTTGTTTGGGAGATTTTAGGAAAGTCTGAAGCATGAGCCAAGATAGGCCATTGGTACAGAAAAGCCACTGGAAACAGCTTGGATGGGCCCACAAGTTGGTGGGGTAGGGTCTCAGGGAATCACCAGGGAGGGATAAACAGTGATAGCAAGGTTGATAAAGACTAAGGTATGGTGCCTGTCTGCCATCTCTGTAGGTGAAGGGTTCAGCATGAGACCAATGGCCTCTGCCAGCACTTCTGTCTGGGAGAAATCTGCCCTTCCAGGTCTGGCCCTCATGCTAGACATTTCAGTTTCTCTTTATATGTACCTGGTGTGTTTTGAGCTGCTACCCAGCACTGGAGTTCAAAGGGAGCCCAAGTATGGACATGTGCAGTCCCTTTAAGAGCAATGCATGGAACTCCAGCAGCCCACCATCTCACACAGCCATAATTCCCACTGTTTTCTTACAGCCAGAAGTTATGAGGACTTCTCTTCCTGGCACTGGAACCTTGAGGTAGGGGGCCTGGTATGGAGCTGGGACCCCTTGCTACTCCAGAGGAACCTCCACAGTCAAGATATTCTTCCCTCACACTGGTTAGGATCCAAACCATTCCATGCCTCAGCCACTCTTACCAGTCCCAATGTGCTTTTTTAATTTTTATCCTTAGTCATAGTATTTCTTCCCTGGGTCTTTCTGAATGATGGTTGTTCTGCAGTTTAATTTTATTTTTCATGTGGTTGTGGAGGGTGCGAACACAGCAATTACCCATGCCGCCATCTTCACCAAAGCTCCCCAAAAGAAAAGAGTTTTAAAACGAAAGCTTGCTTTTCTGAGAATATAAATTAATTACACAAATCTCTGGTGAGGCTAAAAAGTAACAAATGTATAACATTAATATAACACTGGAGATTCAATCACTTACACAAATATTTTTAAAATTATAAATAAAATCTTTAACCAAAATTTTCATCTGTGGGATGTAAGAAATTAGAGTAGCTATCAAAAAACCACCCCTCAAAATGGCATTGAGCCCTTATTTTTGTAACAAGTAAATTCCACTAATTATAAATTCAATATACAAATAATTGCTACCTGTGTTTTAAAAGATACTTTTACAGGTATACAATAGCACAAAAAATATCACAATCCATTTTCCAATGGGTTACCCAATGAAGGAAATCTCAGAAAAAAGAAAACTGTAAAGCACACTCATTTAGTGACACAAATATAAAACATAAAGAAGATGTGAATAAATTGAGACACCATCCATCTTATATGAAACCCCAATATTGGAGAGATTTCAGGTTTCTCAAAATTAACATATACATTTAACAAAATCATTTGCAATTTAGCATAAAAGTTAAATGCACAAAGACAGTTGAGTTTGAATCCCAGATTATGAGACATTGGACATGTAACTTAACCTCGCTGGGCTTCTTTAAGCAGCTTTAAAGTAATAGTCATAAAGGAATATCTATTTTGTAGAATTGCTGTGGAATTTAAATAAAACTTCATGTAAAATCTTTAGCACTGTGTTTACACTCTAGTTAAAGATTAATAATGTTGGATATTTTAATTATTATTATTTCACTTTGAGCCAGGCATTTAAAATACTTTCTCTAAAGAATAAGATAGTAACTATTTTAGACTTTGAGATCATATAATTCCTTTCACATATTTTTCTTTATTGTATATTTGATTCCAACACTTAAAAAATATAAAATTTATTTCCTAACTAAAATTTGGACAAAAAACAGGCCATGGGCTAGTTTTGTCCTGTTGGCTGTTTGCAAACTCATATTCTAAACAAGCAAAACAAATTTAATCTCACTGATAATCAGAGAGAGAAATGCAAGTTATCAAGTGGGTAAAGATTTTTTTTTAATACCCAGCATCCTTAAGCAAAAAAGAAGAAAAAAATATCATATGGCATTGAGCCCTTATTTAGAGGTGATTACCAAAGGGAAAAGGAGTTGCGGGAAGTAGAAGAGGTAAAAGGCAGATGGTGATAAAAGAAGATTTGACTTGGGGTGTTCAATACACAATACAATAGACAGATGATGTATTATAGGAAAAAAATGCCCAGTATTTATGAGGATATAAGGAAATGGACACTCACATACACTCCTGGTCAGTTTATGACTGGTGGCAACTTTAATGCATCAAAAGCTAAAAGTATGTATTTTCTTTCACCAGGAAATTCGAGTTTTAGAAACATTTTCTAAAGAAATGATTGGAGACATTCTCATATGCTTGAATAAATTATGTTTATCAAGAGCTATTTATAATATTGAAAAAAATCAGTAACAACTTAAATGTTTAACCAGAAAGGGCTGTTAAATAAATTAGGGTATCTATACAATAGAATCATATACAAGTATTAAAAATAAAGAACAAAATAAAGGAACAAACAAAATAGAAACAGACCCATAGATACAGAGTACGCACTGATGGTTGCCAGAGAGGAAGAGGGCCAGGAGGCTGGGTGAAAAAGGTGAAGGAATTATGATGTAAAAACTGGTAGTTATAAAATAGTTATGGGGATGTAAAATACACATAGAGAATATTGTTAATAATATTATAATAACTACTAGAGGCCCGGTGCATGAATTTGTGCACCAGTGGAGTCCCTCTGCCTGGCCTGCAGGATCAGGTCGAAACTGGCTCTCAGACATCCCCCGAAGGGTCCCAGCTTGCGAGAAGGTGCAGGCCAGGCCGAGGGACCTCACCAGTGCACAATTGGGGCTGGGGAGTGACACGGAAGGTTGGCCAGCTGGGAATGGACCACGGGAGGGCTCCAGGGCATGTCTGGCCTGTCTTGCTTAGTCGGGATCGGTCGGACCCCAGCAGCAAGCTCATATACAGGTCAGAGCGTCTTCCCCCTGGTGGTCAGTACACATCATAGCAACTAGTCAACTGGTCAACTGTTTGGCCCTTGGTGGTCAGTGCACGTCATAGTGAGTGGTTGAGCGGCTTTAGCATTCATTAGCATATTATGCTTTGATTGGTTGAACAGCCAACCTGACAACTGGACACTTAGCATATTAGGCTTTTATTATATAGGACTAGAGGCCTGATGCATAAAATCCATGCAAGAGTAGGCCTTCCTTCCCCTGGCTGCTGACACCGGCTTCCCTCTGGCACCCAGGACCCGGGTTTCATCCGGGACAACATCTGGAATGATGTCTGGAATGACATCCGGTCTAATTGACATATTACCCTTTTATTATTATAGATGTATGGTGCCAGGTGGTACTTGAAATATTGGGGGGATCACTTTATAATGTATATGACTATCTAGCCACTAGGTTGTACACCTGAAACTATTGATTGTAAACTGTAATTGAAAAATAAGTTTTTAAATGATAGATTGCATACTGCCTTTTTTTCAATTGAAAAAAAAGAAGACTAAAAGTGTCATCAATGACTCACAAAGGGAGCTAGAGGAAAAGTCAGTAAAATGACTCAGCATTTAGAAAACATCATTCTGGGATGACTATATGCCTCTCAATGAAAGTCTGGGCACCACTTTCAGTGGATATAGCAGAAGAAAATCACCAACCACAAATTGGAATACTGACAGGCTACCAGAAAGAAATTCCTTTATTTTTAGGCATGTGCCTTTTAAAATCTTTTATTTTATTTTATTTTATTTCTTTATGGATTAAGGTATCACATATTTGTCCTCATCCCCCCATTCCCATCCCAAACCCCTCCCCACCCATGCCCCCACCCCCCTGTTGTCCGTGACCACTGGTTAGGCTTATATGCATGCATACAAGTCCTTTGGTTGATCTCTTCCCCCTTACCCCCACCATCCCCTACCTTCCCTCTGAAGTTTGACAGTCTGATCGATGCTTCCCTGTCTCTGGGTCTGTTTTTGTTCATCAGTTTACATTGTTCATTTTTTCCCCCAGATGAGTGAGATCATGTGATACTAGAAATACACTTATAAGAACCAAAAATGACACAAGCAATAATGGTTATACTGAGAGGCAAATGAATCAGTCTGTAGTGAGTTTCTTTCTGGGCCAACAGTTCCTTTGAGTCCCAATTTCAATGTCAAACAGTTCCTTATGTGTACATGTCAGCAATGATATCTCAGTTCTGGATGGTGGACAAGTGGTGGTAATGCAGGTCCAACCCTCTATGGTTTGGTCCTGGGCAACCTGCAGTGATACACAGCTGCTCACTGCTAGTATGGCAAGGCGTCATCAGAGTCTTCCATCTTTGGACTGTTTCTCTTCTGTCTTCATGGCTGGAGCAGTCCTGTCAATTCCTCTCTGTTGCAGGAATCCACATGGTCTTGGAGTTGTTTTCTGAAAATATACAAACATATTATTGACCAAAAGTTAATAAAGGAATCTTTTCTATATATTTGCCTTGGGATCCTTTTTCATTTTTTGCCCAAACGATTTTCTCTTGGTTTGTTTTCACACCATGTGTGTTTTTCATGGGTGTCTTGCTGTTAGCATTACAAATGAAAGTTAATTTTCTAAAGTAAAAATTTTCTAGATATAATTTACTTACAGGATATTTTTCCTTACATGATATTCTTCTACTATCCCCCCTTTTTTTATTTAAATATTAGGAGGCTAAGGGCCTACTCAAGAAGGCAAATAATCCTTTCCACTAATATTTAAAGGGTACAATAAGATTGTTGTTAGAGTATTAAATTTGACAGTAAAATAGTAGTCAAGTTTTCAGACTAATTTAAATTGACTAATTGAAATAAGTGGATATTCTAGAAAAATTAATGGTACTGGACGAAAAGCTGTTCCTAAAGTGTTAACTAAAATTTTTATTGGCAGTTCATCTCATGGTAAAAATGCGAAACATGTAATGAACCTAAAGCAGTCATATTTTAGTGCAAAAAAATTAAAATTTAAAAGCTATCAAGACTACATTATAAAATTTCCAAAAGCCTCCTAATATTTAAATAAAATCTTTTTAAATGTTTAGATCCAATGTAATTATTTTCAGATTCCCTTGTTATCTTTAAAGAATTAACAATCCATTTAAGGCTAATGGAATTCATGGTATAGCATTATCTTTTTCTGGAAAAGTCCTTCAGTTGTCCAATTTTATTTTTTTAGGAGAAGAACTCTTCTTTACCTTATTATTCATTTTATTATCAACAATTACTTATTGGGCTCTATGCCAGTTCATGTTCCATATTGTAGAATAAAGCTATGTACCTCTCTTTCCATTTGAGAGACATCACATTCTACCTATAGAAATCAGAAGGCCCCTGGACACGTTTCCATTTCATAGCAGTCAAATTAACAAATATAGTTTTCTTGTCTAAAGACTAGCTGGTTTAAAAACTTACCAACTTCATCTCCAGTAGGCATTGCTTGATGGTTTCTAACCCTCCAAATCTTCAAGAACAATTCATAGTTGTGTATGAGTACTTCAAAGCAACCACACAGAGTTCCAGAGTAGAAGTTTGTAACGTTGGTATGAGTTTTAGGCATGTATGTTGTAGTTTTCTGAGCATCTAAGAAGTACTCTCAGAACTCTCTCTCTCTCTCTCTCTCTCTCTCTCTCTCTCTCTCTCTCTCTCTCTCTCATACACACACACACACACACACACACACACACACTTACACAGACACATACACACCCCTCCAAGGAATAAGCATTAATTATGAGAAGTATGCAGTTAAAAGAGCAGGGAAGCATATTTCTAACTGTCCTTTCCTCCTCCTATTTGCAAGTTGTTTCTTTCATAAAGGAGATTGAACTTCACTGTTATTCTTGGGGAAGAAAATGTTCAATAGTTGAGACATATTTAATAATGACCCTAAGATAATTAAATATACAGCCAAATCTCTCAAATTTTCAAGTGAAAATCCCTTTCAAATTTTTAGGCTAAGACCATTCTGAAGACTCAAATTTGAGAATTAAAAAAAATTTTTTGAGGCTGAGTGTATGTATGGAGGTGGTGATGGGTCTTTCTCAGGTACACGCATGTGGGGAAGAGGAAGAGCATTTGGCCAGGCCCTTAACTCCACTTTGCTGGATATCATATGGAGTGTACAAATTTTAGGAAGGAAATAGCTGAGGAGCTGGAGAGAAAAGGTAATCAGACAACTGCATTTTTTTTCTGGGAGGGAAGAAAAGTTCTTACTTTAAAATTAAATTACATTACACTTTGGTACAATAAAGTAAGTGGCATAAGCTTCACATGGAGAAGTCAGCGAGGCTTTCTTTCTGCCAGGTTGTACGACTCCAGGCACGCCATTCACACAGGGTTTTATATGAGGAGCATCCCTGGGAGCACAGTGCGATTCACATGAATTACAATGTGAATGATGCCCCTGGAGTTGTGTACACAGAACTCTGAGTTTGGGTGAGATTTCATCAAGACTAAAAAAAACTGTGAGGTAGGTAACTTTATCAACCCCTATCTTAGTAACTTTATTGACTTTTTGGCATGATTTCCTCTGACTGTATCCATATGCTACCTCAAGATGCTCAAATCTTTATTCTGCAGTTTGTACCCAGCTATTTAGATGCCCTCACTATAGAACTAGACCATCTACTTCATTGTCTAATAAATTCATGCCACTGTCGACAAGTATTGTGTTACTTCTCCAAGGTAACTGGTAAGATGTTTTAACCATTGGCTTCTATGAATAAAGTAATTATAAGCAATGTCCATTCAGTAGTTGGCTTTGAGGCACCTTGGCAGGCTGCTTGAGTAAGATAACTAAAAAGCCTTTAAAGTTGGATGCCTATATGGAAGGCTTTGTTGTAGAGAAATCTACATTTAGGTACTACTAGTAAAGTTTATAATATTAAAAGATCTCACAAGCCCTGGCCGGTTTGGCCCAGTGGATAGAGCGTCAGCCTGTAGACCTAAGGGTCCCGGGTTTGATTCCAGTCAAGGGCACCTACCTCAGTTGCAGGCTCCTCCCTGACCTGGGCCCTGGTCGGGGTGCATGCAGGAGTTAACCAATCAATGTGTTTCTCTCACACTGATATTTTTCCTCTCTGTCTTTCCCTCTCTCTTCCACTCTCTCTAAAAATCAATGGAAAAGTGTCCTCGAGTGAGGATTAACAAAAATATAAAAATAAATAAATAAAATAAAAACAAAAATCTCACAAAAATTTTTATCTTTATAGGCCCCCCTCTTACATATACTTTGCCCTGAATAACTAGATAAAATTATGGCTGAAATTTCCCATCTACATAGCTTGTGAACATTTATAGTGCTCCCTCATATCTTTTTTTAAGATCTTAACATTTGCTAACTTGGTTTTTAGTTTTCTTTGCTTAGCTCTCTGCATCCTTCTCCCAACTGCCACTCAAACAAGTATAACCAAGGAGAAAACAGAGACATCCCGGCACCTAGGGTCTTTTTTTAAATCCAGCTGTCTAAAGTAATGAGTGTACTAGAGGTTAATTACATGAGCACATCTTATGATTCAAAAGAATAAGAATTGCTATTAATTCAAGGAGTGGGGTGGAGAAAACAAGGCAGAATAATTGGGGGGGAGAGAAAAAAAGAAAGCAAAATGAGCAAACAGAAGTAGTAAAGCTACAAGACCTTTGGTATAATTCTTTGATGAGCAATTGTATGCATGACCTTCAGAGGGAACTTACCTATTTCATGATTTGTTGACAGGCTGGTGTGTGACATTTTGACTAAAGGACCTAGTTACTTTGTGAAGAGAGGAAGGTACCCTTTAGGTAAGGAATATAAACAAATGTCTTCCACTCAGACATTTTTGAAAGAGCTCAAGAGACTCCTGCTAAAGTGCATGAGGATGACATCCTGGAGCGGCTTTCAAACAGAAAGATATTTTAGAATCTGTGAGCTTGATGAAAATCTCTTTTTTTCAGATTTAAGGAGGAAAACGTAGTGGATACAATTTGATCATTTAATGCAAGAATTAGAAAAATGCAGCTACTCTAAAGGAAGAACATCTGGAAAACAAAAAGGCAAATAGAGTATATAAATGGAGTTTTAAAATTTCAACCTGTTTTTCAAATATATAGAAAGGCCCTTGAAATTTCTACTCCAGAATAAAGATAAAAAAGGGATATTGGTGTTCATATTCTTTACCATAAAGGACATTTGGATTGCTCCTGCTTCAAAGGCTTTGTTTAAGGAAAATTAGAATATTTGACAGAGATTGAAATCTCTAAGGAGAAAGTTATGAAACATCTTGAGAAAATTCAGGCTCATGAGAACAGCAGGAGTGGATGACATTTAGCAATTAACTCCAAGGAAATAAAGAAATGTGCAATAGCAAAATGGCTGATAGGATTTGCATAAAACACAGTAATCTATTTGGCCTTGAACAGCTGTGAAAAGTTCTTTCAAAGTTACTAGCAATCAGCTGAAATTTCTCTCTATCATCTATGGAAAAAAAGGGGGTAAGATGAATACTTTACAGAGATTTGTTAGAAAAGAAAGATATTTTTCTTAGGGATCCAAAATTTAATAAAGGATTCTACAGAAAGCTTTGTGGGCATGCCTTTGGGTCTCTGTTCTCCAAAAGTAAAATGCACTTGCTTGATAATTTTATCCAGCACATGAACCTTTCCTTGAATCATTAGT
The DNA here is from genome assembly GCA_026230045.1 of Corynorhinus townsendii. Classification (NCBI taxonomy): domain Eukaryota; kingdom Metazoa; phylum Chordata; class Mammalia; order Chiroptera; family Vespertilionidae; genus Corynorhinus; species Corynorhinus townsendii. The sequence goes on along the minus strand of JAPDVU010000003.1, from coordinate 65,237,278 downwards.
TCCTGCAAGATGAATATCCTGGACATTTATGAATGAGATGCCCTAATGGGCATCTCAAATTCTCTTGCTAAATATTTTATCTTATATAAAAGGAAATTCAGTAAAAGTATGGTAGGCATTCTTTTATTAGAATAATGTTGGAGAGCTGATATCGAAGAAGAGCTATACTTTAAATGATTTAAATTCTTTTATTGCTCTTTATAAGCCAAAAGTCATTATCAACTAGCTGAGGGTTCCATTTAATCACAAGTAAATATAATATAGCAACACAAGCATCACAGCAAGATCAAGCTTCAGACAGAGGCTCACAAAAAGTTTCTGATTGTGAAAAGTTAATATACTCTAAAGAAGATTTTTTAATTATTTTGGTAAAAAACATGCCTAGCCAGTGTGGCTCAGTGGTTGAGTGTCGACCTGTGAACCAGGAGGTCATAGTTAGATTCCAGGCACATGTCTGGGTTGCGGGCTTGATCTCCAGTGTGGGGCCTGCAGGAGACAGCCAATAAATGATTCTTTCTTATCATTGATGTTTCTATCACTCTCGCCCTCTTCCTCTCTAAAATCAATAAAAATACATTTAAACAAAACAAAACAAAACAAAAGCATTCCATTGCTAGAATTTAAAAAGTTTCAGCATGTGTCCTTGTGAATATTGCTGACATGGTTAATAATGGATTTTCATAATCAAAGGTGTGTTATTCATTAATGAACATGAATAAAAGTAAATATGTACTAAAAGTATATATTCATATATTCATATGTAAATATAAATAAAAGTATATATTTTCATTGTAATCAATGTAAATTAACCATTACTTCCTTCTATGGTTAGACTACAAACTGTGTGGAGTTATACCAAGGTTGATCTAAGAAGATTAATTTATGAGCCTTTATAAAACATGAATAAAATGAAAAAGATCATTTTAATAAAGCATCCATATCAGATCACATTCCATTCCATGCTGGACCCACCTATTCAAGATGCCAGCTCTCTATTCTCCACTTAACTACCCTTCAAAACTCTCTCAAGTTCACCTTCTAATTCACAATGATCACTAATTTCTCTGAAGCCAGGGCACTTAAAATTTATAGCACTCATTTGGTAATTAATCATGTAATGACCTGTGATATTTCTTTAATTGATATTATTTAATCTCTCTCTCCCTCTCTTTTCTCTCCCCCTTCCCCCATCTCTTGTGTCCTTTTCTCAATCTCCAACTCTCTCTCTCTCTTCCTTATATTTTAAAGGTTTTGAGCTTTTGTGAGAGCAGGTATGCAGTAAATTGCCACATTAGACTTTAATTCATGACACACAATACCGTCTTGCATTCAATAAGTGCTCAATAAAAGTTTGTTGACTTAAAAAAATTAGTTTCAAAACTTAACCTTATGCCAGGGGGCTGGCAGATATGTTAAAGACTTAATTAAATTGATGAGCTAAGATTTGAAAGATGGGAGGTGATAGGTAGCTAGACAGTAGGGTGTAGTGAGGCTTGGCAATCTTTCAGAGATGTTTTGCCAAACCTTAATTCATCTGCTCCTTCCCAAGGTCAGATTCATGGTGTCTTCTTTGGGTGAAGAAAGCATGGCAGATTCTCACAGATCATTCACCCACCTGCTCCAGTAGAGATCACTGTATTATAAAAGTTCACAGGCATTCAACTTTTAGAACAACCCTGGAGAGAGAAAAGGAAAAATTAAGAGGTGTCTTCCTTTATCTCTATGTTCTTTTACTATCTAAGCACTCTGAGTCAGAATCCAAATTATCAGCAAAGAAGGCACAGAAGTATTTATATACAACCAAGTGAGAGGAAAATAAGACGCTTGGGGCATGAAGAGAGCTTCTGAGAGAAATTTGGTATCTAACTGACTTACTTATTTTCTCTCTTTTTACTTGTAACATCAAAACCATCTCAGTACTATCTTAGACATAAAAAGAAAAGGGCATTTAGGAAAGTTTAGGAGTTTTGCCCCCAAATGTCAAATTAAATAAAGACGAACAGGACTAACTGGCAATTGAAAGGTGAAACCTTCCCCAAAACTTTTAGCTATCCTAGCTTTAGCCATGGGATATATTTGTGCTTTGTAAGATGTTCAAAATTACATAAATAGATAACCTCACTGAAAGATTCACTAGTTACTTAGTCAACAATGGTACTTCAAATTTAAGAAAATAATAGGATAGCATAACCTCCATGCTCATTTTCCAGAATGCTAAGTAGATTCTGATAGAAAATCTTGAATCAAATGTTTGTAACTGTTAATATGCTTTAAACCATTGGAAAACTACTTTAGTTTTCTGAGAGAAAGAAAAAAATCAAAACTATAATGATAATTGAAAGTAGGGATACGTAGAATTATATATAACTAGAGGCCTGATGCATGAATTCCTGCACATGTGGGGTCCGGCTGGCTTGCCCTGATTCGGGCTAATGGGGCCGGGCCGGCCAGGGGGAGGGTCCACGGGCAGTTGGACAGCTGGCCCTGCCCCCAATTGGAGTGAGGTGAGCTGATCGGGCCCACAGTGCTCATCAAAGCAACTGGTCATTCCGATGGTTCCAGTTGTTCCAGAGTTCTGGTAGCTGGGCTTTTATATATATAGATTATATAAATTTGTTTACGACACCTTTGAAAACAATAAAAATCAATTTAACAAAGTTTTTAATATATAGTTTCAAAGGATTCAAAGGCTCCCAAGTGTAAAACCCATAGAAGTTAATAAACTTCTAATCAAAAATTTGTTTTTGCTGATGAAAAGAGCAGCTACATGGAGGCTAGTGGGAAAACCATTGATGCTCTCCAGGCATGTAGTATCTCTCCTATATCAAGATATGGCTATGATGGCATAGTTATTATAAATGCTGTAGATTTACTGAGTGAATATAGGTTCGGTAGGCAGAGTAATGGCCCCTCAAAAATGTCCCCATCCTAATCCCTGAAACCTGAATATATGTTATCTTACCTGGCAAAGGAGAATTAAAGTTGCAGATGGAATTAAGGTTGATAATCAGCTGACCTTGAGGTAGGGATATTAATCTGGATGATCCAGGTGGGCCCCATGTAATCAGAAGAGTCTTTATAAGTAAAAGGTAGAGGCAGGAGGGTCTATGTCAGAGTGATACAATTTGAGAAAGACTTAACCATCTTTTGCTGCCTTTGAAGATGAAAGGAGGCTATAAGCCAAGGAATCGAGGTGGCCTCTACAAGCTGGAGCAGGTAAGGAAATAGCTTCTCCCTTAGCACCTCCAGAAAGAACACAGCCCTGCCAACATCTTTATTTTAGCCCAGTGACACCCATTTCAGCATTTGGGACTTTGCCCTCTAGTATAGTAAGTTAATAAATGTTTGTTATTTTAAGGCAATAAATTTGTGGTAAATTCTTACACCAGCAAAATAAAACTACTACAATATTCAAGAAGAAGAAAAACAAAAAATTATGTGGCTGCTAGCCTGGGAAGCCAGGGATTGGTATATGAGTCTTTTCTAGGGAGTGTTCAAAAGCAGCAGAGAGAATCAACATTCCAGAATTCTTGGAAGATTTTATTTGAAACCTGTTCATTAGGGTGAAAAAGTTAAATATAAGTAAGTAAATAAATAAATAAATCTAAGATAAATCAATAACACACTTCAATAGGCAATTATTAAACACCTGTGGCCTATGATTCAAGGTAAAGTGCGCAAGATCAATGCAGGTGGGATAGTCCCTCCTGAGTGCCATGATGGAGACTTGGCCTGAAAGCTTCTTTTTTATGGCAGAAAAGAAAAAAATCAAAGATAAAAATCAAGAAGAAAAAGTGACCAGTTCCCATTTTCAGTTGCTGTCTCCCACACATCCATACATTAGCAGATTTTCTACCAGAGCTAAGTTACTCCACTATGTGTAGGTGTGGCTGCAGGGAGACTCAGAACAACTTTCCTTACCAAAAAAAAAAAATGTATTTCCCATAAACTTTGACAGAAATCCTAGAAGTGGTTTCCTATATTACTGATTGTTTTTCTGCACATCAGTCTCCTTTTTATCTTTTCTTTATGTTTGCAAAACTCAACTTGATATCAGTACCTACATGGGCAGGTTCTAATAAGCAGGCAAAAACATATTTCTTTCCCCAAAATCCATAGACAAACATTAAGTGTCAAGGACAGATTTTTTTTCCCTATAAGTTTTGAGGACCACCTACAACAGCCATGACAGCTGTGCTAATCGAAAAAGCAAACGAGGCCACAAAGGACTGTTCTTTGACCATGTAATCAATTTTCCACTCAATGCATTGTTCATTCTTGGAGACTTTAATGCCAGAATTGATTTTAACAGCCATTATAGAAATACTTAAGTCAAAGGGCTTGCAACCTTTTTTAGCATGACCAATGGAATTTTTAAATAGATATGTGAATAAATCATTGAGTATGATTCATATGCTTTTTTAAAAAGGTTCTTTGAGTCACTGTCCAGACGCATTCTTTACAAGTAGTCAAGTGGACTAAGTAAAATCCCATACTGAGAAATAGTGCATTAGTTCAGTTTATGCTTACAAAATTATGTTTGAAACATTTGTATACCATTGCACCAGCTCCCAGAAAAGCCAATTGGTAATCAGTTAGCTTATAATGGCTGATCACTCTTCAACATGAAATCTGAGAAAGAAGTTGTGTAAGCAGTCCTGATGACAAAATGTGACCTTAATTTGTGTACAAGGCAGACATTTAAAACCTCAGGAATGGAGAGATATAATAAAGAAATAATTCATTGCCACTCAAGGTGATCAAGTTAGGAGTTCTTCCATAAGAAATAAAGTGTTGAAAGAATTAAATGATTTTATATATTTTTCAAACATTCAAAGAGCAAGATAAACTAACTGAAATCCTTTGCTTATTCATATATCCTCTAATAAGAGTTATTTAGGGAATTCTATGACTGCAAATGAAAATGTATATAAAATGAAATCTAAGCCATAATTAACACAAATAGCAAGCAATCTATTGGAAAAGATAGAGATTTATAGACAACTTACATGTTAAAACTTAAAAATGATAGAACTTTTAATTTGTACTCTCCTGGTAGAACAACTTCTGATAAATTAGGGTGTATTTAAATCATCACAAAATGAGATTACTCAACAAGAAATTGTTTTTTCCAGGATTTTACAATATGTTGAATCATACTTGACAAATGGCATAGAATTTCAATCACATGATTGGAACATTGCTAGCTAAATCTTATGATTAGGAAGCCTCTATCTTAGTTTTGTACAGACATCCACCAGCTTCCAAAAGACCTTTGAACCTCCACTTTGCAGTATATCAGGGCTCAAACACTGTCATCATAGGGCCTATGCACAGAGTTTGTTTAGCAGGCAGTTATTGTTCATGGAATGAACAGTGTTATTATAGCACAAGCAGGCATCCATCAGAGTTCTCAACAGCACTGTCCTTAAAGAAATGTCCTTATGTGTGATAGGGTGCCTGAGTGACACAGACATGACATCCATGTTAACAAACAGCATTTATCTGGAGTTCTGCATGCATCATAAAGCACGGCTTTAATTCCATCTTTGGTTTCAACTGGGAAGAAAGAATGGGCAAAGAATGATGTCTTTTCTCATCTTTGTTCAATGTCAGTGGTGAGCACCATTCGTCTTTCAGCTGACTGTGCCTTCTTTCTATTCAATAAAAACAAGACAGAAAATATTTCTAGTATAAAATAAATGCATTTTCATTCCAGGGAAATGTAGAGTTAAATTCCTTAAAAATGTTCATTCTTAACATGTGCATGATCCCATGAGGGGAAAAACAGTATATTTATTGACTTAATAGTCAATAAAATCTCCCAAGTTGAATATACTATGAACTTGCCTCTGACATTGTGAAAGTTACTGATATTAAAAGTTCATTAAAAGTCATGTATAGAACATACTGAATAAAAATTTCAGGGAAGGAAATAGTTTGAATTACTTTCTCTTGAAGATCAAGAGAATAAGTCAGCTTGACTGATAATATTAGATGACTTAGAGTCATGAACAAGATCTATTAAAGCATGCATTAAAAATGGCCTCACACCCTCCTTAGGCCCCTGACTGACATAGGAAACAGTCTCAAACTGAAGATTTCCAGTAATCTTCAGGAAGTTTATTTGGTTATTTTTAGTCTTCATCCCTGATTCTGTAAACAAAACAAAACAACAACAAAAACATTTAGAAGCTACCTAATCTTCATGTGGGACAAAGTCCAGCCTTCAAAAATCAAACATACATTCTTCTTATACAGTACTAGAAGTCCAGTGCACAAATTCGTGCATGGGTGGGGTCCGCCCAGCCCAGCCCCAAAACGGGCAGATCGGGGCTGGGCCTGTCAGGAGGAGACGATGGCAGGAGGTTGGCTGGTTGGCTCACTCCTATCAGGGCCTGATCAGGGCTGGGCCAGCTGGGGGAAGGGGCCATGAGTGATTGGCCAGTGGACCCCACCCTCAATTGGGGTTGGGAGACCAATTGGGGGTGGAGTTGGCCATAGGGAGGGGTTGTGGGTAGTGGGCCAGCCAGCCCTACCCCTGAATGACATTGGATTTAGGAATTGACTGTATTATTTCTAAATGAGAAAATACAATGGGGGTGATCAGAGGTGGGGCCGACATGGGGGAGGGGCTGCAAGAGGTTGGCCAGCCAGCCCTGCCCCTTATTGGGGTGGGGGTGCAATCAGGGGTGGGCAGTTGTGGTGGAGCAGGCTGATCAGGGACAGGGCTAGCCGGAGGGGGGGCGGGGGGATGGTGTTTGGCTGGAAGCCAGGTCCTGATTGGGGTAGGAGAGTGATTAGGGGCAGGCTGGCAGTGGGGAGGAGCCACGAGGTTGGCCGGCTGGCCCCACACCCTGATCGGCCAGTTCGCTGGCCACAGTGGGCATCTTAGCGACTGGTTGTTATGTTCATTATGGCTGTTACAGTCACTGGCTTTTTACATATATAGATTCCCTTTCTACTCCTATTGTCATTTTCACCCTTAAAGGGAAAGTATACTCTTGATTTAACCTACAGAATACTAAATATAAGATCAACCATGTATTACTAAAACAATTTAATAGATTGCTGAAGTATCTAAATGGCAATGATGCACATTTCTGCATTGGGTGGATGCATTTTGGATAGAATGGGTTATGTGTTCTGGTTCTTATATAACCTTAAAAAATGATCCGTGTCCAGTGATCTATATATTATGAGCTTCAATAAATACTAGAAACTTCAATAAATACTAGATGGATGTGGAGAATCCTCAGGATAGCTATTAACAGGATTTTCAGAGAGTCTTTGCCAACCAGGTATTTAGGAATTGACTGTATTATTTCTAAATGAGAAAATACAAACATTGGTGATGTGTAAATTAACTTTTAAGTTTTCTTAGCCTTTTTGATAAGCAGGTAAATGCCCAACTTTCCTTTGACAAGCGCCTATATTAGAGTGCTCCATGCATTGATAAGGACAAATAATAGGATGGTATTTGAGATACCGTTAGGAAATGGAGCACAATTAAATATATAAAGACTAACTCTTCATGTATTCCTCAAGTTGACTATGTACTTCTTACTCTTCAGCAAGCAAACTCCTATAGATAAAGTTACTCCATTACAAACCTAACCTCCTTTGGTTATAATACTTTGGATTCAATAATAATTGTTTTGTGATCCTCTTTACATTATAAGCACATTCCATATACAATGTTTTTAATTCTCACAAGTCTATGAGATGCACCTTTATCATCATCATTTTTATTGTATAGATGAAAAAACTGAAGCACAGAGAGGCTAAATAATTGCCCACAATCTCACAGCCAGGAAATAGTAAAGCTGCAATTCAAATCCTGCTCCCGAGTCCATACTCTTAACCACAGTGCTTTGCTGCCTTTGAGCATTCTTTCTTTTACTGGCAGTTCTTTCTTCTGCTTTTGTCACTCAGGGTTATATAAAGCTGTTTAAATATTGGTTAACTTCCAAAGGAGATCGCATTAGTGAGCACCTAGTTCAAATTCCTTCCCCATCTCAAAGTGCTCTCTACCACCATGAACAGACCCACTTCACCACTCTCATTTCTTGCTTAATCAAGCATACAGTCACTTAAGTACATCTTATGCTTGCTGTGTGAGCTTGACTTTTAAAGAAATAGCATTTACTGGTATATACTAGTAATCCAAGAAATATAAATAGAGACAAAAATATGTGTTTTCCCATCTTTGTCATTTGGAATTTAGAGTGTGTCTAGAAGAAATAAGAGATATTTCCTTTTCCTTTCTTGTGACTCTCACTTTATTTTTTTTAAATATATTTTTATTGATTTCAGAGAGGAAGGGGGATAGAGAGAGATGAGAGAGAATTATTGATCGGCTGCCTCCTGCATGCCCCAGGCATGGACCCTGATAGGGAATCAAACCATGACCTCCTGGTTCAGAGGTTGATACTCAACCACTGAACCATGTTGGGTCAGGCTCATTTTAGAACGATCTTTTTTATTTATTTGTTTTAAATCATTAAGGATCACCACCTTCCAACTGGAAGTGGGCAGAGCAGGATAGAAAAGGAAATATTCCCAAAGGCTACCCAGAAGCTGTGTCATACCAGAATCAAGAAAGTCTTCTCCTTCCTTCCTTTCTCCCTTCCTCCCTCCCTCCCTCCCTCCCTCCCTCCCTCCCTCCCTCCCTCCCTCCCTCCCTCCCTTCCTTCCTTCCTTCCTTCCTTCCTGCTTTCTTTTCATTTCTGGCCAGGCTTGGTCCTTCCTTACTGGGATGCCAGGAAGAGAAGAGAAGGCAGTCACAGCTTCAGGCACCCACCCAGGCAGAATAAAGCCTAAAGGGTCTCATCTGTAAGTCAGCAGTGAGCACTGCCCTAGGGGGAAAGCATTAGAGGAATGCAAACACTCCACCCACTTTAGAAAAATGTTTAGGAAAACAAATGCTGCACCTCAAGAGTGGGAGAGGAAACGGGGATCCTCCAACCCGGGCCAGCCATGCCCACTTGCCTCCACCCCTCAGTTTTCACTGTAAACTCTCTCTTACCCCTCTTTACCCTCAACCAGATGTTTTCCTTTTCTTCTTAGGTCTTCTCCTTTAGTCCCTAAGATACAGACAGCACATAAAAGCATGTAAATGATTGGAGCAAGAAAACAACACATATCTTGTCCATAGAAGTTAGTCCTAGTTAATATATTATTGAAAACGTTTTTCAGAGGAGGGTGGCCCGGTGTGGCTTCACGCGGCAGCAGAGAGGAGAGAGAGACTGTGTGGATTGCTCTAGCTACTGGGCCAGAGGAGGCCAGGTTAGAAGAGCACTTCCCTCAGGGCAGAGCAACCCATTCAGCGTCCTGATGTGTAAACTGCGCCCTGCACAATAGCATGGGCTGCCCAGCCAGAGCATCAGAGCCAAGCACAGTTGGATTGAGATGCTGAACACTGGAGGTCCCCAAACAGGCTCTCAGCTCTCTCAGCTGTCGATTGATTGACTTCTTGCACTGGTCAGCTTCCTCATTTGTTCACATCAACAAAATCTGGGCCACATTAATAGAAATGAAATATTTGTCCCCTCCTGAAATAATTGAATATGGGTCCCTAAAAAGGGGTCCTGATTAATCTCACCTATAAATTAGACATTTCTATAAGAAATACATAAAAAGGATCATATTTTTTAAACTCAGTTTCTCTTGAGTTTTAACTCTGCTGCCTTAGTATTTTAATGTAAAATACTTTCTTATGAATGTATGAACACTTTTGATATTAGTGTACTTAGCAAACCAACGGGGGAAAGTCATTCAAATAAAGAAACACAAGCACAGACAGTGTTTTCATAATAAAACATAATCCTTAAGTACAGGCTTATTACAGGAGACAGGAAAAGATGTTTAATTGTTCTACTGTGTTTAAAAACAGTAGTGATTTTCGTTGTGAGATATCTTCTCTGAAATGCCTATAATATTTTTCACTATAATATTTGCTTCAGCATATCCATTCCCTCATACATTATATTATTAATATTAAATTGTTGGACAAATTTTATAGGAATTTTTTTTCAGTTTACATCTTAAATATTGGGGCAAAATCATATAACATCTATCCTAACTACTTTATACAATAGAAATTATATGAAAAGCATTCAGAGTGTTTTTTAAAGCACCATACATTTAAATTGTAATTACAATGTCAATTTTGATTAATTTCATTTGAAATATAATGTGATATTTGTGAAAATTATAAAGTATACAATATTTCACCTGAAAACATTTAAAATAGTCAAATTAAGAATTCATCTAATTGAGTACTATTCATCTAATAGTTTCCTCATATGCTTTTCAAAATTGTCTAGCTTTCATAAAGCATAAATGCTATACTTTTTAATTTGAAAAGATAACATCATAAAAAAATCAAACAAATAAATCCTTTGCAATATTTCTGTTGCTTTTGAAACCTTCAGCAAAAAAATATCCAAATTAATATTTTAAAAAGCCACCAGACTTTAATTTCTAATAGTTTAGTGGACTGGATTACATAGTTATTTTTCCCATGCATGACATATTTAATAATCATAGAAACATAAATCCCACTTTTATCATCTTAGTAAACTTGGTAGTAAACTTAAGCCACATCCCCTTATCTTTAATTCCACAAGGTTGCACAAACCTTCCTTCACTATAGTTTCTTATTCTAAATAGTCTAAGTAACAGGTTGCTTGACCACTATTACTGCCATATAACAGAATCCATCTGAAACCTGAATTGACAGGTGGCTTGCCTCAGTTTCTTGTATCTTTACATTTATTCCTCCAATGGGAGACTTCCAAAGAAAATAAAATTCGAAATCACCCCAAATTGCCTTATAATTTCCTAATATTTAAATAATTTGAAAATATGTTTAGCAAGAAATTTTGCTTAAAACAAATTGTAGAAAACACAAATACCTAGCTCTTTGGTATGTTTTCAATTTAAATACTTTCATAAGGTCCCATGTCCAACTTTCACTCTAAAAAGTGAACAGCAAAATACAGATGTCTCCTTTTTATATGAACAAGTGACTTTTCTTCCTCTTTTATGGTCAACTGTTTCTTTTCTCTTTTATTTTCATGGTTTATTTGTTTGTTTATTTATTTATATAAGTTCTTCATTGTTGAAAGATTTACATATGTCTCCTTTTTCCCCCATTGACCACTCTCCGCCCCTCAGCACATGCCCCTACCCCCCTATTGTCTGTGTCCATTGGTCATGCTCATTTGCATGGATACTAGTCCTTTGGTTAATCTCTTACCCCACCAAAGTCCCCTGCCTTCCCTCTGAGATCAACTGTTTAAGTTTGTCCATGGATTCTGACTTTCCTATTTTGTACACTTATTAAAATTGCAAAGGGGTTGTATTCTGATGTAGACTGTCATCACATGACTAATATTGATGCACTATCCTATACAAGAGTTGGCATCCCAAACAGCTTTCCATATCTTTCCTCTTCATCAAATCTTCACCCTTTTCTAATCACACATGAGAGCATTTTTTTCCATCTCAACTAATAACTTCTGTCCAGATTTAATTCCAATGTTATTTTAACTTTAAATGTTGGCCGTTGTAGCATGCAAATAAAAAATTATGTAAATTCAGCATTATTGTCTTTATAATACATGTGAAAAACTATGCAGTAGCTATGCAGCCAAACCAGAGGTGCGTGTAACAGTACCTCATCCAAAAAGAAATGGGAGTATCCATTCTGCCTAACTTCCAATTTACATCTTTACTCCAAACTCTAAAAGTTTCCTTTACCTGTAAAAATGAACCTTGCTGGATGACCAAAAAAGGATATTATTTTGATATTATACATAAATATTTTAAAAGGATGTGCTTAGAATACAGCACTGCCCAAACTGAATAACTCCCTTTTGTGAATAAAAATATTTAGCAACCCTATCAACTACTTTGTTATTATGCTAAATCATTTCTGCTACTTTCTAATGGATCAGCTAAAATTACTTTCATTTTTATCTAGCCAGCAAATTCCAGCTCCTCTTTACGATTGAGACACTAGCTATTTGACCTCATAAGAAGAGTATCATGACAGTTTTGAAGCAGATCATTTTCTAATGTCAGTTATAGGACACAAAATTTCTGATTGATCACAAGCTTTATTTTGTGAAAATACACATCGGTATAAGAATTTGAGGACTTATCAAATGCTGAATTAAATATTTCAACATAAATCTGTGTTTGCTGTCTTAAAGTGCTAGAAATTCTTATCGCTTTACTTATATGGGTGCTATAAATTTCACTTTGAAATATACAGGTACTCTCTTTTTCATACAAATGAGGTCATTATTGATTGGCCTAGGAAATGGACTCCAGAGTGTTGATTTAAACTCCATTCCCTTAGGAAATTAACATTTTTGTAACACTAATAAAAATAAAATATTTTAAATACAGAGTTGTATGTTTCCTCCCCCTCTCTTTTCTTTTCTGAAAGTCTCTTAAGTATAGTTTAATAGCTGGCTTTAGTTTTTTAAAAAAATTAAGATGACTTGGGTCAAAAAAATCAATTTTTGGAAGTAGTAATATCAATTTCCTTGGCAGAGCTGCTGAATATAGTTTTTATTGACTCTGAATCTAACTTACTAAGAAAAATTAGTGATAGTAGCAAATGGTTGTACTATGCAAATCCCTGTGATAAAACAGCAATGGCTCATTGTTCACAGGATGGATGTGAAAACATATTTGAACAGTCTGAAATAATATGCTTTGTTGCTTAGCATGAGATTTTGACTTGAAGAATAACTTAAATGACTTAAATATTTATTCAACCTTTTTACCACCACCCAGAGTTTAAGTTTCTCCATCTCTTAAAAACAAAATCTGAGACCCCTACATAAGAAAGTAAAATAAAATGTTCTTCTTTTCTTCTTCCCATTTCACCAAATGTAGCCTGATAATGACTTTACCCAGCAAACTTTCTCTTGCCCTTACTCTTAGATCCTTTATATGTAAGAATCAAAGTTATGGAAAAATTTCAGTCTACTTGGCTCCATCTATGTGCCTGCTCTTGGCAAATCTCTTTTTGTGATGAGCTATCAAACTCTACCAGATGGACATTTTTAAATTATCCTTTATTCTTTCTTCTTGCTCACTCCAAAATTATTTTTATTCAGTCTCAGAATCTCCAAAATTTGTTGTCAAATCCTCCATGAAAGCATTCCTCTTGGAATGCAAACATTGACTGGTGAACATTTATGGATATTCTCATTAGATCACTTCTAAAATGCCATGATGGACCCCAATGAATCTGTTCCCTGAGCTGTTGTCAGAACCTGATGTCAAAAGAAGATTGACCTTGCTATTTCTCAGCATAGGCTCCTTCAGAGACTCCCTATAACACTTTGGATAGAATGCCAAGCTTGTCATTGTAAAATGAAGGCATTCAAAACATGACTTTTTGTTACTCCTGACTTATACTGTACATAATTTCTCTTTCAAATTTAATATTTCTCATAGCTTACCATTTGAACCACTTTGAATTATCAGTCCAAGCCATATTCCCATACATTGTTTCCTATATATGGAGTGTCCTCCCTGAATTCCATTCTCACCAATCACACCATGATTTTATAATTAATGTCTATGGATTAATTTAAAGATACTTTTTAAACACCATTAACTATAGGCAGCCTTAACTGATTCTTCCCCACAGGCACAGTTACTCACTCTACCTATCCTTTGTAGTTCACAGCAATGTATGCATATACATATACTCCTATTGGGTTACTGGTAATGTTGATTGCATGTTGTTATTATTCAGCATGTTGTTCTCCCATATTTTATCGTGATCTCTCTTAAGTCATTTATCTATATTGCTTCAGCAGCTAACATAGTACTTAATACAGAATAGCCACTAACATCCTGGAGAAGCATAGGCATCTGATATGCCAACATCATTTTTAGACTACAACTTCCACTGCCAAGTCATCCTTCTTAGTTCCTTTCTCCTTTCAGTCAATAAATATGTATTGAGTGAAAATTTATGAAGAATATTTATTTTTTCTATAATTGATAGACATTTAACTTTTTTATACCATTCCTACATCCCTTCCCCCTGGGCACTAATTTTTAGTCTTTCAATTGGGTACTCTTATAATGTTAAACATATGCAAATAGGTTTATTTCTTTATTCTTCAGTAAGCCAATTACCTGACTCTTCCAGTGAATAGGGGTGCCAAAACTTCTTTCTTTACCCCTTTCTTTCAACTCTTCAATTCAGCTATATATACTTTGTCCTTAATAAGAGTAGTGGTATTTATGTTTTTATGTTCTGTGCTGTAAAATGGACTCCTGTGCTGTAATTGTCCCTCAGCATTTTTTTTATATATACAAAATAACAGGGGTTATATTGTTAAGACTATGGACATACTACACACTGCATAACCAATAATCCTATGTAATAAAAATGTAATATGCAAATCGACCGAATGGCCGAACAGCTGAACGACCATCTGGATGACTATCCAGGACTACACTATGACACCCACTGGCACCAGGCCAGCCAAGGCAGGTGCGATGCGATTGCTCAGGGGCTGGCCATCGCCCTATGATTAAACCACAGAGGTAGGCCAAGGCCACCAGCCAGCAGGGTGATCAATCAGGGGGCTCCACAATTGCCCCAAAGAGGGAGGCCCGGGCTGCAACTGGTGGGCAGGGCCTCACTCTGTGAGGGAAGCCCGGGTCCTGGGTGCCAGAGGGAAGCTGGTGCCAGCAGTCAGGGGAAAGAAGACCTACTCTCGAGCATGAATTTCGTGCATTGGGCCTGCAGTGTACTATAATTGTGTTTCCTTTTGTGTACATTTATTGTTTTGCTTTGTTTTGTTGAGTTCTGTGTTGTTTTGTTTGTTTTTTTCTGGACTTTCTACTTGCAATTTTTTTATTGATTGCCTTTGCTGGGTCCTTAAATTGTTCCAAATTCCTAAGGCTAGTATTAAATCTCTGGGATTCCCTTTTTCCCAGAACGTCTTCCTCAGTCCAGTTCCCTCCTGAATTATTGCTCTCCAGGCCTACTATACTACTAACATTGTGAGTCACCCTTCAACAGTTCCTGGATTCTATCTCTTCCTCTTTTCTAGTCTAAATGCCAGAAGTCTGTCTTCCAGTAGCTTCTAAAGAAAGAGAGATAAATCTGCATGCCTTCCAGACATGAAAATAAGTCTCTTTTAGCTTCGAGTTTGATCGAGAGATTAACTGAGTATGCAATTCTAGAGTAAAACCATTATTTCTCAAACCTTCAAAGTTATTGCTCTATTAATTTCTAGCATCCAATTATACAGTTGTGCAGTTGATGCTAATCTGTTATTTGTTGCTTCATAGATGAACTCTTTGTTTCTTTTAAGAAGCTTTAAAAGTCATTAAATTATCCTTTGTGTTGTGGAAATTTCACAATTATGGGTCTTTTTTTTTTTTTTTTGCACTTTATTCTGGGCATTGATCCTCCTGTTCGAGGAAACTATCTTTTATTATATCTTTGATGTTGCTATTAGTTGGATGTTGGCCCACCTGCATTGTTATATACATAACAATAATCTCCAATGTAATTGTTAGGCACATTCTTGCACTCCATTATGCTCTGCCTGGGGCTTTTGCCCCTCTGCCAGGGGCAATTGTTCTGTTATTCTCATTTTAAGTTTCAAGATTAGTGGCCTTCAGCTTTCAGTAAACCACTGTTTCCAGTGAACTGCCTACACCTGGCCCCCACCTGCACCTGGTCCCACCAGTTACTCTGACTGACGCTTACAAAAGACATAAATATCCTGCTGCCCCTACTCTGACCCGCTGATGCCATTTTGGCCTCAGCCCTTCTGCTAACAGATCTAATAATCTATATATATAAAAGCCCAGCAGAATGACCAGAACAACCGGAACGCCCGGTGGCTATGACACGCACTGCAGCAGCCAAGCAACCTGATCCAGGTCCTGATTGTCCTGATGCAGGCCCTTATCGTCCCCCTCCCAGCCGGTCCTGCCCCCGATGGGCCCCCAACACCCTGATCAAGGGTAGAGCTGGCTGGCCAACTCCCCAGGATCCCTCTTCCCAACCAGTCCTGCCCAATGGGCCCCCATCAGGGCGGACCAGCCAGACCCACTCATGCATGAATTTGTGCACTGGGCTTCTAGTAAATGTATAATTCTTCACCCCTTTTGTCCTCGTGTGTTCTTATTTCGGTGACCCTACCACTGATAGCTTTCCATTCTTTAATCTTTTAATCTATTTTCTAACTTATTCCCTTACCTTTATTTGTCAAAGCTTGTATTAAAATTCAAATTTCTGCAACCATATTGCATTTCCAATATATTGCTTCATTTAGAGTCCCCAGTTTAATTAAATAATAAATAATCAAAAAATGAAGTTAAATGTTACCATGTAATGTAATAAAACATGACAATATTTTACAGAGCAAAGAAAATTTCTCAACTTAAAAGAAAGTATAAAATGATCATCAGCCATACTTATTACTTTTTTCCATTTATTTATTTAAATAGTATCTTTATTATTGAAAGTATTACAGATATCCTCTTTTTATTTCCCCATTGAACCCTCCATCCTACCCCCATACCTCCCAGGCCTTTCCCACACTATTGTCTGTGTCCATGGGCTAAGCATATATGCATATAAATTCCAGGTTAACCTCTCCCCACCCCACCCCCTTACCCTACCTTCCCTCTGAGATTCATCAGTCTGTTTTATACCTCTATGTCTCTGGATCTATTTGTTCCTCAGTTTATTTTATTAGATTCCACATATGAGTGAGATCACTTTTTAACTTGATATTACTAAACAACAATAGACTAATAAAATAAAAGTAAAATCAGAATAGTTTAGCCTTATAATAAGAATTTTAATGCAGAAAATATATTGGAAATTTGTTTCTACCCTCAGATTGATTTTTTAATCTAAAAAAATAAAAATTAAATATCGTGTAGCTCAAAACTTATGAAAAACTTTATATTTTTGAGGAATTAAAAAAAATTTAAATTTCATGTTTATTTCACTTGAATTACATTTTTGTATGATACCAAGCTTGTAAAACTTTGCATATCTTATATTCCTCAAACGACTGATACTGTTTAGATATTGAACAATATTAAATAAGAAAAAGGTTATAAAATTCTAGTGATTGAAGCTAAAATTTCCTTGATGTTTCGTTTGTAGTTATGTGTATACTAATTTATACAATAAGAAACCCAATCCAACTTTATTTCATTATTTACTCTGTACTTATTTACAAACTTGCTCTTCCTAAAGAAAATTTTAAGAAAGTGAAACCAGAGAAGCAAAAGGATGTTGATTAGATTATGATTTGAGCCAGGTTCCCAAAAGTGACACCTATTCTTTTTTTAATTATATTCAGGGGGAAAAAATAGATAATGTGATCCCTGTTTACAGTAGTTCATCTTGGCCTTTAATCATTTGTTTATCCATGGGAGTATTGATTGCTGCTCCAGCCGGGAGAACACAATGACACAGAGGCAGGAAGGGAAGCAGTGTAATTCTGTGCTGTTGGCTGTTCCGAGAGATGAAACTATAATTCACAAAGTGATAGATAACAGAAGGTAATTTTATGGTTACTAAGAATGAGTTTGCATTTGTTTGTGTAGTTACTATATAAATTTATAGATGCATTTTGTTTGTATCGCATTTTAAATTTTAGTGGCTGAGAAGGAAGAGGATTGAAGTAGTGCGAGGAGTATGTTCATGAACCCCTTTAGCAGCCACTTGTTAAGGGGGACTGTAATTCAACATGAAATAGGTTCAGAATGTTCCCACAAACTCATTATAAATCAAGCTGCTTCGAAGGTGTGGTGTTATTAAGTTTTGTTGTTGTTGTGTGTTTTTTTATCTCTTGCCTTTCCTCCATCATCTTATCTAGGGGAAGAATTTTAAAAGCAGGAAAAGTAATTCAGCAAGGACCCTCTTTTAGTGGCTGATATAAAGAGTCTTGTTGATACATTTCACCATACACGCAGTTCCAAGAGTCAGGCATTTTCCTTTTTGCCATATTATTGACTGACTTTGTCATCTGCTATATGACCAAAGTTTGATAATGAAACAGTTCATTTATGCGTGTGAAATTAGACTTGCATTTTGGAAGCTGCAGATTAATGTCACAGGAGTCCTGTGATGAACCTCAGCACATTCTAATAATAATGCTGCTGTTTGCCTCTTGTACATTAAGCCCAGCAAAAGCAGGTCAAGAGTTATAAAGGTTTACTTTTTTGTTCTGGCATAGAGGCTTGAAAACCATTTTGAGATATACCATTGTGTTTTTTATGTTTAGGGAAGAAGCTTCAGGTCTTATTTGCAATAGAAGTGGAATTGAACTTAGTTAGAACAGGCCCAAGTCTACACTGAGAGAATTATACCTATATCACACTGGTTGGTCCTTTTAAGACTGTAGTAAAATTTTTATGCCTCATGTGTTATAGTGACTGGCACCCAGTGATGTTCAACGTTTGTGTATTGAATAGGATGGAAATGAACTTTGAAAAACCCGTTTTATGTCACGAATGGTTCTTCCTAGTAATTTTTAAGTTCTCAGTGCACATTTTTACCTAGTAAACTATTGCTCAGTCTAACTGGTTCTCCATTAGTCATTCTGGAAATTTATTTCCCCTAGATTTTCCAGTCCTTATGTCAGAACTTGGCATAAAATAGGTACTAAATAATTATTTACTAAACAAAGAAAAATACATTAAAAACATGTGGTAGTCATAAAGTATCAAAAGTTTAATGATTAGATAATCTAAAAATTATACAAGGTAAAAGCTGCCTTCATCTATAGCATGAAATTATAATTATTGCCCATTCAGCTAATTATTTAAGCAGTCTGTAAAAGTAGACCAAATGGGCAAGTGACTTTACATTAAGATCTGAAGAATAAAGGTGATATATAAATGCAAAATATTATTAGAAAAACATCTGTTTAATAAAATTAAACTAATCAAACATATTTATTGAGTGAATATTACAGCCTTAGTCTACACTACATTCTTTAGGCCATTTTAAAACATTTTAATTTATTTTTAATTAATTTTTATTGAATTTATTGGGGTGACATTGGTTAATAAAATTATATAGGTTTCAAGTGTACAATTCTATAATACATCATCTGTATATTGTGTTATATGTTCACCACCCAAAGTCAAGTTTCTTTCCATACCATTTATTCTCCTCTTTATCCTCTTCCACCTGCCCCACCCCCTTACCCTCTGGTAATCACTATACTGTTTTTTGTGTCTGTGAGTTTTTGTTTTTCTTTTTTTTGCTGAATCCCTTCACCTTTTTCACCCAGCTCCCAGACTCCTCCCCTCTGATAGCTGTCAGTGTTCTATGTATCTGTAAGTCTATTCCTATTTTGTTTGTTAGTTTATTTTGTTCATTAGATTCCACATGTATGTGAAACCATATGGTATTTGTCTTTCTCTGACTGGCTTATTTCACTTAGCATAATAATCTCTAGGTCTATCCAAACTGTCACAAGAGGTAAGATTTCCTTTTTTAATGTCTGAGTAGTATTCCACTGTGTAATTGTACCACAGGTGTTTTATCCACTCATCTACTGATGGGCACTTTGGCTGCTTCCAAATCTTTGCTATTGTAAATAACACTTCAATAAATATAGGGGTGTATGTATGCTTTCAAAGTAGTCTTTCAAGTTTCTTTGGAAATATTCCTGAAAGTGGAATTGCTGGGTCATAAGGCAGTTACGTTTTTTATTTTTTGAGGAAATTCTATTCTGCTTTCCACAGTGGTTGCACCAATCTACATTCTCACCAATAATGCACAAGGGTTCCCTTTTCTCCACATCCTTGCCAACACTTGATGCTTGTTGATTTATTGATTATAGCCATTCTGACAGGTGTGGGATGATATCTCATTGTGACTTTAATTTGCATTTCTCTGATGATTAGTGATGGTGACCATCTTTTCATATATTGACTGGCCATCTGTATGTCCTCTTTGGAGAAGTATAGAGAATATACAGAGGTGACTTCAGGAATAACAAACAGGATTTGCAAAAGCATGAAAGCAGAAAGGTATTTGTACAAATGACTAGAAGTTTAGAATCATTTAATGTTGCAATTTGGAAAGGCACTGGAAATATGATTAGAAAATTAGATGAGGTAGATGTCAGAAGAGCCTGATAGCTGGGCACAGAGCTTTGAACAGGGAGGTAATAGGAAGATATCATAATCTCATAATCAGAGGGGGGAGAGAGAGAGGGAGGGAGAGAAATGAGGATTTTAAGCATAATCTGGCAGCAGAGCATAGCATAGAATAGAAAAGAACAGATTGGATGTGACCAGCTAAAAAGGTGCCATAGTATTAAGAATAACATAGTGAGTTTCTACAAAAGGAGAATGCAGAGGAGAGTCTGAAACGTTTGCAGTATATGGAATATGATTTAACATGTCAGATAAGCACTTGGTGACTTTTTGTATATAGAATAGTGATTCCCTGTCTTTTAAATTTATTATCACATAAACCTTTTGATAGTACTGGCATGGTTTTATCAAATCTTATTTTGCCAAGTAAAAACATTAAAATGATAATGCAACATCTACCACTGCCATGTTTTCATGAAAGAGAAAATACCTTAACACTAAAACATAGTGGGGACTTTCTACATTCTCTCTTACAGCCTTTGCTTGATTTTGGTTGCCCTGGAGTGGCCCACCTATTCTTTGAAACTCCACTCATCCTTCAAGAGCACCTCCAGAATCACTTCACAAAGCTTTTCATAACTGCAGGTAAAGAGAGATGAATGTGTTTATTTGCTTCTTAGCAGATCACATTCTTCCTCATATGAAATTTATTGGCATAATTACTTATTTTCTTACAATGTAAGTTATTTAAGGATAGTCACCTTAAAATATTCCTCATTGAGTAGCTGGCACAGAGTTGGTACTCAAAAGACAAGGATTTCTAACCTCAGAGGCTGAAACCAGTGGTGGCACTGAAAGAAACAGGAAGGTTAGTCCATTTTTGATATGTTGGATTTCAAGATATGAAATAAGAATTGGAATAATAACAGGGAATACTGGTAATTTGGGGTATGAGTATTATTTTAGACATTGAGCTACATTAGGAAGTTATCTTCACAGAGGGGGTCAATGAAATATGTGATATCATGCTGACTGTATGAACCTTGAAAAAAAAAAACATCTGCTAGCAGCCATTTCTGCACAACTGCACTTCACAGAGAAGTCTGTGCTGGACTGCTTGCCTGTGCTGTATTTCTGCCATCTGAGCCAGCCCTTATAAAGGACTTCCTGAAATTCTATTTCAACCAATAGGACTGAGACTTTCCCCATCCAGTTGAAGCTGTGCAAGTATATCCAATCAGAGTGGTCTATTCTGACCACACTGAACAATCAGGACAGTGCTTTTTGGACTAATCATATTGCAAGGATTTGGAATCTTCATTTGCATGAGGATAGACAAGTCAGGGACCAGGGGCAGGGAATTCTGTCCATATATCTAAGCCAGTTCCTCTCTGAGAGCGCACTTTCCCTTTCCACTGAAGACTGAAGACTGCATCTCCTGGTTGAGCTGAAATACTGAAGATGTCTCATCAGAGGAGGGCAGACCAGTGCATGGCAGAGAAGACAGACAGTCACAGAGCAGAGCAAAACACTGAACAGAGCAGAGTTGTCTAGCCAGAGAGAGGCCTGGGCTCTAGGGCTGACCCACAACTATACTGTTTTAGCTGTTTGGCACTGAATAAAGTTTTCTTTTTCACTGCACCTGAAATGGGGGGGGAAGGGGGGAAGGGCACAGTTCCTGTTGGCCTTGAATTAGTGCCAACAACCATCTTTTATAATAATAAAAGCGTAATATGCTAATTAGACCGGAAGCCAGGGTTGGGAGGGAAGCCTGGTCCCAGCTGCCAGAGGGAAGCTGGTGCCAGCAGCTGGGGGAAGGAAGGCCTACTCTTGCACAAATTTCATGCATTGGGCCTCTAGTCAGTTGATAAGTAGGCCTAAACAGAGAAAAATATAACGTGGTGAGAATTTTGGAGACCACTCTAGCCAATGGGGAGGAGATGAAGAGAAACTGGTGAAGGACATGGGAAAGAGGGAGATCAGCAAAAGGCACTGTCCCGAAGGCCAATGAAGGACTGGGCTTCAAAGGCTGGATGGAGGTCAGAGCTCAGAGTTGCCCTTCCTGATTTGTACATGTAACCCTAATAAACAAAATTAAACGGTCCTAAAAATGACTGCAAAAACTGGCTTACATTAAGTTATGTCCTTGAGAGAAAATATCAAGTAAGAATGCATTAGTAATTGGGATGTTAAAGAAAACAAACCTCTCCCCAAGAGCTTTAAATTATAGAGTGAATGCTTCACTACAGTATATCAATGAAAATAGTTCAAGAAAGATTATATGATGCCCTGGCTGGTGTTCTCAGTGGTTAGAGTGCTGGCCCATGTGCCAAAGGGTCATAGGTTTGATTCCTGGTCAAGGGCACATACATGGGTTGTGGGTTTGCTCCCTGTCCCTGATCAGGGCTCATGTGGGAGGCAGCCAGTCAATGTGTCTCTCTAACATTGATGTTTCTCTCCCTCTTTCTCTCCCTCCCTCTCTTTCACCCTCTCTGAAGAGCAGTAGAAAAAATATCCTCAGATGAGGATTAACAACAACAACAAAAAAAGGTTATATATAATTCTGGTTCAATGTACACTAATTTATTTTTATTCCATTTTTAATGAATTCACATTAAAGAGGTTCTTTTGAAGTCATAATGTGTTATTTTTTAATAATTTATTTCTGAACTTTAAAAATTAATAATATTTGCACAGAGCCACTATATAATCACAATATGGGGCTTCAAGGTGTGAATTATGATATAATAACTCAAACTTATGCATTTAAACAAGCACTCATCCTATGCCCTCATTCTTAGCAAAGCAAAAAGGTATGAATTATTATGTAATAACTCATGCTTTGTCATTTATTATTACTTAATTATGGAGGAAGAGGAGAATTTCATCTAATTTCAGTCTTGAAAAAAAACTAAATTATCCTTGAAAATAAAAGAAGCTCAGATGCTCATTTGACATAATCAAATCATTTTCAGCCTTTTTCCATTCAGACCACTCTACCTTCTATAACACCATTGTCCTACTACTTATTGCAAATCTCAAGAAATTTCTAATAGAGAAATTGAAAATCCCAGTGTAGTTACCTAGTTTATATATCACAGAATTATCCATTTAGATCCCCAAAATAAACAGCTATATTACTTCAAAATCGTTTCAAAGTATTACAAATAGAAGTAAAAATATGACCTCTCTTTTTAACATAAATAAGCAAAAAATAAGAGAAAGAAAGGAAGGAGAAGAGAGAGGGAGAGAGGGAAGAAAGGTAAGATTAAAAATTAATTTCTATGAACTGTGATGATTTCTTGATAGAGCTTTTAAAAATTAGAAAAATCCCTCCAAGATAATACAAAATATACTTGTCAGTAATCATCAGATGACCAGAACATAAGAGCCAGGATATATGTTTTTATTTCATTTGTTACATAGTCAGTGATTGTATAAATTTACTTAAGTTAGGGTTAATTGATTAAAATGTAATTCTTGCTATAAATAGGGCTTTGATAGTAACGACTCATTTAATGTTTTATGTAGGCTTTATTTTAGTTATGTTACATAAAATAAATTTATGTTTTTTGGTAACACACATAACCAAGGTGAAGCAGTATATCTCCATAACCTTCCATCTCTTCCTTGTATGTTATAATCATTTTATCTGGAATAGTCATAAAATTATTTTTAAATATTTTATTTAGACAGAAATTTGAGAAACTTGAGTTAATCAAGGTATTCATTGCTTTGCTTAAAGTTTCACTATTTCTTTGTTTATGAATGCCTTAAAATGAAAGTTTCTTTAAAGAATAGATTCATTTACTGAGAACAATAAGAATAAGAGATTTTTCTTCATAGAATTAGATAAATTTCTAATTAGTTTTCCAATTTGATGAGGTCTGGATCTCATTTAATATTTTCTTGTCTGAGGGCAATATCATTTTATATACTCCAGTTAAAGAGCTATGACAAGGGGCTAAATAACAAAGCAATAAATGATTAAGAAAATTAACATTTTTAAAGAAAAATAAGAGACAGAGCAGTAAGAGTTCACCTCAGAATGGCAAACATCGGATGAGGGAAGCAGATTACTAAAATTATATTAAAGTATGTTATACATTGTATAACAACATTTATTATTGCCATATGTTTCCACCCCTTTAGTTTAGCAAGCAAGATACATCACAGATGTCCATACTAAATCCTCTTCAGTCCACATACAAGATTAATCTCATGGCTGGACCCACACTTCATAGGAGAAATGAGTTTCCCTCTCACAGATGTTGGAGAAATTATTTTACTTCCACTGATCTCTGTGGGTAGGAGGAGGACTAGTGTCCCAGCATCCAGAGCTGCTTAATCCCAATATCTCTCATTCCCATCTGAGACAACTCTGTCTCCAAACTGAACTGGTGAACACTCTAAGAGGTAGTTTAGACCAGGAATAAACTAGCTAGCAAATCTGCAATATTGAAGGCAAATTGAAGGAGTGACAAATGTTTGGGGACTTTCTAGGTATTTCTTGAACATATAAAGAAAGCCACCAGCTTTCTGTCAGTGAGAAATAAACAAAGATAGAGCTTATGTTCTTTCTTCTAAGTTTATCCAGTTTCCAGTTTTATGCTATTTAGATTTTTATGTTTATTGTTGTTTGTTTGTGTGTTATCACCTATTTTAACCTAGTATTTAATGCCTCATAGAAGAAAAACAATTTGCGTTCCTCACTCAAAAAAATAAAGCCTGTTAAAGAATAAAATTCTAAATATGATTCAATTAGCAATAGCCAACACTTTTTGAAACTTCCTTCATAAAACTAGATATTTCATACGTGTACATGCTACCTGTTTCTTAAAAGAGCTATGAAGTCAATTATTTCACAGTACAGTAGCCTATGTGCCTATATTCTAGCCAAACTTAGCGAGGTGGTTTGTTATATCCTTATAAATGTCTGCCCTTTTAACATGCTGCAAATGCATTCTAAAATTTGTGTTAGGTTCTGGTTGTTATGGGGAAGAATTAATGCATTCTATTAAATTTAACTTTTGCTGAAACACTCCTACATCAGCTAAAGCTCAGAGCTGTAACTGGAGAACCAGCTTCTACAGCAATTAAGGAATAAAATACCTGGCTTGTATAATCCATCTTTTGTTCTGGGAACTGCCCATACTTAAAACAGTATGGCGTGAGATGAGGGCTTGTGACCACTAAATATTTAATTTCATCAAACTCCATCCATGTTCTGTGCTTTGACAAGCCCCTTACTAGATAGATATTATTTAAACAAGCAGGAACGTTTCAATTAAGTGACTATTCAAATTGCAGAAATGACTATACCATATGTCTACTATACTCCTCACAAAATACTATATAGTAAAAGGGTAATATGCAAATTGTCCCCTCCACTAGGAGTTCTACCGGAGTTTTACCAGGGGGTGGGACCAGCCCACGAACTGCCCGCGGCCCCTCACCCCGGCCTGCCCTGCCCCAAATCGGCCCCACCCATGCATGAATTTGTGCACTGGGACTCTATTATAGAATAAAATACAAATTCCTCAGCCTAACTGGAGGTCCATCCACCAATCCCTAAATCCATATTCTATATTTAGCCACTTTCATCCCTTTCCAAAAGCACCTGCCTATGCCTAGAATACCTCTTTCTTCTTATTTATTTAAATCCCACCAAATTCTTCAAAGTCCATTTCAAATGGAATATAATTGATGACATCCCCCACTACATTTAACTTTGGATCTTCAGCTTAGCTTCTTTTGTAGTCCTCCTACTGGTACAGTTCATACCAGTGCTTACTTTTTACCTCACACCACTTCCAAGATGTTAAAAGTCTGTTCAATAGGAGCATAATTTGAAATACGTTTTAGGTTTTTTCTATAGCTCAGTGACTTGGACACAGCTGATGCTCAGTAAATATTTACAGATTTGAGATAGACAATAGATAGTACCTCCACTAGGCCCAGGTGAGAGGACCACTGACCTGGATAGACCTTACACTTGATGGGGCCCTGCATATTACAAACACACCTGCAAAATTAAGTATATTAAAAAGCACATGAGTACTTGTGTCGTTAGTACCTGTCACATAATGTTAGCACAGCACAAACTCATGGTCTTCAGCATATGCTCTGTATCTAATAGCGCTCAGGCCCCCCAGAAATGCTTTTTGTGTGTTTCTTTGCCCAATGTCCTCAAAACAAGTCAACTGTGTTACAATGTCCTAAGCTTTGTAGGTTTTGTTACAACCTGCCTCAGAAGCACTTAGATTACAGAGAAAACATATTAATTAATTTAAATTCTTCCTCTCAGAGAGCATGAATATAATAAATCCTTATGTAGGGAGTATTGTTTCCTAGTAATCCAATAAGCCTTTTTCTTGTTTCACTTTGTATTAAAGTTAATGACTTTAATAACTAATTAAATGTATGAATTAGTGTAGTATTGCAATCATCACATGGCAGTTGAAAAATATTTTGCCATATTAGAATTTCATATTATTCTTAAATTTATATACATGTAGGCCTAGCTGACATATGTATTAAAAAAATACAAATTATTTACATTTACTATTAAATGGTCATTGGACACTAGAATTAAGAATTATTTTATTTGAATAAAACATGATTTAATTAATTTTTAAATATTAAATTGAAATGTTCAGCTTATTTACTTTTGATTTAATACCTATTAAAATTTGTATTCTTATTTTAATATGAATCAATAATATAAAATAGCTAGTACTTCTAAGTTTTTATACTTACTGTTATGTAGTATATTTTTATAAAAATAAATTCAAAATTTATAGACTTTAGTGGTGACTGCAATGGCAAAATACAAAAAAATTTCTTTGTCTGGATTTTTTCATTATTTTATGGCATTTTATATTTTATTTTGTATAAAACATTTATTTCATTACTTGAAAATATGTACAGAAAAATACACACATGTATAAAAATTACCCATCATCCTGTCACTTATATTATTTAAAATTTAAATGAAGACTGGCCACTTTCTACTACAATTAACATTTTATGCATAGTCTTCCAATCTTCCCAATGCATTTTCCTGAATTTACACAGACATATATACAAATATATACCAGCAGATATACATTTTTGAACAGGTATATACTCGCAACACAATATATCCAAATTTCCAAAAGCAAAATGTAAAAGGATATTTTTGAAGAATAAAAAAGTATCTTCTAATTGCTATACTAGTAACATTCTACAACTATATCAGAACATAATACTTTGATATTAAATTCATCTAGTTTCTTTTCTTGTCTTCTGGAGTTGACCATAGTCTAGATTTCTTTCTGGAACTGGTTTTACTTACTGATACACGTCTATGCTAGTGCCTGTGCCAGATTACTTGAGTTGTTTTTTTAGAAAGCAACTGACATATAGAAATTGACCTCTATGATTAGAGCACCATAAATGAAAACCCTAAAATAATATAAAGAATAAAAATTTAATTCCCCAGTGATCACTGACAATGCCAAGTGAAGCCAGCGACTTGCATAAGAAAATCAATAGACTTTTTGTAAAGAGAAATAGAATTATGAATTTTCAATTTTGACTAAAAAGGAATGGTCATTTTCTAGCCTAAAACTCTGTCTTAAGCCCTGCCAATAGCTAAACATGGCACAAAGCACAACAGAGGAGGAGAAACATGAAAAAATCAAATGTCTAGGGTCTCCTGCAGTGGCATCTTACACCACCGCAGAAAAGATGGGAGGTTCTTTGGACAGCTATTTCCAAAAGGAGATTTCACCCTGAACTCACTCCTGCATTTAATCAACCGCATGTGTTGTTTATTGCTCCAGCGCCGTGAACATTATCACTTAATTAAATTGTTTTGCTCTTGGACTATCATAAATGCCACATCTCTTTAAAGCCATGTTTTATTTAGTTAAAGTTTATTATCTACAGAAAAGATTATTAAATTGGATGAGTGACTATTTCAGCTCAAGTTAAAATCAATAATATTTAGCAGGGCCTTAGGTACTAAATTCTAAAACTCTTGTTTTTCACTTTGCTGCAGCCCTATACTTAAACATCACTGACTGTTCTTTCTCCCGTGTTCATCTATGATTTATGGCTGTTCTAGTAGGTGGGACGAAAGCTTCAAGGCCTCTGCAGTGTGTAGGCTTCTAATAATCAGAAGAGTCTTCATTTCTTACTCTTTTTGAACTGAGAACGCCATTCGCAGTTTTAGACACTTACAAAAATAGAATGTAAAATAGTTTAAAGCTTAATCTGTGTTCTAAAATAGTTAATATCTGAATTTTAAAAAAATACAATTCTATAAAACATGCTCTCAAATTTCATATAAAACAAAATCAGCTTAGGTCCTTAGCCTTTCCTTATTTCTTCACTACTCCACAATAATCTGAGGAAAGATAGTTTTGAATGCCTCTGAAGAGTTTCAAACATTAATTTTTCTGACAGCGAACTTCTCATTCATGAAACTATAACTCACTCTTTAAAAAATGGTGTTTCTATTTTTTTATTTAATTCACTTAATGATAAGGATTATAAAAACATTACAGAATGTTTAATGTTAAAACACAAATTAAGAATTGCTGGAACACAGAGAAAGCTTGTCATTCAATCACTGCAAAATTATTTTTTATTATGTTCAGCATCTTGGAAATTAACTATTTAAATAGATATGGTTAAATTTTCACCCAAAAGACACTCCCCTCAAAAAAATGAGATCAATATATTTTAGATAAAATAAATTTGAAGTCAAATTATTGCTAACTTCACACAAAAAAAATCCAATTGCTAATTTGGATTACTAAAGTATATTTTGCCAGAAATCTTTTTTAGGGAGTAAAGTGCAATAGTTCAGTTTCTATGGCTGTCTTACAATGTAATTATTTCTTTTTCCTGTCTAATATAAAATAAATTAATGCACTTTACATTATATTGGGAGTTGTTTACGAGAAACAATGACATGAAAGAAATTTGAAAAATCCTTATAATGGGTCCTTTTGAGTGCTTTCTCTTTTTAGATCATTCTATTCATTCAAGTTCAACATAAAAATTAAATAAAGTACTGCAAACATGATACATTAAAACTGATTAAGATTTTACTATAGAATAGGTATCTTAAATTTGAATATATTTTAAAATTTAAAAATTTAGAAAACAAAGCATTCACCTTTAACAAAATGATGCATCCATGTAATGATTGTTATATGCTTTGAATCTTTTAGTCAATCAAACTAACATCAAAAGACTAGTTTATCTAATTATTTTTATTTATCTAAAAATAGATATGCAAGCTCTATAGAAAAGTCCTAAGACAGATATCTTAACTTTCCATAAAATTAACATTTTTTTAAATTTTTCTTTATTATTGAAAATATTACAGAAATTAGAGTTTGAAAAATTTGAGGAGGTAGAAAATTTGGCCTATCATAAAAGAATAGAGACTGATTCCCCCCAGATATTGAACCCAATACTGAAAGAACTAACCATTTTAATCATTATTAGTAAATTTACATCTAAAACATCAGAAACACTTTAAGATTATTGACTTACACCATGGGATGTTCAAAGTCTCTCTTTCCTTTATTTCCAAACTTCTATTTGTAGGAAAAGGAAATAACCTTTACTGTATAGTAGGTATAAAAGGAACCAGATGATTCATCTCTGTGAATCTGCTTGTTGAATTTGATGGATCATTCTTAAAAGCGACGTTGCTAATCTTCAGGTTTTCTTTTTTAGGTTATTCACAGATCAGTGGGTTTTCCAGCTAATACAGGTCTGATGCTCTTCTGTCTTCACACATGGTATTCATCATATCTTGACAAGAAAAGACCTTCAGTCTACAAATAACCTTCACTGAAGTAAGACATGTAAGTGGGTTTCTTTATGAAAGATAGATTTTATGGCTGAATAAAAAACAACTGTAGTTAAAAAGTGTCATTGCATGGCCTTACTTGAAGATTTTTTCCTTAAAGGAACTTTAATATTTGTTGTGGAAACTACAAATAGACCCCAAAAAAATTATTTCAAATTACTTTATCATTAACCTCAAACGCAACAGGAAGGGTTGATCAGCTCCGCATTTTATCATTCTGAAGCGTTCAGCCTTTAAAATATTTAAGCATCCACATTAGTTCTTGTCAAACTAGCACAAAGCAGTGCATAATATGACCTGCATGTAAGAACAGAACAAGATAAGAGGTTACAGACAGGGTGACATTTCCACAATGGGATTGCCCTGTGCTATAGATAATAGTTGGACTTCCTGTTTCCAGACAATTACTAAATGGTGTTGAGTGTTTTCTTTATGTTTTCACTTGGACATGCTAAGGGAGAGAATCAAATTTAGTTGATATTGAACTACCAAGGATTAAACAATAAATTTGAGGCACCCTACATGCCCCGTATTATTTCATATGGCAATTCGAAAAAATAAAAAAGTGATCAAATTTCAAGGTGTCAGATAGTGTGGAAATTTGGGTTCCCATGATATAAATGACAAGTTTAAAGAAAATATTAAGAACTTTCAAGCTGTTCAAGAATCAAAACGATTTCTCATTGAAACTAAAGTATCAGAAGAATCTTTTTGAATAGAGCTTGTTGTGTATTGTGTACTGCTTGAAAGAATAGCTGAGAGACAATTTCTTTAAATAGCTTTTTAAATTCTTCCATTAGCCTGAATTATATTAACAAAACCTTATGTAAACCAAAACATATCAAAATATGATTATCAGTGAAATTAATATAGAGTATTTACAAGTACAAATTTTAACCCTGCTATGTGGGATGGAGAGTGGTAGGGAGGAATGTGGTGGCTAGCAGTGGTTAGACAGTACTCACACAAAAATCCTACCAAATCTTAAATCTTTTTATTCCATAAGCATTTATTTCAAAGCTATCCCATCCTTACCTAGGTTTTAATTCAAACAATGATCCAGGGGTAATATATATAGAGAGAGAGGGAGAGAGAGAGAGAGAGAGAGAGAGAGAGAGAGAGAGAGAGAGAGAGAGAGAGAAAGAGAGAGAGGCCAGATTATTATGATCTCTGAATGCATAATAATCTGGCCACTCAGTACATACACTGAGTGGCCAGATTATTATGCACTGGGCCTCTATATATATTAAAGGCTCGGTGCATGAATTTGTGCATGGGTGGGGTCTGGCCAGCCTGGCCAGAGGGAGGGGACATGGGCGGTTGGCCGGCCTGCCTGCTGGTGGAACTCCTGGTCAAGGGGACAATTTGCATATTAGAATTTTATTATATAGGATATACACTGAGTGGCCAGATTATTATGCGTTCAGAGATCATAATATGGCCACTCAGTGTGTGTGTGTGTGTGAGTGTGTGTGTGTATACTGTACTGTATATATGTGTGTATATATATATATATATATATATATATATATATACACACTATTAATGAGATAAAAGAAAATTTCACAATTCATTGATTCATTCATTCATTCAACAAACACTGAATTCCTGATATGGATGAGTTTCTGGAGAAACAATGGTGAGTAAGGCAGACAAGGGTCCTACCTCAAGAAGCTTGCATATGATGGGAGAGAAAAACAATGAACAAAAATTAGACATAAAACAACTGCAGGCTGTAATATGCAATGAATAAAATAAAGCAGGTGTTGTAATGAAACAGATTAGTTAGGGCAGGTGTCTCTGAGATGATATTTAAGCTAAGAGCCAGAAAGAGAAGAAGCTGGATGATTATCTGAAAATCAGGACAAAGGTGTTTCATGCTGAGGAAACACCAAGTGCGAGAGTTGCAGAAACTTAGACAAAGCCAGCGTAACTGAAGATTTAATGACAAGATAAAGTTCACAAAATGAAATGGGAGAATTGCCCAAATCACATCAGGCCTTATAGGCCTAAGAAGGGTCTGGGTTTTATTCTAAAGTCATTAAGTGTTTTAGGCAGTCTTTGATAGCATGTGATAAGATTAAATCCAATTTTAAAGCACTAAAATAATAGGGTGATTAAGAGGAAAAAATATTTAAGAGTGAAAACTGATTTTTAAAATATATAAACATTATACGGTCTAAAAGAAGTTAAACCTGACTCATATCTTGGAAACTTTGCAAATTATCCTTTTGGCAAATATTACTGAATTGTCATGGGAAATAAGATTTAAAAAAACAAACCCAATGGGCATAGGACACTGATATAAAAAGACACTGTTTCAATCATATTCATATATGCTATAAAATAAAATTGCATAGACCTAAGCATTCTGAGGCAGAGTTTTGTTAAGATCACAGACTTGATAAAACTATTGAAATTCTATCCCAAGGAGATTAAATTGGATGCTAACACAACATATTATGTATAGTCTCCTTAGTTTGTTTTAAACTACTGAATTAATTTTTTAATCACTGCTTTCAAAAATAATTACTTACCACACTTAAATTTTATTCACACTTAATATAAGAATACAATGGTTTTCAACATTTGGAAAAGTTATTCTTTTCCAAATTGGCAGCTTAATAAATATTTGGGAGGCAATACCTGTCTTCAAGATCTAAAGTAAATAATTCAATACAATAATATTGCTCTGTTGTGGATTAGCATGCAGTGGAATTATAACAAGTTTACAGAAATGCTTATAATAACATCACAAATGAAAATATAAATTGATAGACTTGTGGTAGTGTGTTTTAATTACTCAGGAAGATCTGAGAAAATAGCCAGCATTCAAGAAAGTGGGTGAGAGATAGTATATCATTAAACACTTGAATGTAAAACAATATTACAGATATGATATTGGATATTTTAAAGTATTTTGTGACAAGCAAATATTAAGGGCAAAATGATTTGTCCTTAAAATAACTATGAGTAGAGTCCAAACCTTCTGATTCTACTTTCCAGAGCTCTTTGTATTTTGAAGTGGGGAACTACCTCTTCTATATGTTATTCAGGACAAGCCTCTACAGTGACTGGGCCAGCCTTGGTCCTCCATTGAAGTCCTAGGGACTGTCAAAAGCTCTGGGGCATTCCACTTCTACTTTTATTATTCACTCGCTCATTCATTCAGAAGTTTTGTGTTTTTTTTTACTGAGCATTTACTATATACCAAGCATGGTGCTAGACACTTCAGATTCATCATGAACAAGACAACAAAAGATACCTGCTCTCACTCATAGATACAGAGAACAGACTGATGGTTACCAGAGGGGAGGGGTGTTGGGGGAATGGGTAAAAAAAAAAAAAATGAAGGGATTAAGAAGTACAAACTGGTAGTTACAGAACAGTCACTGGGATGTAAAGTACAGCATAGTTAATAATATTGTAATAACTATGTGTGGTGCCATGCGGGTACTGGAAATATCAGGGGACCACTTTGTAAAATATATAAAGTGGTCCCCCAAAGCTGTGCTGTATACCAGAATCTAATACAAAATAATATTGAATGTAAACTGTGATTGAAAAATAATAATTGAAAAAAAGATACCTGCTCTCAGAGGAGCTAGTATTAACAGGAGACAAACGTTAAATGTTAATCATAATAAATAACTAAATTATATGCATAGCAGTTTAGAAGATGACAAACATCATGGAACAAAAACACAAAGCAGAACAAGATAAGGAAGATCTGGGAGTGAGGCAGATCTGGGAGCAGTTACAATTTTAAGTAGGGTGATCAGCACGCCTCTCCTTGAGAAGGTGAGTTGTAAGCAAATATTTGAAGTTGGTGAGAGGTCTGCAACCATCTGAGGGAAGAGCTACAAATTCCCACTTTTCCTTGCTGTGTTCAGAATTGAGTCCTGCTTCTCTTCCCAACTGTGAGACCCACTTCAGTGGTTGCTACACCTATGCTGATTCTCCTCCTCCCACCTCCAGTTAAAGTCTGCCTTGATATTCTTTAACAATCTCTATATATATAAAAGCCTAATATACAGTGTCCCCTCAGGAGTTGGACCAACTGGGAGTTCGATTGCTCACTATGATGTGTGCTGACCACCAGGGGGTAGCATGGAACAAAGGAAGGCCCCAGCTGGCAGCCAGCAGCTAGGGAAAGGAGGCACTGGCTGGCACCCTAACCATGCATGAATTTCGTGCACTGGGCCTCTGGTATTCTTGAATAAGTGTTTATTGCCAACAGTCAGAATGATAGGAAGCCCAAGAAGCTGCCCAAACACTAGAACAAAGATGTGCATAGTAAACGAGAAATGTGGTAAACCTATGACAGTGGTCGGCAAACCGCGGTTCGCGAGCCACATGCAGCTCTTTGGCCCCTTGAGAAAGAGTGTGGCTCTTCCACAAAATACCACGGCCTAGGCGAGTCTATTTTGAAAAAGTGGCATTAGAAGAAGTTTAAGTTTAAAAAAGTTGGCTCTCAAAAGAAATTTCAATCGTTGTACTGTTGTTATTTGGCTCTGTTGACTAATGCGTCTGTTGACCACTGACCTATGAGATAATATAAGATTGTTTAAAAATATGCATCCAGGTGCATCGAGTATCAAAAAGGTACAAATAACTAAAGAGAAACCATGAAAATATAATCCTACATATGAAACCACCTGTCTCATCTATCAATGGACAACACTCTATTTTGATTTTTTTAAAAATAACATTTACCCATTGCAGTCAAATTGAGTGGGAAAAAAGTGTTGCTGTGTTTCAATCTTTTTAAACAAAGTGGAAATCTTTTCATAAACTATCAGCTCTAAATAGAAAGTAGATAGTTCCATGAAGTGAAGTGCTTTTCTGAACAAACCAACAATGTGTGTTTATTGCATTGGAGCCCAGGACCACCACGTGCGATTACAGTAAAAGCTCTGCATTATTTCCATCTGGCAATGAGAACACAAGATGTTGTATAAACTACCAGAAGGGCTCTATTTCATTGTAATTAAAATTTAGTGTTACACTTAAGCAGTAAGGCAACTCCAGGAGATGTGATTATCATGAGATAATGACCTTGGAGTGTTGCAAGGCGTACAAGGAACCAAATGCCTCCAATCCTCTAGGGGGCAAGATTATTTCTACATAACAATCCCCACCTCCTCTTGCTTACCCTCCACTGCCCCTGAAGCTGTAGGATCAGTAAAAGACGAAAGCTTGGGATTAAGGGCACCAATATGATTTCTACAGAAAGAGGGCATTGGGGGACTGGTATATGACAAAGTTGGCATTGTAGAATGCTGAAGCAGCAGTTTCAAATGACTTGTGTTGTTTCTGCAATAATTATGCAATGGCTTTAGAATTCTCTGGACACAGATAGAACTGTCAATGATGTCATAGGCATGTAAGTAATCCCCAGCAAGGGCACAGATCTAACCTTTTCCCCCTGTTTAGGCTTCATGATTTCCATTTCATAATAGCAATAAAATATGACAGGTGGTGCAGTTCGTGAGGGTTTATTATACTTAGTCGGTGGTTGAAGCCACTCAGCCTTTGGCCTGAACCTCTCAAGACATTTGAGATGTATAATAATTCCCCAAAATGCAATGCCTGTCATGTCTTGTAGCTTAATTGTTTTGTACTTACTAAGTAATTCTTCTTAAAGTGGATGCAGATAACAATGCTTACTTTACAGTTTACTCTGTAACAGCGATTTTCAACCTTTTTCATCTCATGGCACACATAAACTAATTACTAAAATTCTGCAACACACCAAAATATTATATTTTTTGCCAATCTGACAAAAAAAAATAAGTATAATTTTGATTCATTCACATCAGATGACTATTGTTATGTTAGCTGTTTTCAATTTTTTATTTGACAATCTAGAGGGAAAAGAGGTCAGTGCCCCTGACTAAATAGTCAGGTATTGCATGTTTTAAACATTATTGCACACACCTAAATGCTTCAGTAGCACACCAATTGAAAATTACTGCTCCATACACCTAGAAACTACTTCTATAATGGGATAACATGAAATAAAGTCTACTGTAGTGGATGAAGGAATATTCCATTATATTCCTGTTATAAACTCTAGACTGAGAGGTCACTTAAAACTTGGAAAATGTTAATATTTGGGGGTTTTTGTGTGGTTTTTTAAAACATATTTTTATTGATTTTAGAGCAGAAGGGAGAGGGAGAGAGCAATAGAAACATCAATGATGAGAATCTTTGATCGGCTGTCTCCTGCACACTGGAGATTGATCCAGAAACCCAGGCATGTGCCCTGACTGAGAATTGCATGGTGACCTCCTGGTTCATATGTCGGTGCTCAACCACTGAGCCACACCAGCCAGGCAAAATGTTTATATTTTGTAACAATTCATTGGAGTAGAAAATGATAAAGTAAAATTTTTGAGAAGTTAATATGCTATCTTCAATGGCAGCTCATGTTGAGGAGACATGTACCTCAATTACTCAAGAATATCTTAAACTCCTCTGTATCAAAGAGGTAAAAGTGAGAGCTTTATTTAAAAGCAATATTTTTAATATTAAAGAAAGAGAGAATTAAAACATAAGTTTTATAAAATGGGAGCATTGGAATGCTGAGGAAACATTTAAAAATAATAATATATAAAGGATTTATATATGTAAATATGTGTGTGTGTATATAAAATACATAATGTGTGGACAAACTGAAATGGTAAAAGTGTAAAGGCATAAGTTATTAGGTATTTATTTTCTAGATTGGGGAGAACCTGTTAAATAAGGATGAGCCTGATTAACAAGTCTACCTGGATGAAATTTAGAGTTGCATTGCCCTCTATGTCATTTTAGCTGTGTATAGTCATGTTGCATAATTTAAACTCTTTTCTTAAGAAAGAGTAATTTCTGTTTCTATAGAGGCTGGATCTAAGATCTAGCTAGTTTATGAATCTACAATACTTTAGGGTGAACCTATGTATTCTTGAAAATCAGAAATATCTTTGAAAATATTAATTCATAAGGTAAAAATGTATATCAATAAACATGATAGAGTTTTACAAATCAAGAAATACAAACTGTACATTGCAACACTCCACATTAATCCCTATAACTAATCTGAGTGATTTAGGCACATGACAAAACAATACATTACATTAAGAGGTCTCAATCCTGCTGAATTGTCTCAGTGCCATGCTTTGAACACCCAGCAATTCACAGTCATTCCATCAAAGACTGGAGCATGTGCACAGCTCAAGGGGAGGTAGCAAGGGAAGGCTCAGCACTGGCTCTGTGCCCTGCCCTCTCCACCACTCTTCCTAATTCACCCTGTCTTTGAAGAAGCTACTAGAATCTTCAACTCCCATCTCTTTGACTAGTCCTATGACCTTGGCAAAGATCATTTGACTTTTCTCAATCTAGATTCCATATTTAAAACAGAGGTAGCAACACCAGTCCTATCAATTTTACAGTTTTTGTGAAGATAAGTAAAATAGATTATAGAGAAACTAGAGGCCCAGTGCACAAATTCGTGCATGGGTGGGGTCCCTCGGCCTGGCTGGTGATCGGGGATGATCAGGGCTGATCGGGGCCAGCCTGCTGAGGGAGAGACAGTGGGAGTTGGCTAGTCACGGGAGGTTGGCCATGGGAGCGCACTGACCACCAAAGGGCAGCTCCTGCATTGAGTGTCTGCCCCCTAGTGGTCAGTGCATGTCATAGTGATCAGTCGACCAGTTGTTTGGTCATTCGGTCACTTAGGCATTTATATATCTACACTAATAAAAGAGAAACATGCAAATTACTGTCACTCCGCTACACTAACAGTCAATCAGAGTGAGTACGCAAATTAACCTAAAAAACATGGCGGCAGCCCTGCCCACCCTACCCCCCTGCCGCCACTCTGGGCCCGTGGGGGTTGGAGAAGTCAGGGCCTGTGGGGGTTGGAGAAGTCAGGCGCCAGTGCCTGAGGCTGGCTGCAGCCTGGGAGATGAAGAAGCCACCTGCCTCCTGATCCTAGGCCACAGACAGCAGCAGAAGCCTCATGTCTGCCTGCCCCACATCCTGGGGGAGACAGAGAAACCAGGCCCCAGCGCCTGAGGCTGGGTGCAGTTCGGGAGACGAAGAAGCCGCCCGCCCCACAATCCCAGCTGGAGAAGTCACCCACACGGCATCCCAGGGAAGACAGAGAAGCTGCCTGCCGGCAGTCCAGGCGCCAGCACCTGCGGCTGGCTACAGCCTGGTAGACAAAGAAGCTGCCCACCCCGCAATCCAGCACCTGTGGCTGGCTGTGGCCCTGGAGATGGAGAAGCCGCTCACCCTGTGGTCCCAGGTGCCAGCACTTACAACTGCAGCTCAGGTGAAGTCACATGCCCACCATCTCCTGTGGCTGCAGCCTGGCCTGGGCGCCTATGGCTCACCAGAGGGAGGGAAGCCTGGATCCCGGGTGCCTGTGGTCGGCTGGAGGAGGGAATCCTGGGTTCCGGATGCGGGGCCGAGGCAGAGGTGGTTAGGAACAATCAAGCCAGCAGGGGAGCAGTTAGGGACAATCAGGCTGGCAGGCAGAAGTTAGGGGTAATCAGGCAGGCAGGCAAGTGGTTAGGAGCCAGCAGTTCTGGATTGTGAGAGGGATCTCCAACTGCCGATTATCCCCTGAGGGGTCCCAGATTGGAGAGGGTGCAGGCCAGGCTGAGGGACACCCTCCCCCTGCCACCCATGCACGAATTTTGTGCACCAGGACACTAGTATAGATATAAGATGGTTTATAATTTCAGTGCTGGTCACACCCATTTCTGATATTGTTATATTTGTTATTACCTTTATACTTGATTGACCTTAGAAAATGGATGATAAACACACTTAAGCACAACTTGGAAAAAAATACCAAACTAAAGGGATAAGAGGTGGGGCAGGGGATGGCTAGGATAGGGGACCACATTATTTTCTAAAACTGTCAGGTAATGGAATGGAAAAGATCTCCAAAAAGGTAAACACAAGAAAAATTCAGTTGCTAAATTTCTCCTATGTTGGAATGCATTTGTCACTTCTTCATGGAAGGTGTTGCTGACTTTAGCCTCTCCCAAGAAGACTGATTTAATTGCCAAGAATGTAACAAATCCCTCTTTGTATTATTGCCCTGAGTCAATAGGAAACCTTTCAGTTACTTGCTACCTTCTTCTCTTTTCATATACACATTCTGTTTTTTTCATTATTATATTGGCCTAACACAGTGGTCGGCAAACTCATTAGTCAACAGAGCCAAATATCAATAGTACAACTATTAAAATTTCTTTTGAGAGCCAAATTTTTTAATCTTAAACTTCTTCTAATGCCACTTCTTCAAAATAGACTCGCCCAGGCCGTGGTATTTTGTAGAAGAGCCACACTCAAGGGGCCAAAGAGCCGCATGTGGCTCGTGAGCCGCAGTTTGCCGACCACGGGCCTAACAGTACATTCTTTAGTATATGCAAATCAATTTTATCTTGGATTATAAGCTACAGAGCCAGAAAACTGCCTGACATAGATAATTATATTGAAAAGTGTTAATAAGTGTTTTTGATGCTAAGGAAGAAATCTTTTGATTTAAAAATTCATCTGTAAATACTGTTATTTAGGAATTCTACATATACTATACCCAATGTTAAACATATGCTTGTTTCTCTTATATATGCAAGGTAGCTTTCCTCAAGTTATCTTTCAATTTTATCCTTGTATTGACCATAATAACTCTGTTTCTCTTTTCATTTTGTATGATTTTTGCCTGCTACTAAAGTTCTTTTTAGAAGGAACTTAAATTATAACTGGTGGTTTTATTTTAAATCTGTTGTTTAGGATGCATTCTGACCACAAAGTATAAGAAAACAAAGGAAGTTCTTCACCCTCCCCAACATAGCTAAACATAATTTGGGAATAGATTTGGTGAAGGTAAAGTCTTCTATTTCTTGCTCTTAATATATTTTGTTACTCTTAATCAAGAGTTTAACTCTTGTGTGATTTCCAAAAATTTCTTCCTTTAGTTTTCTTTCTTTGTTGAGAGAAACTGGATTCTTAAATTGGACCTGCCAAGAGGAAATAAAATTAGAATTGTCTAGAGAATAAAGACAATTTACAAATCAGACTAGTATAATTTTAACTTTCTCAAATCATTTTTCCTCAATGGAATTTTTATCTATGGGGGTAAGAAAGAAAATTATGGAGGTTCTCCTAAATCAAGTACATAATTGACAGGAACTATTTATTCACCTTTAGGAACTATTCAAGCACAGTCTTACCTGACACCCACCCAAAGAAAAAAACAGGACCATTTTTCTAAAAATCAAAATTTTTATTGCACAAAGAAGCCTATTAAACCTGATCTAGACAATTTGTAGCCACCACATATCTGCTGACTATCTGCCTACCTATCAATCTAGCTATCATCTAGCTATCATCATCTACATGTTATAATGTCATTTGGGCAGATCACTGCTTAGAATGTGATGATTCATTCAGGCAGGAAAACCACAGTCCCAGGCTGCTTCCACCTTAATCAGGAGGCCCTGTCAACAACCTCGCATACATGTTCAACACCTCATCATGTCCCTGAGGTGATTATGACCTTTCTGGGTGGTGATGATGGGGAGGCGTTGGTGTGTAGTTGTATTATTGATGTAATTGCTTTGTGGTTAACCAGGACTCTAGTTGGTGAAATGACTATGCCTTCCAGAAAGCTCAGTTATTTCGTGCACTTTCCAAGCAGCTTAATAGACACATCTGGTCTTTTTGTTTATTTTTTTCATACCATTGGTTCCCATTTTCTGTCTCACATCTAGGATGGTGATAGATAATTACACATTTGTCCTGGGATAAGAAACTCTTCAAAATTCCCCCAACAATCCTCATAATAGCTGCTTGAAACTTTGTGACACTCCCTGGTACCAGATGGGGTGAGTATCAGACTTCTGAAGAATCTGTCTGCATAGCGACTCCTTACAGCTAATCTTAATCCCAAAGATTATTTAAACATACTTCCTCTATTTCCTTGAATCAAAATGATAAAAATGGTGATGCTTAAATCTCAGCAATATCATTGTGTTTTGTGATCTTGTCATTGTGATGCTTAATGGTAAATCTGGATGGCTGCTATGAATTCTAACAGTGTAAGACTTTTAGACAGGGACATCAGGAAATCTTAATAGGATTTCCTACATGAAGACAGGTGCTATTCCATTTTTACCTTTACATTTGAATAGCCCCTAGCATTTTAAAAGCTAAGTATTTGTGACTGTATTCACTATAGTGAAGAAAACAGGTAGAGTTAAGCTTCATTTCCACTGGGTGACTGTATTCTGTCTTTGTCATCCAGAATTAGAAGAAAAGCTTACTTTGGCCCTGAGTGTAAAAAGTGCTCCCAGTAAAACAATATTACAGTTCCACAGGACCATTTTTTTTCTTTCATTTAAAAATGTTTCTATGGGAAATAAGAGAGTAAGTCAATCATGAAAGGACATTAGTTACTACACTAGGGACCTGTCATTCTCATATCCATAGTTGGCACTTGCTGATTTATATATGTATTCATTAACAACTATGGAGTAATAAACTTAGAAGTTCTTTAGGGGTATACAGAGTGGAAGATTTATTATAGCTATGCAGTAGTATATTTTTATATTTTTTTCTCATTAAGTGGTTGACTTAAATTTTTATAGACAGCTCATTATATAAAGTAAAAGATATAATAAATGGAAGTCTAGGAAAGAATTGAAAAATAAACAAATACACTAAAAAGAATAAGTACCAGCAAATAAAAATGACACAGATCACAGCACATTTTAGCAGAATTGAAGAGAGCACCACAAGCAAAACATATTCTCTGTTATCCAAGGCAATGACACAGCAAAGATTGCAAAAATCAATGCACTATATACCCAAGACATTTTTTAAACAGCTGTTAAACTCAAGTCCCACTAAATCCAGGTTACTAACAAATGAAAAGTTGGCAGGTTGGACCTTCATCTCTTTTGACTTTCTTTCTTCAATTTGACAAATTGTGAAAATATAAAATAGATAAGTAGTCAGTGAGAGAAACAATTAACATCTTACCAAATTCACAGGTTACATGATTAAACTCTTAAAAAATGACAACAAATTGAAAGGGGATTCAACATCAGAATATAATTTCAACACTGATGATTTGAGCTCCTACTACATGCCAGCCTTGGTCATTTGCATCTGTTTCAGGAAGTTGAATTCAGTGGAAAGTGCATCTTCGAAGTCCTCTCCTTCATCTCAGAGAAAGGAGTCAGTCTTAAATGGATCTCTGCTTACATAAATGACATCCTCGTTTGCCTGGCAGGAGGAAATGTTATCAGAATCATCCTAGTGACAAATCCAAAAGTTTCTTGATGAGATCAGATCGTATAGTTCCAGTAAATTAGCACATGCCAAATACAGTATCTGCTGAATCTTCAGTATTCAGACTCCTATCCATTGTCAGCAGTAGAAAACGACCTTCAAGAAGGCTGCTTAAACGAAGACTCCGGAGTTTAATTGAGGCGGTGACTAGACCCCAAAGCGTTGAATCTTTGCTCAACGACTTCACACTGATACTCTGTGTCCTCTCTGACTTCATGAATTTATTTATTAACTATGAGAAAGTTTTAACACCCAAAAGGCTTCTTCACACTGCATCTGATGTTCTCAGGGTTCCCTTTGCTACAGCCTCTAATTGAACCACAACTTGGCAGGGGCTGAATCACAAGACAGTTCAATGGCTTCACCACCCAACCTGAGCCCTGGGTTCCTGTCAACATTTTAAAGTTGCTTTCTTCATTCAAAGAATTTCATAAAAGAAGAGGAAGAATATAGAAAAGCATATGTAGAATATATTTTAATAGATGTAAATTCATTTAGAGATCCTGATGTATGTCTGATTTATTTGCCTCACATAGTTCTAGGTCTTTTAACCTGATCTCACCATCTAACTTGCATATATATATATATATATATATATATATATATATATATCTGTTATATTATGTAACAATATATATTACATATACAGTGTATCAAACAATTGGTGGGTCTAGGTAAAGGATTTGGAAGTTCTTTGTATTGTTTTGTTTTCTATTAGTTTCAAATTTTATCAATATTAAAAGTAGCCTCCACAATTAAAAAGTAATTAAAATTGAGAGAGAGAGATAAAAACTAAATCCAACACATGCTACTGAATCGGATGCTGAGCCAGATAAAATTGCCTTAAAGGGTGACAATTGCTAAAATATAAATAAAGTCTGTATATTAGAAAATAGTATTATATCAATGTTAATTTTCTGACCTCAATAATTGTTCTGTGGTTATATAATATATCTTATTCTTAAGAAATATTTAGGAGTAAAGTGGCATAATGCCTTCAAGTTATGCTATAGTTTAGAAACACACACACACAGGGAGAGGGGAGAGAGACAGAGAGAGAGAGGACACAACAATAATAAAACAAATGTGACAAAATGTTAAAAATTGATTAATTAATCTGGCTGACATTTTTTATGCAATCCTTGCAACTTTGCTGAAAGTTAGAAATTTTTCCAAAATAATATACTATATATGCCTTTTTTCTTAAATTAGTTTGGGAAAAAAAGATAAAGATCTATAAACTATCACGAATTATCTTTGAGATTGATACCACAAGGCCTTGACCATTTTCTTCTAAAAGACTAAAAAATAAGTTTCAGTAAGGGGGAAAAAAGGAAGCATGAGGGGGTTGGCAAGGTTCCTATGTCTCGCTTTCTGTCTGATATATGACGAATGCTTAATACCTTTGTACACTAACAATATTTCTATTAAAGAATAAGACATCACCCCTTAGTTGTGATTGGATGTCATAGCTGTGCTCCATGCAGGTTGCAGATGATTGCCCTTCAGAAACAATCAGCTCATGCCCACTGAATGTCCTGAATTTGGGGTAAGGGGAAACACGAGAGTTCCCAAAAAGAAAAAGACATCAGCAGCAGAGAGCTGAGAAAATAATGTGAGTCTTGCTCAATTACTACTTAGCATTATTTTGAGTAGCAAACAAAAGGGTTATTTTTGAAAACTCCTTTGTGTAATTTCTGCTTCCTAGAATTCTGACCATTATGTGTCCTGCTTTAGAAAAGAATCAATTAACTGAATAAAAAAAGGAATTCTCCCCTGATCTTTTTAAGAATCTCAGCAAGGATCTTGAAAGCATTTTTCTAGCCAGTGCCAGGAGTTATTGCTCAGAGATTTACATTTCACAGATGGAATCAACAATCAAGTAGTGGTCGTTTTGCAGAGCTATGTTATCTGCCTCATCACTACCGTCCTAAATGCTGCTGAAGAATTGCCAGGTGTGCGGAGTTGACACAGAGCCCTCTGATGGCACTTCCTGACAGAAACCAAAGATGATTGTGTTAGCAACCAATAAAACCTCTTCAGCATTGGAACAGGACTCCTTGCATGCCCCAAGTTAGTCTCAAATAAAATATCCTATATAATAAAAGGCTAATATGCAAATTGTCCCCTTGACTGGGAGTTCAACCAGGGGGCGGGCCAGCTGACCACAGCGCCCCCTCCCATTGACCCCTCCTCCCAATTCTTTCCCCCCATTTGGGGGCAGGGCCAGCCAGCCAACCTCCTGCATCTCCTCTCCCTGACTGGCCCGGCCCTATCAATCCTATCAGGGTGGGCCAGCTATACCATACCCATGCATGATTTTGTACACCAGGCCTCTAGTATGATTATAACATGGAGTTTATATCCTATCCAAAGTAACACCCATGACAACCTCCCATAAACAAACCACTGACCTATTTCTTTTCCTTCATGGCACTTACCACTCTCTAGGATCACATTTGTTTCCCTGGGTATTGCCTTTCACCTCCACTAGAAGCAAGCCCCCCAAGGACAGGAACTTGTCTTGTTCACCATGGCAGCCACGGCATGAGAGCATGCTGGGCCCACAATAGATGTTCAGAAAGTCTCTCTTGAACAAATGAGTGACAGAAT
The DNA here is from genome assembly GCA_026230045.1 of Corynorhinus townsendii. Classification (NCBI taxonomy): domain Eukaryota; kingdom Metazoa; phylum Chordata; class Mammalia; order Chiroptera; family Vespertilionidae; genus Corynorhinus; species Corynorhinus townsendii. Next base: position 65,192,301 of record JAPDVU010000003.1, on the reverse strand, counting down.
ACTCTCACCAATGTGGTGATTAAACACAGATCTTAAAAGATGGGTAGATAGGTTCAGATACTCAAATATCTGTCTTGCATATGAAGATTCCACCTCTGCTCCACTTAGACTTGAGGATGCCGAGCTCCGAATTGAGGAGAGTAAAGTCATCTCGAGTGAATGTCAGGACGGTCACCACAGCCCACTCTTTCATGATCCTCATTATTATTTTGCAGCTCTAGCCAGAGAGGAGGCTTCAAGGCACTGCACCATTGACAACATTGCTCATCCCAGCTGTAGGCCACTTGTGAAGACAGCGTTGATGGCAGTCAATAAGCCAAGGGAGATGTCTTCCAAAAAATTGTCTCACAGTGCTATTTGCTGAAGTGTTGAAAGCACTATCTGCTCTTCAGAATTATGGCATAAATGTTCCTAGAAGTTATGCTGAGAAGGTGCAATACAGCTTTTCATAGAACGGGGGGGAAAAGGACCTTTTAAAAGAATACTTTCCACAATGAGGTGGGGGTCAAGGGATGCCTCTTAGAAAAGAATATTCTTCAGTCTTTAGGTTTAACCTTTCTAAAAACACAAATATAGACCCTCAGGGAATGTTGTATCTATGTGACTCAATGTTATCAGGGAAATCCTGAAATAGCATTCAAAACTAGTAGCTCACCTCTATGAAAGCACACAGGGGGCCTGACAAAACCTAGAGAACAAACAACTAGAAAAAGGTTTCTGATCCATGGTACATTTCAGAGTATTCTGAATAGTAATATTCTATTTCAAGGGTATGATTTACAGTCCTCCCTAAATCTGGTCTCCAGAGCTGACTTAGGCTAATTTCTAGATCCTACTGCATCTACTTAGATCTTACTCCCCATATATTTTGAATGCTAAATGCAAAACATGTACACTATTGGTGGCTATATTTTAGGTGGGGAATGCAATTCTTCCCCATAGTGGCAATACAGCATCCTCTCAGTTATAAATATCTTCACTTCAATGAGAAAAGATGATGAAATTCTTTTTGAAGACTCTCGAAGGGCTTGCAGATTTTTAAAAATATTACCGCCACTTTGTTTGGAAGAAATACAGTTTGGTCATAAAACCATCATTTGTGATTGGATTTATGAGGATGACACGCATTTGCATGCTGTGTGTGAAAACCCTGCACAAAGGGAGGTTTCAAACAAGGAAACTGTTACTAGTCAGAATTTTCTTATCGGTGTTATCATTAACAAACTTCAAGTTCCCCATACTGTTGAAAATAAATGTAATTCAAAGACTCTTCCTTTGCATGAACAAAGTCTATCAACTTCAAAATTTCTCATACCTTCATTGAAATTTTTCCAATTAGAAAGAGAAATTCCTTTTTATTTATGTCCCAAAACAATTTCTCTTTTAAAGTTAGTTCAGTTATTTTATGTGTGGCATGCTAAGCAGTTATGATCTATTTGTAACTTGCTCAGAACATTTTATTATCATTGAGCACAGTACTTAAGGGTATGTTAATTTAAAAAAAGAATCGCTTACTAGATCTAATTTATTTATTCAACAGTCTTGATTAAGTACAAAAACTGTACCAGTACTGGATTTTTTTTTTTAAGTAAGAATCTGCCTTAAAGGACCATATGTTCAACATTCCTGTACTATAGGAAATAAGGGGAAAGTAAAGGTACATGGGATATTTTATGCTAAACAAAAAAAGGAAAAGGGAAATTAATTAGAATTTGGGGGATCTGGCAAAGCTCCCTGAGAAGCTGTCATTTGGTTTAAACAATTGGTAGGATTTGGATGTGTTAAACGAGAGAAGTCTGAGAGAAATGGGAGGGTTCCACTCAGTGATTTGGGGGCTTTTCTCAAAATCGGTAGTGATTTTGAGACTCAGATCAAAATTTCATGAAAGCAACTACTTCAGATTGATTTTGGAGATGTGAAATGAAGCCCAAGGTTTAATGCACATTTTCAGTAACCACAGTAAGGCAGCCCTTAAGGAGTCTGGTGATTGACTGAAGTATTTGTAGTGAAATAGTCTCCATAGATGAGGTTCATATTTTAAATATCCAATGTTTACATACAGAGAAAATCTAAAGCAGGATTCTATATTTTGGACATTTGTTACTGTACTCCTCAAAAGAAACAAGAATTCCTCTATGAAATAAAATGCAAACGAGAACACATTTGGCAGAATCATTCCAAGCACATGCAAACCAGCATGAGTACACCCACAGCTGCTCCCTGGGCTTTATCCTGTCAATAGGAAAACCCTTGATGTGCTATTGAATACACAGTTATCTTGACAGCCATCTTCATGTAATATTCAAGATACCTTTTACAAAGTCTCAGTTATAATATTAGCCTAGATCTAGTGCTTACTCTTTACTTAAGGAATGATGAACTTGATTTGATGCTTTCTCTGCTATGAGCCAATTCAGACCCAGAATTCTCCTGGGAAGAGTTCACTATCTTTAACTGCCTATAAACTTAAAACGTTCCTAGCCAAAACCTGATTCTTATCAATTACTATTCTACACCACCAGTTTTACCAAAATTTAGCTCAAGAACTATTTTCATCAGCTTTCCACCAAGTATATTGTAGTCACTGAATTCCCAGTGGCTATAGAAAGAACTGCCTTAAAAGCTCTATTTTGATTCAAAAGAAATGGGGGTAGAGGGAGAACTATTCTATGACATTAACTGTCTCAAAGCTCTTTTACTATTGGCAATCTACACAGGATTGTTGGGATGGAGTTTACCCAATTGAAACTCATGTTTGGGAAGGAAGGAGGGGAGGGAGGGAGAAATGGATGGAGGGATGGAGGGATGGCGGGAGAGAGCATTGGGGAACATTGTCACCCATGTACCTGCCCCCCAATATAGCTGAGGCTTTTTGAGTGCTCTATGTGCCACAGTGGTGGACAGCTCCCTGCGGCTCCCGGAATGGGCCTTGGTGGGAACCTGGTGGAGCTTCTGGATGAGGAAGCTCAAATAGTAGAACATGAACAAAACTTTCTTGACACTTGGGCTCTCAGAAGAAATGTGAAAGAATGGGAGCTGACATCCTGGGTCAAACATGCAGATCCAGCCACTGTCAAAAGTCAACTATTAATCTTGATCAAATAAGATTACCATTTTCCCTGTGGTCTGGTGGAATCTGTGATATATATATAGATTACATACCTATGATCACTGATGCACAATATGTTGTTATAAAAGTATAATGTAGTCCACACATTATAGTTTTTGAGTCAACCAAATGCTTTTAAAATTGCTTATTCTTGTAATATAAAATTACTTCTTTTTCAAAAGTGTTAAATTTAATATTAAAATTGGTATCTCTTGAATGGTGGGTATTGTTCTAAATGCTTACATAAGAATGAATCCTCATCTAACTGCCTGATAAAGTCTGAATTATGGATATTATTATTATCATCACCATTTTAGAGCTGAGGAAACTGAGAAAGAGATTTGTCCAAGGCCACACAGCTAGGAAGAGTTGTTAAATGTGCTTTTTAATTTTTCTCCTCAAATCTATTTTAATAGTAAAAATCAGGCACTCTCAAATAATAATACACATTTACATTATGAGTCAGTATATTTCTAATATAAAAGTTCCACTCCTCAACTCCCCATCAAACCTACTCCCTTAGTCACAGATATTCATCTTAAATGCTCTTGAGAAAAGCAATCTGGTTCAATTTGCTAAGGGAGTAAAAATTCCCAGTAAGGTTTAGTGATTGCTACAGTTGGAATGTTTCTGAAACCAGGACCATGTTCCTGTCATGGCAAATTAGGTCAACATGGCGAGACGTAGAATCATGGGATGACGGAACGTAAGAGTACATTATTAACTGATGTCCTCTCCGTTTTATTTTTCCTCAGTGACATTTAACAAATTGAATGGAAATGTTCAGAAACACAAAATGCTGTTAGGTGGTTAAAAAAAGGTGGCGGGGGGGGGGGGGGAGAGGGAGGAGCACATAAACTGGAGCAATATAACAAAGGATATTGACTATCATGAATATTTTAAGAAATGTTATTTTTCTGAGAATGCCTTTTAGAAGTTATCCCTTAAGTAGTCCAGTACTTTTTTTGCTCAAATTACTGTTTTTAAGTTTGTCAGAACTGACTTTGTAAATCTCTAGGTAGTAAAATCAGAGCTCTCAATAATCAACCTTCTAATTGTATATAGTGATATTATTCAAGAATTAATAAAGGTCTAAACATATTAAAACTACCTTACCCCATATTGAACACCAGAATATGGCAAGCTTTTCATTTTAAATCTTATATCTTTTAGACAATAAAATGGAGAGGTAATATAGCTTGATGGCAACAAGTGGGCTCTGGAACAAGATTCCGTGGTTAGAATCCTACCAGCTGTGTGACCTTGGGCAAGCTACTTAACTTCTCTGTGGACTATTGTAGGGTGTGAAAATGAATTCAGTAATAATCATACCTTATAGAAGGTTTTGTCATGAGAAGTGAGATAACAAGGAAAGTACTGAGAATACTGCTTGGTACATGGTAACTAATAAAAATTAGCTATAATATTAGTATTATCTTAAAGCTGCTTGACTTTCACTGCTCTTCTAATCTAAATGTCTTATAGATAAGACCCAAATGAGGCACATTTTCTATCACTGTTGAAACAAATAAAAACCTAGAGATATATTGAAGAGAAATATAATCCAAATTTAAAAGGTCTGAAAATAACTTAAAATTTCACTGATGGTTTTTTTTTTTCAGATTAAATATTACCCACAGCAAAAATTCTAGCATATGTGCTTTTTGAAATAATGTTCATATTTGCCACATATATTTTTATAAGATCACTGTGACCATTGTATAGGCAAGGATATAACAGGAGGAAACAAATAAGATGTACCTGTAATTATCCAATAAAGACATGAGGTTGAAATGGATTATAGGCATTGAAACAGACATGGGGGAAAGCAGAATTTATGAAATATTTAATAAATATAATTTGGGGCTGCCCTCCCGCATATACAAACAATATAGTTACCGACAATAGTAAGAGATAGCTAGGCTATGGAAAGTTTTGAAAACTCTTGCGCTGCTGGTGGGGTTGTAAAATGGTACGGCCACTTTGGAAAACAGTTTGGCAGTTCTTCAAATAATTAAACATAGAGTTACTGTATGACCCAGAAATTCTACCTTTAAGCGTATATCCAAAAGAATTTTAAATATATATTTACAAAAAAACTTATACACAAATGTTCAGAGCCTCATTATTTACACTATCCAAGAAGTAGAAATTACCTAAATGTCCATTAACTGATATCTGGATAAACAAAATGTGGTATATTTATTCCATGGAATATTACTCGCCATAAAGAAATACTGATAAATGCTACAACATGGAGGACCCTGGAAACATTATGTTGAGTGAAAGAATCAGTCAAACACATATTCCATAATTATATTTACATGAAATATTCAAATTGCTAAATCCAAAGTAAGAGAGTAGATTAGTAGTTGCCAACACCTGAGGAAGAGAAGGCTTGGGAGTAAGTACTAAGGGGCACATGGTTTCTTCTAGGAGTAATGAAAATGTTCTGGAATTAGATAGTGGTGGTGGTTGCCCAGCTCCGTGAATATATTTAAAAACCCTGAATTTTACACTTTAAAAATATAAATTAGGTGACATTTACATTATATCTCATCAAAGCTATTACTAAAAGTTATAAAAAATGAATTTGAATAAAAATATATCTGAGGAACTATTTCTTTATCTCTTCAATTCAGAAAATGGATGATTTTTAGAGATATACTCAGGGTCTCCTTAGGAAATTTTATTTGGGGATAAGGAATTCAACTTCTGGCAATATTGGTTATCTTCTAGAGATACACTCTGTAGATAATTATTACTTAGTGATAGTTTATGTAAGATCAAATAATTCTCAAATCAACCATAGGAAGAAAGAGTAAAAAGTTCACCAGCATCACCAAAAATTAAGTAACTTTTTTTTATAGTACTTAAAGAGTGACTGATTAGGCATAAAAATGAAATATATTCTTACACTATCAGAATGATCACCAAAAAACTCTTGGCACAATGCCTGGTTAAGTAAAAGAGGATAATGGTGTGCTAGGCTTTCTAAGTCATCTTTTTCAAAAACCAATTGGATACATGAACTAATCTGCTCTTAATACCCTCCAAGTTGTTTCTTTGGTGATTAGTTAAGCTTGTACACCGTTGAGGTTAATACAAGAGGAAATGAATCCAAATACTTAGAAGTTGAAGAATAAGAAGAAAATATTTTTAGCTTTAGAAATGACAGCATTGTCTTGGCCAGTGTGGCTCAGTTGGTTGGAGCATCATCCTGTACGTGGAAAGGTTAGGGGTTTGATTCTGGGTCAGGGCATATGCCTAGGTTGTGGCTAAATCTCTGGCCTCATTGGTGGCACATGCAGGAGGCAGCCAATAGATGTTTCTCTCTCACACTGATGTTTCTTTATCTCTATAAAAATTAATGAATATGTCATCAGGTGAGGGTTAAAAAATTACAGCATTTTCATTATAGAGCCTTAGAATTATTATATGCTATAGGTATTTTACTAGTACTTTAATTAATTCATTTACCTGAGCTAACTAACTTCGAATGCGTTGCTATGGAGTGAAGCTGGAATATTCTTGCCTTTTTTTATTCTTAGGGTAAAGTCTATTAATACCCACAAATGCACCACAGCTCTTGATAGACATCAAATAAATTAATAAATAAAGAACCATATAGGAGTGAAAAAACTACTTTTATTTTTATGTCTATCCCTTTTAGTATCTTTCTCCTTCAGTTGTGGGCCAAATCTCTACAACAGTTATGAATGTGATCAAGATGTTCTTTCCTTTCCAATTGTGAAGAAGATAGATGAACAGAGAGGAGAAAAATTTACATTGTGCCACAAGGGTCACGTCTGTTTGAGGAACAAAAAGATATTTCAGTTAAATGTACCAGGTTATCAAGGTAGTAATTTCAGTCTTTCTCTGAAACATTGAAAATTTTAAAACATAGCTGTTTGGATGAAAGAATAAGCTGGAATCAGTCCTAAACACTTTTTGGCAGAAAGACTAGGAACTTGCTTCTTCAAATTGTATAACGATTCCAAATGTTGTCTCCTCCACTGACTTTTCATTTAAAATCTTCACCTTCCAAGTGCAAGAAACTCCATACAGATGTAATTAATTAAATGTAGTGCAACAAATGCTGCATATATTTTCCTGAAATTTTAGCAACAATAATTTCCATACCAAGTTGTCTCAATATTCTTAGTGCTATGAAAACAGAACTGTATTTTCTATAAATAGTTAAATGAATATAAGCAGAACTAACCATCCTCCTTAGGCCTAAATAGTTTTTGAGGAATTATTTCTTCTTTTTTTAAGTAAAGCAGTTTTCCTTTTTCCCCCAAATGCACCTGTTACACCACCCATCGGGCCCAGGTCTATGTCCAGACAATCTTCCTCTAAACATTTTGAACATTTGCTATCATATTTGACCCACTAATAAAAGAATTCTATGGGACCCATGGATGTGGAGATCATAAGTCTGAGACTTCAAAAACAGGAAGTAGAACACAGCTGATTTACAGGCAAACTCTCCATATCAGCCACCTGGGAGGTGTGGCATCCAGTGAGAATGGCACAGTCTTTGTACTTAGGGTTTAAATCCCAACACCCAGTTTCATGATCTTGTTTGAGATTTTAATTTATTAGAAGTTACTTTTCTTTGTCAATAAAATAAGAAAAATACTTTCATTAAAAAAATGTTAGCTCGTTTAACTTTTTGAGGGGGATATAGAAAGTTCAACACAATAGGCAAAAACAATGCCCAATCCTTGAGAGGAGCACTCCACCTTGTTACATTGCCACCTGCTATGTCTTAGCCTCTCAGGCTGGGGTCTTTGTCCTTAGAATCTTCTTTCTTCTAAGCATTTAGGGTTGTTATCATATTTGACCCTCAATTTAAAAAAAAAAAATAAAAGACTCCTTGAGCTGTAGCTGGTGTGGCTCAGTGATTAAAGAGTGGGACCACCCACCAAATGGTCGTGGTACATTCCCAGTCAAGGGCATGTACCTGAGTTGCAGGTTCAATCCCCACCTCAGTTGGGGAGCATGCTGAAGGCAATTAATCATGTGTCTCTCTCTCACATCTCTCTCTCTCTCTCACTCTCACTCTCCCCCCCCCCCTTCCTTCCACTCTCTCTAAAAATCAATGGGAAAAATATCCTGGGTTGCATTTTTAAAAAATCTTATTGAATATTTCCATATTAGGATATTTTAGAAGTCTATAAATTAACATGTTTACCAATTTTTTTTCTTTTTTATAGAAATACTAGAGGCCAGGTGCATGAAATTCATGTACAGGGTTCCTCGGCCCGGCCTGCAACCCTCTCCAATCTGGGACCCCTCAGGGGATGTCTGACTGCTGTTTTAGGCCCGATCCCACAGGGATGATTCTCACAATCAATGATGACTGGCTCCTAACCATTCGCCTGCCTGCATGCCTGATCGCCCCTAACCCCTCTGCCTGCAAACCGGATCACCCCTACCTTGCCCCCCTGCCTACCTGATAGCCCCTAACTGCCTCTGGCTTGGTCCCCACCACCATGGCTTTGTCTGGAAGGAAATCGGACATCTGAAAGACGGCCAGTTGACCTGGTCTAATGAGCATATTACCCTTTTATTAGTACAGATAGATGATATAGGATAAGATTGCTTAAATGGGTGGGGGGAGCCTTTTTCAGTAGGAGGAGATGCTCTTGGCAGACAAAAACACATAATCCCTATATCTGGACTGATAGCCAGCCATATGCACTATACTGCCAAACTGGTCATTAAAAAATTGAATCACGTTCTTGCACCTTACACCAAACAGCTGTTGCCCTTAAAACCCCTCCTCAGCTCCCACCTTAGGTTCTGCCTTCACAGTTCACCCAGAGTAGGTTCTGATTTGTCAGTTTCTATGCCAGTCAGCTTCGAAAGCTTCCCCTCCTAGGCAGCCATTGGCTCCTCTCAATTCACCCACATTTGGTTCTGATTGGTCAGTTTCTATGCCAGTCAGCATCTCTGGGCCTATCTCCAGGCCTGGTCATAGAGGCAGGGCTGATCAGCAGCTGCCCCAGGCTGCTGGTGAATGGCTGAACTGCTGAACTCTGGGAGAGAGAGAGAGGCTTGGCTGCTTGCCAGGGAGAGAGAAGCAGGGTCTGATCACCCTGCTTCTCTCTCCAGACCTCACCAGCAGCCACTGCCACTGCTGATCAGCCCTACTTCTCTCTCTCTCCTTGAGGTCAGCAGTTCAGCCTGCTCACCTGCTGTGCGCACAGCCTGGCGATCAGTTGAGCCTCTGGTCATTGTGGATGTCATGACCCTGGCTCTTTATATATATAGATTGGCATTGTTTTCTTTTCCCAATGGTAAAAAAAAAAAAAAATGGAAACTACATTTTTGTGTATGTCTTTGATGTTTGTTACTTTTTCTTCCTTTCTATATGATATCACATTTCATTTTGCATGACACTTTATGCCATGTGCATTTTCTATTATGATTTAAGCTTTGGTAACAACTGTACTAGAGACATCATTCCATAAAAATTTAAAAGGGCAGTTAAGAAAGAAATCTGTATGGATAAAGAGGGAGCTTTCTGATAAGCTCCAGTTTTAAAGAGATATATTCAAACAAGAAGGTAAAGCTAAAAGAGATGGCTGGCAAAGGCTGACAAAAAGGCTTATAAAGCTTTCATAGGTTTAAGAAGGTCAAAGAGGAGTAAGTACACTAGTTAAGACCGATGGTAACTGGAGCTTTTCAATTTTGAAAATAAGAAGAAAAGAATCTCAACACTGAAAACTATACCTCCTAATACTAAGGTTCTGTAATTCTATTATTTATATCTTTCCTTCAGCACCAACACAGTGCCTGGCAAATAATAGACACTCAGTAGAATGTAGAATGAATGACCAGGATTTACAATTTCAGAACTACATGCATTCAAAGATACAAATTTAAGAAAATGTTCAATCAGTTACATTAAGAAGATCTCAAAGTTTAAAAAACCGAAGAGCTTTTAGGATAAGAATCTCAAAGAAATGACACAAAGAAGGAAGGAAGAATTTGAATTGATAGGATAAATATTATTTTAACATCAGAAGATTTTTTCAAAGAAGTCATCTATCCACATGTATAATTTTAAGCAAGAAAGGCACCAATAAATTTAAGATAACCCCACCTACCTCCAACTTCATCAAAAATATCTCAGTTCCTACATATGACTTCTATGGCCTTATGTTTATAATTATTTTGGTTTATACTCTTTTCCCCATGAAATAGAAGAAATTGTACCTATAATTGAATTGTATCATTGGTATTTAGCCAAGTAGGTCCTTGATTTACTGGATAGAGAAACAAACAAATTGACTGGTAAGCATTTTTATCTAAATAAATATTGTTTCATTTACTCCAAACATATTGTCAAAGATCTAATCCCACATGGGGAAAAAAGGAAAAAGTTCCCAGGGAACTGCATGGAAATTTCTAATGAGGGAGAAGTTAAAGGATAGTTTCTCCTCTTGACAAAAACCCTGTGCTAAGCCATTAGGATCTTGTAGAACAAGCAGTTCACTCTTCAGGTCAAACAATGCTTCTTTAATGCTGTTTTGCATTTCTTTTGGAAACAGGCCACTTCGTTTTAACATTTGACATACTCCTTCCCTTTCACCTAGCTCTGTAACTCAGAGGACATTCTTCCATGCCTGGAAATCAATTCCATTGGCCTCCTTTTCCATTAGGTGGATAATAAGATGTTTGAAGTTAACCAACAATCTCTTACTTCTACCTTTCACACTGCCACCCAACATGCAACCTGAAAACTCTTTAACTTCAAGGTTAACATAAAACAAAATACTTTCTATTTTAGGAACCTATAAATTAACATGTTCACCAATTTGGTTTATCTGTAATGAGACAAACTAATTGAAAGAGAAAATCAACAAAGTTTTAGCAGATTGCAAGGCATTCAGCATTGTAGCTAAGGATCCTAACAGTCAATATTTCAGGAGGGCTTATTATGTGTAAACATTGGCAATAGGTAAGAAGGGATAGTAAAATAGAAGACATGATCTCTGCCTCGTGAAATATAAATCCAATTGAATCACCAAAGCCAGTGAAAAATTTTAAAATTGCATAAATTAAGAGAACTATATTCTTAGAAATAGTGGACTAATTAAATGAATGAGACAGGATAAAAGCTCTAGAGTAATTCAGAGAAATAAAAGATCACTCGGGCTGAACTGAACTTGGAAGGTTTCACAAAGAAGAAGGGACTTGTATTATGATTTGAATGATGGATGGGACTGAGAAACAAAGAGAAAAGAGTGCGTTCCAGGCCAGCAAGATTGGTTTAAGCAAAGCAAGGAATTGGAAAAGTTCAAAGCAGCTTAGAGCAGAGTTTAGTTGGAGTACAGTGCCAATGAAGAGAACAGTTAGAGCTGTCTGAAAGGTTACAGCTCAATGGTTAAAGTCTTACATTGTCAGAATAAACCATTTGGCCTTCATCTGGTAGGCTGCGGGGAGTCGCTGAAGTCTCCGAGTGGGGGAATGACAAGATTGAAAGAGTGTTTTATGACCAATTTGTCAGCAGGATGAATGATAAATTGGCAAGAAGAGAGACTGGAAGTAGGGTGAATAATTAAAATTAAAAAGCTCTGTAACAGGAGAAATAGGGAAAGATGATAAAACTCAGAAAGAATGGTGCTACCGGGAGTGGAAGATTGGGGAAAGAAAGGGAACCAGAGGTATTGTGAAGAAAGAGTTGACCAAAGTCCTGACTGGTAAGATTGTGGAGACAAAGAACAGCATCCATGAGATTAAACTTCAAAGCCTAGAGGACTAAGACAGGGCCATCATGCATTTGTGTCACACAATACAATCAATTTGCAAAATATGTTCATGCTGGAAAGAAAGAAATTAACCTTCTCGGAGCAAACATTAAAGGATGATGCAAAATCTTATTCAACAACATAGTAGATACTTGACAGGTGTTTCCTTATACTTACTTGATGGGTGCTTGCTTATTGGCACATATTCTCCTGCTCAAAACGGCCCCTCACAGCTCTGGAGCGTAAGTCTTTTATAGTTCACATGCCTATACTGCACGATCCATCCCTCTTTTTACCCAAGCTTGGATTGAATTGGACTGGGCACTGAAGACTATATGGGACCATTCTGGGCCATCCAATCCCAGAAATGTGGAAATGAAATCTGGAAAGACTGGCAGGTGCAATATCACTAGACTATTAAGGTGATATAAATTTAGAGTTGAGAGAACCATTTAGGGGAATCTATGAAGGGGTCATGTACAAATATAATAAAGGAAAACAGTTGAAGGTGAGCAGAAGAGCAAGAGAAAGAGTGAGAGAACAAAGGGAGATAATTAGAAATTGGCAGATAAGGAGAAAAAAAGAAAGGATAAGACATGTTAAAACCAGAGGAAAAAGAGGAAGAATTGCCTTGGTCTGTTACATGCACTTTGATGGGAATATTTTCTCTTTTAAATACAAATATATTGAACTTTAGCTCAGAGACAGCTGAAATTTTGTAGGTAATATCAATGAGGTTCCCTTATTACAGAGGTAAAGCAGCTGTTTGCATCATAAAACAATCAAAGAGTTAATCTATTGCATTCTTACAGGAGTAAAACCCACTGGCAAGCTTTAACTGCGTTAATTTTCAAACTTTCAAGTCTGTATGAAACCACAAAGCCAGCAAACTAAAGGTAACCAAAGGAGCTGCTTGGTAAAGACAGAAATGAACTATGCCTTTTGAAGTGTTTCCAGGGAAATGTGTTTAGAATATTTAAGTCCCAAGTGAGTTACAAAGGTTATTCATTCACAAGTGAGATAAATTCATAGCTGTCAAATTGTCTGGATTCTCTGTGTGATCACCAGCGCTTCAAATCATTTATTTTTTTTTCTAGCAAAAGTTCAATATTTTCACAGCTTCAAATTTGCTCGTACTTTATACTTTGGAAATAAGGAATTGCTTCTTCCTCACCTGCTCAGTGAAGCAATAAAAGCCCATGAGTACATTAAAGCAGTTTTTCTCTTCCATTGTAGTTGTATTTTGTAGTTTTTTTTTTTAATAAAGCCAAATGTTTCTACCAGTAAACTAATTGGGTATAATTAACAATGTGTCTAACTTTACCAAACAGATGGGGGAGGGGAGAGGATTATTGCAAATATAAATTTTACAGTGTTTTATATTCAGTTAGATTGTCTTGAAAATTGTGAATGAAATTATTCAAAAGTCTTCCCAAATAAGTCTTGCCTTTTTTTCTCTCTCTCTTTTAAGAGCTATCAAAGGTGGTTCAGAAAGAAAGAACTTTATTTTAATTGCTTAATAAAACTTAAGTTAGGAGCTAGGAGGAGAGCAAAAAATCCTTAACAAAGACAACAAAGGTAGAAAGATGAAAAGCAATTCTTCACAGAATATTTCACAGAGACAGCAAATGAGCTGTGGCTACTGGCCTGGTTAACTGTAGGTTCATTTCAGGTCAAAAAATAAAGGAGAGGAGATGGCTCTGGGGAACAGCACCCAGGCCAGATCTGCTCTGAGAGGGAAGCACAGACTCAGGGGGCTCTGACCCAGGTGATGAAGCTGTGGAGCTTTGTTTATATTTGATTGGGAACGCAGGCCAAAGCAAGAAGCTGACATATAACTGCTCTGTCAGTCCCGATATTTCTGACTGTAGCGAGGAGAAGAGAAAATCACTGTTACACACTCCTACTGATAGCCTGCTAAATTGAAGGCCAAATTAGAGGTGACCCCTGCCTTCTAGAGATACATCTTCTCTTTGGGGAGTCAGGGCATATATGAAAAAGGCAAAGTTCCAATGTGAATTAAGTGAATACTTACTGGAATATCAATGACTGCTGAAGGACTTTGATACTGGAGCCGGTAGGAAGAAGAGCCCTGGGATAGGTGGAGAGGAGAGAATTTTAGACAAGGGAAAGACTCCCAGAAGTAGCGCACGCTGGGTTCCGGACACAATGAATTGGGCCATTAAGGGGAAAGTTGGGGAAGCAGTTAAAGTTGAAAGAGAAGTTAGAGAGTCAGGGGAGGGGAGATAGCCAGAACCCTTGAAAGCCTTTTTAGAGGGATGTCATCTGTGAAGTTGTGCTTTCAAAATTATTATTCTGGTTCTGGACTATGGGATAAAGAGGGAAGAGATTGTAGCAAAGGAGAAGCCTGACTTTAGAATAGACGTGAAATGATAATTTCTTTGATTTGAGCTGTGCAATGAAGTGATAAGGACATATATAGCAGAGTTTATCAAGTATTTACCAAGTATCAGACACTCCTAAATGCTATAAAATATATGAATGTGCAGCAGAGGACTGAAACTGACAAAAAGTAACAGGTAAGGTTAAGTCCAGGATCACTTTGTGAACAATTTATTCCATGTATGAGAGCAATATCTTTGAAGAGTGATAGGACATTTATCCAAATATATCTACATTCAATTGGAGATTTAGTTAGAGATTCAGGTCATAGTTCATTTTCTACCAATACTATATATATATATATATAAATTTTCCCCATCCTGGCCGGTGTGGCTCAGTTGGTTGTGGCATCATCCCTGTATACAAAAGGTAAAAGGTTCCATTCCCAGTCAGGGCACATTCCTAGGTTTTGCGTTGATCCCCGACTAGGACATGTTCAGGAAGCAACCAGTAGATGTTTCTCTCTCACATCGAAGTTTCTCTCTCTTTCTCTCTCCCTTCCCTTCTCTAAAAAAATAAAAAATCCCATAAAACAATTTACATAAGTTTTTTAAAAAAATCAAATATTATCTTTTAACATATTTCCTACACTGGCAACTTTAAGTTAATATGCATGTTCTTTAGTTGTTTATAAATCAAATTATATTTTAATGATCTAAGGAAGATGGCTTTTTAAGGAATCTTATTGTGAATCTATAAACTGTAAGAACTCTGTGGAGTGAAAAGCTTTCTGTGATGTGATTTTACTTATTTTCAGAAATAGGAGTTTTGCAGCAAAGAAAAAATATCTTTGTTCTTTGCTTAAAAAGTTGAATATATTTTAGTCTAAAGGGGGGAAAAAGCTATTATGGTCAATTTGAGTATGGTTGATTAAACAATGGGGAGTGACCAGAGATGGAATCCTTATCTAAAGGCAAGATATATGCAAAGGGCTGCTTTCAATTTGCAGTTCACGAATATCACAAGGTATTAACAAACACGATTAACTGAAAAAGTTAAGGAAAAGGAATTATGATCATTGGACTCAACTTTAAAATATGGTAATGAAAAATAATACAATTGTGCATATTAGACTAAGAAATGCTCAAACTGGACATAAGAAGAAGCAAATTTGAGGGGTAAAAGCTGAGAGTAGGTGACTTCTTAGTAAAGATATAAGCAATAAGATAAGCATATAATAAATTATTTTAGAGAAAATATCAAGAAAAACATTATGGGGGAAAGAGATCAGTCTTTGCAATGAAACTTTAGCTTATTGAATTTCTCCTAATTCTAATGCATTAAATGTCTAAAATTTACCTGAATGTTTTGTGGGGTAGGCAACAAGTTAAGCACATGGGCTTGGCAGTCAGGCTTCTTAGCTTAGGGTCTCAACTCAGCTGCTAACTAGCAATGTGACTCCTTCAACCTTCTTAAACCCCAGTTTTCTCTCTTCAAAAAATGCAGATAATGGGTATCCCACAGCTTTGTTGTAGGCATTTAAACAGATAATGCATTTAAGCACTTAGCACAGAATGGGGTTCACAATAAACATTTAATAAATATAAGTTGTTACTATATTTAATATTTATAGAAAAAGTTAACAATTCTCTCTGGTTTCCTATGAAATTACCTTTCAGGAGCAAAGCAGCTCCTTCTTATTGAAGTTTCACTTGATTTAACATATCCCATCTGCTTCCACAAAAGGATCGGAGGTCACTTACAATTAAAGATACATACGCAATATGTTGTGAAAATGTAAGTGGAAAAGTTAACCTATAGTGAAGTAAGTGAAAGTGAGCATTGTGTTCCCCAGCTGCAAAGAAAGAAACTGAAAATAATAAATTGTGCAAGTCATATTTTTAAGATATTAATTCTTCAGGAAGAACAATAAAAATAATAACATACTTGGATAGCACTTTTAAAAATGTCCTTCCTACGAAATTTCATTTGATTCTCACAAAAATCTTTCGAGTCTGTTGACCAGCTATGAAAACCCTATTTTATATGTGAGAAAATTAAGGCCTAGGAAGGTCACACAGCTTAGAAGAAACAGAGCTAAGACTTGAACTCAGGTGATGAAAAATACATACACAAAGACTAACTTACTCTGAGCTCCCTATAAGTAAAGGAAAAATGGTGGTGGGGGTGGGAGCATGGGGAAGGTAGGGGGCATACCTCCTGTTATCTGATAAATTATCTAATAAAAGGAAGTGCGCCTTGGGCCAGTACATACAAGCTTTTACCTTCCATTAAAACCAAGAGAAATTAGTAATATGGATATTTATACAAGAGGCTTTAAAGCACCAAGTCAACTGCGGTTTTAGTAGAAGTCTTAAACAAAATGCAGACATGTTCTTTATATGTCTCTTTACTATATAGCCTGAGGGAGCAATTTTAAATTGGTTCTGTGAAGGAATTATCTTTAAACAGCAGATGGTTAGAGTCATATTTTCTAGGTGAAAGGTATTCTTTTAAGAAAGATGTATTGAGAGCCTACTATGTGCCAATATCATTCTTTATTATGAATATAGAGAGATGAATGCTATGATTTTTGTCCTCAAAGGTGTAACAGTCCAGTGGAGAAATTCAGATATGGTGAAACACCCACTTTATGCACAGACTGTGGGAGTAATGCATGACAGCCCAGCTAGATATGCAAGGCTACCTGGGAAGCAGAAACTGGAAACTTCAAAAAATGATTGCCTAGTGGTCAGTCAAGGCCATGGAAACACGGCAAGGAAGTGTTTGCAGAGACTGATCAGTTCAAATGTCCCTGGGTTTTAATAAGATACGAGAGGACGGTAGAAAACATACAATGGTTACGTGGGGCTATATATGCCCTGCAGAGAGTGTCAAGTTTGTCTTTTGAGTAATGGGAATGTCTACTGAGCAAGGAACACACATGATCTGATGAGGACAGGAATGAGAAGCCCAAATATTATGTCAATTTGCTGGATAATCAGTGTACCAAAGGACCAATTTGTTAAATTACTGATTCTACAAATTTGCAGAAATCATTTTCCTTATAATGTTTACATAGATTTGTTGATTTACTTTTTTTATTTTGACATTAGCAGCATTTTAAAGAATGTGAAGTTTTCATCTGGTGCTGGGATATAAACAAAATTAGGAGGTAGGATGGAGATAATAGCTCTTGGTCAAGAAAAGAGAAAAGGCAAGTGGGCACAGCACAACCCACACTGCAGATGCCTGAGAGAGGGTTTCCTAGAGTGGGGGAGGGCGCACTTGAGGGGACTGAAGGGAGAGACTAGGGTGCAGGAAGAGGAGATTATGGAGAGTTTGGCACGCAGGAAAATAAACTGGGAAAACAGAGGGTCGGACGATAAGGCTGCAATTAGTGAAGGACAGTGGGCAGGGCAGGTAAAAGTCTGAGGACCATGACACCACACAGCTTCCCCAATACTTACAATCTATACCAGACAACTGGCACAAACATCTTTGTGGCAAATGTAGTATTTGGCAAGTCAGACATTCGTGCATTTTATTAATAGCAAGTTGACTTTTGGCTAATTGATTATTTTTTTCCAAATGGCCAGGTCCCAGTATAGAATACTCAAGATATGTCTAGAGCTGGAGCTGGAAGGGGAATGTAGAGTAAAGGAAAACTTGGGTTTTTACAAGTGAGAAACTTGAATAAATTCTTATGTAGGAAAAAAGTTAACAAACATATAAAAAAGAGAAGGGGTATTTTTGTAGTGAGGTGTTCCAGTTATTATTGCAATGTAACAAACATTCCCCAAATCTAATGGCTTACTAAATGGTTGCATTGATATTGTTCACAAATCTGCAATTTGGATGTGGCAGTCAGCTCATCCCTGCTCCATGTAGGTCAGCCATAATGACTCAAAGGAGAGGGGCTGAAATCAACAGAAGGCTCACCCACTAACACGCATCTGACAGTTGATGCTGGCATTTTTCTTGAGGTCTCCATTCTCTACATGGTCCTCTTCATATATAGGCAAGTCTGGGCACCTTCATAGCATTGAAATGAAAGGGCAAACATCTCAAGAGAAAGAACCAGATGAAAGATGTATTTTCTAACCTAGCCTCAGAAATCACACAATGTCATTTCTTCCATATTCATAGAACCACCTAGATTCAAGGAGAGAACACATATTCCATCTTTTAACAGAAAAGCATTAATATTATATTGTAGGAACAGTACAATAACTTAGGATAAATATGTACGGCCACATTTGTAAAATACAGTTTGCCACTTAAGCTCACTGAGATGTCAGGGAAAATTAGCTGCAAAACACAGCAATGAACTTGCTTTGGATAGGCAAGAGGATACGCTTTCCTGTCACCAAGGGACTAAGCCAGGAATTCAGCTCATTGTGAGCTGACTTAAAAACAAGACTAACCAAGAAAGCTATGCACGCAGGTTTGTTTTGGGCTTTTCATCAAAGCTTCAGATGGTATCTTGGTCCTGCAATTTCCTCCTTTACCTTAAAGTTAAATGCAGGGAGTTATAATTTGTTGTATTTTGATTCAAGTTTTAATTGCACTTTAAAATACTTGACCCTGAAGTTTTCCCTTTTTATTTCCCTTTTATGCCTGATGATTAGCAGGCATAAAAGAAGACCTTGCTTAAGTATTTTGGAGATCAGGTTTTCACTATATACACACTGTTCTTAGGAAATAAATAAGAAAAACTAAGAAATGGAGCCAAGAAGAGCAAATAATACAACAAAGTGACCTGTCAATTTCAGTCTGCTCTAGTCTTTCTCCAGGATCAGTTATCACTGTCTATTGTACCCTATGAGGTGTGAAGAGCCTGCCACATCTTTCCAATTATTAAGAAAAAACACCCTTAAATGACTGCCTATATACTAATGCCTAAAGCATACCGCTAAAATAAAGCCAGAATTTACAAATTGCTCACAAGTAGTAACACTGATCTATTTTTTCTCTTTAATGTCTGCTGCTTCTTACCTTTGAAATTATAAAGAATATTTTTTAGGCTTAATGATTTCTGGAACTCTTTGTCTATATTAGAGTTAGTGCCATTTACTTCCTTATGGAGAGTCCAAAAGAAGTTGAATGTTGGAAAAGCAAGGAGAAGTATCATTTTCCATATCCAGTAAGCTTGAAGAGAAGAACAACCTTTACTTAACGTGCTGTGGACAGGCAAGGCAAGTAGCTATGTTAATGGGCCAATTGTTGAACTTTTAGGAAAGGTTTAAAAGCACAGGGATTGAGAGGGTTGAACTTCCAGAAGTCATATAGATCTGCTGGCAGAATTTCTGAGCAGAATGTGAGAGTTAAAAGGGGAATTATGAATGTGACAAGCAGGGCACTTAGAGAGCTCCAAGGTTTGATGCAATATTTGGCTACAAGAATACTTAGGAAAATTCTACACATGATTCTTTTCCATCCTAAGACAAAAGTTTATTCTAGCTCAAGAAGATTAGCAAAATCTTTATATGGTCTGTAAATGTTCTGCAGCTCTGTCAACTCCTTCTTTCCTCCTATTACATCAGAGAAAATGTCTCTTCTATTATCAAATAACCCCAGATCCCTGTCCTTCTCATTTTATCAGACTTTATTCTTATTCCCCTTTATTTTTATTCCCCTTTATTTTTATCTCTTTATTTTATCAGAATTATCTACCCTTTCCTAATACCTTCAACTTTTCCATCTAGACCAAGTATTTCTTACTATCACACCAATGCATTTTAGTGTTCTCACATCTTAAAAAAAACAATAGCACAAAAACATCGTTTACTCTCTTTTAATTTCTGCTCCTTTGCTCTGCTCCATATCATAGTCAAACTGCTTTAACAATTTTACTCTAAACCCAGTATCAAAATTTATACCTTCTGCCTGTCAGTGTTGCTCAATGGTTAAGCACTGACCTCTGAACCCAGAGTTGCAGTTCAATTCCCAGTCAGGGCACATGCCCAGGTTACAGGCTTGATCCCCAATATAGGGTGTGCAGGAGGCAGCTAGCTGATCAGTGATTCTCATCACTAATGTTTCTATCTCTCTCTTCCTCTCTCATTCCCTCCAAAATCAATAAAAATATTTTTAAAGAAAGAAATCAAGTTTTTTTTAAATAAATTATTTAAATAAACAAATATGATGCAAAATAGTACTCGATATTTTGATTTTCAGTGCTTTCTGTCTGAGGAACTGGCTTGTTTGCCTAATATTTTTTAAAGAAGATAATATTTTCTTATAGAATTCAAGAAATTTTTCCTGGAAATGGAGGAGTCATTTAAGTTTTTAAAAATCCCTTGCATAATATTTCAAAAGAATAAATTTACTTTTAAGTTCAAAAGTTGTCTAAATGTTTTTGTTCATTCTGTACAGCATGAAAGTTGTCTATTACTCTTCACCTTCTGAAACCTTCTGAAACTTGGTCCAAAGTAAAAGTGAGCCACACAGGTCAAATTCAGTCCACCCCTTTCCCCAGAAGTGGCCAAGAAGCTTTCAATCAAAGATTTTAATGGAAGGAAGGAAGAAGGGAAAGAAGGAAGGAAGGAAGGAGAAAAGAAAGGAAAATATAAGGGGAAAGAAAGAAAAGTTTTATCTAATTAGCTAGCACTCAAAAACTAATAATATCTAATAGCTTGTCAGTAAGGAATTTGAAAACAAGATTTAAACAGGAAAAGTTAAGTTCAGGTATGATCATTAAGGCACCTGAAGTAAAAATCAAAAGAAAGATTTCGGCAATTTATTCAACTCAAAAAAAATAAGAATGGCATTTTCTGCTTCCAAAGCACCATTGTGCCATGAACCGTGCAATTCAAGTTCATTGCATGATGTAGAAGTTATCAAAACTGAATATTCTTCATTGTATGTCCTTAATCATAAAGAGTTTATAAACTTTTTAAAGAAGAGTTTGGAATAACAGGAGCATGAAGACTTCTTTTATTTTAATGCATTTAGATGACTGAGTCATAGAGATTTGAAGATATTTATTGAGCTGCTACCTCAAGTGAAGGACTTTTTGGAATTAATAGACTCTGAGAGACCCAACTTGTCAGACCCCCAGTGGCTCAGAAGGCTGTACATCCCTGTGAATATGACAAGGCGTCTAAGCACCCTGAACCTGAGACTGCAGGGGAACAAAAGAGCATTGCTGATTTGTTCAAAGCACGAGTATGCAGATTACATGTGGACATGTGGACTGAGCAGATGGCAGCTGGGGATGGTACTCACTTTCCATGCCTGAACATTCAGAGCTCAAAATATTCAAAAATTTTGAAGAATTACAGAATTAATTAATGGAAATAACACTGTAATTTTAGAAGAGATTCATAGAGTTTACTGAAGACAAATTATCCTGATGTCTGTGGCTGTCATTAGAGGTAATACCCAGATGCATCTGAAGTAGCAAATGTCTGCACTATTGGCAATCCTCAATTTCATGAGAAAAGGATTGTGTGGATTGTGCCCACCTGGAGATAAACTGTCTCTGAAAATTTAACTTAAATGTTGCTTCAATACATTTGGTCAAATTCTCTATCTTGCTCTGAAAATATATTTCTTACTGTAGTGAATGGTGCTAATGTTCTGGCCAGAACCTTTTGACCAGGACTGTTGTACCCAGACCCTAGTTGGTGTTGTTGATTACTAAGGGCATGAAACTAAAACCTTTCCCAGGTTATTGTTCTCAATGAATGAACAGCTGCCTAATCTGGGAGGTTATGCCTCATCCCAATTCTGGGAACAGACCACAGCCAATGACTATGTGGGGAGAAGGACAGACTTGCTTCAAGAACCAACTTGGTGTTGCAATTTGTACCCTAGAGCTTCACATGGAATACCAGCTAAAGCTCAACTCCATCTAGTATTTCATTCTAGTTTAAGTGCCTTATACTGCCTACCCTGTCTACCTCCTTTTTTCCTGAGAATATAAATAATATCCCCCTGAACCCCTGCCTCAGGCTCTGCTTTTAGACAATAAGACCTAAAAGAGTTGGTACTAGAAACGTTCCTAGGAAGTTGAGTCTAAGAGTAATATACTAGATATGAATCACTTGCCAGCCAGCTGGAGGAGGGCCTCAATGTCAGGGGCTGAAGTGCCTATAGTCCCTAGCATGTTGTAACAAAATTATGCCTGTGATTAACTGCGACAGGATATAGGTAAAAGGAGAAACACTGGCTCAGACATTGCTGGTGTTTGAGGAGAAACAATAGAAATAATCATTATAAAGACTGGAAATAAGGGGCTGTTGCCACAGACGCTTTGAAGAAAGAAAAAGGAAGGATAAGCGCAATTAATCACCAATTCAAATCAAAGTGTGAAGATCTTCTCAGCAACATTTTAAGAAACTCTCATCTCCTATAGAAATATACCCCAATGCTACGTTAAATCTACTCTCTTAAAACATTGACTGAATAAGGGTTCCTTTTCAACTGGTACAGCCACTTAAACAGTATGGAAGTTCCTCAAAAAATTAAGAATAGAGTTATCATATGACCCAGAGATATCTCTTCTAGGTATCTACCAAAAAAATTTGAAAACATTTATCCTCAAAGATATATGCACCCCTATTCACAGTGGCCAAAACATGAGAACAACCAAAGTGTCCTTTGATAGATTATTGAAGATACATATACAATGGAATACTTCTCAGCCATAAGAAAAGATGAAATCCTGTCATTTGGGACATGGGTGGATCTTGAGAATATCATGCTAAGCAAAATAAATCAGATGGAAAAACAAGAGCCATATGATTTCACTTACATGTGGCATATAAAACTGAAAGAAATAAATGAACAGACAAGACAAACAAACAAAAATTCATAGACACAGATAGCAGTATGGTGGTTACTAGAGTGTAGGGTGGTGAAAAGAGGAAGTAAAGGGTAAAAGGGGTCAAATATATGGCGATGGAAGGAGATTTGACTTTGCATGGTAAACACATAATGCAATATACAGATGACGTATCATAGAACTAACTGTACAATTGAAACCTATATAATTTTATTAACTAATGTCACCCCCAAAATATAATGAAGCCTAAAAATAAATAAATAAATAAATAACCATGAAAATAATTAAGAAAAAATATTGACTAAAGTTACCTGGACAATCCACAGAATATCACAGTGGTCCACTATTTATGCCATTTTACCAAGGCATCCACAGTGGCAGCTACTGTGGATGCCTTGGTAAAATGTCCTCCAGATAGTGAGAGATAAACACTATAAGACTCATTAGTGGAGTTAAGTCTTCATGAAAGAAGTTTCCATTTCTTCCACCAATATAGAAGCAGTTGGTTCTTCGACATGAAGAGTCCAAAGAATCCAGATGGTAGTCATAGTTTCGGGGTTGAAATCAAGCTGTTGACTAGACTGAGTTACAGTCTAGAAAGCTCTGGGGAAAAATCTTCCATACTCATTCTTGTTGTCAGAACTTGGTTTCTTACAACTTTAGGATTGAGACACCCGCTACCCTGTTTGTCAGCCAGGGTCTATCTCAGCTTCGAGATAGACCTGCATCTCTTGCCTTGCGATGCCCTCCATTTTACCCAAGCAACAAGGCATTGAATTGCTCTCTGTTCTGAATCTGTGACTTCCTATTCTGTGACCAGCTGGAGAAACCTCTGCTATAAAAGGGCTCATGGGATTAGCTCAGAACCACCTGAATAATCTCTCTATCTTAAAGTTAACTGTGCCATAAATCCTAACCTAACCATGAGAGTTAAATCCATTAGATTGACAGTAGTCCCCAGACTATGCAGAGTATATAAGGGAGGGTGGAGGAAGGTAATATAGGAAACATTTTTCTCTCTTCCCTTTTTCTCCTGCCTTGAATGTAGTTGTGTGAGACTTTGATCCTTGGTTGCAGTCTTCTTGCTAACCTGAGACAACCAGCTTAAGGAAAGAAATGCAGCTTCTGAGCATGGCAGAGCAGAAGGGTATAAACAGCCGAGGTCTTTGATGACACAACTGAACTTCTTGCTATACCTGACCTGGAATCACCTACCTCCAGAATTCTTGTTCTGTAAAGAAATTTAATGCTGAAGTCATGTGGCTGAAGTTTGATATTTGGATATTCTCGAACTTACTTCTGAATAAACCCTTTAAGCACAAGAGTGTAATATATCATTCATTTAAAACAACAGGGGGATGGGGGCATGCGTGTGGAGGGGTTTAGGATGGGAATGTGGGGATGGGGACAAATATGTGATACCTTAATCAATAAAGAAATTAAAAAATAAATAAATAAAATTTAGAAACATAAATATTATATTTAATTTGAAAAACATACATATATATATAATAAAAGTATAAAATACACACCTACTTCAACATGGAGGCTCTGAAAAAAAATAGATCAGAAAGTGGTATGAAAAAGGGGTTTATCTGTACCTGAATGTACCATTTATTTCATTTTTTTTTTTAATCCTGAAGTAAATACATCAAATGTTAAAATCTGTGAAAGCTTGAGATGGATGGGGGTACTTACATTCTTTCCCCTTCCTCTCCTTTGTGTTTGAAATATTTTAGACAATATATCATAAAGTAGAAGACCAAAAAAAATGAGGCAAGGCATGATAAGATACTTTCCCAAAGTCAGAAATTTTCTATACTGTCCTAAAAAAATGCATTTGTTTATCACCCACCCTCCACCCCTTATCCATCCCCCCTTCTTCCTCCATGCCCCGATTTTGGGGGAAGAACAAGGATAAATAGTCATAAATAGTCATATGGTGGTGTGCAGGCAGCCACCCTCCCAAGGACCACACCAAGGAGGGAATTTAGGAGCAATCAACAATCCTTCCCATTAGCACGGGAAGTGCCAACAGGCACAAATTCTCCTTCTCCCTGAACCACCATTTGCCTAACAGGCCTCTAAATGCTTGATTTAACTATGCAAAAACACTACTAATTATATTCATTTATGTGACTGACTTACCATTTGAATCTAATTGCCATGCAGAAAAATAACTGTTAAAGCATATCATTAAACAACTTGAATAATTAGAGAGAGCTTTGCTTGTTCTCCTAATTCAATACTAAACTTTAGGGCAGGGACTTCAACCTCTACCTTTTCTACCTTAAATTAACTGGGGAAGAAGGCTGTAGAAATACTGCCTCATTAGCCATCTTTTCAGAAACCCCAGGTCTGCTGAATATCTCGGGACTTCTAGCAAGAGCTCCGCAGCCCTGCTCCATCACAGAGAGAATTTTTCCTCTACTTCATTCCACCTTTCTCCTCAGGGATTTCCTCATTTTACACTACCACATTGGCCACTGTAAACCCAGTGTTCTCACTCATCCACCCTCCCCTGAAAACTTGCTAACTCCATCTCATCTTCATTCTTTCTACCCAATCCCAATCCCGGGCTGTCTCACCACCTGCCTCTTGTCCTTTGACACCACAACTCCATTGTGAGTTCACTGTCTTTTCTGTAACCCCACTTCTCATCCTTTTGTCCCTTCAAGAACTTGACTCCTCGAGGTCACAATGAATGCCTTCTCTCATGAAGACCATTTTCTGTCAATATCTTCCAGCTCAAAGAGTGGGAATTGGGGGTAAAAGGGAGCAGCTTTATTTCTCATTCATTAAGGACCTTTCCACAACATTATCATACAGCCACCCTCTTTTCATAGTTCTAGGGATTTAAAGTCAATTTGTCTGTTCCAAATTCTCCAAACCACACTGGTTGTTGCTTACCTCTTTACCTATGGTCCATAACACCTGATCTATTTCTTCTATTCTCCTTAGCTCTGACTCACATTCTTCCTTTCCACTATGCCACTCACTTAAATACTGAATTAATCACCATCCTCACCAATTGCCCTTCCGACTCCTGGATATTACCCATTCTCCAGAACACTTTAAACTCTTGAATGCCAGGAACTGTGCCAATTACCAGAGCTGTCGTAGTGAATGAGATGAGCATGGCCCCTTCCCTCATGGAGTTCCACAGTGTATTGGAAGTGACAGAAATTTAAACACTCCTACATACACAATAATAATTTTCTTAAATGTTGTGAAGAAAAATCAAAGAAAAATCAAACCATGTAGAAGATAAAATCTATTCTGCTAGGACATGGAAGGCTTCTGAATCTCTGAGAGAAGACCTGAGAGATGAGGAGGAAAGAGCCAGATGGAAAGGTGGGAGAAGAGCATTTTGAGAAGAGACTGTCTCTCAATTTATCTACATTTCCCCAATATCTTAACATCCTCTTATGACTACTCTGGATTTTCTCTATCCTGGATCCATGGTTAGTTATTTTAATCTGTCTTCTTAAACAACCTAGATCCCCTTACCTTTTCCAAACCCACCTACTCATTCTCAATCATACATTCTAGATCTCTTCCACAATTCATTCTGTTACCTCTTGCTTCCAAAATAGCTGTACTATATAAAGTCACCCTTTTTTAGGTAATGGGTTGGTAAATATCAACAATTTCATATGGTTTAAACTAATATTTATCATTGAATAAACCTATATGATAATTGGCCATTATCATAACTACTTATAAATACTGTATTGCCCTCTAAATTTGTATTATAACTTTGCGGTGAATGACTACCCATCTTAGCCATTAAGACTTAAAAGAAAAACTTTTTGTAATCAAAATAGTCACCCAATACTTCATAATCAGTAAATTCTTTCTTATATATAACATATCCCTGTCTATTTCTCCTCAAAAAAAAAAAAAGAAGAAGGACAATGTGTTTCATTCCCTTCTGTAGAATAGCCATACAGATAATGATAAACTACTATTTAGTTATTGTTCTCCATCCTCCTGCTCCAAACAGCTACTCTAGAATGGCTCTACTAGTACTATATATGTGGCATCTGCACAAAATGAGCAAAGTAGCAGGTAATAAAATTAAATAAAGTTTTCACGTATTTTATAACATTTGAAGTACAATCCTGTAAATCATGTAAGGCAGTTAGTGTTATCTCTATTTTACAGGTGAGAAAACTGAATATCAGAGATGTAGATGATTGGGCAGTGATAAACTCAGACTAATGCTCACTTCTTCTAATTCCAATATAATTTTTCCACATCATTCTTCACCTCCTTTTGGTTTATATCTTTTAGGAGAGATGGGAGGAGCAATTGAAGAAACTCTGGATACGTTATTAATGCAAATTCTTTGGCTTTCTTGGGTAAGATAAGTAGACTAGATAGACTAGGTAGACAAGGTAAACTAGGACTGCTCAGAGCTTCCAGGCATTCACACTTGTCCCCTGTGACCAGCCTTCCTAATATCATTACCCTGCCTGACTCTACTCTATTGGTATACTTCTTACTGCTCTCCATATGCCCCAGTGGTGGCTTAACTCTTGGGGGAAAGGGAGAAGGAATGAATTTGGAAATAATGTGGATCCAAGGCTTCCCTCCAAACAGTGAACAAAATAATTGTAGAAAGAAGAGTGTGAAGGGAAGGCAAAGAACACGTACCTGTTTGTATTCTCTGCCAGAATTTTACCCTTTCTTTATCTCACTCTGTTCACCTAGAATCCCAGAGTTTAAGAAAACTCTCTTTATGACTGTTCGGATCCTTCTTGTACAAAGAGTTCTACAAGCCCAGAAGCTCAAAATTATGTGTGAGAAAGGATTGGAATATTTCCAGTCACTATATATAAAGCCCCCTTACTATGCATCCTCTAACTATGATATTTATTTTACATTTTCAGAGGCCTGGGGCATGCTGTACCCTTGAGAAAGAAAAGGGGACAAATGCTTAACTAAACTGCAATTATGTGCCAAGGACTGTGCTAGGAATTTTACATAGTGGCACTTATTCTGAAAAGTAAAACTGAGGAGATGTGGGAGGAGGAGGCAGAGGTGAAGGAGGAAGAGAAGGGAAAGGAAAAGGCAGTGCTGGCAGCGGTGGAATTTGTTTCATCAGGGGAAGAGGAAGGGGAAAAGTTGTGCTTTGAATTTTCATTTTCCCAAATCGATGCAGGCATGTGCTTTTCTGAAGACCAATATAGTGACCAGGTGGAATATGGGACAAATTTGAACGGCTCTCTCAGCTGGAGAAAATACGTGTAAATATGCCACCTCCCTTCACGCTCTCACTCCAACCCCTCCCCTCCCTACCCTAAGATGAAATGATCTGGGACAAACTAATTGAGAAAACTAGTAGTGCATGCCTTTGGGAGGTTTTATTAATGGAACCAGACACACTGCTATAACAGAATGTACGACTGCTCTTTTACATTGATCTAATTAGAACATTTACATACTGAATGCCTCCTGGACAATTCCCTACCAATGACACTTACAGTGTGCACCGGGCAAGACTACTCTTTAGGTGAAATTGAACAAAGAAGTCATCGAGTCTCCTTTTTCTCTAAGAAAAATAACATTGCCAAGGTTATTAACGATCAATCAGCTGTCGCAGGCTCAGCATAGATGGGGATGTTGGGTTTCCTTATACATTTGAAAGATGGGGAAACTGAACATTCTTCTTATCCTGATAAGGAAGACACCCTAAAATGTTGAGAAAAATCAGCTGTATGTTCCTGAACAAAAGTGGGAATAAGAGGAGAGTCAGGTTATGCAGATTATCTGAAAATACAATGCAAAAATATTAGATAATTTTAATAACTATAATATGGTCATGACTGTGGGGTATTTTAGAATGATTTCAGTATTTTCACAGGTTTTAGCCTTTTTTTTTTTTCAAGTCTATGAAATCAGCAATTCTTTTAAAGATGTGAGAAAGTTAACCTGGCCAAGGTCAACCATGGGAAGACATTCAACTTTTTGTTCAAGCTCTTTTTTAATATATATGGGTGGAAAGGAATGTTTAATATTGTTTGATCTCTCCAGCATTTTTCACACACTCGTCCCAGAAATTCTGCAACATCCCCTCCCCGCCCACCACCACCAAAAAAAATTTTTGTTGTTCTTTATTGCCTAAAGCTTTCATAAGCTGGGAGATGGACTCTTTGTATAGATATGCAGAACACTTTAACTCATGGTTCATAATAGGGGTTATATGGAATGAGACTTAAAAACAGATGTTTTCAGAACCCACATCTTAAAGGAAAGTGAAATTTAATATGGCTAATTAGATAACATTCTTATAAAGGGAACTTCTATGTCCTAGTTTTAGATAAAGTTTCAAGTTCCATACCATTCAGAAATGCAGTAATCTGAGTAAAAATTGATACCTGCATAAACTAATATATGCAACAGTAAAAAGGGAAAATATTTATACATTTCTTTGCCTCTTCTCTCCATTCTAACTTATTCTTTCCTTTACTCCTCATCACTACTCTCAAAAGAGGAAACCAAACCCCTTGGAATGAGATTAAGTTAAAATTATTCATAAAATGATTGAAGCACCACCTCTTATGCCTAAACTAAAGAAACATCAAGAATCTTCTGTGAAGCAAAAGAAACAGTTCACAATTCAAAAGAGAGATTGCAAGAAAGATATTTCTCTAGTCAAAGGCATTAGTATGCAAAATATATTAAGTACTGGAATCACATTAAAGAGATGAAAGACTTGATCCAAACAGGACTGTTTATATCGTTGACCAACAGCTGAACGAACATTGTTTCTAACCATGATGAGCTTTTTATGGATAGTCAATGCTCACAATGGTGGAGAAACAGATCATTCAGACACAAGCCAGACATTTACAGAGAAGGCATTCATCCCAGATGCTCTCATATTCAGATTGAAATTTTCCACCAGTGGCTCAATCATTATGCTGTTGCATATACTCTGCAAGCTAGACACATGCATTTCTTTATAGGACCTCCAGGCCTTGTCTGGGCAACACATTCAGTTGGCCCCCAGCCTAATGACCTAGTTGTAGAGACTTCATCCCACTGGTCTTCCCAGCTTTGTTCAGGCTCAAGGAAGTACAGCTCCTCCAAGATTCAACCCATAGAAAACCAACAACTATCTAGATGATTAAATTTTCTGCCCCATTACATACGTTTATCACATTACAACTCAAATATGCAAGGAAAACATGGTTCTTTTATAACTGATTTGATCTTCTTCATAAGGGCTCCAACAAATCTAGTAATGGCAGTAAATTTAAGTTCAGTCCAATCTGAATTAAAATGTAGTCTGAGCCAATAATTGGGACTCTCTTTTGGTTTAAATCAGTCTTTGGAAGATGTTCACTCACTATTTTTTTCCCTGCCTTCTTTGCTGTAGTCTAAAACAGTGCTTCGTATATGGTGGGAGACATAAAACTTCAGCGTGTTGGGATTAACAGGATCCCTTGGCCTTGCCATGGCCCGTGGACATGCAATGTCTGCCTGGCCTCTTCCGTGGAATGGCTGGCTCATCCGCATGTATGCCATTCTTTTATACTTCACAGCTAGTAATTGCAGTTGGTGAATCAGCAACCCATTCGTTCTTGGTTGGTTTGCTCATTGCCTGTTGGTTTATCCTATGGACTTGACCTTTGCTTCACTCCTCCACTCTTGCTGTTGCTGCAGACCTCTCTGAATCTGTCATATCTTCTAACCAACTTCTGTCCTCTAAGTTTGCTCTCAGCCCCTGCAAGGCATGCCAAGCTCCAAGGTTGTCCACTGGATCTCATGCCACATTGTTACAAATGGAAGTTCAGAGGAGCAAACTAAACCCAGACCTGATAAATAGGCAGTTGGAGGGATCTACTTTCTCTGCCTAAATGAATAGAATATTCCCTTATATCTTTTCTCTTTACCAAAATAATATTCTCTCTCCCTCTTGCCTGCACCCAGTACTTGTAGAGGGAAATTGGTTTATTACTAAGGACATATAAGTCAAGAAAGTTTATAAAATATTATACTGCTTACATAGATTTAGGAGAAATCTCAGAGGCAGAGAAGAAAGAGGGAAAATTTTTTCAGAGCCCAGCATTAGACCAGAGTAGATTTCAGGATAAACAGTGAAATGCTATATACCATTTGTTTTGTCTCAGAACCTCACTAAACTGCCACATTTTACAGTCTTGTCTTGAGGCTTATTATGGAAGAATACAATAGCACTTTTATCTTCTCTTCTAACTATCTATACCTCTCTGTTATAAGCAATTTCTAGATAACAGGTCCTGCATGGACTGACAGAATATCCCATCCTGTTTTCATAACCTGTTTATTCTAGAAATTGTTTTCATAGTTTCAAGGACAAAGTGAACACATTTCTTTTTTATAGTTCCCTTTGGTCTTTTGGTGTTTGATTTGTTTGTTGTCTCATGTTTGACTTGGAAATGTTGGGCAAAGGAGAAAGCTGTACGAATTCATTTTTATGGTTACTAATAATAATATTATTTCCAAAAGAAGAAGAAATTATCTGAAGTAGTTAGCCAACTTGAATAAAACTCCATATTCCTGAGGTAAGTGGGGGAAAATCCCAATGGTTAAGTAGACTAATCAATCTTAAGTGTTTTCATGGAACACATTTCCTCTTTTCTTATCTTTCAATTGAACTTTTTCCCCAAACAAAAGCAGGATTTAAAAGCATTTTTTTTTTTACAAGAAGAAATAAATAATCTCCTTCTCAATGTTCCACTCGAGGACCAGCAGTCAGAATCAAACTATCCTTGTCTGTTGAAGAAAAGCCCATCCTTCTTTATGCTGGACTAGAAAATGAAAGTAGCGTTTGCAGTGTGCCTTCCATGAATTATGAATT
Source organism: Corynorhinus townsendii (assembly GCA_026230045.1). Taxonomy (NCBI): domain Eukaryota; kingdom Metazoa; phylum Chordata; class Mammalia; order Chiroptera; family Vespertilionidae; genus Corynorhinus; species Corynorhinus townsendii. Next base: position 65,160,442 of record JAPDVU010000003.1, on the reverse strand, counting down.
GTCTCCACCAGCGCACAGCTCTTCTTTGAGAACTTTTTAACAGAGAAATCATTGAAATAAAGGGTGTGATTCCCATGGGCCCCCTAAGTTTGCAGTTCTGTTTTGGTCTTTCTTGGGGTTTTTTTGTTGTTGTTGTTCATGCCATTCTTTTCATAGATATAAAAAGTCAAGCGAAGAAAAATATTCTTAACCATGGGTCACAGAGACTATTTATACACCTTACATGATAAAGATAATGTATGGGCAAAGTTCTTGTCTGAAAGTCTGCAGGGTTTGATGAATATAATTGACTAAAATAAGCTGTTGTACACCCCCAGATTAATAAATTGCCCTAGATGCCAAAGCTAGTATGGCGTGTCTGAAACCTTCAGAACAGCATATAATAATCTCCCTCATGTGAAAAATGTCGGGGCTTTCTTAACAAAAGAATAGCACTGTTGGCAAATACAATGTGTTAGAAACAATATACATGGTGTCGCTTTTCAATGTTCAGCAGAATATTTTTTAAAATGATCTCTTGCATACTCTGTATAAAAGTCTTATGGGAAGACTTACCTGTGGCCCCAAAGATGGTTTGCCTTTCATGTTCCAAATCATATATGCAAGCAATGTGCTTTCAAATGTGAATTCCATGGTTCTCTAAACAGCAGAGCTTATGGATTGTAAGGATCTAGCATATCTTTATATTTTTCTATTTCCAAAGTTTTGATACATGGTCCCATAAACAAATACTGGTGAATAAATACTAAGATAATGCTAAAATTTCATTGAGGCTGTGATTTAAAACATCATTAAGGATTTCAGAATTAAACCTTATATTCTTAACAGCTTTCATGTAATACCAGTCCAGATTTCATCCAGCCATAAAAATAATTTTGAACTAATATTATAGGAAATTAGATGAGCCATAATGTCTAGGCAAAATCAGCTAAGTTTAAAATGTAATGGCATATATAAATGTATATATTATAAATATAAATGAAACAGATCACAAGGTAGTCAAAAAGTGACAGCTGCTTTAATTCGTAGGAGTTTAGACTCCAACCACTCTGGAAATTATGAAATGAGGAATAACAAAAAAAAAACTACCCCCCATTATTATCCAAGCGCAAGTGGTATAAGATCATTTATCTTGATGTATGTCACCTTAGAGCACATATTATCCCTATCTCTCAAAGTGTTTTTTCCCCCTTATTTCATCTCTGACATTCATTGTAAATTTAATGATCCACATACGATTTGCTGGTGTCTCAGCCTGGTGTTTTGAATCATGAAACTAGTGCTAAATTTATGGCACTGCAGTACCACTTAGTGAATCATTAAGCAGTACAGTGATTTTAATGATTTGGATCATACTGGACCTCATCACTATATAATGAGGTTCCATTTAGTGTAAATTTTATGTAAAAATTCAATTTGCAAACCAACAACATGAAACTACAACATTTTTTCTAACTTGACATTGTATTTATTTATCATATATTTCTACTTGGGCCTAGTGTTAAGTTTATTAACAGAATAATACTTTATTCCATTTTCCTTTTATTAGCATAATATTTAAATGACCCGAAGAATGAAAGTGACCAGCAACACCTTCAACCACCTTAGCCTCTTTCATTGTCAACTTTGCTCAACTCAAAGGTATCAGAAATTATTGCAAACATTTATATGATTGTATTGTCTTTGGTAATATATATTCATCTTACATTCATAAATTAAAATGCTTTATAATCTACCTTTTATTACCAGTATAGATTATGAATACAGAAAAGAAACAATGATTATGGTCTACCTCTCTCATCTCTTCCATTTGATAAAGCTCCATAGCCTTCAACAAATAAGCTTTTTCTTCTGAGGAGAAAACATTTAATATTCTACATGATACTGAACTAAAGTTCATCTATGTCATGTCAAACCACTAGACAAAAGTTCCCCTTAAAATAATGTTTTGTCCTCAAAAAAAATATGTTGATTAGTAATATGGATGGCAACAAACCCTGCTATTGAAATTACCTTAGTGTTAATCTTTTAATTAGCATAAAAAGAAACTGAGGCTAAGGGAAATAAAATTATTAGCCAGTTATATAGCTGTTATATGAGGTCAAGAAACAAACCCATATCTCTAGACTCCAACTGCTTTTCCCAAAATTCATTTTAAAATTAAAGAGTAACACATAACAATATATTCATATTATGTCTGCAAAATATTTCTGATTTTATGTTTTATATTGCACTTTCCTCTGTATTATTGATAAGCATGTCTGCATAGTGACCTGTTTCACCCTGTATTATATTATGGTTTTTAAAACTTAGTTCTAACAAACATAGTAACAATAGCAAGTTCATAAGGTACACTGAAACTGAATTTTTAAAGTCTGCATTGGTAGTAAAGCATAATTTTTTAAAGTAGCTCTTTGACTTAAGCAAATGTTGTTTAAAGGACAACACTCCATAGGTGATATAGAATTTATTTCCTACCTCATGCTGAATAATGCATGTTTTAAAAAAAAAAAACCTAAAGAATTGAAAAGAAATCAAGTACCTAATTTAAATATTTCCATGTTTGCAATAGAAGCAATAAACTATGTTGTCTTTTACAGTCACAAAGAACAATGAGGCCCAACCTTCCCAAGCTTCACACTTAGATCTCAATTCACTAAGGACCAAAATAGAAAAATAAAGCATACTCCTTATTTCTGTACACTAGGAAGCACAGTATGTCTTATTCCTCTATTTATAGTTAAAAGGTTTAGAAGAGGTTTAGTAAGAGGTGGGAAGAGAGGTTTTAAAATTTTCTCTTCTCACGTAGACGAGGCCACAAAAACCATTACAGATACTGACTTTCAGGAGGCCCTGGTGGACAGTACCTAGCTTGGGCAGTATCCATCATACACCATGGGGACTATAACAGCTTAAGTGATTTTAATCATTTTTTCCCAAGTTCTGTTATTCCTCATCTTGTTTGGGCTTCAGCTGCTGTCTCCTCTGGAAGGGCTCATGCTTCAGAATGAGAACAGGTGTGCATGGAAAAGGCAGAAGTAAGGAGCTTTTCAGGCAGTGCGTGGCCGGCCACCCAGAAGTCCGTTTATCCCAACTTCTTCCCAGTGTTTCTTCCTATCTTTAACCACTCAGCCAAATGCCTAAAATGCTACCAAAATTTTCAGAATTACTAATAATCTCAAAAATGAAAGCAAAGATTACTCTTTTGCATCACATCTATACTTACTCCTTTTTTAAAATAAGAAACAAAACTATTCAAGCAGTCAAGACACTTGATTCAGATTTGCCACAGTGGCGTCAAGGTACAAAGCACTACAATTCCAGTGTGGTCACTCAAAGATCCTAGCTCACATGGGAACATGTTGGAGAAGACACAAACTTGGATATGGTCAAATGTGGAAAGAGTGTAATTGAAGGTAAGGCTTGAAGAGCAGGTTAGGTTCCATTTGTGGTGGTTAGACAATGCCCCAAAAAGGAATTATAGAGACATATTGGGGGGAGGGGGGAATGAGAAAGTCTGGGAAGGATTTGGGCTTAAATTCCTAAATCTCCCTATGAGACATTTATTTTGATTCCATTATCATGGCACCTATCTTCCTCCTTCACTTGGTCTGGGTAACTATTGTCTCAGGGCTAGGTTTTCTTTCTTTAATATTTTTTATTGATTTCAGAGAGGAAGGGAGAGGGAGAGAGAGATAGAAACATCAATGATGAGAGAGAGTCATTGATCAGCTGCCTCCTGCATGCCCCATACTGGGGATCAAGCCCACATTCCGGGATGTGCCCTGACCAGGAATCGAACACGACCTCCTGATTCATAGGTTTACCAGTATGCTCAACCATGAAGCCATGCCTGGTTAGGCTCAGGGCCCCATTTTAGATAAGCTTTAAAAAAAAAAAACACTTTTCTTGTTTTACTCTAGGATCTTCTTCATCACCCACTTGTTCTGGGGATCCCACGAATCTTCAGCAAACAATTATTGTGAGGCCCGACTAGCACAGCTCAGTAGTTGAGCATTGACCTACCAGGAAGTCATACACCTGCCCAGGTTTTAGGCTCCATCCCCAATGAGGGGCGGGCAGGAGACAGCCAATCAATGGTTCTCTCTCATCATTGATGTTTCTATTTATTTCTCCATCTCTCTTCCTCTCTGAAATCAATAAAAATATATTTAAACAAATAAACAAAAACAATCATTGTGTGAAGGGTGTTTTCAAATCTTCAAGACCCTTGCTCACTCTTTGCTATTGTCTCAGCCTGAATGGTCCCTGATTGGGAGTAGGAGAGATGTGTGCTTGGCTGTTAGGTCACAGCAATTCTTATAGAGCCTGGAACTCCAATGCCAAGAGCCCAGTTCCTCAGGTGCACCATGAATCTTCCCACGGAGTCCTGTGCCTTGCAGAGGGCCCAAGAGGTATGGTATATTCTCTCTTAGTCTTAAGGACTCACTCTCTGACCCAGATGAAGCCACTTCCACCTCTCTTTCTCCAAGCATTTTTTTTTCCTCTTGTCTTTTCTGATCAAATCTGTCATCATGTCCCCAAAGAGCTTTGACTTTTGAAAACTAAAGCCAGTATTAAATATGGGTTGGATATAGGAGAAGAAGTTTAGCAGTATCTTCAAGCAAATTCAATTTTCTGCTCTGAAAAACAATGATCTTGAAATAAGGGGAAAAAATGTTCTAGTAAATTCTTGACATAGAAGAGGGGGAAAAGAGATTATTTTAATTTCTCAATAAATAATTATACTTCCAAACAGATCAATCACAACAATATTGACTTAGTACTTACTGTGTACTGAGATCTGTCCTCACCCATATAAATAGCAAACATTTATTGAGTTCCTACTATGGGCCAGATATAGTTACAAGAGTCCCTATCACTGAGGTACTCACGGTCAAGTCAGGGACAGCCTGTATCTATAATAGAAGGGGGTGATAAAACAGAGACAGGAAAATTATCTATGATAACTCAAGTGGCATGTTCATAAGTGTTAAGGAATCACCGTGAGCAATTCAGTGACCACTGCAAAGTAGATTATATGTAAATGCTTCGGTTAATTAATTATGTTAATAATATTTTTGTAGTTTTTATACTAGATCACTGAATACTTTCCCCAACCAATTGATGTCTGCCCTGGGAAGTAGGCAGCAAGCATTATATTCACAAAGCTATAGATAGAAAATTAGGGAAAAGGGGGCTGGGTCAGTCTCTCTAACTGTTCAGTTGCAAATTCAGGCCTTTGAGATTAAAACTCAATAGTGTGGTGAAGGCCTGGGGAGGGAGCAGGTGCAGGATAGGAGTCAATGGGGGGGGGTGGGGGGGGAATGGGTACATCTGTAATACTTTCAACAATAAAGATTACAAAAAGGAAACAAAAAAAATGACCTATGTGCAGTTACACAAATTAGAAGACTTCTCAATTTATAATCACATCGAAAGGTTAATAAAATACAACCCCTTTAATGCTTGTCAAAAGTTGATCACTTAAAAACCTTAAAACAGTAATTTATGTATATTTTAGTGATCAGGTGAGTATTTGACTTCATATATTTTAAACTTGCAGTTATGTCCCAATAGATTGTCCTTTAATGCTTTTGGTAAGATGAGACTCCAGAGAAGTGAAATGATATTTAAAAATCACTGGTTAGGCTACTATGTTAAGGATCCATCAGGATGGAAAGTGAACCCTCACCAATGTGCAATCCTCTCTTTACCCACTGAAGTCAGGTTTTAAGACAAGTTTCCCACCGCCTCCTTGCCCTCTGCTAAAAAAATCTTAAATTTGCAAAGTTTATAAAAAGTAGGGTCAAAACTTAGGGTCAAAAGACTTCTTGTTAATTACATAATAGTTAAACCTCTATCTTCGGGAATCTTGTGTTACAGTTTCACTTCCTTGCATATTACTTACTGTAGTAATTTCTTAAACTCATGGAGTTGAATTCCAGTTGTTCTGGGTTTAGGACCAGAACCTAATCTGATATCAGTCACTAGCCTGCAGCAAGCTGAAAGAATCAAGTTCCTTAAACCAAATGGTAAAACTTCTTTGAAAAAAACGTGTGTTCCAATTAGGCCAATGTGTATAAATAGTGGTAAAACTAGTATTTTGCAGCAAAGACAATATGTAATATTTCCAGTCTGAACAATTCATTGTAATGTTCCAGAATAATTTTTTAACACATGGCAGCATTCTCAATTGCTAAAACTTCATTAAACATAAAACTTTACTTTTCAGAATTTTTTCAAGTTAAATAAAGAGTTGTCAGTTATATTAAAAATATACTTAGCAATAAACCTAAATAGTAGTAAATATCCTCAAGATTTTTGTAATCTATGGGAAGTCTCTAATCTAGTTCTGGGTCAATAACAGCGTTAAACAATACGTGATAGAAGAGTCCCAAAGCCTGGTTCACATCCTCAATTCTAGGAGAGGAGTGAGAGCCCAGGTCCTCCAGGAGCTCCAGAGGGGGTCACTCTCTTCAAAAAGTGAGAGATGGGACCCAAAACTCCAGGGACATGGCAATACCCTTTCCCTTAGCCCCCACAATAACCCCCACCACCATCTCCCTACCCACTGTCTGCCTAGAGATCATCAGGATGAGTCTCAACCCTTTAACTCTGTTCACATGGGTCACATGAAGCCCAGGACTCCCCGCTAGTTCCTCATCCTTCACTCTAATAATCACATGGCTTATGAGCAGAGAAGCAACAAAACGCTTACCCATACTCCCTGGTACATGCTTACCCCTTCACTGCTTTGTTTTTCTTCATAGCATTTATCATCATTTAAAAAGTGATATTGATATTTGTCTCATTGTTTCTCTGCACTAGAATATATGGTTGGTGAGGTGTTCCCTGTTTTTTACACGGTTAAGCACTTAAAATAGCTTACAGGAAATAGCAGTTGCTCAATAAATGTTTGACATATGAAAGAATAAACAGTTGAATGAATAAACACACAAAAAAATATGAATCAGATTCAAATCCAGTTATACATATAATGCACATAAATGTGTCAGGCACCTGTGTAACTATGCTACTCTAAGTGTGACTATGCTGTTGCGGTATGACTATGCTACTGTCAGTTAGGTATTTGAGATACAGAGGTGAAGACAGACCTGGTGCCTTCATTCTACTAATCCTTGGTTCTTCATACCTGATATTTTCCTTTAAAATGTGTGTGTGTGTGTGTGTGTGTGTGTGTGTGTGTGTGTGTGTGTGTTTATTTATAGATAGGTAGGTAGGTAATTAGGTAGGTAGATAGAAGTTTGAAACTGTGCCCTAGAGGAAATATCACCAATTTTGGGTATTAATTCATCTCTATAAGAGAATGCATAAACATGGTGCTCTCTTTCATCGCCTATAATTTTTTATATGTAAGCATGTAAATTTGCAATATTATAGGGAATATTAAGTGAGAAATCCATATTTTGCAAGATCTCAGGTAAAATTCCTCTATCTGGCAAGTAAAATTAATTTGTTTGAATGAGAAATTTTCAATGAGGAAAATAAGGCATCAAAAGACATTGAGAGTCAGGAGATAATACATGGGTTATTAGTAGGCCTTATGCAATTTATAATCACATATCTCTGGAGTGTTAAAAATGGTCCCATTTCTCATTGTTGGCAATTCCTCTCAATGACCAATATGTCTACCAACATTTTATTCTGAAAAATACAGTCAAAGTTGTAACAGAAAATCACAGATGCAATCAAATTCATACTAATGGTTGAAATGCACCATATGTCCTCAGATACCTATGCACAATAGGGTGCAGGTTTAATGACTTTCTTATTGTGCCCCTGTTGTAATTAGGTATTAAAGGACATATGGTATGTTGCCGTTTTAACAGTGAATTTCCTTGTTTTTTATTGTTTTCTATCAGAAGCTTAACAGTCTTTCAGGGTAGTATTAGTAGTGAGAATTAAACCACATGTTGATTTCATTTTTTTTAAGGGTTGGAATCTCATCTTGATTAGCCTTATTAGAGGAGTGCCAAAGAAAACATCCAAATTGAATATATTTTCAGTTAATATGGAGTAAAATAAGCTTGAATTGCTAAGAGATAAGTGAAAACTCTTTTAGAAATACAGACTTAGGATACTTTATGTAGAGGTTTAAACACCAAATAATAGCTTATTTGCCTAGAAAATCATCAAAGTGTGAGGGTTTGGAAATTTTTCAACCTTCTTGCAAAATATTTATTTTCAAAATAAGGAACTACCTTATAAGAGATATTTGTATGATTGGTAAAGAACCCAATAAAATCACAAACAAATATACTCAACCAAAATCAAACTGAAACAAAAAGTCAACAGAATAAAAACATTGGAAGGTATAAGTCATGATGTTGGTTTAGTTTGTTCAAATACAAGCTGAAGTTTTCAAAGACCCAAAGACTATTATATATGCAAACTTATTACATTTGAAGAACTGTATCAACTCTGAAGACTTTCATTACCACACACACGCAAACACTGAGGAAACACAGATATGACAACAAACTATACTATTCCAGGGCCTTCCAACATTCACCTTAAACTTAATTCAATCTCTCCTCAGATTTTAGTATATATATACACCAAGCACTGAGCAGATTTAAATTCAAATTGTTCTTAGCATCTAGAAGAAATGTTACAGATTCTTAGGGAGGAAATTTCCACTGGACACTACAGCATCCCACTTAGGCTATATTAGTTTGCTGCATTTCAGGTCAAAGAAAGCGAAAGACCTTATCATGCAAGTTTATATTCTTCAGTCATAAGCTTAGCTACACATCCCTGTCCCAGTCAGCATGAGGACACATTACAAGATAGCCAGCCAGGCTTCCAAATGAGCCATGAAGATTAATAAAATACAATCTCCAGCGGATGTTGGCACCTCCCTGTCAAGCTAGCTAATGAGTACTGTGTTACTGTAAGAGTCAACTGTCACATTATCTCTGGCCTAATAAATGGATTCTAAGACAAATAACAATACACAACTAAAATTCAGTCTGAAAGAGCTTTTCATTTATTGTAGACTGGTGCAGCCCCACGAGGCTCTCTAGCTGTCAGCACCATAACCATTGTCACGTTGCATGGGAAGTATTCAATAAGGGCAAAGTCAGTTCAGGCAAAAAGAAATCTAGCATTGCTCCTCCAAATTCAAAGTTTACAATGAATAGCAAACTATTATTAATTTTAATTTATATGTCCAAACATGTATACTATTTAGAAAAAAAAAAAAGTATGTCTAACCTGAGTCTACCAAAAATGGAGTGGACAAAGCTTGTGTGGAGGAAATGGTCAGTTACACATAGGGAATTTTTAATTTAAATAAGAATCTATATCTTGTAGTGATAAGTTGATTAGAAACTAACTTCACCTCAGAATGAGTTCCCACTACAGCCTTTGTGATGCTTGTCTTTCCAGGCTCTGTAACAGGAAGAATTCTGCACAAGGACAGACTTCGCATTCCTAATTCCATTGCTTCCCAGTGTAGTTTGGGTATTTTTTAACTTTCCCCATTTAGGAAAGTATATATATTATTATAATAAAAAATAATTGCCAAATAGTTGTGAAAGATCAAATTTTGTCATAATAATGTGATAAACATAGTAAAGGGAATGACATTGAAAGTATTTTCTCTAGTTTTCAATTCCTGGGAACATAAGAACTCTAAGGAAGGGAATGAAAGAAAGAGAGGGGGAGTAGAGATGAGGAGGAGAGAAGTGGAGGAGAGGAGAAAAACAGAAAGAAAATATAGGAATAATTCAGTGCCTTTGTATACTCAAATACATTATTGTTTTAACACATCCATGTTTCATAATGTTACTCCTGATCAGTTTATAATAACACAGTAAAGCCGAATTCTCCTCAACATCAGGGAAAATATGTTGTCAAATAAATGGCAAAGAGGTTCACGTACTCTCTGACTCTGTGGGAACTGCAGAGTGGGATAAAGTACAAAAGAATAACCAAAATAGATTTTTAGTCTATTCAGCCCAGTATTCTAAATTATAGAAGTAGCTTAAGACTTGTTAGCAAATTGTTATTTTAATTGTCTTCAATTTCTGTTTGTTACTTTCCTGTTGCAAACTGAACTCCAAAGACCTAAGAGATCTCTCTTTATCCCTTAGAATATACATGCATACATGATGTACTCTGTACAGTAGTAGTACATAATAGCTGCCTAAGAAATATCTGTCTCTCTTCCTGCCACTCAAATTGTTTATCTCCCATCACTTTGTCTTCCTCGACCCTAGATTCAACTTTCAAACAATTGTCCAGAACAGTGGTCGGCAAACTCATTAGTCAACAGAGCCAAATATCAACAGTACAACGATTGAAATTTCTTTTGAGAGCCAAATTTTTTAAACTTAAACTATATAGGTAGGTACATTGTAATTAACTTAATTAGGGTACTTCTAAACTGGCCTTTGCTAAAAATATCCTCAATCTGACAGGTACGTTCGCTGAGGTCGACCCCTTCCAACTCTCCCATGCACACTCGTCTTGTATACTTGCTTCGTCTATCTCCTTTTGTTCATCCTCTCTCTATGTCCAAACCATCTCAACATACCTTTCTCAATCCTCAACTCTACATCTTCTTTCACTCCACAACGTTCCCTAAAATTAACTTAATAAACTTTACTTAAACTTTTAAGTCTTAGTTAAACTATAGGTACGTTGAATAAAACTTGATATCATACTTAATAACGATATTATTTATTGATAAAATTAAATTCCTTACAATACCCATAAAATTAAATCATGACAATGACTGACAAACACTAATGTGAACAATAGCCTTGCATCTCCTTGGAAAGTTTGGTATGTTGTTGTTTTTAATTTTAGGCACAATTCCAGGTTCTCATCAATAAGATGACTTCTCAATTTACTCTTGATAAGGTTCATGCTTGAAAATGATTGTTCGCATAAATATGTAGACCTGAATAAGGAAAGAACAGCAAATGCTAGTTTTTTCAGTTGATTACATGAGTCAGGAATACTATTCCAGGTGTTAAAAATCAACATATCTTCCTTCTCCGGGTCTTTCAAAGCAGACCACTTGTCCTGTGAACTAAGTTGACATTTGTTTTTCTCCAATATTTCTATATCAGCACAAAGACATTCAAATTTCGAGCTCCACAATTCTTTGTTTTTTAAATCCAGCAATTGCATTTCAAAATTGCCAATGTCAATACTAAAGGGAGAAAATTTTAATTCTGTTACAAGAGCATTAAGAGGTTTTTTAAGAGGCTAACGTCACTTTGCTGTTTCTGAATTCCTGAAACCTGTTGAGAAAAGCTTCCCGCATATTTAAAAGTGCTGTTTTGAAATAGCAAATGTCAATATCAGAATTATTTTCTTGGCGGTGTTTCAACAGGCTTGGAAAGTGAATCAAAGTTTCTCTTTCAAAATCTTGAGCAAAAAGAGATAATTTGTTTTCGAATGAAATAACTTCTTCTAACATCGAAAAAATTGTGTTTCCTTTCCCCTGTAGTTTACGATTAAGCTGATTTAGATGAGACGTAACGTCTACCATGAAATAAAATTTTTGGATCCACTGATCGTTAGTTCTGGATAGTGAACACCCTTCTCAAGGAGAAATGCTTTATTTTCTGTTAATAAGGAAGCGAAACGTTTCAAACTGTTTCCTCTTGATAATCAACGTACCTTGTTATGCAGCAGCAGATCTGCATACTCACTCTCCATTTCAACAAAAATTCTTTAAATTGGCGATGATTAAGAGCTTTAGCTATAATGGAGTTGATAATGTTAATCACCAATTCTATAACTTTGCAAATTTCTTCTGGAAATGTCTGCGCACAAAGCGCTTCTTGATGAATGATGCAATGGTAAGTAAGTATCTTGTGATTAATTTTTTCTTTCAAAATAGCAACAAACCCGTTTCTTATGCTGGTCATACTTTTCGCCCCGTCTGTTGAAATTGAGACAATTTTATCGAGTGGAATATGTTTTTCAATGCACTCAATTACAGCATTTTGCTATATCCTCTCCACGTGTTTGACCTTTGAGTGGCAATAATCTTAAAAGTTCTTCTTTAGGACCTGTGGATGAAATAAATCGTACAAAAAGTGAAACTTGGCTGCTATTGATAAAGCTGAAACCAATTTAAGATCTTTGACCTGCTGGTCGGTTATATTCGAAGACATTTTGACTGTTCTATCTTTCACTGTTTTAGCAGACAATGGTAACTCTTTAATTTTTTTAGAATATCTGCTTTGTTCTTAAAATCCCAAAATAGCTCTTCGGATGCATTTATAAAACAACTTTTTATGTATTCACCGTTTGTATATGGTTTTCCTCTCTTAGCAATCTCTTGACTAACCACAAAACTTGCAATATTAACATTGTTGGAAGATTGCATCCAGTAATTAAATACAGAACTTGATTTTTCTTGACTCTTCTGAAGTTCCTCAATTGCTTTCTTCCTTGCATCACCAACAGGATATTTAGTACTAAATGACACGTGTGTAGTTGTAAAGTGTCTCTCCAAATTTGATTTCTTGTTATGCGCCAATTTTTCCTGACAAATAAGACAGGTCAGAAGGCCATTTAAGTTTTGAATAAACGCGAAAGTCTCGGTCCATTCAACTTTAAATTCACGGTTTTTATCTTCCGTTTTTCTTTGCTTCTTCTTTGTAACCATGTCAAACATGGCACCTACAAAAAAGCTTCCTTTTATAATAATAAAGCCACCAACACAAAATAATTACAATTCTTAAATTGATGACAAAAATACCTGTAGGATTTGCAGCTGGTTGGAAAAATACAGGTAACTTTATGCTTCGAGTAGGTACTTTTGTCACCCGTGTGCGATTTGCGGACCCGACTAGCACTAACCACTGCACTGAGACTGCTGACTGCCTGGCTCCCTCAACTCCTGCATGAATCGCGCACCTCCCCGGCGCTGCTATCCCGTCGCCCAACAGACCGACACCCCCACTTCTTCTAACACCACTTCTTCAAAATAGTCTTGCCCAGGCCAAAAACCAACTTCTGCGCATGGGCCACGAAGTTTCAATCACACTGCACATGCATGCCTGCACGTGGTATTTTGTGGAAGAGCCACACTCGAGGGGCCAACGAGCCGCATGTAGCCACAGTTTGCCGACCACTGGTCCAGAAGATAAAAGTCATTGTTCTAAAGGTGTTCACTCTGTAGCATTCCCTGCCACCCCACCAAATTAATGTCAAACAAGGTGTTTGCAAAGATTTTTCATAACTAAGGATTAATTTTTTATTCTAATGTTAGAATCATTACCAAAGAATTCTGGTTTGGTTTACTAAGCAAATGAGATAGTGAAAATGTTAGCTACTATTATTGCCATTGCTATATTATTGTTATTATTGTTGTTGTTGCCACATAATTTACTCATATTTTCTCTCAATTTATGTCACCCCTGGAAGAATGAGCTCCCTAGGTTCACTTCCTTTGATTTGGAGTAGTGCTTTTTCGTTATTTGTTCCTTTTCTTTCCTACAGACCTTATAGGAAAAAGGTTCTAAAGCCAGTTAGGATAGGTGACTACTTCTAAATTTACGTATTTTCAAGCTTTGAAGGCTGCTTTCTCATTCTTGTTCATCCTTACCTTATCATTCTTCCAAAGTTCTGGAGACCTTTAATATCCATTATTACCTTATTAAGAACTGTCATATGGGTGGTATTCATAATCTTCAAAGATTTTCATGCAGAATGAAATCATTTCTTAGGGTCTTACAATACACTTGTGAGGTAGGAATTAGGGTTTTGTACATGAGAAGATTAAATATGACCAGGGATAAATGACCTGTCTAAGGTTATACTGCCAGAATGTCGATGATTAGCTGAAACACAGGTCCTCGGTCCCCCATGCCACATCCCTTCCAGCTCAGGTGTTGTCCAAATCCAGAACCCTGTCCATCCCATTTTTAGAGGATGGAGCTTGTTCCTTTGCCAGGCTCTAGAATAGTTTCAGTCTTCTTGATCTGCCTTCCTATGGCACTCCTTGGCCCCTTACCCACACACACCATCGATCATTTTTACTATCTTATCAGGACTTTCTCCATAATGCAGTGTTTGAGGTACATTTACATTGCAGATGTAGACACTTGGTAGTTTTATTCAAAGAATAAGGAAAGGATAAAGGAAAAGTTGAGAGGGTACCTAAAGATGGGGAGAAGAATTGCCTACAGCAAACTTCACAGCAGCATAAATGTGCCCTATTGTTATCCCTTATAAAGCCATTATTGAAAAGGACATATTTGGAGATCAGAGATAAGTTCTTCAAATACCATTTCAGCTAACATTCCACAGAAGAGTGTGGCTGAATCCTTCACAGTGATTCCTTCCATGAAATACATAGAACAAAAACAAAGGTTAAGATCTACATGCCAGACACTTTACATGAGGATTTATGTAATCCTCACTGTAACTTAAAGTAAGTACTATTCTGTTTCTGATCTTGCAGATACAAAAACTGAGGCATTGCAAGTTAAATAACACAACTAAGGTCACATCTTCAGAGTCAGGACTCAAACTTAGGCTCTCAGACCTTCCCCCTTTCATAACAACAATATTCTGCCACCAAAATGAACCTCCACTTGAGCATTTCCCACTTAGGGTGTTTCTTGGAAAAGGGATTATGATCAATATTTTATATTCTCCTTTTTACAAAGCATCTATTCCCAGAATCTGCAGACAACCACCCTAATCTTATCCAACCCACTGAGAGAGGGGTTCTGTTCCCATGAAGCACTTGTGGGCACAAACTGAAAGAACCATCTAGGGAAGATCTCCCCTCTTCCACCCAGTTCTAAGTAATGCATTGTTGTGTGTTCCAGGCCTAAAAGGAAGATTTTCAGTAAAAGGCACGTGTCAGTAACATTCGTGGGCTCTTCATAAGGGTACAGAACTCCGAATGGCTGAGCCAAAAGCCTGAATTAGTTGGCGAGGACACAGCTCCTTCTCACTAAGCAGGCTCTCATAAGCAGTGTCAGAAAAACACACTGTCTTTCTTATATCTTCTTTGTGGAGGGGTGGGATGCTTTTCCAGCCGTGTCAATTTTATGCCAGCTTTGTGGACCTGGAACTTTTTAAAAATTCACTTAAAAAAATAGAGTGCATGTCTAAGAATAACAAATGAGAAATTTATATCTTCAAGATATGTAGATTTGAGATTTGTTTTTGGTAAAAAAATGCACAAGCTCTACTGAGCATCTGTAACGATGATATATCTACACATTATATGGCCGGCTATCTTTAGTTTGTTTTTATATCCTGTGGAGTGTGACATCTGTGCAAAAATTATGAACTGACTCATATACATGAGGTGCTTATTCAGAGTTTGAAAAATGGGCCTATTCTTCCACAGTCCAATTATTTATGAAGAAATTAGAAAGAAACTTGAAAATCTTGGAATCTTTTTCTTAATTTATTTGCATGTTACTCTAGTCAGCCTGATCTAGCAGAAACTCTCTGTAACAAGGGTGAAGGTTTTTCTAAGTGGGTTAATTATATTTATTTTCATGGTCACCAGTCCCTCATTTGTTTTTTATAAATTACTCAGGGCAAGGGGCTAATCTCTATGATTGCTCTCCATCTAGACATAACAGATCAACCTTGCATTTGAAGTGGATCTTTTCTATTACAACCCTTTTATGAACCACCTGTAAAAGGAAGGTTATATCCATGTGAAAATATAGATATATGCATATAAAAATTTATAACTATTCCCTAATCACTCAGACGTATAGGCAAAGCATCACTTATGATTACTACACAGATACTATTATACAAAGAAGTACATTTATGTGGGAAACTAGAGAAAGCTTTTATTATAAGAGTAAATGTTCACTGATCCTTAACTTTAACTGTCCTATTCATACAACAATAAGGAGGTTCATTCATCTTTGTCAGTCCATACTCAAGCCCCCTTAAGTGTGTCTTCAGGCAACTAAGAGAAATTAGATGGTTCTCCCATTTTGCTATACTGGCATGAAATTCTTCCTCCCTCCTTCCCCCTCTGGATTTTCCTTCTACTCCTAAATAACTTTTTAATTTGCTTTCCAGTATTGGATTGGAAAGTTAATCCTGCTTGTATTTAAAAATCTTTGCAAACAGCTATTTGTCCCAACTGTTTTGACATCAACCATGGTAAGGGCAGAGGTTTTGGTGGTGGAAGAGTGTGGGGTATAGAACACACATCTCCTGGAATAACCAACTTCCAGGCAATTCACCTTTGAAAGTTGAGTTCAAGGTAGGGGAAGTGAGAGAGGGAAAGTAGAGACCAATAGAGAGAGGATGGGAGGAAGAAAGCTACTTTTCCTTGAGCATCTATTATATGCCAGGCGCATTAATATATAGTACCATACATTTCCATATGTATAGTACCATAAATTTCTTCCCAATGTATAGTACCATACATATACCATATGTATAGTACCATAAATTTCTTCCCAATTTCTCTGGTTTTGGATGTTTACTTTGTGACATGAAAGTAATAAACAGTTTAAAACTTATGAGCTTGGAGTTAATTTTCTCTTTGGCTTTAGGGATCCTCAATATGTAAGACTAGGCATGTACATCTCATAGATGGGACTGCATCTTCTTAGACCTTGTAGTTTCTGTAGCAGGGGCCAAACATATAGGGGATGTGTTCTCAAGCATCCCATTGAGCAGGGAAAGCTTTACAAATAAAATAGATAACTTGTCTACTGTGTTAAAGGAATTATTTAACAGCACCTTCATTCACAAATTGTAACCCGTTCACATATCATTTTACCAGTAGATTTGTTTTTATATTCTCCACATTCTATTTTTAGATATATAGATGGGGTCACATGTTGAGTCAGCACTGGGTACTATCTTGTCAGTTAATAGTCTAGCAAGTATTAGTAGGAGATGGTCAATTCCTTTGGAATATGAGACATGGGCCTGAAAGATGATCTAGGAATCCAGTCTAAAAGAAAGGGTGGCTGGGAGGAAAGAAACTCTGAACAGAAGGAAGTGTGTTGGTGTGTGGAGATGAAGGGATAGATTTGTACAAAATCAATATTGGCTAGCTGTCTACATTTTGCTGAAGTGGAATGTGGAACAATTGTATGAAAACACTGAAAAAAATAAGGCCATGTAAATTGATATTTTTGTAAATTTTATTGGCTGTTTTGACTTTTTAAAAACGCCATCATCATGTAAATGCAGTCTCTCCCACCAAAAAGGAAAGTTGATTCTTGCTTCAAAGAGTACTAAGCTTATATGGACTATCTCATGAAAGAGCAAAACCAGTTGTGAGAGGAATAGGAACATGATTTTGAATCCTGGAGAATCCCTGAAAACAAGATTGCCAGGGAGTTGGCAATAGTGGGTTGTGAAACACTACTCTACTATTGCTATTTTCCTTTCTTTCTGTAAATAGCTTGTTATTAAAATTTTTTTTCAGGCCACTAAAAATGAGGAAAAAAGCAATCCAGAGAGACAAAGCCCCTTTAATATTTTGCAAGGCTGACATCATTGTTGTTAATAAGGCATTTATTGGGGGCCCACTGAGCACTGTAACATTCCAGCTCCCCACTCCCACTCCCCACCATGTTCCCCGCTGGACGCCAGCCTCCCATGCATAGTTAAATGTCTGTGATGAAGCCCTCTCGGTTTATTGTTAATTAACTTTAAGTCTAGATTCCCTCCACATACAACTTAAAATACAAATTGTGTGCACTTTGAACACAAGGTCTTTGAACATTCCTCACTAATTGTTTAAATGATGTGTGGATTTTGTCTCTAGCAGTTAGTTTCACTTTAACCTTTGGACAAATTGAAAACTTTTTTTCCGTAAAACTCCATTCTGCTTTGTAGTCTTAATTTTGTACCACAGGGACTGTTTAATAAGCAGTTTGCAGGTAGAAAAGAAAGACCTGACGACCCAATATTCTCTGTTTTCCCCAATGATTAGAAGTAGAAATTAGTCAGAAAAGGAAAACTGGATTATGATTGGTTACATATATATAGACACAATTCCCTGAAGTCGTTAAGGGAGCAATAATGAGAGAAAGTTGTTGCTAAAATTGATTTTAGGCGGAAGCCAGTTTCATTTCCCTAAAAAATCTTTTGTATATTTATTTAGTAATTGGTCATGAAATAGTGCTTCAGACAGGCATTTTAGAAAGCATACCTCCTGTTTAATAAATCTGAGACTTTGATAATTATTAATGCACAAATGCCAGCAGAGGGATGGTTTATTCCCTATGTCATAGTACAGCTATTAACGATACTCAAAGGAGTGGAAATTACCATTTCGGAAGTGTCCAAAGGAGTAAACTGGTAAACAAGCCTGCAGTTAGGGCTATGGATGATGTGAATCAACAAGGGTGAAAAGATTTGGTTACTCTGTATATTAGTGTTAATGGGAATAGATTATAGAGGAATATTTGTGATATGACCTTCTGTGCACTAATTGAAATAGTATTCAGAGTCAGCATTGGCATAATCAAGTTAAACATGGAATCATAAATCATCATGAAAAGTGCTGTCACAACTTGCCGTTAATGCCCTGGACTGCTGGGCAGCCTCAAGAAAATATCTGCTATGCCGATCTTTAGGTTAATAGGAACAGAAATGGCATTTAAAGACTATTTGGATCAAATCTGCTCTGAGGTTGAAAGTGTTCCTCTGTTAATTTACTGGTAATTTGAAGTGATGTAGTTAGGGTTAGAAGGAACACAGCTGAGCCTCTTATAGCAAAACAAAGGGCTGTGGGAGTTTCTTCTAATATTTATTTAATTGCTTTAGAGTACAATGCTAATCAGTTTTAATATACATGTGTAGTTTTCTTTGCTTCTCAGATACAAAACACTTGGCAAGGTGATCAAATGCCCATTGTTAGCAATACAGCTTAAGGTGATGCATTTGACAAGAAACACTCCAGCATCCTTATATTTGTCAGACAGAGAGGTTTTATTGTGTATACATGGAAATATTTCTGACAAGTTAAACTATGAAGTGTCCTGTGAAGGAATAAGAATTTACTAGCAATGTTTTTCTTCTGAACATTTTCTATTGATTGAATAGAATCCAACTAACAGGCTTAAGAAAAAGCACAGAGGAATTTGTTAAGAGATGATATATACTATTGCCAATAATGCCTCTTGTCTCAATGCAGGGAAAGGTTGTGCTAATTTAATCAGTTACTCATCAGATCATGTAGACAATAAGATGTATGATGCTAAGAGGTAAAGGGCTTGTTTATTATAATTTGCCACAAATGCTATAAATTAATATAAATTCCAGCAGGCAACTTATAATAGAATCTTTTCAAAAGTACCATATTTTATTTCAAATCTGGAAACACCTCAGCTCTACCCAACTTTAAATAATGTATTTAGAACTTAACAGGCAAGTGAGGTGCATAAAGGTAGGTCTGTTTGGTAAATAATCCTAGAGGGAAATTTCTTCCTAATTGGCTTTCAGATGAGTCAGAAAGGAATGGAAGAAAGAGTTATTTACCTGTTCAGGACATGTTTAAGTCACTACTAAATTTCAAAAGGTCTTACAATTTGCTTACAGTAGAAAAACAGATGTAGAAAATCTGCGATCAGTTTAAAGTTTAGGTGCGTTAGGTTCTTCCTCTTAGATTGGAGGGTTTAGCAATCCTTCAAGTTACTTGAGTTCTATTTTCAAGATTTTGCCTCTAGCAAGTTGCAGAGCACAGGAGGCTGGTCTCAACCCAAACTCAGTTTCTAAATAAGGTAACTGAGGTTCAGGGGTGAAGCAGCTTGTCAAAATCCCATAACTAGCCAAAATGTGCAGCGTGTAATGGAACTACTCAACATGGATATCCCAAAAACAGTCCTCTGAAAATTCTCACTTTAGATTCTTGTTAAGAAAAGTTTTTTATCTTTTCTATGACACTTCGATTTTACATGTAGTATTTTTAAAACTTTTTTACCTTTGACAATGATCCATGAAAACTTTCAGTTCATACTCTTAGTAGCCAATCACCTGCTACCAGTTAAGAGTACTAGATAGGTTTTCCTACAATTAACAAGTATCAGAAGTAATTTCTACTATGAAATTACTAAAAGTTAGCTAACAAAGTATGTTCACCACTTTTAAGAAATGGAGATCAAATTTTAGGAAAATTACTTTAAAGAATTTTTTAAAATTTTTCAATCACTTCATTGAGATCATAAGCTGATGATCTCTTTGCATTAATTTCTCTAACAATAAAATGAATTAGTTGTCATAATGCAGAGAATTGCCTGCCTTTTGACTAAGAAGCTGGTTCTACCTCAAGTAAGCAGGGTGAGGAGAGAAAGGGGGACTCTAACACCCCAGGGAACATTGTATCTCTCACCCTTTCTTCCTTTATCACCGGACAAACAAACATGAATTAGATATAGTTGCTGATGTTGGTAAACTCCTAATTTAATAGGGACCTACTCCTAGAGTCAGAGAGCTAGATGTGAGCTTAAAAAGCTCTCAGTGGTTTAGTGGCAGGAGCAGGGTTTGAGGCCACATGTCTGGACTCCTGATCCCATGGCCCTGATTCTCCACCACTGTGCTGTGCACAGCTCACCTCGCCCCATCCGCAGCCCTGGGATCCAGTGGGTAAGAAGGGAGGAATGCCAGAGACAGTCCCACATATCTGGGGACTCTACAAACATGCACAACAACATTGGAACTGGCTGTAGTCAAGCCATAACACAATCACCCTTTCACAATAGGATGTAGTCCCCTAAGCAGAAAATCTGAAAGGGGCAGTCACAGAAATATCAGGGAAACACTTTGTAAAATACAGTATATGATTGTCTAACCACCATGCTATACACCTGAAACTAACACAAAATAATATTGAATGTAAATTTTAATCTATATATATAAAAGGCTAAGTGTCTATCCTTCCCTCCAACCAGTAGCTATGATGCTCACTGACCACCAGGGGGCAGATGCTCAATGCAGGAGCTGCCATGATGGGCACTGGCTATTTAAAAGTAAACAGCACCACGGACCTGGTGCTGACAAACCAACACTCGGCTTCCCCCAAGTGGGACACAGGCCCTGCCACCAACCCGGAGTGACACCCCACCAAATTGCAGCCAATGCTGCCAAGACCCCCACAGCACAAAATGTGGCCCATAGTCCAACCCAGCCCCAAAATGGTCGCTGTGGGCGCCAGGTAACATGAATTTGGTTGACACTTCTATTATAGAGAAAGGGTGAATAGCAATATTAAAATATTTCTTCTAATTAATTTCCTTTCAATATGCACAAATCCATACACCAGGACACTAGTTTAAAAATAAAATTAAAAAGATAAGATTTAAATTTTTAAAAGAAAAATCTTCCTCTCATGGCAAGTAATGACTTGGTGTTTCTCATTTTTCAGGTGATACTTTCCATATAATATCAATTAATATGTAAGGCAGTCAAATATATGTGTATAAGGTGTGTGTGTTTTTCTTTATTGCTCTCTGTTGCCTTCCGGAAACTGAATGCTGTTTTTGATTTGGGGTCTCCTTTCTCATTAATGACCTAAAATAATGCCTGGAATATAGTAAGTGCTGCAGAAATATTTGTTAAATTTTAAAAGTTATTCAGGTTCAGTTTTAAATTTTTAATATTTCTGTTCGCATATTTCTTAAATAGTGGAGTTTTGAGCAGTACAGTAGAAGTGTGCATGGAATTGATGTCTGAGTGGAGATGTACCAATTCCACACCTGACGCTAATTTTAAAATCTTTCCTCCCAAATGCCATCTCCCCACCTTGGTTTTATAGGCTGACCTGCCATCCATGAGCAGGGCTGTGTGTCTCCTCCTCTGGAAAATTCCCAGGAGCATAAAATAGTCAGTGGGAGTGCAGAACAGAAAAAAATACACACTGCTTTGCACACAGCCTGAAAATCAAGACATAAAAGAGGGAAAATAAATCAGTGCACCCCATTCTGCCTTTGCATGCATAATTCATTGGTAGAAATAAGTACCCAAAATGTTTTACCAGTGAGTGTAGGACAAGTTACTTCATTTTTCATTAATATCTGAATCAATGCTACATCCCAGATCAGTCCAATATAGATCATTTGGGCTATGTATTTAAGATATATAAATAGCATCAAGTTTTTTAGTTTAAGGATATTTTTATTATCTTAAAAGTAAAGTCCATTCCATTTTAAGGTCAATCTATAAAACTGAAAATAATGCAGAACAGTTAGATCCTTTTACAAATAGCTGAAAGACATTCAAAACATCAGTGCCTTAAGATTTTGAATGGAATTGGCATTTATTGAACTCCTACAATATTTTGATGACTACAGTAAGCATTTTTGAACATATTATCTCATTTAATCTTCCCAATTGGCCATGAGATTAGTGCTATTTTCTCCATTTTCAGGTGAAAGCACTGAGGTCCAGAGAGACACATAACTCACCCATGATCACTCAGATATTGAATGGCAGAGTCAAGATTTCATCCCAAGTTTCTCTGATCAAACATCGAGCCCCTGTTACTACCTCATGCTGCTTCTCTAATTGGGTCAACAATTATATTTTTTATATTAGGTTAGTGGATAAATGCCAGCAGAATCGCAAGGCTTGAATTTGGGGTCCGTTAGCTACTTACTCCTTTTTTAAAAATATATATTTTATTGACTTTTTACAGAGAGGAAGGGGGAAGTATAGAGAGTTAGAAACATCAATGAGAGAGAAACACCGATCAACTACCTTCTGCACACTTCCTACTGGGTATGTGCCCGCAACCAAGGTACATGCCCTTGACTGGAATCGAACCTGGGACCCTTCAGTCCGCAGGCCAATGCTCTATCCACTGAGCCAAACCAGTTAGGGCTACTTACTCCTTCTTTGCTCAGTAAGAATAGCCCTTCCAGCCCCTTGCAAACATTTTCTTCTTGAAGTTCTGTCCTCTAGCAAGAAGGGCTTTTGGCATTTGGGGTTCGATTAGATGGTGGCTGGAATGGGGCAAAGTGGAGAGAGCTCTGCTCTCTAGATAGTCTATCTTCCTTAGATTTTCCTATTGCAATTAGACATCCAAAGGGATCACATACATCCAGAGATTTGCATGGTAATAAGGGATGAAGGAAAAGAAGGCCAGGAGCAATAAATATAAAGGGGATAAACACAAGACACAGAGTGTAGGGAAATGCTTTCTCGAAAAGTCTGAAGTATCACCTTCCATTGTTATAAGAGTTCTGAAAACACAGTCTACTCTCTGCAAAGTCTCCCTCACAGGAATGCCTCCCCTGGATTAGTAGAGGAAGAAGAAGTGTGGACTTAACCTTCATTATCTTGACCTGGGACCTCCATGCCAAGGCTGTTGGCCTGCATGGGAGTCACCCTCAGGTCTCTGTAAAGGGGTCAACACAGCTGAGCTTTAATTCCTCTCCCCCAATTCTCAGATAAAAAGGAAGATTTAGATAGATGATTTCAGGTAAATGAATCATCATGTTAGGTATGTTTTATAAGTTACAGTTTTAAAGATTTGAATATAACCCCCTACAGATAAAAAGTTGTGATGAAATTCACTCTAACTACATGTATTTCAACCTGTGGTCTTTAAAAAAGCCTATAGCCAAACCATAGATGACATTTAATACATTATGTGAACACAGTTAAAAAATGTACTGTTGGTATGAATACCCTGTAAATTGCATTAAAAAACTAAAATCTATATAAGTTATTGCATATTTAATATAGTCAAGTTTTATCACAGCTTTTTTTTAGTCCTCAAAATTTTGCAAAGACAATTATTCAACTCATGAAATAAGCATTTTTATATCAACATTGTTAAATTCATAATGTTTTTCCAGGTCTAGATTCCCAAGAAAGTTTGTCTGGGAAATATTATGAGCCTGCAATGTCTGTATATAAAAAGAGCCTAATTGAATTTTGACATAATAATTATATTCATCTTTTGAGATGTTGTCCTACATTAAGTCCTTAAAGATTTTCAAATTAAATTGTTCAATTCTAAAACTCCAATCATAGTTTATTTTAGTTGAGAGGTTAAAAAAAAATGCTTGAAATATGAATTAATAAAATTCTATCCTATACATTACTCTGCTTGACAATGAACAAAGTGCTTGTAGGAGAGATAAATCTAATTTAACATTATAACTCTTTTAATAATAAAAATATATAGACTCAAAACCTCTTCGGTGACCCTGTCTCACACAGTATAATTCCCTAAAACTTCTAAGTCACTCAATGATAAGAGGCTGATCTAAACGCTTCCACTGCATTAATCAAATACCAGGTCTAATTAAAAGAGCCATGCACAAAGCTTTTTCAAAATGTTGCTCAGGTATTGCAATAATTTCTGATCACCCAAGCCTGGAAGACAAATAATTAGAGCTGCCAGAGCATTCTGATGAGTGATGTCAGCATCTCCAAGTGACCTTCCCTCCACTAATTAATTTTCATCTTAAGAAAAGAGACCCTGTTGTTGCACATTATTAATTGAGTTCACTAAAAGATGCGCCTGATTAATTTTTGTTGATAATACTTGTCATTCTAGGCAGCGGCTGTAATCATTCTATTGGGTTTTATTTTTTTAAGTTGATCTAAGTCCTTTGCAATGTGACTGATATATCTGATACAAAATATCATGCATAAGGGCATATCCTATAATGTGTCTGGGCTATTTTTCATTGCCGTTGTTTGCCAAGGTAAAATGAAATGTCAGAGAGGAGTTTTCTGATCTGTGGGTAACTGCGAAGGTGTCGTATCACTTTGCCCTGATAGCCTAGTGAGGCCACTCATTCTCAAATTCCCCAAGGAGATCACTGTACCCATTGTAGCCTCCTATTGGGTTTTGCAGTGAACTACCCCATCTCCAGAGAAAACACTGCACTCCTCTTACAATAGTTCTTCATCCCATTTCTGTTATTACCAAAAGATTTCACACAACTTCCTTTGTTCACAGAGTGAGATGGACGGTCTGCTAAGTAATTCCAGCCTTCTGACCCTGTGTGAGAACCCAGAACTTGGACTGTTGCCCTGTTCATTCAGAAAATATTAGGATTAGAAAACATCGAGAGAGAGTGCTATATTAAAGTATTTATTTCATTAGACTAAAATTAAACAGGAAATTCAGTCACACACCTAATGAATATAAGCTGTACTTTAACATTGGAACATTCACTTGTCATTGAATTGAACTATTAAAACCATCATATGTTTTCAGTGGAACCTTCTAAATGTAGAATTAATTTATTGGGAAAATATTGTGTTTCAGTTTCTAAGTGAAAATATTTCATTTTTACTGGGAAACTGAACTTGCAAGACTTCTTAGATTTTAAAGGGGTCCTGTTAAGTAAATTTATATAAATTAGCATAAGTGAACAAAAAATAAATTTCAGGGGAGAATCCAAGATGGCGGCGTAGGTAAACACCTAAACTGCTGCCTCGTGCAACAATTTCAAAAATTCAACTAAAAGACAAAAAGTCTATCACCCAGAACCATGGGAAAGCTGGCTGAGTGGAAGTTCTACAACTAGAAGGAAAGAGAAAAGAGCATCGAGACGTGCACGAGCGCTGAAAAGCTGAGGTACGGAGGCGCGTGATCCGGGCTGGCTGCGGGCGACTGGGTGCGTTGCTTTTTTCAACCCGAACGGAGACAAGCCCCCGATTACTCTGAAATCCAGTCTCTGGGGAGACGCGGGGGACCAAAACTCCTATGGGGAGAAGCTGGACTGTCTGCCAGTGAGGGGGGCTTACTTGCAGAGCTACGCGCAGGAATAATTGTTTACGGCACTGGGCACGGGACTCCAGGACGCCCTTGGGGACACAGAGCCAGCTAACTAGCAGCCATTGCTGTTTGCCACGCCCTAGCCTAGTGACACCCTGAGGCCCCGCCCTGCTCAACCTACAAACCCACCCAAGCTCCAAGCAGCAGCGTTAGCAGAAGAAAGCCCCGCCCTATCGCAGCTTA
The DNA here is from genome assembly GCA_026230045.1 of Corynorhinus townsendii. Lineage (NCBI taxonomy): Eukaryota > Metazoa > Chordata > Mammalia > Chiroptera > Vespertilionidae > Corynorhinus > Corynorhinus townsendii. Next base: position 65,134,515 of record JAPDVU010000003.1, on the reverse strand, counting down.
ACCTAGCAAACTTGCAGCCTGGGTCAGACAGCTCCAAAACCTCCAAACCCCAAGCAAAGAGGAGAAAACTGCAGCTCTCACTGTAGCTCCTGCTGAGTGTCCTCAGACAGTAGCTGACCTGCACCCCATTGGAGATCCAGAAGCCAGTGTACCTAGTGGTCAGTGTGAGACACCAGATTTCAACTCCTCACATCCATAAGTGACACATTCAAAGGCAGACTCAGTGAGCACCAAAGCCCCACTGAAACAAGTCCTGCCCCATAAGTGTGTCTTCAGTGCAGCAGTTCTTCCATTATAGACACAGTGAGTGCTCACAGCTAATTGGCCTGGAGGTCAATTCCTCCCAGTATACCAACAGCAATTAAGGCTTTAACTGCACCAAGTCTTTGCACTCAGCCCACAAAGGGGTGTACCAAGAGTGTCCACATCAGGTGATTGGGGAGGCTGAACTACTGCCCCCTATAGGTCACCTACCACACAAAGCTACTCCATCAACACAGGGAAGCAGCCAAAATGAGGAGACAAAGAAACATGTCACGAATGAAAGAAACGGAGGGAAGCAAACTACTGGATGACATAGAGTTCAGAACCACATTTATAAGGTTACTCAAGAATCTTCTTAAAACCGCTGAGAAACTTGATGAGACCTTCAAGGAGCTTAATGAGAATGCCAAAAAAATGGAAAAGGATCAGTCAGAAATGAAGCATACACTGTCTGAAATAAAGAATATACAGAAACTCAACTGTAGATCAACGTACCCCAAGAATCAAACCAAAGATCTGAAATATGTGGAAACAAAAAAAAAAAACATCCAACCAGAAAAACAAAAAGAAAAAAGAATCACAAAATATGAAGATAGTGTAAGGAGCCTCTGGGACAACTTTAAGCGAACCAACATCCGAATTTTTGGGGTGCCAGAAGAAGGGAGAGAGCAAAATATTGAAAACCTATTAGAAGAAATAATGACAGAAAACTTTCCCTGCCTGGTGAAAGAAATAGATGTACAAGTCCAGGAAGTGCGCAGAACCCCATACAAGAGGAATCCAAAGAGGACCACACCAAGACACATCATAATTAAAATGCCAAGGGCAAAAGACAAAGAGAGAATATTAAAAGCAGCAAGAGAAAAACAGTTAATTACCTACAAGGGAGTACCCATACGACTGTCAGCTGATTTCTCAACAGAAACTATGCAGGCCAGAAGGGAGTGGCAAGAAATATTCAAAGTGATGAACAGCAAAAACCTACAACCAAGATTACTCTACCCAGCAAAGCTATCATTCAGAGTTGAAGGTCAGATAAAGAGCTTCACAGACAAGAAAAAGCTAAAGGAGTTCATCACCACCAAACCAGGATTACATGAAATGCGGAAGGGTATTCTTTAAGGAGAGGAAGAAGAAGAAAAAGGTAAAGATAAAAATTATGAACAACAAAAGGACATCAAATACATACCTACCAACAAGTGAATCTAAAAATCAAGTGAATAAAAAATCTGAAGAACAGAATGGACTGGTGAATATAATAGAATCAGGGACATAGAAAGGGAGTGAACTGACGATTCTCAGGGGAAGTAGGTGTGAGGGGTGCGGGAAGAGCTTGGACAAAAATCTTACTCCTATGGATGAAGACAGTGGCGGGGGTAAGGGCATGGGGTGGGGTGGGGAATCAGGTGGAGGGGAGCTATGGGGGAAAAAATAGAGGAACACCTGTAATAATCTGAACAATAAAGATTTATTAAAAAATATTAAAAAAAAATAAATAAAAAAAAATAAATTTCATGGATACATGTGCTTAACAATTAAGAGAAAAATGCTTAATGAAATGTAATTTTGTTTTTGTTGTTTTTTTTTTTTTTTGGTAAATCTGAAACCTTTGCAAAGTATCTTGAGTTTTTGTTGAAACAGGCAAGGTTAGGTTTTGTCATCCATGCTATATACTATTTACTATTTGCTTAGAGGTTGAAGGGAATCCATAAACATATAGTATAGAAGGAAAACTAACAAAACTATGTCTCTTAAAATCTCTTTTGAGGCAACCTTCTCCTTTTTCGTTATAAGCCTGTTTCTTTTTTCTGTTTCCCAGTGGTGAATGCAAGATGGCCCTAACCTATCCTAGATCTAACATCTGATCAAGCAGTCCTATCATTTAAGCCAAATTCCCACCTCTCTGTGAGCAATCTTCAATGGAAGAAAACAGCACAGACTAATTATCATCAATCAATACTATTATTAAATATCCACCAGAAACTGGGTGATTTTTACATCTTCTTTTAAATTTTGGAAGACCTAAAGCTGAGAAATTTCATGCTTTGTCTTCCCAAGGAAACAGGAATAGAAAACCCTAAGATTTGGGGTTAAAGTTAATTCTTATGTCAGTTGAAGTATAGATTTATAATAATAAAAAAAGCAGCATGTATTGACACCAAACCTTGTGTTTCATGGAATGTTTAATTATCACAGTATTTTAGAACTGAAAAGAACTTCAGACATCACTTGTCCAACCCCAATATTTTACATATAAGGAAACTGATTCCCAGACATGTGATTAATTGAATAACAAAGGACTTAACCCTTTGTTATGCAAAGAAATTAGTAAAAATAACAATGATAAACACTAACTTTTATTTAGTTAAAACAACTTATTTAGAATCCAGAAATAGTATGCAGAGTGTTGCTTGGTATCTGTGTGCATCATTACATATGTATGTGTCAGTATGGATGTCTTTTTTTACACTACGATACTAAGGGACCATACCTGTTTACTCTGCTGTACCTATTCTCCTTTTTCAAATAGGAGGCAATAAATGGAAGAACAAAGAGGAGAGAAAAAAAGAGATGAAGAGAAAGAAAATTCAGGGAAGAAGAGAGGGAGAGAGGCATAAGATTATTTGGTCCCATTTCAATTTTTTCCTCATTATGCTTTCAAATTTTAACATGCAAACTTAGGAAAGGTTGCCTTCATCTGACAATTTGTGGGCAAGTGTAACTTCTTTTATTCAAAAAATTAACCTCAAATATTAAACAAATAGGGTAAAATAAAATTGGGAAGGCTTTATTTTATACTATTTCTCATAAATTCACTTTGTGCAGTTTTTATAAGCTTCTTACCGATGACCTAAGCACATGATAAGTGACCAATCTTAAGAAGTGATGGTGTATTTCCAAAACACTGTAAATGCATATTTTCTTTTTAATTTGAAAAAAGCATAGTGATCTGAGGGAACAAACTTTTGGACTCAGGAAGGAAAGACAAATATGTTCTAGAATATATTTCCAAGGACATTGAAAAAGAGGATGAAGTGGAATGTCAGGTATTGCTCTGAATCTGGTCAGTATATCTGAAAGAACACTGAGACTTAGAAAGGGTCTTTTTTTTTTTTCTTTCGTGATGTGATTTAAATCAATATGGAGAGATCATCTTCGGGTAATATATCTGACATTAATTTTCTAATTAGATTTCACCTATAGTCTGTCAGCATTCTGTTCAGAAATCATCAATATTTTACTTAGATGAATATATCAGAACCTTTCTACTTTCTCTTGTGGCTTATTCCTGTTTTAATATTATTTCATTTTAGTGATCATACTTAACCAAACTAGAAACTGTAAAAAGGTTTTCTGAACTTGGATTCTGACTTTTAGCTATGTCGTCACTCTTGACAGCAAATGGAGTCTTCAGTTTTGTACAAAGAACACTTATATAGGGTAGATGTCATTCAATAATATTTGGCCCTAGGATGTACATCCATCTCAGCTAATTAACTTCAATTTTTACCATAATTTATATTGACCGAGCTGTCCTCAATCCAATAAATATTTACCCGGTGAGTGAACAAATTTAATCTGTAGCCACAACATGTGTGGACATGATGCCTCAAGACCCCCAACGACATTCACATCTGTATTCGATGTGAAGGATATGGTAGTAGCAGGGCTCAGAGGATATGTATAGTCTGGAGTTAGAAAAAAATATATTGTGAGATTTAGAGTTAATCTTTAGTTAGAATCTTCTTTCTTAGAAGAGTTACTTAAATTATCTGAGACTCAATTTATATATCATAAAACTATAAATATATTTTACATTTACCTCACAGAATTGAGAAGAACTAAACAAAATATTAAAGCACCCAATCCAGTGCCTGACACACTGAAAGAGCTCATTAAAAATTATTTTATATTCAATTGAGGTTGATTAATCCACTTTATTCATGGAGAGATTCTGCCTTTTTACCAGACCAACTTCCCTAACTTCTCTTCCCTCTCAAGCAAAGGAAACATAAAGAAACAATAAATTCTATAGAATCATAGCTGGACCCAACCAAGTGGGCCTACTCATCAACACAGAAAGTGTGGCTTCTAAGACTGGTCAGTGTTGCATGATGGGGGTGGAATTCTAAAGATGTAGGGCAAAGTTCAAACCCTTACTCAAGATCAAATTTGTTAGAACATTTGAAATCATATGTCATAAAATATCCCATATTCAGCAAGTTTTAAAAAGGGTTGCTCAGAAGTTTTAGATGCAAATAGGGTAGGAAAAGGATAGCCATTGGCAGTGAAATTTAAAGTAACAATTATGCTGTTTTCAACCTGAATTGAAAGAAGAGTGTTAAAGCTTAAAAGGCTGGCAAGCGTCATGATTTATGGTAGTTTAACTCCTTAAATGGAGTTTCACAGATTTTACTAACTTTTGACACATCTCACATCATTTAGTTTTTTAGGAGATGTATTTGACCCAAGGTTTTTGAAATACCTTTATATTTGACCTAAAAGTCACCTTCAGCCTAGCCTCTTTTAAAGATAATTTTGACAGAAGTTAGCTTTGGCTTCTAGCCATACCACCATAAGTTTTGACCTTGAGTGAGCTCCAATTTCTAGTAGTATTTGAATAAGTGACTTTTAGATGAATGTAAGAGGTCAGGAAATAAAGTATCAAAGTTATCAGAATTGATTTTTATTATTTCTTTCTCGTTAATTGCTTGTGCACTAGTCCTTTCCCTCCAATTTACTCTCTGAAAATTTTCTTCATTTGTGGGTCATTAACAGTAATTTTAATGTAGGTCTTGTTCTATTATAACAAACTAGAGGCCCAATGCATGAAATTCATGCATGAGTAGGCCTTCCTTCCCCCAGCTGATGGCACCAGCTTCTCTCTGGCACCCGGAACTCGGGCTTCCCTCACAGCTCCGGCTTCATCTGGAAGAGCATCCGGTCTAATTTGCACATTACGCTTTTATTATTATAGATTCCAAGACTTGTCTGAAGCAATGTGACAGAATGGAAAGAGTTTTAACCTTGGAGCAAAAGTGCCTGGATTCCCATCCTGATTCTGCCACTAACTAGATGGATCAACTATCTTTACCTTAGATGAGATGATGATAATCATCTCTCCAACCTCAAAAGGTCTTTACATAGTTTAAATAACTTTTTGCCTGTGTAAGTACATGTAAAATGTTGCACACATAAGTCATTACACTAATTGAAGTATGTTTTTGATTTATGGTCTTAAAAATTTGAAGATCAAATATTGTTTCAATAAAAGACCCTTGGAAATAATTTTATTTTAAATATATACTGAAATTAAAATATTTGTATTCATGGAATTTAGGCTATAAAATTCACAGCTGCATTCCTAAAATAATTATATTCTGTAAAGTTGACTCTATATGGTAATAAGAGCCTCATAAGAGGTCATGTTGCTTCTCTCCTTGTCCACTTAGACTCTATTTTCAACAGTAGTCCAAATGATACTTTTAAATAATGTCAGATCATTTCACTCCTCTATTCAAATATATACAATGATTCCCTCTGTCACTCAGAGTAAAAGCTAAAATGCTTACAATAGCCAAAAATACTTAACATGATTGGGTCCCTATTCACTCTCTGACCTCATCTACTACTGAGTTCCCCAGATCCACATTCCTTCCTTAGGATATCCATTGCTTCCTGCCTGGAATATTTTACTCTCTGATATGTTAACTCCCTCATGACATTCAAGTCTTTGTTCAGATGTCATTTTCCCAATTAGACTTACCCTGATCACTCTACTTAACATTGCATCCTGCTCCACAAACCCAATAACACTTATTCTGCTCTGATTTTTCTTTTTTCTGTATCACCTTTTAACACATTATATAATTTGCACGTTTATCATGTTTATTATTTGCCTCTAGCCACCATAATTTATATAAACTCCTCAGAAAGAATTTCATCTGTTTTATTCATTGATATAACCTACATATCAGTGCCTGAGCGGTATAGTAAGTGCTCAAAAAATTACTCATTGAAAGAATGAATGGTATAATGACAATACCACATACACCTTTGTCTGTAGGTATGCTGACTTCTCTGACCCATTCTTGTGACCAACCACAGCTTTTCAGAGGATATATGTACCCCAAAAGGTTGAGAAATGTGGCTATAAAAAAAGAAAACTATCCAGCTCTTCCAGACACAGAACCCATGACCTTGGAATATTTTTATACCCTTTTAACCAATGGTGTTAACAGGATTTCCTTTGTCCTAACTCTATATAACATGACAACATTAATCTTTTAGTAAATCTGCATAAAATTTGCAAATATAATTTCATGATCTGTAAAACCAAAATCAAAGTATAATATAGCAATTTCACTGACTTAATCTTCCAGAATTCTATCAAGAAAGTAATCAGATTTTCTTATCATTATTTATCCTTTTTTAAATGCTTGTAGTCATCATCCTGCTATTATCCAGAGGTTGATTAGGAATTTTCCCCTTCATATTTATTCCAATGTTTAGTTGAGATTAACTAATTATATCTAGTACTTACAATTACCTGATTCTTTCACCTTTTAAACTTAAAAGATATTGCTTTTTAATTTATATTTAGAAATTTAAAGTTTCATACTTGTTCTTTAAAACCCAATATGTATTGGGTCAATAATTCTACTGCTTGAGTATCTTATACAGATGATAAAGTTAGTGCCTATAACTAGAGCTGTCATACCTCCCTTCATCAATATTGTGATTTTAGTGGTGGCAACTGTGGTCTTCGGTTTACTGTTCCTAGTATCAGTCTTCTTTTCCAGTTCACAGCTTTATACCAAAATGTTGATCCCGTCCCCAAATGTCCAATATGAAGCCAAGGCATTCTGTCTGAGCAGTCCATGTATAATAATAAAAACATAATGTGCAAATCAACCAAACAGCCGAACAGCAGAAAGACCATCCATCCGGATGACCATACTATGGCACACACTGGCACCAGGCCAGCCAAAGTGGGTGTGATGCGATTGGTTGGGGAGGCCCGCCATTGCCCTACAATCACCCCAAAGAGGGAGGCCCAGACCACAGACCATCAAGCTGCAGTAGGTGGGTGGGGCCTACCTCTGCCGGGCAATGGATCACAGGGCTCCGGACTGTGAGAGGGCACAGGCCGGGCTGCCCCCACAGTGCACAAATTTCATACACCAGGCCTCTAGTTGTAAATAAGAGATGGTTTTAGCAACTGGTCATGATTTTTAAAATTACTTCTATACATAGTCCATAGCATTAGCAATGTTGACCCTCCCAATAATACCACAAGAGTAAATCTATTTGTGCAGTCATTGAACCATGACAGTTGTTATATTTTTAATCCAATCACTCAGTGACTTATTTTTAAATACTTTGGCCAACTTTCTTTTTCTTTTTTTCTTTTTTTTCCCGGTTGGCTGAGCAACAAGAATGCCAAAGGGTTACTGAACACTTTCCTAAGGATTTTCATTTTTCTTACTTCTAATCTAAAACCTGAAATTTCCCCTGTTTCTCTTTTGTCTTCACTAACCGTGACCCGCTCAAATGTAATGTACTCTCTCTGGTTTTTAGGGGAATTGAAATATTTATCAAAATTGAAATGAAAGGTAAACCTAAATCTAAATCTACTTCATGAGATGGCAACTATATGTCAGATATAAAGAAAACCTAAGTCTGTTTGTGTAAATAGGACTTATAAGACATTTTTAAAAAACAACACAGTGCTTTTTTCCCCCTATGTATAACCTGGTTTGTCTTCTAAAGTTTCAAAAATGATCATACAACATCATTCTATAATTTTGATTCCTAAAATTTCTTCATTCCCCTCGTTAGCCTTTAAAAAGTTCATTATTTGCTTCCTTACTAGAAGATATTTATCTAGAAACATTATGTGGATATTATCCAGGTGTGCTAACTCCAGGGTTTTGGCCATTGTCCAGCTTGAACAATTAGTTAAAATTCTCTTTTAGTTTTAACCAGATGTTACAGTCCTCATTTCCTGACCTAAAAGGCTCTTTCAAATTATGAAGAACTTTTAAATACTTGTCTCATTCGCTTTCTGAGTTAGCTGCACCTTAGAGCTAGCTTAATATGGTCTGATATTCAGTATGTGCATTTAATTGGTGAAATTTATACATTTGGAATAAATCAGACTTAAAAATATTTAAATATAAGAAGGCAAACATTAATTAGCAAAGATTTACACATTATATATCTGTTGACTTTAAAATCTCTTTTTGCCATGGTTTTAAGTTGAGATTTAGTTACCGAAGAGATCAGTACATCAACTTGAGCTTTATAAATTTCAGGTGATTTATCTATTCCATGAGACTGCAATCTTTCTGAAGATATGCCTTTTCCACATTTTGCAGCTTATCGAGGACTCAGTCATTGCTGCTTATATTGTAAGTCCCCAGTATACATATAGTAATACTTATTAACATGTAAAATGAAGTTAAGTTATATATTTTTATATTTGACTTTTTAAAATATATTTTTACTGATTTCAGAGAGGAAGGGAAAGGAAGAGAGAGATAGAAACATCAACAATCAGAGGAAATCATTGATCAGCTGCTTTCTGCATACCCCCTGCTGGGGACTGAGCCCACAACCCAGCCATGTGCCCTTGACCAGAATCGAACCTGTGACCCAGTCCAGAGGCTGACATTCTAGCCACTGAGCCAAACCAGCCAGAGCTATATTTGACATTTTTTGAAAAGCCACCAGCAGAGTCAACTTATATTTAGCGCTAATAAACATTATTCACCCGTGATCACAATCATTTAATCTATTTTTTCTCTTGGCCTTTTATTTCATAAATGTAGTTAACCTCTATTAGACCTTCAGGAAGCTAACATAAAGCCATTGTCCTCACTCATCATTGACTACCATAATTCCCAAAAGAGTAGGCCCAGGACAGTTGGTGGGCAAAAGCATCTCCCCTCAATTTTGAGCAGCCAGGAACAAAGGTGATGGGGTCTGTGGAGGAAAAAAAATAAAATAAACATTTTTAAAGTCCAATCAATTGATTAGGAGGAAATCCTCAAGATGTGGTCTATGCAATACACTTCTGAGAGAAAATACTAGCCAGAAGCTAGGCTTAACCCTCCCAGTCCCTTACCCCCATCACCTAATGAAACCAAATACTTAGGTATTGTAAACACAGTCTTCGGGTTGGTGGTGCTCTGCGTTTAGATAAAGTTGAGTTCAATATTTCTTTATTAATTTTATTGGTATAACAAGAATGGTGTATCATTTTGACATAAAGAGCTCAAAGTTACTCTGCAAGCACTCTTTCATTAATCTTTGAAACACATTTGCTGGGTGAGCAGCCAACATAATCCTGCCTAAACAGAAAAGAAAATAGAGAGCTTGTTGATAAGGTGACTTGTTTAAAGCTGCCCAACAAGTGTTTAGAGAGAAAGCTCAAGTTCCCACCGCTGCCTTGGCTGTGGGTGCCTCTTACTAGCACGTGAGGTGCTCAGGAGAACAGCAAGAAGCTGATGCTTGGGAGTCGCAATTCGCTTGATAAAAGGGCCTCATTCTGATTAGTTCTGCACCTTTCAAAAGAGAATTGCATAAGTGAAATTTCTGAAAAGTTTAGAAGAGAATTTCACAAGTGAAAAAAAAGAAATTTTTTCTGTCATATCAGTATTTTGAGTTGTATCCCTTGCACAGTGACAGCTTTTAATTATCCAGAGAATAATTATCCATTTGTGGTTTATCAAAGCCCCTTTCTTCTCTATTGCTTCCTGCCTTTCGGCCATTTCACTGCTCATTAATATTTGCATAAGAGGCCAGATATGCTGTTTTGCTGGTGAGTCTGGTTAAAAGATCTGGTACATAAAGAGACAGAAACCACTGAATATGTAAAATTTTGTGATTATCTTAAGTTTTAATCCATCTATAGTAGACCAGATAATTAAACTCAATAACAAATGATAATGTAATAATTCATTTGTCGGGGAAAGGGTTCACTCTTTTTGCCTTTTACTTTTCTCTAATTCTATGCTTGATGCTTATTATCAAAGATAATTGAAATTTGACAAAAGGGGCAATCATCTGTCTGATGGCTTTTGACAATGTTCACTTTTTTTAAACCCTGCATTTTCCCACCCCTAGAAAGAAACCTCAATAAATACATCTAACATGTATGAAGGTATAAATGAAAGAAAGATGTGCTTGTTCCATATTCCTTGTGGGTTGGGACATAAACCATGGCCATCAGCCTTCTGCCATCACTCCCCCCTCAAGGGTCCCCCTGGTTGAAGAGCCCCGGATGGTGGTGGCAGGTGAGTAGGAAGTCGGGATGGCCTCATGAATCAGGGTGGAGCTTCTCACAGGCAGCAGTTAGGATGATCTTCCCAGTCACTCCAGGCAGTTCTATATCTTCCGTGATTATCTCACAAGGATATCCCTGAGGGAAAACGAGGCTGTCTCCCCCAAACACAACTAAATGAAACAGACAGAAAGGAACAGTGACCGTGGAAGAGAGAGCCACGGCGAGGATTCCTTTAGATTTGAATCTACACAAATAAAATGGAGTGTGTCGGTGAACTCCCCGTGCTGCTGCTCCCAGCCCTATTCCTAGAGCTATGCTGACCACATCAAAACAATGCTGCTGCATAAGCAAGGAATAAACAAAGCAAAGACCCATTAGCTCAGTTTCCATTAGACACACAGAGGGTAAAAAAAAAATCAATAATAGGCAAACAAAAGATAAAATTGATAGGATAGAAATGTTAATTTTAGAGCTTTAAAACAAGGTATTGCAAACAATGGCATGCAATAAAACCTTAAAAACTATTTTTAAAACTTTCAAAATCATTTGCATGGGGAAAAGAACTCTAAGCAGGAACATATACAGCATATTAAACTTTAGTGCATTTTTAATGACTTGTCTTAAACAAATTATGCATGAGATAGATTACATATCACTCACCCACTTAACAAAAAGGCATACCCACGAACAAGAAACAAAACCAGGTGGCTTTTAAAAAGAAATTAAATGTATACTGATTGGGAGAAATGCCAAGTGATGCAAAGGGCCTCATAGAATAGAGCTCTCTTGAAAGAAGCTAGATTGATGGGCTCTTCAGCCCAGACGGTAATCAGAACAGTATAAACTATCAGCCTCCACTTTTGGAGTCCATCCTGTAAATGTCCTCAGCAGACAGGAGAGAGGAGCTGAAAGAGCAGGACTCTGGGTGACAAGTCTAAGATTTCAGTTCCAGCCCCACCACTTAGTAACTGCAAACTCGGACAAGTACTTCATCTCCCCTTCTTTCCCTCCTGGGTAAGATGGAGATAATGATGACGATAATAATACTGTCTTGCTTTCATAACTTGGATTAAGGCTTAAACCCCGCTATTTTTAAAGCTCCCACCTTACTAGTATCTATATATATAAAAGGCTAATATGCTAAGTGTTTGACCATCTGGGTAATGATGTCATGTAGCAATGCCCAGCTTCTTCCTCTCCCTAGAGACCAGCCTCCTTGCAGTTTCTGCAGCCCAGGAACAGGACTTGCTTTATAGCCAGGTGGAAACATTTTACACTTTAACCAAATGTCTGTAAAGCGTTTTCACGTGCCTCATCTCATTTGATCCTCACAGAAGTCCTGGAGTAGGTAGATAGGAGACTTGGTGGAATACTATTTTCTTTTCATTAGCTAAAAAATGGAGATTTAGAAAGTTTAGAAACTGGACCTTGAAAATGACTTCAGGTTTTCTCACTGTGCAGAATATAGTCGAACACTGCTGCAGTTAAATATTTTACCCTTTGTTCTCCCTGTGTGATTTATAATAATAAACTGCTTCATGTTGATATTTACTGTTGTGTTGCTGACAATTACCTGGAAGAGAAGTTGGGGTGCTTCACTGGGCTGGAAACAGTTTAGCTAAATCAGAAAGCAGGTCTAATTAAGCAAGTTTATTCCATATCTAAAAAAGGCTAAGTTGACGTGCTCATGCACGATACATATAAAGCTCTCACTGGCGCCAATCACACATGTATGTTTCCATCTGTCATTGTCAATCGTGAATTTGGTTGACACTTCCAGTATAGAGAAAAGGCAAATAGCGATATTAAAATATTTCTTCTAATTAATTTTCTTTCAATGTGCATTAATTCATGCACTGGGCCACTAGTTATACTATATAGACATGGTTCCAAACTTCAGGGTGAATTGGAATCACATGGAAGCATTTGCTAAAACACAGACAGCCAAGGCCCACCCTCAGAATTTCTGCTTCAGTAGGTCTGGGGTAGAAGAGGAAAGAAATGTACTTACAAACTATCAGGTAAGTCTGATGCTGCTGGTATGGGGACCACAGTTTGAGAACTTCCAGTCAAGCCTTGTGATTCCAGCATGGCCCACAGACCAGCAGGGTCAACATCACCCCGGAGCTGGAGTCCAGACCCACCAGACCTTGTTGGAAATGCCGATTCCTTCTGTAAAGCCAGAACTGGCATTTCACAAGATCTCTGGGGGTTGGGGGGTTGTATACACAGTATAGGTTGTGATGTACTGCTCCCGAATAGCTTTGAAAGAAGTGGAAGCAATAACAGATTGTGAAAATCTGCTAGAGGGTGGTTGTAAGAAGAGCCCCCAATCTAAAAAAAAATCCAGATTCTTGGCATTGGTATTTCCCTCGGGAAGTCCTGTGTGTGAAACTGACAATATGCACCCATTGGAAACAGCTATTCTCACCAAGCAAGGGGCTGAGACCCCCTGCTGTGGGTGCCAGACAGACTGCTGGTGCCCCTCGGAGAGCCAGGCCAGGTTGAACAAGTACTGTAGCTGTTAATATGAATTTTGTGTCCTTAGAGCACCATCTTTTCAGTCCTTGTTCTCTTTTCTATCATCCTATGGAGACTTTCCTTGTGTTTCCCGTGGATATGCTTGTTTTGTATCTAATTATGGGCTTGGTGGTGATAAAAATTTCGGTCAGAAGCAAAGTAAGCTGAAAACACCAAGTGCATTTCCACCAGAGAGTTCCTTTAGGCTAAAGTCACTGGGTTAAGTGTCAATGATCTAATATCAGCCTAGTATCAAAACAACCCCTTCATTCAAACAAGTCTTCCCATTACATGGAATACAAATCAGAGCACCAGCTTCACATTTGTGAGATTTATATGACCATTTACAGAAATTCTTCTTGTAGCTCCTCTGATAACATCACTGGCAATATAGAGCTGAATGGTTCAAATCAGATTTCATCTCTACTATGTAGTGGTTTAGTGTTTGAGGATGAACTTACGGACTATTAAATTTATAAAAAACAAAGACAAATATACAACATAAAACAATTCAAGTTCCAAAAGCTTTATATTAGCTTTTGGAATAGAGCAGCTACAAGAAGAAAAATGCAGTGAAGATAAAATCTTTTCAGATTCAATTTGTCTATCCTGCCATATAAGGCCTACTTGCTAGAGACTTAGAATTATGACTTTTAGTCTACAACTAAGAAAAGCAGCAGATACCATTGTGATTATAAGATTTACAGTAAAATCATTGAGAAAATATTCTAAGTTTCAAGTATTACTAATAATATAAGTATTATGGCAGTAATGTACATATTCAATTAATAATAAAAATCCATAAACACATGGATTTTTTTTTTTTTTGCTTTCATGTGATTTCTTTCTTAAAGGTGAAGACACAGTGAAAAAAATAAGTAAACTATGAGAATCTGAGGGATGTTTTAGGACTGAATTATTTTTCACCCTTACAGTCAGTCTTTCTTTCTACCAACATTAAAAAAAAAAAAAAAAGACATACCTTTTTCACACAAATAAATCAGAACTCCAAGCACTGTCTCCCTTGAAGGAGAATGAGTCCTGCTTCTAATAGTTTTGCCTCCTTAATCAAATATTTCTCTATATAAAAGCTTCTTTTTTCTTGATGCTAATATATTACAGCACTGAAAATTTTTCTTAGCTTTTTGAAAATTAAAAAATTCATGTTTCTCCATTGCCAGTGATAAAAATATTTCTGTTACCTACTTTTAGGCAACAGACCTTATTAACAAGTCGTATTATATAACTCGCCACTTACCTGTGGAAAGAAGTGTGATCATTCCAAAGCTATATGTAGAGCCGAAAGCAGCTCAGTTGTCCTATTGTGTTCTATGTATTTATCTCATAAATGACTCATCCCTGTAAGGAGGGATGATGTGCCTAAAAGATACAATGCTTATTTTAAATATCCCTATTTATGCAGATACTAAACCCTGAAGAATATTAAATGTTGTTGAAGTAGCATTGCCTTAACAAACAAAATCTCCTAGGCCACAATTTTATTTTATTTTTTTAAGTAGCCCAAATACCTTTTCTCAGACATCAGGAGACAAGGGAAGTTCAGAGCTGAATCTAAATCCCAGCTAGATGGTAACTCCCTGAAGGCAGGCACTCTGCATGCAAGGGGCCCTGCACTCTGCTTGTTGAGTGGAAGGATGAAGGACAGAACTTTCCCCAGTTATAACCGCTATGTGAAACCACTTCCCTAAGTATAACCACATAGTTTAAGAAAAAAAAAAGAAAGAAAGAACTGCTTCTGGATAGCAGTGTTAAACAGTGAGCACTCATTAAGACCCTAGTTAGTCCAAGCAAATAGAGGCTTTGAACTTTTGGAGTAACTTCTGTTTACGTGAGCTAGAATAGGATGTTAAACTCCTTGAAGGCAGGTTTTTGTAAACCCCACCAGGCCTGGTCCAGAGCTTTGTGCATAGTACATAGTTGTTCAATAAATTGAATAGGATTGACTCAGTAAAAGCCATGCACTGTTGGTAAAAATAAATACATTAATACATGATTCTAAATTTTACTTATTAGAGTCATACTGTCTTAAACTCTCTTTTCAGATTTAAAAAAAAAATTTATTAGCTAATGAATGCAGATGTTTCAAAATTCAAAAGGTATAAAAGGGCACATAGTGAAGAGTAAGACTCCACTACTCTGACTCTCAGATACTCAGAACTCATTGTAGAAGGAAAATCTGAAAACTTACCTTTTCATAAAAGGAAGTGTTTTATTGTTGTTTTTAAGTACCCTGACAACTAATGTTGTCTGTGTGTGTTTTTCTTTAGCATTTTAATCCTCATCTTTTTTTAGTCTTTTTAGATATGAAAAATAACTTTGCCTGTAAGATAAATAAAACTAAGTACACGAACTGAGGTCTACAAACTAAGTCTGACAGGAGCACACCTAAAAGCCATCACTTGAGACCAAAGGGCCCTACTGTGCCTTCTCTGCTATCCACAAGAACCACTTTGTCAACAGCACCATCAAAAGGCAGGTCTTACCTCTAACAACCATGGTCCCTATACTAACCATTTGGGATAGAAGTTTGCATTGGAAGTTTCTTGTATTTCTGAGGTTATTCCTCAGAGATATTCTAGTACTTTAAGAAAGCAGTGAGTAGTTTGCTGCTTTTTCAAATCCAGTGGATAAGGATAAACCACTCAGAATAAGAATAAAGATTAAGGATTAAGATAAACAGACCAGAGCATATAACTGCAGCATTTCCTGATGTTTCAAATCTCCTGCTCTTGTATTTTGTTTTGTTTTGTTTTGCTTTTTTAGATTACATGGGCTTTCCACCTGCAAGGTATAGCAGTGCAGAAAATTCACTAAAGCACAAAAGAAAACATATGTTTTTGTGTGCTAAGTAAATACAGACACACAAAAATGCATTCCGGCCCTAACATTATTTAGACCGTTTATGATTTTGCATTATGTTTTAGTGACTTGAGAGAAATTCTCTAAGGTTTCTTTATATGCTTAGCAAACTTTACTCTAAAATGATTTTAAGGAAAGAAAACAAAAAGAGAAAGAGTTAACTTACTACTATATGTAATACTTTAAACAATAAAACACACACACACACACACACACACACACACACACACACACACACACATTTTGGAGACAATGACAAAGGCATCCTAGGAAAAATACTGAAACATTTCATACCATGCCAGCCTCTTTCACACCATCCGATAACACTGGCCTCAACCAGAGATAACTATTTTCTAGGCATTAGATAAGCATTAAATTGTCTTTGGATAGTTTTTAAGCACCTGCTATTTCAAAGGTACTACTTCATGCTAAATTAAATAAGAGAATACTACAAGCAAATCGTCTTGGGCATTACAAGTTTGCAAATCAATTCCACAACTGAGGGTGCTATTTTGTTCTCAGAGCAGTTGGTGTAAAGTGATACATAATTTGAATGATCACCTACTAAAACTAGCATACACATGCATAATGCTGATTTTTCCAAAATATGTGAAAATGCACACTGTATATTAGGAGGTAAGACAGAGCTCTTAACATTCCCTAGGGATGTGTCTGTTTTTTTCTTCAACAGCAATGGTCTTTGCTTCAGTTTCTCTAGCCTAAAAATATTGTATGAATTATTTCAACTTTGAGAGAGTGAATCAGATTTAACCCAAAAAGGGAGATAGTAGCATTTACAGATTTCTGGAAGCTGGCAGCAAGATAAATCCAATGTGACAAGTCTCTGTGGACTACTTAAGTGGATTTTGTTATGGAAAGTATGCATAGGCATGCCTGATGAGAATGTAGGGTGCTGGTTTTGAGAAGTGAGCTATTATTTTGAATACTAGGTGGCATCCAAAAGAAATACACTTAAGAATTTAAACACAGAATCTCTCAAGGGCCTGGACTTTGCTCTAAGCATTATTCAACTCAGAAAACATGGTAGGTGATCCTTCAGATAACCACACATTTTATAGGGTAATCCATAAGTCTTTCAAGCCTCTGGGCTTTTCATTTTGTGAAACAAGATTCCAATCTGGAATTGCCAAGAAGAAAACCTGTGTCACAGTAGAAAGAACTAAGAGTCAGAAATTTTAGATTCAGACCCCAATTTCTTTATCTATAAAACAGTATGATAACACCTGCCTGCCCACTTCACCATGTCCTTGTGAAGTTCAATGGGATAATGAATGCATTGGAAAGATATTTTGAAGTGCAAGTGTTTTAATACCTGGGAAATCATTGTGACCATTTAGGATTCCCTCTATGTCAAAATTGCCTCATTGCCAGAATGTGGCCAAGCAAGCTCCTCCACCAGTCCAGATGAACTAGCCACTCCAATTTTATTGCTAAAAAAGAACACAAGAACAGTACTTCAAGGAGTCAATCCCATTAATATAGGAACTTTAATCTTTCTACCAGATTGTGTGCAATTTGTAGGCCCAGATCTTGCTTTGTTCATCTCTATGTCCCCAGCATCCAGCAGAATTAACTCTCACCAAATGACTGAGAATGAAGTGAAATGAGTAAGATGTCTGCTATGGGTAGAGGATTACGTTAGGCATTTTGAGAGGAATAAGAGTGAAAGTTCAAACAGAAGCAGAGCCACTAGGAAACAGACACATACTAAGGAATTTATTGTAGGAATTTATCTATTTGGTTCTTACTCAATTGTGGGAACTGGTTGAACTGTACACAGAGGCTGTTGTTTTTGGGTTTCATGCTGAAGTCTAAAGTTAGCAGGGCCAGCAGCTGGGGAAAAAAGACAACCATGAAGAAGGGAAGCGAGGATGAGATGCAACCTGCAAGGATGAGGGAAATCTGCAAAGAGGGACCAGAACCCATATCAGCGTCTCACTGCCTCCAGGACTCCCAGTTTCCAGGAGAAAGGTGTCTGGCAGATAAACCTCATGCTCTTGCCCAGAGAGTTAAACACACACGTGGCCCAGAAGTGAGAGAACCTGACGGAGGAGATCCAGGGGACCCAAACACTGTCCGACACCAACCAGGTAAGCCAGCAGTTTAAGTGAGAGCATGCATGAGTTGTTACAGCACCTCAGGCCCTATACAACTCTTCCAACCCAAAAGAAAATGGCGGCACTTTCACTTCTATCTTCTAAATATCTCTTGTGGTCCATAAATGATGCAGAGAATGGAATTCTGGGAAACAAGTGTTAAGCATCTGGAGTTGCCTGGCACTTTGTTTACCCAGTGGAATCCTACAGCTCTGTAGATTGATTCTTTCTGTTTCATAGACGAACTCTCTAAAATCCCTTTCATAACCTCCACGGGGCTTGGAATGCACTCATCTCCAGGCCCTTGCCCTTTTCCTACACTTCTTCCTACAGAGCAGCTGGAGCTCTAACACAGGTTGTCATCCTGGCTTTGAGTATTTCTCAGGGGAACTCTAAGAAAAATTGATAACATCTAAAAACAACTTCTTTAATGTCCCCATTCTCAGCAGCAACCTGGATACAGAGTTGATGATGGGCACTCTTCCACATTGTCCCTTCAGCATCATTTAAAGAACTCCAGGAAGGAAGGAATTAAGAACCCAGAAAGCACCCTTGGAGTGGGAAGAGGTGAAAAAAGCTGATGGAGCCATCCACGTCTGCACCCTTAAAGCTTGGTTTAGGTCTCTTACTGCAAATGTTTCCGTGTGCCCTCAACAAATATATCATGAGGATCCTACAGGAGCCTGGATGGACTGGCTGTGTTTATACCTCAGGCTTCTGCGCCTTCACAGAGTGAGCACCAAGATACCTTACATCATAGCAATTAGAAGGCCCTTGTTTCCTAAGGTCTCCAGAAAACCAGCTAACATCCCTAAATAGCCTCATTAGTCATGTGGGTACATTTTACAATTCCTAGTTTCTTAAAAGTCCAACTTCTCATACATCTATTTCTGTTAGTTGTGCCTCTCTTGGGCACACTCCTCCAGCATCTCCTCAGGCTAGAAGTTCTCCTGGAAGTCACATTTTATTTTATCACAGAGTATTTTTATAGTTTGAGAATGAGGCAGAGAAGTCACCCGTTGAGTTTGTAAATTTGAAGTTCATTACTTTTTCAAGAAAAAATTTATATGTTTTAATTCTATTTTATAGATTTATGGACAAATGTTACAAAGAGTGTGACATTTGAAGACTTTCAAATATTTAAATATAAACACTAAGAAAATCAACTAAAATGTAAGTCGTATTTTTAATGTCTCTTTTTGCTATTAATTGTGTGCATAAGTTGAGTGAGGAACAGATCATTTCTATTTCATTTCAGAATTAGCATGTCTTTCTTCTACCCAAGGCAGGCCTTGGGCAAATTGGGAAGTTGAATATTTCAGAGCCCTCCAAAGCTGCTTCCTGCCAGAAGGCATTGTAGAGTCCATAAGCCAGAAGCTTCCAAACACAAAATTAATTTCTCCTCTGCCCATTTTCTCTGAGTCCATCTATTATATCAAAAAATTGGATTAATACATTTGTATACCAGGGTTAACAATGATCAGAGCTGATAGCACAATTTCTTTATACAAAGATCCTGAGCTTCAAGAAGTGACTGATAGAGGGGTTTTTTATTTTCCTAAAGGGCTAATGTGATAGATGTTTTATTAAAGTGGTCAAAGAAAGACAGTCACAAACAACAACAAAAAACACACACAACAAATTTGCATTTTTAATTATAGAAAGATGGAAATTATACAGAAAAATATTGTGATCATAAAGTAAATAAAATGTGACTCATGGCAATTTGCACTTTTATGTAATTCATTATTTCCATGCAGTAATATATTTTTAGGAGGATAGAAAGCACCTTTTCCATCTCTCTTCCTATTTCACATTACAGTTTTTTCCCAAGGTCATTAAAATGAAAGAATGACAGTAGACTTTCTTATCAACAGCTCGTTCCAACAGATACAATACATGGGTTGGGGATCAAAAAGATCATGAGAAGCATTTCTGCCAACATTGTAGAAAATATTGAACATCTGCTATATCTGGGATCCTGGGAGTTGTAATTATAATTTTTTGAAATCTGTACACAAGAGTTATAAATATTAGAACTGTAGCCTGTGAAAGCCATGAAATATTTAACTTGTTTGGCAGGCTTAAGCAAAACTCATAAACTTAATTTAAGCAAGCCGAACACTATAGTTTTACCAATTTTATATCTTTCATGTCATTAGTTAGATAAATTAAAGCAAGCTATAAAATAGCTTAGAGATTGCCAACTGGAAGTCCTGGGGGTATACCAAAAAAAATGCATTTTGAAAATTAACTCATTTTACTGTTGGTTTACCTTTCACCTTTCCCAGTTATCCACACTTATCAAAGATTCTTTGGTTTGGGGATGAGGGTTGGGATTTGCTATTAAGAAATGACCTCAGGGTAAAGAGAAAAGC
This sequence comes from Corynorhinus townsendii, assembly GCA_026230045.1. Lineage (NCBI taxonomy): Eukaryota > Metazoa > Chordata > Mammalia > Chiroptera > Vespertilionidae > Corynorhinus > Corynorhinus townsendii. The sequence continues at coordinate 65,114,065 of JAPDVU010000003.1, read as the reverse complement.
AGGCTCAAGCATCTTAAGCAGGTCCACAACAGCCACAATAAGAGCCGGTGAATTCCACAGATATCGGTTTAATTTATCAAAAACCCATATGCCACACTGAGTGAAAACCTTTCAAATTTGAAAACAAAGGCTAGGTAAGCAGCTCTGTGCTGCTGCAGGAGGTAAACTGAGAGACTAAGAGAGAAACCAAGTTTCCATTTTGTTAGCTCTGTGACCCAGTTTCATCATTGGGACTTATTGTTAGAAAGATATATGAGCTGGAATATATTCGGCTATGTCCATCTTACATGTGCCTTTTAGAATTAACTCAGGAGAGTAATAACCAAGCCAGCTTTAGTGCCTATTTTTAAGATAAAAGTGCTATACATATCTTCATTGCTTCCACATATCTCCATTTACATCCTCTCCATGTCCCCTACCATTACCCCAGACCCAGAATGTTCTTTAATAAGAAACTAAGGATGAGGATATTCACATTATGGATTCTGAATGAGGAAAATAATTGATGATGTTACCATGTATTTCATAGCACTTTATGAATATGAGACCCTCTGTGATTGAACCTCAAAGCAACCCTTTTTAATACTATGTGTGATTTTACACCTTAAAAACAATAAAGAGCCACAGAGAAGTTACAAGTTATGCCCACTACCACACAGCTAATGGTCCCCAGCCTGGCCCTGAGGTCTCCTGAGGCTTGGTGGAGCACTCTAGTCACGGGGAGTCAATGAAACATCTGGTCGACAGGAGATTGAAGCAAGAACAAGTCAACAGATTCCAACCCCAGAGTGTTGCTGGTGGTGTTTCTAGGACTCACGGTTTCCCTCCTCCTGGCCTTTTTCCACACCCTGGTGCTTTTCAGAGTCAGTATCTCAATGAAAACTTCCTACTCCTCATTCCCTGCCTTGTCTCTCTCTCTTAACCCCTACAAAGGACTGAAACTGGCTGTCAGCTTGGGGGCTTGCCACAGTCATAGCAGCCTTTGTTAACAAGTTAAGAATCTACAGGAATCCCCTCTTTGCGGTCTTTACACTCTGTACATGAGAGCAGTCAAATGGATCAGCTGGGAACCCCTGGCTGCGAATGCATAAAAGAGCAAATGAATAGGAAAGTTCAAATGAGATATTTCACTGAAATATCCTGCTGATCCTGTTTCATTCTGCATTTAAGAAAAGAATACCCATGCCCAAATAGCCTCTTTCTCCTTGCAGCAGAGGATTGATATCACACAGACTGTTTACACAGGGGAACCGATTCAAGGCAGAACTGAAAGTTCCAATTCAATTCAATCAGCCCATGTCATGTGTCTGGGGCCAGTCCAGCAGGGCTTAGGATGTGATCTGAAAGAAGCAATGTGAGTTGCTGGTGGCCCACATAGTCAGGAACCGATACTTCAGGGTTACTTGGATGGGCACTGAGCATTCAGTTTGTTTTAGTGTCTCCTGTGTGCCAGGCACTGTGCAAGGCTTTTTATCCATGTTTCTTAGTTCAACCTCACCATAAGTTTATAGGGTAGAGTTAGTACTGGTACCTGTCCCCCTTTCAAATAGGCATTAAGTCATTTCCTTAAGATTAAAAAGCCAGTAAGTAGAAGATATAAATATTGTATGCGAATCTTCAGCAAATGGAAATTTTAGGAAGACTACATTTGACTCACTCTTGAGAACTGTTTATTTCTGGGCTGGCCTTGACCTGGGAGACAAAGCCAATACGGAAGGGAATAAGCTAATTAGGCTGTCCTGGTCCTTCCCAGTTGGGACAGCTGTGAGGTACTAAAAAACAATCCAGGTCAGTTCTCAGGGTGTCCCTATGCAGGGAGGTGAGCCTGCATTCCCTCTCCAGCTCTTTCCTCCAGTCCCCCAAAAACGGCCGTGGTCCCTGCAGGGCGTGTGACCCCGTCTCCTAGAGACCAAGAGGTGAGGAACAGGACAAACAAGGCTGGAGAAGCAAGGGCCATGGTCTTCTCTCCTCTCTTCCTTTTCCTTCTGATTCTCATCATAGGCAAAGTAAAAACGTAATAAAAAAGACCAGGATCAAGACTCAAAGATTTTCCAAGACGGAAATGAAAAAACACAAATGCCATGATTTGATATTACTTCTCCTTTTGCAAAGAACAATAAACTGAAAATTTCAACATCTTTGCAGTGGCTTTCAACGCAGTTCCCATTGTATTTGAAAACTGTATTCCTGCTGCCCTGGCACTGAGTCTTCTCACCCACAGGGGGGCATCCCCTCTGATGACATGGGCAGACTGGAGGTCCTGGGGTCAGGCCCACCGAGTGATGTCAGGAGAAAACAAAGCCCGAGTTTTGGGTGAGACACGCAGTGTGAGCCGCCAGGCTCCTGGGTGCTGACACCTGGCCACTCGTGCTCTGGCTGCACACAGGCAGTGCGTGCTCAGGGAACCTGTCCAGGACAGTTGTGCAAAAGGGGAAACTTACTCCTCCAAGACCGAGGGGTGTCAGAGGCCACTCCGCTCAGATGTCCTCATCAAGCCACCACTGGTGGGAACCTCATCTTCCATTAACATTGCTGGGCTTGTTTACATGTGTGCTATTATGAGCTACAGTAATCTGTCCTCAAGAGACAGAAATCCTGGTATATCAATCCTTAAAGCCTGTTGACATTTGTCCACTTGGCAGATCATAAAAGCCCCTCGAAAATCACAGGAGTAAATGTGTAAACCGCTTACCAAACTATATGATGGAAATGCCAAGAGAAGGCATTCTGCAGGATAAGATCGCTGAATCGTGACTGCCTTCTGAATGTAACTTCAGCTGGGTCTTGGGTTACATGTGAGGTGTTGCCAAAAACAACGGAAAGAGAGACAAAGATATATGAATTCAGCCCAAAAGCTGACTTTTAAGTTCTCTGTCTTCAAAAAGGCTGGAGATTCTTTATGATATGGTTTTACATAAACAATCTTTGCTAACAAGGTTTTCCCCAAATATCCGTTAAGTTTTAACTAGTTCCCTGTAAACATTATATGAGTGCCAGAAATGATCTCGGAGTTTTGGGGGGTGAAAAAAAAACTAGAACTAGAGAAAGCTTCATGGCATAAATACATAAATAAAATACACACTGAAATGGTTGAAAGGGGCTAAAAGTTCAAGATCACTGCCACCATTTTCCCAAGAAGATCTCTGGAGAGATTTCTCAGACGACTGAAGGGGGATGTAATAGAATAATTATGCATGAAGCAATGATAAGCACTGTCTCGTACATCATTACATGAAGCAATGATAAGCACTGTCTCGTACCAGGCTGTTATGCCTGAATTGAGGCTTAGCCCAGGCTCTTTGAGAAATCAGGCCCAAAGTCTAAAACCCTCTTTCTATAGCAGAGTAATCTTCATAGGTTTCATTTTAAATCCCTTGCCTCAGTTTCTTAACAATTAATTGCTTATATTTGAATCTTCTGTAAAGACAGTACATTCGTTGTATTACATCTCTCCACTGTTTTACACATTGTTCTAGATATTCAGCTAGAAGTGAGAGATGAGATTCAAAGAGGAAAGAGAGGGAGAGAGGGGAGAGAGGCAGGAAAAGGGAGAGGGAGTGAAATGGGAATGAATGCTACTGTGAATACCTAGGTAAGGATTTCCCTTAATAGTCATGCATCTCTTGCAAGAACAGTAAAGCTGATGATAAGCAGTAGTTTCCAGGTTTCCAGGATGATAGGAATCCCTTCAAGTGTGGAGAGCTCCTATAGACAGGAGGGTTGGGACTTCCTCCTGTGAGGGGAGCCCTGGCACTATCCAGGGATCCCACCTGTTTACCAGGATGAGGGTTATAAATCTCCTTGCTGGCACCTAGGAAGGTTTTGCTAAGGCTTTATCAGACCTGTGACTGTTCTTCTTCAACCCATGGACTCCAGGTACATATCACACCAGAGAATCTTACAATCCTAAGGGACCTTACAAGGCAGCCAGTTCAGCATCCTATTGAATGCACGCATCCTCTCTCCAGTGTCTTTACTCACATCTCATCTAGTCTGCACAGACAGAGACAGGGGCTGAATACCCTGTCCCCGAGGCTCAAATGCTCCAAAACCAATTTTTCTAAAATAACCAGTGCATTTTTTACCCACTGGCATTAGTTCTATTCCCTCAGGCCCCTAAAGAACAAATGCAATTCCTCTTCTTCCTGAAATACGAAGCAGAATTCAGGGTAGTCATGTGTATCATTGGGAGCCTTTTCCTCTCCATTTTCCTTGGTTTAGGAAAAGAAGAGAGAGTCTAGGATGCAGGCAGCTGCCCTTGCCTGGGGTCCTTGGTTTGGGGACTCTGTGGCACACCTTGGTAGTATCACATTCCTGTGGGTCTTTATGGAGAACATCTCTTTGCCGATTTCTAGCATGTCAACTGTGCTACCTGTACTGATGGAAAAGATTTTTAACTTAATCCAAGTGACAAACTCCACATATCCTCTATTCACTGCACATACATTGGGTGGATGACAGTTCTGTGCCAGTTCTATGTTTTATATTAAGTTCAGGGAAATGTAATGATGATTGAGACAAAAATCTTTGCCTTTGAGGAGCTGACTGTCTAAAGGGAAATCTAGAGGAGCTGACTGTCTAAAGGGAAATCTAGACAAGTTAACAGGCAGGTCTGCTACATCATGGTTAGGATCACAAGAGCTCAAAGAAAGGGCTCTAACCCAATCATTGGTGGTCCTAGAACAGTGGTCAGCAAACTGCGGCTCGAGAACCACATGGCCCCTTGAATGTGGCTCTTCCACAGAATACCACGGCCTGGGCAAGTCTATTTTGAAGAAGTGGCATTAGAAGAAGTTTAAGTTTAAAAAATTTGGCTCTCAAAAGAAATTTCAATTGTACTGTTGATATTTGGCTCTGTTGATTAATGAATTTTCCGACCACTGTCCTAGAGGAACTGATGTCGAGAGAAGCAAGCACTGCTTGAGAGAACAGTGCAGAGTAGGAGACTTCTATTTTTGGCTTCAAAATAGAGAGAATCATAGACAAGTAAAAGGAAAAATGACAGAATGCCTCCCAAAGGGAATAGGCAGGCCAGGAAACAAGCACGATATATTCCTGGAACTTCATAGCATGTAAGGGGGGTGGGAACAAGTGCTTTTCAATATCCTGTGACTATATCACTTCCTGGAAGATGTGTGAATGATGAAGATATGTGAATGAATACATAAAACCATACCAAAGATTTTATGTATTGAACTGTGTGCTTGTGATTACATTACATTTGAACTTTAAAGATTAAAATAAAATTAGAGGTCTAAGCACTGAGATGCAAAGAAAATACCAGTAACACCTTATTCTTGGCTTTGTGGAGCTCATAGTCTGGTGGAGGTACCATGTTTTGAACTTGCATGCTGTCCAAAACATCATTTCCAAATAGCAGCACTAGTTATTAGTTTAATGAAAAGTTTTTAAATTGTTTTGAGTATTTGAGTTAAGACTTCTGAGACAGAAACCCAAAGTAGAAGTCTTCTACTCCACACTGTCCTCTCTCCTCTTAATCAAAAATATTGATAGTCATCGCAAAATAGTAATTCCTATCCTTGAGTATTAATTGAAAACCAAAATACATTTTGGTCAGCGATTAGCTCAATGACTATTCCTTCTATTGACCTTTGAGTCTCTACAGAGCTAAAATGATAAAGAGCTCAATAGAGCTGGAGGGGAGACAGATGTGTAACATATAGACATGGCAAGGAGTGAGCTGTAGGAAGAAGCTCCCTGTGAGAAAATTCTGAAACAAAAGGAAACCATCACTGTCAGTTAAATGTTTACCAAGAAGAAAAGACTAGTGGACTAAGGAAGACAAACTTAATTAAATAAAACTGTTCTGATTTCTACTTAAAACCTCTCCTTACCCCCAATCAAGGAATGTTTTCTTGAAATATTCTTATTTTAAGTGGAGGTTTCTCAACTTTGGCACTATTGACATTTGGGGCTGGATAATTCTTTGCTGTGGGGGGCTGTCCTGGCCATCAGAGGACATTTAGCAGCATCCCTGGCCTCTGTCCACTGCATGCCAGTAGCACCCCCAAACACACATCAGTTGTGACAAACAAAAATGTCTCCAAATATTGCCTAAGGTCTCATGAGGACCAAAACTGACTCCCTTCAGAACCACTGATTTATGCTAACAGGGACAAAGAGGCAGAATGGTTTAGTGAGATCATGAAAGGAATATTTATGCCAACAATTATTTTCATTTCACTATTGTAGATTGTAAATGTTCTCCAAAATTCTTAAGCTGAATAATCTTTAGAGTTTGTTTGACACACATGCACATACCCAAATGCACACACACAAATGAAGTGGATTTTTCCTAACCATTTTTATATTGTGTTAGTACGCAAATCAGTTGTGCGTAATATAAAAACTAAATGGGTTTCCAATTCAGCTTCCTGCGGTTTCAGAATAATTTTATGTTACTGTATCAGTATTGGGGAAAAAATGTATCTCATCAAAACTATTCCAAAAGCACCTCATTTTGATAGGAAAGTACTTTGTGATGATTTCCTAATAGGCAGCATTTGTTGAAATGCTTTTAATAGACCTTTTTTATCACATGGAAAAAAATTTCAATGCTGGTTCAGTCTCCTGTTTCATTCTGTCATGAATCAATTTGTAGAGACATTTAGAAGTCAATAATCCACTGCAGCTTTGATGACAGGTGATTAATTTCTACATTTTAGAGACATAATAAGATTTAGCAATAAAAAGGCCTTGAAGTAACCTACCAAACAGCTTTAATCTCAGCCTTGGGACTGTTGCTAAATATGAATGCTTGTACACAAATGTGAATGATTTAAGTTAGTAGGTTTTATTGCAGACTCCTTGTGTTTTCGTATTAATCTTGCTTTACAATCAACCTATCTATACAATCAATTTATGTTGGATATTTTTTTCCAACACAATGCTTGGAGAGAGGAGGGGGCTAACAAATTATTTACACACAAAGGATTGGTTCTTCAAAAGAAGTCATTTCACATGCTTATTGCTGAGGGGATGACTGATTTTATTGGCGTAGTCAGGGAAGAAAAAAAGAAGTGAAGGTGGCCTTCAAAAGATTCAGACAGAGGACAGGTTCAAGAAGTGGATGGTGATGAAAGCTGAACAATAGCTAACATATCCTTCCAAATAATCAGCTGCTCTTGTCTTCATCGTGCCTTTCTTTCCATCTTTTTTATTTTTACGATTAATAGAGGCCTCAGAATACTTTCTAACACTTATCAAAAGATATCTGTAAATCCAAGTGCTAATAAAAAAATGAAGTTAACCTAACCTAAGAATTTGTCTACTACTGCGGAGAAATGTTTATAAAGACCCAACTATGGATATTTGTTTAAAAATAAATATATGAACAAAGATCCATACATCTGATGCTCTACATAATTTATCGTTTCTGACCAACAAATGATATGTTCTCAGAAACACTAAGTATTCCTAAGGCAGATGTTCCCAGTTCAGTCAAGTTGTACGTGCTTGCTAAATCTTGGTTGCTAGAAGTTCTGCTTTGTTCTGACATGTTTTTGATGTGAATGGAGGATCATTCCTGAGAGTCTTTATGGAAGAGATGTTCTTTTGCTTTGTTTTTTTTTTCCTTTCAAAAGGAAATGACTAAAAGAGAGGTGGCTTGCTTGACACAAATACACACAAAAACAGGAGACAGCATACTTCTGGGGGAGATCCAAGAACAGGACTTAGAGACAAAAATAGAAGACTTCTCAAGAGACCACCCAATCAACCCAAACTCACACTCACTTCCCATCACTGTGCTCTTTCCTTTCCCCAAACACCACAATCAAGATTTTGCTTTCCTCATTATTATTCTTGTTTTAAAAATTAGACATCTGTTACCTTTCTTTTTTTTTTACCATTTTTTTTATTGTTTTAAGTATTACAAATAGTAGTACGTATGTCTCCTTTTTTTCCCCCATTGATCTCCCCCCGACCTCCCTTACCCCCCAGTACATGCCTTCACCTGCCCGCCCTCCCCCCCGCCCCAGCATCTTCTATCCATTGGTTGTGCTTATATGCATGCGTACAAGTCCTTCGGTTGGTCTCTTACAGCCCCCCACTTTTTCTTTTTTATCCAAACTTTGGCATGACTCCCATTAAAGTGTTCCTTAAAATAACTCCTTTATTCTCTGATTTAGGGCACCAAGCCCTTTTGACTGGGTTGTCCCAGTACCCTCAGGAGGGCTTCACTGCCTCCAGCCTTATCCTGACCACCCCCTGCACTTCCCCAATGCTTCTGCAAGACTAACCTTCCTACAGAACTCCTTGCTTATCCATCTCCCTTTCTTATGTTCATTCATACATTCAAGGAGCAAGTCTGAGCAATTGAATACTTGCCGGGAACTCTAGTAGGCACTAGGTATTTAAAGATGAAGAAGACATGGTGTCTTTATTTAAATTCCAAATCTATTCAGAGAGACAGACACATAATTAAGTAGCAAGTACTAAGTTCTGTAGTGTATGTATTCACATACACATAGTGTATCTGTGTGTATGTATTCACAAAAAGTGCTGTAGGTACTCAGGTGAAATTAATACCTCCTAAGGAGAAGACATAGGGATGGACCCTGCCAAATCTTACCAGGAAGAGAAAGGCTATTCATACAGAGCAAGTAATAGAGTAAACACACAGACTTAACCTGTCCTTAAGATAGAAACATAGATAGATGATGATGATAGACATTAGATAGATAGATAGATAGATAGATAGATAGATAGATAGATAGATAGATAATAGATGATAGAATCTTCTCTGCCTTTCTCTCCCTCTCTCTAGCTCCCCCTCTCTCTCTCTCTCCTCCCATCTCTTCTCATCTCTTGCAAATTTCTTGAAATACTAGCCTATGTTTTTTGCCTTCTCACTTTTTTCTCAGCCTACCACTCCACTGGCATGCTTCTCCTCACTTAAAAGATAAGTGACTTCTTAGATGCCAGAACAAATGCATGCTTTGCCATCCTCATTTTATTGCACCACTCTTGCATTTTTGTGTATGCTTTTACTTGAAAACTTTATTTCCTTGGCTTTGACACACATGCAAATTTCCTTGTATGGCTTCTATCTCTAAGACTTCTTTATGGGCTCTGCTTATTTATCTACCTTTAAATGTTGAGTTCCTGAAAGATCTATTTTCACTATACACACCTTCCTTTGGGGCAAGTCATTATTTTCATGTTTTTAGCTAGCACCTATCACCATTCTCCATCAGTCTTCAGCCCAGACCTCCCTCCTGAAGTCAGAACCATTATATCTGACTACTAATGTTGGCTCTAACTACCTATAGAACATCTGTCAATGGGCCACAACATGTTGCTGTTTAAGAAGAAGGGAGGAAAGACACACAAAAAGTGAAAAATATGCTTCCTGTAGATCAGTGGTCTGCAAACTGTGGCTCACGAGCCACATGCGGCTCTTTGGCCCCTTGAGTGTGGCTCTTCCACAAATTACTATGGCCTGGGTGAGTCTATTTTGAAGAAGTGGTGTCAGAAGAAGTTTAAGTTTAAAAAATTTGGCTCTGAACAGAATTTTCAATCGTTGTACTGTTGATATTTGGCTCTGTTGACTAATGAGTTTGCCGACCACTGATCTAGATAAACCAGAACCGTTAGTCAGAGAGGTAGTCTGTAAAACAAGGCACTCATGCAGGAGTTATACCAGATGGTCCAATTAGGATGAAAGGAGATCGCACACTCACACATGAATCTAATAAATAAGTGGTGGTTGGGGGGAGAGCATCCACGTGTGTGTGTGTGTGTGTGTGTGTGTGTGTGTGTGTGTGTGTGTGTATGTGTGGGTTTGGTGTGTTTGTGTATGTGTTGTACAGGCATAAATTATAATTTTATTGATTAGGATGCATGATCCAAAAGATTTAGAGATCACTGAAATAAAGCAGAGTTTCTATCAACACTACTGTGAGTTCAGTACTGTTGGGAACAATTGATTTACTCTCTACATAATGATATCTCTGTTACTATGAGTTTTTTTCCCTTTGTTCAATAAACAAAAATCTAAATTTAAAACCTAAATATAACAGTTATCCTAGCCACATAAACTTATTTTACATTTCATGATACCTTTTGAGTTCCAGGAACTAAATTGTAGTGACACCACCAAAATAACAATGCCATGAATATTGAATACCAAGACAAGAAGTTTGGGATGACTGTTCACTAGTCGTTCAACACTTTTCATTGGCCAAATAGAGAGCTCTAAACACATAGATACACATAATGCTTATGTGCATATATCTGTTCATCTCTCTTTTGTTTAAATAGAAACATCTGCCATTTACTAAAGTTCCTGTGACAAGCTTTAAGTATTCTATATGCATTAATTTCTTTAAGCTTTAGAAAAACCTGATGAGGTACATACTATTATCATAACAATTTCACAGGAAACAGAAAATAAGTAATTTTCAAATTAGAAGTATATAAATTATCAAGAACTCTAAAACATAAAATTCTTAATTTGATATGAAAAGAAAAAATTTACTTCAACTTCTCTTTTTAATATATTTTTATTTATTTCAGAGAGGAAGGAGGAGACATAAAACACCAATGATGAGAGAGAACCATTGATCAGCTGCCTCCTGCATGCCCCCTACTGGGGATTGAGCCCACAACCTGGACATGTGCCTTGACACGGAATCCAATTGTGACCTCCTGGTTCATAGGTTGATGCTCAACCACTGAGCTACAACATCCAGGCTACTTCAACTTCTTGCTTTTTTAAAAAAATATATCTTTATTGATTTCAGAGAGGAAGGGAGAGGGATAGAGAGTTAGAAACACCGATGAGAGAGAAACATTAATCAGCTGCCTCCTGCACACTCCCCACTGGGGATGTGCCCACAACCAAGGTACATGCCCTTGACCGGAATCAAACCTGGGACCCTTCAGTCTGCAGGCCTATGCTCTATCACTGAGCCAAACTTGCCAGGGCCACAACTTCTTGCTTTTAACATCAATTATTTACCTTCATAGATTTACCATGTATAGTTGCAACATAGTGAGGGGGCAAGAAAAATTATTAAGAACCATAACTAGCCTTATGATTCACTCTTCTGTAATTTTTCCTGATTTTTTTGTGATCTTTGGTAAAAAAAAAATATATATATATATATTTGTATATATTTATATATATATGTATATATTTATATATATATATATCTCAAAATGGAAACACTGCTAAGACGAAAGGACAATTGTTTGCTGTGTTAACCTCAGAGACCTATTGCAGTGCAGTAACATCTGTAATAAAACAGCAGCTGCCTGTTTTTTCACCAATGTCAAATCATTATAAAATACTGAGGAGAAGGAGGAATCAAATCTTGCAGTCCTCGAAATCTGATATGAGGTCTATCACCAACCCTGTTAGAGACAGGTAGCTTTTACAAGAGGACAAACACACTGTAAAGGAATGAATCAAAGCAAAGGATTAGATAATTGAGAAGGTGACAACATATCAGATAGCGGGTGGCAGAGTGAGGTATGGAACAGGAGTTGCCTGCCCAGTAACATACAAGAAGAGTTATGACATTTATGCATTTTCATTTCTACAGGTGGGAACCTCAAATCATTCCATAGACTAGCTTCTGAGTACCTCTAATCCAAGCCTGCCAAGGCTCAGTTGATATACTTCTGTATTGTCAAAGATGGATCCAACATATTTTCAGCAATATTTTTTTTGGTCCTAACAAGACACATTTTAAGTCTAAATAACCTGTAAATTCAAACCTTATTTTCTGTGTTTAAGAAATATGCCCTTATAAGTTCTATTGTATGTGGCCATAGATTCAGGAAATATTGTTTGACCACCTACTCTGTGCCAGGCTTGTGCAAGACCATTTTCTTATAACCACCCATTCAATCTTAATAGCCAGGCTCTGTTGTGTGTGTTATTATCTTCCTTTAGTAGATAACAAAATAAGGATCAGAGTAGTAAAGTGACTTTTGAAAGATAATATACTTTGAAAAATGCTTTTCTCCCCCTGGTATGGTAGGTCTGATTGCAGCTGGAAAGTTGAAGGACGGCAGGATGAGAAAGTGCTTGATTTCTACCTGAGCTCACCCTAAAGTTCACGGTGCTTTCTTTCTCCTCTCAGGACTTTGAGTAAGAATCTCACATCCAGGAAGTTCTCAATCAAGCTGTTCGCTTGTGGCAACAAGTTTTCCATTTTATTTCAAACAAATCTGTCCCTTTATTAAGATAACATAAAATTGGATTATTTTTTACTATTTGCTATACTTTACAATTTTTCAAGATTTGCTTCTCTTAGTCTTTAGCAAATGAAACAACAGCATATGTCTAAAAGGCCTAAGGATAAGCCAGTATTCCAACAAAGGATAATTAGCCCTCAAAATAGATTCCAACCCCTCCTAACAGATCTTCATTCCAATTTTAAATTATCCTCTTGACCTTAAAGACAAGGCTCTGTGGGAGTGAAACACCTAAAACCACTGCTCTTCATAATTCAGTCAAGTCATGAATTTAAAGTTTCCCCCAAAATAGTAATAAATCCGGATCCAAAGACAGCTTAGGAAAGCTATAAGAAAAGCGTTGCTCTCTCACCTCAAGGTCTTTTCAGTCCGTACATAATTTAATTGTTTAAAATGTAGGGTCTTGAATTTATCGAACTTTCTGAAATTAGTCCGGTGTCTCAAGAAGTCTGCATTGTAACCTTAGAAGACATCAAAGAAAAGTCAGACCTGGAGACTGCTCTAGTGTGATCTTGCTGCAGATTTTATCTTGAAAACAAATTTTCTAAACTTTTGATGGGATTCTATGTAGGAAGTCACGTTGAATGAGAAGCACATACTGAAGTGAATGGAATAAAGTTAATAGTCATTCTGGATTCAACCCTACCAATAATTTAACCTAAATCCCCCGCACTCAGAGCTCTCAGCACTTTGTGGCCTCACTTGAAACATGCAGGATTTTTGACTAAGTTATTTGGAAACTTCATCTTACAATTTCCCATCAGAAAAAAAGCATAGTTCAATATACCCATCTTGGCTTCAGAATGGAGTTATCTAATATTCAGTTCTCAACTCATTACATTTTCAAAGCCAAGTAGAAGTTGGTTGGAGTTAGAATAAGTCCATCAAGGAAGGCCTTTAGGATGAAGTATGTCATACCTCCGTTAGGAAAACTTTTCTTTCAATAGAACAAATTTCAGCATTTTATTTAACAACCAGAACATGACTGAAATTCCAAGGGGGTTCCTCTGGGGGAAAATAAAGGCACTACAGTGATTATATGATAAGTCAGCAATTTCAACCAGTATGCCCCAAGAATTTTTATAACGAGTAATACCTGACTATTTAGTCAGGAACACTGACCTCTTGTCCCTCGGATTGTCAAATAAAAAAATGACAATAGCCAACCCAATAAACATCCAGTGTGAATGCCCTGTCTTGAACTATAAATATAGAGATCACATAATAGGGTTGCATCTTTTTTTTTAATTTTTTTATTTTTTATTGTTTTAAGTATTACAAATAGTAGTACATATGTCTCCTCCCCCCCCCTTTTTATTGACCTCCCCCCGACCTCCCCTACCCCCCAGTACATGCCTTCACCTGCCCGTCCTCCTCCCGGCCCCAGTGTCTTGTATCCATTGGTTGTGCTTATATGCATGCGTACAAGTCCTTCGGTTGGTCTCTTACAGCCCCCCTCGCCCAACCTCCCCTGTCTTCCCAATGCAGTTTGACAGTCTGTTCAATGCTTCTTTGCCTCTGTATCTTTTTCCCACCATTTCTTTCCTTTAAAAAGTTTTGCCTTTGCAGACTAGAAATAAACATATAATAACAAAACAAAACAAAACAAAAAAATGTTTGAGTCCCAATTTCAATGTCCAATAGTTCTGAGTCCCCGTTTCAATGTCAAACAGTTCCTTATGTGTACATGTCAGCAATGATATCTGGATGGTGGGCACATGTTGGCAGTGCAAGTCCGACCCTCTCTGGTTTGGTCCTAGGTAACCTGCAGCGGTGCACAGCTGCTGACTGCTCGCGTGGCAAGGCGTTATCAGCATCTTCCATCTCTGGACTGTTTTTTCCTCTTTTCTTCGTGGTTGGAGCACACCTGTCAATTCCTCTCTGTTGCAGGAATCCACCTGGTCTTGGGGTTGTTTTCTGAAAATATACAAATATATTATTGACCACAAGTTAATAAAGGAATCTTTTCTATATAATTGATTTGGGATCCTTTTTATTTTTGTTCAAACGATTTTCCTTTGTCTTATTTAGACACCATGTGTGTTTTTTAATGGCCGTCTTGCTGTTAGCATTACAAATGAAAATTAACTTGGTAAAGTAAAAATTTTCTAGATGTAATTTACTTATAGGATATTTTTCCCTTACATGATATTGCCCTACTATCCCCCCCCTTTTTTTATTAATGGAGGTTTTTATTTTATAATGCAGTCTTGATAACTTTAAATTAAAAATTTTTTCCCCAAAAATATGACTGCTTTAGGTTCATTGCAGATTCAGGAATTTTACCATGAGATGAACTACCAATAGAAATTTTAGTTATTACTTTAAGAACAGCTTTTTGTCCAGTACAATTAAATTTACTTGAATATTCACTTATTTCAATTAGCCTATTTAAATTAATCTGAAAACTTGATTACTATTTTACTGTCAAATTTAATACTCTACCAACAATCTTAGTTTACCCTGTAAATATTAGTGGGAAGGATTATTTGCATTCTTGAGTGGGCCCTGAGCATTCCAGATGCTAGGCTGAATTTAGATATAGGGCAGCTGCTGTCAGCCAAGTCTCTTGTCTGGGTCCCGATCTGAGCTGGGCCAAGTCTCTGTCTGTCAACTGTATCTCGATGTGAGCTGGGCCAAGTCTCTTTCTGTTGCCTGGTTCCCGATGTGAGCTGGGTTGCATCTTATTGGTATGTTGCATAATAAGGTTGTGTTTGATTGGTTAATTCTTGATACCAGAAATCCTTATATACCAGTGGTCAGCAAACTGTGGCTCATGAGCCACATGCGGCTCTTTGGTCCCTTGAGTGTGGCTCTTCCACAAAATACCACAGCCTGGGCGAGTCTATTTTGAAGAAGTAGCATTAGAAGAAGTTTAAGTTTAAAAAATTTGGCTCTCAAAAGAAATTTCAATCATTTCATTGTTGATATTTGGCTCTGTTGACTAATGAGTTTGCCGACCTCTGCTTATATACAATTATAGGCATCTGATTTTTTAAAAAGTCACTTTGGAGCAAAAAAGGGTAGGTAATTACTAGTATTGAGGTGGGTTTTTTACTATTGTAAATAAATTATACCTATTTTTTGACAGATCAGCAAAAAAATATAAATATATTTTGGTATGCCACAGTAATTATTTTATATGTACCATGAGATTTTTTAAAAGGCTAAAAATCGCTGTGATAAGTCATAATATTTTCCATCATGTGCCGGATGTGAATGGGTGATAATATTGGATAAACTTGTGATGCATTGAGAAATGGGCCAATTTTGAATGAAGGTAGTCAATGAATGACTCATTCCCTACTGTTTCTCCATGAAATAGAACAATAGCTAACATACTAGGATCTTGACACATCTATATATATAAAAGCATAATATGCAAATCGACCAAACAACCGAACAGCAGAACAACTGTCTGGACTGCATTCCAGACCACCACACTATGACACACACTGGCGCCAGGCCAACCAAGGTGAGTGAAATGCGATTGCTCAGGGGGCCCCACCATTGCCCCACAGAGGGAGGCACAGGCCACTGGCCAGCAGTGCTATGGCGAGTGTGCAGGTCTGACCAGCAATCACCCCACAGAGGGAGGCCCAGGCCAACCAAGCAATCACATCTCACACCTGTCACCCACAGAGGGAGGCGATCAGTGGCAGGGGAAGGGGGGCAGCGCCACACAGATGGCAAGCAGTGGTAGTGGCAGGGGCGGGGCCGGCTGCCGGCAGCTGGGGGAAGGAAAGCCCCAATAGGCCCTGGGACCCTACCCAAGGGTCCCGGATTGTGAGAGGGCCTCAGCCCAGCCCCTCCCCCCCGACCCCAGGCATGAGCATTGTGCACTGGGTCTCTTTGATAAATGAATAACTAAATGAACAAATGAGTGAACCTGTTTCAACCTCTTCATTTTACAAATAAGACCCCAAAAACAGTTAAGGAATTTGTCCTGAACTACTAACAAATAGAAAGTAGGACCCAGATTCTCTAGATTTTCCTCTGTGACTTTCCTTGTTTATAATCTATCTGTTTGGTTTTTGAGGTTTGGAAAATTTAAGACTGTATTGAGCAAGATATAAGTCAATTGAGGTACTGACTTCCCTCAAAATGCCATAGCACAGAGCTTCCCTAATGTGCCTAGTTATAGAAATCACCTGGTGTATTTATTAAAAATAAAGGTTCCCAGCATCTCTCACCGGGCAAATCCAGGAAACATTGGCCTAGCCAGGTTGCTGGAAAAGAAAGAGAGATTCCTTTGCTCTCCACAAGAACACCTAGTTCAAACTAAAGAGGAGACACTGTTCTGTCCATTTGGGCTGCAATAATACAGGATGCCTCTTTCATTGCTGGTAAGTCAAAGGGCACTGATGAGAGCAATGAGAGAGGTGATTCTGAGGGCAAGAAAACACCTGAGAGAGACAGCACTCGCCTTTGATTCATTAATTAAATTTGTAGAAAGGCAGCTACCCAAGAGGTCCTGCAGCTGCACATGTTTCACTCCACCTTTTTATGAGAAAGAAACAAATGACCTAAAGACAGACCAATGTAGGTTTTTTTTCTTTTTCCAGAAACTAAGTTTTAGCACCACTGCTAAAATCAGTACTCAGCCATTTCTATGTTTTATATCACTTACTTGGGCATTTTCACCATCGCTACCATTGAGCAGAAATGATTAATATATAAATATTTGCTGAATGAATGAATCGTTTCCTCTTCAACCACTAGCACTGGCATATGACACTTTATCTTGATAGTCCTTTTCTATAATCAATGTAATTTCCTTTCAGGGACATTTATACTAATAAAAGCCTAGGTGGCATCTTGCCCTTGCATCATCACAAGATGTCTGCCCCCATGTCATCACAAGATGGCCACCACAAGATGGCCAGCAGGGGAGGACAGTTGTGGGCAATCAGGCCAGCAGGGGAGGACAGTTGGGGATGTACAGTCCAGCAGGGGAGGGCAGTTGGCGGCAATCGGGCCAGCAGGTGAGGGAAGTTGGAGGCAATCAGGCTGGCAGAGGAGGGCAGTTGGGGGTGATGCAAGGGAGCAGTTAGGCATCAATCAGGCTGGCAGAGGAGTGGTTAGGGGGTGATCAGGCTGGCAGGCAGAAGCGGTTAGGGGCAATCAAGCAGGCAGGCAGGCGAGCGGTTAGAAGCCAGCAGTCTCAGATTGTGAGAGGGATCCCAGATTGTAAAGGATGCAGGCTGGGCTGAGGGACACCCCGCCAATGCACGAGTTTCATGCACAGGGCCTCTAGTCTATATATATATAAAAGCCTAAGCAACTGTTACGATGGAATGATCGAAACAACTGGTCGCTATGATGCACAGTGACCACCAGGGGCAGACGCTCAACACATGAGCTACCCCCAGCCCGCAGGCCCTGTAACAATCCATTACTGATGGGGCCTGTTGGCCAACCTTCTGGTCTCTCCCCCCGAGCCAGCAGGCCCAATCACCCCATTAAGGTTGGGGAACCAGGGGTGGGTGGCAGTGGATGCAGGCAGCAAGGGAAGGGGGAGGGGGATGTGGGGTGGCGGGGAGGCAGGGAACCATGCAGTGGCAGCACGTGGGCGGCAAGAAAAAGAGGAGGCAGGGAGGCAGGGAGGTGGGGAACCTGATCATCCCTGATTGCTGGCCAAGCCTAAAGACCCCAGCCATGCATAAATGTCATGAACCGGGCCTCTAATGTGTGCTATAAAGAACATTATTATGGACTAGAGTCCCGGTGAATGACATGCACTTGCAGTCCGGGAGCCCTTGGAGGATGTCCAATTGTCAGCTTAGGCCTGCTCTGGGCCTAAGCCGGCAGTTGAACATCCTTAGCACTGCCGTGGAGGCAGGAGAGGCTCCCGCCACCACCGCTGTGCTTGCCAGCTGTGAGCCCAGCTTCTAGCTGAGCGGCACTCTCCTGTGGGAGCACACTGACCACCAGGGGACAGCTCCTGTGTTGAGTGTCTGCCCCCCTGGTGGTCAATGCGTGTCATAGCGACCGGTCGTTCCGTTGTTTGGTCAATTTGTGTATTAATCTTTTATTATATAGGATGTTAAAAGAGAAAATGAAGGAAGAGTCAATGACAGAATCATAGCAAATAGAGGATTTAGCAAACATGCATGCTGAAAGCCTTAAGGAAAATAAAATATGAGTAAACTCAAGCATTACAATTACAGTCTAGTTGCTGTGAAGAGGAGGGCATGTAGATGTGCTTAAGAGGGATTCGTGTCTCTTTGTTTGCAATCTTAATGAACTAAGCTAATGTAATCCTGGAAAATTTCATGAACACTGTATGTAATTGCTGCAATGTAAGTTTTACAGGGATAAAGTCAATGTCTGCTTTACCTACTATATATATATACATATTCCTCAGAGCTTGGCACATGGTAGACAATAAATATTGGATGGATGGATGGATGGATGGATGGATGGATGGATGGATAAATGGATAAATAGGTGGATAAAAGATGGATAGTAGAAGGGTGGCCATATACTAGTATATACCTAGGCCCTTTTTATATTCAGGAGACAAACTGTAAGGAAAAATCCATTCCATACCTCTCACATCTTCTGGTAGTTTACTAGCAATATTTGGCATTCCTTGACTTGTAGATGCATCACTCCAATCTCTATCTAAATGTTCATTTGGCATTCTGTGTGTGGGGTGTGTGTGTGTGTGTGTGTGTGTGTGTGTGTGTGTGTCTTCACATTTCTCATTTTTATGATGCTGGTCATATTGAAATAGGGCCCACCTTAATTATCTCATTTTAGCTTGATTACTTCTGTAAAAATCCTTCTGCAATTTGGGGGAGGAGGGTCAAAAATTCAACCCATAACAACCAGTTATGAAAATTAGTGGTGCCGCCTAGAATGCAAATTGTCTGCAACAAAATAAAATTAATTGTTGTTTAAGTTCTTATTAAAGGGGAGAGGATAGCCCAATAACAAAGGGACAGCAAGTAAAAATTAGTACAAACTACACATTATTACTTAGCATTTCTAAAATGTCATTGATATTCTCATTTAATTGCTCTGTACTAGTTTAGTAAGCATATTCACTTATTGTTTAAACACACAGTTATTGTGTAAAAATAGTTATAAGAGAGCCTTAATAGATTTAGTTCTAATATCAGTTGTCTCTCATCTTCTTTTACATTTAATGGCTAAATTCTTTCAACACAGTGTTTTTAAAGAACCTAGCCACCACCATTAGAAAACATCATATATAGTATTGCATATCTTTTGAAAATATGTCAATCTAAAATAAATTTCAAGTTCTGACCCTTGAAAAGATAATGTCCTTAGAAAAGTTGCTTTCCCAAATAGCTTATTTCCTGACATTGGTGAATAACTGAGATTGTGCTATTTATAGAAGTAATTTAACTGGATATACATCAATGGTAAAATTCAGCTCATTTTATGTAGAACAAGTATCTTTATGATGACGGAAAAGGGATATTTTAAAAATATCCAACCAAACCATAAAAGCTTAGCTATGTTGTATTCACATCCATTGGGAGTTTGAAAAACATTGAGAGGAAAAGATCAAATTCACTGTTACAGTAACAATCATGGTATTTGGCATTTTTGCTCTATGAAAGAGGCATCAAACATTTCCTCTGAGTACACTAGATTCAAAAAAGAGAAAATTAAGAGGGCTAAATGTTAAGTCCCACATTCAGAAATTTCATGAAAAATATATTTATGATCACACAGTCGTGGATTTTTGACTGAGAAAATAAACTGATTGAAGAAACTCTAAAAAATAAAACATATTTCACTCTCTAACAATTATAATTAATCTTGAAGAGGGAGAATTTTTTTAAATCAACAGGCTTTGATATAAAATCAAGGACCTATTGTATTTGAACTAATAATAGAGTTCTACAAAAGGAGCCAATAAAGGAATACACTTAAAGACAGTATATTTCCACCCTGGCCATGTTGCTAAGTGGTTAGATAATCCTCCCATGAACCAAAGAATCTCTGGTTCAGTTCCCAGTCAAGAGCACATACCTGGGTTGCAGGTTCACCTCCAGACCAGTTGGGGGTGTGTGGGAGGCAACCAATCAATGCGGGTCTCTCTCATATCAATGTCTCTCTCTCTCTCTCTCTCTCTTTCCCTCCCTCTCTTCCTCCCTTCTACTTTCTCTAAAAATTAATAGAAAAAAATATCCTCAGCTGAAGAATAACAAAACAAAAAAGACAGTACATTTTCTAAATAGCAATATTCAGTTAGAAATATGCAATTTTTAAATCACACTTACAATTGCATCAAGATGTATAAAGTATTTAGGAATAAATTTAGCATATATGTAAATAAAATATGTAGATCTATATGCAGAAAAATGGAAAAGCAGAGCTAGTTGTTGAGATGGTTTGATACTGTATAAATGTCAATTTTTTAATCTACAAATTTAAGATATTTCCACTGAAAACTTCAATAGAATTTTTTTGACAAAATGAATGTTAAGTTCATCTGGAAAAATAATGTGCCAGTATAACCAAGAACATTTTTAGAAAGAAAAATTGCACAGGGATTTTCCCTGGCTGATCTTAAATGTATTTTTATAAAGCTATTAAAAAGTTACAGTAATTATATGACTTCAGCAGACTACCTAATGACACAACCTAATACTAGTATATGGCTGGAAAAATATATAAGCTCCTATAAATTTATAAACTTAGATTTCAGTTTCAAGAGTAGGGAAAGCATTGGCAAACTAAAATTTATCTGAAGAAGGCAACGCTGCAAAGTGGATTGCTCAATGGTAGAAATCTGGCCTAGAAGGCATTTCCGATGTTCCTTCCCAATTTCACTCTATGAAAATGATGTAGAATGTATGCAGATGAGTGTGACTCCAAGTCTGTTTTAAAAAAATTTTCACCAGAGTCCTCATATTTTATCAGAGTGATCTAGGGGTTTCTATGGCAGTTTAGGTGGGAGAAGAAATGGGTGCATTCAAGTGTGCATGTCATAAAGATCACTTGGCAGCACTGTGATGGATTAGAGGGTGAAGGACAGGCAGCAGGAATACCAACTTGATAGTTATTGTAATATTAGAGGCCCGGTGCACGAAATTTGTGCACAGGGGGTGGGAGGGGTGTCTCTCAGCCCAGCCTGCACCTGCACCCTCTCCAATCTGGGATCCCTCTCACAATCCAGGACTGCTGGCTCCCAACTGCTCGCCTGCTTGCCTTCCTGATTACCCCTAACTGCTTCTGCTTGCCAGCCTGATCACCCCCTAACCACTCCCCTGCCAGCCTGATTGATGCCTAACTGCTCCCCTGCCATCCTGTTTGCCCAAAACTGCCCTCCCCTGCAGGCCTGGTACCCCCCAACTGCTCTCTCCTGCAGGCCTGGGTCCCCTCCAACTGTCCTTCCCTGCAGGCCCAGTCACCCTCAACTTCCCTCCTCTGCCAGCTGGGTCACTTTTAACTGCCCTCCCAACTTGATCGCCCCCACCTGCCTTCCATTGCAGGCCTGGTCCCTCCCAACTGCCCTCCCCTGCTGGCCATCTTGTGGTGGCCATCTTGTGTCTACAGGGGGGCAGGATCTTTGGCCACATGGGGGCAGCCATCTTATGTGTTGGAGTGATGGTCAATCTGCATATTACTCTTTTATTAGATAGGATAGAGGCCTGGTGCATGGGTGGGGGCCACCTGGTTTGCCCTGAAGGGTGTCCTGGAACAGGGTGGGGGTTCCCTTGAGGGGGGGAAGGGGCCTGGGTGAGGGGCCTGTGGTGGTTTTCAGGCTGGCCACACACCCCGGTGACCCAAGCAGAGGCCCTGGTATCTGGGATTTATTTATCTTCTATAATTGAAACTTTGTAGCCTTAAGTGGAGGCCAAAGCAGGCCAGAGCTGCAGAAGCTTGGCTTTCTCCATCACCATGGGCAACCCTAGCCTCCTGCTCTCTCCAGCTCTGTGGCTGCAGCCATTTCTGTTGGCATTTATTTATCTTCTATAATTGAAACTTTGTAGCATTGAGTGGAGGCCTGGGCCGGCAAGGGCAGGCAGAAAGCTTGGCTTCCTCCATTGCCGGGGAAACCCAAGCCTTCCTCCTGCTCTCTGTGGCCGCAGCCATCTTGGTTGGGTTTATTTGCATATTCCCTCCTGATCGGCTGATAGGCGTGGCTTGTGGGTATAGCGGAAGTACAGTCAATTTGCATATTACGCTTTTATTAGATAGGATTAGGGGCCCAGTGCATGAATTCGTGCACTGTGGGCAATGAGGCTGCAATGGGCACAGGGGCGGGTCTCAGCCCATTCTTCACACCCACATCCAGCCCCTCCTGCTGCGGACCCCGGTCCCCTATCTGCTGGAAACCCTGCTCTTGCCACCACTGCTCCCACACATTCACGGCGCCAGCCCCACTTGCACCCGCTGACAGTGTGGAGTGATTGGGGCCTGCACCAGCAGCAGATGCAAGTGGGGTCAGCATCCTCAGGGGCAATCGGGGCCAGCAGCCACCACTCGCACCCATTGATGGTGCCAAGCGATTGGTGCCAGCAGCAGGTGCAAGCGGCAGCTCCAGCACTGGGCAGGACCAGGACACGTGGAAGTAAAGAATTTTTAGTAACCACCAGAGGCTCGCCCTGATGACAGCGACCAGCACCCTGCCTTGGTCTGGTGCCCCTGTTCACTGGTTTCACCATCCCACCTGCTGCTGACACCCGCTATGTTCCTTGCGCAGCCCCTGGTGGTCAGCACACATCATAGCAACCGGTTGTTCTGTTGTTCAGTTATTCTGCCATTCAGTATATTTGCATTAGTGTTTTATATCCTATCTAGTAAAAGAGTAATGTGCAAATTGACCGTACCTCTGCTACACCCACAAGGCATGCCTACCAACCAATCAGGAGTGAATATGCAAATTAACCCAACCAAGATGGCTGCGGCCCCGGAGAGAGCAGGAGGCTTGGGTTTTCCCAGTAATGGAGGAAGCCAAGCTTTCTGCCTGCCCTGGCTGGCCCTGAACTCCACTCAAGGCTACAAAGTTTCACTTATAGAAGATAAATAAACCCCAGATACCAGGGCCTCCACTTGGGTTGCCAGGAGGTGTGGCCAGCCTGCAAACCACCACAGGCCCCTCACCCAGGCCGCCCCATGCCCCAAGGGAACCTCCACCCTGATCCAGGACACCCTTCAGGGTAAACCAGCCAGCCCCCACCCCTGCACCAGGCCTCTATCCTATCTAATCCTATCTAATAAAAGAATAATATGCAAATTGACCATTACTCCAACATACAAGATGGCTGCCCCCATGTGGTCAAAGATGACTGCCCCCATGGACACAAGATGGCCACCACAAGATGGCCAACAGGGGAGGGCAGTTGGGAGGGATCAGGCCTGCAAGGGAAGGCAGCTGGGGGCAATCAAGCCTGCAGGGAAGGGCAGTTAATGGTAACCAGGTGGGCAGAGGAGGGAAGTTGGGGGTGACTGGGTCTGCAGGGAAGGGCAGTTGCAGGGGACCCAAGCCTGCAGGAGAGAGCAGTTGGGAGGTACCAGGCCTGCAGGGGAGGGCAGTTTTGGGCAAACAGGTTGACAGGGGAGCACTTAAGCATCAATCATGCTGGCAGGGGAGTGGTTAGGGGATGATCAGGCTGGCAGGCAGAGCAGTTAGGGGCAATCAGGAAGGCAGGCAGGTGAGCAGTTGAGAGCCAGCAGTCCTGGATTGTGAGAGGGATGTCCGACTGCCCGTTTAGGCCCGGTTCTACCTGGATCGGGCCTAAATAGGCAGTTGGACATCTCTCAAAGTGTCCCAGATTGGAGTGGGTGCAGGCTGGGCTGAGGGACACACACCCCCATGCATGAATTTTGTGTACCGGGCCTCTAGTATATAGATAATAGTCCAAGCAAGAAGGTTGATGGAGCAGAGTAGCAGTGGAGGTGGAGAAGGGGAAAAAAAGAACCAAGAGTTATTCCTAAAGTAAAATTATCTTGGTGATCAATAGCACATTATAATAGGTATAAACAAAAGTCCAAGATAATTCACAAGTATTATGTCTTAAGCAACCAGGTAATAAGGAATAGAAAAGGTTGGTTTAGAGGGGAAGACAATGAGCTCAATTGCTAAGATTTTATTTTTAAGAAAGATTGGCATTTTTACATGTTTTGTATATCTGATATATTTATTTTACATGTTGGGATCAACACATAATTTTACTTGTAAAAAGATTGCATTGGTGTTTTATTTTTAAAAGATTGAAAACTGAATTTGAATGAGAACCTTTGCATAATTATGCCAATTCATAGTTTTAAAAGAAAAAAACTAGATATTTATAAAGTTACATAATTTCCATCCTTATACCTTATCAATGTCAAAAATTTCAGCTCTACAACTTGTGATCCCAGCCTGTGTTCAGATCACTAGACCACATGTGGTACGGAATCTCATGAACATTGAACTTCTGACCTGATAAGGACCTTAAAGTTCTCCTTCGATTGTTCAGGAATCTGAATCCCAGATGTTTGTCCTGGTTCAAACAGCAAATATTAGAATTAGATTAGAATCCAATAGAGTAAACCCTAATTAAGCATGTGACCCACAGCCACGTCCTGCCTCACCCCTGGATGATAAATCAGGCAGAATTAATAGCATTTGATGACACTTTGAATAAATTGTATTTTTATTTAAAAATAGATTAAATATATTATCTTATTCAATTCTCATAACTCCATGAATTAGGAATAAGATATCTGCTGTACAGATAAGGAAAAAGTTTGTAGAAAAAATACCTTGCTCAAAGTCATGTAGCTAGTAAGTGTTAAACTTGATCTCAGAGCTTGGAACTACAAGCTCTTTACAAGAGAAATGAAATTAAACACAGGAGGAACTACTATTAATTTCACACAGGTCTGTTACAAGATGGTGAAAAATAAAATATACAAAGTTTGTGTATCCTAATAAAATCAGAATTAAAAAAAAAAACTGCTTACTAATCCATTTTACCCTGACATCATAGATTACCTTTAATACTAACCTTGCCCTGATATATTTGACCTTTATTTATAGAAAATGAAAAACAGCTGTAAGGATTGATTTTTAGATCTCTTTATTCTAAGTAAAAGATGAGCCAAAATCAAATTTCAGTATGTCTAGTATTTATGCATGCAAAGGCAGTCTAGCAGGTGTCAACACTGGTATATATTAGCATTATGGAAGATCAGCAGGTATTGGGTGAAAAAGCCATCATCAATAAGAAAATCTCATATAACAATAAACGCACTTTCAGAGTATTGTTTTTAAAATATACACACCCCCTCATGTAGACTGTAGTTATTTTTAATAGTATTCCTTAAGTTTATTTTTCTAAAATGTATGAAACTAGTTATCAATGCTAGGTTCCAAAGAACTTTCTTTCTGATCAAAAATTGAAATAATTGGTCAATATGGTGAAAAGAAAACGAGATGGAAACCAAGAGCTCTGGATTCTTGTTCTAGGCAACATGGCAATGGGATTAAGGGCAAAGACAACCAGCTATCTGCATTCCAATCCTGACTCTAACATGTGCTGTGGCTCTGTGCTCAACTTTATAATGCCTCAGTTGACTCACCTGTTAAATGGGGATTCTAATGATCATACCTACCTCACAGAGTTAGCATCAGGATTAAGTTAATACTTACAAAGCACATAAAACAATGTCTGGGACGAAGTGAATGTTGGATAAATTTTTGCCAATGAAACAAAATTTAGACAAGTCACTAGGTTGGTCACTTAACTTGCCTGATCCTTAGTTACATTCTCTATAATATGAAATGATTGCACAACCTATAAACTCTGCATTAGTCACCTCTTTTGGGGATAATTAGAAGAAGAAACTACGTAATATAATAAGAAAGGTAAAGCAGGAAGAAAAATAAACATTGGACATTAAATCTTGGGAGACTGCTAGGAGGTTTGTGGTGCTTGGTGTTTGAACTTTGTAAGCAGTTTGACCTTGGTCAAATCCTAGCTTCTCCTGAACCTGTGTGACAACTGACAGATTCCTTAGCTTCTCGGAGCCTCAAAATCCCCTTAATAGCAATCTCTAACTCATAAGTAGTTGGTAATGAGAGTAAGCATACAACG
The DNA here is from genome assembly GCA_026230045.1 of Corynorhinus townsendii. Taxonomy (NCBI): domain Eukaryota; kingdom Metazoa; phylum Chordata; class Mammalia; order Chiroptera; family Vespertilionidae; genus Corynorhinus; species Corynorhinus townsendii. The sequence continues at coordinate 65,087,768 of JAPDVU010000003.1, read as the reverse complement.
CATTAGGTTTGGCACACCGTAAGACAGTAATAACCAGTGTTCTGGTGGTGATAAGAAGGATGATGATCATGATGTCTATAAGGAAATGTAGCAATTTTATAACTAACTCTTCTATCAATTTATAAAATCATTGTAAGCTATAAAATTATATTAAATGGTGGGGGGTAATAAGGGAATAAGGACACATATGTAATACCTTAATCAATAAAGAAATTTTAAAAAGTATATTAAATGTGTGGTGTGAGGCTTAGTTCAACTTAATTCCTCCTTTTCGTTGTCAGGCCTATCACACTTACATTATACAAACACTACAGGCCCAATGCACGAAATTTGTGCAAGAGTAGGCCTTCCTTCCCCTGGTTGCCAGCACCGGCTTCCCTCTGGCACCCAAGACCCAGGCTTCCCTTGCAGCCCTGGCTTCGTCCAGAAGGTTGTCTGGAAGGACGTCAGGTCTAATTAGCATATTATGCTTTTATTATTATAGAAAATATAAAAGTAGAAAAATAATTTGCCATCACAACTTATCTCTTTCACTTAAAAGTCTTTATTTAAATTCTCATAACTTTAAGCTTTTCACATGGAATTTTTTAAATGACCAATTAACTATGAGATGATTTAGTTTTAAGTTTCAGGGAAGCAGAGCATTATTAATAACTCAAACATTGATGTGTGATTGCAAAGTAGTAGAAATCTGTCGTTCAGGTGTGAAGATATTTCTGTCAGTATCATTATCAGAGTGACTGGTTGCAGCTTAAGTAAACAGAATTACTAACAATTTTACAGGTTGAATAGATTTTAGTAGACCAAATAATATTTTAGACTATATTCAAGACTTCCCATAAAACATCTATATCAAATCTATAAGAATGTCTTTGGAAGAAAAAAAAATGATGTTAAGCACTAATTTTAAGTGGGGTTTTTTAATTCTTATAAAATTTCTAATGTTTTCTGTTTATATATTACTGCATTACTGTCTTGATAAAATATGGTAAATGCCATTGAAAAATTAAATAATGTATAAAAGAAGGTAAAAACCATCCAAAAGCTTGCCATTAAGGAATATTCTTTGTTAATACTTTGAAAAATATTATTTTTGACCTCTCTTCAAACATATATACACATTTGAATTATGTACATATGGTGTTACATTAATTAGATCATGCCAAATGCTATTCCTAAATATGTTTTTCTTGCAACAATATGCTGTGGTCATCCTTTTTATCTCAGTTAATATGAATCTATATTATTACTTTCATTGCCATATTGTACTCACTAATACATATTAGCAAAATTCACTTAGTCCATCATTGATAAACACTTAAAACATTCTTTTGTAATTATTTGTGGGATGTGAGTATCTTCTCCCTCTGCTAATCCTTATATCTAAATAAAAACATTTTTTAAAAATTGAGATTCCCATTCGTAATCAATTTAAATATTTAGGATGTTATATATTAACACTATATATATTTAATATGTTTTTATTTACAAATATATATAAAGAAATATATAGGTCATATAATAAGAAAACTGTAAAGTTACTAGAGGCCCAGTGCACAAAATTTGTGCACTCAGGGGGGTCCCTCAGCCTGGCCTGCACCCTCTCACAGTCCAGGAGCCCTCAGGGGATATCCGACTGCTGGGGAGGTGGGAGAGGCTCCTGCCACTGCCACTGTGCTCGCCAGCCATGAGCCCAGCTCAGGGCTTCTGGCTGAGTGGCACTCCCTCTATGGGAGCACACTGACCACCAGCAGGAAGCTCCTGCGTTGAGCGTCTGCCCTCTGGTAGTCAGTGCACGTCATAGCGACTGGTCATTCCACCGTCAATTTGCATATTAACCTTTTATTATATAGGATACTAAAGGACAAAGGACAAAGACAAAACTTGAATAATGGAAAGATAAACTTTGTGATAGATATGAAGATTCAATATTAATAAAACTAATCTTTTTAAATGATTGCATAAGTTTAGTGCAATCCCATTTAAAATCCTAGAGAATTTTTAATGATTTTAAATGTTATCTAAATAATAAGTGTGTAAGAATATTAAGGTTACTCAAGACAGTGTTTTAAAAGGTAAATCAAGAGAAGAACAAGAGCAAGGAGGAAGAGTAAGGTGCAGTAAAAGATGGAGTGTATTGTATAGCTATCATGATTAAAACAATGCAGTATTGGCATGGGAATACGTAATGAGATCAACGAAACAATACACATTCTAGGAGGTACAGAGTGATCATATGATAATGGCATCATTTTAAATCGAATCTGAACTATTCAATAAATACCACTGGGGCAAATTATCATTGTTTGTAAAAAAAAAACTACAGTAGATAACAACCTCAGGCTTTACACAGTAACAAATTCCAGATAAATAAAATATTTGAATTTTTAGACTAAACTATTAGAAAACTATAACGAGCTGTAATATAATTTTTTAAAAAGAGACATTTGTAAACATCTCACAACAAATCCTATATAATAAAAGGCTAATATGCAAATTGTCCCCTCAATCAGGAGTTCGACCGGGAGTTCAACCAAGAGTTCAACCAGGAATTTGACCAGGGGGTGGGGCCAGCTGGCCAACTGCCCACAGCCCCTTCCCCCAGCTGGCCTGGCCTGATCAGCCCTGATCAGGGCATGCCGGCCAGATCCCACCGAGCCTCTAGTAGAAATCATAATGGGAATGGGTGCATCTATTTGACCATATAAAATTTATATTTTCTGTATGATTTTTTTTAAAGAAACAACATACCTAATGTTGAAAGTTAGACCACAAGCTGGTATCATTTTTATACCATTTTTTTCATTTGAAAAAGCACTTTTAACTTAATGCTATTTCCTAAAAAGTGGTATCATAATGCCTCAGAAATCCCAAGACAGGCTGACGCCTGTCCCCACATCAACTGTATTAAAAACTGCTTGGTTCCCTCAGTTCTTTCAAATAAGCATCCACCTGATGCTTAGCAATGAACTTTTTAATTTTTTTTTTTTTGCTTTAACAATTACATCACAAGGTAAACCTATTCAATTGTTTAGTCTTATTTTATAAGATAATTATAAAATTATCTCATTTATTCTCACATTTATCACTGATGTTTTAAAAAGGTATCTCTCAGCCCCTGAAGGAAAGTTGGAAAAGGGTTTCTTTCTACCTACCTGAGATACGCTCCCCCCAAGTACAAGGGTCTCTGTGGCAGTTAGCACTCACTGATGTGCATTTCAACACAAAGCACTTTGTGAACTGCCTCCACGCTAACGCAGGATGCACAATGGAATCATCATATTTTACTCTAAAGTAATTTTTTGTATATATGTTCTACTGTGGCTGTCAGAAAGATAGTATAGCAATAACTTAGATGACTATATGTCTCAATATGTTGAGGATTAAATGTAAATCATTTAAAACAGTATCTTAGCACACTGCACATGGTCAATAAATGTGAGTTATCAATAATATTATTAATAAGGATTATTTACTCCAAATTAAGTCAGAAACACCTTTGAGGCAGGAGACCATTGCCTATGCATTCCAGTGAATAAACTGAACATATATACCTATCTGATCTTGGAACTGAAGTGAGAAACAGATAGTGGCTTTGAGTTTCAGGTTCCAGGTGATAATTAATGGTAACACACCAGAAAGGTCATGACAAGGGAGGGTCAGGGAGGAGCAAAGTGGGAAAAGAGGGTGGGAGGACAAGGGCAGAGGTAGTCCATTGGTTTGGCAAAGTGGATTTAAATTGCTCCTCCCACACAAGTCATTGCCAGTCATGACAGAGGAAGAACCCAAGGAGGAGCACAGAGACACTCGAGTTGCAGAGACGGTATGGCAGGCAGCGTCACATCAGCCCAGTCACTGATGGGTCAGGCAGCTTGGACTTTTAGGGCAACTGAAAAAGATGCCATTTTAAAGGAAAGTTTGTGCAAGTGAAACAGAAGCTGGTGCCCTGGGCAGATAGTATGAGGCAAGGGCTGTGTTGAGCTCTCGGGAGGGACTCCGGGCTGGACCACAACTGAGACTAATCCCCTTGCCATGCCAGCTATACTTGTTTTTAAAAATAGAGGGACTGACCTGCTCTGTTTCTGACCTGGGCTGGTTTATCTCTCCTTAAGGAACCTGGTGGTCCCAGCTCCTGGGAGGTCACCATATTGATACCAAAGTTAGTGTGGACATCGGATTACCATGGTGCACTACAGAATTGTACATCTAAAACCTATATGATTTTTATTAACTAATGTCGCTCCAATGAATTCAATTGAAAAGAAAAATATTAACAAATAAATTTAACAAAGTAGAGGGACTGAAGAGTGATATCAGAACCCATACTGTATATTCAGTAAAACGCATGTGCTATTTTTCAGACCAAGAATTCAGTCAGTCTGCACAAATCAATAAACCCTATGATCTTTTCCAAAAATTCCTGGATTAAAGGACATATAAAGATCAAAACTCTAGTACCCAGAATGGACAAAAACAAGAATAAGAACATATTTTCAAATAGAACATATTTGCAACCTGGGTATGCTACATAGAAGATAAGGATCTCTTAAAAGTGTAAGACACCTGGAAATTCCCAGAGAATTGACATATTTGTCTGTTTTGGGTCATACAACATCTGCTTCAAACGAGTCTTCTATACCACAGAAAGAGGAAGTTTCCAGCCACAATATTTAATTAGCATCTAATTAAGAGCATCAACAGGATAAGTGATGCAGGTTCTGGCCCCAGTGTTTGTACCTAGATATGGGCAAACAGTTTCTAGTGAGTCTTGGCCATCTGACAGCTCTGAGCTGTCATTGGCACCAGAGCCCGGGGAAGGTGCTGCCGCTCCTTGGCAAGTGTACGCGAATAAGCATTCAAAGCAATTGGAGAAATCCAATCACACCAAATAACTACTGAAAAGAAAATATGGAAGTCTGTATATAGTGACATACTCACATGTGTGTGCTTCATATTGAGCCTAAGTTATTACTCTGGTCACCTGAAAGAGTTTATCATCTTCTACACTTATCTGAAGTACCAGCTATTTCAAGGATAACCTCAAGAATATTGTTCACCCAGGTAGAGTCAGTAAAACTGCCAAAAGCCAAATAGTCATTTGATGCAAGTGAAATCCTTGATGAGCTTCAATTACTAAATTGACCTGCCTCTGGAGAGCAGCCTGTCTCATGCCAAGCCACGGAGGAAATAACATCACTATGAACCTGGAAATATCTGGGATTATTCATCCTTGTTGCCACTAAGCAACTCTGTTATAAAGGGAAACTTGGTGACTGAGCTCCTTGTACTTTGTTACACAGGATCCAGTTATATGACCTTAGTCTAGCCATGGAACCTTCCTGGGCCTCAGTTTCTCCACCTATAAAATGAGGGGATTAGCTTGAGCACTTTCTCTGAGCGCTTCAGTTCTAAAACAATATGATTTGGTGCTGCGTATTTATATAGCATATTCCTTCTGCACATTTCACAATCTCTCAAGAGACTCTCATTAGTATTCTCAATATCGCTGTGAGGCAGGCAAGTGGCAAGGTTTATTATCCCCATTTTTTAAAAAAAGAGACAATGAGACAGTTTGCTGACACAGCACTCTTGACCAAGTAGAGACTGGAAGTTAGGTGTCCTGATACTAATCAAGAACTCTGCTAAACCACTTTGCTGCTAAACTAAATGGAAGGTCTCTGATGAATAAAATATTCTGTGCTCATGGGAGGAAAAATATAGTTTGATCATCTTGCAGAGATGTAATGGTTTAAACCGCTGATTTCCAAATTAAAGCCCATGCAATATTCCAGGTGGTGTCCTCAGTTCTCAATGACATATACATATGCATATTTTCTCTTTTCTGATACAAATATCAAAATGTGAATCCACTAAAGTAGGAGAATGTTAAATCATGCATACAGAAAAGGGAAAAGAGAGTCTGGTAGAAATAATTAAACTGGCAATGGAAATTTTTCAGAGAATAAACTATATAATCTATATTAATACAAGAAATTATATCTAAATTCTATTATACATATCAGTAAAATGAGATTATCATCCAAGGAATAATCCAAACAGCTTTCAATAGTGTGTATGCATTAGGAATAAAGGGCCTAGCTTGCTGGTGTGGTTCAGTGGGTTGGGTGTTGTCCTGTGTATCCAAGGGTTTCTGGTTTGATTCCCAGTGGGAGGTGTGCAGGAGACATCTGATAGATGTTTCACTCTCACATCAGTGTTTCTCTCTCTCCCTTTCCCTTTCTCTCTTTCTGAAAGTCAATAAAAAAATCTTTAAAAATAAAAAAAAGAATGAAGGGCATAATATGTTACCCTTTTGTAAATTAACAAGTTAGCCTACGGTAGTTTCATGGGTGCTGGCAGAAGACACGATACTCCTAGCATAGAGAATAGAATGTTATTACTAGCAGTAACAGCAGTAGCCAGAGTATCATTACTTTTGCTTTGGTTTCCCAAGCCCCAGTTCCCATAGACCCTATGGCATAGAGTGATGCGGAGACATTATCTGCATCTGCAGTCGGTTGCATTAAAGGAGACCAACACTGAGCTTAGGGTCCTGAATCGTTTATTGTAATGGATAGTAAGCATTCTCCAAGGTTGTTCACTATATAAATCTTCCTGAAAGATAGTCCAGAACAATAGCAGTCAGAACCTCTGCCTGTAGAAACATATGACCCATAGAGAAAATCTCTCAACTGTATTTTCTGATTTTATTTGATAACTTAGAGAATTGTTTCCTGTGTTTTATTTTATTTGACTATGTGTTCTGAGAGTTCTAGTTTATCTAGTGTTCTGAGAATTCTTAAATGCTCAAAGCAAATATGTAACAATGTTAATGAAGAATGAGACATTTCCCCCACCCTGAACCTTTACCGATGTCTCCTTGTTTTTGTCACCATCTAGTAGTTCAACAAATTCACACCAGAAAAAAACTTGTTTGGTCCACACTTCCCTGCCTTACTCTCACTCCCTTCTACTATCAAAGTAGGCTAATGTCCTTTCACAGTAATAAAAAACATGAAAACCACCCTGAAATCCATAAAATCCCACATGACCATAAAATTAGAATTCAAAATTCCTTGTCTCATTTCCAGGCACCCTGCAAATTCATAAATTTCCTTTCTTATTTCACAATCACTTGAAACTCCCTTTGTTTCTCTTCAGCTCTGAACTTCAAGTCCTATTAAACACCAATTATGGCCAGATATCTAGAAGATAAACAAAGTCCTTGGGTATCCCAGTCGTAGATAGAGGCTGACCAGCAAACATTTGTTCCTGAGTGAAACTGCTCAGTATTCCCACAAAGTTCCTAGCAGCACTTGAGAAACCACACATGGGGTGGGTGAGCAAGGTGGTGGACGCTCACCTTGCTAGCTACGGGACCTTGGTTGGGTGATTAAAGCTCTCTGTGTCTCAGCCTCCCATTTGTAAGATGAAAGTGACTACATTTAGCTCTTAGGGCTTGGGAGAAGATTACATGAATTCATAGTTACATAAAACACTGCAGGGCACATAGATGTTCAATGAAGGTCTGCTGATGAATGAACTTTTCTACCTCACGTGGGGGTCCATCTTACCGAATGCCAATGTTAACAGCATTATTGCTAAAATACTGACATTAACAGAAATATGTAGATAATGAATAGCACATTCTTTGTAATCTGCATATCATTCCTACTTTGTTCTTAAAGACTGGGGTGGGTGGGGTAAAGAGATGTTAATCTATTCACCCATTAAAATAGAAAATGATTGCAAAAAATTTGCTGTATTAGATATATCACATTGACTATTAAATAAGCATTTTCTGCTGTGCTCAAGATTTAACATCAAACTGCTAATTTTGTTTCCTAAAATATTATGAATGAAATTGTGACTGGTGAGCTATGACCTTCCACTCTGTACATGGAAAGTTTGGTTTCATGTAGATATAAACTGTTATTATAAGTGGAAATGCGAAGGTCTTAAAAGTGGTACAATCAAGTTTTATTCCCTACAAACAAATATAGAACAAAAAGAGGTAAATAAATGGCAATGACATTTTAGAATATTTCAAGGGACCACAAGAACAATAAGTGCATTTTGTGTGCAACTGTCTTTGAAGTTCTAATCTCAGTTCATGCCACTAAATCATCAAGGAAGGTTATTTTTAACTTGTTATGTAAAGGCTTTAGAAAAAGAATCAAGGAACTCTCTCTGAATATGAAACGTCAAACAGGAGGTTTTTGTAATTCTTAGTGTACTAAGGTGATCTATGTATGGATCAGAGAGAATTCATTTACCCCCCAAATTGTCCCAAATAGCATGATAAGATTGACAGGATGGAAATTATATATTTTCCTAAATATCTTCTTTGAGATACTTTGTAAGTGGAATCTTTGTGTGTGGCTAAACCACAGTACAGATTTAACTAATTAACGAAATATTGTCCCAAGAAACTAGATGTAAACCTGATTATGAGGCCCCTCTGGGAGAAACACTAGCATCCCTGTAAGTCCAGAGAAGAGCTTTAACACCAGATGGAGGAAGGACTCTTCCCTCGTAGGGAAAGTCCAATCAACTTGCTCCTTATGCAAGTCTTCTCCCTCCCTCTGTTCCCTTCTCTCCTGACTTTTCTCTCATTCTCCTCCTGTCATCTCTCTCAAGTACACGTGTATATCAATATGTTCTTACCTTTCTTAATCAAGTCTATCTCTTTATCAAAAATTAAAATTTCCATGGTGTCTTCCTTCACCTGAAATAAATGGCAACATGTATGATATGTAATGTTTTCTCAGCTAGTGAATTTTGTCAAATCATAAGGCAATATTGTGATTATAAACACACTTACTTTGTGTCAGCATGAGAACCCCAGAGCCACCCTTCCTGCAAGACAGTGAATTTGCTCTTTTGGTATACTGTCCACCTTCCTTTAATGCTGTCTTGAAATTTTTATTTTGAAAATGGGAAACATAAATGGTGCCATCTCTGCAGCTGAGGAAAGAACAGAAAGATCCAAATTTCTCTCACACTTTAATGTGGGTGAGCTTTGATCTACTTGATAAAATTCTTGGATTGCTAATAAAAGTCATAATATACCGAATGGTGGTAATTTGGATGAAACAAGCATATCAATCATTGAGGCTTGGGCTCATGGCTCTTTATCTGGGCAGAATCATTAAGTAGAATTTATGATATATAATGTATACTATTAAGCAGCTTCCATTAAACTTGCCTGCCAAACTCATTCTATAGAGGGATGTTTCTAAAAGCAAGATGTATGCAAGAGCACCACCTATAGTAAAACTTACACATTTATTTTACAATACTAAAAAAACCACGAAGTTATTAGGCTTTGAAGCAAAAAATTTAGAGGGAAAATATATCAAGGAAATAAGATATTTGGTTTAATTTATAAGTCTAAACCACCTTGAAAATAAGTTATATAAAATGTATTCAAATAAAAATATAAATATGCTAAGACAACTTTTTCTAATTAAGGAAAAGGTATTCTATTTTACAGATAATTTAAACCATGGGGGTAGCTTTTGTTCTAATTTAAATAAATAATAATTCAAACAAAATCGTTGCACTCTTTGCTATTCTTTAAACATTCCTCTGTTGTTGTTTTCTGTTAATTGTACTTTTAATAATTGGCATTTTTGAGACCTGGAAACAATAGCTATTTAAAGTACAAATAAATCAACTTCTTTCTGATGTTTAATTTTTTAGAAAACACACTGCCCAAATACTTCAGCATTAATATAAGACAAAAAAAGAATGCTAAGGAAATGGTGACTGGTTGTGAAATATCCTTTAGGAGTTGTATCCACAGAAATTTCATCTTAAATACTTGTTACTTTGACCTAGAAGCTAATTAAGAGGGAGTTGAGCCAAAAAGTGAGATGAATAAAAGAAGTTTCACCGTTGTTACAGAGTAAGTTGCCAGAAACAGCTTACAAATTATGAATCTAGGCAGAGATGAAAAGTTGAGTCTAAATTATTATTTGACTGTCTCCTTAAATCAATGAAGAGCAAACAATGATTACAGTGGGCCTTTAATTTTCAGCTATAAAAAGTCACCATGGTGGCTGGTTCAACAGGGTTTTACTGCAGGTGTTAAGAGAATCTTTTGCTGCTTTTCCAAAGAGAGTATGCTTTAAAAAAACAAACAAACAAAAACAAAAAAACCTGTAGAAGTGCAATCAATCATTGCTGCAGATCACATAGCTCCCTGACCAAGTGGTTGAGCAGGAAACAAACCAGGAAAGGAGGATGCCTCGAGGTAGGTCTCATTGTCTTAGGCTGGGACCCTTTGGCTTTCCGTAGGCCCATTGCTCATTTTGGTGAGGCTGGGTTTTAAGTAGATTCAGCGCTCATCAAGCAAGGTGACAAACAGAGAGCACTGCAAGCTGTGTTTGCAGAGCACGAGGAGCTGGGACAGCAGCCGCCTGCCCACAGTGCCCTGCGACAGGGCCTCATCTCGGTCCTGGGAGGCCCACTTCCCAGGATGAGAGGATAATTCACTGGCAATAGCCCATTCAGTCTTCAGCCTCTCGGCTGACGCTGCCAACAGAAGTGCCAATTAATGCCAATTACAATGGTGACTTTTCTGATATGGGCACCTACTCTTATAGGCCATCAAACAGTCATCATATATTAATGACTGTCAGTCATTACCAATATGGGCCAAGTTTGAACTAGTGACCTTAGAGGAGAACTGCTCTTTATCCTACTTCCAACTCCCTGGACCGTCCAATTCCCCTCCCCCTTTTCTTGGTCAATGTTCTTAATTATAGTTTTGTACCTGCATAATGAGTGCGCTACATTTTGACAGTGACAATTGCTGAAACCGTGACAGCAGAAGTGCAGCTACTGCCTGCCATTTAGCAGTCCCTGTCACAGCCTTCAGGCCAGGGAGGCCTGTGCAGACCTTCAGGGGGCAGTACTATTTCCCTTGTCATTCAATCGGCTATTTTTTTATTTGTCTTTACCACTGCTTAGAAATAAGAACATTTTTATGCAGGTAAATGTGTCATGGACTTCTATGCAGATGCTGCCATTAGGCCTTTCTTATCTGCTCATTATTTTCTATCGCCTTATGAGACAGAAACTCCCCATACAATTAAATATGCTGCAAATTAATCTGGAAATGCACCTTTCGGACTCAAAAACGGAAAGCAAGTTAAACACAGTAAACATTCTAAATGATAGAAAAGTCTCAGGTTCCTTTTATAAAACACCCATCTTAACTTTTCTTTCCTTACTGTCAGTAAATCCAATTTGGGGTGCAACTCCTAAATGGCCACTAGCTGTCTGCTGTCTAACTAGAGAGCTATGGTGTTTTCAAAGACCCTGAGACTCACCTGACTTAACTCTCAAAATGCACTCAGTCAGCGGTAGTTGGGAATATCTGTTTCAAGTTTGTATTAGTCCTAGATTTGGGAGGGCAGGAGGACTTTAAGAGAAAGAAATTGTTACTAAATCTCTGCTCTACCTTTCAAGGAGCCTGAATGAAAACCCAGCAATTGCTCCACATTCCTCACTCATAAAAAAAAACACAAAAGAAACAAAATGGTAGAATAATGTGTCCGGCTTCCAACTTTTCTCTGAAAGTGGCACCAAAAGACAATGTGTGAAAAATATTCTGGAATTTCACTTAACTTCTCTGCATACACATTATGTTTCCCCCCAAAAAAATGTTAATTTCTTATAAATGTAATTCCAACACATCAATTTAGAAATCAAGGTTAATCTATCCTATGCACCTAGTGAGGTGGTAGCAAAATTAAGGTTAAAATCAAGCCCAAGGCTCTTTTTCACTCTTTGTTGAGGCCATTTATGTTTGAAATCCTAGCAACCTCCTCTGGGTCCTCCACATATACATTCCAGGCAGTTCAAAACCTAGACAGGATTTCCCAAATTCACCCCATTTTGCTGGTAAGAAAATGGAAGCTCTGGGAGGACAAGGCAAACTCCCCAAGACACCCCAGCATGTAAGTGGCAGAACCAGGATTGAAACCCAAGTATTGTGGGCTCCAATGAACAATAAGGAGAATTATTCAGGTAGGTCGGGGTTCCTTAGGCCAATTCATTCTGCTTTGCAAAATCCTCAGGCAGTCTTTCAATTTTTGAGATTCAAATCATTCCAGGTTACCAGATTAAACCAGGCCAGGCAGCATTCTATGCTGAATAAAGGTGGCAGAAAACACTCTGGTTTCCATTCTAGCTCAGCAATGCTAATACCACAAAGAAAAGAGACTGGGAGGCAAGAAATGAAGAATGTATTTTTTTTTTTTCTCATAAACACTCCAAGAATGTGAATCTCAGTAGGTACCATCTAATAAGATTTTAAATAAAACACAATGACTCTATTACTATTATTAGTGATCATTCATTAAAGTCCACATTGCACACTATTTAACCTTCACAACACGTATTGTTATCCAACTAGAGGCCCAGTGCATGAAATTCATGCACTGAGGGTGCGGGGGTGGGGAGGGTCCCTCAGCCCAGCCTGCACCCTCTTGCAGTCTGGGATCCCTCGCTCTGTACCGCCCGCCTGCTCGCTGCTCCTTACTGCTTGGTTAGCTGCTCCTTAGAGCTGCCACAGAGGTGGGAGAGGCTCCCGCCACCACCACTGTGCTCGCCGGCTGTGAGCCCGGCTTCTGGCTGAGTGGTGCTCTCCCTGTAGGAGTGCACTGACCACCTGGGGGCAGCTCCTGCACTGAGTGTCTGCCCCCAGGTGGTCAGTGCACATCATAGTGACCGGTAATTCTGGTCATTCCACCCTAACTGTCGCTTAGGCTTTCATTATATAGATTTAATGGATGAATAAACTGAGTTTCAACCAAGTTCAGCAAATTGCCCAAATGTACCAAATTCAAGCTGGGATCTGAACACAGGACTCTCAAATGCCAAAGCCAGAAGCTCTTTACCGTGCACCTCTCCTCAGTCAGGTCTTTGGTCTCATAGCTTTCTGTGTTCATTTGTTTGGGAGGCAAAAGAGTCCCAGAAAGGTATTCCTAAATAGGCTAATCTAAATAAACTAAGACTGTCCATGCTTCAAGGGGATAATTGGAGGAAGAGCATGTGGGAAAATTTTTTAAAGGAATAGTTTATTGATTTTTTTTAGAGAGAGAGGGAGAAAGAGAAGCATTAGTGTGAGAACACTGATCGGCTGCCTCTTCCTGCAGGACACCACAGCATGTAAGTGGCAGAACCAGGATTGAAACCCAAGTATTACGGGCTCCAATGAGCAATAAGGAGATTTATTCAGCTAGATCGGGGTTTCTTAGGCCAATTCCTTCTGCTGTGCAAAATCCTCAGGCAGTCTTTCAATTTTTGAGATTGCAAATCATTCCAAGTTACCAGATTAAACCAGGCCAGGCAGCAATCTATGCTGAATAAAGGTGGCAGAAAACACTCTGGTTTCCATTCTAGCTCAGCAATGCTAATACCATAAGGAAAAGAGACTGGGAGGCAAGAAATCCAAGGCTTGCCCACCATGGATCGAGCTGCAACCTGATCATGTGCTCTGACTGGGAACTGAACTAGCAATGTTCAGTGCATGGTATGACACCCAAACAGCTGAGCCACACCAGCCAGAGCTGGAAAAAAAAACAATTTTTTTTTTGTTAAGCCTCACCTGAGGATATTTTTCCTCATGGATTTTTAGAGAGTGGAACAGAGGGAGGAAGGGAGAGGAGAGAGAGAGAGAGAGAACGAGGGGGAGAGAGAGAGAAAAGAGAGACCCATGTGAGAAACACATCTGCTGATTGCCTCACACATCCCAAGGCACTGCACTTTACCGGGAATTGAACCTAAGACCCTCTGTGCGTGGGCCAACACTCTAACCACTGGCCCACACTGGCCATGGCTGGAAAGTCTTTTTTTAAGTATCAACCTCAGGGAAAAAAAATCCTAAGATGCCCCTTTACCTTGGTAGCATATTTAAAATGACAGAGACTTTTACAGCTTATAAGATTGGGGGAGGGGGGTAATTAGACCAGTGTACACAGTAAACAGACTATACAAATCCAGTAAAATACTAATACTGATAATAAAGGCAATCTCGCTCTCTAGCTTCACCCTACCTTTCCAAATAGCAACTACAGGAGCTTGCCTGCAATATGAAGAAAATGTCTCAGAAACACAAGTCTCTGGCTTTTGGAAAACACAGGCGGAGCCACCCTCCGACCATGCTGGAGAGGCTCATATATGGTATTTTCTTCCCATGAAATATATTGGCTCAAGAAGCCCTCCAAGAGTTATGGGAAAATTATGTAAAATATTGTAAATAATTCTGAGGATTAATTTTTCCCTAAAACTAAAATTCTAACCCCTGATGTGACAAATCTTCAAAGGGCAGCAGCACCATAGCCATATGAGGCCATTCTGGACCAAATACAAGGAAATTAGCCTGGATGATAACCAATTTTAAGGTCACAGTAAGAAAACATCTAGGATCCAGGGATAATAAATATCACGGGGGGTTGAAATGCAAAGTCATGAAAGATTAAAGGAAATAATAAAATGTTTGTGACTTCAGGAAATCTGACCTTGAGGAAATGTGTCACACCCTGGGGAATTCACTAATAGAAAATCCACTACTGAAAAGTAGGCATTATTTGTTGGTACAGCTGAAATCAAATAGCTTCTGATTCTGTGGAAAACTTACATGGGATGCTATGTCAAGAATTTCTGACAAGTGTTCTGAATTAAAAACTGAAGGTATCTTTTAAAAGGACAAAAATTTTAATGTTCCACTCTTGAGGCCAAACAGAAAAATAAATATATGAAACAAGGAAAAAATAAGGATGTGAATATTTTATTTAAAAACATAATGAAGAAAGGGTAACATCAAGAATAAAAAAAAAAAAAAAAGATGAACTAAGGCACTAAACAAACTAGATAAAATTTAAGACAATGATTAAAAGGTAAAGATTGAGGTGTGTGTGCCCACTCATAGGATCTAGCAATTTCTCATCTTATAAGACCTTAAAGCTCTTCTCTGATTTCCAAATCTTAGCTGACAGCATTTGTCTCCTTTACCTACATTTTTCTTTCTAAATTTAATTATAGTTTTCTTTCTCTGGCTACATTTGGAATGCCACGATGTCAATTTTCAAACAGTTTGCATGCAAGATGTTGTTTTATGTAAAGAAGGGGAAAGATTGACAAATCGAAACCAAACAGGGAGGAATTATAAATATTTTGCTTCACTATTGCAGCTTTCTCCATATGCCTCAAATAAAACATTTTCAATCAAGCTCCACTTCTTCAGAAAGCTTATCAACAAAGTAGTCTTTATTAGTATGTAACATGTGTAAATGTAATTAGCTTTCTAAAAAGAAACAATTGAAATATGATGTTTATAGGAAGAAACTAGATGTGTGTGTGTGTGCGCGCGCGCGCAAATGAAATCCAAAACTGCAGAAGCTATTGACAGACTGATGACTGGGTCAGTTGCCAGACACTGGTTAGGGAAGTCAGTGTGAAGGTCACTAATTTCATTCTGTCTTATTTCAACAGGACCTTGAAACAAAGAACACAGCCTTAAATACATGGTGAGGAAGGATGGGTAATTAAACTAGGGCTTTCCTATCAGGCAGGTCTGTGTGATTTTTAAAAATAGGAAGGTAGTATTTAATCAAAATAAATTTTCTAAATTTTATCTTAAAATGACTAGAAGAGGATAAGGAAATTATATTCATAGCAGTGACAGATTTTTAATTTTTCCAATGTTCTTTGTATTTTCCTTTCTATTTACCAAAACTGCTATAATTTGAAGCAAATAGTTCAGGCTTTTTTTTTTTTTAGGTGAATTGTCTGAGCTGTGTGGAGGGTATTCTTTGGGCAGTTTCTGGACTTTATTTATTAATAGTTGCTATGCAGAACTCAGATGCAGTCTTTTGTTTTGTCAACTTCATTTTTCTCATTAACAATGGAATATCCATCTATAATAATAAAAGTGTAATATGCTAATTAGACCAGACATCCTTCCAGACGACCTTCCGGATGAAGCAAGGACTGGGAAGCCCAAGTCCCAGGTGCCAGAGGGAAGTCGGTGCTGGCAGCCTGGGGAAGGAAGGCCTACTCTTGCACAAATTTCATGCATCGGGCCTCTAGTCTTATAATAGCCACTGGTAAATTATTATTTTTTTAATTTTTTATTGGTTTTAAAGAAAGAGGAAGGTTGAGGGAAAGAGAGTGAAACATCGATGAGAAAGGGAAACATCTATCAGCTGACCCCCAGTGGAGATTGGGCCTGCAACCCAGGCATGTGCCCTGACCAGGAATCGAACCAGTGACCTCTCGGTGTAGGGACGATGCTCAACCAACTGAGCCATACTGGCCAGGACAAATTATTCTTTTAATATAACTTGTTCAGAGAAGGGGAATAGTATCATGCTTGATATAACAGCTGAACATACTTGTTTTATTTGTCTTTCATTAAAGGAATAACTCTAGGTAAACACATACATAGCCTAAACTGTGTGGTAGGAATGAAGTTACTATGCACACTAGAATTATCATTTGAAGAAGTTGCCTTAAAATCTAAACACTAAACCTTACATAGTAGTCCTCATTTTTAAAAATTTGCTTTTTTAAAAACTGGGAATTTATTTTGCAATATACATTATGCTGTCTATACACATATACACACACACATACACACACATAGGACTAAGGGCATTCATCTAATAAATAGCATGAAAGGAAATTAACTGAAAAAATTAACTAGTCAAAAAGAAAAGCAGAAGAAATTTTAAAATATTTTACTGGATAGACACAAATTCAACAAATAAACCAAGAATAAGGCAAAAATATAAAAAATATAAAGATAAAAATATAGGCCCCCAAAGCCCTATTCGTCTCAAGTTGACATGGGTTTTCTGTTACTTGAGTCAGCACCAGATCTGAGCAGTATCAGGACACACCCTCCCCCCAAAGGTATGAGGTCAGGCCTAACCTTTTAGAGACAGTATGGTTAATCAGGCTTTAGAAATATGGTCCACTGAGTGTCTGTCTGCCCCAGGATAGAAAAGAGAGTGTATATGTTTGCCTTGGGCTACAGAAACTCTTCTCCATTCAGTAACTCCTCCCAAAACCACCAGTCAGAGGACAACACTACCTGGTGCTATGAACTGAATGTTTGTTTCCTCTCAGAATCCACATGCCAAAACCCTAACCCCCATTGTATTGGTTTTGGAGAAGCAGTCTTTGGGAAGTAACTGGGTCATGAGAGTGGAGCCCTCGTGATGGGATTAGTGGTCCTGTAAGAAGAGACAGAGAATGTATTCTCTCTTTCTCTCTGCCATGTTAGTCCACAGCAAGAAGGCGGTTATGTGCAAGCCAGGAAGAGAGACCTCACTAGATGTAGATCATGCTGGCACCCTGATCTCAGACTTCCAGCCTTCAGATCTGTGAGAAATCAATGTTTGTTATTTAAGCCACCCAATCTATGGCATTCTTGTTTCAGCCTCTCTGACAAAGACACCTGATTTGATACACCAGTGATGGGCTGGTTTCTCCTGTATCTATAGTACCCACTTTACCAACATTTTTTCAAATCCTAGTTGACACCTTCCTCCTCACAGCTCCCAGTCCTGTGGGGTTTCTGGTGTTCATGGGCTGAAGGCTGAGTGTCATAGTTTGCCCTTCGCCTCGCTAGGCTCAAGGCTGGGTTTGCTCCAAGTTGTCCCAAGTCTATAGTTCCATCAGGTGACACCTTGCAGCAATTCCTCTGAAACAATACCACCTTCCTGCTGTGTAGCTAGCAGACATGAGGGCTCCTGGCATAATCCTTGCCACATAAGAAGGGTAGATACATCTCTGTTGTGTTCATTTTTATGCTGATTCCAGTGAAATCTCACACTTTCTTAACAACCTCTTTGTCCCCTCTTATTCTGATTTGCTTAAGAAGCCAGAATCCTTACTAGCCCAACCTTCTTTATGCCCATCGATGGGGTTCATCGCCTCAAAGTCAGAGTCAGGAAGAGTGGCTCAGCAACACCTGCATGTGAAAATTTCACCCTCTTACTACTTCTGGCTCTTAAATTCTTCAGATATGGGATTTGCCAACCCACTTTAAATGACAAGACCTTTCCCGTACTATTTGTGGAGTGCCAGCTCCCTTAGGCTTTCTCCACTAGACCCCTAACTTTTCCTCACTTCTGAAGTACATTTTTGTATGACCCCAACAGTGCTCAGTCACCAACTCCCCTGATCATCTAACACAAGAAGGTGGACAGACACACATTGCAGTTCTCATAGACTTCATAGCTGTAGGGTACACAAAATAATTTTGCTTCTCATTTCCTTCTTATACTAAGTTATCAGATTGCATTTCTACATAGGAACTTTAATCAGTTAATTATCCACATCACTCTTACTTACAAAAAGTCCCTACAGTGGGGGAAAATATTCATTAAAATATTTTGAAGAAACCTAGTCTTTAAAAGTTATAAACTATTTGAAAACTTACATACACACACGAACATTAACTTAACTACCTACTAGAATTTATAAATCAGTGCTGATAATCTCTTAAAATGTTTTATTTGGGGCATATTAACTTCACAAAATAGTATTACAGTGGAACTGCTGCTTCATGAACTTCACATGGTGAGGCATTCGTTTACTAGTATATACCTTGCTTTTCTGAATTAATGCTTAAATGTTTTCATCTAAATGAAAAATACTATATACTGTAGTATCTGGCCTAAAGTGTCTCTGAAGCTTCAATTGCAACAATCATAATAAAGAATGTTCTTGTTTAATCTACAAAATAAATACATTTGATTTTAATTACTTGGATAATGACTAAGCAAGTTCATCAGGCACATCCCTTCCAAGAGATAATGAAAGACACAGAGGAGCAAACAATATTCCTGTGAACAGACCATCATATTCTGACTCTGATGATAACTCCACTAATGAAAATCTGTCTTTGCAAATGACTCATCTTCTGAAGACTGCTCTGAAGATGTTGGAAAACAGAATGATGCATGTGGAAATGAAATTAATCAATATGAAGATGGGGAACAGCAGTCTATCACAGAAGGGCTGTTTGATAATAATGAAATTGAGGAAACAGTCAGTGGTAGAGAAACAAATGCAGCACAGGAAATGTCAATGATAATAATGAATAAGTAACTAATTCTTGAAATTCAGAGAAAAATTAGCACACAAAGACAAATTATCATCTAGAAAAAATGGCAAAGACATGCACCTACAATTACTTTTAAGTTTACTCCAAATTTATGAAAACACTAATATGGCAGTAAATTTAACAGAAAGGCGGGGGGAGGGGAGTGAAATTTTCAGAACTTTACATCAATAGTAAAGCTGTAAGTTTTACTGCCCACTTTGACTGGGACAATCAAGCATAAATAGCAGTGGGAGATAAGACAAGGAAGTTCTACTGGAGTTACAGAGAACATTTGAAAATGTCAGTATAAATCTTCTTCTTTAATTGACTTGGCTGTTTTTTAATCACATTGTTCCAAGTCCACAGTCCTACCCTTGTCCAGTTTGTCTGTCACAACAGGACAGCTCTCAGTCTCCCTGTCTTCAACTGCTCTATGTTCAGTCTTTAAAGTGTAGATGTTTTAGGTCTCAATTTCATTCTATTTATTAACTCCACATCCCCTATAAATGCTGTTGCTTGTAGTCCTAATGGTGAATTCACACATCCACGGAATGCACCCAGATGGATTGTAGTTCCCCTGTGCATCTAGTGGCCAAATGCCTTCAACTCTGTTTTGCACGCTGTCTAGGAGATTTTTTGCTATTGTGCAAATAAGCTCTTCTCCAATACAATAAATATTCCTTTTTCTCACTACCAAACTCCCCACTCCAAAAGAATCATTTGAAACCAAGACTATCCAAATAAGGTATTATTTACTTCTGTCAAGTCCTCTAAATATTAAGTACACTTGCAAATAGTTCGTATTTGTTCATCTTTTGCTGATTTCACATAAACCTTAGGTTTCTCTTTGTATATTTGTTTTGAACTTTTTTTTTTTTTTTTTACAAATTCAATATATTACATTTGGATGTTATTTATTTTTATCTTATAACCAGCGGGCAATGTTTTTCTCAAGCTAGACCTTACTGAAGCTATATCCTGGTATTTTTTTTAATATATTTTATTGATTTTTTATAGAGAGGAAAGAAGAGGGATAGAGAGTTGGAAACATTGATGAGAGAGAAACATTGATCAGCTGCCTCCTGCACACCCCCTACTGGGGATGTGCCAGCAACCAAGGTATATGCCCTTGACTGGAATCTAACCTGGGACCCTTCAGTCCGCAGGCTGACACTCTATCCACTGAGCCAAACCGGCTAGGGCCATATCCTGGTATTTAATAAGCATTATTAATAAAGTTAAGAAAATTATGTTGAATGGCAATCCTGAAATCTACACACAAATTGTATGTATGGTCCAAAATAAGGTTTTGCTCTATCTCTATATAATTCAACAAAATGTTTAATGAATGGACACCAAATATTTATTAAATAGGTTATTTTTTAAATTTCTTAAATATGAACATGTATTTGCATTTAAAATGGTTGTGAAGAGGGAGACATATTATTAGAAAGTAGCATTGTCTTTTGCCTCTACTCTATGCCTGATCCCCTGGCTTGCAAACATTGCAATGCCAGACTTGCAGGATCGGTTTAAAATGTCATCCTGCCCAAGAAGAAGCCCAGGGAGCAGGATCCTCTGAAGGTTCCTCATCGTACAGATGTTTAGGGTTGCTATCTGTTGCACATATCTCGTGAACATGATTACTTAACTCTCATAAAGTAAGACTCACTGTCCAATCAGAAGACATGGTAAATGGTGGGAGGAAGCCCAGAGAAACAGTAAGACAGCTTTAGGCTTCACAGGACACTAATTAATCATTTTGGCTAGAAAGTCCCTCTTCCCATGGAGCTTAATGGCTTCCAAGGAATGTTTGGATGAAACATTTCAGCAGATGGATCCAGTACCTACATTAAGATTCTGCCACCCACAGCCTTATGTATTCATTTATTTCTCCATAAAATACTTGATAGTGGGTTGAGGTTATAGTCTGTACTAAGAATGGACGAAAGAAAATGTGTGGCAGCTTACCTCAATTTTTCATAGCTGAGTGTAAACTGAAATGGAGATTTATAATTAATATTATGTCATCAAAAACTCAACATTTCAATTTCATACTTTTTGACTAATAAACCAGGGTAGCAGGAGGACAGTGGCATGCAAGGAATCCCTTACATTTAGAGAAATAAAATGAACCACATGGCCAAAAAAAACCAAAAAACACTTTATAAAACATGTTCCCTTTAGATATTATATTTAAATTGTAGGTTACATAACAAGTGTCATTTTTTTGAACACCTACAAGACAGATGTCATTATTCCATTGCCCAGATAAGGAAAGTGAGGCTAAAGGAAGCAAAGTCACCCAAAATTATTTGACTTGTAATGAGCAGAGCCAGCATTTAGACTTAGGTCTTCTATGTCCAAAGCCCTGGCTCCTTCTAGAATTTCACTTCATTATATAGCACAACACTTTATCAGTTTTTGTTAAAGGTTATATACACATATCTATATACATAAAAGCCTAAGCGACCGAATGACCAAACAACCAGTCAACCAGTCACTATGACGTGCACTGGCCACCAGAGGACAGATGCTTAATGCAGGAGCTGCCCCCTGGTGGTCAGTGCGCTCCCATAGCTGTCAGCTGACCGACGGGCACCAGGCACTGGGCTCACGGCAGCACCAGCCTCGCTTGCCTCCACGGCAGCACCACCAAGCAGTGGCAGTGGCAGACACAGCAGGGCTGGATTGAGTGGGAGTGGCACGGCACCCGGCCTGAGCTCAGGCTCCTTCCTGGCTGCCTGCCACTTTGCGCACTACTACTATCCCTCGGGGGATATCAGACTGCC
Organism: Corynorhinus townsendii; assembly: GCA_026230045.1. Classification (NCBI taxonomy): domain Eukaryota; kingdom Metazoa; phylum Chordata; class Mammalia; order Chiroptera; family Vespertilionidae; genus Corynorhinus; species Corynorhinus townsendii. The sequence continues at coordinate 65,065,847 of JAPDVU010000003.1, read as the reverse complement.
GGTTTCGGCCCGATCTCTGCAGGCTGAAACTGGCAGTCCAACATCCCCTGAGGGGTCCCAGATTGCGAGAGGGCACAGGCCAGGCTGAGGGGCCCCACCAGTGCATGAATCCGTGCACCGGGCCTCTAGTACATATATAAAAAACAGGTTTAATTTGTAAAGAAGACACACATAGGGAAAAAAGATTTTAAGAACTCAACCTTCTGCCAAGAACAGGCTCTGATAAAAGAACTCAGGCACAAAATATTAGTTTTGTTTCTACCAAAATTAATAATGACCAACTTTATTTGCAAGGCTTATTGGCAGAGGTTAAAATAAATGTTGATAAATTAAGACTATTAACACAGACTGGTAATAGTCTAAACAGCAATTTAGTGACATTGCCATCTTACACTTTAATGAAATGAAAATTTGAATTGATTGTATAAGGAAAGAATCTCTTGTTTATTCTAATCTTAACATTATGGTTGATAATTTCACCAGCAGTCTTGATGAAAATCTACCTGATATAACAACACCACAGGAAACTAATGATCATAATGAATCTACTTGTCGCTGAAGTACAAAGATAGAGCCTCATAAATCTTTTAAAAATTACTACAAGCAAGCAAGCGATCAGAACAAATTATTATTTTATCATTGTTTATATGTCCTCTACTTTACAGTTATTGTCTTATTTCCTGGGCAAAGTGGTCAAAATACCTTTTTAAATATTTAAACCTTTACTATCTTTACTCCACAGAAACCCCTGAGGACTGGATTTCAGCAACCTTTGTTTAATTTTCATTATGAGATGGCTATTCAATCTTCCCTTTGCTTCTTCATCAAAAGATAATCAAAAGCCAACTGATAAACAATATTAGTATTCAACTCTTAATAAAACATTTTGCCTATTTTTAAGACTTTGCCACTTGATTATAAATAATTATTCAAATTCACAGTATGCATATATAGCCATGATTTTTTAAAAATCTTTCCTTCCAAAATTGTGTCTAAAAGGCACAAGGTATGTTTTATTGCTTACTTTATTACTTTAAGCAAGTGAAATGAAAAGTTCAATAAATTAAGAAAAAGTTACATTAGTCACATCATCTCTGAAGAAAACAAACTTAAAAATAAAACAAAAATGACCAAAGATAGTTACAATCATTTAGTTAACTGTTTCACTGTAAACTTTTTATTTTTACTAATGGATAGTCCAAATATGACCGATCTATATATATAAAAGCCTAAGCGACCGTTATGACCGAACGACCAGAACCACCAGTCAACTAGTAGCTATGATGCACACTGACCACCAGGGGGAAAATGCTCAACGCAGGAGCTGCCCCCTGGTGGCCAGTGCACTCCCACAGGGGGAGCGCCACTCAGCCAGAAGCCGGGCTCACAGCTGACGAGTGCAGCTGCAGCAGCGGGAGCCTCTCCCGACTCTGCAGCAGCACTACTGAGCGGGGAGCAACAGCAGCAGGTGCAGCAGGCCAGGATGAGCATGAGCAGCGCAGCACCTGACCCCAGTTTGGGTTCCTCCCTGGCCGCCTGCCGCTTGGCACACTGCTATATCCCCCGAGGGGTCCCGGATTGTGAGTAACTATGCCATAGCTTATAAACTTCTATATCCCACACACAGTTAAACCAGGATGGTGGCTTCTGCAGTATTTGAAAAAGAGATCATGGCTGCTTAATCCTAATTCATCAGAAGAATCTCTAAACTGACCACATCCTGTTTATTCTACCTGGGGGTGAACATGCATTCCTATATATTGGGAGCCATCTCTTAGATTTAAAAATTAAAACCTGGCAAGACTACTCTAACACTAAAAAAACAGGATGATGCAGCAATGACATGCATGGACTATGGTTTGCATATTTTGTGGTCAGCCCTGATTCTGACACTTATAACTGTGTGACAAAGCCAATTACTTAACTTCTCTCTGCTTCAGTTTTTCCACCCATTGAGATGGGGAAAATGGTACTACTGCCTCAGAAGGATCATGTTATGTACTACTTTTTATAATCAGGACAAAAAAATGTAGCTGCCCGTACAACAGCAAGATGCCTTTAATCTGTATGAAAAATATGGTCACTGGTGCATGCAGTGGCCCAGACTGAGAGAGGGATGTCCAACTGCCGGTTAAACATCCCCCAAGGGGTCCCAGATTGCAAGAGGGTACAGGCCGGGCTGAAGGGACCTCCCCCACCCCCATACATGAATTTCATGCACCGGGCTTTTAGTTTGTCATAAACAGAAACTAAATGCATGCATGTTAAGTTCAAATAGAAGGAATAGCTTATCAATCTATTTTTAAATGAAAATCAGAGTATTTTTTATTATCTGATTACAATACTTAACATTTCTGAAATCTTAGAATGATGGTGTCATGTTATGATCATTACTTATATGATAAAGAGCATTTTGAAATATGCTGAGAGTCTTCTCTAGCTAGTCCAGTCTTGATCTGGAATGAAGTAGATTTCTTGGGTAGTGTTGTAAAACAATAACACAACAGCAGTCTTGAACACAGATTTGGGTGGTGGACATATACCTTGACTAACAAAAATAACAGTTTACAGTTTAAGTCCTGGTGTCAAACCTACTTAGGTTTGAATTCCAGCCATGACAGTTACTAATTACATGACACAGATTAAGTTCCTTAACCTCTTTGTGCCTCAGCTTCTTGGTTTGCACAATAAGAATAATTAAAAATGCAGCCTCAGAGGTATGTTATGAAGACTTAAAGAAGTTAATGCATGTAATTAAGTAGTTAGTGCAGGGTCTGGTACATATGAACCGGCCAGTACAAATTGGTGGTGTTGTTCTTCTTCCTAAACACACAACGCATGTGTACACTGAGGATTCCAAATGAATTAAAGGCCATGCACATTTCCCTAATCTTAGTCATTCCCACCTTAGTCTATCAACTGAACTATTTTCGTGTACTTCTAACTGGTTCTCCAAACTCCATTCTTGTTCAGCTCTGATCTATTCCACATTGACATTTAGCAGTTCATGATCTGGAGCCTCAGTTTTCTCCCCTCAAAATTGGATTATAAATCTAGTCCCTCACAAGATTATTGGAAAGATGGAATTACTTGATTGTGAAAGAACCTTAAAAATATAAAACTGCAAATATTACTGTTCAGAGGAATTCTGATCTTAGCCAGGAGTGACTTATTTATTAAAAAAAAAACACATATAGATGCTTATTAGACATGTGCAAAATAGTATGTAAAGTGCTGGTGACAAAATATCAATGAAACATGGTCTCTCGCCTAGAAAGAGCACAAAATTGATATATTGAAACCCTTCAAAGTGTCTGTCCAGTCTTGGCAGTGGCTTCCCCTGCCCAGAGACCTAACTGATTCACAGGGTGGATTTGTACAGACAGACACAGATTACGTGACTATGTCCTCCTGGAAATAATGGATTGGACAGAGCTAGACAAGTAAAATAAGATCAAACCACCAGGTGCACTTCTCCAGAGAACAGGAAACTGAGATCCAGGGACAGCCAGTTAGTCTCAGTAGGGGATTAGAATTGCAAGTCATGTAAATCTTGAGTTTCCATGCATCTCAGTGATGACAGGGAGGCAGAGAAGCTGGTCTGTAGAAAAAAGAATGAATCTGATAAGAAAAAAGGGTTGCCTAGATTTCTGATGACTTTTTTATTACTTATTTCAAGTCCCTGCCTGAGCTTGGATACATTTTTTCTCCTAACCATACTCACTGTGTTTCCATTACTTCCAACCAAAAGAACATTTAAAAATATAGGAGGAAAAAGAGAGAAATATAAATCATTGCATTCCATAAAATACATATATATACACATATACTAGAGACCCAGTGCATGAATTCATGCACGGGTGGGGTCCCTCGGCCTGGCTGGTGATTGAAGCCTATTGGGGGGCCATCTGGCAGAAGGGAGGGACTGCGGGAGGTTGGCCGGCTGTGGGGGGAGGGGCTGTGGGAAGTTGGCTGTGGGAGCACACTGACCACTGGAGGCAACTCCTGCATTAAGCAGCTGCCCCCAGGTGGTCAGTGTGCATCATAGCAACTGGTAGATTGGTCATTCTGATTGTTCGGTCGTAATGGTTGCTTAGGCTTTTATATATACAGATATACCGTATATATATAACATACAGTATTGTCTAACACCAATAAGACAATCACTACTATAACAGAGGCATACAGAACAAGCTTTAAGAGCCTGGCTACAAATAGCTAGCTGAGATTATTTTATACTAGAAGCCCGACGCATGAAGATTCGTGCTAGAATGTGCTATCTTTTCCCTGGCGGCCAGCACCGCCTTTCCACTCCAGCCCAGCCCCTTTCTGCTCAAGCCCTGGAGTCACCTCTTTCCACTCCGACCCCATCTTCCCACGCTGCCCAGAGGCCCTGAGAGACCAGGGGTAGGGCAGAACGCCTGTGTCGTCACCATTGTGATGACACAAGCATCCCACCCCCGTCACTCAGCACTGGTATATGCAAATTAACCTCCATCTTTGTTGGGTTAATTTGCATATCACTCCTGATTGGCTGGTGGCATAGCGAAGGTACGGTCAATTTACATGTTACTTATTAGGTAAAATAGGAGATGACATTCGGGTTTGTAAGCTATTTCCACATCTTCTAGATTACCTGTCTTCCTGACAAAGAAGCCTTTCTCCAGCACCCTTGCTCTGCTTATGTCCCACTCTAGTTCTAGCAACCCAGTCTGAGCATGCTCTGTCACATTCTATTTAACTGCCCCATGCTGGCTTGAACTCCAACATGCAACACTGCTGTTTTAAGAGGGAAGTAAGTTCTGTTTTTAAGTTACCTGCCCAAGTTCATACAAACTTTAAGAGGTTTCAAACAATATTATGATTCAAAATACTATGCTTTTTCCACAGTTTTGGGATGGTGCAAATCTCCTGTGGCTAGGGAGACACAGATTAAGAAATTTTGCAGAGCCCTATTACCTATAGGCTTAAGTCTAAGGTTTGGCATGGCATTCAAAACCCTCCACAATCCAGTTCCAGTCTGTCATTTCTACATATCCCCATATCAGACTCTAAACCAACCCCAAACACACCACCCATTTTCATGCTTCTCACGTTATTCTGTGACAAGTATGGCCTTCACCCCATTTCTATCATCTATCAAGCCTTCTCATTCTATGGATGGACAGACTTCATCACCCCCCACTCTGCCTGACTTAGCACTTCAGTCATCCCTCTAAAAATAGTAGCTAGACAGAAATTCTCATTCCTCATTAGATTGTGTATGTTTGCCAAATTAGCATTTCTACAGAATCACAGTGAAACATAGCTACCCAGAGCATGATAAGAGCAGAGACAGGCTTAGAGGGAAAGAAAGCAGATATGATCTGAGGTGTGCCTAAAGACCATGCCAGCAGCAAAATTTTTCCCACACAAGTATTCTCACTCTATTAGAAACTTATTTCTTTGGGTCCAGCATTAAGTAACCTAGGTGTAAATTAATTTGGAATACATTTCCTCTGTGAAAAGAGGAACAAAGCCAGGAAGGAAGCGGGTGCGTATGAAATGAGGTATAGAAAGAAAGGGAAGGTCAGAGCAAGGGGACATCCAGATAGCAAAATATAAACTTGGCAGGCTTTAAGAATCATGCATTTAATTGATTAGAAAAGGAGCCATTGACATCACTATCACTGACACCACCAGGATTTTGTTTCATTCTCTCAAAGAATTCGCGGCAACCAAAGGTTGAAATGTTATTTCCATTGATTTTTAACACATGGCAATTCGCATTTCCTCTTGCCATCTCGCTGTTGCAATTGGTAAGCCACTGGCTTAAGCATTAGTAGATGAGCAAGTCCAATACACCCTTTTTGTAAAAATGATTTGATAATGCGGTAGAAGTCCATTCAGATGTTGGTCAGTTGGCACAGGAGATGCTAACTACCCATCATGGAGTTCCCACTGGTACAAACTGCCTGGTGTTCTTTTACACAGCAGGGCATGAAAAGTGGTGAGGACTGTAGGGTGAAGGGGAGGAAGGAGCTCGACTCCATTTTTGATTTGTCACTGAACCTGGAATGTAATATCAATCACATTGTATCACCTGCATGCGGAGTTCTCCATCTGTAAAATTAGGATAATAATGCTGCTCCTCCTCAAACAGCAGAAATTGAGAAAGAGCTATTTCGGTGCATTAAACATAGGAATTGGCCAATTTTATGATAAACAAGGTAAATAAAACATGTCATTCATCAAAAAATGGCCGCACAATGTTTATTTTATAAACACATATGTTTAATCATCTGTAATTTCCTAAACATTTAAGAGTGCATATTGAAAACAGTTTTAAAAGCAAAGACACTTCATAGCTCAGATATTTTTAAAAGGTTTGTTTTTATTTTACCCTTTTGTCTGGAATCTATGCTGTAGTCTATGGGTTTAACGGTTACAATTAATAGCCTAGCACTAGTAAATTATTTTTATGAATGTAAAGAAATGGTCTCTGACCCTGGCTGGGTGCTCAGTTGGTTAGAGCATCATCCCGATAAACCAAGATTGCAGGTTCAGTCCCAGTCAGGGCACATACAAGAATCGATCAATGAATGTATCTAAACAGACCAGTACACATCCCAGCCAACTGCATGGAGCAAGTTCTAAGAAGCAGGCACCCAGGTGCAGCACATCATATCCACGCCAGCCTGCATCACACCCGTGTTCTGTTGAGTCACAGATAAGCACTGTAGTTCTTCGATTTCAGGCCCTGTTCTTTTGGTATATTTTAGGAATATAAAAGGATAATGTCTGCTGGCTGTGTGTAAATTGGACTTGGACAAGATTATAGTCATGAATATCAAATAGAATTCTATGTAAAATACACTTTAAAGTGAAAATATGCATATATTAACCATCTGTACAGAATTACAGCCCTCTTGTCTTTTACTATGTTGGCTATTATAATTGACCAGCTACATTGCAACAGTATTTAAATACTGTAACATTCTAAGAACAATCCCCTTTTCCTATTAGGCCCCTCTAATTTTTTTGTTTCTGCCAGCATACTCCATGTCAGTTAACAGCTATACCCTTAACATAATTCTAAAATATTGAACTGTATGCTAAATAAGCAAAATATTTTAAGATAATGTCCTAAGGGAATAATATATCATATTATAACTCAATATGCCCTAAGGTAATTATTCAGATATCAATATGCAAAAGAGCAGTATGTTGTAGTACCCTATATTTCTTTTTATTTTGCTTCTTTGTAGCAAGCAATAAATTTCAAGGTGCAAAGAAAAAATATTAAAGGAAAAGTCTGCAGTTGATTTTTTTTTCAACAAGATTGTTTGCCTAGAGAGAGAGGAATTTCACTTGGTTCTTTTCTAATTATTCATGTAAATTAAATTCTACAAGAAGAAAAATTCATAAAAGTCACACTTATTCATCTGAGAGGGAGATATGGCATATGAATGGTGCCCATAACCTCGGAAGGTGAAATGTAGAAAATATCACAAGCAACTCCCACATTAAGTTAAGTGAACCAAAAAAAAAAAAAAGGGGGAGATTCTTGGTGTGAAGGAGACTTCAAGGATATCCTCCCTAATCGCCTCTTAATAGTCTTGAATCTCCGACACGAAACAAATCAAGAATTCAGAGAACATGGAATTATTAATCAATTATATTTGATACCAAATGTAAGCACTACTAGACACATTTTAAATTTTAAAACCCTTTTAAATATAACACTTTAAAAAGCACAGAATGTGATTTACATTTTTAAGACATTAATATGTGGCACATCCTAGGAAAAGTTAATGGTATATTTTTTGTATTTTTCTGAAGTCCACATTTTTTTTCCTCTTAAACCTAATACACATTAAAGTGAAATTTAACAATAAATGACTCCAGACTGGTATGCCGACTAACAGTCAGTAGTCAAAGTGAACTCAAACAATTCAGCAAACATGTGTTGAGTGCTTCTTATGTGCACGGCTTTGTGCTCATCAACACAGTAGCAAGTCTCATTTGACAGAAACAGTTTAATCAATCCTTTTATAAGAGGCTTAATCACTGAATGAAAGCATGTCCACCAATCATTGGCATGACTTAGTTTGAATCGCCTTAGAATGAAGTTAAAAATGGTGAAGGAAGGATAAACCAGAACTGGTGACTGGTGGAATATGGAGAATGAAGATGGAGAAAACAAAAAATAAAACCAAAGATAAAGTGAAAATAAAAACCAAGACAGTGGAAAAAAAACAAGATGGCGGCATAGGTAAACACCTATACTGCTGCCTCGCACAACAATTTCAAAACTACAACTAAAAGACAAAACAGACATCATCCAGAACCACCGGAAAGCTGGCTGAATGGAAATTCTACAACTAGAAGGAACGAGAAAAGGTCATTGAGACTCAGAGGAGCTGCGGAGGGTAGAGATGCAGAGATGCAGAGATGCACACGCTGAAAGGGCGGGCGGCTGAATACGCAACTGGCTTTCTTGAACGGAGGGGAGACAAAGGCTCCCCACTGCACAGAACTCCAGTTCCAGGCGAGACTCGGGGAACCCAGACTCATACGAGGTGAAACTGGACTGTCAGGAGGAAGCACACTGAGACTCAGGGGAGCTGTGGAAGGCAGAGGTGCGGAGGCGTGCGCACAGAGAGGGCGGGCAGCTGAGTGTGTGGCCGGCTTTCTCGTTTGGGAGGGAAACAAAACCTCCCAACTGCACTGTACTCCAGTTCCAGGTGAGACTTTGGGTACCCAGACTCATTCAGGAAGAAACTGGACTGTCTGGCAGTGGGCAAAACTAGAGGGCAGCTTTCTCTCAGAGGTGCGTGCAGCCATTGCCACAGGACACTGAGACCCAGGGACCTCATAGGACAGGGCTGACGGGAAACCAAGGCTGTCTGCTCCACCCTGAGACTCCACCCCATCCAAGCTGAGCACAGAGGCTCTCCCAGTGCAGACACAGCTGATCCTCACAGCCAACTGGCCTGGAGGTCAACTCCTCCCAGTGATACCAACAACAATCTAGGTTTAACTGCAACAAGACTGTGCACACAGCCCACAAAGGGGTGTACCAAGAGTGTCCACCTCAGGTAACTGAGGAGGCTGAGCCACTGGGCCCTATAGGACTCCTCACACACAAAGCCACTCTATCAACTCAGGGAAGCAGCTAAAATGCGGAGACAAAGAGGCAGGTCACAAATGAAAGAAATGGAGGAAAACAAATGACTGGATATAGAGTTCAAAACCACGTTTATAAGGTTTTTCAAGAATTTCCTAGAAAAGGCCGATAAATTTAGCAAGACCCTCGAAGATATGAAAAAGGACCAACTAGAAATTAAACAATACTGACTGAATTAAAAAATATTATACAGAGACCTAAAAGCAGACTAGAGGATCGCAAGAATCAAGTCAAAGATTTGAAATACAAAGAAGCAAAAAACACCCAACCGAGAAAGCAAAAAGAAAAAAGAATCCAAAAATATGAAGATAGTGTAAGGAGCCTCTGGGACAACTTCAAGCATACCAACATCAGAATTATGGGGGTGCCAGAAGAAAAGAGAGTGCAAGATACTGAAAACGTATTTGAAGAAATAGTGACCGAAAACTTCCCCCACCTGGTGAAAGAAATAGACTTACAAGTCCAGGAAGCGCAGAGAACTCCAAATAAAAGGAATCCAAAGAGGACCACACCAAAACACATCAAAATTAAAATGCCAAGAGCAAAAGACAAAGAGAATATTAAAAACAGCAAGAGAAAAACAGTTACCTACAAGAGAGCACCCATACGATTGTCAGCTGATTTCTCAATAGAAACTATGCAGGCCAGATGGGGATGGCAAGAAATTTTCAAAGTGATGAATAGCAAGAACCTACAACCAAGATTACTCTACCCAGCAAAGCTATCATTCAGAATTGAAAGGTCAGATAAAGAGCTTTACAGATAAGAAAAAGCTAAAGGAGTTCATCACCACCAAACCAGTATTATATGAAATGCTGAAAGGTATTCTTTAAGAAGAGGAAGAAGAAGAAAAAGGTAAAGATAAAAATTATGAACAACAAATACATCTCTATCAACAAGTGAATCTAAAAACCAAGTGAATAAAAAATCTGATGAACAGAATAAACTGGTGAATATAATAGAATCAGGGGCATAGAAAGGGAGTGGACTGACAATTCTCGGGGGGGGAGGGGGTGTGGGGGGTGCAGGAAGAGACTGGACAAAAATCGTACACCTATGGATGAGGACAGTGGAGGGGGGTGGGTAAGGGCACAGGGTGGGATGGGAACTGGGTGGAGGGGAGCTAAGGGGGGGGAAAAGAGGAACAATTGTAATAATCTGAACAATAAAGATTCATTTTTTAAAATTAATTAATTAATTAATTAAAAATAAAAAAACAAGACAGTGACAGAAATTGGGAGAAATTTGTTAAGACCAGGATGACAATTTAAGTAACATATATGTTGAGCTAGAAGTAAGTCAGATACCCATGAACGGATGTATTAGAGGCAGCTGAAGGAATTTGACCAGAACTTGAGAGCTCTAAAAGATTGTTTTAAAACATACAGTGAGAAAGAAAGTACCAAGAGTAGGCCATTGGACCCTGAGTTGTGGTCAGTTACATCTAGTAAAGAAAAAAACACAGGCAAAGGAGGACAAAAAGTAATTGTTGAGGAGGTTGTAATAACCTACAGGGTCAAAGCATTGACAGATGAAACTGAGCTAAGGAAAAATTACTGATGCACAAATAAATGTCATCAAGAAGGCTAGAAGCTGAGAGGATCACTGTCAGGACCAATCCCAAAAGATATACAAACTAGAGCCCCAGTACACGAAATTCTTGCATGGGGGTAGGGGGTTCCTCAGCCTGGCCTGCTCCTTCTCACAATCCAGGACCCCTTGGAGGATGTCCAACTGCCGGTTTAGGCCCAATGCCACATGGGGGATCTGGCCTAAACCAGCAGTCGGACACCCTTCTTGCAATCCAGGACTGCTGGCTCCTAACCACTCACCTGCCTTCCTGCCTGATTGCCCCTAACCACATCTGCCTGGCTGCCTTATCACCCCTAACCACTCTGACTGCCTGCCTCATCACTCCTAATCACTCTGCCTGCCTGCCTGATCACCCCTAACCACTCACCTGCCTACCTGATTGCCCTTAACCACTCTGCATGCCTGCCTGATCACCCTTAACCACTCTGCATGCCTGCCTGATTGTCCCTAACCCCTCTGCCTGCCTGCCTGGTTGTCCCTAACCACTCACCTGCCTGCCTCATCACCCCAACCACTCTGCATACCTGCCTGATTGCCCCTAACCACTCGCCTGCCTTCTTCCTTCCTCCCTTCCTTCCTTCTTTCCTTTTCTTTGTTTTTTTTCTTTTAATAATAGCCATTCTAATGTGTATGAAGTGATATTTCATTGTGGTTTTGATTTGCATTTCCCTAATGATTACTCAGGTGAGCATGTTTTCATGTGCTCATTGACCACCTATAATAATAAAAGTGTAATATGCTAATTAGACCAGACAGCCCAACGACCTTTGGGAGGAAGGGCCTTATCACCCCTAACTGCTTGCCTGCCTGCTTGATTGCCCCTAACCACTCACCTGCCTGCCTGATCACCCTTAACTGTCTCTGCCTTGGCCCCCACCCACCGTGGCGGCCATCTCTGCTTTGGCCCCCGCTGCTTCAGCTTCATCCAGAAGGTCGTCCAGAAGGATGTCCGGAATGATGTTCAGAAGGTCATTTGGCTGTCCAATCTAATTAGCATATTACACTTTTATTATTATAGATGGTCAATAAGCACATGAAAAGATGCTTACCTGAGTAATCATTAGGGAAATGCAAATCAAACTACAATGAAATACCACTTCATACCCATTAGAATGACTAGTATTAAAATTTTTAAAAAAAGGAAAAAACAAAGAAAAGGAAGGAAGGAAGGGAGGGAGGAAGGAAAGGAGGGAGGGAGGGAGGGAGGGAGGGAGGGAGGAAGGGAGGAAGGAAGGAGGAAGGAAGGAAAGAAGGGAGGGAGGGAGGGAGGGAGGACGGAAAATTGGAGAGGATGTGGAGAAATCTTAACCCTTGTGCATTGCTAGTAGGTATGTAAAATGGTGCTGTCACTGTGGAAAACAGTTTGGCAACTCCTCAACAAGTTAAACATATAATTGCCATATGCTCTAATAAATCCACTATGAGGTGTATACCCAAAAGAACTGAAATCAAGGATTTGAACAAGTATTTGTATACCAAGGTTCATATAAACACTATTAAAGATAGCCAGAAGGTGGAAACAACACAAACACCCACCAACAGATAAATCAAGAAACAAATTGTGGTATATGCATATTATGGAATATTAGTCAGCCTTAGAAAGAAATAAAATTCTGACACATGCTACCACATAAATGAACACTAAAGACATTATATAACTGAAATAAGTCAAACGCATTTGTTCTCTGGCCAAAGTTGCGTGATTCCACTTACATGAGATACTTAGAAGAGGTAAATTCATAGAGACAGAAAGTAGAATAGAGGTTTCCAAGGCCAGGAATGGGGGTGAAGAATAAGGAATTTTTGATAGGGATAGAGTTCTGTTTGGAAAAACATTCGCATGATAGATGGTGTTAATGGTAGTACAACATGGTGAACTGACTTGTATACTTTCCAATGTTTAAAATGGTAAGTTTTATGTTAAATATATTTTACAACATTTAGAAAAGTGAGGGAGAAAACAGATCAGCAGAGCTGTGAGAGGAGAAACCAGATTATGGCATTGTGGAGGAAGTGTCCAGGAATGAAAGGGAGTTTACACGTGACCCTCATTTGAGAGGTTGGTATAGACACCAAACATCATGGTGAAAGTACAAACACTGTCCTCAAACAGAGAAAATGATAAATAATATTCTTCATAAATAAGAAAGGAGATAATTCCTACCAGCTAAGTCATTCCTTTCCAACCTTTGGGGAGTGCCACGCTCTGGACATACAGACAATAATTTGTGGTCTCTACATTTAAAGGTTAACTATCTGTTGGAGAATCCTGAACTGAAATCAATTTTATTTATTGATCAAATCAATTGGCATTCATTGAGCACCTACTGTATACACCAAACCCAGAGCTAGTCACTAGAATCACTGGAAGTTACCTAGAAAAGCAGTCCGCTATCACCAAGGTGAAGCTTCAGAACAGAAAATCTCTCTCTCCTTACTGAACTCTCATGAAAAGATACTCAACACAGCTCCAAGGCCATTAAGACTTTTATCCCAACAATCATAATAAAAATTTTAAATTTACATTTGACTCAGAAAAAATTCCTCCTTAGTTTCAAATGTCAAGGAAAAAAAAACTCATGAAAGATTCTATTTTTCACTTTTACTTAAGACTGGTAAAATGATTCAACAATATATTTAAAAAATCAAAATTTAAATTGCTGTGAAATTAACTGAGCTAAATACTTCCTACCTATACCTTCTCTCATCCCTACAACAATCCTATGAAGTAGATTATGTCAAATATTCAAAACATTAAATTCAACATAATAATAAATAGCAACAAAGAGTAAACATGCCTTTTTTTTTAAGAGTCTTCAGCAATTCATGGATCAAAAGAGAACAGTGATCTCAGCTCTATAGTGTTAGTATGCCAATGTACTCTACTAATTACTTGTTTTCAAAATCTAATTTATTTATATTTTTAAAAATACTTCTTATAGGTGAAAATGTAGGAAAATTATACTTTTTCATTCTTTTTCTTTGCATCCTATGTTTGTTTGCATCTTATGATTTTAGTGGTAGATACTGCCTTCTAAAAAATCTTGTATTCATTAACTAACTTGTTTCTGAACCATTATTATTTATGTACTCATTTCTTGAACATCTACGATATTAAGCACTGTACTTGGTGCTTGGTAAGATTTTTAGAGGGAGGGCACAGAAAATGGAAACAAAAAAAAAAACACAACTCAGTGACTCCCCCCCGCTTGGAGTAACACCCAGTTTAGTAGGAGATATAGGCATATACAACTATTTATAATATCCTATATAATAAAAGCCTAATATGCTAAGTGTCCAACCATTAGACCAGTCGCTATGACACACACTGCCCACCAGGGGGCAGACACTCCAACCAGTGGATTAGCTTGCTGCTGGGGTCTGGTCCATCGGGACTGGGCAAGATGGGCCGGACACACCCTGGAGCCCTCCTGGGCTCCCTCCCCAGCTGGCCAACCTCTCTCGTCCCTACCCAGCCCCAATCATGCAACCGTGGGGTCCCTCGGCCTGGCCTGCACCCTCTTGCAATCCAGGACTCCTCGAGGGATGTTGGAGAGCTGATTTCAGCCCGATCCAAGGCCAGGCCGAGGGACAGAGCCTCTAGTTTATAATATAATGTGAAATAAGCTGTCATATAGATATGCAAGGGACTCTAGGAGCCCAGGGAGAAAGTAACTAATCACCTCTCTGAGTAAGGCATCCTACTAGATCTCAGAGGTTTCCAGAATATAAAAGAATTTGTCTCTGCCTTCCAATAGTTTATAATTCTAATGAAATTAAATATATACACAAATAACTACACACCAAAGTGGTAATTATAAGCCTCACTACAGTGATACAAAAATGTAAGTTCCTAAAATTGCCCTCACATCTGGCTACAAATGATAATAATACTGCCCTTTATGAAATATTTTCCAAGACTCAGGCACAGTGTAGAAGTCTTTGTATAGATAATTTTCAAACTTATGGTTTGAGAATTGTAGCAGACTCATTCTAATATGGCCCTCAATGTCCCTGCCATCTGGTACTCACATTCTTATATGCTTCTCTTCCCCTTGACTGGGAGCAGACTGTGTAAAGAACAGAAGACTATGAAGAGTGCGTGTGTACATATAGAAAGATAGGTAGAGAGAGATGTAGATGTAGATATAGATATAGGTATAGATAGAAATTATTGCTAGAGAGATAGATAGAGACAGATATGCATATACTAGTAGACATACACATGAAAAAGAAGCAGAGAACCCTGGGATAATGTAAGAGAAAAAGATAGAAGATCAGACAGCTTTAATAGACATTATGTTTGACTCCTCAATGTCCTTTCTCTCCCAGATAATTAGCCTAGAGTAGACCACCTAGACCAGTGGTCGGCAAACTCATTAGTCAACAGAGCCAAATATCAACAGTACAACGACTGAAATTTCTTTTGAGAGCCAAATTTTTTAAACTTAAACTTCTTCTAATGCCACTTCTTCAAAATAGACTCGCCCAGGCCGTGGTATTTTGTGGAAGAGCCACACTCAAGGGGCCAAAGAGCTGCATGTGGCTCGTGAGCCACAGTTTGCCGACCACGGACTAGACTAATGAATTCCCCCTGGGAACTAATATTAGTCCAGGGAATAGACATTTCCCATCTTGGCCCAAGCATATTAAAGGGGAGAATTTATATTCTTATATAGGGTGAGGTTTCTAAATATGTCCAGACTACCATGTAGCAACATTTACCATTAGCAGCCATCATGCAATCACCAATGAAGCCAGTCTGAGAACAAAGCCAACTCAAGCAGGTGGGAGAAGAGAAGAGTTCAAAAGAAAGTAAAGTCACAGCCCTGACATGCTCTATCTAGATTTCACTCTCCTCTGAGCTTCTTAGTACATAAAATGATGTATTTTCTTGGTGTTTAAAACCATTCCTGAAGACAAAATCTTTCTGACCAATACAATTGTGTAATCAAGACAATTCAAATATTGCAGGCAAGGAAAACATAAGAAAACAAAACTGGGCTTTAATTTGTAATTATTTACTCCCACCTCACATTACCTGAATGAGGATTACATATTCCTGTCCCTTGGCATGTGACTTGCTCATACCTCCTGTGACAAGAGTATGTATTCTCCCTTCATTGTGAGTGGGCAATGGACTATGAGTGTATGTAGCCTCTGTTACATCTGAGCAGATACTTTGAAAGGAATCAAAGTATCATTAGTTTTCTTAATTTTTTTATTGATTTGAGAGAGAGAGGAAGGGAAAGAGATAGAAAGATAAAACATCAATGAGTGAGAAACATCAATCACTGCCTCCTGCATGCCCCCTACTGGGGATCTAGCCTGCAACCTGGACATGTGCCCTGACTGGGAATTGAATCAGTGACCTCTTGGTGTATGGGTTATGTTCAAGCATTGAGCCACACCAGTCAGGCTCTATTAGTTTTCTTAATATTTTCATCTACCACATCCCAAATTGGGGCTGCCCCTCACCTGGGTCCTGACAAGTAAAGAGACAAGTACAAGAGCCCATGAGATTTCAGAAAAGAGAGCCATCGAAGCAGCAGCCAGCCCATAGCTAACAATATATTGTTTGGGTAGGGTGGGGGGGGATCATATTTTAAGTGACTAATAGTTTTGAGTTATTTTTTTACTGCAGCAAGGCTGACTTCTACACCCATGAAAATCTTCAAGAAAGCCATTTTTTAAGTGGGTTATGACAACAGAAAAATCCCAAGGGATTATGAAATGAAGGAAGGAAGTTTCTCTTCCTAACAATGAAAAAATCCAGGCTAATATACAAACGTCATAATTTTGAGGAATCCATCAGAGTCACAGCCAAGCAAATAAACTAAATTCCTAAAGTTGACAAGCCCCTCCAACGAAAGGTCTGACACACAGACTGTTTCACATTTGGCAGAGCGTGGAGGGAAGTGCTGGTGGCCACAGACATGAGTACGAAGTAGGTGGAAGGGAGTAGGAGAGGTGGAAGCAATGAGCTTATCCAATTAACGGTAGTAAAAAAACACAAAGAAAACAATGTCTAAGATTAAGAAAGCAATTAAAGAGAGCACTTCACTGCTCTACCAAGTTCAAGTTTCTGGTTTAAACAAATTTTAGTCATGGTTATTGGGAGAACTTACACAAGGGACTTCCCAGCGACTGACCTTTGAATAATCAGAGAAAATAGAAAAGAGAATGTTTAAAGAACAGATAAGAGGAGACTGGGGCAGTGGGGATGAGTTACAATTACCAACAAGAGTAAATAAATTCTGCAAACTCTAAACCAAGACTCTTGACAACAAATCTAAGTAAGAATCCACAGCAAGTGACTAAAGGGGTGTTTGGGATGCCTTAGAAGACAATGTACAGTAAGTTCACCAAGAGTAAGAGTCACCTAATTTCTTTCTTGAATATGATATTATTTGGTCAGCAAAATCCATCGTCTTTGTATATTTGAGCTTTTATAAGGCTTCTGACAAACTTTTCCATGAGATTCATTTGCACAAGATGGAGATATACAAACTAGAATAAGTGGAGAACTACACAAATTTGAGAGAGTGGTCCCTAATATAAAGAGACTCTGGGGAAATGACTTTGTACTGAAAGAGACTACTCAGTTAGTTTAAGAAATTAGTCCAGTCACTATTAGAATAAGCTTCATAATAATAGTAACAATTTATTTAGTACTTCCTATATGCCAAGTATGGTGGTAAACACTTCTCATAAATTATCTTTTTTAGTCTTCACCACAAATCGTTTTAGATAGATATTATTTTCCCCTTTTACAAACAAGGACACTAAGGTTCAGAGAAGTTAAGTAATCTGACCAAAGGTGAGGCAGCCAGCAGGTGAAACAATGGAGATCAGCAGCTGGGTCTGAGTCCAAGGGTTGTGCTCCTAAATACTATGCTGTACTTGGGACAATGCTGGGCATTTCTTCAAAATACAACAGAGTAGCAGCAGGCTCTGTGGAGAGCCCAGTGTAGACCTGATCTGAGTAGGGAGGAGTCTAGAGAAGAAGGCAGCAGTAGAAAACCAGCTGGTATCAGACAGAAGAGATGATGAGCAGAATGCAAGGAGCAAGGGAACAAGAGACGAGTTGGGGGAGCTTGATGGTTGCTGAGATGGAGAGAGAACAGGGTGCTAGGAATTGTGGTTAATGAAGCCGACTATAATGATGGTGTGACTAATTTTCTTCTAACAAAGACCTTAGAAACTGCACCTCGCGCACTCTGGTGCCCATTCCAGTTGGCGCTTTCAGTATTGCCAGTGGGAAATAAACAAAATGATTGATAGACTCTTAGGTGCTGATTTAATAGACATTTATACAACACTCTCCTTTAATTACTTTTAATAATATGATTACTCTTTATAACTTCCTCATTAAAATTGTTGGGGTTCTTCATGAATAGCAAGTTTTCTTCACTGATCAAACAAGAAAAAACATGACATAAACTTTAACACTGTAAAAATGTGTACTCCCTAAATCTCCTTTCTTTTTTCTACGCCAATACATCTTCAAATAATGACAACTTATATAAACTTTTAAACAGTAAAAAGTTTATCTGTTGTTGTCAAGCATCACAGTGAACTATGCATAGTAATTGTTCCAAGCTCAATGTATAGTAACATCTGGTATTTAAATAACAAATCTGGAATTTGGGAAAGCTATTGAAGTTTATGAAACTAAGTAAGAAAAGGTCCAAAGGCGACGTCATTTTTAAAGTTCCTGTGATAAATACAAATAGATATTAATATAGTTAAATAATACAAGGATAGCACTGTAAATGGGGAGTTAATAGCATACTTCTTGTGTACATTCTAATGTGTGTGAACTTGACAATTTTTGAGTCCAAACAGTGCAAAGAAAATGCAGTTTTTATCTAAACCTACGAAAACAATTGGTCAGCTGCTGAGTCCAAGGAGAGTCTAAAGTTTTCTATCATTTATAAGCAGTCTCCTGCCTTCAATATAAAATCATTGGCTTACACAGTGAATCATTATAAATCTCTCACAAGCTTTTAAACCAATCAGTCAAGCTTAGAATACAGTGATTTGGAGAATCATAGCTCTGAGGCTTTGGGGCCTCACTGTGCAAGGGTAATAAATGTAAATGATTTTGTAACTTGTAGAAACATAGGTTAGTTCGCTCTTTACCTCCCAAGGAGCAACTGGCTTTGACTAAGGAGGTTTACCTTGATCCTGGGGAGGGGGGGCGGGGAGGAGGGGGAAGGGGAAATATGTGTCATGTCATTTTCTTTCCTGAGTCCTAGGAGAAACAATAACAACAACAACAACAACAAAAAAGCAGTTAATCTGTTAAGCATACAAAACATAGAAAACTGCCACTTAAAAACCTGGATTCCTTCTGTAATTTGTAGCATACTCAGTGAGAAAGAAGCTTTCCTAAGGCAATGTTCTCTAAGCCATGTCATTTACCTAGTTTTCCCTGCTCCAAGCAAAGAAACTTAATTACAACAATCAGAGAATATTCATTGAGTGTCACTGTCATTCTAAAAAAAAATTATTTTGTAATCTTATAAAATCCAAATTTGGAAATAAATTCTATGCAGAGTTCGGATGATTTTTTTTTTTTCATTTCAAACTTCGTTTCATAGAGAAAGCAAAAGGATTTACTAAGAATAGTAACAACATTTAGACATGAGAATATATACGTATTAGCATAGTTAATTAAACCTTAATTATATACAATAAAATTATAAATGATATGAAGTTTTGATCAGACTTATAATTTCTTCTCACTAGAAAACTGCCAGCATCTCTTAACCCAAATGATTATAAAATAGTCCTGCTTTAGGTCTGATCTGGCTCTGTCATCTTGTGCTGTTTTAGTTCTATTAATGTTCTTTGTGTCCATGATATTTTTGTCCTACTAGTGTCATCAGTAAGGTCTTGTCATCATAGTGTCAGAACATTAATTATTTAGTCTTTGTTTCCTTTCTCAATGTTCAGGTTTTAAATAAACAAATTCCTCAAACTGCTTTGCCAAATTCTTTCTACTCATCACCTCTGCTCTCTGGAGCCTATCTGAGCCCTGGCGTCCCCTTCCATGCCTTTACATTCTTCACCTTAATGTAATGCTAAAGCAAAGAAAGCAGTTTTTATATCCTGGCAGTAGGATTCTTAATTAAAGTCCAACCTGAGGAAAAAAGTCTGGCTACTCCACATGGGGAAAATGCAGACAGCATGAAACATTCTAATATAATATCTTCCCACCACCCCTTCTCAGACCCTGCTATAGATGTTTGAAGTGTGCTTCTATTTAACTATTGTGTGCTCAATATGATATAAGCTAAACTTATAAATACTAAAAGCTAAAAACTATAAATTGATTTATGCAATGATTTCTATTTGAACACTCTATTTTGAAGGACATTTTCCCTTTTTTATAAACATATTTTTTTAGAATTTTAGATTATGATATTAAACAGATATAATATCATCATTCATGTACATCTATGAATCAAAGATACTTTTTACCCTTTCTTTATTGAGGACTCTTTCTGCACCCCTGCTTTGACTTCTATTAATCCCCTTGTCTGTATTGTATTTTACACTTTATGTTGTATCTATTCAAATCTTTTTATATCCAGCTAGCACATCACTTCCTTCATGTAATCATATATAATTATTTTTCTTTGTACATCTCATATTTCCTATTTAAAATGCTATAGCAAACACAAAATTAACACATAGGAAAATATTGCTTATTTGTTGATTTTGTACATATGTTACTCTTATCACCCCCAAAGACTATATCCCTTAAATTTATGTATTTATCACAATATTGTGATGAATAAATAAAGATGGATTGGTTGACAAGTGGATTAAAAAGAAATAAAAAATGTTTTGAACAGCCCAGCCAGTGTGGCTCAGTGGTTGAACATTGACCTATGAACCAGGAAGTCATGATTTGATTCCAGGCCAGGGCACATGCCTAGGTTTCAGGCTCAGTCCCCATTGGGGGACATCCAGAAGGCAGTCAATCAATGATTCTCTCAACATTGATGTTTCTATCTCTCTCTCTCTCTCTTTCCTTCTCTCTGAAATCAATAAAAAATATTTTTTAAAAAATGTATTGAACATTATGAAGAAAGGGGAAAATGCATTATGAAATGCTGATAAAAAAATTGAAATATTTTAGACATACCTAATATTTTGTGATCCAAATTTATTTTTTAAATTATTAGGATGCTAAAATGAGAGAGCTCAAAACTTGGAAAGGTACATTTAATACAAATAGAAGTAAGTTCTCACAGCAGGCACTAACTATGAAATCCTACATTAAGAGGTGATACAAAATGAAAACAAATGAGGTTCATGAGGAGTTTGGATCATTTAATTCATGCAAGAAGCATAAATAGCTAATGTTTACACAATTCTTATCACAAGCCAGACTCTGAGTCAAGCATACTGGTTATGCCATTTGATCTTCACAAGAAGTTAGACCTTTTATCACCCCTCTTCAAGAGATGAAGAACTTGATGTACAAAAGAGGTTAAAGAAGGTAACCCAAAATGTATTGAATTCTTATTTTCCACAAAGGCACTAGGCTGCAGAGACAGACAATACAAGAGTGTGATCAGTGCAATGTGAGAAGTGACCTGGGACCACCCACTCACTCAGACTGGGGAATCAGGGGCGACTTCCAAGCGAAACTGATACCTTTTAAAAGTTGACAGTGTGTTAACCAGGCAAAAACGGCAAGAGAAGGGCATTCTAAGAGAAGAATAAGCATGAACAAGTCAAGGCAAT
The DNA here is from genome assembly GCA_026230045.1 of Corynorhinus townsendii. Lineage (NCBI taxonomy): Eukaryota > Metazoa > Chordata > Mammalia > Chiroptera > Vespertilionidae > Corynorhinus > Corynorhinus townsendii. Next base: position 65,044,321 of record JAPDVU010000003.1, on the reverse strand, counting down.
CCAAGAAGGCATTACATGGTCTGTTAACTGCCAGTAGCTGGTGGGACTAGAACCTCAAGTAACAGGAAATAATGCTCAAGTAGACCAGAGTCCCATAATGGTGTGCACATGCATGTACTTCCATATGCAAAGGAGTATTTTATCATGAAGTAAAGGTCTTGGAAAATTTTTTGCTCAGTGATGTTTATATTGGTTTGGAAGCAAAGATACATCAAATAACCAGAGAACAAAAACTGAGGTATAATCATATATCACAAATGATTGAGAGGAAAAAAATCAAGGGAGTGGTAAGAGTGGAATATGATTAGGGTAGGAGGAGACTTTTTGGAGAGGTAGGTCCTGAATTAGCTGAAAGGGGCTATTTAGGACAATGTGTACATGAAATTTAAAAAGAGCCAATCATGGTTGAGGTGTATGAATATATTCCTCTCCAATAAATAAGTTTTTCTTGATTTGCTGTTAAAACTATAACAGAACTTAACATATTCAAGGCACAGAATCTAGGATGTCATACAGTAAATCTTCATTTCTGTAGAAGAGACAATGCCACCTATATTAAAGCAGACTTTATTTTTTTTAATTTGTAATAATGGTTGCTTAAAAGTGATTATGAATAGAATACAATTAATTAAAAGCAAGCAGAAATTGACTGAAAATTCATTCAAAAACAATTTAGTAGAAGCAAAAATTTTAAGAATAAGGTAAAAGATTTTTTAATCCTCATCAGAGGATTTTTTTTATTATTATTATTGATTTTAGAGAGAGCAGAAGTGGGAGAGAGAGAGAGAGAAACATCGATGTGAGAAACATCATTGGTTGCCGACCACACAGGACGATGCTCTAACCAACTGAGTCACACCAGCCAGAGCAGGTAAAACATTTTTAATAGTTCTACTAATTTCACTTTATTTCCCTATTTTTTCTACCACATGAACTACAAATAAAAAATGGTTTGTATATTGGTAAAAAGTATTTATTGGTGTGTGAAGAGTTGTGAATTTTATTGCTTATTGAAATCTATCCTTTGAAACACATTTCTTAAATTATATAAATTATTTACATAAGTATTGTAATAATAGTAAAATGAATAACATCAGATACTGAAAAGTCTATCAACTCTGTTTTCCCAAATATATACAAAGGGAAGTGGGTTCAAATAAGATCTGATGAAAGGTTTTTGTTGGATATAAGCAAAAATGTTGGCACTATGGTAAAATAACATGATGAGCTTATAAGAAGTTATGGAATGACTTTTTCTGAAAATCTTCTGCCAAAATAATTTATTTTTTACTTGAATAATTACTTTGCTGAACGTAAAAGGCATGCTGAAATGATTGTCCAACATCCATCAGAAGTGATTCTAATATTATCTTCTCCAGGCACGCACGTGTGTGTGTGTGTGTGTGTGTGTGTGTGTGTGTGTGTGTATGGAAATAGACCAAATGAACCCCAGTATTTTTTAATACCTGTATTTATATTATTGGTAAAAGCTATTTGTGTACTAAATATTCCACTAAAGTTTTCTTTCTGTGCATTGAATTTTAAATCTCTTGGTCAAGTTTTGAAACATGATTATGCACAATGATCCAATTACATCATTTATGAGTTAATTTATTAACATTAATTATTGTTTATGTAAAGGTAGAAAATGGGATCTTGAAAAAACTAAGTTTAAATATAATATCACAGAGCCAATATTTCAGCAGTAACATGAATCAGGTAATAAATAGCTCCCTTTGATCATTGCTTTAAAATCTCTTGAACCATGCTTTGATTAGTTCTATTTAATATTTAACATCTGGTTAGTCAATTTCAATCTGCAGGAAACACTGCTGGAAAAATTCTATGCTGACTAAATACATTTATAATACTACAAAGCTGACATGTAATTGATTTTAGTTCCCATAAAAGGATTATGTTAACTTTCCTAATCTATATATTTGTATTTTGTACAGTCTAGTGAATTTACACCAGAGATGCTAAATTTTTATTTCTTATCAATATTTTATATAAAATTGATAGGATTATATTTTAGTCTAAGTACCACTTTCCAATTTTTCCTTTGAAAAGAAAATAACATACTAAAAAATATTACTGCACAGCTGTGACACTAATACAATAGAGGCTGACTGGCTAGCTACCGTACTTCTAGTCATTGAAAGGCATAAGGTAGTGAAATATTTTTTATAGGTTATCAGGCTCCAGAGAGAGTTTTAGATTTTTTTAAAGGATGTAGCTCTAGGTTTGCTCTTTTTTTTTAAGTATCGTCTAATTTAGGAAATTGATAATTTTCTCGTCACTAGATAAAACGTGGCAATGTTTGCAAAGATTTGATAGAGCTCATAGTTTGGTTATTAGTCATTTAACATTATTTCATATTATTGTATATTAAAATACAGAAGTATGCCAAATTTATCATCACTATCCATTTCCAAGAAGGCTCTGAATTTTAAGAGAGAAATTTTGTTTTTATCTTTATAACAGTCTCAACCAACAGAGAATTTTTAGATAAGTAAAAATTACCTTTTCTATTTGATTTCAAACACCATTATATTGAAAATTGGTAGGTTTTCTTTTAATTTTGGGATTCAGATTCTTCTTTGTATTTGGAGTGGGGTGGGGAGTACAGTCATAATGTGATATAAAAATTGGGAAGACAATATCCTAATTTTCTCTACATATGGTCTGCCATTATAATTGTAATAAGTTAGTAAGGCACTACATTATGAAAAGAGATATTTAAAGCAAACTAGAAGAGTAATGAAACTTTTTTCTTTCTAAAGAAAAAGTCACCATAATTGCAACCTGCCAGTGAATATGCTAAAGGAAATAAAGATCTGTTTGCAATTATAATGACTGGCTATCACAGCTCTACCCAAGTTTCCCATAAACCTTCAATAAACCATGTCTTAGGTATTCCTAGTGCTTGGACCAGTACTGAGCACGTGCTTGGTAAATAAATACTAATAAATTAATATTGTGCTTGATAAATATATATTAACAAATAGAGTGCAATGATAGCATGTATATAGGAAGTAATTCTTTTTTCAAATGCACATAGTACAGGCTAATTTAAAGAGGGTTAACAGATATCAGTTGTTTAATTCAGCACTTGCATTCTTCTAATACTATTATACAATGATGCTAAAATGAAACTGATGATGTTGCTGAAATAAAATCAGTTTTTGCTCTAATAACTTTGATTTTTACTCTGGATGAAATGGGAAACATTGGAGAGTTTTGAGCCATGTAATGGCATCGTCTGGTAAAGATTGAGAATAGACAAATGGAGGTAAAGATGGAAGTAAAAAGACCAGTTAGGAGACTAATGCAAAAATCTGAGCATACAATGAGGATGACTTGGACCAGAGATCAAGTGAAGGACTTAAAAAGTGGTTAGATTCTGCACATATATTTGGAAGGTAGCAAAGATGTAATCCAAAAGAGAGAAAGAAGTTGTAGATGACTCCGAGGACTCTGATCTGAGCACATAGGAAGGTTGAGTTTCAGATACTTATTGGACATCGAGTAGAGACTGTCCTCAGATGGATATAGGGGTCTGGAGGAGAGGGAGCCCACCAGCAACTGTGAAGATTATTGGACACAAAGGGTCCGAGAAGTCTCACTCTTCTCACAATTTTACCTCCACACCTGGGGCAAAGGTCATTCAATATGGCCAAGAAGCTTACAATTGGTTAAAACTTGGAGATTCAGGAGGATACTATATTCACCTTAGACTATAATGGCTATGAAACCTCAAGAGAGGAGAGCAAAAGAAAGCAGGCATTTTTGTACAGTTCACTCTCCCTGACATCTTGTGGGATTTCTGGAAGTGTATAAAATGGCAAATACATTTGTTGTAATTCCATTTCATTTTAACAGTATTTATTGAGCGTTTGTGATGGGATGGTTACCAAGGGACTTACAAATTAAATAGAAATCCCATAAATTTTGAAAAATATAAAATATTATGGCTCTCAAGATACCCATAGTCTAAAGGGGAAATATACACAAAATAGGAGATATGCTTTGACGGCAGTGGTTCTTAAGCTTTAACATGCTTAAAAATCTCTGCAGGGATTCTTCTGGTAAACCTGGAGAGGGGCCAAATATTTTAACAAAATTCCATGTTGTTCTATTTAGTCTGTAACTCTAAATAATGATACTTTTAAATATACACAATGAAAATTATGCTTATTTATTTATATGTTCTAGGTCTAGCCTAGATATACAGTGGGGTTCACCTGTCCCTTCAGATCTAGATAAAAGCTAGCCCTATGGAAGTCCAAAACCCAAAGATTTCTGTGTATTCTGAGGAAGTAAATTTTCAGTATTAATTTCAATTCTTCTTCTCCAGTATCTGCTTCTATACATACTGTTTCTTCTCCTCACAGTTTTCAGAGATGTGAACCTTCCTTCGCTAGCATACAATTCTAGTAGGGTAGAGGAGGGGGGAGAGAGAGACAGAGAGAGAGAGAGAGAGAGAGAGAGAGAGAGAGAGAGAGAGAGAGAGAGAGAGAGAATGCTAAAGTTTTTTGTTTGTTTTAAAGTTTTGAGGGGAAGAATCAAGACAGAAAAGACACTGCAAAATAGCATTAATGTCAAATTCAGGAGTAGGTATCCTATGCCCCATTCTCATTCACAAGTCAGAAATTTTACTGATTCTAAGCTTTGCTAGAATTATATGATGCAATATATTTGAAACAGAAATGAGTAATACTTAAAATTAGTACTTTGTGGAAACATTGAAATATCAGATCATTCTCTAGAACTACTCCTTATAAAGTTAATAGAAGCAGGAACTACTGTGACTTCGTGGCCTTGAAAAATAGATGGTATTTTAGAAACTTTCTATTCCTGAGCCTCTATAATTTTGTGAGCAGTTATTGCTGTTTGCATAGAACTTTTCTCTAAGGCTCCCTAAAACAATGTATTTACATATGATATCCGCTCAGCTCAAAACTTGCAGTAGTAAGCAGTTCTTTTAAAATTTTGGGACCTAAGAGACTAAACAGGAAGTCAGAGGCGCCGTATGCTATGGAACTGCTAAATCAACAAAGGATAATTTCAGAAGCTTGTCAGAGAAGTCTGTGCATACAATGCCCATTTCAGCCTAATTTAGAGTACCCATGACAAGGGAGAAAAGGTCTCCAGACTCCCCTCTTTGGTATGGATAATGCTTCACCCTGATTCAAAAAGCAACATAAAGTCATATTGTACATAAAAATATAAACACGCCAACTACATAATCAAATTCCGTTATACATTAGCGATCTACACAATGTGCTGATGTGTTGTTATTCTTGAAGTGATTAGGCAGATCAGAAGGAAGAAATTATTGGAAAGGGCCCCATAGAGAAACAGATTTGAAGCCAGGAGATGATGAGCATATATTTTTAAAGAGAAATGGAGGAATTAAGAGTGGAAGCTGGTAACACGCTGGTGAAAATGACAGGAATATTTACCTGATGGAAGCAGCATTCCCACCTGTGTGCTATTGACAATGAGGTTAGATAGTTTGAATGGATGCAAGTGTCTCATAAGGAACGTTAGAGGTTTGAAGTCAACCTCATGATTAGGAACCAGAAGATGATTATTTGGGGGCTTGGGGATAACTTGGAGGAAAAGGAATAACTTTAAAAGGAAGTTAAATTGTGTTGTATGTAAATGCAGACTATCAGAAGATGCAAGTTCCCTAGAAAGTCTGATGAATAATGAATGGATACAAGATTATTGTAGTTGTCAATATTTTTTAAAAATAGCTAAAGTTTATTGAGATCTTACTATGTGCCAGGAACAATTATGAGGAACTGTACATGTATTATTTCTCTCTAAAACCTTTTTAGGTAGATATCATTATTGTACCCATTTTACAGATAAGAAAACTGAGGCCCAGGGCAGTTAAATAATATGCCAAAATTTGCATATAATATAAAAAAAAACTAAGCACTGTGGCTCCTGCATCTGATTTCTTAACTAATATAACTCATTGGACAGATTATATATATATATATATATAATAGGTAGATAGAAAGATGGATAGATAGAGCTAACAAACATTACCAAGAAAGAGCTGTAATAATTTAGGGGTCAAAAGAGAGAAGGAAACTGAAGATGTTTCCAAAGTTTCCAGTATAAGGAACAGGAAGAATTGATCATGTGTTTTAAGTTTCAAAAGTGTATTAGTGACACAGTAATACAGAGAGGTGATGATGTATTTGCCAGTCAATACATGAACATCGTTTCTTTTAATGTAAGGAATTTTCCACATTGAGAAAAAATAGATTAGGAGTTCATTGTGCCTCTTAGCAGCTATACTCAAAGTATTGTAGCTATTTTTCATGGGAGATAATACTCTGTATTTATGTAGCACCTTTCTTCTAAGGAGCTTAAAGCATTTTACCACAACACATTACCTTATTCATCCTCATAACATCCCCTTTTAAGAAAGAATGTGTCAAGTATAATGACCACAATTTTACAGATGGGAACACTCAGACAAATGGAGCTAGTGACTTGCCAAGATCATAGGAAACCCTGTAGCAAAACTAGGTGTAGAACTTGTGCTTCTTTAACATTCAAATCCTTTCCAATCTTGTCTTCATGGTGCCTCAGATTTGTCTTAACTTTTGGCATTATTTTATCAGTAAATTACCATGTTTAGAATCATGTAAAATCTAGTATTACCTGAGAAGTGTGCATTATGAATTTGGTAATTTATAATTGAATTAATCTATAAAATAGTAAAAATAATCAGTGATTTATTCTTTTAAACAAATAAAAAATTCTCTTCCTCAATTAGGCATTTAGTATGCCTAGTTTTAACCCTAAAGAAAATGTTGTTTTTTATTTGGAGAGACTTTAGTATATGGAATCCCCAAATTATTAACAAATGATAAAGAAAAATAAAGACAATACACACACACACACTAAGGTGGTGGTAATATAGAAACAAACCAAGTGGTATCTTTAAAGGAAATTAAGTTTTTTCTTTCCCCATTAAGAAAAAGACAAATAATAACACCCTTAAATCTTGGGAAATATTTTAAAACTCAAAAATTATGTTACTACTCACTTCTATATTGAGTAGAATTTCTCATTTTTGTTTCATTTCATAGTAAATGCAATGCAAAATTAATTGACAATCATATACTTTGACATGTAGGTCTTAAAAAGAGAGAGAGAAGACAGGAAAAACGTGTTGACTTAATTTTGTAAAGAAAGAGCTAATAGAATATATTCATTGTTAGAGTCTTTTAATAAAATCCTTATGTATACTAGTGGGTGGTAAACACCGTACATAATACAAGTTGCACTACATTCAGCAAGCCAATCTAAGATCAAAGGCTCCATCATTGGCTTACACAATTTAGGGCAGGTATGCATTTTACTTTTCCTCCTTAAGTTACACATGATCTGCTCTTAAAATGTGTAAGGCCTCTTAGAAATTCTACCATGAGTTGGCAGGATATTCCAGTTCAAAAGGAACTGGAATCGCTTTTTCAATAACAATCTATGAAAAGAACAAAGATGAAAAACAAATAATATACAGCAATGTGCCAAAAATTACTCAAATCAGATTCATAATTATCCCCAAATTCAGAGAACTATTTGGGGAGCTAAGTTGTACTTCATGTTTATACCATTTTCTATAATAAATAAAAGGCTTTAAAGATAAATATTAAATATTTTCTGTGCTACAAGATTGCCATTATTAATAACTACTATTAGTATTCATGGACAGTGGTCAACCACGTCCTAAATAAAAATAAAAATTTTGTATACTGCAATTTTCTGAAGCATTTAAATTACTATTACATGTTTTATAAAATGCCAAATTTAATTGTCTCAAAACTGACATTAACAAAAATTTAGTCCTTTTAATAACACAATAGAAGTTCTCTTATTTATTCAACTAATATTTGTTGAACACTTGCTATGTGTCAAGCATTGTTGAGAGTAATGGGAATAAAGCAATAGGAAAAAACAAAGCACTATTTTCATGGTGCTCACACTCCATAATGAAAAGATAGAAAATAATTCATAATTAAATAATTAAAATATGTAAATATGTCTGGTGGCAATAATGGCTGGAAAGAAAAGTGTTAAAGAGTAGAGGATGAAATGTGTAGTAACATTACATCTTTGTGTTGTTTGAATTAAGTCAAATTTGGGAAGTATCTAAGGAAATCTAAAACAACTAAAGTTGCATGTTATACCTTGCCCTATTAGAGAATTCAGAAAAATCCAACATAGTCGAAAAATCACATCTGTTTTGCTATATTGTTCGTTTCTGGGATTTTTTCCACATGAAGATGATGAACGTTCTATCTTTTCATTCATTCCATAAAAATTTATTGAGGACCTACTATTTACAAGGCCATATGTTCAAGAGAGTGGGTGGTGAATAAGATCCAGATTTTGTCCTCAAACAAATGTATTGCTGTAGGAAAAGGAGGCAAAAAAACTAATTTAAGCCATATAGGTGACATAAATGATACAAAAATGCAAAAAAAATGAATAATTAATCTCATACAATGCTTTAAGAGAAGCCTCATAGAGAAAATGGCATCTGAGTGGAACCATGGAGATTGAGAGAAGGATTTAGGCAAAGAGAACAGGATGAGGAGAGGGGAGTGTGAGAAAGACTATATAGTCTCTGGGATCTAATGCACAGGACTTAGCTGGAATTGGGCTTGAAAAATAAGGTGAGGATAGATCCTGAAAGGATTTGAATGAATAGGTTTAATCTTTATCCTGCAGGTAATTGTGATCCACTGAGCTAACTAAAGGCAGCATCAAATTTCGGTCAGACTCTGACAACAAGGTAGAGGAGCAGAATACAGAAAAGAGTAGATTTATTAGAAAGGAGTGTTAGCCTTTGTATTAGTCTCATGGGAAATGAAAAGGTTCTAAAGTAAGTAAAGAATCTAAACTAAGCAGCAATAAGAACTGAGATGGCTGAGATGGTCCTTTTTATGGCAAACCAATTGGTGGAGCATGGAGTAGTGGAAAGCCTTTTTATACATGTCAACAAATCTTCCAAATCAGAAGTGAGACAAGTAAGTACTACCAATATTTAATGAAACCCATTGAAATATAAACACCCTGCTTACAAAGTAAAGCTTTCTACTTAATAAAGTATATGTTCGAGTCATTTCTAAGTGTCTAACACTATTTAGGTACTGTTTGGATTAAAAATATAAAACTTTAAGACACCTCCTCCCCCCGCCCCAATAAGTGATAATAAACTGCTGAAGTCAGTATATAATACAGAGTTTAATTACATTAGTACAGTATTAAACTATTATTGGGTCACAAGCAATTAACATGAGCTCTTGAGTAATTGTTAGACACTATATTAATGAATCTTAGATTTAATATTTTTGACTTTTTTGTTCATGGAAAAGGATAGAGAGTCAAATGAGTTGATCAGTTTTTCTACTTGTCTGAAAACAACTATTCCCCATCAAGAATTATTTCCTGTCTAGTTTCAAATCTTCAGAGAGAATAATACTTTTAACTTCCTATTAGAAGAGTTTTCTAAAAATTTATGATTTTCAATGTCAAAGAGTTCTTCTACCTTAATCACTCCTGGTAACTTACGCTTTTATATAATTTTAAATAATTCTACTCCCACATTTTTAACTTTCAAATATTTGTAGAATCTTATAATATACCCTATAGTCATTACTTGCCTGGCTACATATATTTGTCTACTTAAATCTTTTCTTATAAATTAATCCCTTCCTTCTCTTAATCATTACTATTGTTTTCTCTGGCCTAGCTCCAATTTTTCTTCAGATTACTGCTTCCAAGGCATCTAAAATCTAACACAGTATTCTAGGCTTAAATTGTATCTGCATATCTCCTCTTTATTTATTTGTCATACTGCCCATGTGTATATGATTTCTGTATAACATTGTCCCATAGACATTTGGCCAGGCAGAAATATGTACACTTTATACTTGAAAGGTAATCATAAGGCTCCCAAATTTTATAAAGAAAAATGTTCATTTTCATACATCACTTGTCTACTAACATAAGTCTAAAATAATACACATCAGCATTAGTAAAGTATGCTAGTTGATGTGTGTGCTTTTTTAATTCAATGTTTATTTTAGCCTTATATGTTTCTTTCTTGGTTTTTGTAAAAATTGATTAAATTGGTATATTTTATCTCCCAGAAAATTATTCAGCTATTAGAAATGCATATATTCTCACAGCCTGTTTGGCTTAGTGGATAGAGTGTCATTCCACAGACTGAAGGGTCCCTGGTTTGATCCCATCAAGGAAATGAGCCTCGGTTGCAGGCTCATACCTGAGTTGCAGGTTCAATCCCCGGCCAGAAGGCAACCAATCAATGTGTTTCACATCGATGTTTCTCTGTCTGTATCTCTCCCCTTCCCTTCTACTCTCTCTAAAAATCAATGGAAAAATACCCTCAGGTGAGAATTAAATAAACAAACAAGCAAACAAACAAATAAATAAGTAGGAATGCATATATTCTCAAATTTAGTTTCTGCATTTCCCCTTTACTATTATAGTCCATCTAAATTAAAACATGGACTAAGGAAATTTAATTAGAAGAAATTATTGTATTAGTTTCAAATATAAAAGGGAACTGTAAAATTTTATTTAAAAACTTACATTCAAGGCCATCCAGGTGGCTCAGTTGGTAGGAGTATCCTACCATATACCAAAAGGTTGCAGGTTCCATTCCTGGTCAGGGCACACACCTGGGTTGGGGGTTCAATCCCCAGTCCATATGAGTGCAGGAGGCAATCTATTAATCTCTCTCTCACTTTATCTCTCTCTTTCTCTCTGTTCCTTCCTTTCTTTCTAAAAAGAAATCCTATCTAATAAAAGAGTAATATGCAAATCAACCATAACTCTGTTACACCCACCAGCCATGCCCACCAGCCACGCCCACCAGCCAATCAGGAGCAAGTATGCAAATTAACCCAACCAAGATGTCTGCAGCCACGGAGAGAGCAGGAGGGAGGCTTGGGTTTCCCCAGTGATGGAGGAAGCCAAGCTTTCTGCACACCCTGGCTGGCCCAGGCCTCCACTCCAGGCTACAAAGTTTCAATTGTAGAAGATAAATAAATCCCAGATACTAGGGCTTCTGCTTGGGTTGCCGGGGGGGCATGGCCAGCCTGCAAACCACCACAGGCCCCTCACCCAGGCCACCCCACACCCCAAGGGAACCCCCACCCTGATCCAGGACACCCTTCAGGGCAAACCAGCTGGCCCCTACCCATGCACCAGGCCTCTATCCTATCTAATACAAGAGTAATATGCAGATTGACTGTCACTCGTCACTCCAACACACAAGATGGCTGCCCCCATGTGGTCAAAGATGGCTGCCCCCAGGTGGACACAAGATGACTGCCACAAGGGGAGGGGAGTTGGGAGGGACCAGGCCTGCAAAGGAGGGCAGTTGGGGGCGATCAAGCCTGCAGGGGAGGGCAGTTAGGGGTGACCAGGCTGGCAGGGGAGCAGTTAGGCATCAATCAGGCTGGCAGGGGAGTGGTTAGGGGGCAATCAGGCAGGCAGGCAGGTGAGCAGTTGGGAGCCAGCAGTCCTGGATTGTGAGAGGCATGTCCACTGGGATAGGGCCTAAGTGGGCAGTTGGACATCCCTCGAGGTTGTCCCAGATTGGAGAGGGTGTAGGCTGGGCTGAAGGACACCCCCCTCTGTCCCCGTGCACAAATTTCATGCCCCGGGCCTCTAGTAAATAAATAAGATCCTATCTTCAGGTGGGGATTAAAAAATAATTTATATGCAATGTCTGTTGTGCTGTTTATTGTAATTTTTAAAATAATATTTATCCAAACTTTAAAAAATCCAAATCTATTGATTCACATAAGCACATAATTCCCAATAATAAATAAAGATATAGCTAATACTCTGTTTCTGGATTTATAGGTTTTTAAAAAATATGTGTTTCCTATGCCAAGGAAACAAATGATCCTTTAACTATGTCCACAACATGTCTTGACAACACAACTCATGAAATTATATTCTCTGTTTTGCATGTGATGGAGAAATTTCTTTTTACCTTTTCTTCCCTCCTTTCATGGTCTCTGAATCAATTATTTACCTATATTGAAAACAGTATCTTCCTAATTAGATTCTGAGCTTCTTTCATATTTTACTTTCTCTAACAATTAGCAAAATATCTGACATATACTAGTTATTCAATAAACATTCACTGAATTCACGAAGTATGAATTAATGAATAAATCATAATCATTTCTTCAGTATTGGCAATATATGCAATGATGGAAGCATTATTTTCAGAAGGAAGGTGTTTTTTTTAAGAGGCTTTTATTCGGAGACTAAAACTATCTCACTTTTTTTCATTACTTTTCCTTTCTAGTTTCTATGACTCCTAGGAATCAGATATATTCCAATGCACATTTTCTAAAATTGTTAGCCCTTTGATAGTAAATCTCAAGATTAGAAAACAGTTGGTGAAATTTGAATAAGCTCTGTACTGTTAGCAGCTAAATGGTACCAGAATGTTACCAGCAATTAGACCTCAGTTCAACAACCTCAATACTTGAATTCTGGCTAAGAAAGAAATCAGAGCCAAGACTCAAATACAAGCAAAAGTTTATTTAGAAAGTCACAGAAGTAGAAGTAACCCATATAAGAAGTAAGCCAGCTGGATTGCATGGCCTCAGGGAACAAGTTACACAGGCAAAAAAAAAAAAAAGCCCTTGGAGCATAGGAAAAAGAAAGCAAGGATATATGCACCTGGGGAAGGAGAGGGTGTGCTCCCAAGAGAGACAGACACGTGAGTCCTTTGTCTTAAGGGTTTTTATCTAAAGGTCTCAGGGGAGGATCTCAGTGGAATATTCATGAGCTTTCCAGGTGTGTCCTTTCAGGGCGGTGGTCTCTGCCGATTGATCATCACAGCTGGTCCTGATGTCAGCTACGGTTTCACCCTGCCTGGCCTTGCTGCTTTTCTGGACCTGGTATGCAAGGTCTTGTATGGGAGTCATAGGCTATTCTCTGGTCCCATTGTTCCTCCTCTAGAGGGGTCTACCACATGACTAGTGACATGCCAGGGGAGGAAAGGTCAAGGGAAGGTCCAAACCACATATCCAGCGATATGCTAGGAGAGAAAAGATCATCATGGGGGTGAGTTCTCACCCTACATTTATCCATTGCTAGGCACTCAGGGCTTACCTGGCTCTTGGTTCCTACTTTGCTCATATCTAACTACCTATTACATTACTATATTGACTGTTAACTTCCTTATTGTGTACTGTAATAATGTAAGGTAATGTTCTTATTTTTAGGAAATACATACTTAAGTATTTAGGGGGAAAGAAGCATTATGCCTACAATTTATTCTCAGGTTGCTGAGAAAACGTCCATGACAGAGACACAGAAAGAGAAAGACAGAGACAGAGGAGAGAATGGTTAAGCAAATGAAGTGAAATGTTATCATTTGGGAATTAGGGTGAAAAGTATATCATAATTCTTTGTACTAATGTATGCAACTTTTCTGTAAATCTGAAATTATTTCTTATTTCAAACTAAAGAATTTTTTAAAACAGTAATGTTAAAATGATTAAAGAAGACAATTTAGGTGATGCAAACAAATTTTAACACTTCATGAAGCGAACACTCCATTCAGAGAAAGGTAAAATGGGATGCGAGGCAAAGATCTTTTATAGGATAAAAGATCAAGAACAAGGAGAAAAATAGAAAATATTTGATTGACTGGGTCTACATAGTCAACTTTGAGTGAAATGGAACAAGGAAATACACAGCCCAGAGTTGGCTTGGTGCTTGGGAATTGGCTGACTAGATAGACTGTGTTTCTGGTCAAGCAGAGCAGTCACAGGGACATGAAAGTCACCTACGTTCAGTTTGCTAACATGGCACTCCAGGAAGGAAAGGCTGTATCTTGGATCTAGAAATTTATTTCAACAGTAATCTTTTTTTAAAATATACTTTTATTTATTTTAGAGAGAAGAAGGGAGAGGGAGAAACATCAATGTCAGAACCATCGATCATTTGCTTCCAGTATGTACCCAGACCAGGGACCGAACCCACAGTCTGGGCATGTGCCTGACCGGGAATCGAACTGACAACCTTTCAGTGCACTGAACGACACTCAACCAACTGAGCCACACCAGCCAGGGTGACAATAGTCTTTATTTGACTGGTATTTTTTTTATCATTTATAAAGATTTTTCACATACCACATTATCTCACTGAATCATACTCAGAACTTTGCCCCCCCTTTTTCCTCTAAAAATGGAAACAAACTCAGAGAGTGTCTACATTAAAGCATCAAAATGAATACCAAAGAATTCCAACTTGAAGTACAGAGTTATTTGTTCTACAGACCGTTCTTTATAATTAAAGAACGTCAAATCAATTGCCTTGAGACATTTTAAGAATTTTGTGTCATTATGGAGCATTGTTAAAAAAGCAAAAGCAATTGTTCAAATAAATGAATTTAGCCTTGTTTCTCCACACTGAAAAGCATCAGAACCATCAAAACCTATCTACCCTGCTCCAAGCCAATGTGACTCAATGGCTGAGCATCGACTTCAAACAAGGAGGTCATGGTTAGATTCCTGGTCAGGGCGCATGCCCAGGTTGCAGGCTCCATCCCCAGTGGGGTATGTACGGGCAGCAGCTGATCAATGATTTTCTCTCATCATTGATGTTTCTGTCTCTCTTTCCCTCTCCCCTTCTCTCTATGAAATCAGTAAAAACATTTTTTTTAAAAACTTCCTATCTATCCTACCAGTGCTGTATTGGACCCATCTGCTCTCCCCTGATCTCCCCTCACACTCATTTGTTGATGGCAGCAGGAACAGTACCAGGTGTTAGACTGGTGGGCTCAGACCAAACCGTGATTCAGCAACCTCAATACTTGAGTTCTGGCTAGAAAATAATTCAGATACAAGACTCATACTATAAAAGAACACTTATTTAGAAAATCACAGAGGTGAAAGAAATGAGTGGTAGAAGAAATGGGTTTAGGAAAGAAGTTACAGAGGCAAAAGAAGGACCCTTGGAGCTTGGGAGTGAGGAAGGCAATGGTAACGTGGCTGAGGGGAAGGGAAGGAGGCAGGGGAAGGGAAAGGTCTGGGCTGCTCCCTGGAGGGAGAGCACTCAGGGTCCTCCATCCTAAGGGTTTTAAGGGTGGAGATTTTAGGGGAGCTCCCAGAGAAAGAATTCAATACAATAGTCAGTAGCTTTCCAGGTGTGTCCTTTCAGCTCCTGGGTCTCTATCTCCGCTGATTGATGGGTCAGCGCCTGGGCAGGGGGTCATTATCCAATGCAGCTGTTCCTGAGGACAGGCTTGGCATCTTTATCTGTTTTTTCTGCTTTTTTGGGCCTGGAGCCAAAATACAACTGAGGCCTAGCTGTTATCTCTAAGGAGGAAAGGTCAGGGGGTCTAAACTGTATGACCAGCAATTTGAAAGGGAGGGTCCAAACCATATGAGCAGGGTTATGTTAGGGGAGAAAAGCTCACTCTGGGGACAAGGTCCCACCCTACAAGTGTCTGGTGCTACTCACCCAGAGCTTTCCACTCTGGTGCCCTTTTGTTTCTGGCCCGTCTTCCCTGCTCTGCTTATGTCTGTCTAACTGCCTATTACACATCCATAGCCCCCCTGCTGATCACTGCATTATGTACAGGGATCATAAATATGTGAGGATAGCAAATATACTCAGATTCTTCATAAAATAGAATCAAAAGGAATTTGTGGGGGAATAAAGTGAAATACAGTCATTTTTCTCTATCTACAGGTTCCATATCCAAGGATTCAACCAACCATAGATCAAAAATATGTAGGGCATACTAAAGGACTTGAACATTTTCAAATTTTATATTGCTGGTAACCCTGGAACCCACAGATACTGAGAGATGACTATGTATTAAATTCAGTGGTTCTCAACCTTTTTAATGCCGTGATCTTTTAATACAGTTCCCCATGTTGTGGTGACCCCCAACCATAAAATTATTTTCATTGCTGCTTCATAACTGTAATTTTGCTACTGCTATGAATTATAATGTAAATATCTGTGTTTTCTGATGGTCTTAGGAGACCCTGCTTGAGGTTCTCAACCTGTGAGTCATGACCCTGCTAGCAGTTCTCAACCTCTGCTGTAGAGCCTAAGAAAACACAGATATTTACATTATGATTCATTAACAGTAGCAAAATTACAGTTATGAAGTAGCAATGCAAATAATTTTATGGTTGGGGGGTCACCATAACATTAGGAACTCTATTAAAGGGTCGCAGCATTAAAAAGGTTGAGAACCACTGATTAAATTGATGGTAAGGACACATCTGATTTCTTTTTTTTTTTTTTTAATGTTTTTTATTTATTTCAGAGAGGAAGCGGGAGGGAGCGAGAGAGAAACACCAATGATGAGAGAGAATCATTAATTGGCTGCCTCCTGCACACCCCCTACTGGGGATTGAGCCCACAACCAGTCACATGCCCTTGACCAGAATCAAACCTGGGACCCTTCAGTCCACAGGCCGACACTCTATCCCATGAGCCAAACTGGCTAGGGCAACACTTCTGATTTCTTATTGGCCCTAAACACATCTGATGGTACCCAGGTGCCTTGGAGAAATTGGGGCTGTTTTAAAGGTGATTTTTCCAGGCCACTCACACCCTTTAATTAACTATGAACTCTGGTGGCCTGAAAAGATAACCACAACTCCATACATGTCTCTCTAGGATTAATTTTCAGGGATAGGGAATGTCTGGCCCTGAGGCCGTATAAGGCCTGTGAAATCATTTGGTCTGGCTCTGCCAAGACATTATGGATGAGTTAATTAAATGTTTGACCAAATAAAGCAGGCTAATTTTTAAGTTGATAATTTTGTATGGCCCACAGATGATGTTATAAATATCCAAATGGCCTTTGGCAGAAAAAAAGTTCCCCACCCCTGATTTACACCCTGGAAAATTAGGAATGAATATGTCTTTTACTCATACTTATTAATTTCCATATGCCATTCTTTAGTTTCAAAAATTAGTTTCATCTCTCATTCAAAACTCTTCCTTGAGTATTTTAACTACTACCAAATCATGCTGATACCATTGTAATTAATGTAGTTATTATAAAGTAGTTATTATTAAAAAGAGAAAAGTAGCAAATAGAAGGAAGACCAAATATTATAGGCATGTTATTTGGGCAGCTTTGCCAGAAAGCTACAACTTTACACATCCCAGGGGACTGGGCAAAGGAAGATAGATACATGCCCAGCAAAGTTGGGGGAACTAGCAAAGGTGCTTACTGACAGTCACACCTGGGAACAGGTTCTTGGCCAGAATAGACATGACAACTGCAGGGGCATGAAAGTTGGGATGTTTAATCCCCTAAACAAAGAAACTTGCACTCCCAGCCTCTCTCGGTTGTTTTCGGTTGCTCTTGGTTTCCTCCTGGCTGCCCTTGGGACTTCTATTGCAGAGGGTGTACTCTCTTGGCTCCCTGCATTCACTCATATGGCCCATGGTCATGTGGACCCACACACAATGGACTAATGGATGTAGCTAGACTGATACTGAACTGGAGCCAGCTGCAACATGAAACGGAAACTCTGGACACTGACTCTGATTTTAACTTTACTGAATCCACAGCTACACTTCTTCTATAACTGGATTAAGAGAAATGGGACTTTGGAAACCCAGGGATGTAATTCAGTGCAAATGAAAATCACCCATCCTCTGAGCAAGTCTCAGAAAATTTTTTCTCAAGATATCATAAGGACTCCACCCCTCCAGCCCCACTCCACACTCAGTGGGAAAGGGATACCTAAATTTCCCCATTAACAATCCCAAATATTTTCTTTGCATTTGGCTCAATGCACACTGATTTCAATAACCACAGCTATTTCAGGATGGTACACACTTTGAAGGCAGAATAAAAAAAAAAAGTGGTCTAAATGGAGTAGATTTCATTATGAGGAAAACAATTTTTCCTCCATTTTGTACCTACTCACCAGCTAAATAGTTAAAACTCTTTTTTTTTCTTCTTTTTCTCCCTGAAAAGGTTGACCCTGAACTGACAACAAGACCCTAGGTGGGATATTTAAATCTTAAGTGAGTGGTCAGTTAAGTGCCTGTAGAGGTAAAAGGACAGATAGCATATTTGGTATGCTAATGACCCTATTTACTTCAAGGAAAGTGACAAAAACATCAATCAAATCAGAAGAGGCTATTAAGGATTGTTAACTCCCTTTCAGATGAGCAATGATTTCCACTGGGATTTAAATAAATATTCATGAAAAGGACCAATGACAGAAATTTCACCAAAAATCACACCATGGTTAGGTTTCTACACAGCTTATGACAAAACTTTGACTATCTGGGGCAGACTTTCCTTTTAAAATATCAACAAAGATTGGCTTTTTTTCCCACTTTAAGCCCAAAATATGTTTATTTTAAATTATTCCCTTGAGGCATCTCTAACTCTCAAAAGATTGTATAATGTCTTCCCCAGCCAGAAAAATCACACAATTGCTAATACATTATTGTTAATCAGAATGTACTTCAGTTAAAAAAAAAAAACTGGAATGCTTAAAAAACATTTAAGGGAGCAGTATCAAATCATAATTTAAAATCGTATGCAAATTATGTAAAAAGCACTTTATTTTAATTGAACAAGTGAGGTTTTAGGCTGTTTTTCTGTTTGCCACCACCTGATAACACCTCTGTGCAAATTTACTACAGACATCCCAAAGTAAAACCCCATCAGTAAAGTTTAGTTCAATTCAATTCAATTCAGTAAATATCTCTTGAGCTACTACTATATTTTTAGGATTGGCCTTTAGACCATCTTAGAAACTCAAAAGTAAAGTACAGTATAAGGATTCTATCTTAAAGACTAGAGGCCCGGTGCACGAAATTCGTGCATGGGGGGATGTCCCTCAGCCCAGACTGAACCCTCTCCAATCTGGGACCCCTCGAGGGATGTCCAACTGCCCATTAAGGCCCAGCAGGATCAAGCCTAAACAGGCAGTCGGACATCCCTCTCACAATCCAGGACTGCTGGCTCCCAACTGCTCGCCTGCCTGCCTGCCTGATTGCCCCTAACCACTTCTGCCTGCCAGCCTGAATACCCCCAACCACTCCCCTGCTAGGCTGATTGATGTCTAACTGCTCCCCTGCCAGTCTGATTGCCCCTAACTGCCCTCCCCTGCCAGCCTGGTCAGCCCCAACTGCCCTCCCCTGCTGGCCCAGTCACCCACTAACTGCCCTCCCTTGCCAGCCTGGTCACCATTAATTGCGATCCCCTGCTGGCCTGGTCACACCCAACTTCCCTCCCCTGCAGGCCTGGTCGCCCCTAACTATCCTCCCCCAAAGGCCTGGTCTCCCCAAACTGCCCTCTCCTGCTGGCCTGATTGCCCACAACTGCCCTCCAATGCCAGCCATCTTGTGGTGGCCACCTTTTTTATTTCTTTTATTGTTTAAAATATTACAAATGTTAGTACATATATCTCCTCTTTTTCCCCCATTGACCTTCCCCAGACTCCCCTACCCCCTGTCGCATACCCTCACCCCCCACCCCCAGTGTCTTGTGTCCATTGGTGTGCTTATATGCATGCATACAAGTCCTTTGGTTGATCTATTTCCCTCCCTTCCAACACTCCCCAGCCTTCCCACTGTAATTTGACAGTCTGTTCAGTGCTTTACTACTCTGTATCTATCTTTTTATTCATCAGGTTATGATGTTCTTTATTTTCCATAAATGAGTGAGGTAATGTGGTATTTTTCTTTCATTGCCTGGCTTATTTCACTTAATATAATGCTCTCCAGGTCCATCCATGCTGCTGCAAATGGTAAGAAATCCTTCTTTTTTATAGCAGTGTAGTATTCCATTGTGTAGATGTACCATAGTTTTCTAATCCACTCATCTGCAAAATGGGCATTTAGGCTGTTTCCAAATTTTAGCTATGGTGAGTTGTGCTGCTATGAACATAAGGGTGCATATATCCATTCTGATTGGTGTTTCTAATTTCTTGGGATATATTCCTAGAAGTGGGATTACTGTGTCAAATGGGAGTTCCATTTTTAGTTTTCTGAGGAAACTCCATACTGTTCTCCACAGTTGCTACACCAGTCCCACCAGCAGTGCAAGAGGGTTCCTTTTTCTCCACATCCTCGACAGCACTTGTCATTTGTTGATTTGTTGATGATAGCCATTCTGACAGTTGTGAGATGGTACCACATTGTCATTTTGATTTGCATCTCTCGGATAATTAGTGACTTTGAGCATGTTTTCATATGTCTCTTGGCCTTCCTTCTGTCTTCTTTCGAAAAGCTTCTATTTAGGTCTGTTGCCCATTTTTTTATTTGATCATTTATCTTCCTTTTATTAAGTTGAATAAGTTCCCTGTAGATGTTGGAGATTAAACCTTTATCAGTGATACCATTTGCAAATATGTTCTCCCATACAGTGGGCTTTCTTGTTGTTTAGTTGATGGTTTCTTTTGCTGTGCAAAAGCTTTTTATTTTGATTTAGTCCCATTTGTTTATTTTCTCTTTAGCTTCCATTGCCCTAGGAGTGGTATCAGTGAAGAAATTGTTTCGGCATATGTCTGAGATTTCTCTCCCTATGGATTCCTCTAGTATTTTTATGGTTCCCCATCTTATGTTTAAGTCCTGTATACATTTTGAGTTTATTTTTGTGTATGCTGTAAGTTGGTGGTCTAGTTTCTTTTCTTTTTTTTTTTCACAAGTATCTGTCCAATTTTCCCAATACCATTTATTGAAGAGACTATCTTGACTCCATTGTATGTTCATGCCGCCTTTGTCAAATATTAATTGAGCATAGTGCTTTGGGTCGATATCTGGGTTCTCTATTCTATTCCATTGGTCTATATGCCTGCTCTGTGCCAGTACCAGGGTGTTTTGAGAACAGTGGCTTTGTAATACAGCTTGAAATCTGGTATTCAGATCCCTCCTACTTTATTCTTCTTTCTCAGGATTGCTGTGGCTATTTGGGGTCTTTTTACTCCAGATGAATTTTTGGAGAGTTCTTTCTAGGTCTGTGAAATATGCCATTGGTATTTTAATGGGGAGTGCATTGAATCTATAGATTGCTTTAGGTAGTATGGACATTTTGATGATGTTGATTCTACCAATCCGTGAACATGGTATGTTCTTCCATCTGTTTATGTCTTCCTCTATTTCTTTTTTCAGTGTCCTGTAGTTTTCCGCGTATAGGTCTTTTACCTCCTTAGTTAAGTTTATTCCTAGGTATCTTAATTTTTTTGGTGTGATAGTAAATGGAATTGCTTTTTAGTCTCTCTTTCTGTAAGTACACTATTGGTGTATAGTAATGCCATAGATTTCTTGGTGTTAATTTTGTATCCTGCTACATTGCCGAATTCATTTATTAAGTCTATTAGTTTTTTGACGGAGTCTTTCAGGTTTTTTATGTACAATATCATGTCATCTGCAAATAAGGACAGCTTTACTTCTTCTTTTCCAATTTGGATGCCTTTTATTTCTTCTTCTTGTCTAATTGCAATGGCTAATACTTCCAGTACTATGTCGAACAGGAGTGGTGAGAGTGGACATCCCTGTCTTGTTCCTGTTCTTAGGGAAAATGGTTTTAGTTTTTGCCCATTGAATATGATGTTGGCTGTGGGTTTATCATATATGGCTTTTAATGTATGTATCATTATGGCTTTTGAAGTATGATCCTTCTATTCCCACCTTGTTGAGAATTTTTATCAAGAAAGGGTGTTGGATTTTGTCAGATGCTTTTTCTGCATCAATTGATATGACTATGTGATTTTTATCTCTCAATTTGTTTATGTGATGTATCACGTTTATTGATTTGCAGTTATTGTACCATCCTTGCATTCCTGGGATAAATCTTACTTGGTCATGGTGTATGATCTATCTGATATACTGCTGGATCCAATTTGCTAGAATTTTGTTGAGGATTTTGGCATCTTTGTTCATGAGGGATATTGGCCTGTAATTCTCTTTCATTGTGTTGTCTTTATCTGGTTTTGGTATTAGGGTGATGCTGGCTTCATAGAATGAGCTTGGAAGTGTTCCTTCCTCTTGAATTTTCTGGAACAGTCTGAGGAGGATAGGTTTTAGCTCTTCCTTGAATGTTTGGTAAAACTCCCCTGTGAAGCCGTCTGGCCCTGGGATTATTTTGCTGGAAGCTTTTTGATGACTGCTCCAATTTCTTCCATAGTTATTGGCCTATTGAGATGTTTGGATTCTTCCTGATTGAGTTTTGGAAGGTTATATTTTTCTGAGGAATATGTCCATTTCCTCCAGATTGTCCAGTTTCTTGGAACAGAGTTTTTCATAGTATTTTTTAACAATCTTTTGTATTTGTTATTTCACCTCTTTCATTTCTGATTTTGTTTATTTGGGTCCTCTCTCTTTGCTTCTTGGTGAGCCTGGCTAGAGGTTCATCAATCTTGTTTATCCTTTCAAAGAACCAGCTCTTGGTTTTGTTGATCTTTTCTATTGTTTTTTGTGGGTTTTTTTTTTTTTGTGTGTGGGGGGGTCTCAATGTCATTTATCTTCACTCTGATCTTTATTATTTCCTTCCTTCTGCTTACACTGGGCTTTTCTTGTTGCTCTCTTTCTAACTCTTTGAGTTGTAGGGTTAGGTAATTTATTACCATTGTTTCTTGTTTTTTGCAGTAGGCTTGTAGAGCTATGAACTTCCCTCTCAAGACTGCTTTCACTGTGTCCCATAGATTTGGGATTGTTGTGTTTTCATTGTCATTTGATGCCATGATGTTTTCTATTTCTTCCTTTATCTCTCTGGTAACCCAGTCATTGTTTAATAGCATGCTGTTTAGTCTCCATGTGTTTGATTTTTTTGGATTGTTTTTATTGTAGTTGCTTTCCAGTTTTATGCCACTGTGATCTGAGAAGATGCTTGATACGATTTCTATCTTCTTGAACTTGAAGATAGAAATCATATCAAGCATGTGGTCTATCTTTGAAAATTACCCATGTGCACTTGAGAAAAATGTATATTCTGTGGTTTTGGGGTGAAATGTTCTGAAGATGTCAATTAATTCCATCTGCTCTAGTGAGTCATTAAGATTTGATGTTTCTTTGCTGATTTTTTATTTAGAGGATTTGTCCAATGGTGATAATGGGGTATTAAAGTCTCCTACTATGATTGTATTGCTGTCAATCTCTCCCTTGGTATCCTCCAGGAGTTTTTTTAAGTATTTGGGTGCTCCTGTATTGGGTGCGTATATGTTTACCAGAGTTATTTCTTCTTGTTGGATTGCTCTCTTTAAAAAACAAACAAAAACAAAACAAAATAAGCAAAACAATCTCACAAACAAACATAAAAAATCGATAAATCAACAATCAAGCAAACAACAATAAAAGGACAGAGAGAAAAACAATTTTTTGGATAGTGAAAACAATTTTTTGGATAGTGTATGGATTTGGAGCAGGAGGTTGGAAATTAGATATATAAATAGCATGAAATTTTAACAGGGGGTAAAAAGAAAGAATAGGGAAAATCTAAAGCAGGAAAAAGGTAAGAGAAACAGGACAACAAAAGGGGAAAAGTTAGGAAGAGAGTGATGGCATAAAGGTAAAGTTGAGATAGAGTAAAATGATGCTAAAGGAAAGATGAAAATAGAATGTAGACCACTAATCCCGAAGTAAAATAAAGAGAAAATAAAATGATACTTTAAAAATAAAAGGTAAAATAGTAATAGTAATAATACTGATTGAAAATAAAAATGTAATAATTAAAAAGGTAAAATCAAGTGATGAAAAAAGAAAAAGATTAGTTTATTAAGTAAAAGATGAAAAGAATAAAAAAATAAAAATAAAAATGTGCAGTAGTGAAGGTCATTCATTTCCTCTACTGTTCTGTTTGGCACACCTGTTTCCTAGTCAGGACAGTATTGCAGTTCCCTGCAGTCCACTGCCCCTCAGTGTTGTAAGTCGGTCTTGATTTCTAAGCAGGCAGTATGTCTTAATTTCTTGTATTCCTTTGTTTGTGTTTACCAATAGTCAATTTGTGATTCAACCCCTGGGTGGCAGTTTTCTGGGTTGACCTCCAGGTCTGTAGGTCCTCTCTAGCCAGGGCTTAGATCCTGCTTTCCCTTTGGCACTCAATACCAGTTTGTGGGAGTGGGTTGCCCCAGAGCTGGTTCTCTGATGGTTATTCCCTGCTCTGATCCCCAGGTTCCAGAAAAACAACTTTCCCCTGCAGTCTCTTAGGGTGTCCCCAACTGGGTGATCCTTTGTATTGGGCTTAGTAAGCAAAAGCAATGATTTAAAGAGGAAAAAAAAAAGAGCCAGCATAAGTGTGCAAACTCCAGGGCTGCACGCAAGTCTGTGCAGTCTTTTTTCCACCCATTGGGTCTAAGCAGCCGGCACACTTTTAAAAATTTTAGGCTGTTCTTTTGGGTCAGATCAAAATGGGTTGCTTTTTAGAGTTCCTTTCTGTTAGCAGCTCTGAGGACCCCCTTCCACATTCACGGATAACGCCAGTCCCAACAGCCATGGATTTTCCTAGGCGCAGACTTCCCCAGGTCTCCAGCTTCCACAGTGTGCACATTTCTCTCCCCTGCTGAGAGCAGAGACCTCACCTTATCCCAGGTGAAATCTGATCTTTCTGTGGTGCAGTGTAGAGCTCCTCCAAATTCGTGTGTTTGCGCCAATCAGCGACTGGTGTTCTAGGGTTCGCATCTGTTCAGTGGGTGCCGTAGTTGTAGATTTTCAGGCTTCCAATAACATCCACTTTCCCCTTCAAGATGGCGCGGTCTCTGTGTCTGAGCCTGTCACTCTGGGAGGGAACCCAGCAGCAGTGGGGGCTGCTCAGTCTGGGGAGCCCCGTTCAGCAGTCTCCCACCACCTCCTGGAGTATAGCTGTCCCTCAACTCACCAACAGACACTCCCCATGCAACCCTCAGCTGCTCTTTCTATCTGCTCCAGGACAAGGCTTGGGATACGTCTGTCTATTCCGCCGCCACTTTTTCTATCCAGTTGTGGTGGCCATCTTGTGTCCACAATGAGGCGGCCATCTTTGACCACATTGGGGGGGGGCTTTTTGTGTGTTGGAGTGACAGTCAATTTGCATATTACTCTTTTATTAGATAGGATGCTTACAGCTAAGATGGAAAAGCAAACAAGTCAAAAAAAAGCAATTCTTATGACCATTATCAAAAACACAAAAGACAGGTGCTGATGAAAACATGAAGAAAAGGGAACCTTTATAGACTGTTGGTGTGAATATTGTAAAAAATAATATAAACAAAGCCACTTAAAATGGAGTTTGAGCTGAGAAACTGTCTCGCATGTCTTACTCCTCAAACATTTGGAATGTTAAAACTAGGGAAAATATCCTTTGGACTGGGCCTAAAGCATCACTAAACAACTGTCTGTTATGATTATAGGACTGTTGGGGAGCACAGCAGACTTGCTTGACAAGTTTATAAGGAGGGCATTCTGAGAAAAGGGAAATGTGCTGAAGGCGACCTGCTGTTTATTGGAATTCCGACTTAGAGGAGTGCTGACGGTGGCACCCCTAATTATTCCTTGACCTTTCCAAACAAGTCTGTGTGCATGCAGACCCCCCTGGTGTTTACTGGAATCCTTATGCTTAATCTTTGGTGTCCTTGCTTAAAGGACACTATAAACACATGTGTCCTCCCAAGATTACTTACCCTACTGATTGTATCTAAAAGATAAACTTTATCTCAAACTGTTGCTACAATAAAAGACTAATGAGGCAGGCGATAAAGGCTGCCTGGTTCTTTTAGCCAGGCAGTCCCTTGCCCCTCTCTTTCACAGCAGTTGTGTTGGAGTAATCCACTCATCTGTTGCTCGGGTTCTGCTGGTCAGCTCTGGCACAGGACTGAAAATTAAAGACATTCTTTAAAATTAGTGTTACTATGCTAGCTTATCTGCACCTATAGAAATGCCTTCCTTCTAGTCATGTAATTTACCCCCTTCCCCTTGTCTTTTCCTCCTAATTGGAACTGTTTGGTAGTTCTAATCTGGTAGTTCCAAACTACCTGCCTGAATCAATGCTTCAAAAATAGCTATTATTTTATCTCTAATAAACACTTGTTGCCTCTAACTTTGACCTTTGATTTTTAAGTTAACAATGTAAATTTGTGCAGCTATTATGAAAACCAGAACAGAGATTTCTAAAAATGATAAATAGAACTACCTTATGGTCTAGCAACCCCACTTCTAGGTGTATGTCCAATGGAAGTGAAATCAGTATCTCAAAGAAGTGTCTGCAGTCTCATGTTTATTACAGCATTATTAACAACTAGAGGCCCAGTGCACAAAATTGGTGCACAGGGGAGTCCCTCAGCCCGGCCTACACCCTCCTCATTCTGGGACCCCTTGGGGGATGTCCAACTGCCGGTTTAGGCCCGATCCCACAGGGCTAAACTGGCAGTCAGACATCCCTCTCACAATCCAGGATCACTGGCTCCTAACTGCTTGCCTGCCTGTCTGCCTGATTGCCCCCTAACTGCCCCCCACTGCTGGCCTGTTTGCCCCCCAAATATCCCCCTGCCAGCTTGCCTGGCTGCCCCCCCATCCCCCTTCCAACCTGCCTGGAAACCCCCCAACTGCCCCCCTGCTGGCCTGCCTGGCCATCCCCTAGTGCCCCCCTGCTGCCTGCCCCCTAACTGCCCCCCGGCCAGCCTGGTTGCTCCCTAACTGTCCGGAAGGAAGTCAGGTGTCCGGAAGATGTCCAGTCACCTGGTCTAATTAGCATACTACACTTTTATTAGTATAGATAACCAAGACATGAAACAACATAAATGTCCATTGACAGATGAGTAGATAAAGATGTGGTTTACACACACACGTGCACGTGCACACACACACACACACACACACACACACAATGGAATATTATTTAGCCTTAAAAAGATGGAAATCCTGCCATTTGTGACAACATGGATGTGATACCATTGTAATTTGACCCAGTTATGAAGAACTGGAAAGGAGAACAGGGATAACCAAATATTAATAGGCATTCATTTGTGCAGCTTTCCCAGGAAGCTACAGTTTAGACGCATGCCCACTAAAGTCTGGATAAAATAGGGAAGGTAGTTTCCTGTCAGTCCCACCTGGGAAGAGGTCATTGGCCAGAAGAGGCATGGCCACTGCAAGCACGGGAAAGTTAAGACATTTAATCTCCTAAAGAAAGGAGGTCTCTTCTCGCTCCTAGCACTCTTGGGACACTTGTTGCAGGGGCATGCTCCTTTGGCTCCCCTGCATTCTCCCACATGGCCCACAGTAATGTGGACCCCACACACAGTGGACTAATGGACTGCAACTAGCCTAATGCTGTACCAGACCCAATTCCACCATGGAACGGAAGCTCTGGATTTGGGCTTTGCTTCTAGCTCTACTGAATCACAGTTGCACATCTTCCAGGACTGAATTAAGTGAAATGGGACTTTGGAAACCCAAGGATGTAATTCCACAAAAATAAAAAATAAAAATGACTCATCCTCCCCTGAGAAAATTCTTTTTCTTGAGATATTGTAAGGACTTGACCTGCAGCACCCAGTAGGGAAAAGGGTCCCACACTTTCACCGATAATAGATGAACTTGGAGGACATTAGGCTAAGCGAAATAAGCCAGACACAAAAAGACAAATACTGTATGACCTCAGGTAAGAGAGTAGAATGGTAGTTGCCAGGGGCTGGAGAGAGGAGAAAATGGGGAGATGCTGGTCAAAAGGTGCACACTTAGTTATGCAAAAATGAGTAAATGCTGGAGATTACTGTGACTATAGTTAACAATACTGTATTATATTCTTGAAATTTATTAAAAGAAATAGATCTTAAGTGTTCTCACCACAAAAAGAAAAATATAACTAAGTGAGGTGATGAAAACGTTAATTAGTTTGATTGTGGTGATAATTTCATAATGCATACATATATCAAAACTTCAAGTTTTATATACCTTAACTTCAGATGATATGTATTTGTCAATTAATAAAGCTGGAGGGAAAAAAGAAGCAATTCTTAAGCAATATAAAAGGGTGTTAAATAAACACTAAACACAAAAAAAATATTAAATGTAGGCCTGGATTTTCAAGCTTCTAGATGAATTTGGACTTGAAAACATGTTTAGAAAAAGGGAGAGGCTACATTAAAAAGATAATTGGAAATCAAGAGGATGTTAGACATTTCTTTTTTTTTTAATTATTTATTGTTTAAAGTATTACATATTGATGTGAGAGAGAAACATTGATTGGTTGCCTCCCATACACACTCCAACCAGGGATCAAACCCACAACCTGGGTATGTGTACAACAGGGAATCACACCTGTGACCTTTTGGTGTATGGTACAGTGCTCCAACCGAATGAGCCACATTGGCCAGGGCAAGCCTTGAAATTTCTTAGTCATAAGTTTAACATACTAAAAGCAGGATTTGAAGAAGACTATTCAAAGTAAGATTTCTAGCCTTAGCCAGTTTGGCTCAGTGGATAGATCATCAGCCTCTGGACCAAAGGGTCTGTGGTTTGATTCCAGTCAAGGGCACATATGTTGGTTGCATGCTCCTTCCCTGTCAGGGCCCTGTTCAGGGCTCGTGCAGAAGGCAATCAATTGATGTGTTTTTGTTTTTCTCACATTGATGTTTCTCTCTGTCTTTTCCTCTCTCTTCCACTCTCCCTAAAAGTCGATGGGAAAAAAATATCCTATGGTGAGGATTAACAAAACAAAACAAACCAACAAACAAAAAAAAACAAGGTAAGGTTTCTAATGCAGACAAAATCAAAGAGATGACTACATTTTAGAGGTAATACCTCCTAGGAGTTGACAAAAACCTACGTAGATAAATAGTAGTAGAAAGGGAGAGGAAATAACCAAAATAGACTATTTCAGGAGAAAATTGAAAGAATTTGGTGACTGATATTAGAAAGGAAGAGAGGAGTCATAACTTTAAGCCTAGTTGACACCATTAGCAAAAAGGAGTAAGAGAAAAAATTTATTTGGGAGGAACAGAAGTTACATTTTGGAGATGATGGTTTTCAGATGGTAGTGAGGTATGTAGGTAGACATTCCAAACTGAAATTCTGAGGTTCACTTTTCAAAAATTAGTCATCAATTAATGATGGCACTATATAGTACTTCTCCATTTTTAGTTCTCTACCACAGAGTAAACTTTGCCTCAAAGAAATCCTCCTGAAAAATTAATCTTGATAAGATTCATATTCAACTAATTGAGTTCCTTCTAACTGCCAGTCAATGCAGTAGGCACTTTCACATACATTATCACATTTAATTCTCACAGCAACTGCGTGAAGTTGTTTATCAGAAATTCTAATTAATTATATTGTAATGAAAATGCAACTGCCAAATAATAATCAAGTATTCATTGAATTAATTAGATATATATTGTTTGATTTCTAATCCTATACTGCTCCACTGCCCAGATTCCAATTTTCTTTTAATAGACATTAATAGCACAAAGTAACAAGAAGAGTAGTTCAATGTCAAGTAATGCACATGAATAAAATGCCTAAGTGAAAACAGAAACATAGTGGGAGATAGAAGACACAAGTTACAATCTAAGCTCAACCTTAGGCAAGTTTTCTTGATGCTTAGTTACTTCATCCATCATATGAAATTATTGACTTTCATTCAGTCTGTGTTTTGGGGTTGTGTACAGGTGAAACAAGGGATTAGAGAAAAAGCTCTTTACTAAACAAATCAAATATTTAGAACAGGGTAAGAGGATACGTTTTTCTGGGTCCTCTTCTTTCTTTTTCAGTGTCTTTTCTTCATCTCTGTTTCTCACCCATGTCCAACATCCAACCCTTTTCCTTCTGGGTGCCTAAGTGTATGCCTCGATACACCCCTGCAACTAAGACTGTAAACTTGTTATTAATAACTAGAGGCCCAATGCATGAAATTCGTGCCCAGGGCAGGGGGGTCCATCAGCCCA
Organism: Corynorhinus townsendii; assembly: GCA_026230045.1. Taxonomy (NCBI): domain Eukaryota; kingdom Metazoa; phylum Chordata; class Mammalia; order Chiroptera; family Vespertilionidae; genus Corynorhinus; species Corynorhinus townsendii. The sequence continues at coordinate 65,014,373 of JAPDVU010000003.1, read as the reverse complement.
GCCTGCACCCTCTCCAATCTGGGATCCCTCTCACAATCCAGGACTGCTGGCTCCCAACTGCTCACCTGCCTGCCTGCCTGATTATCCCTAACCACTTCTGCCTGCCAGCCTGATCACCCCCTAACCACTCCCCTGCCAGCCTGATCAATGCTTAACTGCTCCCCTGCTGGCCCGATTGCCCCTAACAGCCCTCCCTTGCTGGCCTGGTTGCCCCCAACTGTCCTCCCCTGCAGGCCTGGTCACCTCCAACTGCCCTCCCTTGCCAACCTGGTCACCACCTACTGCCCTCCCCTTTAGGCCTGGTTCTCCCCAATTGCCCTCCCCTGCAAGTCTGGTCCTCCCCAACTGCCCTCCCCTGCAGGCCTGGTCCCTCCCTACTGCCCTCCCCTGCTGGCCTGATCGCCCACAACTGCCCTCCCCTGCTGGCCATCTTGTTGTGGCCATCTTGTGTCCACATGGGGGCAACCATCTTGTATGTTGGAGTGATGGTCAATTTGTATATTACCTCTTTATTATATAGGATTGTTTATACAGTTTCACTCAATCACTGTCTTAACTCCTGACTTTAGCCTCTGATCACTAACATCTATTAATAAATTGAAAAGTACTTTGAAGAGACAGAAGGGCATAGAGTGAGCATACACTTGGATATTAATTGCAAATGTGGGTTAAGTGTATCTATAGACTACACTTGTTCCAAAACAGAATTTGAAGAGAAAACCTATAAAGTCTTTTGGAACAAAAACCCACAATGAGTTTACCTAACAGTTAATTTTAAGTGTCTATATAATTGCAAGCTAACTCAAGCATCACTGCAATGTGGGTTTGATGTTAGTGACCAACCCTCCATTACTGGGGAACTAGTGAAGCACTAATCAGCAGATGCTCAGGTTATATCTATGTCCCAGACCTGGTCCTCTTTTGTAAGTCCTGCCCTTACTTCTTTATCTGGCACACTTCCCTTCATCTCATGCTGGACAGCTCACTTTGTTGTTAACAACAAAGAGGTCTCAGTCTTCTGTCTGCAAATGCTCATTATTTAAGCATAATTTTACTCTCTGAACCATTGAGTTACTAACTGTATTTCCTTCACTACATCTATGTTAATTTAATCTAATGAATCTGTGCAGTACAAGAACTATAAAAGCTTTACCTCCCTCATTCCTTCAATATAAATGCACATAAATAATCCCAAAGTAACTTTGACCCTGATATTGTTGGAGTGAGAAAATTGTAGAGAACTCTATAGCTTTAAGGATGATGAGGAGTATCTCATCAGAGGCTCTCATCTACCATTCAAGGTTTGCATCCAAGACTGCATTGTTGTCCCTCTTTTATAAAGATCCTCTGCCCCCCTCCAATTTGCTAAGAGCTGCTTACCAATGAATGTTGCCTTGGTCTGGCCTAAAGCCAGGGTGAACTGTCCTATTTAACTTTGATTGAATTATACAGAGGATTTGTTTATTTAGAGCTGCAAAGCACACCTCCTATTTTCCTAAATTTTATTTAACCCCTACCACTATCACTATAACAAATACGATTTACCATTTATGTAGTCACCACTTGTAGCACTGTGATTAGACCTTATTAATATTAGATTGAGCCACAAATGTTATGAACTCTTCCATAAATAACAATAGTACACTCTTCTTCCCCTCTAGCAAACAGAAAACAGAAAGAAAAGGGCATAGGTTATGTCATGAAATCAACTTGAAAATAAAGAAAAATATCCTAGAAATTTAACTTTTAAATATTGAAATAACTTACTCATAAAATCAGTTGAATTGTACTTTTCCTTTCTTTAAAATGGATAATATCAAGAAACCTACATAAAAATAATTAGCTAACGATCAAAAAAATAATAAGCAGACTTTCAAGTATAGTCTTAAATTTGGATAGTAGGATGGGGAAATGTAGAGAGCCCCGGAACCTGGTGGCATTGCTGGGGTGCCATTTTGGTCCTGAGTTGCCTATCCTCAACTGCCCCTAATACAGGGCTCATAACTGAGTATTGCAACCATGAAGCAAGAGTAGAAAAGAGATTGGATAATTTAATTTTATGCTATGGGAGAAAATAGAAATCAAAGTGAGGGATCTCAAGGTTAGAAAATGTGAAGAATTACTATCTAGTAAGATTGAATAAAAGTGTAATATCTTGGTAACGTATAAAAATCAGTGAAATGCAGGGCTGGTCTTCAGTAAAAGAGAAAGTGAAACATTTGACCCAGGCACCATGCTGTGAAGGACACAGGAATCTCTCTCCAAGCTACTACTGATACAGTGAAGGCAATTGTCATGATGTCAAGACAAACGGTACACACACAGTCCTTTCTAATGCAATCAACTTTCATTCATTCACTGCACTTTCTCTTTTCTTGAAAACCATGTAGACAAAGATATTTTTCAAGGGAAAAGTATCCATAAACATTCTAATTTGAACTAAAATAATTATTTTCATATTTTGAATGTACCTTCTGGACTTTCTATAACTGTGACCACTATGAACATAAAATTTGTATTCTACATTTTTCTACTTATCATTATACCATAAGTATGTTTCCATGTTGATAGTTATCACTTTAAATGCTTCCATCTGCAGGACTTTCAACCTAGAAACCAGAATGTATTCTGAATATTCAACTGCACAATTAAAAGCAATTTTTTTCTTTTTTAATATATTTTTATTGATTTCAGAAAGGAAAAGAGAGGGAGAGAGATAGAAACATCAATGATGAGAGAGAATCATTGATCAGCTACTTCCTGCACATCCCCTCTTGAGGGTCAAGTCCGCAACCTGGTCATGTACCCTGACCAGGAATCAAACCAAGAGCTCCTGTTTCATAGTTAGATATTTAACCACTGAGACACACTGGCCAGGCCATTTTTTCTTTTTTTTAAGCTCCAAATTCTAGTGAAGAGATAGGCATCTGTCTAGCATTCATTCCCCTTTCTGCAGAGGGCTATAGTATAAAAAAATCCTCTTTTCTTTTGGAATACCATCCTGTCCCTACAGGAGTAGGATAGTTAGTGACTGGACTGAACAATCAATATAGTCCATCTCATTGGACAAACTAATTGGGTGAAAAAAATATATGTGACCTTGTCAGTACAGTGAGACACAATTATGAAAGTAAAGTTCTATATATTCCAGATTTGAAGCTGGTAGAGTAAATGACTGGATTTACCTAGGTGGCCGCAAAGCAAGAGCTGGTCTCAGACTTGAATCAACAGAGGAGAGAGAAATTTGGACAAGGGGTACAGTGGAGAACAAGGGAAAAAGACCAAGCCCTACTGAGCATTTTGAGTTCCTGAATGTAGCTAAGCCTGACTTTTCAAATATTTCAACTAATAAATCCTTTTTAAGCCCGTTTGACTTAGACCTCTACTACTTGGAACCAAAATAGACTTGAGTGAATCTAAATCTAAGAAATTAAGCATTGGCAACAAGAAGAAAGAGGATATCTACTTAGAGCCTTGAATATGGAGAATTTGTAACAACTTTCTCTGTTAATACATATATTTCACCCAGAAATAAACTAGATATGATAAATGGAATCTAAAAACTTGAAATTTATAAAATGCAGGGTGGTGTTATTGCAAAGTGAACCAAGTGGCTGGGATGTGCCTACGCAGCTAGCAGGTTGTTCCAGGGTTTGGCTGCATGATTCAGACCCAACCTCATTCAAACTGCCTTTGGCTGCTGTCTGGGAGAAGCTGTGCATTCTGCCTTACACCCTGATTCCATTCCATGTGCTCTGGCTGTTAGGAACTCCCAGGACAGGGTGACTGTGAGTGATCCAAGGGCTCTGTTGCTTAGTTTGAAACTGGTTTTGTTGGTCTGATTCCAGGTGGTCGGGCTAGAATAATGTTGGGGATCCAGGGACCAACCCTCCCAGAATCCTTCCTGAGAACTCTTCCACCACGCCCATCCCCATTCAGCCCCATTTTGCCCTCCCACTCTCTCCCACAGAAAAAAATAATAATTTTAGTTGAGAACAGGGGCTGGACACAGAAATATATCCAATTAGCTCTATTTCAGGGTTTTACCATTATTGAGTTTGTGAACTCTTACTCCATTTACTCCATGACAGGCACCATGTAAAACATAGATAGATAAGTAGATAGGTAGGCAGGTAGGTAGGTAGATATAGATATAGATATAGATATAATCTAACTCAATCCTCAGTTTATATTTTATAAGGCAAGCATATTAGTGTGCCCATTTCATAGGTGAGGAAATGATATAATGTGCAATGAAAATCACCCTGATACATCAGTCTGAGCCCCTCATTTTACATATAAGGACTATGAGCGGTCATGCTGGCCCCAAGACCTCTAGCAAATCAACAAGGTCAGGGCTTGAGCTCAGCTCCCCTCTTGTTCACCTTTCTCTCCCTTAGGCTCACTTTGTTCTTTGGCTTTCTGCCGCACAGCACTTAAGAACAGACACAGAAATGGGGCAAAACTACTTTTGACACCCACAAGTAGAGATAAAATGCTGAGCTTAAAAACCAATGAAGAGGAAATTGATAAAGTTTAGGGAACAGGCCATTTTGGCCTCGGGCAAAGGGCAGAAGGGAGAATATGTAGATAGCACCTCAGAGGAGGAGAAAAAGAAGTGAACAGAAGAAACCATTCACATTCTTATGATTAACGGTCATAGTTACAATCTCCCCTTCCAGGTATAAAAATAACCTTATGGGTAAAATATCCATGAAGGGGAAAAATTTCAAAAACAAAGAAATGATGAGAATAAAACAACATCCAGTAAAACAAACGAGAGTATGTTACTGCAAACAGTGGATAAATGAGTGGGTAGAAATCAGGCATTGTGAGATAATTCAGAAAATCAAAATAATAGAAATAGTGGATAATTTACTCACCTAATTAAGGCCAGTTTAAAAAATCAAGTCAGTGAAGTTGGTACTTGAAATGATGTTTATGTGAGTGGCTGGGGTCATTTCATGGGCTCTCCTAGTCCATCCCATCCGAAGGAAAAGTATTAAAAGGAAGAAAGGCTAGTTTCTCACCTTTCTTAATGTATCCCAAGGATCAGATTCAAGCACAAATCTCTCTTAAACAGCTTGGATAAGCACCACAGGGTGCCAAGGAAACCGACAGAAAGAACCCCAAGGTGGCTTATTTCACTAGCTAATTGTTAACTGGTGGGAAGTGGGTGAGGGCAGGGAGTGGGAATGGGCCCGCCTTCTGCATGAATGAATTCAGCACATGGAATTCATGTTCATATTTACATTTATAACTTACAGAGCTTCTATGTCATTGACCCCAAGCTGATAAACAAAATTACAAAGTTCATTTTAATTTCACAGACTTGGCCAATCTCATCAGTCTCCCCACTAGGTTTTCATATTAAAAGAATGAGGGGGGAAAAGAAAAGGCATATGTTTATAGCCAAGAATAAATACAACAATAATAAAGGAAATAAAAAAAGGAAAACTGATCTTGGCACAGTTACTTGAATTTTTCCACCTTTCTCATATGGAAAGTTTCCAAGTTCTACCATTTCAAAGAAAACACCTCATCGAAGAACACGTAATTGCATGTTGTTTCCAGTCTTTAAATGTGGGAAATGAAGCCTTTTCACATGCACATCATCAGCTGTGCCCCAGGAAACCTTCTATTCTTTCCAAATTAGTTTTTGTATCATTAAACCAATCAGCATTAGGTGCTTACGATTATTTTCGGGAATAAACTCTGAGTCATTACCTATATCATGTATGTAATAAAGGCAAATAATGACATCATTATATAGCACATGAGCACTGACCCTAACTGACCAGGACCTAAAGGAAATCAGGGTAGTCCTAATAAGAATCAGGCAGGATGCCTAATGAAAATCAAACAGCAGGACTAATAAGAAACAATGTATTTTGCCTCTCCTTCAAATTCACTTTTGATTTGCTTTTCCTGAGAATCCGTGTTTGAAGTGGAGCTCCCGCAGGCTAGGTTTCTCAGAGCTAACTCTGAGGTGAGTGATTCGCAGGTGGTTCTCTGGGCCATTTGATCTGAGACAAGAAACCTCTCGCTCATGCAGCAAGTATTTGTTGGGCACTTACCATAACCATAGGCTTCGACTTGGCTGTTTTTTATTCAATAATTGTTAGTGAGTGCCTACTATAAGCATTGACGGTGCTAGACTCAGAAATGGAAACAATAAATCAGAAACATCATAGACACCACTTAGAGTGTATTTATTACACGCCAGGCACAAACACACATGTATTAGTTATTAATAATTTAATATCCCCAGCAGTCCTATGAGGAAGTAAGTGTATGTTTTGACCCATTTTACAAGCGCGGAAAGTAAGGCTCATCTAGATTAAGAGACTTGCCCAAGGTCATGCTACTGGAGGGAAGGAAGCAAAGATGTGGGGAAGATTCAATGTCTCCATCTCATTGGAAATTGCTGCTATTGGACCATTTTTTGACATATAAAATGACAAACAGGTTTTCCCCGAGAAGAGCTCAGAGTATGGTGGGGAAGGCAGAAACATAAATATAAACAAAGACCACAATGAAGGATGATAAGCAGTGTGAGGAGCCTGCACACCACCTGTGAGTGTTCCCAGCTCCCTGCCAGCATTCCAGCCAACATGCTGTAGCCTTCTCTGGAAGTCCACATCTCCTCACTTTCTGTCCCCACCGAAAATCCAGCACAGGTACAATATGAGCATGTCTTTCTGAATCTTATTCTGACTAAGACCCCCAACCATTTTTGTCCTAGCTTTTCTAGATGTGGAATGGAAATGCATAAAAAGACACTGATATTTCCCCTGGACAAACAGCCTGGACAGAGAGAACATAGGACTTGTCAAAGGAGACCAAGGCCAAGCACATGTAGGATGTCAAATAGAAATTTTGCAACATTCTTTCACACAGATTATTTATAAGACTCATGTTTCATAAAACACATGGCCAAGCTCAAAGGATGGATATAATTTAAGCACCCATATGCTTTGAAAATACACATTATTTTTTAAAAGACAGGAACTTTTTATCCTTTATGGTACACATTGGATGAGCTCTAAATACTCAGAGCATTTCACCTCTACTGTTTGCACCCCAAGTTTCCTGCTAGTAACTCAACATGTATGAGATTCCAGAGAAGATTATAAATTTATTTATCTCTAAATATGAGATTCCCTACATGTGCTCAGTATGAGAAAATTGATGGCATTGGTTGATTAACATAATTTTCACAGAGAATTCATCTATTGCTTTCACAACTGTCAGCCTCTTGAAAGCAAGAACCACATCTTTAATTCTGAATTTTTCACAGATTAAAAAGCACACAATAAAAATATAGTTGCTTGGTTGCTTTGTTTAGGTCTGATAATATTTGTAACTACCTGAGAGAGAAACCAAGTAAAAAATTGTGTTTGTAGCCTTGTTTATAATCAAAGAAAGGGCTGAGTTGCAGGAAACAATGTTTTATCAGTCAACCATTGAAAACATTCCACAGAGTATTAGGCCTATGCAGAGCCAAACTGACCAACATGAAATACTTCATCTCCTTGGACAACACATCCTGTAAATTATGAAAAGAAAATGATATTTTACGAGAGCCAGGCAGCCTCATTTTCTAGGCAGCACATTTCATTCATATTGCGGTTATTAATAGGTCACTTACAGGATTCATGACTGGTGCCACTGTGTGAAGGTACCCAGACACGGACAATCACTGTGGCGAAAAGTAGTATATCTCAGTTCTTTCTAGAGCAGTAACTTTATCAAAACTATAACCGGTGACCTTTGAACTCCACTCAAACATTTTCTAACTGGACTTTAGGTTGTGTTCGCCAGAGTTCCTATGAGACTTTTTGTTAACTTCAAAACTTTCAAAATCTCATTTTCAAAATGAGATTTTGTTAACTTCAAAACTTTCAAAATCTCACTAATAAATTTAGCCTACCAAATAAAGTTTGCATTTCCTCCTTGGATGCCTGCATGTAAAAGTGCCAGTTTGTACTTTTGTAGCTCTCAACACAGTTAGTCTTTTGCATGAGCAAACATACTCAATATTTTTTAAATTAGAAAGTGAAGAACCCACAGGATGAGACATTACTATAAAGGAAGCTAGGACAGGTAATTAAGGATTAAAATCTAAACCATTACCTCTCACACAAGGTAGAGTGAGAAGCAAGGACAGTTTCCATCTCCTTAGAGAAATACAAACAGTGAGCCAGAATGGTGTTCTGTAGTTTTCATTAGAAATTTAATATTTATCTTATAGCACTGAGTTTATCTTACTAACATATCTCATTCAGAAAAGGAAGAATCTCTTGATTTACCACATTAAAGTAAATATTGCTATGAGATACGTGTTAAATTTTTAATAAGAAACCACCCTATCTTTGTTGGATCAAAGAGAGCTGCTTCAGCTGCCACACAAACAAAACCAAATAAAAACACGTAATTCCAAATACTGGGCATCACTGCACATGCTGACCAGCTTGCTCATGACAATTGCACTTTTATGTGTCTGAGCATTTGAGAGCTTCAACTAAATTTATTATAAATCATAATCTTAGAGCTAACATGGACAATGAACTGTAATACTGATCCATGGGACAGCCTTTCAGAACTGCATACTGTATTTTTGTGCCTGAACTATGCCCCCAAAAAAGGCACAAAATTAAAATTCAATTCAATTAGATTTGAAGCATCATACCTTCCCTGTATGGGTATATTTTAGTATGGAAGATTTATTAGCATGACGTGTTTTCCTTTGTAAGGATAGAGTTAGATGTAAAACCTATTTTGTTTCCATCCATCTCATATTCTTTAAGTTAGCAACAAAAATCCTATTGTGAAGAGCAAACACAACCTGATGTAGTGATACTGACACACCACCTCCCCCATATAAAGGAGAATGAGATGTCAGAAAGTTCAAGAACACTTCAAGCCCTGGTGAAATGATTCTCCAACAGCCAGCAGTTGATTGATTCTCATGGAATCCCTTTCCCATCCTGGAATAAGCTGGGTAGAGAAGAAAACATTAAGACAAAACACACATGGAAAACACAACTGCTTCAAACCTTCAGGTTTATAAGGAAAGAATAGACAAATCCTCAAAACATAGCACAAAATTAAATATCTATATTCATGGCCATGTACCACCTCGGCCTGACCTCCTTGGTGCTGCTCCTATAATAGAAAAGCACCACAGTCTCAAGACCACAGACTCTCCAGCCAGACTCCCATGCACTTGAATCCCAGTTGTGCCACTTACAGGCTGTGTGACCTTGGGGAAGTTATATAACCTCACTGTCTAGATTTCCTCATCTATAAAATGTAGATAATAATATCTATCTCCTATGGTTGATAATGAGAATCAAGTAAGTTCATATTTGTTAAGTTCTTGGAAAGAGTCTGGCACACAGTAAATGGCACTTTATAAGTGTTTCATAAACAAACATCGGTTCTACCAGCTTTTGTGATGTATTTGATTGGAGAACTAGAGGTAAATTTAAACCTTCCATCTTTCTCCAACTCCATGTTTTTTCCCTCCTTCTCTGCCCCATTCATTAACCCTTTAATCATAATCAGCGATACTTTTTCTCTTAATAGCAAGAAAAGCTAACATTTAGTAAATACTCCATATGTGCTAGGTAAATTATTTCATTCAGTCTTCATTAAAAAAAAACAACAGTAAAATAAATGTCATTGTTATCCCCATTTAACAGATGAAGAAAAAAAGGCACTGAAAGATTAAGTAAATTGTCCAAGATAACGTAGCATGGATTAGAATCTGGACAGTGTTGGGGTTTTCATCATAGAAAGAAAATATATCATACCACAAAAAAATTTCCTAATGAACTGACCTCTTTTCAAACTAATCTTGGTTTAAAAATCCCTCCTACCCTAGATAATACCAGGCAACTTGCAAATTTATGAAAATTAATGATTGTTGTTTTAAGCTACTGAATTTTGGGATAGTTTTCTTTCACAGCATGTTTACAGTGAAAGCTCACTGATATAGGCTTTTGTATTCTTTCAATAAATTGAAATAAAACCAAATTTGAAAATACTATAAAATAATGAAACAGGCCCTGGCCAGATAGTTCAGTTGATTAGAGAGTTGTCCAGATATGACAACATTTGCAGGTTCGATCCCCAGTCAGGGCACATACAATAATCAAACAATAAATATATAAATAAGTGGAATAGCAAGTTGATATTTCTCTCCCTCTCTCTCTCTCCCTCTCTTTCTCCCCCCTTTCTCTCTAAAAAGCAATCAATAAATTTTTTAAAATCTATGAAACGAAGAAATATTGAAATCCTATATATTTCTTTGACGAATACACACACACCCTGATTTTAAGCTGATTGTTTAAATTCAACATAAATAAAACTTCTCCTAGAAAAACAATTATTTTCTCCCTAATACTAATGTCTATTCCCATATTTCAGGTTAGCGTGCTTTTGTAACAATAACAAAATGAAATTGCAAATCTTACCAAAAATCCAGGCTTCAATAAACTCAAAGGAAGTGCTGTCATCAGACTGTTCATAGGACATTAACTAAAACAAATGAAAAAGAGTTAAACTGGTTAACACCCGAAGAAAAGCAATATCAACAAGAGTAATAACACAATAAGTGTTTGCAAAAAGATTGATTCGTGTCAAAAAATCAAGAAATGACCTTGTGAAAATTCTTAAAGTCCTTGAATAATTTTACAGAAATCATTTCTTTTATGATTGTACTATGCTAACAAGCCAAGACAGCAAAGAGACAGAGCTGAACTAGCAGATTCAAAGTTAGGTTCTGCCCAAAAGCAAAAAAAAAAAAAAGCAAAACAACAACAACAAAAAACTTGATTCATTTTTCTGGGCACATAGTTGAAAATAAAAACTGAATTTAGTTAACTACAAGAGCAATTAAACATTTTTTATAACTCTTAATTTTATTTTTCAAGATAAAGTCCACTCAAGCCTTTTTTTTTTTTTTTTTTTTTTTTTTTAGCCCATTTTGGTCAGCATTTTTAACTGGCTTCATTTGGACAAAGTTTTTTCTCCAGTACCAATTATCCTCAAATAGGAGGTTAGGAGGACTTCCTCTCCCACATTTCTCTATTAAAGAGTTTCCAAAAAGTAAACCCATCTAAATCATAAAAAGATTATAACAAGAGTAATTCTGCTATCTGGTGGCAAAACACATAAACAACAAGAGCATGGAATGGGATTATAAATTCCAAAATGGGTCTAAGTTTTCATTACATTTTTTTTTAAATAACAGAATTTCTAATCTGAACTAAAAAGCAAATTACTTAAATGTTGTCAAAGTATCATTAACATCCTATATAATAAAAGGCTAATATGCAAAGTGTCCCCTCAATTGGGAGTTCGACTAGGGGGCAGGGCCAGCCGGGCAACCACCGTTGGGCCCTCTCCCCAGTCCAACCGGCCAATCGGGGTGGGCCAGCCAGACCCCACCCATGCACGAATTCATACACTGAGTCTCTAGTTAGAGATAAAGACAAGAAAGGGAAAGAATAGACTACCATTAAATACTATGTGCCAGGTACTATTAGGAATCTCACATTCACTTTCAGAGAAAATTTAGATCACTAAGACCTTTCTTCACCAAAAAAGAACTCTCCAGAGACATGCAGTTGCCACAAAGATAAACTGTTCAATTTGTAATTGTGATATATAAATGCCAGCTTTGACTCAGTACCATACAAAATGAATTTTAGAGCAGGAAAAGATCTTAAACACCATCTAGCTTGGCATTCTCAAGTTACAGATGAGGAGAAAGAATCCAGGGTATTGACTTGAACAAGATAATATAACTGGTTAGAGTCAACACAAGGTCTAGAATCTAAGTCTCCTGACTTGAGAACCAGTAGCATTCTCTCCTTTCTCTTCACTGAGAAATGTAGCAGAGTTACCAAAGACTGTCAATCAAGGCCTATTTCACCCCAGGTTTTCCTCATTGAGCCTATTTCTCCCACTTGTAAAGGAATAGTAGGGTACATCAACAGTGAGTTTAATATTGTTTTCCATACTGAAACACAACAGAGTCTTAAATCCTCAAAGGAGGGCTTCAGGGACTCCTTTGTGTGACTTGAGCCTGGGCAGCTTATAGATTTCATCTTCTACTCACCCCCATGCCCAGGCGTCCTAGTACAAAACAAAGCCTACACAATGGTTCTCAAAGTGTGGTCTCTGACATGCAGCATCAACATCAACCGAGAACTTGTTAGAAATGCACATTCTCGGGTCTTATGCCAGACCTACTGGATAAGAAGTTCTGAGAGTGGAGCCCAAAACAATGTATTTAACAAGCCATTCTGGTGTTCTGATGCACACTAAAATTTAAGAACCACTGATCTTCACAATCAACACAATGACCGACCACCTTAACAGACTCTGAAGTGATTCTTTGTCATATTTAGAAATGCCAACTCACTTGGTGAATGTGTTTTCTTACATAACTTTGGAAGCACAACACAAAACTTTCCTGATAGCAATTGTTTCAGTTTGTTAGTGGGAGTCCATCCATACCTCTATTTGAAATGTTGTGTTTTTGTTTTGTTTGCTTTTGCTTTATTATTTATAATGAGTGTTTCCATCAATGCGGAAATGATCAAAAGAGAGGAGGAACACTTTCAAGAGCACAGAGAGCAGACAAGAGACATCTCCATTGCCCTCTCTTCCTCTTCCTTTTGTAGTCTCTCTCATCGTGCTCAGCCACAACCATCACTTCAACCACTCTTGGCCTTGACTCCACTGAATGTTGCCTATATGACCCCTGTCCCTTCAGCTCCCATAACTGCCACCTCTGCTTGCTTTTCCTCCACTCTCTTTATCTGCCATTACCTCCACTTTGTCTGTCAGTTGGACTGCCTGGTTCCTTAGCTTCCAAAGATTGAGTAATCTCAGTACCTATAAGAGGCTTAAAGTCTAGTTGGATCCATCTAATATGAAAAAGAAAAAACTCAGGAATAGGAAAGCTAAATAAATTATTCACTGTTCTACAGCTTTTTTAATTAGATCAATAAGGTTATATTTTTTCTATTTTTTTAAGATGGTTACAGTATGTATCTCTTTTTAAGGAATACATGTCATAACATTTTTTTCAATCCTTCCACCCCCCTCACCCAGCCTCCCAACCATCCTCCCCTGACAACTGTCAGCCTGCTCTCTATCTATGGGTGTGTCTCTATTTTGCTTAATAGTTCATTTTGTTCATTAGATTCCACATATGAGTAAAGTAATATGGTATTTGTCTTTCTCTAACTGGTTTATTTCACTTAGCATAATGCTCTCCAGGTCCATCCCTGCTGTCTCAAAGGATAGAATTTCCTTCTTTTTCTATGGCCGAGTAACATTCCATTGTGAAATGTACCACAGCTTTTTTTATCCACTCATCTGCTGATGGACACTTGGGCTGCTTCTAAATCTTGGTTATTATAATTAATGCTGCAATGAACATAGGGGTGCATATAGTCTTAGCTTTCTTGCCTGAGTCCAGTTTTTAGCCTCTCAAAACCAAGTTAAATTCTTCCTAGCTTAGGTTCATCAAAAAATTTCCTAAGCCTGCCTTTTATATTTTCAATGAGTGATTCTTGAGAATAGTCAGAGTCCTAGAGAACTAAGTCTGCCTGAAACCTTCCTTGAAGTTATCGACATTGGTTCTGATGGCTTAATCCAAATAATATTATTATTATTTAGTCTGTATTTCAGTATCTTTACAAATATATTTCTTCTTTCAATATTTAGTATGTGTCATGGACTATTCTATTCTAGGTGCTGAAGATACAGGAGGTAATAGAATCAGGTAGGGGGATCTTTTCCTCATGGAGCTTACATTCTAGTGGAATGCATAAAATAAGTTATAAAATAGTTTATTAGATGATAGCAAATGCGAAGGAGAGAAACAAAGCAGGAGTGGAGAATACAAAGGCTAAAATTTTAGATAGAGTAATCAATAAAGGCTCATTAAGAAGGGAATATTCGAATTTCTTGGGAACTCCCATGTGTTTTGCTAAAATATGTGTTTGACATGATTAACTGTTAGATGTCCTGTTGGTTTCTAAGAATTACTGAAAACCATTTGTTTAACCATACATTCTGAATTTCTCTGAGAGTTAACATCAACTTATTAAGTTTCATTTTCCTGAATTTGCCCTGTGATTTCCCAGAATCAGTCATTTCAGAAGTATCAGCAAGAAAACAACAAATACTGGTATATATAAAAATAGATAGAAAACAATGCCACATCAGACACTGGCAGAACTGTTTGTTTCCCAATACACACACACACACACAAAATACCATGCAAGGTCCTATTTAAAAAACAGGTTATTTTCTTCTGTGCCCTTACCCACTGAAATAAAAATATCAGTGTCTGTTGTTGTTGTTGCTGTTGTTACAGGCAGCTTCGCAAGCTCCTAGAACTCAGCAATAAATGGTGAAATAGACACCTGAATAGCAAAGAAAACTTGTGGGAGGGAAAAAAGTATGAACCTTTAAAATATCTTTTGTAGAGAACTGTAATCATCTTTTTGTCCCAGCCTGAGCTAATGAAGACATAGCTTATTTACCAAAGCACCTTAAGTCAGATACGGTGTCCGTGTTGTCTGGTGGATGTCTTTTTATGTCACTTTACACTTGGTTCACACAGGAACCAAGTAATTCAGCCAAAGTCACATGCCAAGAGTTTCTGTTCCTGTTTATTTTAAAAGTAGAAAACAATGGTTTCCCCCTTCTTACTCTGCACACCAGAATCCATTGTCTCTTTCTTAACTTCTCTGCCCAATTCTGCAGAAAACACTTAAACTCTTTAAAAGCTTTAACAGCTGAAACTGGTTTGGCTCAGTGGATAGAGCGTCGGCCTGTGGACTGCAGGGTCCGGGGTTTGATTCTGGTCAAGGGCATGTACCTTGGTTGTGGGCATATCCCCAGTGGGGGGTGTGCAGGAGGCAGCTGATTGATGTTTCTAGCTCTCTATCCCTCTTCCTTCCTCTCTGTAAAAAAATCAATAAAATATATATATTTTTAAAAATTTTTTTAAATAAATGCTTTAACAAATTTTTTCATATCCAATATCATTAGTGACTGTAAAATGACCAGAAATATGGGGCATCCTTGTTAGAAAAAGAAGGGGGGAGCGGAGAATGCTGTGGGGATACTGGGTAAAGCAAAACAAAACAAAAGCAAACAAAAAAATGTATATAGAGTAAATAATATCTTTGAATCTGACTTCCCATGATCATGCACAAAATCTGATGATTTATCCAGTTTTGTTTGAAGATATCCAGTGATGAGACAAAAATTGAGCTAGATAACCTCTTCCAAATAAGCTATATTAAAGATTCTATGGGTTGCTAATTAAGCTTCAAACTATGCTTTTGTGTAATGAAAAAATCATTTTTACTTTCTTCCCATCTAGTAATTTTACAAGATGATTTCTTCTGGCTCTAATTGTCTCACTATACCAAATTAGAACTTAACCTCCTAGAATTCTTTCACCATCCCTGAATTCTCTCCTTAATTGTTTCCTGGGCTTTAGATTCAGTCCTGGATTCAAATTCTGTCTCTTTTAATTATGTGCTAAGTGGTATACGTGAATTGAGCCAGTTATTTACTGTGCTAAAATTCACATTATGCTCAAATGGCAACAAATAGTACAAAATCTCTTCAAATGGTTATTTTGATAATTAGATAAGTAAGAAGTATAATATAGTCATTGTTAAATCAATGTTAGTTTCATTTCTTCCTCATCAAAAATTTTGTTTGCTTAAAATGATATTTCTTATTACAAAAGTTTTATAGGGTAATTATTCTGTTGGGG
Organism: Corynorhinus townsendii; assembly: GCA_026230045.1. Taxonomy (NCBI): domain Eukaryota; kingdom Metazoa; phylum Chordata; class Mammalia; order Chiroptera; family Vespertilionidae; genus Corynorhinus; species Corynorhinus townsendii. The sequence continues at coordinate 64,998,550 of JAPDVU010000003.1, read as the reverse complement.
AGCATAGAAGACTTGGTTGGAAAGTTGTAAGGAGGACATTCTGGTAAAAGGGAAGTGTGTGGAAGGCCGTCTGCCCTCTTTATCTGAATTCTGATGTAGGGGAGTGTCTAAGGTGGCACCCCTAATTATTCCTTGACCTTTCCAAACAAGTCTGTGCATGTGCAGACACCTGGGTGTTTACTGGAATCCTTATGCTTAATCCCTGGATGCTTTTGCCTAGAGGACAATGTAAACACATGTGTCCTCCCATGATTACTCACCCTACTGATTGTATCTAAAGATAAAAATTCCAATAAACGCCTAACGAAGCAGGCAATTGTGGCTGCCTGGCTTCTTCAGCCAGGCCATCCCTTAGCCCTCTCCTTCACAGTGGAACTGTGTCAGAGTAATCTGTTCAACCGTCCTTCAGGGGCTGCTGGTCAGCCCTGGCAAGGTGGTGGGTGCCCCATGTGAGAAGCCCCGGCAATTATCAAAAATGTGGAAATAGAGATAACTAAAATGAAGAAAGTTTAGATTATTAATATTCCTTACAACCAAAGATAATTAGGTTAACAGTTTGTACATATCTTTCCAATCTTTTCTTCTATAAGCACACAGAATACTTACTTTTCTTTAATTAACGTAACTCATTATTGAAGTGAAACACAAAAATGCATAAATCAATGAATTTTCACAAAGTGAGCACACCTAATATCATTACTTTTTTATGTGTTTTTGGACTTAACAGTAAATCAGGACCTTGACAGTGCTGGAGCCAGACTGTGCAGACAGATTGCTCAGGGTGGATCCAGCTCCACGGTTTCCCAGTGAGTGACCTGGGATAACTTATTTACCTTTTCTAGTATCAGTTATCTCATTGCCCACTGGTAACAGTTTCCTCGATTATGAAGGTTAAATGAGTCAATGTAAATAATTTACTTTGAATAACGTGAGACATAGCATGCCTCCAATAAAGTAAGCTATTGTTATTATTATACACTATCTGGAGAGCCTTTTCTCTCACAATAACTACTGTTCCCTTTTGTAACTGGGGGTCTTTTTTTTTTTTTCTTGAGGAATTTGGTTAGCTCCCTTTAAATCTTATCTGATTTCCTCATATGCAATTAGTTAAATGGAAAGTTATGGCCATTCTCAAATAAGCTGCATATTTCCATTTGAGGTCAGACTCTCTCATTGGTACCAAGACAGCCAAGTGTCCCCAAGTACACCCTAACCTATCTTTCCGAACCTAAATCCGTCTGCTCACTTCTATAAGTAGTCCTATCAAGCAATACTCATCCTCATTTAAACATGTCTTGTCCATTTCTACCTCTGGCTTTGGGCTTAGATTTCCCTCTCTTCTTGAAATGCCTTCTCCTAGCGTGCTTTCAAAATTTCCCACACCCCTCCAGGTGGAGCTTGCTCTCACTTCGGAACTCACTGCTGCCCTCCCTTGGCAGTCATCATGCACTGCCTTAATCACAGGAAAGCCCATCACGTGCATATATGGCACTTCACGGCCCACAAAACGCCTTTCAAAATGTCCTTTGATCCACACAACAATGCGATAAGATAATAAAGCTGTGATTATTATCTGCATTTTACCATCAAAGAAATTTATCATGAAAACACATCCAGTCCCTGCCTAGAATGCTAGCTCCTCCAGACCAAAGACATTGCATTTCTTAGTTTTCTTGTCCACAAGACATATTTATTCTGGAATAGATCTACTGCCCAAATCATTGTTATCAATAAAACTATCCAACACTTTTGATACATATGGTTACCATTTATGTATTTAACAGAATATTGGATGTTTGCTGTATGCTGGCACTGTGCTCCGTTTTGAGATCCCAAGCCAGGCGCCTTTTTGTTTGTATGCTATATTAAGGTTATGTGAAAAGTGCTGGGTTACACACCACAAGTCCTAGATTTGAGTACTGCTTCTATGACAGACATGTAGAGTTATCTTGTGCATTTCTGAACATCAGTTTCCTCACCTGCAATATAGAGATAATCTCTTATCTGACCACCTCACAGGACAATTATGAAGATCAAATAAAGTATGCAAGTGCTTTGTTTGCTTAATGAAAACATAAAAGTATCCATGTTATGCAATTGAGAGATGGTTCTTGCCCTTGTAGTCCCACAATCCAGTTGAGAAAACAAACACACCAAAAATGTATGTAAGAAGACAAGTTACAATATAAAATAGCATGTGCTAAGTGGCAGAAAGTGCAAATGTATGATAACCTAGAGAGAACATGAGAAGGTAGCAGTATGCTTTTAAACTCAGAAGATTTAAACATTATCCCAAATCTTAGTTTGTCCCTTACTTTATTAATGTTTAAATTGTTAAAATATTCATTCTTCTTGTGGGAATTAACTTTTAACCAGAAATTGAATTAGCTATTTTGATTCTTAAAAAAATGTGTTAATGCCCTGTATTCCTGTGGAGGTACCTTGCCCAGGTTCATTTCCTTCTTCTACACCTATCCCAAAGGAACTGCAAGAGTTATTACCCCCCTCCCCCCGATGTCTGAGGTAAGAAGAATAGGAGAAAATGTAAGGAAGCTGCTCTTTGATCTCCGTGCACATCAATTACAGGTAATAAATCCTCCTGCACTGGAGCTAAGACAGGATCTCCAAAGCACATGGACTTTTCCTATTAGAAAATATAAACCAAATAGTGACTATTTGTTGTTTAGATTTATTTTGTGAGTAATGTAACTGAAAAAACAACCCAGCATTGAAGGATGTATCATTTTTAATCTCAGCACTTTTAGCAACTGCCAACACCAGATAGAGTATCTTATTGCAATAATTCAAGGATTTCTCTATTAGTTTCTCTAAGCCCTTAAAGCAAATGAAGCTCTTATGATATAAAACACCTTCTTTCTCTTTTTTTTTCAGCTCTCAAGCCTAAATGCATTTCAGGGTAGAATTTTAAATGAATGAGATAAATGAAATTCTATCTAACTGTATTAATTTTTGACACTCTTTTTATGATTCTTTTAAAAAGAACATAGAAACGAATTGCAAGTCTGGCTGCTGTGCAGTCATGATGAATAGCATGCTACAAATAATATTTTTTCAAACTTTGGAAAGACCAATTTAGATGTGTAATCTCTTAGGTGGGTTTACAAACACCTTACATAGATATTTGACCAAAGAGCCTGTGAGTGAGGTTTCTTAAACAAAGAAAATCACTCGTATATTAAAGGAAGCACTTTTATACTTTTTCTCCCTATTGTTTAACCTTTTGTTCTCACCACAAATATCTACACGTAGTTCTCATCTCTGACCTTGAGGAACCGTATAGCTTTGTCAAAGCTTACTTTTAGATCACAGATGACCTTCAGTTGATATCGCGCTCTGACCTGCCTCAGTGATCTGCTCACACAAAATACATATGCTGAACAGTGCTGGTGTGTGCAGTAGGGGTAAGTGAATTATTTACAAAAATTTGAGTTGACACCTTTTATCAAATGTGGAAAGATGAAGACAAAACAGCTGCTATTGCTGTCGTAAGCAATCTGCTGGTGATTGAATAAAAGTGTCAAGAAAATGGCTGCTTGATGGCCTTTTGTTCTCCCTCATCCAGCTTGATGTTAGTTTGAGCTGTCAGTTAGGAATCACGGCAGTGTGATTTATCAATAGACTGAGTGACCTTCTGTTTTAGCTGGTGGTAGACCTGGAAGACAGCGCCCTCTACTGCAAATACACAGCTCTTCCTCTTAGTGTGCCATTAATCTAAGCTAGTGGTTTGCATTTGCTGGAAGCAGCTCACCCTTATGATAATTACAGCTTTTTAAGTTTTGTCCTGTATCAATTGCTCCTACACGTTTATTAAAAATTATTAAAATAAAAAAAAACTTCAAGCATATTTCTATACCTTCCAGCAAATTAATTTACAAAATCAGTATTTCAGATAAAATGCTTCCTCCTTGCTAATTAAACTGCAGAATAAGGAAACATTATCTTTGATAGCAAACTGAATCTTTAAATAGTGTTTGGATTATATGGATATTAATAACCCATCTGCATTAACTCAAATTATTTTATAGTCTCTATATTATTTTCTGCCATAATATCATGGTCTCCTCAGGGAAAGATATTATTCTCAGTCAGAGCTTTGTGGGTCCTTGAGTGATATGAAATCATTGTGGACCAGGACCTTACAAAAAAATATTCCTACTGTCATCATGTAAATATATGCATTTTTAAAAGTAGGTCTTTCTGATTTAATGGATATTTATTTGATCCAAAACCCAAGTAAGATGAAAGTAAAATGTGAGGAAAAGGACATTCTAACAGCTATTGAAAAGGAAATATTGAACATACTTAAAAGAATCAAAATAACATATCTGATTTCTAATAACACATAATCTTTTTATGTTCAGATATAATTTGCTACAATGTGCTACAAATTCTGGTTGTTTTAAAAAAAAACTGTTAGATATACACTATTCCAAATACATTTATTTTATCTCTAAGGTATTTCATAATTTTCATTCTAAAATCTCTTCTTGTATTTTTAAATCAGACATGGACCACCATTGTTTAAGTATTATTTTGTTGGTTGTATCACAGACTTCAGTACTTAAAGATATTTTCTAAAGCTGTCTTTTCTCAGTCTCTCTTAGATGTGGTTTTCATTGCACCACAGATTAGGGCAGACCAGGTTAGGAATATGAAAAGATATGCTTCACTATTTCACAAAATTTCCACTTTGTACTCCATGCTTTTTCCTTCCCAGTTTAATTATTAGGTGGTTGCCTCTCTCACACAAATAGATCCGAGCTTGGGCTTCGGACCTCTGTTCCTTGCATGGCTTTGACTTTTCCTCTCTCTCCTGATATACATACACCCCATGACTTGTTCATAAAAGATCTGCAGCAAAGTTGAATAATATGTAAATTTTATGTTGTAATGAATTAGGTCCTAAGATCTTTAAAGGTCAGACACCTGGTATAATACATCACATTTTTTAATATCAACTGCAAAATAACTGTAATAAATTTTTCCAACACCACATCCTCACACACTGTTACCCACAAGGAAGCACCAAAGGAAATGTGTCATTTGTCAAAACATGCAGAAAAACTGGCATGTGTACAAGTTGCTTTAAAAGTAATGCTCAGGTTAGAAATAGCTTTCCAAATGAATATTTTGTGGTTAAACCAAGAAAAAACACATTAATGCTTGACCAATAGCACCTCCTGATCTATAAAAAGAATAAGAAAGAAACAACTAATTCTAGGATATATGATAAAAAATAATTTTTATTAGATACAGGATAATGTGTAATTTATAAGCAAAAAGCCTTATTTGTTTATCTTACAGGAAAAATTCAACAGGCATGGAAATTTAAGCATGGATGAGTGAATGGGCTATTATAAAAGTGTATAGCTGAGTTATAGAAATTTTATAGTTGCTATTAAAATAAAAATATTTATTTCTTTTATAATGCTATTTGCAAGTTTCAATTACAAGTCTCTATTATAGGAACATTTCTGTTAGCAAAGGAAGGAAAAGAGATTTGTCTGCAAATAAAGCAGACTTTGGGGATTAAAATATGTAAACCCACATAACTACTTGCTCCCATTCCCTCTTCTCCTAAGGTGTATTTTTTAACATAAGATACAGCATGGAGGGACCTAGAGAGCATTATGCTAAATGCAATAAGCCAGTCAGAGAAATACAACTATCATATGGTCTCACTCATATGTGGAATCTAATGAACAAAATAAACTGATGAAAAAAATAGATCCAGAGACATAGAAACATGGAACAGACTGACAAATATCAGAGGGGAGGTGGGGAAGAGATTAACCAATGAACTTATCCTAGCTAATAAAAGGGTAATATGCAAATTAACTGTCACTCCATCACAAATATGGCGGTGCCCATAGCCACAAGATGGCGGCGTCCAGTCCTCTCAGCCCTGCCGGAGTCCACCCTGGCCACGGAGGGCCTCTGAGCAGTGGACACGGAGCAGCTGGGGGTGGGAGTGGGGGAATGCTTGCGTCATCACCCCGGCAACAAGGCAAGTGTTCCGCGCCCAGCCGCAGATGGGCCTCTGGGCAGCAGGTGTGGAGCCGCCAGGCCCTGCAGAGAGCTACTGGCACATGGATTCATGCACAGAACTAATAGTATGCATATAAGCATAACCATTCATACACTCCTTGGTGAAGGCCTGGGGGGTGTGAATGGGGGGAAGGAAGGGGACATCTGTAATACTTTCAACAATAAAGATAAACTTGAAAAAAAGATAAAGTGAAATGAACAGATAGTCAGAAATGTTCACCTTTAGAGTTTTTAATGTTGATCCAGACAGGTCCCTGATAGGGCAATGCTATTGAAAGCATGCCCTTAAAATACACTGAGTGGCCAGATTATTATGATCTCTGAATATAATCATATTATGATGTCTGAATATAATCAGAGATCATAATAATCTGGCCACTCAGTGTATTTTAGAGGCCCAGTGCATGAATTCATGCATGGGTGGGGTCCGGCCAGCCTGGCCAGGAGGAGGGGACATGGGCGGTTGGCCAGCCTGCCTGCTGGTCGAACTCCTGGTCAAGGGGACAATTTGCATATTAGCCTTTTATTATATAGAATATACACTGAGTGGCCAGATTATTATGCGTTCAGAGATCATAATAATCTGGCCACTCAGTGTATATATTTAAGTGGTTACTTTACATACACCCCCTGGAGCTGATATTCTGGTAGGGGGAAGATAGACAATGAGCAAGCAGATAATTAAATAGCTAGCATGGCAGTGAATATTCAGATAGAAATTGAGACTGTATTTGAGAAATACCTGAATGAATTTAACCATATAAGTAGTAATTGTGTTTTAAACTGGAATACACTTAAAGAAAGACTGATCACTTACTAGTAAACAACCCATTGTATTTTTTCTAACATTTTCTATAATGGTTCTGTTAGCACATACATATGGCATCAGTCAATAGTTGCAAAGTGAAGTGGCAATTTTGTCCAGATCATTAAGAGGCACCCCATGAGTAAAAAAATTAAAGCCAGCGTAGTTTTAGTATTTGAAAGTTCTGGAAAATTGCCAAAATCCCCCCCCCCCCTTTTTAATACATATACACAAAGTTAACCAAACTATTCATAACCTTTATAGCCAGATCTAAAGTGAACTTTCTAAGCTGAAGAGAATGAACTCCACCCCCATCCTCCCCCACCCCCAGCCTTCCCCCCACCCTCCCACACACACAGCAGCTGAGCACTGTGTTCTGGCTCCCAACCAATCCAATGCAGAGCTCAGTAGACAAACCGAGGGGCGTAAGGAAATCAAAACTCAACCTCTCAGTGTTTAAATTAATTTGTTCAAAATGGGCAATGGACATGAGGAAACTATTTAAAGAAAAGAAATGTACAGTAATCTAAGGAAAACGATTTAAAGTAAATTGACACCAAAAGAATGTTTTAGAACATAACCTAATGCTCATGAAGGCGTAGTAAGAAGAACATGCTATACTCCGCTGGCAGAAGTGTAAATTTCCTTTGTTTTCTGGAAAACAATTCCAGAAAGTAGGGCTCTGGTAAACAATTTGGCCCATTCATTCTTTCATTTAACCAATGTTTATGGAGTACTTAGCTTGTGCCTGACAGTGAACAAACACAAAAAATCCCTGCTTTCATGGAGCTGATATTCCGGTGGGGGAAGATAGACAATGAGCGAGCAAATAATTAAGTAGCCAGCACGTCACATGTTGGTAAGAGTGATGGAGAAATCGTTTTAATTTGCAGGGAAGGGAGCAGCATTATGTGGTTACTTTAGTAGAATGGTCAAGAGTAGCTTTATTGAGAAGGTGGCATTTGAGCAAAGACCAGAAAGAAGTAAAGGTTATCAAGGGGAGGCACACAGCCATGTTTCATCCCAGAATTCTACCTAGACCAAGCTTCATGCCATCAAATTGGTATACTGCCAGCAACGAAGTTGGGGGAAAGCCCACCTCGCGATATGTTCTCTCCTATGGTGACCATGTGGCAGACCTGCTGCCTGGATAGCCCTGTACGAGAGAACCCAACCCTGTCTTGGGCAATCATGCAGGCACCCAGCAACCAAGGATGCCCAGGGCCTCTGAGGAGCTGTTCTCTGTGCTGACAGGCTGCTGGGCCAAGGCACTAGAACACCAGCAGGACAGGGCTAGTGTCTTGCTAGCCTCTAAGCAGGGGGAGCCCAGCCCATTATAACACCCTCATGAGCACTTGGCCTGCTTCTCCCTTTCCTGTCCCAGTTCTGAGTGTTCTCTGAGGAAATTCATATTGGTACTTTTCATCTATCTTATGGAATTAGCAGAAATCAAAACCAGGTATATATCTAAAGTTATTCATCAGTTATTTAAAATAGAAATAGCCAGTAAAAGGCAGAATTGTAACATATTCACAATAAATTAGATATTTGTGTGCATAGAAAAAAGACAGAAAAGAAATTCATTGATGTCACAGCCATCGTTATAGAGCAGGTATCAGCAAATTACGGCCCAAGGTACCAAATCTGACCCAAGGCTTGTTTTTGTAAAATTTTACTGGAGCACAGTCATGCACACTTGTATGGCCTCTTTTGAAATACAACAGAGCTGAGGAGTTAAAGCAGAGATTACATGGCATACTAACCTAAATCATTGACTTTCTGATCCTCGACAGAAAAGGTTTACTTGCCCTTGGTCTACAAATCTCAGTTACAAAGGTTTTGATTTTCTCCCTGTGACTCTGTATATTTTATCTTTTCTAAAGATAACAATACATGATGGTTATAGTCAGAAAAAAGATAAACACAGTCATGCAACCCTTAACAAGGAGGATACATTCTGAGAAATGTATCGTTAGGTACTTTTGTCATTGTGAGGAAATCATAGAGTGCACTTACACAAACCGATAGGGTATAGCTCACTACACACCAGGCTGTGTGGTATAGTCTATTGTCTGAGGCTCTAAAGGCAATTATAATACAATAAGTATTTTTATAACATCTAAATATAACTAAACACAGAAAGGGTAGAGTAAAAATGAGATGTAAAAGATAAAGAATGGTACACCTGTATGGGGCACTTACCATGAATGAAGCTTGCAGGACAAGAAGTGGTTCTAGATGAGTCAGTGAGTAAGTGATGAGTAAATGAGAAGGTCTATGACATTAAACTATTGTAGACTTTACAAACGCTGTACACCTAGGCTACACTAAATTTTAAAATACATATGTAGATTTTTCTTCAAAAATAAATTAGCCTTAGTTTACTGTAACCATTTCATTTCATAAACTTTTTAATTTTTTAACATTTTGACTTTTAAACACTAATACATCATATGGATATACAAAAATAATTTCTTTCTTTTTATCCTTATTTCATAAGCATTTTTCTCTTCAAAAAAATATATTTTTTACTGCTTTAGCTTTTGTTAAAAACCAAGACACATACATTATTAGCCTAGGCCTACACAGGGTCAAGATCTCAATATCACTTTCTTTCACCTCCACACAAGGTCTTCAGTGGCAAAAGCACACATGGAGCTGTCATTTCCTATAATGACAATGCCTTCCTCTGAAATACCTCCTACAAGACCTACCTGAGGTCCTTAAAGAGGTGTCACTCTTTTCAGAAATACGTTCATGGTGGTTTTCTTGGTTTGTTTCATTTTTTTCATCATAGACTAGAGCAATGGTTCTCAACCTTTCTAATGCCGCGACCCTTTAATACAGTTCCTCATGTTGTGGTGACCCCCAACCATAAAATTATTTTCATTGCTACTTCATAACTGTAATTTTGCTACTGTTATGAATCGTAATGTAAATATCTGTGTTTTCCGATGGTCTTAGGTGACCCTGCTAGCGATTCTCAACCTGTGGGTCGCAAAAATAATTTTATGGTTAGGGGTCACCACAACATTATGATTCATAATAGTAGCAAAATTACAGCTATGAAGTAGCAAAGAAAATAATTTTATGGTTGGGGGTCACCACAACATGAGGAACTGTATTAAAAGGTGGAGTCATCAGAAAGGTTGAGAACCACTGGACGAGAGGCCTGATGCACAAACTTTGTGAAAGAGCCTTGGCCCCGGCGCCCGCCCGCAACCACCATGGCAGGGGACCTCTGCTGCCTCTGCCTTGGCACCCACCCACTGCGACTTTGTCCAGAAGGACGTCTAGAAGGATGTCCGATCTAATTAGCATATTATGCTTTTATTAATATAGATTTGCTTGTAAGCATATACTGCACCATGGACATTCTTATCTAATAATGAGAACCTTTAGATCTTGGGGTCCATGTTTTCAAATTTTTTTTTTTTTTAGTAAATATAAAATGTAAACTTTTAACAGAGGTTTTTTTTTAAGCTTTTATTTTTTTAATAAATCTTTATTGTTCAGATTATTACACTTGTTCCTCTTTTTTCCCCCTATAGCTCCTCTCCATCTGGTTCCCACCCCACACTCTGCGCTTACCCCCCCATGTCCTCATCCATAGGTGAACGATTTTTGTCCAGTCTCTTCCCACATCCCCCACACCCCTTCCCTCCGCCCCGAGAATTGTCAGTCCACTCACTTTCTATGCCCCTGATTCTATTATATTCACCAGTTTATTCTGTTCATCAGATTTTTTATTCACTTGATTTTTAAATTCACTTGTTGATAGATATGTATTTGATGTTCATAATTTTTATCTTTACCTTTTTCTTCTTCCTCCTCTTCTTAAAGAATACCTTTCAGCATTTCATATAATACTGGTTTGGTGGTGATGAACTCCTTTAGCTTTTTCTTGTCTGTGAAGCTCTTTATCTGACCTTCCATTCTGAATGATAGCTTTGCTGGGTAGAGTAATCTTGGTTGTAGGTTCTTGCTGTTCATCACTTTGAATATTACTTGCCACTGCCATCTGGCCTGAATAGTTTCTGTTGAGAAATCAGCTGACAATCATATGGGTACTCCCTTGTAGGTAACTAACTGTTTTTCTCTTGCTGCTTTTAAGATTATCTCTTAGTCTTTTGCCCTTGGCATTTTAATTATGATGTGTCTTGGAGTGGTCCTCTTTGGATTCCTTTTGTTTGGGGTTCTCTGTGCTTCCTGGACTTATAAGTCTATTTCTTTATCCCGGTGGGGGAAGATTTCTGTCATTATTTCTTCAAATAGGTTTTCAATATCTTGCTTTCTCTCTTCTTCTGGCACCCCCATAATTCAGATGTTGGTACACTTGAAGTTGTCCCAGAGGCTCCTTACACTATCTTCATATTTTTGGATTCTTTTTTCTTTCCCGGTTGGGTGTTTTTTGCTTCTTTGTATTTCAAATCTTTGACTTGATTCTTGTGGTTCTTTAGTCCAATGGTCGGCAAACTCATTAGTCAACAGATCCAAATATCAACAGTACAACGATTGAAATTTCTTTTGAGAGCCACATCTTTTAAACTTAAACTTCTTCTAATGCCACTTCTTCAAAATAGACTCGCCCGGGCCATGGTATTTTGCAGAAGAGCCACACTCAAGGGGCCAAAGAGCCACATGTGGCTCGCAAGCCGCAGTTTGCCAACCATGGCTCTAGTCTATTGTTGGATCTCTGTATATTATTCTTTATTCAGTCAGTGTATGGTTAATTTCTAGTTGGTCCTTTTTCATATCCTCAAGGGTCTCACTAAATTTATTGGCAGCTTGTAGGAAATTCTTGAAAAACCTTATAACCATGGTTTTGAACTCTATATCCTGTCGTTTGTTTTCCTCCATTTCTTTCATTTGTGATCTGTTTCTTTGTCTCCATATTTTGGCTGCTTCCCTGAGTTGATAGAGTAGCTTTGTGTGCTAGGTGTCCTATAGGGCCCAGTGGCTCAGCCTCCCCAGTTATCTGAGGTGGACACTCTTGGTGCACCCCTTTGTGGGCTGTGTGCACAGTCTTGTTGTAGTTAAGCCTTGATTGTTGTTGGTATCACTGGGAGGAATTGACCTCCAGGCCAATTGACTGTGAGGATCAGCTGTGTCTACAATGGGAGAACTTCTGTGCTGGAGACACCCTTATGAGGCAAGACTTGTTTCAGTGGGGCTTTGGTGCTCACTGAGTCTGCCCCCTGAGTGTGTCCCTTATGGATATGAGGAGTTGTAATCTGGATGGTCCCACTCTGACTCCTGGGTACACTGGCTCTTGGATCTCCAAGGAGGTGCTAAGTTAGCCTCTGCCTGAGGCCACCCAGCAGGAGCTATGGAGAGATCTGCAGATTCCTCTTCTTTGTTTGGGTTTTGGAGGTGCCCAGATGAGGCCCAGCTGTGAAGCAATGCAAGCTTCTGTGAGGCCTTGGCCTTTCTTTTGGATGTTCTGGGTCTCTCTAACTCAGCTGCAGTTTGTTAGGTAATTTTAGGTTTCCAAGGACCAGGCCATTCATATGCAAAAACCTCTGTGCACAGCTTGGCTAGGGTGGGTCTCAGGGTGGAGCAAACACCAATGGCTCACCGTTGGCCCTGCCCTAAGAGGCCCCCAGGTATCAGTGTTCCTCAGTATCCCTCTGAGAGAAAGCCACCCTCGAGTTCCACCCAATGCCAGACAGTCCAGTTTCTCCCCATATGAGTCTGAGTCCCCAGAGTCTCGCCTGGAACTGGGGTTCAGAGCAGTCAGGATCTTGTGACTCCCTCCGGATTGAAAAAGACAGCTGTGTCCTCAGTTGCCTGCCCTTTCCACACGTGTGCCTCCGTACCTCTGCACTTTATTTCCGCAGCTCCTCTGAGTCTCAGTGTGCTTTTCTCTTTCCTTCTAGTTGTAGAATTTCCACTCATCCAGCCTTCCTATGGTTCTGGATGATGTCCGTTTTGTCTTTTAGCTGTAGTTTTGAAATGGTTGTGCGAGGCAGCAGTTTAGGTGTTTACCTATGCCACCATCTTGGTTTCTCTCTGACAGAGCTTTTTAAGGAGCTTGTTGAGTTCTGCAAAAGCTTCTGCTAATGCCCCTTCACTTCTTTGGGGTTCTTCTTTTTCTTCTCCTTCAGTCTCCTTTTCTCTTGCTCTTCTTCAACTTTTCATTTCTGTTCCCGTTCCCATCATTTCTCAGTGGTCACTTCCTCGGGAACCACCTCTAGGAGTTTCTGAACGTTGTCCTCCTCCACGCCCAGGTTACCGTTTTTTGCCATCTTGACCACAGCCTTGTTGACTCTTACAACCTCCTCATCCCTGGCAAACCCTTTGCCATCATAGACAAACCTCTTGAGTGTCTTCTTCCCAATGCCATTCACACACTCCTTGGTGACATTACCCCAAGCCCAAGCAAGGTTCTCGAAGCAATCATAGATGTTGTAATTATTCCAGAATTATATCAGTGTCTTCCTCAGTTGCAGCAATTGCTGGGCAAAGGTCCTCCTCAGGTACTAGGCCTTAAAAGCTGCTATAACTCTTTTTAGGTGATGTTTGGAAAGAGAAACACCACTTTGATATTGGGATGAAGATCACCAATAAAAGGAGCATGTCCAGGAGCATTATTAACAATAATCAAAATATTGAAAGGTATGTTATTATCCAAACAGTATTTCTCCATTTCACTGGGACAGCAATTTAGGAGGCTATCTTGGAAGTGGAATTGGATCATCCAGGACTTCTTACAGTTCCTGTTGTACAGTGCAGTGTGTACTTATTGACATGCTTGTAGACCTTGGGGTTCTCACTGTGCCAGATCACAAGGGTTTCAATTTGTAGCCTGTGACATTGCTCCCAAACAAGACTGTTGTCCAGTCCTTAAAAGCCTTGAAGCCTGGCATTGACTTGGCCTCCTTATACATGAAAGTCCTTTTGGGCATAGTTTGCAGAATGGAGAGGTTTCATCCATACTCAATATTTGGTCTGCAAGTAATGTTTCTCCACAACCAGCTTATCTAGGATTTCCAAAATTTCTTCAACTGCCTTCACATCAGCACTCATGGACTCATCACTCACTTTCACATTATGTAATAAATAACAATTCTTAAATTGTTTAAAACACCCAGTGCTAGCAGTAAATTCAACATCACAGTAAGGCCCCACCTTTTCTTTCAACATTTCAATCGCTTTGCTTTGGATGTGATTGTTATGGTGCTGAGAGGTGCATACTTCTGTGTCTGGTCTTCAATCCAGGTCACTAGAAGTTTCTCCTAGTCTGACAAAGACCCTTCTCAAACTTTCACTAGCCTTGCTGCCTTCCATGAATTCCTTTAACAGCTTCTGTCACGTTGTTTTTATTCTTTAAGACCATAGCTATGGTGGAATGGGACATGCCTGACTGCTGAGCAATAACCATCACTGATTTTCCACCTTCATAGTCCTTAATCACTTTTAGTTCTGTTTCCAGGTCAATTACTTGATGTAGTAACATTAACAGTCGATTTTGTACACCTAGAGACCATGATGAACAAAACAACATGGGATTAAATCAAGCACCAGAGAAAATGATGCAATCAAGAGACGCAGTAAATGAGATGTATGAGGCTTCTGCCAGTGCAATGCGGCAAACTTTTTTTTATAAGTAGAAAGAATACTCTCTAAAATAATAATTAAAAGGTATAGTATAGTAAATACATAAACCAGCAACATATTCATTGTCATTATCAACTGTTATATACTGTATATAACTGTATGTGCTAGACTTCTATACCACTGCAGTGCAGTAGGTTTGCTTACACCAGCATCACCACAAACACGTGAGCACTCCCAAACATCACAGCTACCCGTCACTAGGTGATAGGACCTTTTCAGCTCCATTATAACCTTATGGGACCAGCTTTATACATGTGGTTTGTTATTGACCAAATCGTCATTATGAGGGGCATTACTATATGTAATTTTGTTCTTTTTTATTGTTTGAAAATATACTGTAAAATTATGAATGGTTATTATCAAACCCAGTTTGATCCTCAGCCCTAGTTAAATAGCTTATAAGGTGGGCTATAACATTACCAAACATTTGTTGCTTGCACATATTGCCTTTCAGGCACCCCTGTAAGCACTTTGCAACTACTAATTCCCAATCTTCATAATAATTCTATGAGATAGGAATTATTATTATCCCTTTTCACAGATGAGGAAAGTGTAAAACAAAGGAGTTAAATAATTCATCCCACATCACACGTTTGTACACTGGAGCCAGAATCAAATCCAAGGTGTATGGAGTCAGGTTTTATATTCCAAATCCTAGACTGTGCTGCCTCCTTGTGATTATTTAATTCTTGTACTGCCTGCATAGAAGAAAAATGTACTTTGTCCATGGCAAAAATTAGTTCTCTCAAGTTAATACACAAAGTCTGAAAACTTTTGCAGAGACTGAAAGAGGAAAGTGGTAGGTGGGAGAGAGGAAAAAAGGGATAGATGTGCTAAGTTGAATTTTTATAGTCCAGACTATATTAAAAAGGGCATTCATGGAAAGGGATCTGGTGTATTAGTCAGGGTTCCCCAGAGAAACAAAACCAATAGAGTGTGTTTGTGTGTGTATGTGTGTGGGGAGAAGGATGGTGAGGTGGGACAGATTTATTTTAAGGAATTGGCTCAAACAATTGTGGAGTGTGGCAATTCTGAATTCTACGGAGCAGGCAAGCTGGCTAGCGACAGACCCAGGGAAGAACTAATGTTGCAGCTTGAGTCTGGAGGCAGAATTCCTTCTTTCTTGGGGGACCTATTTTTTTTTTTCTCTTAAGGTTTTTAAGTTATTTGATGAGGCTCACCTGCATTATGGAAAGTAATTTTCTTTATTCAAAGTCTATGGATGTAAATGTTAATCTCATCTTTATGCTCTAGCCAGTGGTTAGAGCATTGGCCCTTGCACCAAATGGTCGAGGGTTTGATTCCCACAAGTGCAAGAGGCAACCAATCGATGAGTCTCTCTCACATTGATCTTTCTCTCTCTCTCTCTCTCTCTCTCTCTCTCTCTCTCTCTCTCCCTCCCCTCACTCCCTTCATTTCACTCTCTCTAAAAAATCAATGTAAAAAATATTCTCAGGTGAAGATTAAAAAAAATAAAAAATAAATGTTAAATATTATCTTTAAAAACAACTTCACAGAAGCATCTAGACTGGTGCTGGACCAAATATCTGGGCAATGTAGCTTAGCCAAGATGACACATAAAGGGAATGATCACATCTGAGTAACTTAATGAGAGGAAAAGAAGGAAGAAAGGACTAAGGTACACATAGCAGCATGAGGGGGGATTCTGGAGAGGAGCACGTGCTCTTCTTCCCTCAAGTTGTTTACAGTCTAGCAGGAGAAACAGACAAGCCAACAGAAAAGTCAGTGATGGATGGGCTCAGGCCTGGAGTCTAACTAGGATTTGGACATGTCTAAGCATGGGTTGTCAATAGGTGGACAGGCAGCCTGAAACTGGCCTTAGAGTTTAGCTTGATGGGGAGGGTAGATTGATCGGGGGGTGGGGGAGCTGTGGTAGGGGAAGAGCTGTAAAGGATAGCAAGGAGCCTAATGTCTCATCCCTGATCCAGTGCAGCAGGCCAAGTGGAAAGACTTGTCTTTGTAAGGCATTCTGTGACCTTCAGGAGCACCCGTGCTGCTTTAGTGAGAGGGGGCAGAGTGACAATGAATGGGGAGGGTAGCCTGGCTTCAGCCAAGGCCTCCAAGGACTTCTACGCCACTTTTAGACCTTCAGGCTTTAGAGCTCAAGTAGGTCTAGGAAGCAGTACTCTGCATCTCCAAGTAGTGTGGGAGAGCCTCAAATGAGTATCTAAGAGTGTTGGAGCAATGGACATGGGCAAGGCTGGATGGGAGGTTGCTGCACATAGATGTCAGACATACCTAGAGAATCTTCAGAATAACTGGTGCACCTGTGCATGGTTTTCTATGGATTAGGGCTGGGTTAATGCTATTCTGACCCTGTTAGTATGCACAGGCTGAGGAAACACTGGTGTCCGTACTCTGTGACACCTGTTTTCGTGGACATAAGCGCAGTGTGATGCAGAGGCAGGGAGGCTCGAGAGATCTTTGGAATTTGGGCAACTGCATATAATTCCATGCAACTCGAGCATGAAATACTTGTGGTGTGAAGGTAAACTTCTCCAGGTTCACAGATCTTTTCAGATGGAAACTTTTTCAGACCGAATCACTGACCCACAATGATTCCTCCTCCCATCTCCCTCTACCCATTATTCCCCATGTCCCTTCACCACAAATTGGTCTCCCTTTTGTAGATGCTTCTTTCCAGAGAAAATGTCCATGTCCATTTGCAGACCAATAATTAGCAAACCTGTTTAATTGGAAACAGAAGCAAAATGTAAGCTCCATCAAGGCAGGAATTTTTTCTCTGTTGTTCACTAGTTCACCCCTGGTGCTTCACAGAGATTGAGCAAACAAAGTATGTTGCTAAAGGAAAGAAAGTTACCTCAGTTTCCTATTATTTTGGAGATCAATAACAAATTGTATGGTAATAGGAAGCCCAGGAAGATGTAAAATTGCTTACAGAGTGCCTGGCACATAGTTAGTGGTCAGCATATGTCATCTGTCATTATTTATATAAAGAAAAATAAAAGAAACAAATTAACTTTGCAGAAAAAAATTAAGTAGCTAGGCATTTAGGGACTAGATTATGAAGGGCTTCTGTGCCATATGAGAAGTTTAAATTTTATCTAAAGGCAAGGTAAAACTTTAGAGAATTTTAAGCAAAGGAATAAATCGTATGAGTTATATTTTAAAGAGATTTATTTCATAGCGGTGTGAACAACAGAATAGAGTGGAATTTTGAAACGTCAGAACAATCAAAAGGAGGTAACCAATTGGAAAGGTATTTGGGAGGTAAAATTGGCTGTTGTTAAGGAATTTAAGAAAAAGAAAAAACTTAAGTGAAAGAAAATGCAGCATGAGAGAGAATTCTGGCTTAAGAGAGAATTTCTTACAAATAGGTTTACAAGTGGCTTACCAGAGAAGAGCATAATACCCCTTTTCTGGAGATCTTTGAAAATGGGAGGGAGACACCACTGTTTGGTAGCTGAAGGCTTGAGCTTGGTCAAGAGTTGACCCACTCTCTTGATACTATGATTTTAATGGAAAACCAAAAAGCAGACATTACAGTGTACAGATATAATATATAGTATTTGTAAGGCTTTAATCATCTACATCTTCTTATACTGTTTTTAGTTACTTACAGAATGTTTCCCACTCACCTTTAAATATGCTATCATTCTCTGCCCAGGAATTTTTTCCAATAATGTTTTCATTATGCCCTATCACTTTATGACAAAGACATTGCTGCATAGTGACTTCATTACTGTAAAGAAACAATGTAAGTTTAGAGCTGAAAAAAGTATAATTAAAAGCATAAATTATGGCTGCTGTCAAGACAACAGACATTAAGACTGAAACTCAGAGCATAATGCAGAAATAGGTTAGGTTTATGCTACCTGAAATCATTGTGAACCTTGAGTGTTTTCTCTACAAATAATGTACCCAAAAGTTATTATGTTTTTTTGAACAAGGAAACTAGGTGAATCACCCTATATTGCCTCTTCTCTAAGTCTTTTCTCCTCTTCATACATGCTACACTGATATTACAAGGTGTTATGAGAATGTATTAAAGGCCACTGAAAGAGCTATTAGTGTAAAGTAGATGTTATTTTAAAAAAACCAAAGAAATTATGAAGATAGGCACTAACAGAGATCTTTAGTCTTGTATAAAATCCAAGGAAATTTATCCAACATCTAAAAAAATACATGATGTTTTAACTACCATCTGCTAAATAAAATCTCAGCTGTATCAATTCTTTAAAGTTTGAGATGGAGGGACATGCTTTCATTACACATTGTCCTCTCAAGCTAGCCTAATAATGAGCTTCAAAAAGCCATCCCCCCATTGCCAGTGTGCTTAAGACTTCAAAACAGAGACCAATATGTCAATATAGGCACTCAAAGACACTGTGCTTAGAGAAGAGAAGTTTGAGTACAATTTTAGTCCTGGGAATTTTTACCAGACATGTTTTTATCTAGAATGGTAGGCCTTATAAACGGATACCCACAACAGAGGACTATGTACAAATAGAGGGCACTTAGCCACTTTATTGGGCGTGTTACCGAAGAAATCTATAATTTTTTCAAGGGATTAGAATAGATGAGCTCTACAATTACCTACCTCTCAGAGGTTTTCAAATCTACATAAATACACACACACACACCCTGAAAACTTTGACACTGAAAAATAACAAACAACCCTTCTCAAAAAAAACTTCAATGTTTTCCTTTGTATGTGTATCTACATATACATTTCTATATGCCTATTTAGATAGATATATGTTTTAAAATGTATTTTATTGTTGAGAGTATTACAGATATCCCCCATTTTCCCCCCTTTGCCCTCCTCCACCTGGCTCCCACCCCCTCCCCAGGCCTTCACTACACTATTGTCTGCATCCATATATGCATATGAATTCTTTGGTTAATCTCTTCCCTCCCTGCCCCACCCCACTTCCCTCTGAGATCTGTCAGTCTGTTCCATCCTTCCATGTGTATGTCCTTCTATGTCCTACTTCTAGATCTTTTTGTATATAGATATATATGGGTTGATATATATATATGTGTGTGTGTGTGTGTGTGTGTGTGTGTGTGTGTGTGTATAGTTATGTAGATGTATATATCTATATGATTCTAAGTATTTACATATAGGTATATAAAGTAAAATAACATAGGTGGGCATGGTGGCACTGGCGACGTGGCGGCCCCAGAGACAGTGATGCTCCCGGACAAACTGAACCCCAAATAGTACATGGCGGCACTGAAGAAGGAGAGACGAAGGAATCGTGGGCAGGAATTCACTGGCTGCAGAGACTCGGGATCCTCACAGAAGAAGGAGGAAAGGGAGGAAGCTTTTATTGAACAAGAAGAGAGGCTGTTGGAGATACAGAGGCAGCAGTTACAAGAGGAGTGGTTGCTGCGGGAGCAGACGACACAAGAAGAATGCAGAACCAAGAAGGAAAAGGAATAGGCAGCTAGAAGTCGGCAGGAAGAACAGGAGAGCAAGTTAGAGGACGAATGGGAAGAACCGCAGTGAAAACAGAAAGAGGAGGAGGAGCAGAAGTTGTAGGAGACGCTAGGAGGAGAGGAGGCTGCGCAGAAGAGGCTGGAGCGGGTGGAAAATGAGCTGGGAAACAGCACCACTTGGCCAATCCCAGAACCAGCCACGGATCTGAGAACGATAGGGAAGAACGAGCCAACTGTCTGTTCTGCGGTAAAACGGAAGCTTGCAGTTTCGGTGACGGGTGTTCAAGGAAACACAGTTTCCCAGTGTCAAGTCCCACCCTGCCTGTCAGAGGCGTGTTCAGTACGTTTGGAATGGAGCAGCGCCCCAGGGGTGCCCGCCACCCCCCACGCCAGCCCTGAGTGCAGCGAGGAGGAGGCCCACCCGAAGATGTGCTCCCCAAGGTCAAGAACGCATGGAAGGTGACCCAGTTCGAGGTCAGCTGCAACATGGAACCTCATCTGAAGGGCAACGTGTATGTTCAGTACCTGGGGGAAGAATGCCGAGCGGCCCGGTCTCTGTCTAAGGGAGGGTGGTCTGCAGGCCGGCAGCTCGGTGCGAATGCTGCCTGGTGACCCCGTGGAAAATGGCAATGCATGGTTTATGTGAAATACAGCAGCGCCCAAGGGGAAACACTGCAACTTTCTTCACGCGTTCGGAAATCCCAACAATTAATATGGGAAGCTAATAGGGACCTGTCTCCAGATTGGTATGGCTCTTCCTTCGGGAAGAGCTCAGAGAGGAGAGAGGATGCACAGCCACCACCAGCACCATGCCAGGCCCAGGAGGAAGCCCGGTCTAGCCCTCTTCTGCAAAAGGAATGGAGAAGCTGAGAGGAAAAGGAGTAGACACGGGGGTAGGAAATCTCACAGACACACAGCAAAAAGTCGTGAAAGGCACAATTCACGAAGTAGAGAAAGATAAAGGGACCCCAGCCGGGCTCGGCAGCAGGAGCAGGACCCTGAGCAGGAGTGTGAGCCCCTCTAGGTCCAGGAGTCTCAGGCGGGGAGGTCAGGCAGTAGAGACAGAACTGTTCATAGTCCCAAATCCAAATAAGCCAATTTTGTTTTTAAATGATTGCGTGTGTTATTTATTACGGCTGCTCCAGACTTAGAGGGCTCTGAGCTTAAACAAACAGGTTAGCAAGTCTGGCAGAACCCTATGCCATCTGGAACTCTATTTTAAAATACTCTTATTCTCTGATAATTTGTGTGCTTCTTTTAGAAAACCTAAATGTATAAATAACATGAATATTACTGTAATCCTAACCCTTAAAGATAACCAGTTAACACTGGAGCATTACTTGAGTCTCTTTTCTCTACTTATGGGTGTATGCACATTTTTTACACAAAGATCAGACACAGATGGTGGCAGTTGAATATGCTTTTTCTTGTAAAATATTGTCATATTTTCTTAAGGCCTATTCTTAATTTTACTCACTGCATAGTGTGGATCTCTTAAGTCATTCAACTATATCTCTCTTGTTTGATTTTAAGTTAGCTTAAAGTAACTATTAAAGAATTATGTGCTATAAACAAACAATCCTAGCTAATAAAAGAGTAATATGCAAATTGACCATCACACCTAAGACACAAGATGGCCACCCCCATGTGGTCAAAGATGGCTGCACCCATGTGGACACAAGATGGCTGCCACAAGATGGCCTGCAAGGGAGAGCAGTTGTGGGAAGTTAGGGGTGACCAGGCCTGCAGAGAGGGCAGTTAGGGGTGACAGGATCAGCAGAAGAGGGCAGTTAGGGGAGACCAGGCCAGCAGGGGAGGGCAGTTGGGGGGGACCAGGCCTACAGGGAAGGCAGTTGGGAGCCAGCAGTCCTGGATTGTGAGAGGGATGTCCGACAACCACTGGAATCGGGCCTAAACGGGCGATCAGACATCCCTCAAGGGGTCCCAGATTGGAGAGGGTGCAGGCTGGGCTGAGGGACACCCACCCCCCCGTGCATGAATTTTGTGCACCGGGCCTCTAGTAAGTAAATAAAATAAGGTAGTTATATAAAATAAAATTATGCACACTAATTCTCCAGTGTCTTAGAGTCTTTCTACACACATAATCATATAGAAATAATAAAATGGTATATCTTATCACAATGGAGAGTAATAATAGTAAATAAGAAGAGGGGAGGAAACTTTTTGACATAGATTGTGATGATGTTTTCATGGTGATACTTATCTCTAAACTCATTGTATATACATTAAACATAGGCTTCTATATGTCAAATAAAAACAGTATTGTTTTTCACATAGTAAATTAACAAATATTCAATTGAAAACCTCTGAACATGGACAAAATAGTTTTAAACTAGTATCTGATACTCTGAGGTGGAGACAATTTAAATGTTCAATCTTCTGAAAGGCAATAGGCAATATATTTCATGAGGTTTAAAAAAAAATCTTATGATTTGACCCAGTAAAATTATTCATTGGAATATCCTAAGGAAAAAATAAAATATAAGAAGAACTTATAGGCATAAATATTTTCATTGCAGTGTTATTTACCATATAAAAATTACAATTGTATAATTTCATACAATTATAGAACTATATGAAATATTGTGCAGCCATTATAAAATTAATATTAAAAATAATACAACTAGAGGAGGTTGGGAGGAGGGGTAAGAGATCAACCAAAGGACTTGTATGCATGCATATAAGCATAACCAATGGACAGACAGTAGGGGGATGAGGGCATGTGCTGGGGGGCGGGAGCAGGCAGGGAGAGGTCAATGGGGGAAAAGGAGACATATGCAATATTTTCAAAAATAAAGAATTTAAGTTAAAAAATAAAATATAAATATAAATAAATAATACAAATAAAATGCCTCTAAAAGCATGAGGTACTAAATGTATTTGAAATCTCTGGTCTTATCTGTCCTCTGCACCCTGAGAAGTGCAATAGTCCAATGCCTCTGGTGTGATCTAATATAAAAAATATATAGTACAATTTTTTCAGAAATATTTTCCATTGTTTTTATTTTTATTTCTATATAATAAACTCTATTACTTGTATCATAATTAATAAAGATATTTGACTACAAGAAACTAAGAGAATTAGTCTCTTCACATACAAAGAAATATTTTCCTAATGATGAATAGCAGAGTATTTATCCCTAAAATTCATTATTTCACCACCAAAGAATATGCATATGTATGATTAAACAGCAGACTCTTTGAAGAGTGATTTGTCATGTTTACCAAAAAGTGAGGGCTAATTTCTGTTAAAATATTTTTCAATATTTTTAATGAATTTTAATAAAGGTTTATCAGGCGCTTGTTGTGGTGCAGAACTTTTATTAAATTCTGTGATCCATAAAACTTTTTTTTTTTGAATGACACATAGTTTAGTTTTTCATTTAGAGGCTATAAAAGTGTTCACAAAAGTTATGTTGAAAAAAAGGTGATTGAAAGTGCTAAAACACTGTACAGAATATAAAATCCTTTCATAGACTTTTTATGACACATGAAACATGAGTCTTAAAGGTTTAATGTTACTGACTTTTATACAAGGCTTTTTAATTCTTGATTCCAGTTATGGTTCTGCAAATGAACTGTGACATTAAAAGGAATCAGGCTGGAACTGCCTGGGCTCACTTTCTAGATGAGTTCCCACTGGCCATGAAAGGTTTGCTCTAGGACCTACCCCGCCCACAGCTGATTCACATTCACTTGTGTTCTTAGAGCAGAGGAGTGATCCTGCTTAATAGAGTCCCTCCCACCTGAATTCAGTATTAATGTTGGGGAGGTGCCTAGATTACTACTGGTATATACGGAGTATGAAAGATGACTATTCCTTAATCCTGTTTCTTTAATATTGTACACCATTTGCTGCTATAATTGTAATGCTATCTTGGTGAACTACAGAACCAATATCGCTGTCTGTCCCATTAAAATAACGGATATAAATTCACTTTGGGAAATTTTGAGTCGAGGTGCTGACCTGAACCCAGTACAGAAGACAGATTCACTATTTTCTGTTAATTTCTAGTATTTGAAATTACCATATTAAGTTGCCATTTTTGTAAGTTAAAACTATTGAAACTTTCAATTTCATATGGCTTACATTAATTTTAATGTTTCAAAAGCCACAGTGGTGGTTTATATGAAGAGGAGAGTAGAGCAATATGTGATAAACTGGGTCAATTATAAGAAGTTAATCTGGGTAATTTACTTTAGACTTCAGAGTAATACGCTCAACTTAAATTATCTTAAGTACTTCCTCAACATTACACATTATTTTGTATATGTAGGCTCTGTTCTTATTGGTTCAATTCCTAAAGGAATCAAAGTTTCGGTTTCTATCTGTTGAAATTGTACTGTGAAATCGCTTACAAAAATACTTGAACTTATAGAAAAGAATAAAAAGTGTATGGTGCTGAATAACTATTTCACACATATGTCAGCTGCATTAGAAATCATCAATAGTACACTCTAAAAGGCTGAAATAAATATCTGTGCCATATATGATACTCATGATTCATCTGTTTGTTTTAATTTAAAAAATATCTTTCTTACTTCAAAATTATTTTAATATGAAAAGGATTAGACATGGGATTTCTCAACATGAGTCATAACTTAATATGCTGGATGTAACCAAAATATAGTAAAAATGTCTATTCCCTTGTAATCTGTGATGTTTCTAATATGAAACATATGGTTCTAATTCATAAAATAATTTATTTCTCTATACATATCAGCACCACATATTTTAAAACAAGGCTCACAAATTTTTCAATAATTTTAGTGTACTTCAGAAATTATTGGTATATATATATATATATATATATATATATATATATATACCAATAATTTCTGAAGTACACTAAAATTATATATATATATATATATAACCAATATACTTATATATTGAGTAATCATTTCTTTATATAGGAAAGTTTTGTACAGAAACTTCTTTCTCTTTCCTGAATAGTTCTTTTCTTTAATCTTTATTGTTCAAATTATTATAGTTGTTCTTCTTCTTTCCCCCCACAACTTCCCTCCACCTGGTTCCCACCCCACTCCAGGCTTTCCCCCACCCCCACTGACCTCATCCATAGGTATTAGCTCTTTGTCCAATCTCTTCCCGTATCCCCCACAACTCCTTCTCCCCAAAAATTGTCAGTCTGCTCCCTTTCCATGCCCCTGATTCAATTACATTCACCAGTCTGTTCTGTTCATCAGGTTTTGTAATCATTTGATTTTTCAGGTTTACTTGTTGATAGATATGTATTTGTTGTCACTTTGTTGTTCATAATTTTTATCTTTACCTTTTTCTTCTTCTTCCTCTTCTTAAAGAATTCCTTTCAGCATTTCATATAATACTGGTTTGGTAGTGATGAACTCCTTTAGCTTTTCTTGTCTGTGAAGCTCTTTATCTGACTTTCACTTCCAAATGATAGCTTTGCTGGGTAGAGTAATCTTGGTTGTAGGTTCTTGCTATTCATCACTTTGAATATTTCTTGCCATTCCCTTCTGGCCTGCATAGTTTCTGTTGAGAAATCAGCTAACAGTTGTATGGGTACTCCCTTGTAGGTAACTAACTGTTTTTCTCTTGATGCTTTTCATATTCTCAGGAGACTCTAGATAGGGTTTCTTGGTATGGTCCTCTTTGGATTCCTCTCCTTGGATTCTCTCTCTCTTCTTCTGGCACCCCCATAATTCTGATGTTGCTACACTTGAAGTTGTCCCAGAGGTTCCTTACACTATCTTCATATTTTTTAATTCCTTTTTTTTTTTTTTTTTTTTTTTTTTTGCTTTTCCGGTTGGGTATTTTTTGCTTCTACATATTTAAAATATTTGACTTGAATCTTGGGATCCTCTAGTCTGCTGTTGAATCTCTGTATATTATTCTTTATTTCAGTCAGTATATACTTAATTTCTGATTGGTTCTTTTTCATATCCTTGAGGGTCTCACTAAATTTCTCAGAGGTTTCTAGAAGATTCTTGAGTAACCTTGTAACCACGGTTTTGAACTCTATATCCAGTATTTTGCTTTCATCCATTTCTTTCATTTGTGACTTGTTTCTTTGTCTCCGCATTTTGGCCTTGAACATCTGGCACACTCTAGATAGGGTCCCCACAGACCTGAATAAACATTTCTCCAAAGAAGACTTACAAATGGCCAATAGAAACATAAAAAGTTGCTCAACATCACTAATCATCAAAAAATGCAAATCAAAACCAAAATGACATATCGCCTCACACCTGTTAAAATAGCTATTATTTGAAGAAAAAAAAGATAGCAAATGTTGGTGAGGATATGGAGAAAATGGGATCTTTATACACTATTGTTGGAAATATAAATTGGTGCAACCACTATGGAAAACAGAATGGAAGTTTCTCAAAAAAAATAAAAATAGAACCAACACATTGTTTAGCAATCCCACTTCTGGATATATATCCTAAGGAATTGAAATTAAGATATTGAAGACATATAACATATGTATTTCCATATTCATTGCAGCATTATTCACAATAGCCAAGATATGGAAGCAACCTAAATGTCCATGGACAGATCTGTGTGGATAAAAAAACTATGATATTTACATGTAATGAAATGTTATTCAGCCTTAAAAAAGAAAGAGATTCTGTTATTTGCAACAACTTAGATGAATCTGGAAGATATCATGCTAAGTTAAATAGTTAGACAAAGGACAAATACTACATGATCTCACTTATATGAGTCATCTGAACACGTCAAACTCATAGCAGTGAAGATTAGAATGGTGGTTACCAAAGGTTGAGAGTTCGGACAGGCCTAGGTTGGGTTGGAAGAACTAAGAAGTATTGGTCAAAGGGTACAAGTTTTAGTTATGGAAGGTGAATAAGTCCTAGAAATCTACTATATACCATAGGCCTATGGTTACTAATACTATATTGTATACTTAAAACATTTACTTAAAGAATAGGTATTATATTAAGTATTTTTATCATAAAAATAAATAGAGATCAGGAAGAAACTTTTGGAGGTGATAGGTATGTTTATGGCATTGATCATGTTGATGGTTTTGCTTATGTTGTAGTGTATAATTATCTCCAAATTCAAGTTGTATACATTAAATGTGTACATCTTTTTGTATGTCAATCGTACCTCACTAAAGTGGAGTTTTTTAAATATAAATAAAAAGGGGGGTCTGTGCCCTTGGGGAATTCATCATCTAATTAGGGAAAGAATGTGTTTATAATTAGAAAAATTAGAGACCTTTAAATAAGATTCAGAAACTTTAAATTGACAGAATTTGAATCAAAGAGAAAATAGATTTTTTTTAATTATTATCCAAGTAGAAGGAATACATTTGAGATAAAGTTGAGAATAGAGTAGACCCCTTTTAAAAAAGGTTACTTTTTTTTTTTGTATCCTCACCCAAGGATACATTCATTGACTTTAATGAGATAAGGGAGAGAGAGGGACAAACATCAATGTGACAGAGAAACACTGATAGGCTGCCTCCCACACATGCTCCAACCAGAGATCCAATCCCTTACCCAGATATGTGCCCTAACCTGGAATCAAACACGCAACCTTCTGGTGCGTGTGACAATACTCCAACCAACTGAGCCACCCAGCCAGGATATTAAAATGGTTACTTGAGCCAGATGAGACACACAAAATAATTTTAAAGTATGTATATGTTAGCTTGACTTAACATATTCTCATATTTTCATCATTAACAGCATAAACAATATAATGAGCAACTACTATCATTAGAGCACTTGATGTCTGAAACATAGGAACCAATTAATTAATTGAACATCATTGAGCTGCATGGAATCATTAAACCCAGAATATTATTTGGTAATTTAGGATCTCTATATTTAAAATATAATCCTCTGAAATGATTTAAAGACCCTAAGAACTAGCAATGACTGTTCATATTATATACAATTGACCAGATTTTAGAATGTATTCATGAATCTCACATGTCCACTGAAGGCAAAAAGGAACAACTGCAAAACTATTAGGGATCCCTAATGAAAAAATTATTATAATATTAAAATAAATTGATTCAGCAGAAGTGTTTCAAACTCTCCAGACTTACTTTGGAAAAAGGTAAGAAAATAAATTAAATGGTCAGTAAGTACTTCTGGGATACAAAGTAGCAAAGCAAATAATAATCCATTTTTTATAATTAAAACTTAGCTAAACTATCATTTGGCCACAATAATAACTTTTTGTAGAACTATAAATATCAACAGGGGATTTGTAGAGAAAATTGCCTTGTAGCATTTTTAAAAAATGCATATCTAATATTGATATTGATTTGTGCATGTTAAACTATGCCTCCTCAAGTAAAATATTCTTGAAGAAGTCAATAAACTATATATATAAAGATCCAGGGTTGTAACATCCAAAATGACTGAAGGCTCGATCAAACACCAGGCTGCGCATGCAGCAGGCAAGTGGGCTGAACTGGTGATCTTGGAGAGAGAGAGAGGTGGGGCTAATCAGCTGCTGGTGAGGCTCAGAGAAAGAAGCAGGGTCTGATCACCTTGCTTTTCTCTCCAGGCCTCACCAGCAGCCAAGCCTCTCCAAGAAGTCAGCAGTTCAGCCCACTCTCCGGCAGCCTGGGGCAGGTGCTGATCATCCCTGCCTCTATGATCAGGCCTGGAGATGCTGACTGGCATAGAAACCGACCAATCAGAACCTACACTTAGGTGACCTGCGAAGGCAGAACCTAAGGTGGGGGATGAGGAAGGGTTTTAAGGGCAACAGCTGTTTGGTTTAAGATGTAGGGAAGTGATTCAATTTTTTAATGACTGGTTTGGCAGTATAGTGCATATGGCTGGCTATCAGTCCAGAATTAGGGGTAATGTGTTTTTGTCTGCCAAGAGCATCTCCTCCTGCTGGAAAAAGGCTTTCCCCACCCCCCATTTAAGCAATCCTGTCCTATATAATCTATCTATACTAATAAAAGGGAAATATGCTAATTAGACCAGGTCTACCGGCCATCTTCCAGATGTCTGGGATACAAAGCCTTCCGGAAAAAGCCATAGTGGTTCAGGCCAAGGCAGAGGCAGTTAGGGGCAATCAGGTCAGCAGGGAAGACAGTTGGGGTTGAGATCAGGCTGGCAGGGGAGGGCAGTTAGAGGCAATCAGATAGACAGGCAGAGGCAGTTAGGGGCAATCAGGCAGGCAGGCTGAGAAGTTAGGGGCTATCAGGCAGGCAGGCAGGTGAGTGTTTAGGAGGCAGTCATCCCAGATTGCAAGAGGGATGTCCGACTGCCGGTTTAGGCCTGATCCCTGTGGCATGGGGCCTAAACCGGCAGTCAGACATCCCCCAAGGGATCCCAGATTGGAGAGGATGCAGGCCAGGCTGAGGAGCCCCCCTCCGTGCACAAACTTCATGCACCGGACCTCTAGTATGCCATAATTTCATATGACACTAATAAAATAACACAAATGACAACTCATTTTTGTTTACTTGTCTATGACTTAATTGATGGGTAAATTTTGTTAAAAGCAGAAGCAAGAACTTAGTGCATAGTAGGCATATTTATAAAACAATTGTGACTGATTTTTTATTATTGTTGTTGTTACCTTCTTAAGAGAGAAAGTAAAATAACCTATTGCTTGGAATGCTTTCCTGAAAAGTATTTTTATAACTGTTGATATATGTTATGAATTTCACAAGACTGAAACTACATATATTACTAGGTAGCTTGTTTTATTCACTAAGATAAAATAGAATAACGATGTTGCCAATAAAGCCTAAGGAAGCGAAAAATATGCAAAACAGTGCCATTATAATGACTTTATATGTAACACTACTAATTCTATTTACTCCAAATTGCTCAAATTGGTAACATGAAAGCTGTTTTCTCATACTAAAGGGACACTAGTTAGGGAAAAAATAACTCAATAGTGAGACAGTCAAGTGAAGTCTTAGATTCAAGGAGAAATACAAAGCAAGTAAGAAATATTTGACATCTAATCCAATTTTGCCATTCATTCATTATGAGAAGGCACTGATTTAAATATTTAGGTCTATTCTGTATACCAATGAAATTTGCAGTAATTAATTTTGTAGAAGAAAATACAAACAATGTATGTTAAGAAAATAAATCTGAGTCTGATTCTTTCTGGTAATTTCCTAGCCATCATTCAGACACTTGGAAAGGCACTTGAATTCTTTCAAGCACTAGTAATCCATTTAGATCATGGTAAGAGCATTACAGTAATAGTTAAGGTACCACTTAAACCCCAAAATGTACAGCCCAGGAATGCCTGGGCCATGAAAATTTCTCTGAAGTGGGCTTTCTCTGGAGAAAATGCTGTTTTACCACTATATGAGTTTGGTCATGATGTGTACAGAACTGCAATGTAAAACAGAATGGTAACTTAGGTGCAATTGTTGAAAAAAATTCTTAAAATTGGCTTACTTATATAACAGTAGGACCTAACAATGAAAGAAAGTTCCTGCCCTTTCTCACTTTACTGGGTCTTACAGACAAAGAAGATCATTTTAATTAGTAAACCAGTTTTCCCAATTAGGAAACTTTTTATCATCATAAAAAAGTTATTCAAAATGGATCATAGATTTTTGTGCAAACTAAAACTATAAAACCTCCAAAAGAAAATTTAGGGAAAAAAGAACTTTTATTCTTTTAAGGTAGGCAAAAATTTTCATAGATATGGCACCAAAAACATGATTTATAAAAAAAATTGAAAGGAGAAACCAAGATGGTGGCATAGGTAAACACCTGAACTGCTGCCTCACACAACAACTTCAAAACTACAACTAAAAGACAAAATAGACATCATCCAGAACCACATGAAGGCTAGCTGAGTGGAAATTCTACAACTAGAAGGAAAGAGAAAAGCACATTAACACTCAGAGGAGCTGCAGAAGTAAAGGCAGAGGTATGAAGGTGTGGGCACGGAGAGGGCTGGCAACTGAGGACACAGCTGGCTTTTTCAAGCAGGAGGGAGACGAAAACTCCCAACTGCTCTGAACTCCAGTTCCGGGTGAAACTCTAGCAACCCAGACTCATACGGAGAGAAACTGGACTGTCTGGCAGTGGGCGTAACTTGAGGGTGGCTTTCTCTCAGAGGTGCTTGCAGTGATTACTGAGGGACACTGAGACCCGGGGGCCTCTTAGGACAGGGTTGATGGGAAGCCATTGCTGTTTTCTCTGCCCTGAGACTCCACCCCACCCCAGCTGTGCTCAGAGGCTTTTGCATATTGGCCTGTTCTTTTGAAATCTAAACTTACCTAACAAACTGCAACTGAGTCAGCGAGAACCAGAACATCCAAAAGAAAGGCCAAGGCCTCACAGAAGCTTGCATTGCTTCACAGCTGGGCCTCATCTGGGAACCTCCAAAACCCAAACAAAGAAGAGGAATCTGCAGATCTCTCCATAGCTCCTGCTGGGTGGCCTCAGGCAGAGGCTAACTTAGCACCTCCTTGGAGATCCAAGAGCCAGTGTACCCAGGGGTCAGAGTGGGACCATCCAGATTACAACTCCTCATATCCATAAGGGAAACACTCAGGGGGCAGACTCAGTGAGCACCAAAGCCCCACTGAAACAAGTCTTGCCTCATAAGGGTGTCTCCAGCACAGAAGTTCTCCCATTGTAGACACAGCTGATCCTCACAGTCAATTGGCCTGGAGGTCAATTCCTCCCAGTGATACCAACAACAATCAAGGCTTAACTACAACAAGACTGTGCACACAGCTCACAAAGGGGTGCACCAAGAGTGTCCACCTCAGATAACTGGGAAGGCTGAGCCACTGGGCCCTATAGGACACCTAACACACAGAGCTACTCTCTCAACTCAGGGAGGCAGCCAAAATGCAGAGACAAAGAAACAGGTCACAAATGAAAGAAATGGAGGAAAGCAAACGACAGGATATAGAGTTCAAAACCACGGTTATAAGGTTTTTCAAGAATTTTCTAGAAAAGGCCAATAAATTTAGTGAGATCCTCAAAGATATGAAAAAGTAGCAACTAGAAATTAAGCATACACTGACTGAAATAAAAAATAATATATAGAGATTCAACAGCAGACTGGAGGATCCCAAGAATCAAGTCAAAGAATTGAAATTCAAAGGAGCAAAAAACACCAAACCAGAAAAACAAAAAGAAAAAAGAATCCAAAAATATGAAGATAGTGTAAGGAGTCTCTGTGACAACTTCAAGCATACCAACATCTGAATTATGGGGGTGCCAGAAGAAGAGAAAGAGTAAGATACTGAAAACCCATTTGAAGAAATAATGACAGAAAACTTCCCTCACCTGGTGAAAGAAATAGACTTACAAGTCCAGGAAGTGCAGAGAAACCCAAACAAAAGGAACCCAAAGAGGACCACACCAAGACACATCATAATTAAAATGCCAAGGGCAAAAGACAAAGAGAGAATCTTAAAAGCAGCAAGAGAAAAACAGTCAGTTACTTACAAGGGAGTACCCATATGATTGTCAGCTGATTTCTCAACAGAAACTATGCAGGCCAGATGGCAGTGGCAAGAAATATTCAAAGTGATGAACAGCAAGAACCTACAACCAAGATTACTCTACCCAGCAAAGCTATCATTCAGAATTGAAGGTCAGATAAAGAGCTTCACAGACAAGAAAAAGCTAAAGGAGTTCATCACCACCAAACCAGTATTATATGAAATGCTGAAAGGTATTCTTTAAGAAGAGGAAGAAGAAGAAAAAGGTAAATATAAAAATTATGAACAAATACATATCTATCAACAAGTGAATCTAAAAGTCAAGTGAATAAAAAACCTGATGAACAGAATAAACTGGTGAATATAATAAAATCAGGGACATAGAGAGTGGACTTACAATTCTCGGGGGGAAAGGGGTGTTGAGGGTACGGAAAGAGACTGGACAAAAATTGTACACCTATGAATGAGGACAGTGTGGGGGTGGGGTAAGGGCAGAGGGTGGGGTGGAAACCGAGTGGAGGGAAGCTATGGGGTAAAAAAGAGGAACTATTGTAACAATCTGAACAATAAAGATTTATTTTTAAAAATTGATAAATTGAACTTCATCAACATTTAAATCTGCTCTTTGAAAGACATTATTAAGAGATTGGACAAATCATAGATCTGAAGAAAATATATGCAAAGTATATATTTGATAAAGGATTTGTATCTAGAATATATAGAGAACTCTTAAAACAATAATTTAGCCCTGGCTGGTTTTGCTAAGTGGTTCGAGTGTTGACCCATAGACTGAAGGGTCTCAGGTTCGATTCCCAGTCAAAGGCATGTACCTTGGTTACGTGCTCACTCCCCAGCCTTGGTCTAGTTGAGAACAGAAGGCAACCAATCAATATGTATCTCTCACATCAAAGTTTCTCTCTCACAACTCCCACCTCTCTCCCTTCCACTCTCTCTAAAAAAATCCTCAGGTGAGGATTAAAAAAAATAATAATTTTTTTAAAGACACTTTTTAATGGGCAAAAGTTTTGAATAAACACTTCACCAGAGAAGGTATATTAATTGCAAATAAGCACATGAAAAGATGCTAAACATTATTATACATTAGGGAAATGCAAACTAAAACCACAATGAGATATCACTATATACCTATTAGAATGGCTAAAATTTTTAGAACTGACCATACCAAGCATTGACAGGAATAACCGGAACTTGCATCCACTGCTGATAGGAGTGTGAAATGGTGCAGCCATATTAGAAAACAGGTTGTCAGTTTCTTAAAATGTTAAGTAGAATACCTGGCATATGATCCAGGTATTCCATGTCTAAATATTTACCCATGATAAATGAAAAGTATATGTCCACACATAAACTCATACATGAGTGTTCATAGTAGGTTTATTTGTAATAGTCAAAACTCAAAACAATCCACATACTGCTCAATAAATTGTAGTATATCCATCCATACAGTGGAATATTAACCAGCAACAAAAAATACTGATACACGGAACAACATGGATGAATCTCAAAATAATTATGATGAGTAAAAGATGACACACGAAAATTAGTACATGCTGTACAATTCCATTTATATAAAACTCCAGGAAATGCAAACTAAGTTGTAGCAACAGAAAGCAGATCAGTGATTGCCCGGGATGGGGGGGGGGGGGCGGGGGCGCCTGGGAGGGGGGGACAGTGGGAGAGTTGGGAGGGAAGGTGTGAGGAGAGATTACAAAGAGGGATGAAGAAATGTTTGGGCATGATTGACATGTTCATCTTGATTTAGGCTAAAAGTTTCATGGGTTCAAACTTTTCAAATAGTGCACTTTAAATACTGTATATGTAGTTTTTTGTATGTTAATCGTACCTTAATATAGTTATTTTTTTAAATGAAAGCATAACCCCTTTTTTGTTTTACTGGAATCTTCTAGGCAGAGAAAAATACAAATAAGTAAAAAATATTTTCATCATAAACTATTGAGTCCAGTCTTTTAATGGAATCTGTGTTCCCAAGATCTTACTTTCAAACATTTGTGGCTGGGCCACTCCCATTATTGATCCCACATCCCCAGGTGAACTTTACAGTACTTATTTTGCATTTAGGAACCTTAGCAGGCTAATCTTTAATGTGTGTGAAATATATACCACGCACACTCCAAATACTTGATATGCACTATTTCATTAAATTCTCATAATAATGCCTTAAGGTATTATTAACGTAGATGTTATTATTATTCCCATCTTATAAGAGAGGAAATTCAGACTCAAATGGGTTGAGTAAATTGCTCAAGGTCACAATTAAATAAGTCCTAGAGTCAGTATTTGAACTTAAAACAGTCAGAGACAAGAGAACCTGTGCCTAAACATATGCTATATTGTAGGAAAAAATATATATGGGAAATTTATCTGCCACTGGTAAGAAGTAAAGGTATATTTGTTTTTTAGGATTGCTACAACAGAGTATCAAAAACTAGGTAGCTTAAAAAACAGAAATGTATTGTCTATAATTCTGGAAGCTAGAAGTTCAAATTTAAGGTGTTGGCAGGGTCATGCTCTCTCTGAAGGCTCTAGGAGAGTCCTTCCTTACCTATTCTATCTTTTGGTGTTTACTCACAATTCTTGGCGTTCCTCAGCTTGCAGATGCATTATTCATGTCATGCAGTTATATTGTGCCTCTTCACATCATCTTCTATGCAATGCCTCTTTCTGTGACCAAAATTCTTCATTGTATAAGGCCACCAGTCATATTAGATAAGCCCACCCTAATGATGTCATTTTAACTTGATTACCTCTGTAAAGATTCCCTTTCCAAATAGGGTCACTTTCTGGTATAGAGAGGTTAGGACTTCAATATTTCTAATATAAAACAAGAGGTAACCAGAAGTAGAGCTAAAGGATGTGGGAAAATGATGAGATTTTCCAGATAACAATGAGCAAATCCCTTATCTTGAACATTGTTAGAGTCTCTTATGGATCCACAAAACTATAAGAATGGCCTTACAACCAATCAGCTATTTGGGAATTCTTAGGAAAAGACTACATCTTGTTCAACTTTCCTCACTTAAATCAGAGCCCTAGTTTTATTTACAGTCCCTGATTTTCACACATTATAAGATTACTATTTGGACATACAGTGATTTCATTCTTTCACTTATTCTATAAACACTAATTGAGCCCTGTATTATACTATATGCCTGGAATAGTGCTGGCTACGGGAACTACAGGATCAAAACATCACAGTCTAGACAAATGGCAATGTCCATCAAGTCTAAAAAGGTAAAAGGGGCCTTAATAGAGATTTACATAGAATGTTACTGAGTTCATAAGATAAGAATTACTGCACTCAGGAAAGAGTGTGATGATCAAGGAGAGCCTGAAATGGTTCTTAAAAGACAAATAGAAGCTTTTAAGACAACAAAAACTGGGGAGGGACAAAATGGCGGTGGAATAGAAGGATGTGTCCTGAGCCTTGTCCCAGAGTACATTGAGGGAGCAGCTGAAATGAGTGGAATCCAGCACAAATTGGTGAAGGAGGCACAGCTGGTGAGACAATTTGCAGCCGGGAAGGGCAGGGATCCCCCGGAAAAAGGTAAAATCAAAGATTTAGGCAGTAGAATCTGCCGGACCTCTGTGTCCAGAAGGTCAGGGAGAAACTACACAGCGCTAAGCCACATCCCCGAGGACAGGCAGAGCATCTGAATAATTAAAAGAAAAAAAAAAGGAAAGGGTCAACGGGACTGCAGGAGGTAGTGGATTTTAGACCTTGAAGTCTGGATTTGGATCTGAGCTCAAAGGCAGCCCTGAAGAGCTGCCAGACCACGCAGTGCCGGCAAGAGAGAAACTTGCAGAGACACGGTCCTTCCTTGCGCAAGGGCCTGCGCCTTTCCCCACTGAACCTAGTTTGTGGGACCTTTTGGAGACAGGCACTTACCTGTGGCTGAAGTGTGGGGAAGGGGTGGAGTTGTGGAATCTGGGGAGAATAGGCAGCGGACGGTCCAGGAGAGGTGGTAGCCAGTCTGGCGCTGAGTCACCAGAAGCCATTTTCTCCTGAGAGATAGCTCCTCCCTCCAGTCTCCAGGCAACCAATATAACCACACCCAGATTCCACCCTGATTAACACCATGGAATCTGAATACTCCCTGAGGCCATAGGATCTACTCTAAAGAGAAATCTTTAGAAGCTAGGCACCTTAATTACACAGCTACACTGCCAGGGCCCTTCAGAGTGCTTCAGTGTGCCACGCTGGCAAACTTACCGTGAGTGCTCCTGTGAAAGTTGAGTCTGCCCACCCCACAACTACAGAACTCTGGGCAACACAGTTACCCCTTTCCAAAGTGTAGTCCCCCAAGCCACATCACCCTGACAGACGGTTCCTTGGTGCCACTGTGAGCCCCCACTGGGCACATGTGATTTCAATTAAGGGTGTAAGACAGCAAAAAGTGGGACACTCCCCTCCACAGCTGCTGACTTCTAGACACCGCAGTTGTGCCTCTCACGCTCGCAGGCCTACATCAAGAGAACCCAAATAGCTCAAGTAGGAAGCTACACTAGATTGCCAAGCGCAAGAGAACTGAGAGATTTCACCAGTAGCACCATCACCAAAAGAACCTGGCTAGCAATGCAATTGGATCTACAATTAAAACATTTCAGGAAAACATAGGGAGACAAAAAAGCAATACCCAAAGGAAAGAAAAAGAGGAATCACCAGAAAGGGAGTTAAATGAAACTGAGACTAGCAGCTTAACAGAGAGAGAATTCAGAGTAATGATTATAAGAATGTTTAAACGGATGGATGACAAATACACACAACTCAATGACAAAAATACACAACTCAATGAGAACTATAAGGAGCTGAAAGAAAATGTCACCAATATGCAAAGAAACCAAGAGGAGATGAAGAATGACATAGCTGCAATAAAGAACACATTTGGAAGGCTTAAACAGTAGACTAGAAGAGGCTGAGGACCACATCAGTGAATTAGAAGACAAGGAAAAAATACACAAACACAGCAGCAACTGGAAAGAAGACTTAAAAAGCAAGAGGAGAGCCTAAGGGAGCTTTGGGACAACACAAAACGAAACAATATTCGAATAATAGGCATACCAGAAGGAGAGGAAGAGAAGCAAGGAATAGGAAACCTTTTTGAAGAAATAATGACAGAAAACTTCCCTGATATTGGCAAGAAAAAAACTATGCAAGTCCAAGAAGTACATAGAGTCACAAACAAGTTGAACCCCAAAAGACCGACACCAACACACATCATAATTAAATTGGCAAACACCAACAACAAAGTAAGAATCTTAAAGGCTGCCAGAGAGAGACAAAAAGTTACCTACAAGGGATCTCCTATTAGAATATCAACTGATTTCTCAACAGAAACACACCAGGCCAGAAGGGAATGGAATGAAATATACAAAGTGATGCAAAGCAAGGGACTGAATCCAAGAATACTATACCCAGCACGGCTATCATTCAAAATTGAAGGTGGAATCAGAAGCCTCACAGACAAAAAAGGGCTAAGAGAGTTTATCACTCCCAAGCCAGCAATGCAAGAAATGCTAAAAGAACTGCTGTAAAAAGAAGAAAGATAAAGGCAAAAAGAAACACAAACACTAAGGAAAAATATGACAACAAACATGTACTTGTCAATAATAACATTAAATGTAAATGGATTAAATGCACCAATCAAAAGACATAGGGCAGCTGAATGGATAAGAAAACATGACCCATATATTTGCTGTCTTCAAGAGACCCACCTCAGAGCAAAAGATTCACACAGACTGAGAGTGAAGGGATGGAAAAATATTTTTTCAGGCAAATGGAAATGAGAAAAAAGCTGGGGTAGCAATACTTATATCTGATAAAATAGACCTCAAAGTAAAGGCTATAACAAGAGATAAGGAAGGCCACTACATAATACTAAAGGGAGCAATTCAACAAGAAGATATAACTCTGGTAAACATATATGCACCCAATGCAGGAGCACCCAAATACATAAAAAACTCCTGGAAGATATCAAGGGAGAGATTGACAACAATACAATCATAGTAGGAGACTTTAATACACCACTGACATCACTGGATAAATCCTCTAGACAAAAAAAAACAGCAAAGAAACAGCAATTCTAAATGACGCACTAGATCAGATGGACCTAATTGACATCTTCAGAGCATTTCACCCCAAAGCCACGGAATATACATTCTTCTCAAGTGCACATGGGACATTTTCAAAAATAGACCACATATTGGGTCACAAGCAAAACCTCCCTAAATTCAAAAAGACTGAAATTATATCAAGCATTTTCTCAGACCACAATGGTATAATATTAGAAATAAACTACAATAAAAACATTCCAAAAAATTCAAACATGTGGAAACTGAGCAGCATGCTATTAAACAATGATTGGGTGATCAACGAGATCAAAGAAGAAATTAAAAACATCCTGGAGAATAATGACAATAAAAACACAACAATGCAAATGCTATGGGACACAGTGAAAGCAGTCCTGAGAGGGAAGTTTATAGCTCTACAGGCCTACCTCAAAAAAACAAGAAAAAATGGTAATAAACCTTCTAACTCAACAACTCAAAGAATTAGAAAGAGAGCAACAAGAAAAGCCCACAGTGAGCAGAAGGAAGGACATAATAAAGATCAGAGCAGAGATGAATGACATA
The DNA here is from genome assembly GCA_026230045.1 of Corynorhinus townsendii. Taxonomy (NCBI): domain Eukaryota; kingdom Metazoa; phylum Chordata; class Mammalia; order Chiroptera; family Vespertilionidae; genus Corynorhinus; species Corynorhinus townsendii. The sequence continues at coordinate 64,959,514 of JAPDVU010000003.1, read as the reverse complement.
GACACCAAAAAACAAAGGATCAACAAAACCAATAGCTGGTTCTTCAAAAGGATAAACAAGATTGACGAACCTTTAGCCAGGCTCACCTAGAAGCAAAGAGAGAGGACCCAAATAAACAAAATCAGAAATGAAAGAGGTGAAATAACAGATCCCACAGAAATACAAAAGATTGTTAAAAAATACTATGAACAACTCTATTCTAACAAACTGCATAATCTGGAGGAAATGGACACATTCCTAGAAAAATACAACCTTCCAAAACTCACTCAGGAAGATTCTAAAAATCTCAATAGGCCAATAACTATGGAAGAAATTGGAGCAGTCATCAAAAACTTCCAGCAAACAAAAGCCCGGGGCCAGACGGCTTCACAGGGGAGTTTTACCAAACATTCAAGGAAAAACTAAAACCTATCCTCCTCAGACTATTCCAGAAAATTCAAGAAGAAGGAACACTTCCAAGCTCCTTCTATGAGGCCAGCATCACCCTAGTACCAAAACCAGATAAAGACAACACAATGAAAGAGAATTACAGGCCAATATCCCTCATGAACATAGATGGCAAAATCCTCAACAAAATTCTAGCAAATCAAATCCAGCAGTACATCAGAAAGATCATACACCATGACCAAGTAGGATTTATCCCGGGGATGCAAGGATGGTACAATATCTGCAAATCAATAAACGTGATACATCACATAAACAAACTGAGAGATAAAAATCACATAGTCATATCAATTGATGCAGAAAAAGCATTTGACAAAATCTAACACCCGTTCTTGATAAAAACTCTCATCAAGGTGGGAATAGAAGGATCATACCTCAACATAATAAAAGCCATATATGACAAACCCACAGTCAACATCGTACTCAATGGTCAAAAACTAAAACCATTCCCCTAAGAACAGGAACGAGACAGGATGCCCACTCTCACCACTCCTGTTCAATATAGTGCTGGAAATACTAGCCATTGTGATCAGACAGGAAGAAGAAATAAAAGGCATCCAAATTGGAAAAAAAGAAGTAAAACTGTCCTTATTCGCAGATGACATGATAATGTACATAGAAAACCCTAAAGACTCTATAAAAAAAATATTGGACTTAATGAATGAATTTGGTAATGTAGCAGGATACAAAATTAACGCCAAGAAATCTATGGCATTTCTATACACCAATAATGAACTTACATAAAGAGAGACTAAAAAAGCAATCCCATTTACCATCGCACCAAAAAAATTAAGATACCTAGGAATAAACTTAACTAAAGAGGTAAAAGACCTATACGTAGAAAACTACAGGACAGTGAAAAAAGAGATAGAGGAAGACATAAACAGATGGAAGAACATACCATGTTCATGGATTGGTAGAATCAACATCATCAAAATGTCCATACTACCCAAAGCAATCTATAAATTCAATGCACTTCCCATTAAAATACCAATGACATATTTCACAGACCTAGAACGAACTTTCCAAAAATTTATCTGGAATAAAAAAAGAACCCGAATAGCTACAGCAATCCTGAGAAAGAAGAACAAAGTAGGTGGGATCTCAATACCAAGCTTTATTACAAAGCCACTGTTCTTAAAAAAGCCTGGTACTGGCTCAAGAACAGACATATAGATCAATGGAATAGAATAGAGAACCCAGAAATTGACCCAAATCAATATGCTCAATTAATATTTGACAAAGGAGGCACGAACATACAATGGAGTCAAGACAGTCTCTTCAATAAATGGTGTTGGGAAAATTGGACAGATACATGCAAAAAAATGAAGCTAGATCACCAACTTACACCATACACAAAAATAAACTCAAAATGGATAAAGGACTTAAACATAAGATGGGGAACCATGAAAATACTAGAGGGATCCACAGTCAGCAAAATCTCGGACATATGCGGAAAGAACTTCTTTACTGATACTACTCCTAGGGCAATGGAAGCTAAAGAGAAAATAAACAAATGGGACTACATCAAAATAAAAAGCTTTTGCACAGCAAAGAAAACCATCAATAAAACAACAAGAAAGCCCACTGCATGGGAGAACATATTTGCCAATGATATCAATGATAAGGGTTTAATCTCCAACATATACAGAGAACTCATACAACTTAACAAAAAAGAAGATAAACAACCCAATCAAAAAATGGGCAACTGATCTAAATAGACACTTTTGAAAGAAGACAGCAGGCAGGCCAAGAAACATGAAAACCTGCTCACAGTCACTAATCATCATAGAGATGAAAATCAAAACAACAATGAGGTACCATCTCACACCTGTCAGAATGGCTTTTATCAACAAATAAACAAACAACAAGTGTTGGTGAGGATGCGGAGAAAAAGGAACTCTTTTGCACTGCTGGTGGGAATGCAGACTGGTGTAGCCACTGTGCAGAACAGTATGGAGCTTCCTCAAAAAACTAAAAATGGAACTCACATTTGACCCAGTGATCCCACTTCTAGGAATATATCCCAAGAATCTAGAAACACTCATCAGAAAGGAAATATGCACCCCTATGTTCATAGCAGCACAATTCACCATAGCCAAGATTTGGAAAGAGCCTAAATGCCCATCAACAGATGAGTGGATTAAAAAACTGTTGTATATCTACACAATGGAATACTACGCTGCGGTAAAAAAGAAGAAGTTCCTACCATTTGCAACAATATGGATGGAGATGGAGAATATTATGTTAGGTGAAATAAGCCAGGCAGAGAAAGATAAATATCACATGATCTCACTCATTTGCGGAATATAATGAACAGCATAGACTGATGAACAAGAACAGATACAGAGGCTGAGAAATGTCAATCAGAACATCATACCTCAGCTAAGGTAGGGGAAGGAGGGGGTAAGGTGGAGAGATCAACCAAGGGACTTGTATGCATGCATATGGACACAGACAACAAGGGGGCGTGGCATAAGTGGGAAGGGGGTGTTATGGGGGAATAAGGACACATATGTAAAAAATAAAAATTAAAAATTTTTTAAAAATTAATTTAAAAAACTATAAAATAAAAATAAAATACTAAATCTAAATCATACTAGTGGTCACCATAACCTTAAGAGAAATTGTTTCATGTGACAAAAATTTTTAAATGAAACTCTCCGTAGCCTGAAAATTATTTTGGAAGGAAACAAAGAGAAGTTTCCTTCAAAAGTCATAAGGATTATAATTGAAAGTCAATATATTAGGCCTCTTGAACTAAAATAAGTAATTTGTGTTTTTGCCAGCTGACAAAGTTTATATAAAGTTACAAAAAGAAATTGACAGCCAGTTTGAAATGGAATTGCCAGGGCCTAGAGCAAAGAATATCCTTACATGATATTATTCTACAATGTCATTGTAATTTTAGATATTTTACAACAGCATATTGTACAATTATCCCAAACAAACTTACAAACGAATTCTTTGAATGGTTGGCAGTAATTTTTAAAAAAAAGGACATGAAAGGATTTAATCCCTTTCAGAAGGAATTAAGACACTGGGAAGGCACTTGAGCATCCTATATTGGCCCCTCTTGCCTTTTGTGCCAAGAGGGACCCTCTTCTCACAATCCAATTGTCCTCAGTGGTTGCCTGAGCTTTCTGTTCACGCTGAGCTTGAAGCCTCGTGGGGGCTGGTACCATGGGTCTATCTCACATCCAATCGTGTGAGCTGGGCCCTCACTGGAGAAGAAACCCGAGTTCCCCGAGATATGTGATCAGCACCAGGACCCCGCCAACAGGCCAGGGGTTTCCAAGACAGGAGCAGTGTGTGGAGGCCACGGGGGCATAGGCTACCAAGGAGACAGAACTGAACCTCACATCACCCTGCTTGGCCCTGGAGGATGGCTGGTTAGCCAGAGACGGGTAAGATTCCTCAGGGAAGGAACAACCTAAGACAGGCACAGTCGCAGAGGGGCCATCAGGAGAGAACTTGGGGGGCAACAGAAGTGGGGCACAGACCCTCACCCCTCAACATTGCAGGGGCTTGAACCCTCACTCCTTCTGAGGGAGGTCTCCTGCCCCCATGGCTGCTTCGTGCTTCCCACAGCCAGCTCAGATCCGGACCTAGGTAACAGAAAGAAACTTGGCCCAGCTCAGATCAGGAACCAGGTAACAGACAAGAGACTTGGCCGACAGCAGCTGCCCTATATCTAAATTCAGCCTAGCATCAGGAATACTCAAGAATGCAAATAATCCTTCCCACTAATATTTACAGGATAAACTAAGATTGTTGGTAGAGTATTAAATTTGACAGTAAAATAGTAATCAAGTTTTCAGATTAATTTAAACAGGCTAATTGAAATAAATGAATATTCAAGTAAATTTAATTGTACTGGACAAAAAGCTGTTCTTAAAGTAATAACTAAAATTTCTATTGGTAGTTCATCTCATGGTAAAATTCCTGAACATGCAATGAACCTAAAGCAGTCATATTTTGGGGCAAAAAAAGAAAATTAAAATTTAAAGTTATCAAGACTGCATTATAAAATTTACAAAAACCTCCATTAATCAAAAAAAAAAGGGGGGGATAGTAGGGTAATATCATGTAAAGAATAATATCCTATAAGTAAATTACGTCTAGAAAATTTTTACTTTACAAAATTAATTTTCATTTGTAATGCTAACAGCAAGACACCCATGAAAAACACACATGGTGTCTAAATAAGATAAAGGAAAATCGTTTGGGCAAAAATAAAAAGGATCCCAAATCAATTATATAGAAAGGATTCCTTTATTAACTTTTGGTTGAGAATATGTTTATATATCTTCAGAAAACAACTCCAAGACCATGTGGATTCCTGCAACAGAGAGGAAGTGACAGGTCTGCTGTAATCACGAAGACAAGAGGAAAAACAGTCCAGAGATGGAAGACGCTGACAACGCCTTGCCACACGAGCAGTCAGCAGCTGTGCACCGCTGCAGGTTGCCTAGGACCAAACCAGAGAGGGTCGAACCTGCATTGCCACCATGTGCCCACCATCCTGATATCATTGCTGACATGTACACATAAGGAACTGTTAGACATTGAAACGGGGACTCAGAACTGTTGGACATTGAAATTGGGACTCAAACATTTTTTTACTATTATTTTTTTTTGTTGTTATTATATGTTCATTTCTAGTCTGCAGAGGCAAAAATTTTTAAAGGAAAGAAATTGGGGGGAAATAGATACAGAGGCAAAGAAGTATTGAACAGACTGCCAAACTACATTGGGAAGGCAGGGGAGGTTGGGCGAGGGGGGCTGTAAGAGATCAACCAATGGACTTGTACACATGCATATAAGCATAACCAATGGATATAAGACACTGGGGTGGGGGGGCAGAGGGCGGGCAGGTGAAGGCACGTACTGGCGGGGAGGGGAAGCTGGGGGGAGGTCAATGGGAAAAAAAAGGAGACATATGTACTGCTATTTGTAATACTTCAAGCAATAAAAAAATAAAGACAAAAAGACAACAAAAACTGGAAAGAATATTTCAAAATTTGCAAAATTAACATACCCCAAAATGAACTCTGGTTCTTCCCCCCAAATCTGTTCACCAGTGGCGCTCCCCAAGTCAATCCATCTTTCCAATTGTTCAGAAGAGAAAACTTCAGACTCATTCTTGACTCCTCTCTTTCTCTCATACTCTATCCAACCCATCAGAAAAGGCTATTGTCTCTGCCTTCAAAATATATCCATAAACTGTCAACTTTTCACCCACCTTTGCTCTTCCAAACTACTGACATCTCTCACCTGCAATAGACTAGCTAATCTTGCTGCTTCTAACTTTGCCACCCTCTATAGTTCATTCTTAGCAAAGCATTCATCATTATTGTTTTCAAAGGAAGTCAGATCATGGTAGTCCTCTACTAGTACAATGACCTCCCATCTCACTCAGAGTAAAAGTTAGTCTTAATATGGTCTCAAAGACCTTCACCATTTAGCCCCTCAGCCTCTCTCTCTCCTTTACCCAACATCGTTATCTCTCTGATTCCTTCCTCCTACCCACTGCTCTCCACTCACACTGGCCTCCTTGCTCTTCCCAGAACAGAACAGGCAAATGTTCATATCAGGGTCTTTGCACCAGCTGTTTCTTCTACTGGAACTCTCTTCTACCAGATCTCTGTATTACTAATTCCCTCACCTTCTTCAAGTCTTACTCACAGGTCACCTATCCCAAATGTTCTATATGAAATGGTATCTTACCTTTTCAAGCAAACTACCACTTTACATTCTCAGTTCCCCTTACCTTGCTCTAACCTTTTCCCCATAATACTTATCACTTTATTTCAAGCTATAATTTATTTATCTGTGATGCCTATTGCTAGCTGGTATTTCTGCACTAGAAATGCAGAAGGTGAAATTCAAGTTGTAGAAAGTTCTTCCATGCCCAGCTAAAGAGTGTGGACAAATGGGGAACCACGAACTAGATTTACATGTGGAATTAACATGACTACATTTTCATATTAGATCACTCTTACAATAGTTGGATCAGCCATCTCCAACTTTCAATGTTCACCAAAATAAAATTTTAAAGGTTTTTTTTTTTTATGTTGTCATGAACATGGCCCTTCCGGAGTACAACAGAAGTGTAATTGTTTAGAGCACAGACTCTGGAACAGACTGCCTGGGTTTAAATCCAATTTCCACCAATAGTTCTAGGATCTTGAGCGAATTACTCAGCCTCTTTTGCCTCATCTCTAAAATAGATGGGTTGTGGTGGGGTTTTAAAAAGTTGGAAAAGTAAAGCACTTTGAACAGTGCCTGGACATAGGAGCACCGTATGTGTGTTCTAACATTGTAAATTACTGTGCAATGACCATGTGCAAAGTTTTTATTTTCTCAATAGTTTCTTGAATAAGTAGCATTTAATTTAATCAGGTCAGTAATACTAAAAGAATAAAAATATTTCATAGATACTTTATTAAATTGCAAAACTATAATTTTATCTTTCTTCCAATATTTTTGCATTTTTTTAATTGAATAAGCCTTATATATATTTGTAGCATTTTCATATTTTTAAATTAGTAAAATTTAAAGACATGATCATTGAAACTAACACTTTCATTTTGTGAAAGAATAAGTGTTCTGTTGTGTTCTGACTTTAAACTACTCCTGCCTCAGATTTCCACAAATTCCAATCTAGATGAGCAATATTCATTAAAATAGCCCTGGCTTGTTTTATTATTGATAGTTTCAATGCCTTTCCATTCAAACAAAGAGACAGATTGTCTTTTAGCTGAGACACCTGGAAGGTGCTTGAAGTACAAAGGCCATGATTCAAAAGTCTGCAGTGCAGTCAACAAGCAATTACTTTTGCCTGTGATAGGAGACTGTCAGCTTCAAACACAGGACATTCTTTGGAAAGATTAGTCCAAATTACATTTTATTACATTGGCCCACTTGAATGGCCTAAACTTCATATACTTCTTATTCTAATGGAATTCCAACTGGGGCATTAATATATTGTTTATGACATGTTTGGAGTTCTTGTGTTATCAGCATGCATTCATAAGAGAAGCTTCAAACAGTATCAGATAACAGTGAGCTGGATGTTGGCTGTTGTACAGCGCAGAGGATTTTATCATCTTGTTGAACCAGTGGCGGTGATTAAATTAAACTGTCTGAACAAAGCTTTTGCATGTCAGACTGTTGAATGGCAAAATGAAAGAGTGACACACTTCAAAGATCAGAGGAAAGGGGAGAAGGCTAGAAAAACAGAGTTGCGTAACTCCTTATTTACAACACGCAGAAACAAAACCAACAGCACCGTTTCCGTGTTACTTTATCTTTAAACTTTTGGTATCATTTCCCTCTTTTTCTAGGCACATTTCCACATTCTTTTTCATATAACATATTTAATTTAACTTGGAACGTTGACTGAATGATGAGATAGTTTGGGTTCTTTTGTTCTGTTTCTCTGTGCAAAGAGGGATTTTAAATTTGTTTTCATTTCTAATTTTTTTTTTCCAAATGAGATATTTTAGGAAGAAAAACCCAGGAGATTAAGTTGTTTCCATAATTTACAAACACAATTTTTATTTGGGGAGACAAACGCAAGGACTTTTATCTTCCCACTTCAATAAACAAATCAAAATTTGAAATAAAAGTTTAATACAAAAGAACTAAGCTGAAATTATTTTTATAAGCTAAAACATCATGATATATTTCAACTTATAAAAACTCTCTGAAGAGGTTCATAAGCAAGAATGTTTTAAGGATCTAAATGTATCTGAGATACAAAGTAAGCATTGTAGGAATCCACATGTTTCCTATCCAATGATATTTTTAAATCAACAAACTGTTCTAACATTTATTTATAATTATCTTTGTTAGTAAAAAAATGGTTTTGTTAGGATTAAGAAAAATGTTATTTCCTCTCAAACAAAATAAAACTGGGAAGAAATCCAATAAAAGCAAATTGAGTTTTAGTGCTGTTTCCATTACAAGGTCTACATAGCCTCAGTTTTAAATCATTGTCTAGATTGGTGATTTCCTTTTTATTTAAGACTCTAAGTCAACTATTACATATCCCCTTTCAACTTTATTGTATTTAATCGGTACAGATTGTGTGTGTGTGTGTGTGTGTTAAAATACAGATGGTCTAATTTAGATTAAAAAAAAAAAAAAGAACAGTTAAGAAACTTGAGTGTGTCATGGTAGTTAGCAAAGATAAGCCTTCAGATGATATTAACCTTTAAAAATTCATCAGTTTCTATCTTTACTTTAATTTTGACTTACACAATTTCCAAAACTCTAAAATAATGCCCATTTTGAAGTAAATGTGGCTCTTAATAATGCATCTTCACAATTTAGTTTTTCATTTTAATTTATCATGAAAGGTGATGGCCTTTCATAGAGATTCACTCTTCAGGAACATCCACTAACATTTTAAAGTACAAAAGTGTGAAATAATAGCAAAAAAGGATTAGAGCAGGAAAATGGAAGTGTATGGTTGTAAAGTTCTTATTCTACATGAAACAGTATACTATAGCTTGAAGGCAGATTGTAATAAGTTAAAGATATATATTGGAAATTCTTGATCTCCCAGAGCAAAAAAATAAAACAAAGAGATATGGTTAATTAGCATGGAGATAAAATGAATCATATAAAAACTGATTAATAAAAAAGAGAAAAGGAATAAAAATGATACAAAGAGCAGATGGGACAGACAGAGAGAAAAGAGCAAAGCTGCTGAGGTGAACCCAGCAGTATTAATTAAAAAATTAAATGTAAATGGACTAATCGCCCTAATGAGGGAAATTGTCAGATTGAAAGAAAAACCAAGACCCGACTAGATGCTACCTACAAGAAACTCATTTTCAGAAAAAGAAATAGTATATACTTGTACAATTAAAAATTTAAAAAGAAAACATACTTTAAATCCAATTCCACTTGAGATATTTAGTGGAGGAGGAAAAAAGTACAGAAAAAAAAGTCAACCATTCTTTTAGAATATTCCACTGCAAATAACCACATTAGTCCATGTGCTTACAGATTTACTTCTCTCTTTAACCCACTAAGTATCCAGAACATGTTAAGTGCAGTGAAATAAAGAAAACCAACAGAGGACAATCAGGATTGTGTAGATATAACAAAAGATGTATTTTGACTTAAGTTATGTAAGGATTCTTTTTTTAATTAGGTTAGAAACATTCTCATTTAGAAATCTTTGGAGGCAGCATAAAAATTCTTAAATTTGTAGATTTCAGAGTCTTGAAATCTATATAATTAAAAATGCATTGAGTTTCATTTACAAACCGTATTTTCAAAGTATGTATTTCTGCCTAAAATATAATTAGGGAGAAGTTATGTTTGGCATTTTCTATTACATAGAATATTAATATTTATGTTTATCAAAGATACTCTTTCATTTTTTATACATTCAAATCCTTCTAAAATATAAAAAATTATGTAGAATTTAAATGATACAATGAGTTACTATGTAAACATCAATATTTTTACTCTAAAAACAAACAAAAAAATAAACTTCTGCACTTCACAAAAATGTTTCATGAATTAGACAATGAAGTAAATCTCTGTAAAGTCATAAAATCAGACAAAATTTTATATATCTTACCTGGTAACAAATATAGTAATATTAGAAATTAGTAACAAAATTTACATAAATGCTCAATAAGTAGGAAATTCTAAAAAAAACTTCTTAAGTAAATTCTGTCCCAAATAAGAATATAATGAAAACATATCATGAGATAGTTTCAAAGCAGATTTTACAAAAGAAAGTCATACTGGTGAGAGTGGGATTAATGAATTTCCATAGTGTCTCAGTTTTGCTTTTGCTTAATTTCTTCTTTTTTTCTATAAGTATGTAATGGTTTCATAAGGGGGTGAAATTTGTGAATATTTAATGAAACTCTTTTAGATGTTGAAAATAGCAACATTTGACAAGACAAGAACAAACAGAAATATGCATAAGAAAACAAATGTAGAAAAATTGGGATCAACCTAAATGTTTGTCAAAGTGAATAGAATATTATTTAGCAGTTTAGAAATAATTATATATATATATATGGACATGGAGAGATGACCATGGTTCATCCCATGACTAAACATAACTTACTTAACTATATGTATCATATGGTCCTATTTTTGTGAGAAAAAATATGTGTTTATGTACACACATATATATTTAATTATGAGATATGAATAGACAAAATGGTAGAATTATAAGCACCTGGTTGTTAATGCTGATTACCTCTGGGGATTGAAATTAGAGAGTACATTTATTAACTATTGCTGTAAACAAATTATGCCAAAACACTGCATCTAAAAACAACAAACATTGATTACCTCACAGTTTCTATGGATCAGAAATCAGGGAGCAACCTACATAAGATGATTCTAACTCAGAGTTTCTCACAGTAGCTTGGTGCAACTGGCTGAGTCACCTGAAGGCTCAGCTTGGGAGGACTCACTGTTGGCTGGACTCAGAAAGGCTGCTTACAAGCTCACTCATCCCCAGGGCTGCCTCAGCTCTTCTCCCCATGGCCCCTCATCTTCTAGCACCTCTCTCCCCAAGTGGGCTCTACAGAAGGATCACTGAAACTTGTTTGCACTGGGCCTAAGCCCTGAGAGACACAGCTACCAAGCATGAGAGAGCATACCCCAGAGAGATCTAGGAAGTGCCCAAACAAGATGGAAGCCGCAGTTTTTTATAACCTAATCTCATGGTGACATACCAGCACTTCTGCCATAGGCTGTTCATTAGAATAGAGCCCACACTCAAAGGTAGAGATCTACACACAGACATAAATACCAGGTGGCATCATTGGTGGCCATCTTGGAGGCTGCTACAGAGAGATTGAGTTTTTACATTTACATTTCTGGATTGCTTGAATTTTTTTGCAATATCTAACTCCAATTTTTATAATGTAAAAAAAAAGTGTAGTAAAGTTTTAAAACCAGAATTAATGTAAAAATGACACTTAATTTCTGCCTTCCTTATTTCATAGGGCTTCATGTCAGCTATTTTCCGTTTGTCCATTGTCCTTACTTTCGTTTTTCTTTGCAAAGTTTTGAACCAATTTTCTAGAGGCAGTAAAAGGTTTCAAATTTATGACTTTAAAAAAATTACTTCCTGGTAAATGGTACTACACCAACTTTATTTGACACCCAAATTTCAACCGCTTCATGAGAGTTCATCCCACTTGAATGTACCAACTTTTGACAACTCACTGAGCTGTCTCCAGAACTGGTGGCTCAGCCTGTAGTTGCACCTTACCACCTGCCACTTGTGCTGCAAAAACAGACAACAGACTTAGGTCAGCCCTGGACAGGAGCATAGTCGCTAATTTCCACACAAGTGCCAGTGTCTTCTTCAGAGAGATCAGAGCCAAATATTTCACTAGTTATACAAGAACTCTCTTGTGAAAAGCTGAATTAACTGATACCAGTCTTATGACTTATTCAAGAGATGTAGTAGTAACCCTTAAAGATTTGTGCCCCCAGGCAGCTGACCAACCAGCTCACCACCGTTCCTGGTGTTTGAGAACAAGAAAGTGCAGAGAAAGACAAAGAAAAGACAGCAAGCAGAAGTCTAAGACAGCCTGGCCAGTGTGGCTCAGTGGTAGAGCATCAACCTATAAACCAGAAGGTCACAATTGGATTCCCAGTCAGGACTCATGCCCGGGTTGCCAGCTCAATCTCCAGTGATTCTCTCTTATCACTGATGTTTCTATCTCTCCCTCCCTCCCTCTCTCTCCCCTTCCTCTCTGAAATCAATAAAAATATTTTTTTAAAAAGAAGTCTAAGGCAGTATCCAATCTGCATAAGAAACCATAAGATAGAGAAAAGAGCCAGTCAGATAATTAGTTGCTGCAAAAGACAGAGTCACTGCCGCACCAAAGTGGTGAACCCCAGGGGAAGAAAGAAGAGGAACTCATTACCCAGGAAACAACCACCAGGTAGATGAGTCATGGAGTCACCAGGGCAGCAGCTGAATAACTAAGACCACTTCTGGGTTTTGCATGACATTTCAATATCCATGGGACTGTTTTTTGTCCCTCTCCACATATCTTTGCCACAAAAGCCTAAAATCCAAAGTAACTTAAGCATGTCTCTGCTGCCTACGTGTGGAAGTCAACTAATGAAAAAGGTTTAAAAATTGTCAGATATTGAAAATTGTGAATGTGTTTTCATTTTAATTGTGTTTGAGAGAGGATTATTTTCAAATATCAAAAACAAAAACTATTTTTCAAGCCTTTGAGTAAGAGTATCCAGCATCTTATAATGCTTATGGCATTTATAAACCACTTCCATGCTCACACTAACCTCGCAACATGGTGGTCATTATTTGTTCCATTTTACAGTGAAGAAACAAGTACAGTTACATATACCATAGCGCATATTTAAAACACAAATAACACCGAGCTAGCATGGCTCAGTGGTTGAGCATGGACTCATGAACCAGGAGGTTATGGTATGATTCCCGGTCAGGGCCCATGCCCGGGTTGAGGGCTTGATCCCCAGTAGGGGGTGTGCAGAAGGCAGCCAATCAATGATTCTCTCTCATCATTGATATTTCTATCTCTCTCTCCCTCTCTCTTCCTCTCTGAAATCAATAAAAATATATTTTAAAAATAATAAAAAATTTAAAAAGCAAGTGATGGGCAATAGTCTTCTCTACTTATACAGGGCTTTTTAAAATTCTACATCTATTGAAATATATCTTATGCAAATATTTTGTGTAATTCCAAAATAGTTAGATTGATAATATTTATAGTAAGCAGTTTCTATTACTCCAGGGCAAATTGAGATGAATGAGCATCTAGTAAGTAATGAATGATATAAATGCATAAAGCAAATCAGGAGAGATTTTGAAATCATTTTAACTACAGCAAGAAATTTATAATATTATTAGTGATTATTTTCAGGGCTATATTAACACACAAATAGAAGTTTTCATCTTTCTCGGAATTTATAAATATTTAATATCTAACCCTCCCTTTTTGTACTGCAGGTTTCTCTTTTTGCTTAGTGTTTTTATAATATTTTATTAAATACTACTCTTTAAAATCATCTGTGATGGATTTTCAGAAGAGGTGATTCAGTGTGGTGCTTGAGAGCATAGATTCTGACCCCCAGATTGCCTGGGTTTAAATCCCAGCCCAGCCATTTACCTTAGGCAAGTTATTATACCTCTCTGAACCAGTTTTCTCATTCATAACATGGGAGTGATAACAGTATATATCCTCATAAAGTTTATGTAAGGATTAAATGATTTACTAGTAACACCCACAAAACTCAGAATAATACCTTACATGTGGAAGTCCCTCAGTAGGTATCAGACATTATCAGTATAGCTATTCTTTGTATCTAACTTATGAAGAAGGTTAAGCAGATTGAATTTGAAAACAATGCAGGTTTCCAAAATTTGTCTACAAATCAGAATGCACTGCCTCAAAGAAACAGTACTGCCAGTGGAGGATAGGAATTCAGGGAAGTCCACAAATGTCCCTTTCAGCCATGATGTGATTGATATAGTACTGGCAGTCCTTCCAACCCCTGCACTCTCTGAGCCCTTCTCAGTTCTGGGGGACAAGTTACAAAGTGTTGTAGGAATTGTGGGTGTTTCCAGCTGCAACAGAGAACACCAAGGGGTTCTGGGGGAGATGTGAAGGGGCGGAGGGCGGTGAGGGTCAACATGACTCCAACAAGGAATGGGAGGACTCTTCCCTCTGATGCTTGCAGAAGGAAGGCTCAAGGCCCAAGACTCCAAGGATGTCAGTTGAAAGGAATGATCCCATTTTCCAAGTGTAGTAGCCTATGTAATGATTTTTAGATGTGATTTACTAAACTGTGAGCCAGCATTATACTTTTTAAAAATGAGAAAAAATAAGTAACAAAAGGCCCACACTTCCATTCTGGTTAAAAGGTGGATCTGCATGAATAATAGCAGGGGGAGCATTTTCTCTCTGAAGGCAGCAAGTCTTGAAACAGTGATCTAAATGGAAGAAAAAGAGGAAGAGTCCATCAGCTTCTGGGTTTAGCACTCTGCCTCCCTAGATCACAAGTCGATGTGTCCTGAGCACAATAACTGTTGGTCACATTTTGCTTCCTCCATTTCTCTTCAGCCTTTTTCAGGAAGGAGCCTTGACAGACCAGAAAAACATGCAGTGCATCATGGAAGTAAAAAGGCATCTGGACTTTGCACATGTGGTTTCGTCTGCCTGACTCTTTCTCCAAACAAACCGTTATGTACCTGGCCAAACTGGGCTTCAAGACTTATTGAGAAATCACTTGTTTCAGAAAACAACTTTCCTGCTCTCCCTAAACTAGGCACTGTTTTCCTCCATTACAGCAAGTGTGCACTGAATCCAAGGGACTTGTTGTTAGTCTTTATTAATCTGTGAGCTCCTCAAGAACAGAGAAAGTGTCCTGCTGATCTTTGTATCTACAATGCCAGATGTCATGATTTTCACATAGGAGGTATCAATAAATATTGGTTAAATGAATGAATAAACAAAAGCAATGATTTCAAGGAAGTAGGAAGACAATTTCTCAGTCCTTTCTGTTCTCTTTGTTTTGTTTTGACTTGAATCTGAGTGCACATAGACCCTTGTCCCTATAATATAAGATGAGGTCCGGAGAAAAAGCATGCAAGAAACTGGCTGATAAGAGCCAGTTCTGGTCCAGGCTGTAAAGAAGAGGAATGATGAAAACCTTGTGATTTCTGTGCTATTAGGCAGGTGACCAGAGCAAGAAGTCGGAAATGTCCAAGCAAAATCCCTAACTGGGAAAAAGCTGACATCCAGTTATGGTAAGCTCTGCCTTCTGTGTCTTTAAGGAATGCAAGCATAAAACTAGGCAGATTAATAAGTACCCATCAAATAGAGGAATGAGAACCCCAACAGGTACACACTCCAAGTTCACTTATATAGAGGGCAGATCTGTCATCTATTGACACATTAGGTAAGTGTGAATTGGGAATAAGGAACAAGCCCAATTACAGGAAGAAAACTGGGAACTCCGGGTAAATCTTCTTCTCACCTGCTAGGTGGGCCATCGAAGGCTGCTTATGGAAATATGCAAGTTGCTGTTAAAATAATTTTAGGTCATTCCACATATTAATGGGAGGAGTTGGTCTCAGAATTAGAGATAAGCAAATACATCATATTCCAATTATGGATATCAAAGATGAGAAGTTAAATGGCACTCAAAGAGACAATTTTCTAGCTCAATAGAATTAAGAAATTCTTAACTTTTAAACTCAGTTTTATCAGATGGAAGGAAGTACAATTGGAGAACTGGGAGATTAAATGTCAAGAGTAAGGCCATATCTACATATAGCAATCACATCAGCCAAAGTAGAGTGAACCCAAAATACTTTGTTGCCTCCATCATGAAGCTGTGCAGTGATCAACCATGTCAACTGTGGGGTGATCTAACTCGGTATGTTAGATCAATCTGTTCAGCAGCTATCCAGTGAGTTAGATTATAATCTTAAATTTAGAGCCTCTAGTCTTCCCTTAACATTTTATAAAGCAATACAATTCAATTAAAGTAACCAAATCATCTCTCAAAGATTAAAAAAGTATTTGAAATGTAGGATTTCTGCAAACCACAGATGCTTCCTAGAAATTACTTCTTATTTAAGCATATTTGTTATGGTTCATATTTTTGTTTTAATTACTGGCACTTTCCCTTATTATGTATTTTTTTCAAGTATATAGTTTTATCATGTTTGCCAAATTGCTTAATAAGCAAGATGTTGGGTTTTCGCTACATTTTATCCATCTTTTATATAGCCATGAATGCATACATTTTTTACACATAGCATAACACTAAGAACAAATGTCCAATGACTAATAATAATATGGGTGATCATAATAGTAAATTGTCTAATTAGATACAAACAATCCCTCTTCCTATACCCTTTTTATGAATTTATAATTCAAATTAATCTTCCTGCCTTTGATGTCAAGCCTTAATTTCTTCTCTAGTCCTCACCATCTTGCTTTTTTTTAGTTTCTTACTTCCCTACACGTGTGCAAAGGAAATTAATAATAAGAGATAACATTTGTTGACTGTTCTTTTTGTTCTAGAAACTGTGCCATTTTCTTTATAGACCATATTTGTTTTTCATTAACCCTAAAGGTAGCTGCTGTTATTATCATCTCAATATAAGACATGAGAACACTGGGACTGATTGAGGGTAAGCTATTTATTCAAGTACAGGTAAGGTGTTTAGATTATTGTTCAGAAAATACTCTCTCCCCTTCCCACTCTGTGCAGAGTAGACTTACCTGCATTTTTAATACTGGACTTGGCCATCCAACTTGCTGGGTCCATGGAATGTTAGCAGACATGATGTGAGCAGAAGTCAAGTGTGCTTCATGCGTTTAGGTTGCCTCTTGCATTCTGGTCGTCTGCCATGAGAATGCATGCTCCAGATGGATGCTGCCTTTTAGCCGGGCCACAGAATGAAGTACACATGACAGAAACCCCACCCTACAAAGCCATTAATCCTGAGAACAGCAGCACACATAGTGTAAACCTGAGTTAAACCTGGGGCTGCAGCCCGTAACCTAACTGAGCCACTGACTTGCAGACCTGAGAGCAAGAGAATCAGTTATTGCCTCTTTTTTGCCACTACATTTAGGGCCAGTTTGTAGCTATAGACTGAATATTTATTGGTGGCCCCCAAAAATTTACGTGTTGAAATCTAAACCCCAATGAGGTGGTATTTGGTGGTGGGGTCTTGGGGAGGTAATTAGGTCATGAGGGTGAAGCCCTCATGTATGGAGTTAGTGGCCTTATAAGAAGGGATACAGAGAAAAGTCCTTTACACTCCCTCTCCCTCTGCCATGGGAGGATACAGTAAGAAGGCATCCATCTGCAAATCCGGAAAAGGGCTTTCATGAGCACCTTGATCTTGGACTTTCCAGCCTCCAGAACTGGGAGAATTTCTTTATAGCAGCCCAAGCTGACTAAGATATTTGTTGTGCAGATAATACTGAGATAATATAGATGGTAAGTTGTAGAACTGGGATTCAAATCCATGTATATCAGGTACTACCACTGGAGCACTCACTTCTTACTCAATACTGCCTGGCTGTGAAATGGCAGAATAGGAAACAACATAAGATGTAAAACTGCAGAGTCTGAGGATTCTAGGCTAAAGGGTTGAAAGAGCCAGAAGAAAGGGAAACCAAGATAGTGAATAGAGAAGATGTGAGCCTCAGAAGTTCCTAAGGGAGGAAATAATCTATGTGACTAAAGTCATTTTCTTCCATCCATTCATTCCCCATACCCACACCTCCTCTTTTATCCTCCTGCCCCAGCTCTCACCTCTGGACACCTCAGAGAAAAAAGAATCAATAAATGTGCTGGTCCAAAGAAAGCAAACTGCTCTAGAAGACTTCTGAAGATCTGTTTTACATATACTTTTCACATCTTTCATTTTAAAGGATTAGAGAACACTTCTGCCCATATTTTCACTGTTTGCAAAGATCCAGAAAATCAGTTATGAGTTAGTATTTAACAAATGCTCAAATATAAATGGATTTTTTGATAGCACTATCACTCCCCATGGGATGGAGCCCCAGAAATTCACAATAGTGGTTTTTACTTAAGAGCATCCTTGGCATTTTTTATGGCAAAAATTATTAGCACTTGTCTTTTGGCAAGATCTCATGCCAAGCAATTCTATTATACCTGTTTGTACTCCTCCCATGATTTCAAATGTCATTCTTGCTGTTTTCCTAAAACAATACGATGTCACTGTGAGTGTCTAATCTGATTCTAGTAGCCAGTGAGCCATGGTTTCTCTTTTCTTAATATCAGAGCTTTCAGAGTTTCAGTTGACTAATTATTACAAAGCAATTGTATGGAAGGAAATATGATGTTTATAACATTGTTATCAACTGGTTTTATAAGGACATTATGAGAGATAAATTAGAAAATCTCTGATATCTTTTTCATTCCCAATACCTTCTAGTTAGTTTTTGCAAGAATTGAGGTCCCTCTAACAATACTTTCTGCCAAATCAATATTTCAGGTTCACTTGATAAAAGATAGAACTACTTTTAGAGCAAGTATAAGTGAGCCTAGATTTTATTCTACTTTAGGATTCTAAATTTATTAACATTACCTTGAACCTGGGATTTATTACAATGCTTCAAATCATCCTTTCCCACAGGTTAAAAGTGCTTCTCTAACTCATTGTGTTAATCAGAGTTCTCCAGTTTCTCTGGAGAACTCTGATAAACCACCAAAAGAATGTATGTGTGTATATATATCTATATCTGTCTATCCATCTATATCTATGTATCTATATACCTATCTAAATCCACCTATCTTTACCTATATCTAGCTATCTTTTTCTGAGAGAGAGAGAGAGAGAGAGATTTTTAAGGAATTGGCTCATTGGCTCACGCAATTGAGGGGGTTTGGAAGTCTGAAATCCTCAGGGCAGGCTAGCAGACTGGAAATTCTGGCAGGAGTTGATTTTGGAATCTTGAGTCCAAAGGCTGTCTAGGGGCAGAATTATTTCCTCTTCAGGGGGTCTCGGTCTTTTCTCTTGAGGACTTCAACTGATTGGACGAGATGCATATACATTATGGAGGGTAAATTGCTTTACTCAAAGTCTACTGGTTCAAATGTTTATCACATCTAAAAAATACTTTCACAGCAATATCTTTACTAGTGTTTGACCAAATAACTGGGTACCATAACCTAGCCCAGGTGACACATAAAATTAACCATCACATTCATTGATCACCAAAGTTAGTGGTCGGCAAACTCATTAGTCAACAGAGCCAAATATCAACAGTACAACGATTGAAATTTCTTTTGAGAGACAAATTTTTTAAACTTAAACTTCTTCTAATGCCACTTCTTCAAAATAGACTCGCCCAGGCTGTGGTATTTTGTGGAAGAGCCACACTCAAGGGGCCAAAGAGCCGCATGTGGCTCGCGAGCCGCTGTTTGCCAACCACTGACCAAAGTCCAATGACTATGTATTTCAGTAGATGCTCTAAATAATCAAATGGTATGTGAGAAGAAAAACAGAACTTCTTTTCATGTTATTTTTATTAAA
Organism: Corynorhinus townsendii; assembly: GCA_026230045.1. Classification (NCBI taxonomy): domain Eukaryota; kingdom Metazoa; phylum Chordata; class Mammalia; order Chiroptera; family Vespertilionidae; genus Corynorhinus; species Corynorhinus townsendii. The sequence goes on along the minus strand of JAPDVU010000003.1, from coordinate 64,939,986 downwards.
AAAAAATAATTTTCACCAGTATTTAATGCATGAATTTACAGCAGCACCATCTCAGTCTATATGTTTGACTGACATGCCATGACTGACATTTCAGGTGTCCTCTGAGAAGAAGAAAGGGAGATCTAGGGCACAGAGCATTGACAGGGGTCCCTCATAGCAGAGGCTGTGTTCTCAACTTTACCTGAGCCACTAAGGGAGACAGAGTAAGGTTTTCTTGTCTTTATCCCTAGAACCTATAAACATCTTACCTTACTTGATTACGAGAGCTTTGCAGCTGCAAACAAGTTAAGGACTTTGGATGGGGGATTACCCTGTATTATGCAGGTGTGCCCAATATAATCACAATTCCCCCATGAAAGGGACACAGGAGAAAGCAGAGTCAGAGGAAAGGTGGCGTGATGACAGAAGCAGAGACTGGAAATGCCCTTTGAAGATGGAGGAAGAGGCCACACGCCTCAAACACAGAGGCCTTTAAAAGCTTCACCCCCTGAGGCATAGGGTCTCAACTTCAATGTTTATGAGAAAAACGTTGACAACTTATTAAAAATATAGAGTCCTTAATGTTATCCCCAAATTCTGATTAAGTATATGTGAATGGGCCTAAGAATCTGTAATTTCAACAGGCCACTTCCTGCATGGCCATCAAGCCTCAAACCCATTCATGGAAAATACTCTGCAATCTTCTCTATGTCCGTGGCCTGAGCTTCTATTAGGATGAATCTTAATTGTGTATTTCTTGGTTTACATTTTCTTTAGAGCTCTAAACTTGCAATTCCAAGCAATTGTTTACTCTCTCTAATTTTAAAGCTGATTCCTCACACTTATGTAGTCTCAGAAACAAACCCAGTAGTTTCCCCACATACCTGTATCTACTCCTGGCTGTCTTCTGTCTTAACTTTACTAACTATAATTTTCCCAATTATATGGGCTTGAGAACCTCAGAAAACTTTTGTTAAGCCCTAGCTGGTTTGGCTCAGTGGATAGAGTGTTGGCCTGCGGACTGAAGGGTCCCAGGTTCAATTCTGGTCAAGGGCACATGCCTGGGTTGCAGGCTCAGTCCCCAGTAGGGGGAATGCAGGAGGCAGCCAATCAATGATTCTCTCTTATCATTGATGTTTATCTCTCTCTCCCTCTCATTTCCTCTCTGAAATCAATAAAAAAATATTTTTAAAAAAGAAAATACGTCAATCACTTATTGGTCCAGGTGGACATCCATGCCCATCCTCTCCTTTGTATCTCCAGAGGAAGCTGATGCTCCTTTCCACCTGATTAGGTCAGCATTCTAACTCGTCTGCTCTCCAAACAGCCCAACCTGCTGCTTCCGGATCAACTATCCTTAGGAACAATTCTGTTTCTAGAAAACTTTGATGACTCTTTTTTTTTTTTTTTAATCAATTTGATTCAAACATTTTAGTTTGCAATCCACATGCTCTACTGAGGCTCTGGAGTTCCTCTCTAACCTTTTCACACATATGCATCCTCTTCTCAATTGTCCTCAATACAAGATAGGGCTAGAAGAGGTAAATGGATGAAAAAGAGGGAGGGAGGAAGACAATCCTTTTTCAACCAAAGCTGTGCCAAGTATTTTTTAAAATATATTCGTATTGCTTTCAGGGAGGAAGAGAGAGATAGAAACATCAATGATGAGAGAGAATCATTAATTGGCTGCCTCCTGCACACACCCCACTGGGGACCCAACCTGCAACCCAGACATGTGCCCTTGACCAGAATTGAACCTGGGACCCTTTAGTCCACAAGCCAATGCTCCATTCACTGAGGCAAACCAGCTAGGGCAGTTGTGCCAAGGATTTTTCCCTCTGTATTTTTTTTTCTTACCTTTTATGCATTTTATGATATTTTTATGTGTGACCAAAAGTTTGAAGCTGTTATATTGTCAAATTTGTCAGCCTTTATTTTTTATTTTTTTGCTTCAAGCTTTTGTTTGTTTGTTTATTTGTTTGTTTGCTCAAGGTTTTTATGAGTCACTCTAGAGCACCCTCTATTTTGATTTACCATATTTTTCCATGTAAAAAACGCTATTTTTTTTCTAAAATTGCTAGACTGGAAATCAAGGGTCATCTTATACATGGAAGTCAGCTGAGGCGAGAACCTTGAGGGTGCATAGCTGCCCACACCTTGTCAAACAGGCTTCTTCCAATCATGAGCCTTATTGTTACTGATGTCAGTTGATTCCATAATTGGATGTGGAGGTGGAGAGTGCACAGATGCAGCATGGACCAGAGCATTCTAAGCCCATAAGGATGTCAAAAAATAAAAAGATAAATATCAGTAAGCAATTGTCTTATTCTGCAAAATTCAAACTGAATGTAATCAGCTATGCAAAAGATCATGGAAATAGAGCTGCAGAGAGACAATTTGGACCTCCTGCCATTCAGTATATGATCAGACAGTGGAGAAAACAGGAAGAACAACTACAGGAAGAACAATTCCTGAAGATGCCAAAAATTAAGGCCTTAAGAGGAAAACCAGCAAAATGGGCAAACTTGGAGCAGAGGCTTAAGACTTGGATTATAGAGCAGCACCAGGGTGGCTTATGTGTGTCAACCAAGCTTATTCAATGTCAAGCAAGAATGTTTGCAAGAAAAATGAACATGGTTGATTTTACAGGAAGGGCAAAATGGTGCTTCAATTTCATGAGGAGAGAAGAGTTGGCCATGAGAACACGAGCAAAGTTAGCTCAGAAAATGCCACCAGTTTATGAGGATGATCTCACATATATAGACAGTGACTCAGAAGACAGCAGTGGTATAACAGAAGTTGAAGAAATTGATATGTCTGGAACTAATAGTGATGAAGAAGAGAGCAGTGATGCAACAGAGGCTGAGTAAAGTGATATGCTGCATAATATCATAGTACTGGTATGTAAACATTACCTGCAGTAATTACTAAATAAAGATGTGTTCTGCTTTATGTTTAAAATATTGATTTTTTAATTTTGGGTTGGAAAAGTGGGGGGCATCTGATACATGGGGGCATCTTATACACGGAAAAATGCAGCATGTTATTCCTGAGCTATAGGCTATAAATTCTTCATGGTAATAATGTTATCAACTTTATAAATGTAATATACATATTAATGAACATTTACTATGCAATACTATTGTTTTTAGCACCTTCCAAATATTAATTTCATTCTAATTTCAACCTCATGAGGTTAGCATTACTATTAAAACCCTTATACAGACGTGGAAATTAAGATAACTTATCCAAGGTAACACAATTATCACACAATAAGGTCACAGAGCTAGTAGTCTGGTTGGAGTCAGGATTAGAATCTAGAAACTGTTCAGAACCACTACGACCAATTGCTGCTTCTCCTGTACTGAAAAGTAATGGGCACTCAACAAGTACTTGCTGAGTGAATGAAATTTAATACGTAGGCAAAGTGGATTGCTATCTGGGCTGTACACAGTTTCTTAGAAATCCCGGTAAGAGTTTAAAAGGTCACAACAAATGGTGGCACAGCCATAATGTGAAATGCCGAAGAACCCAAAGCTGAGACCAAGCTAGGAAGCTTTTATGGCACACAGTCTTGGCGCACCTGGTTGGCTAAAGGGGAAATCGTGGATGATGAATGGGAGGGAGCCCAAAAAAAACGTGGAATTCAAAGCAATGGGCAGTTTTCCACCTCATTATAGCAGTATTTTGTAACAATTTCTTTGGCAACTGACAGCAGGCATTTAAATCAGCTATTTCCTCCTCAGAATTCCTCTCCAAAGAATAATAATGGCCTCTGCAGCTTTGAAGGAAATGTAGTCTCTACTCGGATACAATCTTATCTGGGAAATGGCCCTGGTATTCGTCACAGCTGTCACTGCGCTGAGCCCATTAGAGATGTGCTGAGTGTAGATCCACAGGGTTGTGATCCCTGAGAGCTCCCGCTACATGTTCTTCCTGGGTTTATGCTGGAAAACAAAAACCACTCAACATCTTGGGGCAGAGGCCCCTTAGAGCTTAGCAAAAGAGCCATTCATGCAGCCCTGAAGAGGTTACTCTGGGCTCAGGCTGTACATTTATAAAGACATTTGCAGTGACACCATCCGGAAGGGCAAAACACAAGAAAGAGGGTATACCGAGAGCCCAGATTTCTCTTTCTTTAATTGGAGAGCATGGGGGGAGCTGAAGACCTAAAACGTTCGGGTAGGGGGTCGGCCTGGGGACCTTGGACCAGAGTTCTTCTCAGTTTGTTTCCATTAAACCGTAAGCTGTCACACTATCTAATCTTCTCATTCAGAGAATGTGAGAGCTGGAAGTCTAACTCCCAGATGATATATAATTCAAGAAACTGGGGCCCAGAGATGTAAAAGGACTGACGAGGGCTGGGCATTATCAGGCAGCTGGACCCAGGGTGGCTGGACTAGGACCAAACAGAAGCAGAGGCATGGATACATGGAACAGACTGGCAGCTGTCAGAGGGGACAAGGGTGGGAGGACTGGATGAAAGAAGGTGAAGAGATTAGCCAAAGAACATATATGCATAACCCATAGACACAGGCACAGTGTGGTGATCGCCAGAGGGAAGCGGGGTGGGGAGGTGGGGGGCCGGAGGGAGTGGGCAAAGAGGGGAGATATGGGGACATCTGTAATAGTGTCAACATTAAAAACAAAGTTTACAAAAATTGGTTCTGCAAGGGAATTCTCCTACAAACCTAATGTAAGTTTTCTTGATTTTTATTTATTTTTTCCAAAAGCACTGTTTTTATTTATATAGAGCCCTAACCACTTCAGTGGCAGGAGGAGTGGGAGAGGTTCCTTTTTCAATCCAAAGGCCTACACAATGTTCATCTGTTGTTACCAAACACACAGGCAAGTGGCATAATGGATTTGGTAAACTGACTACAATGTTTAGTCTCTCTCTGCTAGAGCAAAATGGTTAATAAAGTGAGTTCTACAAAAGAGAATGTTTTAGAAAACACAGATATAATTGGATAATGTCAAAATTCAAATAAAAACTAGTTCAAAGAAACCAAGTATTCTGTTCCTATTTCAGTCATTGCTTTTGCTACTGTTTACCTTACAATTAATTTTCAAAAGGGTGAAGAGTGGACCATCAGCAAAAAAGGAGGGGGAAAAAAAAAGGATGGAAAATTGGAGGTGATGAAAATAAATGATGAAAAGTTGCAGCCCACAAAGGTCTTTTGAGAGCTTGTCCTGGGTCAGGCACTGGGGTAGGAATGGAGACATGGTTTCTTCTCTCAAAATGAGATTATAAAAGAGAGTAGGGAGATGTTAGTGAGCAAATGAGAAGTAAAAGAGTGGATGAGATTACAGAATAGATGCCGTGGCGTTACTGAGTTACCTCAAGTCTCTCTCCTAGCTTTTGTCAACTGTCTCTTCCCAGCAAAACAACAACAAAAAGAGCACACTCTGGAACATGCTGGTGATGCCCACAGTCCTCAGGAACTTGGACAGGGTCTCCTAGTGGCTGAGAGGGGCAGAGGTGAGAATCACATCTGCAGTGACCCCCAGGCAACTTGCTATCTGTATCAAGTAAGTTATGCCCAGTCCTAGAGTCTGTAGCTTAGAAAACCCTGTGCTGTGCTACGAATGGCAAAGATGCCTGATCTTGTTTTGAGTCAAAATGGTTAAGTGACTCTGGGAAATAGCAACTCACACGGCGCAATACATTTGTTTCTAGGACAGACGATGTTTGTCAGAGTAAATGATCTTCCCTGGTATATTGACAGCAAGACTATTTTGATGTCTGTTTCTTTGTAAAGGCAAATGTGGGTTAAAAACAAACAAAATAAAGTTTAAATAAAAGAGAATATGATTTGGGGCACTCCTTTTAAAAATCAAGAAAACTTGGTAAAGCCGACCCTCGGGTGAAAAAATGGTAATGTGGCGGTCAAAACCAGCGCTGGAACCACGGGACATGTTGAAGCAGCCACTACTTCAAGAACGGTCTCTGGGCTCGGTACAGCAGGTCTCAGGTACAGAGGGCACGCTATGAGGCAGCTAATTGGAAATACAAGTATGGCTATGAGATTCCTGTGGACATGCTGTGTAAAAGAATTGCTGATATTTCTCAGGTCTACACACAGAATGCTGAAATGAGGCCCCTTGGTTGTTGTATGATTTTAATTGGTATAGATGAAGAACAAGGCCCTCAGGTGTACAAGTGTGATCCTGCAGGTTACTACTGTGGGTTTAAAGCCACTGCAGCAGGCGTTAAACAAACTGAGTCAACCAGCTTTCTTGAAAAAAAGGTGAAGAAGAAATTTGATTGGACATTTGAACAGACCGTGGAAACTGCGATAACCTGCCTGTCTACTGTTCTATCAATTGATTTCAAACCTTCAGAAATAGAAGCTGGAGTAGTTACAGTTGAAAATCCTAAATTCAGGATTCTTACAGAAGCAGAGATTGACACTCATCTTGTTGCTCTAGCAGAGAGAGACTAAACATTGCAGTCAGTTTACCAAATCCATTATGCCACTTGCCTGTGTGTTTGGTAACAACAGATGAACATTGTGTAGGCCTTTGGATTGAAAAAGGAACCTCTCCCACTCCTCCTGCCACTGAAGTGGTTAGGGCTCTATATAAATAAAAACAGTGCTTTTGGAAAAAATAAATAAATAAATAAAAATCAAGAAAACTTACATTAGGTTTGTAGGAGAATTCCCTTGCAGAACCAATTTTTGTAAACTTTCATAAAATAATTTTCTCTTTGATGGGAAATGAACCAGGGCAAGGGTACAACTGTCTGTGAAACTTTTCTCAATTTCTTAGTAAATTGTTCTAATTACAAACGCTCCTAAAAAATTATTGTTGATAAATGGAAATGTGACACATAAATGCATGGTAAAAAAAAAAAAAAAAAAGTCACATTAAAACTATTAGCACAGAAAAAGGTATATACCATGTTTAACTTCTATATTATAGTTACCTAAATAACATAGTTTTTATGCTTTCTTTATAAAACAAACAAACATATTTTGAGTTTATAACCATGAATGTACCATCATCAATCCTTTTACTTTTATTATCATTGTCCATAATACATCATGATTAAGTAGATTTCAATTGTATACTGAATTATATTTAACATAAAAATAATTTGAAACTACCTTTTATTAAGAAATTTGTATTAAAAGAAAGCATGGCAGTATTTTAAGACTGATGAAATTTCATCATGTATATCTTAATTGAGATGTATGGACATATATGTGTATATATAAATACAAACTAAAGTTTTCTCTTTAATTTTAAGCTTAACATAATTAAATTGGTTATAAAATAATCAGATATCTTATAATAATATTCTACTGTCCAAACTGAAATGAGATATGCCTCTTTTATTTAAAAAGTCTACAGAATTGATTGAATAGATGACAATGTGATTTCTATTACAAGTGCTTTTTCTGCCATCTAGTGGAAAAATGAAATCTATGAGAATTTACAATTTATATTTTTAATTCTTTTGTCTTCAAATATTTAGCAAGGTCTTATTTGAAATCTCAGGGGAAAAAATAATGTATTATCTTTCTGTTTTTGCTATGACGTATAGGTGAACCAGATGTGGGTAATCCTGAGTATTCCCCATGTTGCCAAGGGACTACAAACAGAAAAATGAGAGGGTGCTTTGGACTCTCTAGAAAAATCACAGAAGTCAAACAAGATACTAGCACCCATTTTACACAATTGGATTGTCATTCGTTGCCAAAGTATTGAAAGGTGCCTCAAGCCCCTATACCCTGTTCTGGTCCTGTCAATAGTTTAATCCGGTAAACTGGAGGAGCGAGGTTTAGACATAGAGGAGGCTTGTTAGGCACTATCTAAATCAGTGGCTTTCAAACTTTCTAAACTGCAACTCACACCAAGACATGTAGCTGACCACATTGCAACCCAGTGCGTGTATGAAAAACAGAAGGCAAAATTTCACAAATGACCTTTTTATGGGTGATCACCATGACATTTCATATTCTGTTCTGCTTTATTGGATTTTGTTTTTGACATTATTTTATAACTTTTTTTATTGAGTTCATTATCCACTAATGGTCCTGAAGTTTGAAAAGCACTGGTAAGAGCCTAGCCAGCCTGAATCAGTGGTTGAGTGTTGATCTATGACCCAGAAGGTCATGGTTCAATTCCCAGTCAGAGCACATGACTGGGTTGTGGGCTAGATCCCCGGTGTGGGTCATGAAGGAGGCAGTTGATCAATGATTCTGTCTCATCATTGATGTTTCTCTCTCTCCCTCTCTCTGTCTCTCTCTTCCTTTCTCTCCAAAACCAATAAATATATCTACCTATCTATATAATAGAGGAATATGCAAATTAGCTGGGATGCCTAACATCACTACCGAATAGTAGGGACCTGAGGCTGCATGGAGCCTGACTGGGGTGAGGGACCTCAGGCCGTGCCTCTCGCCCCAGCGCCAGGCCGGGGGACCTCAGGCCATGCCACACACATCCCCAGCACTGGGCCAGAGGACCTGAGGCTGTGGCCCCCCACCCAAAGGGGCTTGATGGGGGTGGTCCAGCCAGGTCTGGGTCTCCTGCGATTTCAAAGCACATGCGGGTGGTGGGCAGGGACTTGACTCTAGGTCCCAGGGTGTGCCCCAGACTCTGACAGGAGGGAGATTTTCATATACATTTTACTAATTTTCTTTCACCTCTGACTTCTATTATAGAGAAAGGACAAATAGTAATATTAAAATATTTCCTCTAATTAATTCCCTCTTAATGTGCACAAATTTCATGCACCGGGCCACTAGTATATAAATAAAAATAAATAAAAACACTGATAAGAGTATTTCCTGAGAACTGATAAGTGTTTGCTTCTGCTGCTTTAAAAGTATATGACACTAAGTATGAAATTATGACCAAATGAAAAGTTAAAGCAACAGATATGATACAGATTTGTTAATTAATACAAAGACCTTTGAGATATTCCCAATTCAGGATATTTTACCTAATGAATTCTCACTATGATTACTAACATCATGCTCTCTATGTACCAGAATAGAAGGCTTGGGTTCATCTTCATAACCATCTCTTATTGAATCAGTCATCAAGTTCTATGGTTTCTAAGCTCACAAGTCTCGTATCCTTGTTCTCTTTTCATCTTCATCTGGTTTAGACCCTTCCCATCTCTCTCTGGATGGTCACAGAAGCTCCCACACTGCCCTCTCGGACTCCATCCATCACCCCTCTGAACCATCCTGCACACAGCTGCCAAAACTGAACCTCCTCCTCACAAGTCAGATGACATCATTCACTGCAACCTCTGCCTAATGAGTAACACCTGAGCACCTTAGGGTGGCATTCGAGACCCTCCCTGCTTAGTTTTCCCTGCAGGTTCTTGATGAATATTTGTGGAAAGCACTGAACAAAACTTCCTTTCTGACCTTCAGTTCTCTTTGTGCTCTACATTCCAAACGTTCCACTGACCACTCCCTGAACTCTCCTCGTATTGATTAATTCATTTATTTGTTTATTCTTTTTTAAAGAATGTGCATTTACTTGAGCTTGTTCTTGGACTGCCTTCTACTCTGCTTTCTGCCTGTGGAAATCCTTTCCACCCTGTAAACCCCACCTTCAATGCAAGAAGCTCCCTTCGCGCCCCATAAAGTGAATACCCACAGCTTGTTAATAGTAACTCCAGTTTCTATTCAATGCTTACACTATTTCTGTCCCATTTTAGATTATATTCCTCTATGTCTGTTTCACTTGATTGTGAACATCTTGAGGGCAGGGAATATGCCTTGTGCATCTTTCTAATCTTTAGTGCTATCTAGGTGCATGCATGTTTACTTCAACAAACTTATTGTATACATTTTTCTTAAGTAAGTAGAGCTGGCACTTGGCAATCATTTTTAGTACAGGCCAGCAGAGTCTTAGGTGGGCTATTTTGGAGTGTACACATAAGTCTCAGAGAAGGGATTTGACCAGACCTTCTAGTTAGAATTATCAGTCCACACACCAGCTTATTTTCAATGCCTATTGAGTGCTATATGCTGGTGAAAATATCAAGAAGTGGAAAAACCAGCTGCACCCTCATGCAATGAAGGCCCTGTTGGGTGGGTCCTTCTCCATGGTCCTATAATGATCTGGACTCTCTTCAGTCACTGGACTTCCTTCTAATACTGTATGTATCTGTTTCCATGAACTCCTTGAAGGTAGGGAATCTCTCTTATTTATTTGTTTGCTCAGCAACTAACATACCACTTGCATATAGCAGATGCTCAATAAATATTTCTTGAATGAGAGAATAAGAGATACAAAGAATTATAATGGATAAGAAGGAAATATTACATACTATTTCCATCTTCAAGGGGCTTATATACTAGTTAGGAAAATAATTACCTAAATACACTGAGTGGCAGGAGTATTATGATCTCTAAATGCATAATTACCTGGCCATTCAGTGTATATCCTATATAATAAAAGACTAATATGCAAATTGTCTCCTTGACCAGGAGTTCGACCAGCAGGCAGGCTGGCCAACCATCCGTGTCCCCTCCCCCTGGCCAGCCTGGCCGGATCCCACCCATGCAGGAATTCATGCACCAGGCCTCATATATATATATGTGTGTATATATATATATATATGTGTGTGTATATATGTGTGTGTATATATATATATAAATATATATAGGGGGGGGGCAGATTATTATGTGTTCAGAGATCATAATAATCTGGCCATTCAGTGTATTTTGACCATAATGTCCTAAGGTCCTATACTTCTTAGATATTCATTACATTTTAATAAATAATACTTAATAAAATGAGAGCCAATTTCCATGTGTAGGAAAAATTTTAAATATTTACCAAGAAATATAAATGGCTGCCTGTATCCTCTAGGAGAGCATAATCAAGTGTGAGATAGTAAAAACATTCACAAATATATTTCTCAGCAGGTGGGTTTCCTGCCAAATGGGTCTTAGAGATGTCATTGTAAGCGGGAATGGTTGGATAAGGCTTCTCAAAGGAAAGGGTTCTCTGTCAAGAACTGCACAAAGTCTGAGAAAGTTAGTCTGCCACACTTTCACTGGCAGAGGACACACAACTCCTGGGTCAGAGGCAAAGGATTTTAGCACTCACAGCACAGAATGCAGCACAGCTTTGCGTGCACAGTGTTTCTCCTTGGCCTGTAAATCCCATAGGGATGCTACAGAGCAGCCAGGGGGGTGCTGCACACACTGTGGGTCTACATCACAGCTGAGCAACCCTGAGCTAAGGAAACCCCACCCTCTAAGGGGCTGCCAGCAAACCTACCAATCTTTGTCTTGGAAGGAGGCGTTATCTTATTACGGTGGTCAGAAAACAAATCTGTCCTCTCCCAGAAGGAGAGACTATGTCACAAGCATCCTTATAAAAATAACCCAGCACAAAAGCTGTCAATGCTTTTCTTCAGAAGATGAACAGAAGCACAAGAGACCTTGGAAAATGTCCTTTCAACAGTCTTAATTTGCTTCTTGGAGTAGGGTTTGATTTGGCAAGCAATTGGAAAAGAACAGATGTTCTAAAAGAAAGAAGAATTTCAGGTACACATAGTTGTTTCATGACAGACCTCTCTGGGCCTCAGTTTCTTTGCCTGTAACATCAGAATAATATCTACTTCACAAGATTGCTGTAAAAATTACTTGAGGTAATGTATGTCTGGCATTCAGCCAGGTGCCAAACTATTAGTTCTTTTCCATTCTCCCAGGAATGTATACGATGTGACACTCTAGACTGCCCTGACATTAAGAAAGGAGGAGAAAGAGGTATTTAGGCAATCCATTTGCAAACACTTTTATTGAGCGTATACTATGTTCCAGGTGCCAGGCTAGACACCATGCCTGCCCTCTTAAAGCTAATAGTCTGCTTCCTGGGGGAAATAGAGGAAAGTAAAATTATCTTGCTTCCACCAAATATGTTTGTAGAAGGTACACCTCCAAAGTGTAATAGCAATGTCATCTGACCAGGAAGTCAGGAAATTATTGAGACATAAGAGGAGCATAAACCTAAAATAAGAGCAGAGAAATGTCAAAGTTCACATGCATTAGTCAACAACATGCGTTTTCAGGATCATGTTGAAAAGTGGATCTTAATAGCCTGGCCAGTGTTGCTCAGTGGTTGCACGTTGACACATGAACCAGGAGGTCAGTGTAATTCCCCTTCAGGGTACATGCCCGGGTTTTGGGCCTGATCCCCAGTAGAGGATATGCAGATAGCAGCCAATCAATGATTCTCTCTCATCATTTATGTTTCTATATCTCTATCCCTCTCCCTTCCTCTCTGAAATCAATAAAAATATATTTAAAAAAAATAATGGCAGTACTCCTGAGTGAGTTGTTCTGATTGGTTAAGAAGGTTTGTGAGAATTGTAGAAAGGTTTGTGAAAGTTATAGAAGGATTGTGAAGAGAAATCTTAAGAAAAATTATAGGTAATCTGAATAACAAATTTTTTTAGATAAATGAATCTAAAGCTAATACAGAATTTATTTAGTCCTTTTCCTGTCTGTTAAAAGGGAAAAAGTCTTTCCTGTATTTGCCCAGGAAGCAAAAGTTCTATAAATTATTGGTTATATATTATGTTATATTAATCAGTTACATGATTACTTTTTTTAAAGCCATCTTCTTAATCATGGGAGCTGAAGTTTTGCTAGCCTATGTTTGTGTTTAATACCCTTTTGTTGTCACTTGGAATGAATAAATAGTCTAATACTGTTTCATAATCATAATAATATATAATCTTTTGGTAAAATAAGTTTGACAACCTTCCCAGTGTTTGAATTTTAAGAAGCTTTTTCTTGACCTAGAATTGCCTTTAGGTCATTTCAATAGGCCCTGGAATGCTTCAAGGAATTTTTTTCTCTCCTTATGAAGGAAACTTTTATACCTAAGTATACTTGAGGAATTCAAAGAAATGTGTTGTTTTAATTTTTCTGACAATTTTCAGTTGATAGAAAACAACGTTCAACAAATTAGGGAAACTATCTCCGAGGTAAAACAACCAGAAGGATTTTTTTTTTTTTTTACTTATCCAGCTGTCTGGGTTGCGGGAATTCTTTTTTTATTTTTCTCCTGTTTATTTTTGTAGTCTGATTGCTTGCTGCTGTATTCAATGTCTCCCTCTTTTTAGATCCTGAATTTGCTGTATTCCATCCCCAACAACTGCTTTCAAGGCAGAAGTAAATGCAGTCCAGACTTTTTACCTATAACTAATCTCATAGATATGAGATGATAGAAATAGCAGTGGGGGATGTTAGGGGCAAATATAGAATATTGGGGGTTAGCTATAGTTATAAAAATATTAATCATACTATATAAACTGCATTGCCTTGTTCTGATTAAAGAAAGGATATTCTAACCTGGTTGGGAATTGTACACCCCCAGGATCTAGGAGTCAACCTTGGATCTGGGAGTCAACCTTGGAATGCGTTCCATTATCATGGAAAGATTAACAGCCTTGTTGTCCAAATAATGGAGTCCCATTCACATTGCCTGTAACCTGTAACCATTATACCTATTCTCATTCCTTTTGCCTACTTCCCCTTGTAATCTTTGCCTTACCCAATATAAGCAGCTGGCTTATGTGGGGTTGCAGAGCAGGTTTTTGTGAATGACTTATTGCTCTCTCCTACCACTGGCATTATTAGAATAAACACTCACATATATTTCAAAATACCTATATATATAAAGAGCCAGGGTCTGTAATGTCCAAAGTGACCAAATGGACAACCAAATATCAGAAGTCAGTCCTGCAGTCAGTGGCGACCCAGCACTGCCTGCCACACTTCGGGTGCCACAGTGACCCAGCACTGACTGCCAAGGGGGCTGTAGAACAGGCCCGGAGAGAGGCCTGGAGAGAGAAGCACAGTCTGATCCTCAGCCTCCATGGCAGTAAGTGCTGGGTCAGCACCACAGAAGTCAGTCCTGCAGTCAGTGTTGGGTCGTTGCAGTGACCTAGCACTGACTACCCAGGGGGCTGTAGAACAGGCCCGGAGAGAGGCCCAGAGAGAGAAGCAGGGTCTGATCTGCAGCCTCCATGGCAGCTGTTGATCAGCCCTTACCTCTCTTTCTCTCTGAGCCTCGCCAGCAGCTGCGGGGGCTGCTGATCAGCCCCACCTCTTGAATCAGACCCAGAGATAGGCCCAGAGAGGTTGATTGGCATAGAAACCGATCAATCAGAACCAAATCTGGGTGAACTGCAAGGAGCCAATGGCTGCCTAGGAGGCGGAGCTTTTTATATTGACTGGCATAGAAACAAAACAATCAGAACCCAATCTGAGTGAACTGCAAAGGAAGAACCTAAGGACTGAGGAGGGGTTTTAAGGGCAACAAGTGTTTGGTGTAAGGTGTAAGAAAGATGTTCAATTTTTTTAAACATAAAATAACAGAAAATTTTAATAAAAGTTAATATTTTTTTGAACATTAACTTACCAGACACTGAATAACTGCACAAATTAATAAGTATGACACAAATAAACCTATTTTTCTTGTTCTCCAAAAGTGAAATATTTCCTGTTGTGCACACCAACCAAGTCAGTCCAAGACTAATGATGTGGCAATCAGCTGCTAAAATATTCACTGCTAGTATCAGTGGATAGAAATGGTGTGCTTGCGCATAAGGCGAGTAAGGGAAACGAATGCAACGCTATTATAGCAATCAGTCATTAGCGAACATTTTAGTTCGTTATTAATAATTACATATAACAGGATATTGAAAAAATTAAGTTACAGTCCTAACCAGCGTGGCTCAGTGGATAGAGCATTGGCCCGTGGACTCAAGGGTCCCAGGTTCGATTCCGGTCAAGGATATGTACCTTGGTTGTGGGCACATCCCCAGTAGGGGTACAGGAGGCAGCTGGTCGATGTTTCTCTCTCATCGATGTTTCCATCTCTCTATCCTTCTTCCTTCCTCTCTGTAAAAAATCAATAAAATATATATATTTTTTAATTAAGTTACAAAATTTTTATTTATTTATTTTTAATTTAATAAATTTTTATTGTTCAGATTATTACAATTGTTCCTCTTTTTTCCTCCATAGCTCCCCTCCACCTGGTTCCCACCCCACCCTCTGCCCTTACCCCCCACCCACTGTCCTCATCCATAGGTGTATGATTTTTGTCCAGTCTCTTCCCGCACCCCCCACGCCCCTTTCCCCCCGGGAATTGTCAGTCCACTCCCTTTCTATGCCCCTGATTTTATTATATCCACCAGTTTATTCTGTTCATCAGATTCTCTATTCACTTGATTTTTAGATTCACTTGTTGATAGACATGTATTTGTTTTTCATAATTTTTACCTTTACCTTTTTCTTCTTCTTCCTCTTCTTAAAGAATACCTTTCAGCATTTCATATAATACTAGTTTGGTGGTGATGAACTCCTTTAGCTTTTTCTTGTCTGTGAAGCTCTTTATCTGCCCTTCAATTCTGAATGATAGCTTTGCTGGGTAGAGTAATCTTGGTTGTAGGTTCTTGCTATTCATCACTTTGAATATTTCTTGCCACTCCCTTCTGGCCTGCATAGTTTCTGTTGAGAAATCAGCTGACAATCATATGGGTGCTCCCTTGTAGGTAATGAACTGTTTTTCTCTTGCTGCTTTTAATATTCTCTCTTTGTCTTTTGCTCTTGGCATTTTAATTATGATGTGTCTTGGTGTGGTCCTCTTTGGATTCCTTTTGTTTTTGGGTTCTCTGTGCTTCCTGGACTTGTAAGTCTATTTCTTTCACCAGGTGGGGGAAGTTTTCAGTCATTATTTCTTTGAATAGGTTTTGAGTATCTTGCTCTCTCTCTTCTTCTGGCACCCCCATAATTCTGATGTTGGTATGCTTGAAGTTGTCCCAGAGGCGCCTTACACCAACTTCATATTTTTGGATTCTTTTTTCTTTTTGCTTTTCTGGTTGCGTGTTTTTTGCTTCTTTGTATTTCAAATCTTTGACTTGATTCTTGCGATCCTCTAGTCTGCTGTTGGATCTCTGTATAATATATTTTATTTCACTCAGTGTATGCTTAATTTCTAGTTGGTCCTTTTTCATATCCTTGAGGTTCTCACTAAATTTATTGGCCTTTTCTAGAAAATTCTTGAAAAACCTTATAACTGTGGTTTTGAACTTTATGTCCAGTCATTTGCTTTCTTCCATTTCTTTCATTTGTGATCTGTTTCTTTGTCTCCACATTTTGGCTGCTTCCCTGAATTGATAGAGTGGCTCTGTGTGCTAGGTATCCTATAGGGCCCAGTGGCTCAGCCTCCCCAGTTACCCGAGGTGGACACTCTTGGTGCACCCCTTTGTGTGCTGTGTGCACAGTCTTGTTGTAGTTAAGCCTTGATTATTGTTGGTATCACTGGGAGGAATTGACCTCCAGGCCAATTGGCTGTGAGGATCGGCTGTGAAGATCAGCTGTCTCTACAATGGGAGAACTTCTGTGCTGGAGACACCCTTATGAGACAAGACTTGCAAAAGCCTCTGTGCTCAGCTTAGATGGGGCAAAGTCTCAGGATGGAGCAGACAGCATTGATTTCCTGTCAGCCCTGCCCTAATAGGCCCCTGTGTCTCAGTGTCTCATGGTAATCGCTGCAAGCACCTCTGAGAGAAAGCCGCCCTCAAGTTTTGCCTGCTGCCAGACAGTCCAATTTTTCCCCAATGAGTTTGGGTCCCCACAGTCTCGCCTGGAACTGGAGTTCAGTGCAGTCAGGAGTTTTGTCTCCCTCCCACTTGAGAAAGCCAGCCGTGTACTTAGTTGCCTGCCCTCTCTTTGCACGCATCTCAGTGCCTCTGCCTCCTGCAGCTCCTCTGTGTCTCAGTGTGCTTTTCTCTTTCCTTCTAGTTGTAGAATTTCCACTCAGCCAGCCTTCCTGTCGTTCTGGATGATGTCTGTTTTGTCTTTTAGTTGTAGTTTTGAAATTGTTGTGAGAGGCAGTAGTTTAGGTGTTTACCTATGCCACCATCTTGGTTTCTCCTCCAAGAGGTTCAATTTTTTAATGACCAGTTTGGCAGTATAGTGCATATGACTGGCTATCAGTCCAGATATAGGGATTATGTATTTTTGTCTGCCAAGAACATCTCCTCCTGCTGAAAAAGGCTCCCCCAACATTTAAGCAACACTATCATATATAATCTGTCTATACTAATAAAAGAGTAATATGCTAATTAGCCAGGTTGACCAGCCATCTTCTGGACATCCAACTTCCTTCCAGACAAAACCATGGTGGTGGGAGCCAAGGCAGAGGCAGTTAGGGGTGATCAGGCTGGCAGGGGAGTGCCATTGGGGGTGAGATCAGACCAGCAGGGGAGGGCTGTTGGGGGCAGTATCAGGCTGGCAGGGGAGGGCAGTTGGGGGTGAGATCAGGCCTGCAGGGCAGAGGCAGTTAGGGGCAATCAGGCCAGCAGGGGAGAGCAATTAGGGGCAATCAGGCAGGCAGGCAGGTGAGTGGTTAGGAGCCAGCAGTCCCAGATTACGAGAGGATGTGTGACTGCTGGTTTAGGCCCGCAGTCAGACATCCCTCAAGGGGTCCCTGATTGAAGAGGGTGCAGGCTGGGCTGAGGGAACCCCCCCCCCATTCATGAATTTCATGCACCGGGCCACTAGTATATAAATAAATAATAAAGGAATACTAGTAATCATAGCAGGAAGACTTCATGTGAATGTCATTGCTACCTATGCTTGATTGTTAAATCATTCACTTAATAGATATTTATTGAGCATTCCCTACATGGTATGTATAGTGATAGGTGCTAGAATTTGAGGCTCAAGAGCAGGAATATCCTTGAGAGTGAGATGGCCCCCAAGATACAAGGGGGTGATTTCTCACAAGTTGGTGTCAACATTCATCTATTTATGGAGAGAATGTGAGAAACTGGGAGATACTATGAATAAGGTATTCAATTTGAAGATGATTAGGTTATTGATTCATTAAATAATCTTTAATTAGAAGTTGAATAGGAGAGAAGGAAGTTTTTTAAATATCTTTATCTGTGAAGATGCACAATTATTTGTTATAGAATATACTAGAGGCCCGATGCACAAATTTGTGCACTGGTGGGGTCCTGCCAGCCAGCCCCCATCAGGGTAGGCCAATCCAATCGGTGCGGAGCTGGCAGGAGGGAGAGGATGTGGGAGGTTGGCCAGTCCCCCCTCCCCAATCAGGGTGGTGGGGGCTAATAGGGGGCTAGGCTGGCAGGGGGAGGGGCCATAGGAGGTTGGAAAAGCTGATCGGGACCTTGATCGGGCAGGTTGTCCATTGCAGTGTCCAACATAGTGACCGGTTGTTCCAGTCATTCCATTGTTCAGTTCACTTGGCTTTTATATATACAGATACCTGAAATATTTAATAGTAATAAAATGATTTTTGTGTGTGGGGGAGAGAAAAGAATTATGAAAAAAAGTATTTTTACTTTGGGGGATGAGCCTTGATAGTTTACCACTATGTTAAGCTTGTTTGATGCATTATTAGAATAATATATGAAAAGGCATCTCCAGCTGGTTTTTCTAGAAGAATTGGGGTAATAGTACTTTGTTCCTGTGCAGTGCAGACTGGATTCCATTTATTTGTCTAGAATCTACCTACTGGACTAGATTGTGGGAAATGGCACATGCTATTTGACAGCTGAGTGATTGGAGGAGGAATGAATTATTTGAAATGAGAAGCTGAGAACATGGGTATGCAAGCTAAGCCAAAGGGAGTGGCACTCTGTCTTCAGTTTTTATTACTCATGGATCATGAGATGGGCATAACCAATGCTGAGAACTGGCCTTATATTGGATGGCTTAGGGAAATGGGTGCAGCAGTCAAATGACTTGAAGGCACAGGACCTTCAAATCTCTGGCTGTCAATCTCAGTTTCTTCCTTGCCCCCACAGCCTTGTGCTGCTTCATTTCTTCAAATTAATTGTACTTTCAGGACTCAGCTTCCCTCCAGGGAGGGGAGACACATTATTAGTAACATCTTAGTATGGATTGCTTTGTTCTGACCTGAGTTTGTGAGAGAAACAAGAAAGCTTGGCACAGAATGTTGAAAGTGAGAGAAGAAAAGACTGGAGAAATCCCAGGTGAAAAAGCATCTTCTCTCTTCCACATGTTATTTTCCCAGGGGGGCCTCTTGTTAACCAGATTTACTGCTAAATCCCAATATAGATTCTAAAACCTTTCTGAACTGATGAAAGTGACAGTGCGGGAGTCATAATAATCCATCACAACAACTTTCTTTCTATCTAAGTCATGCTAGTGGCTGCCGCCTGAAAGGTCAGATCGACACCAGTTTTTCCTGAGATTGCGGGGCCCGGAAGTCCTTGTGCAGTAGCATTTCAATGTAAGGACAACTCAGTATATAGAGTGCTATTTTTGTGAAATCAAAGCACTTTGTCTTTGTTCCACGCAAAATGCTTTTCTCTCTGAACTTGGCCCTGATTGATAAAGTCCTTTCCATTTCTATTAGGTACAGAGGTGGAAGCTAGTATGGTGTTTACCCAGGGCTTAAATTAAACCTCTTTCTCCTTGTCTGTCCCTCCTCCCCACAATTTTCTGTCAGTAGACTTCCAAAAAAAAGTTTTCCGTTAGTCAGCTGTTTGCTCCTATTTTACATGACATTTCTCAGTGTTGTTAGCAGGAACAATGATCACTGATATTCCCACTGAGTTTGTCAGAAGCAATTGAGAAAGATCTCTTTTTATGTTAAATAGAGATTTTTAAATTGTTCATAATCTTTACTTCTTCTCCCAGCACATTCTCATCCTCATGAGGTCCTTTCACTAATTAGCTAAGTAAGTCTTTATACTACAAGTTAGCTACATATTAATCCCTTAGTTTTACTGGTCTTTTCTTTATTTCAGTTTTTAAAATATATATTTTTAAATTTATTTTAGAGAGGAAAGGAGTGGGAGAGAGAGAAAGAAACATCAATGATGAAAGAGAATCATTAATCAGCTGTCTCTTGCACGGCCCCCACTGGGGATGGAGCCCATAACCCAAGCATGTGTCCTGACTGGGAATTGAATCATAACCTCCTGGTTCATAGGTTGATGCTCAACCAATGAGTAAAACCAGCTAAGCTGGTTTTATTGGTCTTGATCTTTATCCCTATACAAACACAGTATATGCTTATATTTCAATACATTTTTCTGTGTTTCCAAATGGGGAATATAAGTTTATAAGAACATGAGGTCTGATCCTATTGGTGAAAAAAAGTGCATTTTGAATTTGTCCATTCAAAATCATTGGGCCACTCCTGAAATTAAGTTGCTACATAAATCCAATTAATATAAAATATAAAGTGAAGTTTAATATTTATGAAGTTCTTACTATGTGCCAGATGGTACGCTATGAATTTTACATATTTCCATTTAGTCTTGGCAACACTGTGAGCTATATATTGTTCTCATCCTACAGACAAGAAAACTGAGACTTGGAGAGGGCACATGGATTAAGACTGTTTGATCTGAAAGCCTGAGATTTCTACTAAACTAGTACAGGTATATGAATATTAGAGCCAAAAGAAATCTTAGGAATTATCTAGAATAGTGTTTTTTCAAAATGTAAGATGGGTACCAAAGGGGGTGGTACATAGGACATTACATTTAAAAGGCAATAAATGCCACAATAAAGTTCATTTCTTTTCAATGTTCTTCTAATCTTCTGATAATTCTGTATGTATCTAACACTTGCTCATCTTCCTTTCCATCAAAGAAAGAGCAGGTCTTAGGGTTACAGATTTTAAATACAATATCAAGATAAGATATATGTTTGTTTATTTTTTATTGTAATTATATTTTAACTGATTTCAGAGAGAAAGGGAGAGGAAGAAATGGAAACATCAATCATGGCAATCATTGGTTGGCTGCCTCCTGCATGCCCCCTACTGGGATCAAGCTCTCAGCCCAGGCATGTGCCCTGACCAGGAATCAAACTGTGACCACCTGGTTCATAGGGTGACACTCAACCACTGAGCCACACTGGCCAGGTTCATTGTAACTATTTTATAGCTACTTTCTAGCTATGACAAATGATTCCGGGTTTCCATTTTAGCAGCGCTATTTTTGTGGCATGTAAATTTTTATTTTGAAAATAAATTTATCTGAATTTTTATTTATTGTTTTTCTTTCTTTTGTTTAATAAAATAAGTGGAACAACAAATCAATGTGTGTTTTTTTTTAATGTTTTTTATTGATTTTTTTTTTAGAGAGAGAGGAAAGGAGAGGGAGAGAAAAACATCCATCAATTGTCTCCTGCAAACACCTGGGCACATACCTTGACCAGGAATCAAACCGGTGACCTTTCGGTGCATGGGACAATGCTCAACTAACTGAGCCACACCAGCCAGGGCTTATTTTTTTTCCCATCACCATTTATTCCCCCCACACCCTCTTCCATCTCCACACCTCTACCCCCTGTCACCCGCAATCACCACACTGTTGTCTGTGTCCATGAGTTCTTTCTTAAACAATACCTCCACCCCCTCAGCCCCCACACCTGAGCTGTCTGCCTGCTCTCTATCTATGAGTCTGTCTCTATTTTGTATATTACTTCAGTTTGTTCACTCAATACCACATATAAGTGAAATGATATGGTACTTTTCTTTCTCTGACTGGCTTATTTCACTTAGCATAATATTCTCCAGGTCCATTCATGCTGTCACAAATGGTAAAATCTTCTTCCTTTTTACGGGTATATTTGAATTTTTAAAATATGAGCTTATTTAAAGAAAACGGTTTATAAATAATAGTTCAGTGTCATATATATGTGGTAAAAATCATAAAGATGCTACAGGCAATCTAGATTTTTGGGGACATGGATCTGGAGATTGTAGGCTAAAACTCACATGATAAAACTGAAGAAATTTATATTATGCATTTGAAGAAACAGAGGTCTAAAGAGATGTAGTTAAGTATCCACGGCATACAAGTTTTCTGATTGTTGAAGCATGATCATTTACTTTTAAAACATACAACGATCTCCCCACAAGCAGGTCACTTCCCACTGTTGTTCTTGTTTTTCCTGGGGGGGGAGGGGCATCAGACATTTTTTGATTAGCAAATACAGATTAGAATTAAGGAAACAAGAAATTCTATTTCCTTCCAAAGTAGTCAGATAGTTCTAGTTTTCTTTTGTGCTGAATGGTGTGAAATAGAAAGGTGGTATTTTAGATTAGTTTGACAAACTGAGTATTCAAATTAAATCAGAAGTTGATATTTGATATTGTTTTTATAAAATTTACATTACTTTATTTAGACATTTCAATGTATAGCAGTGAGCAAATTCAAGTATGAAATAGTTGTTACAATAAAAAGTCCAATTTGCTCATAAGGGAGCAGGTAGAATCTATGAAAGTTTTAACAAGTGAGACAATTCCCCGGTATAACCTCTTGAAAGCATAATCATCAGAATAATCTCTTTAAAGGTTTTTCTGTAACTCTCCTAGTGTGCATCTGGTGATTTATTGCTAACAGCTACAGGTGATAATGGCACTGCTTCCAATATACACGCCTGCTTTTCCATCTAGCTGCTGGGACCCTATGAGATGCTCCAGTATTCTGCTCTAATGGATAGAGTATTATTTGTTAACAAATAGACTTCCTGGGGCTATCAAATGTACCACCTATTTTCTAACACTTAAAATACTCCAACCTGGTCTATATGAGCCCAACACTGAATTTCATAAAAGAAATAATATAGATCTGTAGATATCCCACAAAAATTCACCAGCATTAGCAATAGCATTCTGGTTAGGGGGAAAATGGAGCAACCTGGGAAAGACAAGCATCTATCATTACATCTTTTGTTATAGTCTCAGAATTGGCTTCCAGAGTTTTAACTATATTATCTTTAGGCATGTTACCCATTCTCTTTCAGTTCCTTCTCCGATTTTGTTTCTTCACCCCATGAAATGGTGATGTTAAATGGTGAGATGCACTATGGTGTGAGTTTCACCTGGGTTCAAATCCTGGTTGTACCACCTTCCTGATTGAGCTGACATTTCAGGTGTCCTCTGAGAAGAAGAGGGAGGGAGGAAGACAATCCTTTTTCAACCAAAGCTGTGCCAAGTATTTTTTAAAATCGCCTGATTTGGGCCTGCCGGCCAATCTCCCAGTCCCTCCCGCAGGCGCCTATGGGGAACAGGGAACCAGGGGTAGGTGGCCCTGGATGCGGGAGGTGCCGCCAGGCCAAGGCCGATGTGGGCAGGGTGGTGGAGCCAGCTGCCAGCAGCCAGAGAGAGGAAGGCCCTGGCGGGCCAAACTCCCGGTCCCTGAAGGCTTTTGAAAAACCTCTTTCTGGGGAGACTTTTTCCTCCCTAGCAGCGTGCAATTCAAAGGCACTAGCCCAAGAGCCACCCAATCTCTCCCCCGACCCAGTCGGATTGAGTCTGGTGTGCAGCCCACAGGCAGGAAGCTGGCCTGTGTGTGTGTGTGTGTGTGTGTGTGTGTGTGCGCGCGCGCGCGCGCGGTAAGAGAGAGACACCCATAAAGACTCCAGACTCTTGTTCTAAAGCACAAAACTTTGCTTTAGTTTTGTGCTTTAATGGATGCAGAGGCCTCAGAGCTGGACCACCGGCCCCCAGCGTGGAGGCATCCAGCTGCAGACCTCCGACCCCATTAACTGGATCAATGGTGGGTGGAAAGTGACCCAGGAAGGTGAGGAAATGGAACTTGGGGAGAGTACCACGGGTGCAGTCCCCGTGACCTTCCCCTCCCAGGATAACTCTGCGCTCCCTAACCTCCCCTGCGCCAAGAGATAAATGTGGATTCCTAAAGAAGCAGGCCCCGAGGAGCTTTAGCTAGGGGGATGAGCGGAGTTACTCACTTCTGACACCCCCACCCTTTGCTTTAAGCTGCATTCTCCTTCCCTAATACATGTTGCTTGAAGTACACAATGGTTTGTGTTTAGACATGCGATAAACGTGGGGAACGCAAAGTTTTGTGCTTTAGAACAAAAGAGTCTGGAGTCTTTGTGGGTGTCTCTCTCTTTCTCTCTCTCTCTCTCTCACACACACACACACACACACGCACACAAGCACACATGCACACACACACTCACTCCTTCCTCCCCTCTTCCCTGGCCTCGCGAATCTTCACGCAGAAAGTTACTAGTTGTACCAGTTAATAATGCGGGTTTTTTTTTCCCAATAGATGGAGTTACACATATGTTGATATATATGCGATTTGATATGTATGCTATTTTGTTGTATTGACAGTAAGATTCAAAACTTCATATGTCAAGTTTACTGAAGGTGTTAACATCATAGATATTTTTACACTTAAAAATGTCAAATTTCATGCAAAAAAAAAAAAAAAAGAGCATTTGCCGCAAGTTTTAATTCATTATTTTGAAGAAAAAGTTATCATATACTTCAGGAAGCTTATGGTGAACATGTTCCATCTCAAAATCCTTATGAACACTGGTTTAAATGCGTTAAAAGTGATGATTTCAATGTGAAAGACAAAGAATGTCCAGGTCAACAGAAAAAGTTTGAAGACCAACAATGGCAAGCATTATTGGATGAAGATGTGTGTCAAACTCAAAAACAACTTGCAGAAAGATTAAACATTACTCAGCAACAATTTCTGATCATTTACAAGCAATGGGAAAGATTTTAAAGGAAGGAAAATGCGTGCCACATCAACTGAACGAAAGACAAATGGAAAAACGAAAAGTCATCAGGAAAATGTTGCTTCAACAGCACGAAGGAAAGTCTTTTTGGCATTGAATTGTGACTGGTGATGAAAAGTAGATTTATTTTGAGAATCCCAAATGCACAAAATCATGGGTTGATCCAGGTCAACCATCAACATCGACTGCAAGGCCAAATCGCTTTGGAAAGAAGATAATGCTCTGTGTTTGATGGGATCAGGAAGGTGTGGTGTATTATGAGCTTCTAAAACCAGGTGAAACCATTAATACTGATCGATACCCACAAGGAATAATCAATTTCAACCATGGCCAGAAGACAAGGCAAAGTAATTTTACTTTATGATGATGCACCATCACACACTTCAAAACCAGTTAAAGACACATTAAAAGATCTTGCCTGGGAAGTATTAACCCACCCACCATATTCAACAGACCTTGCTCCTTCAGATGACCACTTGTTCTGCTTTGGCACATGAACTTTCTGAGCAGCACTTCAAAATGTACGAAGAAGTGGAAAATTGGGCCTCTGAATGGTTTGCCTCAAAACAAGAAAAGTTCTATTGGGATGATATCCACAAATTACCTGAAATATGGGGGAAATGTGTAGCTAGCAATGGATATTACTTTGAATAAAGCACTTTTGATATTTTTCTTGAAATTATTGTGTTTTCTTTGATTACAAAATCCACATTATTAACCGGTACACCCAGTAAACCTAGCTCCTCAGAACCCACTCTTGTTGAGTGGCCTGTTTTGTTTTGTTTTTTTCTCACACAAGGTTTTTTCCTAACCTCTAAACTGGCAGTCAAAACATCCCCCAAGGAGTCCTGGATTGCCAGAGTTGCAGGCCAGGCTGCACCTTCCCGCTCCCCCCCCCCCCCCCCCCCCGCCCTCCACACACACACACGAATTTCGTGCACCTGGACTTTAGTATTTATTACATACATTCAATATAATGTTCCTAAAATAAAACTGATGTTTACAGGAAAATTTGATTCCTTTATTGATTCCCATTTACTGATAATCATTCTTTGTTTCCCAGGTTAAAAACTCACCCACCTTAGTCTCCTATTTTCCCCATAACCTGCCATTAAATCTCATGTGTTTTTCTTTCATAATGTCTCTGAATCTACCCTGATTTGAACATGTAGGCCTGAGTTACTGTCATAGCCTTTCAATTAGCCTCTGCTTTTAGTCTCTCCCTGTGCCAATCCATTCTGCACTTAACTTCTCTTGCAAAGCAATGTCCATAACAGAGCTTGATTGTGTCTCTTCCTTGCTCTGATGCCAATGGAAAAAGATCAAACTTTTTCAGAGTTGTTCTCAATCTGATTTCAACCCGTCTTTCTGGCTCTCTCCCACAAACGTAAGTTTTTATTTCAGCCAGAATAATCTACTTTTGTGGATTCTTCTGTACCCGTTCAATGCATTAGGTAGTTTCCTAACATTCAATTGCTAGTTTTCCCTTTTTCTTTGTAGAAGCTTTAGAAGTTGCAACCTTAATATTCCATGTGAAATTTTACATAATTTGACTTATGAATCACAGGTTAGACTCATAAGGAAAATGGTGTGAAGCTGACCTCAGCAAAGTGGAGGTGCTAATAGAAGGACTCACCTGATTTCTTGGAGAATCCATAACAACTAAACTTGTTTTGATAACTTTACTGTCCTTTCCTCAAGGACAGAATACCAGCTAATTAGTTTACTGCCAGAAATGTGCAAGCAAGATTTACTTTTTCTAGACTGCCTGCCTTTTCTCCCCTTGCCTATAAATCCTGTCCTTGCCTTTGTTCTCTAACTCAGTCAAGGACCCTGCTATGAGAGCAATTTGTGTAAAAATAAATACCTGTTTTTTGAAATAGGCACATAAACTATTTTCTATTTACATTTAAAAATATATTGTTTAAATGACTGGAGATTAAAGTCTTTAGAAAAAGCAAATACATTTTATATTTGTTATGTAAAATAATCTAACAGATCACTTAATGGAGTTTGTGTAAAAATTCCTTTGCCATTGAATATCAAAGCATTTTTATATTAACCCATTTTCTTCTGCAAGGTCCTACTCCACAGTGGGCTACTATCTAGATTTCTCAGTGATACTGTCTATTTGAAACTCTTCAAGCTACTTGCACCTAAATGTTTCAACCAATTTTTATTATTTTATATGGGTTTCCATAGCAGTGAGACACCCATTTCTGATTTTCCCTAAGACTTCTATTAACTTAAATAGTAACCTTCAATTGTGTCAGTGTTCAAAACTACCGGGCCATATACCTCAAAAATGAGAAATTAGTTCACAATTACCACCAACCAAAATTATATTTATTTCAGGTTTACTGCATTAGAGAAATCTTTCAGATTTCAGGTGGCTGGCTGGTCTGTGGTTTCTTTTCAGCCGAGTTTCTGAGAACTAAATATAGGGTGCCTATTCACCAACGTGGGTTAAGGCAGCCCATCACGGCTTTAAAAGACAAACAAAATTCCAGCCTGTTTCATCTTCCCAATTTGTTTAGCTCTTGCTCACTATTCCCTGTGGACTGATTGCAAAGGTTTGTCTATAATAGGCACTTTATAAATATTTGCTAGAGTTGCCATAACAAAGTCCTATGGACTGAGTGGCTAAACCAACATTTATTTCCTCAGTTCTGCATGCTGGAAGCCCAAGGTCAAGGTGTTGGAAGGCTTTTCTTCTGAAGTCTCTTTCCTTGGCTTGTACATTCTGCTCACCTCAATGTGTCCTCACATGGTCTTTCTTGTGTGCATGGATGCCTGGTGTCTTTGTCCAAGTTTCCCCTTCTTACAAGGATAGTAGTAGTAGTGGGACTCACCTAATAGTCTCATTTTAACTCAGTCATCTCTTTGAAGGCCCTTTCTCCAAATATAGTTACATTCTGAAGTACTAAGGTTAGGACTAAAGTTTTGGGAAACACTATCCAGCCCTAAGTTTCCTAACAAAGAGATCCAAACTGTCTTAAAAGATTTTGGCTCAGTCGTTGTGGTAAAGTGTTGTAGAGTCAACAGTAAATAAAACTTGGTGAGGTCACATAGGAAGAGTGAAAGTGCAATTTGCCTAGAGACCAGACATTTGATCAAAAGCACTGTTTTTAAAAATGTATATTTATTGTTAAAAGTATTATAAATGTCTCCTTTGTGGGCTTTTTTTCCCCAATGACCCCCTCCAACCCCCACTGCCCCTCCCAGGCCTTCACCACACCATTGGGCACCCAGCTTTATGCATAACTCTTTTTTTAAAATATATTTTTATTGATTTTAGGGGAGAGGGAGATAGAAACATCAACGAGAATCATTGAAAGGCTGCCTCCTGCAGACCCCCTACTGGGGATCTAGCCCGCAACCTGAGCATGTGCCCTTGGCCAGAATCAAACCCAGACCTTTCAGTCCACAGGCTGACGCTCTATCCACTGAACGTTTAAACCAGCTAGGGCTTATGCATAATTCTTAAACAGCCCTTTGCCCTTCACCCAAAGAAATGCTTGTGTTTGTTTGAGGGGATGGGATGTTTGTGTGCCTGTGTGTGTATGTAAAAATAAACTTTTAATGTATTTCAGACATCTAGCAAAGTATTTTACATACCAATTCTATTTCAACCTCACAGTCTGAGATAGGGATAATTTCCCACATTTTCCAGATTAGGAAACTGGATCTCTAAAGTAGTTTGCCCAAAGCCACTGAGCCAAAATTTAGGTGAGTCTGACTCCATAGCCCAACTTCTTTGTAACGTGGTTTTCTGACTACTGTCCTTTTCTCAGATGAGATTGTGGGAGCTGCAGAGCTTTTGCCATGTGTGGTTCTTCAAGCTATGGCTGTTAACATAACATCTCTGCTATGACACCAAAAGCACAGGCAAAAAAATAGGTGAGACTTCATCAAAATTTTAAAAATTTGTGCATGGAAGAACACCATCAAGAGTGTGAAAAAAAGCAACTTATGAATAAAAGAAAATAGTTGTAAATCAAATATTAATCAACAAGTGATTAATAGGCCAGACTATATAAAGAACTAGAACTAAATGACCAAAAAAAATTAATTAAAACTTGGCAAAGGACTTGGTCAGATATTCCTCCAAAGATAAACAAATAGCCAATGTTTAAGTACATGAAAAGATGCTCAACATCACTCATCACTAGGGAAATACAAATTAAAACAAAATTAGACTCTATGTCATACCTATTAGGATGGCTATTATTTAAACAAACAAAAACAGTTCTTTAAAAAAATTAGTTCCTTAAAAAATTAAATATAGAATTACAACACAATGCAGCAATTCCATATTTACTGGAAAGAACTGAAAGCAGGGGCTAAATAATTACACACCAATGTTGACAGCAACATTACTCCCCATAGCCAAAAGATAGAAACAATTCAAATATCCATCATCAGATAAATGGACAAAATGTAGTAAATACATAAAATGGAATATTATTCAGCCTTTAAAACTAATGAAATTCTGATACATGATACAACACAGATGAAATTTGAAGACATCATGCTAAGTAAAATAAGAGACATAAAAGGATATTCTATGATTCCACTTACATGAGGTACCTAAAGATACATGATACAACACAGATGAAATCTGAAGACATCATGCTAAAATAAGAGACATAAAAGGATATTCTATGATTCCACTTACATGAGGTACCTAAAAGAGTCAAATTCAGAGAGAAAGAAAGCAGATGTTGAAGCTGGGGGAGAGAATAGGGAGTTAATTGCTTAATGCAGGAGTGGGGAACATCCAGCCCTCAGCCGTATAAAGCCTGAAAAAGGCCAGAGAACTCATTTGGTCTGGCCCTTCCAAGACATTAGGGGTGAGTTAATTAAATGTTTGACCAAATATAGCAGGCTAATTTTTAAGTTGATAATTTTGTATGTCCTGCAAATGATCCTAATAAAGAGGGAATATGCTGACTGTCATGCCCTCACAAAGATGGCGGCACCCACAGTCCCCATAGCCCATAAGGAGGGACTATGCCAATTGACAGCCACGCCCTCAAAGATGGAGGCACCCAGTCCCCTCAGCCGCCCAGGGTCGGCCCAAGGCACAGGCAAGGCTCAGATGGTGGCTACACAGCCGCCCAGGGCCGCCTGAGGCTCAGGTAACCAGGGTCGGCCCAGGCAGCAGCAGCAGTGTGATGGGGGTGTTGCCTCCCCCTGATCACCTCCCAACCCTGAGGGCTCCTGGACTGTGAGAGGGGGCAGGCTGGGCTGAGGGACCCCACCTCCAGTGCAAGAATTTTCATGCACCGGGCCTCTAGTGTTATAATAAATACCCAAATGGCCCTTGGCAAAAAACAGGTTCCCAATCCCTGGATTAATGGATAGTTTCTGTTTGGATGATGAAACAGTTCTGCATTGCCAAACCAGTATTATATGAAATGCTGAAAGGTATTCTTTAAGAAGAGGAAGAAGAAGAAAAAGGTAAAGATAAAAATTATGAACAACAAATACCTATCTATCAACAAGTGAATCTAAAAAATCAAGTGAATAAAAAATCTGATGAACAGAATAATCTGGTGAATATAATAGAATCAGGGGTATAGAAAGGGACTGGACTGACAATCCTCAAGGGGAAAGGGGTGTGGGGGGTACAGGAAGAGACTGAACAAAAATCATACACCTATGGATGAGGACAGTGGCGGGGGGGGGGGGGAAGAGCATGGGGTGGGGTGGTAACCGGGTGGAGAGGAGCTATGGGGGGAAAAAAGGAAGAACAACTGTAATAATCTGAACAATAAAGATTAAAAAAAAAAAGTTCTGGATAGTAGTGATGGTTGCACAATAATGTAAATGTTCTTAATATGACTATACAACTTAAAATGGTAAATTTTGTGTTGTGTATATTTTACAATAAAAATGTGGCTAATGTGAGGAATGTTTAATTTTAATTAATTTAAATAAGTTTAAAAACTGATACTTGACTCAGTTATTGGAAAACTCTTAAGTTTAAAACATGTAAATTTTATAATATCCATTTAGAAGTATAGAAAAATATAATCTCACACATATTTGATATGCCAACCTTGTTTTCAAGCCAGGAGCAATATTAATATAGCTACATCCTTTCCCTACCAGGCAAGTCTTTCATTTTACACCTCAAGCCTAATTTTATATTTTAAATTACACAGCCTACCTTTAAGTAGTCTTCAATCATACATAACTAATGGGCATCTAAATATTTATATAATATCTACAGAAACACAAGTTGAATTCATGGAAGCATATACTAAATCAAAAGTACATCCAATACCACCGAAATGGTTTTATTTTTGTCAATGACAACATGCACAACACTATGACTGTATCATTACTTTGGTTTCTTTAAATATTACTTAAATATGCATTAAAAATATATGTTTGCATTTAAGAAACATAACATACTAAAGAAGTCCTCTGTAAACATAATTCCTCAATATTTTTTCCTGCTGTCTCATTCATAAGTAACTTAATCTATAAAGTCATAAACAATTTAACTATTAACTCTAATGGCCTAAAAGTATACAAAAATTTTGAAACTTGACAAGTGTTCTATAATTTTATAAATAACAACATGCAGTAAGTATCTGTAAGCAAATAAATGACTTGTCATCACAAGTTCTTATCTCCCAATAGGCCTTCCAGTGCACTTGGTGAAGATGTCATACATTTAAAAAGTCTAAATACTCAAAGAGCTAGATTTTTTAAATAGTACCGAAGGTTGTCATTTAAATATTAGTAAGCCTTACTAAAATCACTTCAGTTTGTCTTATTCTGCCATTTAAATGGAAGCTAACAAATACTAAAATAAAGTCAGAATAAATTTGTATTAGTCTTGAGAAAAATATTCCATTGAGATTCTATTACAGAAACAGAATCAAAATTTATTATGAAGCAAATTTTGATTAGTTAAAACTCTTATAGTAAAAATGACAGGCAAAAATAATCTTAGAAAGACATTACAGAACATTAGATTATTTTGTTTTTGTTTAATGACTGGAAATCTTTATTTCTTCAGAAAATAGTAACATATTTGTTGAATGACAGTTCCTGTTAATAGCTATCTACTGAGTTATTAGATAACCACTCAAGATATATTAGGTAAGTACTCAATTTATTTTTATGTAATAAACATAAAAAGAATTTTGCATGTTGAAAATATTTCATCATTTTCAGAGTGTAAAACTAAGGGAAAAACATTCTCAATTAATAGTCTCATTAAATGATTCAATTGAAAATAAAAAGTAAAAGCTAAATACTATCATTACTTTTAAAACCTAAGTTTCTAAAAGTTTTATTTTTCAACCAATACAAAATTGATCTGGTTCACACTATTCACTGCCAGACAAATTTTATGTTTAAAAATTAAGCATTATTTGTTAAACAGATTAGAACAAATGTTTTAGATTCTGATATAATGAATATAAATCAAAATTCACAAATGGTGGTTGATCTCTGTCAACTTTCAGCCTAATGCAACATAAATCCAGTTATTTTGCATAAACAATTTAAAATTAAATATTATAATGGAAATGTCAGCAAGTCCTAACTACTATATTACTACTAATGGGTTCCTCTATACTACAAACAGGCTCACCAGATGTGCACATCTGATAGACTGCTTAGAAAATTAAAGCTATCAGATCTATAAATAAGGAATAAATATGAACACTGCAATGCCAAAGCATTAGCACTGTTTAAAAAAGCAAGATGTGATATAAACACATTTGACAGTCCTCTCTGTAAGCCACTTTTCATTGATTTATAAAGCTATGGTTTTATAATTCTTTTAAAAAGGAAAATGTTGCTACACTGCTGCTTGCAGTAACTTCATTGTACATTCTTGAGTACAATTCGATCTTCAAATCCTCTTGCAGAGTTTGACATCTCATTAGGAATTCTCCAGAAAGTCAGCTTGTCATATTTTCAGCAGCCTATAACAAGAAAGTAAGATTCATTATGATGAAACCATAGAAAAAGAGACACCATGGAAATAAATTTGTCAATACCACACTGTCATTAACAAACAAATCCTCCCCAACATATATCAAAACAGTTTTGTCAGGATAATGCAGTGGTTTTCATTTTTTTGTAGTACATTAGGAACTAGCTTTTAAACTGATTGCTAGGCTAACAGTAGGAAATTATTTAAATACAGTAAAAGTATATTGCTACTTGAAAAATTAACCTATAGAAGTCTTTATCCACAGTCTTTAACAGTTTGTCCATTTCTGCATGTTTCATTATAATACGAAAAGAGGATTAAAATGAAAAAAGACCTTTTTGTTATGTTGTAAGCTAGAGAAAAAAAGAGCAAAATAATGAACTCATGGCTAATCCTGTTTCACCTATACCAAACTATTACCACCTTCCATGATTATTCTGCAGAAATTCCAAGGCACCATATAATTCCATCAAATATATTTCTAAAAATAAGAATTTAGGCCCTGGCCAGCAAGCTCAGTTGGTTAGAGCAATGTCCAAATACACCAAGGTTGCTGGTTGGTTCTCCTAGGTAGAAAAACAAATGGATGTTTCTCTTTCTTTAAATATCAATAAGTAAAAGTTAAAAATAGCCCTAGCCGGTTTAGCTTAGTGGATAGAGCATTAGCCTGCAGACTGAAAGGTCCCAGGTTCGATCCAGTCAAGGGCATATCCCTAGTAAGGGGGCTTGATCCCCAGGAGGGGGCGTGCAGGAGGCAGCTGATCAGGGATTCTCATCATTGATGTTTCTATCTCTCTGCCTTCCTCTTTGAAATCAATAAAAATATATTTTAAAATAAATAAATAAAGGATTTAAATAATTTATTAATGACAAATATGAAAATATTGATTTTTAAAAAGTTTAATTTCAGATATGCATGGTAAGTTTTTAATTCATTTATACTTCTACTTCTTAATTAAAACTTGTTTTTAAGTTTAGTCTAATTTCAGAACTCTGTCATGAAAATCCCTAAAGATATTAGGAATACTGCAGATAACACAATCTGAAACAGAACTTACCTTGTTTTTCTATATACTTAGGTATTCTTAATTAGCCTTGCCCTACTTTGAGTTTACTAAATTCACAATAATTAAAATCTAGTTTGAAAAAAATTGTCCCTTGTTCTAAGAACCCTTAATGGTTCTTCTACTAGCTTTAGCCACATAATCTTTAGTTACTCACTCTTTCATCTTCCTAACCCCATTCTCAGTATCATATACTTCAAAAAGACTTGAAATAATATATACAATTTTAGCATTTTTAGAATTAAAGCACCTTAACTTTAATGCAATGTAATCTGTCTTGTCCCATTCCATTTTCATATTAATTTTAGAAGTTCTCCAAGATAGAGATAATGTATCAATTATGATACACTAAAAATGAAACAACTATTTTAATTTAAACTAAGTAAGCCATCAACCATGTGTAGCATTCATGTCAGATGAATGCAGAACTACTTTCTGGAGAAACCAAGATGGCGGCATAGGTAAGCACCTAAACCGCTGCCTCGCACAACAATTTCAATACTACAACTAAAAGACAGAACGGACACCATCCAGTAACCACAGGAAAGCTGGCTGAGTGGAAATTCTACAACTAGAAGGAAAGAGAAAAGCTCACAGAGAATTGGAGCAATGGCAAAGGGTTGAGGTACTGCAAAGGGTCTTTGTGTGCACAGAGAGGAAGGGTGGCTGAGAGCCTGGCTGACTTTCTCTGGCGGGAGGGGGAAGGGAGCCCCCGACTGCACTGAACCCCAGTTCCGACTGCACTGAATCCCAGTTCCCGGCAAAACCCCGTGGACCCAGGCTCATACAGGGGGAGTCTGGACTGTCAGGTAAAGAAAGGTACTCGGAGACTCGGAGACTCAGAGACCCGGGGGAGTGGATCTGGAGGCACACACACCAGTGCGCATAGAGACTGAGAAGGTTGCCACAGGCTTTCCCTAGCAGAAGGGAGTTGAAAGCTCCTGACTGCACTGAACCCCAGTTCTGACTGCACTGAACCCAATTCTAGGTGAGCCCCTGGGGACCCACGCTCTTGCAGGGGGAATCTGGACTCTCGGGCTGAGGCTCGGGAGGCGGGGAAGCCGGAGGTCTGGAGGTGCACCCGCACAAGGGCAGGGCTGACTGGAAGCCAAGACTGTCTGCTCCGCCCTGAGACTCCACCCCATCCAAGCTGAGCACAGAGGCTTTTGCAATTTGGCAAGTCTAATCCTATAAGGCTGTCTCCAGCACCGAACTTCTCCCAGCATAGACACAGCTGATCCTCACAGCCAACTGGCCTGGAGGCCAATTCCTCCCAGTGATACCAACAACAATCAAGACTTAACTACAACAAGGCTGTACACACAGTCCACAAAGGGGTGCACCAAGAGTGTCCACCTCAGGTAACTGGGAGGCCGACCCACTGGGCCATATAGGAAACCTAGCACACAAAGCTACCCTACCAACTCAGGGAAGTAGTGAAAATGCGGCGACAAAGAAACAGATGACAAATGAAAGAAATGGAGGAAAACAAACAACTGGATATAGAATTCAAAACCATGGTTATAAGGCTTTTCAAGAATATCCCAGAAAAGGCCGATAAATATAACAAGACCCTCGAAGATATGAAAAAGGACCAACTAGAAATTAAATATACACTGACTGAAATAAAAAATATTATACAGAGACCCAACAACAGACTAGAGGAACGCAAGAATCAAGTCAAAGAATTGAAATACAAAGAAGCAAAAAACACTCAACCGGAAAAGCAAAAAGAAAAAAAAATCCAAAAAGTTGAATAGTGTAAGAAGCCTCTGGGCTTCTTACTTCAAGTGTACCAACATCTGAATTATGGGGGTGCCAGAAGAAGAGAGAGAGCAAGATATTGAAAACCTATTTGAAGAAATAATGACTGAAAACTTCCCCCACCTGGTGAAAGAAATAGACTTACAAGTCCAGGAAGCACACAGAACCCCAAACAAAAGGAATCCAAAGAGGACCACACCAAGACACATCATAATTAAAATACCAAGAGCAAAAGACAAAGAGAGAATATTAAAAGTTGCAAGAGAAAAACAGTTAATTACCTACAAGGGAGCACCCACACGATTGTCAGCTGATTTCTCAACAGAAACTATGCAGGCCAGATGGGAGTGGCAAGAAATCTACAAAGTGATGAATAGCAAGAACCTACAACCAAGATTACTCTACCCAGCAAAGCTATCATTCAGAATTGAAGGGCAGATAAAGAGCTTCACAGATAAGAAAAAGCTAAAGGAATTCATCACCATCAAACCAGTATTATATGAAATGCTGAAAGGTATTCTTTAAGAAGAGGAAGAAGAAAAAAGTAAAGGTAAAAATTATGAACAACAAATACATATCTATCAACAAGTGAACCTAAAAATCAAGTGAATTAAAAACCTGAGGAACAGAATAAACTGGTGAATATAATAGAATCAGGGGCATAGAAAGGGAGTGTACTGATAATTCTCAGGGGGAAAAGGGTATGGTGGGATGCAGGAAGAGACTGGACAAAAATCGTACACCTATGGATGAGGATAGTGGGGGAGAGGTAAGGGCAGAAGGGGGGTTGGGAATCAGGTGGAGGGGAGCTATGGGGGGAAAAAGGAGAAACAATTGTAATAATCTGAATAAAGATTTATAAAAAAAAAAACCCTAATAAATAAATAAAATACCAAAAAAAAAGAACTACTTTCTATTAGAATGGACAGCAATCACATCTTAGAAACCCATATAGTTACCAGATGGCCATTAAAGTCTCCAAAAATTTGTAAGCATTGGGCCTGGGAAAAACCAGTGCTAGTAGCCTTTATTTCCAAACTATTTTCTGTGCAAGTTTATTCCTTTCTTTGGAAGGATGGGTTGGACCACTGAACTTAATCCCTTGTTTCTCTCTCAACTAAAATGTCCTCGTGTTGCAGACCTTCCTACACAGTGAGAGATACATCACTCACCCTTAAGATATTAGTGATGGTTCAGGATAGCTACGAGAGAAATAGCAAGGCTTAGTGTAATTCAAGACACCATGGCACAAAGTAGAAGGTACAGAAAAGTACGTCTTGCCTAGAATTTCTGAAATTATAATATGTAAATGATTGCTTACCCATTAATAGTAGCACCGAGGAAACAATACAAAAATTCAGTGCTAAGCAACCCAGGTATGTGCCCTTGACCAGGAACAGAACCCATGACCCTTCGGTGCTCAGGTTGACACTAATCACTTGTCACAGTGGCCAAGGCTCACTGTTGTTAATTCAAATGGCCCACTCTGCCCTGCCCTTTTCTCCTTCACCCAGTTTCCTCAAGATACCAGTCTGTGAAAGAGAAAGATAATTCGAATCACTAGGATTTCTAGGTAAAGATAGAATGCAGCAGGAACAGATTCTCCTTACCCTATTTTTCATACCAAATGAAGTAAAAAGTACAAGAAAAAAAATTCATTAGCAGTAACCACACAAAAAAGGTAGAACAACGTTATGCTTATAACTCTTTACCAACCAATCCCAACTCCAACCCAATAGTAGCAGTAAATACAGGATGAACTTTAATCTGGAGAAGCAACCTGAGGAAGTTCATTCAATAAAATTAAGTGTAATACTTTTATTTTTAAAGTAGCATTATACTATCTAGAATGGTGTTCACTATTATAACTGGTAATCTCTTGGATGATCTTTTCTTTAAATTTTATTTTTATTGATTGATTTCAGAGAGGGAGAGATAGAAACATCAATGATGAGAGAAAATAATTGATCGACTGCCTCCTGCACACCCCCTACTGGGGATCGAAATGAGAACCCGGGTGTGTGCTGGGACCGGGAATCAACCAGTGACCTCCTGGTTCATGGGTCAATGCTCAACCACTAAGCCACAGTGGCTGGGCTGAACATTATTTTCAGCTAGGTTACTTGCTTCTGGTTCCTTTATAGTACTCAAATTGCATTATACTACAAAAATCTCTACCTGGAAACAACCCATTCACAGTAGAAAAAAAACATTTTAGTGTATTTGTACAATAAAACATTATTAAAGTGAAAAGAAATCCTATATAATAAACGCCGAGGTGGCATAACACCCTCTCATGACATCACCACAAGATGGCTGCGTGAACAATGGAGGCGGGGCTCGGTGACTGCTCTGCGCAGTGAGGCCTGCGGGTCCCGAGGCTCTGCGTGGCGCAGAGGAGGCCAGTCCCAGCATCTCCACTACCTTGCAGAGGAGGTGAGTTTCCTGTGGAGGAGGCAGGTCCTGGCGGAGGAGGGGGGTCGTGGCCGGGCAGTTGGGGATGATCAGGCCAGCAAGCAAGGGCAGTTGGGGATGATCAGGCCAGCAGGGGAAGGCAGTTGGGGGCAATGAGGCCTGCAGGGGAGGGCAGGTGGGGGCAATATGATCAGCAGGGGAATGCAGTTGGGGGTGACCAGGCCTGCAGGGGTGAACAAGTCAGCAGGGGAGGGCAGTTGGGGGCAATCAGGCCAGCAGGGGAGCAGTTAGGTGTCAATCAGGCCAGCAGGGGAGAGGTTAGGGGGCAATTGGGCTGGCGGGGAGAAACGGTTAGGGGCAATCAGGCAGGCGAGCGGTTAGGAGCCAGTGGTCCTGATTGTGAGAAGGATCCCAGATTGGAGAGGTTGTAGGCCAGGCTGAGGGACACCCCCCCCCCCCCCCCCCCCAGTGCACGAATTTCATGTCCTGGGCCTCTAGTGTATTATAGTTACACACAACATAAATGAACTTCACAAACATGTTAAATAAAAGAACCCAGTAAAAAATACTACCCAGCTGGTGTTGCTCAGTGGTTGAGTATTGATCCATGTGGGGTCAGGGCACCTGTCCGAGTTGTGGGGGCTCAATCCCTGGTAGGGGGCATGCAGGAGGCAGCCAATCAATGTTTCTCTCTCATAGATGTTTCTCTCTCTCTCTCTCTCTCTCTCTATCCCTCTCCCTTCTTTCCTCTCTCTGAAATCAATAAAAATATTTTTTAAAGAAAAAAGATTACATTTATATCACGTTAAAAGTGTCTACCATAAAAATCAGGACAGTAGTTACTTGAGGGGGAAGCAGGAAAGAGAAGTCAGTGATGGGGGGAGCATAAGGGGACTTCTAGGGTGTTGGCAATGAGTTGCATAGATATCCTCTGTATGAAAAATATTTGCTCTGTAAATATTTACTTTTGTGTTCTTTTAATAATCAAATGTTTAAAAAACACAAAACCAACAACCCAAATCACTGGAACTTATTGGAGACTAACAATCTGAGGTGGGTAAGCTATGTGTTTTACATAGTTCTATTTCCTCAAATAAAAGAAATAAAGGGTTACAAAAAGCCACTTTGTCTTTAGAAGTTTTAAACAGGACTAACTGGAAATTTCAGTATTCTTGCATGGTGAGTTGGTGCTATATAAACATGGAAGTAAAAATCACCTGAGATTTTAAATCAGAGTGTGTCTAAGCAAGAGAAGTAACGCTTTTCCTGTTCCCAATCTCAGCAGTTGAAGGTGCTAAATTTGAATTGGACAAAAGGTGGTCCTTGGGGCCCATGTTGGCAGTGCAGCCCAATTGCCCTCAGCAGCTCCCTGGTCTTTGAGACCCCCGAGTCATTCTTCCCTTTTCTTGAATAAATTCATGTTCACAGCTGGTTAGCTCGCTCGCCAAGTTCCTGCCTATGGAATGCCAGAAGTCTGACAGCCTTCCTTCATTCTGTACTGTACAGGTCCCTTTCAGTCCAAGCTGGCAGTGTTTTGTGCTGAGATGGCTGACTGCATCTATGAAACACACCTTGATTTTACCTTTTTAATTATTACATTTTTATTTTCAATCAGTATTACTACTACTACTATTTTACCTTTTTTTAAAAAAGTGTCATTTTATTTTCTCTTTGACTTTGAGATTAGTGTTCTACATTCTATTTTTATCTTTCCTTTAGCATCATTCTACTCTATCTCAACTCTACTTTTATGCCATCACTCTCTTCCCAACTTTTCCCCTTTTGTTGTCCTGTTTCTCTTACCCTTTTCCTGCTTTAGATTTTCCGTATTCTTTCTATTTACCCCATTAAAATTTCACCCTACTTATATATCTAATTTCCAACCCCCTGCTCCGAGTTCATACACACCTCTCTCTTCTCTGTCTTCACTATCCAAAAAATTGTTTTTCTCTCTGTCATTTTGTTGTTGTTTGCTTGAATGTTGATTATATCGATTTTTTATGCTTGTTTGTGAGATTGTTTTGCTTATTCTTTTTTTTGTTTTGTTTTTTGTTTGCTTTGTTTTTGTTTGTTTTTGTTTCTGTTTTCCCTCGCCTCGCTTGATATTAATTGTTGTTTGTAGTTTGTATTCATCTCCAGGTACTTGTTGCTGGCATTTGCCGGAATTAGTGGCTGTTCTATTGGAGTTTTCTCCCCATATATATAGTTTGTTCCCCTCTTCTTTCTTATTCTCTTTCTTTTCTCTCTTACTTTTTTTTTCCTTTTCCCAATTTCATTTTGGCACTCCTTTCTTTTTTTTTCTCTCTTCTTCTTTCTCTCCTATCCCCTAATTTGCCTTTCTCTGGTGGTCACCTTTATTTGGGGTTATAAATATCGTGGATACATTTCTGTTCAGTGCCTTGTGTGTTGTACCTGGTTGTGTTGTATTTTGTGCCTTTAAATCAACGCAGGAGAGAGAGAACTACATAACCCGAAAAAGAGAGACCATGGGGAGACAAAGAAACAGACCGCATATGAAAGAAAAGCAGGCATCACCAGAAAAGGAAGTAAACAAAATGAAGGCAAGCAACCTGTCAGAAAAAGAATTCAGAGAAACGGTCATAAGGTGGCTGAAAAGAATGGAAGACAAATTTGACAATATGAGTAAGAACCAAGAGGAAATGAAGAAGAACCAAGAAGAAATGAAAAATGACATTGCTGATGTAAAGAACTCAATAGAAAGCATCAAGAATAGACTAGAAGAAGCAGAGGAACGCATCAGTGAGCTAGAAGACAAGGTAGGAAAACATACCCAAGTAGAGAAGCTTCTAGAAAAATAAAAATAAAAAGCAGGAGGAGAGCCTAAGGGAACTTTGGGACAACACAAAACAAAACAACATCCACATAATAGCGGTTCCAGAAGGAGAGGAAACTGAGCAAGGATTAGAAAACTTGTTTGAAGTAATGACAGAAAACTTCCCTGATATATGGAAGAAAAAACCCACACAAATCCAAGAAGCTCACAGAGTCCCAAGCAAAATGAACCCCAAAAGACCGATG
Organism: Corynorhinus townsendii; assembly: GCA_026230045.1. Classification (NCBI taxonomy): domain Eukaryota; kingdom Metazoa; phylum Chordata; class Mammalia; order Chiroptera; family Vespertilionidae; genus Corynorhinus; species Corynorhinus townsendii. Next base: position 64,899,184 of record JAPDVU010000003.1, on the reverse strand, counting down.
CCAAGGCACATTATAATTAAATTTGCAAACACCAACGACAAAGTAAGAATCTTAAAAGTGGCCAGAGAGAGACAGAAAGTTACCTACAAAGGAACCCCCATCAGACTAGCAACTGATTTCTCAACAGAAACTCATCAGGCCATAAGGGAATGGAATGAAATATAAAAAGTCATGCTAAGGAAGGGTGTGAATCCAAGAATATTGTACCCAGCAAGGCTATCAATCAAAATTGAAGGTGAAATCAGGAGCTTCACAGACAAAAAAAGACTAAGGGAATTTATTACCACCAAACCAGCATTGCAAGAAATGCTAAAGGGTCTGCAGTAAAAAAAAAAAAAAAAAGCGAAGAAGGAACACAGGGGTAAAGAATAAAAATAGTGACAAATAAGTACCTATCAATAATAATTTTAAATGTAAATGGATTAAATGCCCCAATCAAAAGACATAGGGTAATGGACAGAATAAGAAAACACGACCTATATATCTGCTGTCTAGAAGAAACCCACCTCAGAAAAAAAGACACACACAGACTGAAGGTGAAGGGATGGAAAAAGATTTTTCAGACGAATGGAAATGAAAAAAAAAGCTGGGGTAGCAATATTTATATCTGACAAATTAGATCTCAAAGTGAAGAACCTAACAAGAGATAAGGAAGGCCACTTCATAATACTAAAGGGAGCAATCCAACAAGAAGCAATAACTCTGGCAAACATATACGCACCCAATACAGGAGCACCCAAATACATAAAAAAAAAAAAAAAAAAAAAAAAAAACTCCAGGAGGATATCAAAGGAGAGATTGACAGCAATACAATCATAGTAGGAGACTTTAATACCCCACTATCACCACTGGACAAATCCTCTAAACAAAAAATCAGTAAAGAAACATCAAATCTTAATGACTCACTAGACTAGATGGAATTAATTGACTTCTTCAGAACATTTCACCCCAAAGCCACAGAATATACATTCTTCTCAAGTGCACAGGGGTAATTTTCAAAGATAGACCATCTGTTGGGTCATAGGCAAAGTCTCTTCAAATTCAAGAAGATAGAAATCATATCAAGCATCTTCTCAGATCACAGTGGCATAAAACTGGAAAGCAACTACAATAAAAACAATCCAAAAAAATCAAACACATGGAGTAAACAGCATGCTATTAAACAATGACTGGGTTACCAAAGAGATCAAGGAAGAAACAGAAAACATCATGGCATCAAATGACAATGAAAACACAACAATCCCAAATCTATGGGACACAGTGAAAGCAATCTTGAGAGGGAAGTTCATAGCTCTACAAGCATACTGCAAAAAAACAAGAAACAATGGTAATAAATTATCTAATCCTACAACTCAAAGAGTTAGAAAGAGAGCAAGAAGAAAAGCCCAGTGTAAGCAGAAGGAAGGAAATAATAAAGATAATAGCGAAGATAAACGACATTGAGACCAAAAAAAAAAAAAAAAAAAACCCACAAAAAACAACACAAAAGATCAACAAAACCAAGAGCTGGTTCTTTGAAAGGATAAACAAGATGGATGAACCTCTAGCCAGGCTCACCAAGAAGCAAAGACAAAGGACCCAAATAAACAAAATCAGAAATGAAAGAGGTGAAATAACAACAGATCCCACCGAAATACAAAAGATTGTTAAAAAATACTATGAACAACTCTGTTCCAAGAAACTGGACAATCTGGAGGAAATGGACATATTCCTAGAAAAATATAACCTTCCAAAACTCAATCAGGAAGAATCCAAACATCTCAATAGGCCAATAACTATGGAAGAAATTGAAGCTGTCATCAAAAAGCTTCCAGCAAGCAAAAGCCCGGGGCCAGACGGCTTCACAGGGGAGTTTTACCAAACACTCAAGGAAGAACTAAAACCTATCCTCCTCAGACTATTCCAAAAAATTCAAGAGGAAGGAACACTTCCAAGCTCATTCTATGAAGCCAGCATCACCCTAATACCAAAACCAGATAAAGACAACACAATGAAAGAGAATTACAGGCCAATATCCCTCATGAACATAGATGCCAAAATCCTCAACAAAATTCTAGCAAATCAGATCCAGCACTACATCAGAAAGATCATACACCATGACCAAGTAGGATTTATCCCAGGAATGCAAGGATGGTATAATATTCACAAATCAATAAACGTGATACATCACATAAACAAATTGAGAGATAAAAATCACATAGTCATATCAATTGATGCAGAAAAAGCATTTGACAAAATCCAATACCCTTTCTTGATAAAAACTCTCAGCAAGGTGGGAATAGAAGGATCATACCTCAACATAATAAAAGCTATATATGATAAACCCACAGCTAACATCATACTCAATGGGCAAAAACTAAAACCATTTCCCCTAAGAATAGGAACAACATAGGGATGCCCACTCTCACCACTACTGTTTGACATAGTACTGGAAGTATTAGCCATTGCAATTAAACAAGAAGAAGAAATAAAAGGCATCCAAATTGGAAAAGAAGAAGTAAAGCTGTCCTTATTTATAGATGACATAATATTGTACATAAGAAACCCAAAAGACTCTGTCAAAAAACTAATAGACTTAATAAATGAATTCGGCAATGTAGCAGGATGCAAAATTAACGCCAAGAAATCTATGGTATTTCTATACACCAATAGTGAACTTACAGAAAGAGAGACTAAAAAAGCAATACCATTTACCATCGCACAAAAAAAATTAAGATACCTAGGAATAAACTTAACTAAGGAGGTAAAAGACCTATACGCAGAAAACTACAGGACACTGAAAAAAGAGATAGAGGAAGACGTAATCAGATGGAAGAACATACCATGTTCATGGATTGGGAGAATCAACATCATTAAAATGTCCATACTACCCAAAGCAACCTATAGATTCAATGCACTCCCCATTAAAATACCAATGGCATATTTCACAGACCTAGAAAGAACTCTCCAAAAAATTCATCTGGAATAAAAAGACCCCGAAAGCTACAGCAATCCTGAGAAAGAAGAACAAAGTAGGTGGGATCTCAATACCATATTTCAAGCTGTATTACAAAGCCACTGTTCTCAAAACTGCCTGGTACTGGCACAAGAACAGACATATAGACCAATGGAATAGAATAGAGAACCCAGAAATCGACCTAAATCACTATGCTCAATTAATATTTGACAAAGGAGGCATGAACATACAATGGAGTCAAGACAGTCTCTTCAATAAATGGTATTGGGAAAATTGGACAGATACATGCAAAAAAATGAAACTAGACCACCAACTTATACCATACACAAAAATAAACTCAAAATGGATCAAAGACTTAAACGTAAGACGAGAAACCATAAAAATACTAGAGGAATCCACAGGCAGAAAAATCTCTGGCAATTTTTTCACTGATACTGCTCCTAGGGCAATGGAAACTATAGAGAAAATAAACAAATGGGACTACATCAAAATAAAAAGCTTTTGCACAGCAAAGGAGACCATCAATAAAACAACAAGAAAACCCACTGCATGGGAGAACATATTTGCCAATGATATCAACGATAAGGGTTTAATCTCCAACATTTACAGGGAACTCATGCAGCTTAACAAAAAGAAGATAAATAACCCAATCAAAAAATGGGCAACTGATCTAAATAGACACTTGTCGAAAGAAGACAGAAGGCCAAGAGACATATGAAAACCTGCTCAAAGTCACTAATCATCATAGAGATGCAAATCAAAACAATAATGCGGTACCATCTCACACCTGTCAGAATGGCTATTATCAACAAATCAACAAATGACAAGTGCTGGTAATGATGCGGAGAAAAAAGAACCCTCGTGCACTGCTGGTGGGAATGCAGACTGTTGAGCCACTGTGGAGAACAGTATGGAGTTTCCTCAAAAAACTAGAAATGGAACTCCCATTTGAGCCAGTGATCCCACTTCTAGGAATATATCCCATGAAACTAGAAATATCAATCAGAGAGGATATAGGCCACCCTATGTTCATAGCAACACAATTCACCATAGCTAAGATTTGGAAACAGCCTAAGTGCCCATCAGTAGATGAGTGAATTAAAAAACTGTGGTACATCTACACAATGGAATACTACGCTGTGGTAAAAAAGGAGTTCTTACCATTTGCAACAACAAGGATGGAGATGGAGAATATTATGCTAAGTGAAATAAGCCAGGCAGAGAAAGATAAATATCACATGATCTCACTCATTTGTGGAATATAATGAACAACATAAAATGATGAACAAAAATAGACCCAGAGACAAGAGAAACATCAATCAGAACGTCAAACCTCAGAGGGAAGGTAGGGGACAGTGGGGGTAAGGGGGAGAGATCCACCAAAGGACTTATATGCATGCATATAAGCCTAATCAATGGACACAGATAACAGGGGGGTGGGGGCATGAATGGGAGGTAGGGGGTAATGGGGGAATAAGGACACATATGTAATACCTTAAACAATAAAGAAATTAAAAAAAAAAAAGAAGATAGTTAAGCTGCACATTCCACAAGTTGGAAATTTCCTCAACTAAATATCCAAGTTCATCACTTACAAGCTTTATTTTCCTTCCAACAGTAGAACATAATTCAGCCAGGGCTCCTTTCACTTTATAGCTAGAACAGTCTTTCCTCCAGTGCCTAATAATATGCTCTTCATTTCCCTCTGACACTTTACCAGAAGCCCTAATGTCCATATTCCTTGCAATATTATGTTCATAATGTTACATGTATTCTCTAAGATGATTAAAGCTTTCTCTACAGCTCTCCTGTCTTTCTGAGCCCTCACCATAATCATCTTTAATGTCCATCAATCTACCAACAGTCTCTAAGCTTTTTCTATTAAGTGCATTAAAACCATCCAATCTCTATTCATTACCCAATTCTAAAGCGACTTCCACATTTGTAGGTATTTCTTATAGAAGCACTCCACTTCCCAGCAGTAAACCTGTGTTAGATTTCTAAGTCTGCCATAATAAAGGATCACAAACTGGGTAATTTAAAACAATAGAAATTTATTCTCTCACTGTTCTGGAGGCAGAAGTCCAAAAATGAAGGTGTCAGCAGGGCCACCCACACTCTAAAGGCTCTAGCAAAGGATCCTTCCTTGCTTCTTGTGGCTGCCAATAATCCTTGGCATTCTTTGCCCTGTAGATGTCTTCAGTCCAATCTCTACTTCTGTTGTTACATGGCACTCTCCCCTCCGGGTCTGTGCCTTCACATGGTACTTTGTGTATCTATGTCTAAATTTCCCACATCTTATAAGGGCATCAGTCATTAATCCATTATGATCTCATCTTAACTTGATTATAAATGCAGACATACTATTTCCAAATAAGGTCATATTCACAGATACTGGACCTGAGCATATGTTATTTCAGGCAGACACAATTTTACCCACAACACAGGGAAAATTCTAAGGGAGACTACTAGGAAAGAAACAACATGGTCTATGATAGTGGCGACTTTTGTGATCTGAACATATGCTACTAAGCTTTTGCTCTTCAGAATTTCTCTTGACGGTAGATAGATGTTACTTTAATCTTGTTTAAGATCTTTCACATAACTTCATCATTAATCATTTTCTAAACAAAAGCATCTTTATTTAGAATGAAATAACAACTGGATTTCTACCTTTAGTGCTTCAGTGGCCTTACGAAGTTCCTTAATAACTGACGATAAAGCTTCTGGATTAATTCCTTGTTCACAAAGCCGTACACAAATAGACAGAGTCTCCATATCTAAGCCAGTATTCAAAATTCTTGAAATCTCGAGCAGAACTGAAAAAGAAAAATTTTAAAAACCAAAATCTTACATTTTAAAAAATGCATATAATACTTTGTTTTTAATTTGTATACTACTATACATACCAAAGAACTAGCATGGCATCCTTACATTTGGAAATAGACAGATAATACTGTCTTGCCCTTATACAGCTCTAGAAACTTCAAAACAAACTTACAACCTCCCACCACACAACTGCTTTTTATTCTACCACCCACTTAATATCCATCTAAAATTTATGCATCATTATTCTGAACATTTTCCCACTTTTTATATTCTTTTACAATGCAATTGTGTCAGTCACATAACATTACATTTTATGGAAACATCAGACATTACTTAACCACTCCATTCTAAGAGATAGGTATCTCTCATGTTGTCCCCCATTAAAATAATATGGTGGTAAGCATCTGTACATACTAACTTTAATTTATTAGGATACACTAGTGACCCAGTGCACGAAATCCATGCACATTAAAAGGGGATTAATTAGAGGAAATATTTTAATATTGCTATTTGCCCTTTCTCTATAATAGAAGTGTCAGAGATGAAAGAAAATTAGTAAAATGTATATGAAAACCTTCCTCCTGTCAGAGTCTGGGGCGCACCACAGGACCCAAAGTCAAGTCCATGCCCACCCACATGCACCTCAAAATCCCGTGACCCAGACTCGGCCGCCCACTCCCTCCCTCATTGGGCTAGATCCAGACCCAGCCAGTCCCACCCTTGTCAGGCCCTGCCAGGCAGGGGGCATAGCCTCAGGTCCCCTGGCCCGGCGCCAGGATGGGGTGCGTGACCTGAGGTCCCCCAGCCCAGACTGGGGCAGGGGGCATGCCTTGAGGTCCTCCATCAAGCTCCGCCAGGTGGGGGACATGGCCTGAGGTCCCCCGTCAAGCCCCACCAGGGTGGGGGGAGGGCACAGCCTCAGGTCCCCCGGCCTAGCACCGGGAGGGGGGTGCAGCTTCAGGTCTCCTGTCAAGCCCTGCTGGGCGGGGGGCGTGGTCTGAGTACCCCCGACCCAGCACTGGGGGTGCACCTTGAGGTCCCCCGTCAAGCCCTGCTGGGTGGGGGGCATGGCCTGAGGTCCCCTGTCAAGCCCCACCTGATGGGGAGCGCGGCCTGAGGTCCCCCAGCCTGGTGCTGGGGCAGGAGGGAGCAGCCTGAGGTCTCCTAGCCCAGCACCAGGACGGGAAGCGCACCTTGAGTTCCCCTGTCAAGCCCCATGGGGTGGGGGAGGGTGTAGCCCCAGGTCCCTGCTGATTGCTCGTTAAGGCTCCTTAGGGGAACTTGGCCTCAGCTGTGGGTGCAGTCATATTTGTGATGGAGTGATAGTCAATTAGCATATTCCCTCTTTATTAGATAGGATTCCTAGGAGTGCAGCTGTTCAGTCAGTAATATACATACTTAAGGCTTTAAAAATATTTTGAAACTTTTCCAATGTGACTGAGTATACATCTTTATTGAGTCTAAGAATAAAAAAATGAAAGCTATGTTTTTAATTTTATTTTTGTAGTACTTCATTTTATTATAGTTTATAAAAGTATCTGTCTTTCTCATGACAAATATTAACATAGAGGACCATAAGAAGTAAACACACTGGCCACATTAAATTTCCTTTTTAGGAATTTTTAAGTTAATGGTTAATGTGTTATCTATTGCTTTCCTATACCATTTTCCCTTGGTATTATGCTTAGAAAATTATATAATTATTCACTAATATTCTCTTCCAGCACTTGATATTTAACTCCCTAGAGTTTAGATGGAAAATAGAATCTCTGATTTTTCCTTCCTGAAATAAGTCAGTTGTCCAAAACTATTTATTGAACCATCTATCCTTTTACCACTCAATTACAATGTAACCATTATCATAAAGTCCCATATACCTATGGATTTGTTGCATGTGTACCTTGTGTTAGAGCCACAATTTTAATTAACTTTATACTGCTTGTAGGTTAAAGAAACTTTTGTTACCTTTTATTATCATAACCCCTTTCATTCTCTCCATGAACCTAAAAATATTGATTAATTCTAAAAACAAATTCCATTTGGATACTGAGTTCAATTGCATGAAATCTACATATTATTTTGGGACAAATGGACAATAATATTAAATCACCTATTAATTTAAGTCCTCCTAAAAACTGTTAAGTCTTCCATTCCTCTCCTTAACTTTTGAACACATGTAGTTCTAATGTCTTTGTCAATTAATCCTAACATCTGTGGCAATTTGGGGTATGTTTCAAGTGAATTTTTCTCATCGTGGGTTGTATTTTCCTGCTTTGCATACTTAATTTATTATTGGATGGCAGACATTGTGAATTTTATCTTGTTGGCTGATGGATATTTTTCTATTTCTATATTCTGATTTTTGTAATGAGGTAGTTATCTGGAAACAGTTCGATCCTTTTGGGTCTTTTAAAATTTATTAGTCAGGACCGGAGCCCTACTTAAGTTTAAGGCTAATTATTCCCCATTGCTAAGGTAAGATCCACCTGAGTACTCTGCCCAGTCTTGTGAATTATGAAGTTTTCCATTTTAGTTGGTAGATATAGGCACTATTCTCAGCCCTGTGTGAGCATGGTATATTGTTCCCTCTATTTCTTTTGATTGGTTCTTGCCTCAGCTTTTGGGGTACTTTCCCTGCATACATGTGCTATTCAATGCTCTGCTGAATACTTGAGGGAGACCTTCTGCAAACCTCCAGAATTCTCTCTGGATGCAACTTTTCTCCCAGGCACTCTGTCCTGCAAGCTCTCCCTTTGGTGGTCTCCCTGGACTCTAAGATCCTTCTGCTAAATTCAGGGTGTCCACTGGGTTCCATCTGCATTGCTGCCTGAACCACACTGCATTGTGGTCTGGAAAGTTCTCTGAAGGCAGTAAGCTGAGTAAACTATCTGGCTCACTTCACTTGTTTCCTGTCTCTCTGGGGTCACTGCCTTTGTTGCCTGGTGTCCAGTGAAATGAAAATCATTATTCTGCATGCTTTGCATGGGTATTTTGGTTGTTTCAGGTAGGAGGGTTTAGTCCCTGTTATTTCATCTTGACTGAAAGCTGACAGCCCCTTCCCACTTTCATTTTTCTAGTTTTGACATTCCAACATACTAATACTTTGCTCTTCAGTTGAATTCAGGCTGTTATCTATGCTATCTGCTTAACTTACGTTAATAACTCTATTTTAAGATTTCTAATTTTCCACCATAATTACTTCTTGTTTCATAGCTAACTGCTTATTTATAACCAGTTCTTATTTTCTGTTGTTTCTGCTCTTATCCATTTAAGGTTATATTCTTTTGGTAAACCATTCTTGAGATTTCTTTTTCTTTGAATACTAGAGGCCCAGTGCACGAAATTCATGCATGGAGGAGGGGAGGACGTGTGTGCCTCAGCCCAGCCTGCACCCTCTCCAATCTGGGACCCCACCGGGATTGGGCCTAAATGGGCAGTCGGACATACCTCTCACAATCCAGGACTACTGGCTCCCAACTGCTCGCCTGCCTGCCTGCCTGATTGCCCCTAACTGCTTCTGCCTGCCAGCCTGACCACTCCCTAACCACTCCCCTGCCAGCCTGATCGACGCCTAACTACCCTCCCCTGCAGGCCTGGTCACCCTTAACTGTCCTCCCCTGCAGGCCTGGTCACCCCCAACTGCCCTCCCCTGCTGGCCCAGTCACCCCTAACTTACCTCCCTTGCCAGACTGGTTGCCACTAACTGCCCTCCCCTGATGGCCTGGTTGCCCCAGACTGCCGTCCCTTGCAGGCCTGGTCACCCCAACTGCCCTCCCCTGCAGGCCTGGTCACCCCAACTGCCCTCCCCTGCAGGCCTGGTCACCCCCAACTGCTCTCCCTGCACCATCACACACTTCAAAACCAGTTAAAGATACGTTAAAAGATCTTGCCTGGGAAGTATTAACCCACCTGCCATATTCACCAGACCTTGCTCCTTCAGATTACCACTTTTCCAATCGATGGCACACACACTTTCTAAGCAGCACTTCAACACATACAAAGAAGTGAAAAATTGGGTCTCTGAATGGTATGCCTCAAAACAAGAAAAGTTCTATTGGGATGGTATCCACACATTACCTGAAAGATGGGGGAAATGTATTGCTAGCGATGGACATTACTTTGAATAAAGCACTTTTGATGTTTCTCTTGCAATTATTGTGTTTTGATTACAAAATATGCATTATTAACCGGTACACCTGGTAAAACTAGCAGGTACTTCCAATTTTATTTAGAATGCATTTAACACTAATGTTAAGGATGATGTTGGTTTCATATAGCTATCCTTTAGTGTGTTATAAATGTACTATTTTCTTTTGCTAAGACTAAAATCATAAAAAAAAAAGGTTGATATTATCAATACCTTTTCATCAGCCATTCAAATGAGCAGGTGGATTTTCTTCTTTGACTTAATGAGGTAATATATTGACAAACCATATTCATAGCTGAAGAACACTGAGCTTGGAAAAACCCTAGTTTTACAATAAGTAGGTTAGCAAGCCTGCTCTTTATCTGGAGTTAGATGTTATCTCATCCTTCACTGCTACTCACTGTAAACACCAACCTGAGAAACTGAAGGAAAGAGCAGCCAGGGTTTTGTATTCTTGGCATACAGAGCAAGAATGTGTAGGTATGCTCAAGGCTCTGGAAGACTGCATCTCCCGATAGTGTCACTGCATGACTTCTGAGGATAGGTTTAAAAATGCAACATAGCTTCCTCCTTGCTCTCTCTTGAGACACTCTCCCTGGGAACCCAGCCTCCAACTGTGAGAGAACCCACATGTTCCAGACAACAGCTCTGTTGACAGCCCAGCTACCAGTCTACATCAACTAGTAATCATGTGAGTAAGGAAGCACCGAGATGACTCCAGACTCAGTACTATCCAACTGCACTGCATGACACATCCTCAGTGCAACTATCTACATCAGCGGTCGCCAACCTTTCAGACCTCACGGACCACTAGTGGCCCACAGACCACTGGTTGGCGACCTCTGCTCCAAAGGTTACCTTAAACCAGTGGTCGCCAACCTTTTGGACCTCATGGACCACCAGTGGTCCGCGAACCACTGATCTAGATGAGCCTGGTTAACAGCCTGGTTAACTGGCAACCACTGATCTAGATGAGCCTGGTTAACAGCCTGGTTAACCGAACTGTTAACAGATAACTAATTTTTATTGTTTTATGTCATAAGCTTGGGGTGTTTTGTTATGGAGCAACAGATAAATCAAAATACATATTCTGACCATACTCCAACTCTCCAATATCATAATCACCATTGTCATTAACTGTTCCTGATAAATTCTCCTCTCTCTCCAGCTTTTCTTCATGGTAGATCCTTATATATAAAGTAGGGGCCCAGTGCACGAATTTGTGCACCTTGAAAGGAACTGTGGGCTGCAAGGCTGTGGTGGGCACAGGAGCGGGTCTCAGTTCTTCCTGCTGCGACCCCCAGTTCCCTGTCTGCCGGCAGCCCTGCTCCCGCCACTGCTGTTCCCACGTGCTGCCCATAACAGCCCCGACTGCACCCACTGATGGAGCAGTGATTAGAGCCAGCACCAGCAGTGGGTGTGAGTGGCAAATGCTGCCCCGATCGCTCCTCAGGAGCAGGGAGAGGTGGAGAAGTCCTCAGGGGTGATTGGGGCCGGCAGCCGCCACTTGCACCTGCTGACGGCATCAAGTGATGGGGGCTGGTGCCAGGCACCAGCAGCAGGTGCGAGCAGGGCTGGCACCAGCAGCAGGTGTAAGCACCTGGAGGGACTGCAGTGTGTGGGAGCAAAGAATTTTCAGTAACCACCAGAGGCTCACCCCGATTACAGCGACCGGAGTGCTGCCTTTGTCTGGCGCCCCCGTTCACCTGCTCCACCATCCCACCATGGCCTACACCTGCCATGTTCCATGCTCTGCCACCTGCTGCTGATGCCTGCCATGTTCTGCATGTGCCCCTTGTGGTCAGTGCACATCATAATGACCAGTTTTTCAGTTGTCCCACCATTTGGTCTATTTGCATATTAGCCTTTTATTATATAGGATGCTATACTTATTCACAACTTCATACCTTTGTTTGTGATTTTCACCTCTGCCTTTTCTCTTCCTTCCATATAATTCTACTTCAGTATCTGCATTTCTTCCTTTAAGCTTTCTTTTACAATTCACATGGATCTTTACTTTCTAACTTTACAAACTGTCTGTAATTACTAAGTATTTCTGTAGTGTTCACTGTGTAACTAGTACCTATATATATTGTGTCTACCATGCTACTGCTGAAAATGTAGTTGTGAACAACACAGCTATGGTCCCAGTTCTCATGAACATTATAGTCTAAGACAGTGGTCGGCAAACTCATTAGTCAACAGAGCCAAATATCAACAGTACAACGATTGAAATTTCTTTTGAGAGCCAAATTTTTTAAACTTAAATTTCTTCTAACGCCACTTCTTCAAAATAGACTCACCCAGGCTGTGGTATTTTGTGGAAGAGCCACACTCAAGGGGCCAAAGAGCTGCATGTGGCTTGCGAGCTGCAGTTTGCCGACCACTGGGCTAGTCAATATATATAAAAGCCAAAGAGACGGTTAGGACTAAACGACCAGAATGATCGGTCCCTCTGATGTGCACTGACCACCAGAGGGCAGATGCTCAGGAGCTGCCCTCCTGGTGGTCAGTGTGCTCCCACATGGGAGTGCCGCTCAGCCAGAAGCCAGGCTCATGGCTGGCAAGCGCAGCTGGGGAGATGGGAGCCTCTCCCGCCTCTGTGGCAGCACTAGCAGGTGGCAGCGACAGGCGCAGTGGGGCCAGGATGCACCTGGCCCTGGCTGGGGTTCCTCCCCGGCTTCCTGCCACTCCAGCACTGTGACATCCTGCGGTCTGCAGGGATCAGGCCAAAACCCAACAGTTCAACATTACCCCAAGATATTCCAGATTGCGAGAGGGCACAGGCCAGGCTAAGGGACCCCACCTATGCACAAAGCCGTGCACTGGGCCTCTAGTATTTACATAACGGAATACTATGCAGCTGTAAAAAAGGATTTCTTACCCTTTGAGACAGCATGGGGACTTGGAGAGTATTATGCTAAGTGAAATAAGCCAGTCAGAGAGAGACAAGTATCACATGATCTCACTTATACGTGGAATCCAATGAACAATATAAACGGATGAACAACAGAAAGATTCAGAGGGAAGTGGGGGGCAGGGTTAACTAATGAATTTATATGCACATATGCATAGCCCATGGACAGAAAATAGTGTGGAGAAGGCCTGGGATGGGGATGGGAGCAGGGGGAAGATGGTCCCTGGGGTGAGGGGGAAGGAGACATCTATAATACTTTCAACAATAAAGATAGATTAAAAAAATTAAATCACTGTTAACTAATACTGATGGGAGGGAAGGAGTAAGACATTGAGAACTACTACATCTTGAAGGAGGGTAGTCAGATTCCAAAAGTTTTGACCACTTCAGTTTGGCTCTCATGGATAGATTTAAATACAAGTGAAATCCCATATTACCAGAATTACAAATAATAATGATGTTTGTGAGTAAGTCAGCCCAGCCTCTTGGGCAAACTAATTTTTTATTTCTGAAAATGTGAGCAGAAGAAGGTAAGATTATAAAATGACTGCATTTAGGACTTTTTCAGTTCATTGTATGGTCAATTATTTACAGTATAAGTATCACTATGCTTTCCTTTGTACCTGTGCACAAATCCGTGCACTGGGCCTCTAGATAGCATGGAAAATATCTATGGAACATATGCCAAGTTTTAGTGTCCGCAATAATTCAACTCACATATTTTGGAACTGATTGTCTTAGACCCAATTATGGCACGATAGGGATTTTATATAAGTTTAAAGTTCTAATGGATAAGACAGTATCTGTCACTTAAAAAAAACACATTAAAATACATTGGTATTGATTATTTTAGAGGGAGAGAAACAGAAAAAGATAGAAACATCTATGAGAGAGGAACATCAATTGGCTGCCTCCTGCATGGCCCCACTGAGGATCTACCAGAAACCGGGGTATATGCCCTGCCTGGGAATGGAACTGGTGACCTCTTGGATAATAAATCCACGCTCAACCACTGAGGCACACCAGCCAGGCAGTGTCTGTCACATTTAACAAACGTTGATCCACTGCCAACCTGGGACCTTCCTTTCTACCTTTTGGTTTGTGGACCAACCATGGGTAGAGAGAGGAGCAGTATTCTCTAATCCACCCCTTCTCTCCTCCAATTTTTTTTTTTTTTAAACCTGGTCTTTCTTCATTTTATCATGTTCTTCCATTCTCTATAATCTTAATTTCACACAAAGTTCTCCCAGTAAAAATCCTGATGTAAACAATACAAACTATCAGTTCTCATTTCTAAATAAGTTAGTTCCCCCACAGATAAAATGCAAGAGTATTCTATTCAAATGGGATCCTATGGCCATATAGTTAAGGAACCTAAACACAGCTAAAATAAGAAAATTCACTAGAAGTGAGGCTTCATTCTCTCAAACCTGTTCAAAAAAACACATTGGCTTCCAAGCAAAGATATTATGATGTCAGATACATGAAGTTTCTACGTACATAAATCTACTTACAAAATAAAACAAATAAGCTGTGACTCATCAAGAAGGATGGGAAAATAGGATGAATATGGTGTTAAGAACAAAATTCTACTTTTCAGAAAAACAGAAAGGCAGATATTTTGTAAATAAAACCTTAGATGAAAAGGCTCTAGTATTATAGATAATTCTTTGAAAAGGAAAGCAGCAGCTTGTGCAGAAAAAGCCAGAAGTCTTATTGCAAGTCCCCATAAGGAGATGTCTTAGGAAGTGGTGACCACAGTGAGGCAGCCAGAGATATGGCATACAGGCTGACACTGCTTAGTAATAATTCCATGAGGTTATGTTTTCAGAGATGTGAGTATCCCTGGAAAATTCAAAAAGCAATGTTTAACATCCATCAAACATTCATACTGGTAAGAAGCGAATAATATGGAGACAAAGACATTTCCAAGTGGGATGACATCTTCTAATACACAAAAATAATACAGAATCAGGACACTTATCACTGTAAGTCAATAAATACAGCAACAAATAAAGAGAACAAAATATGATTATAGCAACAGATGCCAAAAATCATTTGAGCAAATAATACTAATGAAATTTTTAAGGGAAAAATCCTATCTAATAAAAGAGTAATATGCAAATTAACCATCACCCACAAAGCCACGCCCACCAGCCAATCAGGATCAAGTATGCAAACTAACCCCAACCAAGATGGCTACAGCCACAGAACGAGCAGGAGGCTTAGTTTTCCCTGGCAATGGAGGAAGCCAAGCTTTCCGCACACCCTGGCAGGCCCAGGCCTCCGCTCAAGGCTACAAAGTTTCAATTATAGAAGATAAATAAATCCCAACAAAAATGGCGGCAGCCAAGGAGCTGGAGAGAGCAGGAGGCTTGAGTTGCCCCCCCCCCCCCCCCACTAATGGAGGAAGCTGAGTGTCCACATCCCTGGCCTGCCTTGGCCTCCACTCAAGGCTACAAAGTTTCAATTATAGAAGATAAATAAATTCCAACAAAAATGGCTGGGGACCATGGAGCAAACAGGAAGCTTGGCTCTGCTCAAGGCTACAAAGTTTCAATTATAGAAGATAAACAAATCCCAGATACCAGGACCTTCACTTGGGTGGTGGTGGGGGGTGGGGGGGCATGGCAGGCCTGCAAACCACCACAGGCCCCTCACCCAGGCCGCCCCAGGTCCCAAAGGAACCCCCATCCTGATCCAGGACACCCTTCAGGGCAAACCAGTCGGCCCCTACCCCCACACCAGGCCTCTATCCTATCTAATAAAATAATAATATGCAAATTGACCATCACTCCAACACACAAAAATCCTGCCCCCATTTGGACACAAGATGGCCTCCACAAGATGGCCAGCAGGGAAGGGCAGTTGGAAGGGACCAGGCCTGCAAGGGAGGGCAGTTGTGGGCGATCAGGCCAGCAGGGGAGGGAAGTTAGGAGTGACCAGACTGCAGGGGAGGGCAGTTAGGGGCAATCAGGCAGGCAGGGGAGCAGTTAGGCATCAATCAGGCAGGCAGGGGTGCAGTTGGGAGCCAGGAGTCCTGGATTGTGAGAGGGATGTCCCACAGTCGGACATACCTCAAGGGGTCCCCTCTGGTGCAGGCTGGGCTTGAGGCCCCACCCCCCACCCCGTGCAAGAATTTCGTGCACCAGGCCTCTAGTAACAGAAATTTTTAAAAAGCTAAAAAAAAGTATAGTATCTTTCAACGATCACCTTTACCTAGTTATCTTAAATAGTCCCGTTATAACCCTAGGAGGTAACCTCATTTTATAGAAAAAAAGCAGGCTCAAAGGTAGCCTGTCCAAGCTCACCACCAGAGGTAGGAAGCGGTGTGGCTTTAACCCGGGTGGGACGCGGAAAAGACTTGAGTGGCGTGGGCGCGGCGCGCGAGGAAAAGGACCCGAGAACCCGGCGCGGGAGGGGGCGTGGCGCGCGGGGTGAGCGCAGCGAGGCCGGTGGTGCACAGGGTCCCGCGCGGTAGGGTCCCAGCGCGCGTCGCACTGACGTAGGGGCCCGAAACGCCGTGCCCGCGACCAACTACGCTGGGGCGAAGACAGCTCTCCAAGATGGGGCCATCAGCCCTGCGGCCCAGGAGGGGCCCTGGGGAGGATCTTCAAGGATGCTGTAGGGCGCAGGAAGTGGATCTAAAGGCCTCCTGGGCTCACCCCCGCCTAGGGGCGTGGGCTTTGGGAAACGGAAGCGTGGTAAAGGGGCTGAAACGGGCACTCACCGTCCATGGTCTCTCTCACCGCATTCAGATTCGCCGTTGCCGCCGCCGCGGCCCCGGTGCCGCTACTACTCGCCATGGCGGAGGCCGAGGGAGGCGGGGGAAGGGTCTGACCCGGAAGTGGAGCACCTTCCTTTCTGCTGGGCAATTGCACCGCGCGTCCCCCGCTCCCGCCGGCGGCTCCGCCCCCGCGCCCGTCGTTTGCAAGAGGCTGGGTGGATTTGAATTTGGAGCGTCGTTACTCGGCGCGGAATGTGGAGCGTGGAGTTGCCATTCGAATTTACTACGCCGCCTCGACGCGATTGGCTGGTTCGCGGACAGCGGAGCGACGCGATTGGCCAATCGCCCACAAGCCCCGTGCCTGGTTGGCCTGTGACAGCGCGGAAGCGGAGAGTTAAAGAGTCTGTGCCTGTTGTGGGAGCAGGCTTGGCCCTCGGGAACTCTGGAGTCGCCTTTGGGGGGCTTCCTTTTTACACACTCCATTAGGTACGTTCTTTGTAGTTCCTGGCTTTTCTCCTTTCTCGAATTGGTGAGCCCACTTTACCCGGCTGCGGACCTGCCTGCCCGCTACCTCCAGGATGAATGGGAGTAGCGAGGGGAGTAGGTACTGAATGGAGGGACACCAAGGAAGAATGATAGCGTGGCGTGGAGGTGACAGGTGTGAGTGTCCTCTGCTCTTCACCCAAGGAAGCCAGCTGCGCTTCCACCTTCCAAGAAGTGGACTCTTCTTTTTCTCTCTTTGTAGCTCTTTTTGCCTGAAGTAATGCAGTCTCGTCTTCCTCCCTGGGGCTCTTAGTGAAAGGGCGAGGAGACAACCAAAGGCAGTTAACTTCTTGTCTCTCATCAGTCATACTTCTTTGACGGGGCTAATTTGCCAGAAAGGCACACCTGCACAAGCTCTATCGTCTCTTGCTTGCTGTAAATAATTATTGTTTAGTAACTGCAGCTTGATGGGGAATTGCTGAGGTATCCAAAAGATGTTCAGCGTGGTTAGAGACTTAATATAATGGTATAAGACCTCTTAATATAGGTGTAAGATCTCTAGTTGGAAGGAATTTTATGCCTATTATAACACTTAGTTGCCTCGATGAAAGCAGACCTGAACTCATTCACATTTGGTTAACTGTTACTTAGATGCCATTTAAATTCTCTGAGCTTAATTCCATAAAATGATATCACTAATATCCTACTTCTCTGGTTTTCAAGGTTATTGGGAGGATCACTTGAGAAAATGTATGTGATGCTTTTTGGTAAACTATATAAATTAGCTCCAACAGCGTCAGATTTTCAGTTAATTTTGAGAACTGTTTGTTGAATACATTTTAATGATCAAAATGAATGTCTATGGAACTTCGTAGTTCTATTGGATGTACTTCTGATTTCTTTTTAGTTTTCTTCTCTGTGCTATGGGAGATGTCAAAGAACCAAAAATGCAAATAACACCGGAAACTCCAGGAAGGATCCCTATTTTAAATCCTTTTGAAAGTCCTGGTGATTATTGTAATCTCCATGAACAAACTGTCTCCAGTCCTGTTTTTAAATCAACAAAGTTACCAGTAAGTTATTCTTGACTAGTGTTCACAAATAATTTTATTTATTTATTTTTAAATACATCTTTATTGATTTCAGAGAGGAAGGGAGAGCGGGGGAGAGATAGAAACATCAATGATGAGAGAGAATCATTGATCTGCTGCATGCCCCCCACTGGGGATGGAGCCCAAAACCAGGGCATGTGCCCATGACCGGAATGGAACCCTGGACTCTTCCATCTGCAGTCTGATGCTCTATCCACTGAGCCAAATCCTGCGAGGGCTACAAATAATTTTAAACAAAAATATCTTTCTTTACAAAGTAAGGGGAAATTTACCATGGAGCATATATTACTTGGAATGTACTTTTTAAATTGTAACATTCATTATTATCTAGTGGTTGAACTAAAAATAACTTAGGAGTTTTTAAAGTTACCATTTCTCTCTCTTTTTTCAATAAATGACATGTTAGCTTTTGTGCTATCTATAGTTGGTGATATATAAATATAGATACCATATTTGAGAAGAAGCTGTGTCATCTAATTATCCACTCTCCTTTATTCAGCAAATATTTGAAGGCTGCTATGTGTCAGATACAGTGCTAGGCATAGAGATTACACTGCAAACAAGTCAGGGTCATTAGACACAAACTCCAAAGGAAATATTCTCTAATGCAGGGGTCAGCAAACTTTTTCCTACAAACAGTAAATATTTTAGGCTTTGCTGATCATCTGGTTATTGTAACAGCTACTCACCTGTGCCTTGTATCACAAAAGTGGTCGTAGGCAATATATAAACATATAAACAATAAAGCCTTATTTATGGGCATTGAAACTTGAATTTCATGTAATTTCGATGAAATACTAATATTCTTTGGGGTTTTTGTCAACCATATCATAGCTTGCAGATTGTATTATGGGATAGACACAACTAAAGTAGCAACTTCAAAAGAATGTATGTGCTGACTATGGTTAAGCATAAGGGTGATGTGGAAGGGAATGAATGTGCTCTTCTGGGGATTAGGGAATGCTTAATCACTTAGCTTATTTTACTGTTAACCGGCTATCCTGGAGAATTTTCTTTTGAAGTCTGATCTTCAAATCTAGTAAATTATCTAGAAAACTGTAAATTGTGTGGCTGTTTATGCTACTTGTTCATATCAGCTTGAAGCAGGTATGCAGAGGGAAGTTTTATTTATACAGTGTATATTGAATCATTACTCTGACCTCATTTTAATTGAATCATATTAAATATTAGTTACCTGTTAGTCTTAATAAAAATAATGGAATGACTGCAACTTCATCCTAAAAGCCAGAATGTATGGTATCTTGGGTTTTTAAGCCTGAATTTGTCAAAAATATATTCTGAATTACAATTTAGGCCCTAGCTAGGTAGCTCAGTTGGTTACAGCATCATCCCAATATGCCAATGTTGTGGGTTCAAGCCCCAGTCAGGGCATGTACAAGAATCAACCAATGAATAAGTGTTTGGTTTAATTAGATAGTTGGATATGGAAAGAAGCATGGGTTATCATTCATAATTATTTTATGGCTCAACTATTTAATGAGCTTTTGCAGGCACTTCTATGGTTAGGACTTTAATTTCAGTTCATTCTTATTGAAAGTAAAGACCTTAGGTAACTAAGAGATTTTTACTTTTATTTGGACATCACTGGAGAGTGCTAATTGTACATTTTCTATACCTTTAATATTCTACTATGAATTTCCTATTATTATGTAATTTTAAAAATCACCCAGAGGGAAGATTTGATATTTTAAAAGAGATACAGTCAAGTCAATATTTAGTGTGATTTGATTACCACTTGTCATTTAATTTAGTGATAAAATCAAATTTGAAAATATGAGGTGATGGAAAAAATAAACTGAAAATAAATAAATACAGTAAATATAAAGTGTAAGATATTTTTTATACTATAACCATTCTCATTTTTGAAGTTGATATTAGTTAGCACTTTGATGCACTATTTTAGTTTGCTTTTATTCATAATCTCACTTTCTTTTATTAAGACTCCAGGGAAATTTAGATGGTCTATTGATCAACTAGCTGTAATAAATCCTGTAGAAATAGACCCAGAAGACATTCATCGTCAAGCTTTGTATTTAAGTCATTCTCGGTAAGTTTTCCCTTCTTGCACTGAAGTATAATAACATACACTCACATGAAGAGAGAAGAAAATTCCAAAGTTGAATATTTTTATATGGAAAAATTGTGATACAGATTATATTATCTAAATGAAGAGTGAATTCAAAGAACTACATCCATAATGATTCTTCTTCAAACAGTTCCAAATCTAGGTAGGAGTCCTTTTCTTTTAGAGGTAAACTTCTCTCTCTGCCACTTATGGGACAGCTCTGCCTTCTCAGCACCTGGAAGAGGGAAGGGCATTTCTACATGATTGTGGCTTTTGCTATTGAATTGTTGCTTTGTTTTTTTGGTGGTGTAGGGTAAAGCATATTGCTGTTTCATTGCCACATGCATTTAGAGAAGCCTTACCAAGTTAAGATACATTGATTGGACTGGAAGAGTATCTTTTAGCAACAGAGAGCACTTTTATAGACATCATCCAACTTTGACATAGGATATTTGGGGATCTGAATTATATTGTCTTGAATTCAAGCTAGTAATCAGAGAAGCCTTAACTTCTTTGTTGATGTATTCTGTAGGTTACCAAGCACTAATGTTCCTCTGACTTGAGATGCTTAACTATGCCTCATGTAATGAGAACATGCACTTTGGTGGAACAGACCTAGTTTTTTATTACAAACTAGAGGCCCGGTGCACGAATTTGTGCACAGGTGGTGCCCACCGGCCTGCCTTGATGAGGCCCCAACGGGCCAGGCCAGCGGTGGGGAGGGGCCATGGGCAGTTAGCTGGCCGGCTCCGCCCCCGATCAGGGTGTTGGGGGCTGATAGGGGCCCATATCAGCCTGGTTGGCTGCCCCAGTGCGTGTCATAGCCACTGGTCATTCTGGTTGTTCCTCTATTCTGGTTGCTGGGCTTTTATATCTATAGATTGAAATGATCTGTAATTACAAATGACAGATAACAGTTTCATTAAGAGTTTGAGAGACTGTTGTTGTCAGTTTCATAGTCTAATTTTTTTTATTTGAAAAATTTGAATACTAGTATGACTAACTTTTAATTTTTGGTCCTAAGATTCATGTGTTGTTAGTCCAAAATAATAGGTAATTCTTTCCCCATTAAAATTCACTCACTCAAAGATGTACACATATTGAGATGCTCTTGCAAATATTTATCTTGGCTTGGTAACTTGACCATTCATTCTTAATTAATGATGTCCATCTAAAGTGTTGTGAAAAGGAATAGAATGGGGAATGAGCATAAAAGAATTTTAACTTAAATCTAAATACCTTTGAAACAGGTGAAAAGACTTATCTAAAAGCAAGTGATTCACAAATAAGACTAATTTTTTATTTCACACAAACTGTGTGCTTTGTTTTGCCTCTTCTCTTTATATATGCATTGAAAATATATACATGGAACATGTATACATGGAAAAGTGTAACCTGTCAAGAGATATTTATTGAGCACTGAGGCACGGCAAGGAACACTGAAGAAGTATAGTATATTATTCCTGCCCTCTAGAGTTAATACTGTTAAACAAAGTTGTGACACAACATTTCTATGCTAACTAATTAATGATGCATTGTGTGGGTAGGTTTATGAATCTTGGTGTATGTCAGTAGATATAGAATAGGAGTAAAGAGTGAGAAAACACCCTAATTTTAATTTAACTTACTAATGTAATTCCATGAATGGTTATGGCTCCCACCACACTTAGTGAGTGTACTTTAAAACAGACTGATTCATTCTTAGCAATGACTTTCAGTGTCTCTTTCTGTCTAATTCAAGTTTCCTAATGCAGTGCTTCCCACCCTTTTCATGCCTTGCTACACATAAAAATACCTATAATGCAGACTGGTGTAAACAAATGAGTCTGTCCATACAGAAGGTAAACAGTCCTGAACTCCTCCAAGAATCCATTTAGGGCATACCTGTAACCTATATGCATCATGCCAGTGTTCTGTAATATATGTACACATAATGTCAGGATACTGTACCCTCTATGATTTGTTATAGCCTTCCTTGATCTGGCCCTACAATATTTAGCCAAACTGATAATTCTGCTTCCAGCAGTTACCTGAATATTTCAGGTCCTTATAGTCCCTCTAATGAAACAGCAAAAGGTTTCTGAAAGAGCTATGCTAGAGGAGGGCTTACTAATACTATATGCTATTATGTACTGTCATTTTGACCTGGTTATGTTCATGATGGGATTGAGTTATCCTCAAAATGGCTGTTGTTCAAGCTGGGATATGAGGATTATCACTGAAGTCTTTCTCATAACTCCTTTATTGAAAAATCCACTTGATTTTAGTTTCTAAAATGCATACGTTATTATATAAGCTTTGTTAAGCCACAAACATATAAATATGAAAAAAATTTGAGAGATAAAAGTGACTTACTAATTTATTGATGGAAAGCAAATATTCTTTCCTAGAACAGATTAAAGAAGTGGTCCTACAAGGCTAACTGCTGAGTCCTTTGGCAAGTATATGCCTTGTGCTTAGGACCCGACATTTTTTATTATATCTCAGCTGATAAATTTGTGTTACTGTAATTGCATATTGTATCAAAGTGAAAAAAATCATTTGGACAAAATTTTTTGTTGATATTTTATTTCATTTTTAATATTTTTGCCTATTTAGCTGTCTAAGGGTGATAGTTTCTATTTCAGAATAAGAGTTGATTCTAAAATTATGACTATGATAAACTTGCTATAATTGAAGAAAATGAGTTTGGACAATTTTTGTATTTCTATGGAATGAAATAATATGTTCTGATTGAAAGATAAATTTTATTCAACTTCCATTATGTTGTTAATAGCAACTTTTGTAAAGTATTATCAATATAAGCCTCTTAAAAGAAAATGTTCAAAATGTGAATGAAATAGAAGGAGTTAAGCCTAACAGTGCAATGCTGAATATATAAATAATATCATTAAGTAAATGTGATATGATTCCAATTTTTCTTTTAAAATGAGCTTAACATTTGCCAGTTTTCAAGAGAAAGAAGTTATTTCTTTTAAAGGTTATCATTTTAAATGTTCAATCAGCTAAAGTAATGGCCTGGTTATTTTTCTTCTTTATCCTTGTATAGAATAGATAAAGATGTGGAAGACAAAAGACAAAAAGCCATTGAAGAGGTAACTTAAAACTGTTACTGATCATTAAAGCAGTTAAGCATCAGTTTCCCATGCATGTCACCTCTTTTAGGAAGACTTCCTTCAAATCCTTCACTGTCCTAGCGGTACACCAACCTGCCCATCCCCAGCTGTATTAGTGCCCCTCTATTCTCCCCTAAGACCAATGTTTTTCAGCTATTTCAACACCTCATCCTTACCTATGCTATTGTGATGGTTGATTTAGTGCTTTTATCCGCTAGAATGAATTCTTTTTTGCCTTAGATTGTGCTTCATTCATCTTTTCATTCTCAGGGTATAGCACAGTTTGTGCCTTCCTTGTGTCTTCAGAATATTGAGTAGCACAAACTTCTGTTTGAAGTTGGAGTTTATATACAGGAAGTTTTAGGCCGTGAAAATCTAGATTGGCATTGGTTTTATCTTTTGTTGTTGTTAATACTTAGATTTTTAAGGCAATATATTTAATGAAGTAAAATGTCTTACTGATAAGTAGAAAAGGTGTTTTACAAATAGAGTATTTTAAAATAAAAATAATGAGTTTTCCACTTGTGCTTGTTTGCTGAACTTTTGGAGTGCAAGTAAGGGCTACTTATCTAGTTATTTCCTCAAAGTCTTTATATTATGTCAACGTCTCTTATTTTTCCTTTCTCCCTCACTAGCCTCCTCTACCCACCTCTATTCCTTGCCTATACTTTTGACTCTTCTGTACCTTAGAAGACTTCAGCTATGTTCAAAGATCAGGCCCCTACTGCATTTATTTTTGCAGTGTCAGTGTTGTCATCTTGTATTTCAGATATAGCCTGTTATTTCAGATATAGTCTGTTAATTCAAAAACTGGAGGCGCAGTGCATGAAATTCATGCACGGGGCCGGGGGGGGGGTTGTCCCTCAGCCCAGCCTGCACCCTCTCCAATCTGGGACCGCTTCGGGGATGTCCGACTGCCCGTTGGACATCCCTCTCACAATCCAGGACTGCTGGCTCCCAACTGCTCACCTGCCTCTGCCTGATTGCCCCTAACCACTTCTGCCTGCCAGCCTGATCACCCCCAACCACTCCCTGCCAGCCTGATCGATGCCTAACTGCTCCCTGTCCGGCCCGATTGCACCTAACTGCCCTCCCCTGCCAGTCTGGTTGCCACTAACTGCATTCCCCTGCTGGCCTGGTTTCCCCCAACTGCCCTCCTCTGCTGGCCCAGTCACCCCTAACTGCCCTCCCTGCTGGCCTGATCACCCACAACTGCCCTCCCCTGCAGACCTGATCTCCTCCAACTGCCCTCCTCTGACAGCCCGGTCACCCCTAACTGCCCACAACTGCCCTCTCCTGCTGGCCATCTTGTGGCGGCCATCTTGTGTCCACATGGGGGCAGCCATCTTTGACCACATGGAGGCGCCCATCTTGTGTCTTCACGTGACAGTCAATTTGCATAGTACTCTTTTATTAGATAGGACTAGTAGCCCTGCGCATTAATCTGTACACCAGTAGCTCTCTGTGGGGCCTGGCAACTCTGTACCCACTACCCAGAGGCTCTCCGCAGCCCAGAGGCCCATCCATGGGCAGGCGCAGAATGCTTGCCTCATCACCAGGGCAATGCCGCCTTTCCGCCTTCCCACGCTGCCCAGAGGCCCCCAGCCACTCATTGCCTGCGTATGCAAATTAACCCACCATCTTTGTTGGGTTAATTTGCATTCTCACTCCTGATTGGCTGGTGGGTGTCACGAAGGTATGGTCGATTTGAATCTTTCTCTTTTCTTAATGTATGTAGATTTTTTTATTAGCAGCATATACCAACTTTTAGTAATACCATAGTATTCCATTGTATGAATGTATCATAACATAACCTGGCCTCTATTGATATTTATTTAGGTTGTGTTCAGTGTTTTTCTATCATAAACAATGTTTCAGTGAACACCCTTGTATATATATATTTGTGTAGTTGAAATGGACTTGCTAAATCAGAGGCTTTGAGTTTTCGCTTTCAGTATATTTTGCAGTCTTGCCCTCTGCAAAGGTTGTACCAATTTTTACTCCAACTACATTATTATACTTTCTGTTTTCTTGTATCTGCAATACTGGTTATTACCAACCTTTTAATTTGTGCTACTCTTATTACTTTAAAATTTTGTCTTGTTATTTGGATTTGTATGTCTTTTATTTTGAGTAGACTTATGCATGGCTTCATAATTTTTGGGGTCCTTTATTTTTTTTTTCTTCTGGGAATTAACTATATCATAATCTTTGCCCATTCTCCCCCCACTCCCCTTTACATCTTTTCCTCATGCATTATAGGTAGTTTAGCAAACTTGGCCTTTTTTATAGGTATAGCAAAATACAAAGAGTTGCTGCAAAAACATAGAGAAAAAGGAAGAATACGGTATTAGGCTTAATTTAATTTCTAGAATGAAAAAGGAAAGACATATATCCAAATACTCTATCTCCATTTGATTATACTAGCCAGTGGAGTGCTGGTGTAACAACTGGCCATTTGGTTATGGGAAGAGTTTGAGTTTTAGTGGTTGCTGCTATTATGATGTAAATGTTCCAAATGCGGCCAATTTTAAGTTACTAACGTTGTATCACTGAATGGGAAAAGAATTGCAATGATATACCATTATATGTAGGAGTTCCACCAGACAGATAAAAAAATATAACCTTGGACATAGATATTGGTAATGGAGTAAAATAGTTAGCAAGTGATGATTTTGAGTACTTATTATCTTTACCTTTAATATAATTTATTTAATATAATTTATGAATTTATACCATTTTTAAAATTTGATAATATTTAATAACAAACAATTTGATTTTCTTTTATCTTAGGGGAAAAAAATGACAAACTCCTGAAATTACATAGCAAATATTACCATCCAGAGTTAGCCAATGACAAGCATATTAACATTGGTCCTGATTTCTTTTGTAATACTTAATATTTTTTAAATTAAATTTATTAGGGTGACATCCTATCTAATAAAAGAGTAATATGCAAATTGACCATCACTCCAACACACAAAATGGCTGCCCCCATGTGATCAAAGATGGCTGCCTCCATGTGGACACAAGATGGCCACCACAAGATGGCCACAGGGGAGGGCAGTTGGGAGGGACCAGGCCTGCAAGGGAGGGCAGTTGTGGGCGATCAAGCCTGCAGGGGAGGGCAGTTAGGGGTGACCAGGCTGGCAGATGAGGGAAGTTGGGGGTGACCGGGCCTGCAGGGAAGGGCAGTGGCAGGGGGACCCAGGCCTGCAGGAGAGAGCAGTTGCGGGGGGGACTGAACCTGCAGGGGAGGGCAGTTAGGGGTAACCAGGCCTGCAGGGGAGGCAGTTAGGGGTGACCAGGCCTGCAGGGGAAGGCAGTTAGGGGCTAGCAGGCTGTCAGGGGAGCAGTTAGGCATCAATCAGGCTGGCAGGGGAGTGGTTAGGGGGTGATCAGGCTGGCAGGCAGAGCAGTTAGGGGCAATCAGGAAGGCAGGCAGGTGAGCAGTTGGGAGCCAGCAGTCCTGAATTGTGAGAAGGATGTCTGACTGCCTGTTTAGGCCCAATCTTGGTAGGCCTAAAATAAAAAAAGAATGTGATTTCCCAAATTCAGATTTCTTCAGCTGTGATGAAAATCCAGTGTGTGCCATATCCACCTTGGGTGTTTCAGGTCTCATGCTTGGGACTTAGGGGCAAAAGGAACTGATGTGAACATGAAGCTTCTGCTGCCTGGGTGCTGGCAATAGTGAAGTTCTGTGTCTGGACGCAGGCGAGCAGTTGGGAGACAGCAGTCCCGGATTGTGAGAGGGATGTCCGACTGCCCATTTAGGCCCAATCGGGCAGTTGGACATCCCTCTCACAATCCGGGACTGCTGTCTCCCAACTGCTCGCCCGCCTGCCTTCCTGATTGCCCCTAACTGCTTCTGCCTACCAGCCTGATCACCCCCTAACCACTCCCCTACCAGCCTGTTTGCCCCTAACTGCCCTCCCCTGCTGGCCTGGTCACCCCTAACTGCCCTTCCCTGCAGGCCTGGTTACCCCTAACTGCCCTCCCCTTCAGGCCTGGTCACTCCCAACTGCCCTCCCCTGCAAGCCTGGGTCCCCCCCCAACTGCCCTTTCCTGCAGGCCCGGTCACCCCCAACTTCCCTCCTCTGCTGGCCATCTTGTGGCAGCCATCTTGTGTCCACATGGGGGCAGCCATCTTGTGTGTTGGAGTGATGGTCAATTTGCATATTACTCTTTTATTAGATAGGATGGAGGCCTGGTGCACAGAAAGGGGCTGGCTGGTTTTCCCTGAAGGGTGTCCCGGATCAGGGTGGGGGTTCCCTTGGGGCGTGGGGTGGCCTGGGCGAGAGGCCTGTGGTGGTTTGCAGGCTGGCCACGCCCCCCCAGCGACCCAAACGGAGGCCCTGGTATCTAGGATTTATTTATCTTCTATAATTGAAACTTTGTAGCCTTTAGCGGAGGCCAGGGCAGGCCAGGAAGCTTGGCTTCCTCCATCGCTGGCAGCAACCCAACCCTCCTGCTCTCTCCAGCTCTGTGGCTGCTGCCATTTTTGTTGGGATTTATTTATCTTCTATAATTGAAACTTTGTAGCTTTGAGTGGAGTCCAGGGCCAGCCAGGGTGTGCGGGAAGCTTAGCTTCCTGCATTGCCAGGGAAACCCAAGCCTCCTGCTCGCTCTGTGGCCGCAGCCATCTTGGTTGGGTTAATTTGCATACTTGCTCCTGATTGGCTGGTGGATGTGGCTTGTGGGTGTAGCAGGTGTACAGTCAATTTGCATATTACTTTTTTATTAGATAGGATAACATGGGGACCTTTTTATATTTTGGGGGGAATTTATGTCTAATTACATGACTTTTATCTTACTAGTTTTTCACTAAGGATGTTATTGTGCCCTCTCCTTGGACTGATCATGAAGGGAAACAGCTTTCAGAGTATCATTCCAGTAAATGTGAGTGTACTAAAAATTATATGAATAAAAAGCATAAAATTATAAAAATCAGTGAATGTAAAACAAAATATAGTGAAGTGCTAGTTTACCTGCTTTGGTAAGGAACTTGCTATAAATTAAATTTCTGAGGATTTAACTACTTAAGGGTAAGAATTCAAAATTTGACTAAAATTTACTGAATTTGGGTTTTTTGGCTATTGTATTCTGAATTTAACTTTTTCTTCATGACCATTGTGAAAATAAGTTATATAATGATGGCCATAGATGATCCACAGATGCAGAAATAGTTGGTGTTGAATATAGAGATAGTGAGTTCCTCCAGAGCAGAGAGTAGATTTTGTGTCTTCATCTGGAGTAGGTTTACTTGAAGCTTATTTTAAAAGAATGGGACTTCCCACAAATTGGCAGTTACAAAATAGTCATGGGGGGTGTAAAGTACAGTATAGGGAATATAGTCAACATTATTGTAATAACTATGTGTTGTATCAGGGGGTACTAGACTTATCAGGGGGATCACTTTGTAAGCTGTATAAATGTCTAACCATTGTGCTGTGCACCTGAAACTAATATACTAGTAATATTGAATGTCAACTGTAATTGAAAAATAAAAAAAGAATGTGATTTCCCAAATTCAGATTTCCTCAACTGTGATGAAAATCCAGTGTGTGCCATATCCACCTTGGGTGTTTCAGGTCTCATGCTTGGGACTTAGGGGCAAAGGGAACTGATGTGAACCTGAAGCTTCTGCTGCCTGGGTGCTGGGAATAGTGAAGTTCTGTGTCTGGACGCAGAAGCCTCATGTCTTCCAGCATCCAAGGAACGTTGACACGTTAACTTGTCATTGTGCAAGTAGGGTACAATCTCAGACTTTCCACAGTTCTTGACATGGTAGCCCCTAGCCAAATGTGGCTTTTTAAAATTAAATACATTTAAATTAAAAATTTAGATTCCTAGTCACATTATTCACATTTCATGTTTAAAGTGTTTGGTTTGTAGCCTAAACACCAAGGACATAATAGGGTTTCCATGGAGTGCCTTATTCACATGTGCTTTATAGAAGATCATACAGCTTACAGTAAAGAAGGCATTTGAATCTAGGATTTTATTTTTTACCCATTCTAGTAATATTTAATCAGAGGCTTTAACTTATTCACCCATCCCACCCACTTACTCATTCACCCATTTATTTAGGTTTGTTAGGTTACTGGGCTTTATTCTGTTACTATATTTTAAGTTTTCTGAGGTGTTTTTGGTCTCCTTGCTTTTTACTTTTGCTTATGTTAGTCATTTTTATCATTAAATATTTTAGTTTTTTTTACCTGGTGATTTTCATATTATGAAGCTTAATATTTAGTCATTAACTTTTAATTTTTTAAAAATTATTTGCAGCTGTATTTTTTACTTCTGCTTTGAAAAAAACTGAGCATTGTTTTATTTATCAAATTGTAGGTTTTGTCAAGATGATCTGACATTTTAATTCAGACAATTTATTTAAACCCATTGTTCAAAAACATTAGGCAACAGAGGATCTGTTTGAGGATGACTAACACACATCCCAACCGTTTAAGATTGACATCATGGAGAGCAGCCACATTTTCCTTAAAAAGTATTACTTGGTGCCTCCTTATTTGCTATATAGTAATAATCCATCAAGTTTTATCCTTGTGCTCCCTCAAAATTAAAAAAGGTAAACATAACAAAAATACCAAATTCTGTACTTATATATGCAGACATTTATTTTTTAAACGTAAAAT
Organism: Corynorhinus townsendii; assembly: GCA_026230045.1. NCBI lineage: Eukaryota > Metazoa > Chordata > Mammalia > Chiroptera > Vespertilionidae > Corynorhinus > Corynorhinus townsendii. The sequence continues at coordinate 64,869,158 of JAPDVU010000003.1, read as the reverse complement.
AGAAGTTTCCATAGCCCTGTCCAGGTAGCTCAGTTGTTTGGAGCATTATCCCACTATACCAAGATTGTGGCTTCAATCTCCAGTCAGGGCACATACAAAAATCAACCAAGAATGCGTAAGTGGTGAAATAACAAAGTGATGTTTCTCTCCTCTTTTTTTCTCTCTCTCTGAAAAATCAATAAGTCAAAAGAATTTTTTTATTGATTATGTAGAAAGAGGAAGGGAGAGGGAGAGAGAGAAACATCCATGAGCAAGTCATTGATTGGCTGCCTCCTGCGTGCCCCCCACCAGGGATCGTGCCTTGACCCAAAATCAAACTGGTGACCTCTTGGTGCATGGGATGATGCTCAGCCAACTGAGCCACACCTGCTGCGTAACAAATAAAAACCAAAAAAAAATTTTTTTAAGTTTCCACTTGTTCATTTTTTTACTCCAGAAAATGTAATGCTAAGTAAATGAAGAATATAAAATGTAGGATTTTTCACTTAAAATGTTTTACAGGTATTAACATAACTAATGAATCTCCAATTGGAAGAAAGCTGACCATCTATTCTGAGAAAAGCAATGGTGAGAATGAATATATTCTGAAAAGAAGTACTTTGCACATTAAGCTACGTTTAATTTTAAATTCAATTAATGTGATAACAATACGCTGGCATTGAAATTGCTTATTTTTTTATGAATGAGCTATATGAAAGCTGTCTTTTAAAATTAATCAGGATACATCCAGTAATGTTTTAGAAATAGCAAGTATGTTGTTTTTTTGTTCAAAGCATAGGAATTGATTTCTGATTTTGAAAATCTTTGTGTGTTTTTAATTTGTTAATATTGGGAGACTTATCCACAGATATAGGCTGGCTTACTTTTTTATTCAAATGCCAGCAGAACAACCAGGAGTTAACTTGAGCTATTAACAGGTTTATATCAGTACTAGCAAGTATGGAAAGCCACTTACAAAAAAATGACATATTACATAAAAGAATGCATAAATGAATTAATTGAGTTTAGCTGGAACATCATGGGGAGATGGTTGATTGGGAACCACATGGTAAGTTGTATATAATATGCTCGCATGATTTATCCATGTTTGTATTTTTGTATCTGCTTATTTCTAGCTGCTTGTCAGACATTGCTGTCTCTTCCTGTGGATTTTAATTTAGAAAATGTATTAGGTATGTATTGTTCTTATTTAAACCTTTAATAACTTGAACAAAAGGTTTTGTTTGGATGGGTTATTATAAATGGAAATATGTGGCAGTGCCTCTTTCAAAAGAAGTGGGGAAATCATACTAAAATTTCTTTTTTTTTTTAACCTGCTCTGAATAAGTGAACTTTACTATAGCCATAAACTATTTATGGACGCATCTTATTGGTATTACTTATACTAATAATCACTCAAAAAAGAAGAAATAATTTCAGATTTTAAACATCACATATGCCATTAAACTTTGTCCTATTTTTTTGAAAACAATTCAAATATATAGTAGTACATGGTGGTTTTTTAAAAATCAGATAACTGAAGTCTAATTGCTCTTCAGAATAACTATAGCTTTGCCTTTTATTCTGTTAACCTTAAATGTAGGTGACTATTTTAGAGCTGATGAATTTGTGGATCAGTCTCCCGGAAACCTCAGTTCTTCATCCCTCAGAAGAAAGCTATTTTTAGATGGCAATGGGAGTATCTCTGACTGCTTACCTCCAGCTTCTCCCAGAAGTCGTCACAGTAGTGCTCAAACATCACTTGAAGTTTTTTATTCAATAGATTTATCTCCTGTACAGGGTAGGAGCCCCGTGCAGACACCAAGTTCGGTAAGAAGTGTATTAAAATGTGGTTGGCTAACTTTGCTATAGATATACTTGGATCTTGGTTGCCCGTATTGCACTTGAAAAATGGCCATTTGGGTTCTGTATTTCATAAGGACTATGTTCACATTTTGTCATTAGTCAGGAATATTTTTGGTCATACTTTCCAATTTTGCATTTAGAGGTATACAGGATAACCAAATTTATCATGAATCTCAAAGAATTTCAATGTAAGTTTTTTTCTGAATTATGTAAGATTTTTAGTATAACACAACTGAATTAGCATTAATGGAGTAATTGAATTTAAATTTTTCATAAACAGCTGATTAGTATGAAATGTAGTGGTTTTATGTAATATATTTTTAATATATTTTATTGATTTTTTACAGAGAGGAAGGGAGAGGGATAGAGAGTTAGAAACATCGATGAGAGAGAAACATCAGTCACCTACCTCCTGCACAACCCCTACTGGAATCGAACCCGGGACCCTTGAGTTTGCAGGCCGACGCTCTATCCACTGAGCCAAACCAGTCAGGGTGTATTTATATTTTTTGATTAGCATATTCCGTTTCAAAACTTTTCTAGCTATCTTCTTAGCTGTCCTTGCTACAAGATGCCTTGATTTTTGGTATCTGTACTTTGGGTAATGACCAGAGTTTGCATGATCTACTTTATAAATGTGTTTTGAAGATGAAGATGCATATGGTATAATAGAATTGAGGAAGAGAACCATATAATTTTTTGTTTTTATCATAGGGGCAGTTTTCTTCCAGCCCTATTCAGGGTAGTGCAAAAAAATACAGTTTGGGAAGTATAACCAGTCCTTCAACTATCTCTTCACCCACTTTCTCACCAATTACATTTCAGATAGGAAAGACACCACTCTCAGGTATGTCTCATAATATAATACCAATTTAAAATTTTATATTATCAATTTTTGTTATTGTAGAGGCTCCTTTTAGCTTGTTCTAACTATAGAGCTCTAAATGACCACTAAGCTTTTAAAATTTAGAAACTTTTTTTTTTTACAAAAAGAACAATTTAACTTCCAAAACAGTGTCTCAGCAAAGTTCTTCTCTAACTGGTAAATTCAGATAATTTGATTAATAGTATTTATATCAAACATTCTTATAAAGGGAATCAAAGAAAGATGGCAGTTTCAGATATAAGTGGGTTTGATTTTGCTTCTGATCTATATCTTCACACTTTGGTAACCAGATATTCATATTTTGCAAACATATATTTGTTTGAGTAAGGTTTTTGAAGAAAATATAGTATGGAAAATTTCAGAGAAAATATTTCTCTTTGCAGTTTGTCAATTTCTCTGGAAAATTTGATAGCACTTTTTGAAAATTATTCACAATAGAAAAAGCCTATTCATTGTAAAGAAAATTGGAAAACTGAAAATGATGTATTTTGTTAGTTTTTCCATTGTGTGTGTGTGCGTGTGCATGTGTGTGCGTGCACTCATGTGAAGAGTTACACATGCATAATTCTCTATCATGCTTTCTTTGCAAAGCATTTTATTATGAATTTTTTCATAGGTCATTTATTGTCTGAAACCATGAATTTGAATCATTGTGTAATACTCCATTTCATGGATGTGCTATTTGTTTTCAACTGTTGGTAAACATTTAAATTGTTTCTAATATTTTTAAATAACATAACTATTGATTATCTTTGTACATCATGTTGTACATATTTATATCCTTAGTTAATTCTCAAAAGTGGAATCATTTGGTCAAAAGGGTTGAATATTTTTAAGGCTTGATGAATTTCATTAAATTAACTTCATAAAGTTTGTATCAGTTGAAATTTTCATCAATAGTGTATAAGAAAGTCAGTTTCTCCCCATCCAGAAACACTGGCATTAACATTCTTTTTTAAAAAATCCTCGCCCAAGGATATTTTCCCATTGATTTTTAGAGAGAGTGAAAGAGAGAGGGAAAGACAGAGAGAAATATCGAAGTGAGAGAAACACATCAATTGGTTGCCTCCTGCACAAGCCCCAACCAGGGCATGGTCAGGGAGGAGCCTGCAACTGAGATATGTGCCCTTGACCAGAATTGAACCTGCGACCCTACAAGCTAACGCTGTACCCATTTATCCAAACTGGCTAGCGCTTTCTTTTTGAAGTTTCCTAATTTGGTAAATTACAAAAAGGTCCCTTACTGCTTTAATTTTTTAATCTCTTATTATTATGACATTGAATGCTTTTTGAATGTTTATTGGTCATTTATTTTGGGGTAGGGGATTATTATTTTAGTAAATTTCCCAGTCACTGTTTTTGGACCTCAGTTGACCACGGGTGACTGAAGGCACAGAAAGCAAAACTGGGGGTAAGAGAGGCTACTGTATTTCATTTATCAGATTCAGCTGTTAATTTGTAGCTGTCACATGATTTGTCCAGTATCTTCTTTGTATATGGACAATCTATCTATACTAATAAAAGGGTAATATGCAAATCATGGTGACGCCCTCACACCGTGATGACCAATCAGCAGGAGTCTGGATGCACAGCAGGTGTGGGTGGGCAGGGCTGCATCCTCTGCCCAGCGCCAGCCAGGGATGTGATGCTGTAATTGTTTATTTATTAATAAATTTGTATATTATTTTCATATACATTTTACTAATTTTCTTTCATCTCTGACACTTCTATCTTAAAGGGCAAATAGCAATGTTAAATATTTCCTCTAATTCCCTTAGTATTGTTATAATAGCAATATGCTTATGAGGAAATAATTCTCAGGGAGTACTCTTTAATTTAAAAAGAGAGAGTGCCACAGGAAGAACCTTGTCTTACTTATTGAGACACATTCATTTGCGCTATTGGGTTTGTTTATTTTTCAATTACAGTTTACATTCAATATTAGTTTCAGATATATATCATAGTGGTTAGGCAATCATATACTTTAAAAAGTGTTTCCCCCAATATTGTCAGTACCCACCTGGCACCATACATAATAATTACATTACTGAGATATTAATGTCTACATTCCCTATGTATGCTTTATATCCCCATGACTATTTTGTTACTACAAATCTGTACTTATCAGTTCCTTCACTTTTTTCACATAGTTCCCCAAACCCCTTCTCTGGTAACCATCACACTGTTCTTTATGTTTCTTTGTTCATATTGTTCTCTATATTCCATATATAAGTGAAATCACATGGTATTTGTCTTTCTCTGACTGACTTACTTCGCTTAGTGTAATACCCTCTAAGTCCATCCATGCTGTCACAAATGGTAAGGTTTCATTTTTATTTATGGCTGTATATATTCACTCATCTGTTGATAGGCACCTGGGTTTCTTCTATATCTTAGCTATTGTAAATAACAAAACAAAAAGATAACCTACTGAATGGGAGAAGATATTTGCCAATGATACATCCAATAAGTGGTTAATATCCTAAATATATGAAGAACTCATACAACTCAACACCAAAAAGATGATGTTTTTATCCAATTAATATATGGGCAAAGGACCTGAATAGACACTTTTCCAAAGAGGCCTTATAGATGACTAATAGGCATCTGAAAATATGCTCAACATCACTAATCATCAGAGATATGAATTAAACCATAGTGAGATATCACCTTACACCTGTTAGAATGGCTATCAGCTATAAATAAACAAACACTGTTGCTGGGAATGCAGATTGGCACAGTGACTATGGAAAACAGTATGGAAGTTCTTCAAAAAAATTAAAAATATAACTGCCTTATAACCCAGCAATTCTACTTCTGGGTATATATCCAAAGAAACCCCAAATACTAATTTGAAAGTGTATATGCACTCCTGTGTTCATTGCAGTGTTATTTACAATAGCCGAGGTACGGAAGCAAGCCATATGCTGTTTTTAACAACAGAATTTTACTTCAGCAAACAACACAACTGTTAATAGGAATCTATTTTTTCTGTCATGAAACATGATTACCATTTAGGAATGGATTTTCCATTTTTATGATTTTATGGTGTAATTTTTCCTTTCCAATCTTTTAGAACAAAGGAAGCTTACTTTTCATTCTCCTGATGCTTCATCTGGAATAAATTCTAATGGGATTAATAATCCATGTATCAGAAGTCCTTACATAGATGGCTGCTCACCAATTAAAAATTGGTCTCCTATGAGACTTGAGATGTATAGAGATGGTACTCAATATCGTACTTCACTGCTTCAGATACCTTTTACCCTTGATGCTCACAGTGAAGATGAAGAAGATAAAGCAAATGTTCCTTCCACAGATGCCTCATCACCTGCCATGGACACTACTGGCATCCACCTGCGGCAGTTGGATAGCGATGCTTCTCCTCATGGCACACGTTTAGTAGTGACTTCCATGTCTGTTACACAAAATCAGTCCAGTGCTTCTGCAAAAGTCCTAGCACTGCTGCAGGATGTTGAAAGTGAGAAGGAGAATAACACTGTGGATATGGTTGATCCTATAGAGACAGCAGATGAGAACACTTGGATTAAGGAACCGGTGGATAATGGGAGTTCACCCATGACTGATTCCTTGAGTGGGATCGCCTTCAGTATTGAAAATTCTCATATGTGTATGTCACCTCTTGCAGAAAGCAGTGTAATTCCTTGTGAAAACAGTAACATTCAGGTAAAGTATATTTATATTTTGTAGTTCTTTACTTGCTCCTGCTGTTCTTTAAGCCTTTCTTTTCTAAGACTGTGGTAAGAAAGGAAATGCATTAAATATGAGGACTATAACATTTATTTGGAGTAGGAAAGAATGAGAGCAGTGAAGAAATCAAGCAGCTCTGTTTTTTTAAAGAAGCAGGAGTCAGGCACCTTCTCAGGATTAATCTTTCATGTGAAACTAGTGCCAAAGGAATTCAATTTCCTATACAGCATTTTTGTATTTTGAAAATGCAGTTTTGGTTTTCCTTTGTAATATTTAGTGGAAAAAAAATTGAGCTTAGAGCACTTTTATGTATTTTTTGGTACTTTTTAAAAAAAATGTGATTTCATAACCAATATTTTTAATTTTATAATATCTGGTAACAGGAAAATATGATCCATTTGACTTCATAGCCAGCACTTACTTTCAGAAAGCCACTTGTTCCATTAATTGCCATATTCTTTGAGGTAAAAATTTTGAAAGAACTTTAAAATAATTAGAAAGGCAATTATTACCTGCCTTTTCATAGTAATAATGCTTAGGTAATTCTTACTATATGCCTAATATAATTCTGAGCACTTTGCATGTGATAATTTGTTTATAATGTTCACAACAATCCTGTGAAATAGGTGAAAAATTATCCCCATTTTACAGATGAGAAAATGGAGGGTCAGGGAGATTAAGTAAATTGCCATATAGCTAATAAGTGGTAGAGCCAAGATTTGAATCCTGACACTCTGGCTTTAGAGTCCATATAGTTTAATCCAAGTTTATACTGACTCCTAGCAATAACTACTCCTATGCTGTGTTTCAGTATGCCAGGCACTCTCATTTAATTTTCACAACAACCCTATAATGCTTTAGTGCTGTCAATTTTGGCATACTAAAATTTAAAACTCATGAAGGGATTCTAAATGACCCCAAATTAAATATAATCTTTTGCTCATATTTTTATGCCTAAACTGTATATCCTGACTTATATAGGATCACTGCTAAAAAAATAAAATAAACTAGAATTACTTCTTCCAATTTAGCTTCTAAAGTTCGTTCTTAAATGAAAAAGCACATACAAACTTGGTTTTAAGTATATTGTGAGCTTATTTTTCTCTTTTTTTTAATTTTAATTTTTTTTTTTTACTTTAATAAATCTTTATTGTTCAGATTATTACAATTGTTCCTCTTTTTTCCTCCCATACTTCCCCTCCATCCGGTGCCCACCCACCCTCTGCCCTTACCTCACCCCCACACTGTCCTCATCCATAGGTGTACAATTTTTGTCCAGCACCCCCCACAACCCTTTCCCTCTGAGAATTGTCAGTCCACTCCCTTTCTATGCCCCTGATTCTATTATATTCACCAGTTTATTCTGTTCATCAGATTTTTTATTCACTTGATTTTTAGATTCACTTGTTGATAGATATGTATTTGTTGTTCATAATTTTTATCTTTACCTTTTTCTTCTTCTCCCTCTTCTTAAAGAGTACCTTTCAGCATTTCATATAATACTGGTTTGGTGTTGATGAACTCCTTTAGCTTTTTCTTATCTGTGAAGCTCTTTATCTGACCTTCAATTCTAAATTATAGCTTTGCTGGGTAGAGTAATCTTGGTTGTAGGTTCTTGCTATTCATCACTTTGAATATTTCTTGCCACTCCCTTCTGGCCTGCATAGTTTCTGTTGAGAAATCAGCTGACAATCATATGGGTGCTCCCTTGTAGGTAATTAACTGTTTTTCACTTGCTGCTTTTAATATTCTCTTTGTCTTTTGCTCTTGGTATTTTAATTATGATGTGTCTTGATGTGGGCCTCTTTGGATTCCTTTTGTTTGGGGTTCTGTGCACTTCCTGGACTTGTAAGTCTATTTCTTTCACCAGGTAGGGCGAAGTTTTCGGTCATTATTTCTTCAAATAGGTTTTGAGTATCTTGCTCTCTCTCTTCTTCTGGCACACCCATAATTCTGATGTTGGTATGCTTGAAGTTGTCCCATAGGCTCCTTACACTATCTTCATATTTTTGGATTCTTTTTTCTTTTTGCTTTTCCAATTGGGTGTTTTTTGCTTCTTTGTGTTTCAAATCTTTGACTTGATTCTTGCATTCCTCTAGTCTGCTGTAGGTCTCTGTATAATATTTTTTATTTCAGTCAGTGTATTTTTAATTTCTAGTTGGTCCTTTTTCATATCCTCGAGGGTCTCGCTAAATTTATCGGCCTTTTCTAGAAAATTTTTGAAAAACCTTATAACCGTGGTTTTGAATTCTATATCCAGTTGTTTGCTTTCCTCCGTTTCTTTCATTTGTGATCTGTTTTTTTGTCTCTGCATTTTCGCTGCTTCCCTGAGTTGGTAGAGTAGCTTTGTGTGCTAGGTGTCCTATATGGCCCAGTGGCTCAGCCTCCCCAGTTACCTGAGGTGGACACTCTTGGTGCATCCCTTTGTGTGCTGTGTGCACAGTCTTGTTGTAGTTAAGTCTTGATTGTTGTTGGTATCACTGGAAGGAATTGACCTCCAGGCTAATTGGCTGTGAGGATCAGCTATGTCTACGGCGGGAGAACTTCTGTGCTGGAGACACCCTTATGAGACAAGACTTGCAAATTGTAAAAGCCTCTCTGCTCAGCTTGGCTGGGGCGGAGTTTCAGGGCGGAGCAGACAGCCTTGGCTTCCTGTCAGCCCTGCCCTAAGTGGCCCCTGGGTCTCAGTGTCCCTCGGTAATCACTGCAAGCACCTCTGAGAGAAAGCCACCCTCGAGTTTCACCCCCTGTCAGACAGTCCTATTTCTTCCCCAATGAATCTGGATTCCCAGATTTTTGCCCAGAACTGGAGTTCAGCGCAGTTGGGAGCTTCCGTCTTCCCCCCGCGAGAGTAAGCCAGTGGTGCACTCAGCAGTCAGTCCTCTCTGCGTGCACTCGCGCGCGCGCGCGCGCCTCTAGACCTCTGCCTTTCGCGGCTCCCTTGAGTCTCCGTGTGCCCCTCTCTATCCTTCTAGTTGTAGAATTTCCACTCAGCTAGCTTTCCTGTGGTTCTGGATGATGTCCGTTCTGTCTTTTAGCTGTAGTTTTGAAATTGTTGTGCGAGGCAGCAGTTTAGGTGTTCACCTATGCTGCTATCTTGGTTTCTCCATGAGCTTATTTTCCTCACTACCTCTCTTCTTTTCACAGCATTATAGAAGAACTAGATGCCCAGTGCATGAAAATTCATGCACTGGAGTGGGGAGGTGTCCCTCAGCCCAGCCTGCCTACTCTCACAGTCCGGGAGCCTTCAGGGGTGGAAGGCGACCCAGCAATCAGGGGAAGGAGATGCCCTAGCACACCTCTGCTGCTTCCACTGCCGGCAGCGCAAGTCTTGGCCGGCCCTGGTTACCTGAGCCCCAGGTGGCCCTGGGTGCCTGGGTAGCCACCATCTGAGGCTTGCCTGCACCTCGAGCCGGCCCTGGGGGGCTGAGGGGGCTGGGCGCCGCCACCTTGTGGCTCTGGGCATTGCCATCTTTGAGGGTGTGGCAGTCAATTAGCCAAGTCCCTCCTTATTGGCTGTGGCTGCCACCATCTTTGAGGACGGGGCAGTCAGTTACCATTTTCCCTCCTTATTGGCTTTGGGTGCTTCCTCTTTGTGATGTGTGAGGGTCCATTAGCATATTCCCACTTTATTAGATAGGATTATAAAATACTTTCATTGAAATACACCATCCTAGCCATTGGAAGCCTCTCTCTCTACTAAATTTTCATCCACTCTAGGAAGAGGATGAATACCTGCAGGGATACTTCAGTTCATTTTGGGACTTCTCATCCTATGTAATAAAGAGCTAATATGCAAATGGTTGTCATACCCTCATGCCATGACACCTTAATGGCTCAGACACTCAACACTGGGGAGAGAGGAATGGGGACCAGCCAGGCACAAATGAGCTCATGAGAGAGAATGGGGACCAGCCAGGCTGTGGCCTGGGAGAGGGACAGGCTGCCTGTCCCGTGGTCCTGGGTGCCAGCGTCTGCACCTGCAGCCCAGGAGAGGGACAAGCCACCTCCCCCCCCCCCGCCACAGTCCCGGGAGCCAATGGCTGCACCTGTGCCTGCAGCCTGGGAGAGGGACAAGCCACCCGCCCTGCAGTCCTGGGCACAGGCACAGGTGCCCACCCTGGGAGAGGGACAAGCTGCCCACCCCACGGTCCCAGGTGCCAGTGCCTGCGGCTGCAGCCCAGGAAAGAGACAAGCCATCTTGCCCGCAGTCTCAGGCGCCTGTGGTTATGGCCTGCGCGAAGCCACCTGCCCACAGTTGCGTGCGGCTACGGCCAATCCAGACAAAACCGGTCCAGGTCCTGGGTTCCTGCGGCTGGCCAGAGGAGGGAATTCTGTGTCCCAGGTGTGGGGCAAGGCAGAGGTGGTTAGGGGTGATCAGGCAGGCAGTCAGGCAAGCAGTTAGGAGCCAGTGGTCCCAGATTGTGGGTGACAGTCGGACATCCCCCAAGGGGTCATGGATTGGAGAGGGTGCAGGCCGGGCTGAGGTTCCCCCCCCTGCCCCCGTGCACTGGGCCTCTAGTAACATTATAAGCTTCTTCCTGTATTGAGCAAAAATATGGTTCTTTGCTGACAGTTTCAATTTTACCCTTTGTTCCATATCAATCATTTTGTAATTTTAAAATGTTTTCATACATTCTTATTTTCCTACGACAGAGGTAGCTTTCAAATTTGAAGACAGACATATTTTCCCAGGGTCTTTTGACTTGCTTTATTGTGCATGGGTTGGCATCCATGTATTGTACACTGCTACCATCCTGGAAAATCTCTTCACCATACTGGGAATCCCCTTAACCTCTCCTGTGTTCTGTATTCTGTTTCCTATATCCCCCTCTTCTCTTTCCTAGTTTATTTCTCACTTTATTGGAACACATTTTTCTGGTAGCTTTCCAAAGACAAAGTACATTTTTCCAAGATACTAAACTGCATGTCTGATCATGTATTCTTTGTTGTCTCACATTTGAGAATCCTATCTAATAAAGAGGGAATATGCAAATTGACTGTCACACCGTAACAAGATGGCTGTGCCCATAGCAGAGGCAGGGATTCTGTAACGAGATGGCTGCACCCACAGTGGAGGCTGAGTTCCCTTAACAAGCCTTAACGAGCAATCAGCAGGGACCTGAGGCTATATGGCACTGGCCTGAGGCAGGGGACCTGAGGCTGCACCTCCCCCGCAGTGGGGCTTGACAGGGGTCCTCAGGCCATGCTCCCCGCCTGGCAGGGCTTGACGGTGGACCTTAGGCCGCACCCCTTGCCCCAGCACCAGGCCAGGGAACCTGAGGCCATGTCTCCAGCCTGGCAGGGCTTGACGGGACCTCAGGTCATGACCCCTCCCCAGCAGGGTTTGACAGGGGACCTCAGGCTGTGCCCCCCACTCGTGTTGGGTTGGGGGACCTTAGGCTGCACCCGCACCCCAGCACAGGGCTGTAGGATCTGAGGCCGCACCCCCTGCCCCGGCACCAGTCTGGGGGACCTGAGGCCGTGCCCCCCACCTTGCAGGGCTTGACAGGGTACCTCAAGGCATTCCCCCCACCCTGGCCTAGGCCAGGGGACCTGAGGTCATGATCCCCACCTGGCGGGGCTTGACGGGGGACCTCAGGCCAGGGGACCTCAGGCCGCGCTCCCCACCCTGGCGCTCGGCCAGGTGACCTAAGGCTGTGCCCCCCATCTGGCGGGGTTGACAGGGGTGGGGTTGGCCGGGTCTGGGTCTCTCACAATTTCGAGGCACACATGGGTGGGTTGGGACTTGACTCTGGTTCCCATGGTGTGCCACAGACTCTGACAGGAGGAAGGTTTTCATATATATTTTACTAATTTTCTTTCATCTCTGACACTTCTATTATAGAGAAAGGGCAAATAGCAATATTAAAATGTTTCCTCTAATTAATTCCTTTTTAATGTGCATGAATTTCATGCACCTGGTCACTAGTTTGTAAATAATTGTCCTTTAGACTTTGAAGGCATGGTTTCATTGATTCTGTTTGGTATTGCTGGTGAGAGATCTGAAACCACTGTAATACTTTTATCTTTTGTATACTAGTATATCTTTTCAACCCGCACTCCCTCCCACCACCCCGTGGGACATAGGATCTTTACTTTGTCTGAAATTCTAGTGATTTTTCGGTGTGGGTTTCTTTTCATCAGTTATCCTGGGTACTCAGAGGGCTCTTAATGGTAAATTAATGCCCTTCACTTATTGGCTTTTTTCTTGTAATATCTTAGATTTCTTCTCTGTTATTGTCACTGTTATCTCTGGAACTCCTATTGATTCGTCAATTTTTGAAAAATTTTTCACTGTATTTTTTATCTCATTTTCTAACTTTTGGGAAGTTTCCTCAATTTTATATAATAATCCTTCTGAATTGGGGGGGGGGGCAGGGGAAGTTGTTTAGTTTTTGGTATTGTTTTTAAAATGTATGGCATGGCTAGCAGAGCGGTGCATGGTCTGGCCTTGGCCTTATTTTCCAGCCTCATTTTGTTTCCTTCAGTCTCTTTATTTCAGTCCCAATGGCGTTCCAGAGTTTTGAATAGTCATGTTCCTTCTTGTTGAAGAACCTTTGCATGCAATATAGAATTTGTTCCTATCTCACTTTACCTACTTAACTCCTATTTATTTTTTAGTTTACAACTTAATGGTCATGTCATCAGAATAGCCTTCCCCGGTCACACTAGCCGACCGATGTCTCATTATGTGCTTTCCTAATTCCATGGACATTTTGCATTCTTTCCAATCAGACTATTAATCCAGTAATCATGTGTTTCTCTTTATCCCAGAAGTTACTAGAAAAAACAAAAATTGGCATGTAACTTGGCATGTAATAGCTGCTCATTAAATATTTGTGGAATGAAAGTCTAATGAGTGCATATATAAGTTCAACCAGAAGGACATATAAAGTGAGAACAATGGGCCAAGGTTTAGAATCCTGAGAAAAAATTGAGGAAATGGATAAAGGAAGCAGAGTCCCTGAAAGGGACTGAGGACCAGCCAGAGAGTAAGTGGGGGATTCTAGGAAAGCGAACCGTGATGGAATATTTTAAGGAGGAAAGAATACTTAGTAGGTCCTACTTCATTTTATTGTGCTTCTCAGATACTGCGTTTTTTTACAAATTGAAGGCCAGACCCTCTATCAGCAAAAAGATGACAATTGCTTTATTGCGATACTCACTTTTATGCAGTGTTCTGGAACCAAACCTGCAATATTTCTGAGGTATACCTGTACCTTCAAAACAAAAGCAAGGGTTCTAAGGCTTGAAAAGTGGCTGTTGGATTAATAAAAGAAGTAATTTGGTGAGTAAGCAACCTCAAGGTCGGAGGTAAAAGGTAAATGGAAGGAAGGTAATGAAAAATATGTGTCGATAACTTCTTTGAAGACCTTAGATTTATGATAGCTAGGGAGAATATTACAGTCCAAAACTACACTTTTGTAGTTTTTCTTTTTTATGTTGCTTTTACCTTAGATGGGAGAAACTAGCATATTCATATGAATGAGAGATGGATAAGAGTAAAAAAAACAAAACTAGGAATTGGCAGGATAATTAATAGGTATTGGTTATGTGTCCTTTTCAAGTATTTTTTGGTCAGAACCTATTCCTCATGATAATTTACAGCAGTTGTAATAGATGTCATCTGTAAAACAGTGATCATTTTATATCTGAGGGAGCTGAAGCATAAGATGGGATAGAATCTAGAGCTCTGGTAGCAGGATTAGCAGAGGTAACCCTTCCACTTTTATAGGAAGAGGGCAGAGACCAAGGATGGGTGTGACCGCAAGTATTTGGAGCGGGGGGCTGGGAGAGTTCACATGGCTTTAAAGAACATGGGGAATATGAGCTTGGGGAACCCAAATGGCAGATTTCAGTTTTTTCCCCAGCTCTTCTATCAATTTCAGAAAGTAACTTCTTTGAGCTTGTTCCCTCTTATTTAAAAAACTAAAGGCCCAGTGCACTAAATTCATGCATGGGTAGGGGCCCGAGCAGCTGTTGGCTGCCGGCTGCTGTCCGGGGCCGCCTATCCCCTGGCCACCTGCCGCTGCCGCCTGGTTGAACTCCCAGTTGAACTCCTGGTTGAGGGGACAATTTGCATATTAGGCTTTTATTATATAGGACTAGAGGCCTGGTGCATGAAATTTGCACACTGGTGTAGGGGTCCCTCAGCCCACCCTACCCCTTCTCACAGTCCAGGAGCCCTCAGGGGATGTCGTACTGGAGCGGGGAGCAGGCCTAAATCGCAGTCTGGCCTCCCTCTGTGGGCTGATCAGGGCAAGGTGCCACCTCCATCACCCTGTTGCTGCTGCCATTCTGGCTGCCAAGGTGTTTTCATCAACATGGACTCCAGTCCCTTCACCATGAAAAAATGACAACTTTCTTTAGGCGTTTTCAAGATGTGTCTTTCATAGGATATGACATTTCTTTTCCTTTCTTTTTTATTCTCACCTGAGGATATTCTTCCATTGATTTTTAGAGAATGTGGAAGAGACAGGGAAAGACAGAGAGAAACATCAATGTGAGAGGGACACTTCGATCGGTTGCCTCCTGCATGAGCCCTGAACTGGGCCCCAACCAGGAAGGAGCCTGCAAACTAGGTACATGCCCTTGATCAGAATCGAACCTGGACCCTGCGGTTTGCAGGCCGAGGCTCTATCCACTGAGCCAAACCGGCTAGGGCAGGATATGACAGTTCTTAGTCCTCCAGCAGCAGACCTTCGTATTTTCCTCCAGGAGTGAGATGGAAAAACCCTACATCACCTTCTTGGATTCTTATTACCCAAGTTATCAAGAATGCTGCAGGATCTTAGCCAATGAGCAGTCAGAAAAGATGTCTCCTCTGCAGCTCACATGCAGAGGTGGGCCTGCTGGGGCTTGGTGGCGGTGGCGGCCTGGGCACACCCCCCTGCCTCTCGGCTCCCAGGGCTGCTGGGGCCAGGTGGCGGCAGCTTGGGCACACCCCCCCGCTGCCTCTCCACTCTGGGGCTGCACCATCCATGACTTGCCTCACAGTGCAAGCAGTCCTCTCCCTCCCATCTGCATGCACAACATCCTCCTGAGCTGGTCGTGACTGTTATGACATCCCTGCTAATTTGCATATTACATATATATATATATATATATATATATATATATATATGGATGGTAGTAGGATTATAGGATAATGCTGTGATCATTGTGTTTAATGTGAGCATTAGTTTTCAATAAGTAATGAGAGACTAAGTCTCTTTGAAAGGTAGCAAGCAAGCAAGAGGGACAGACAATGATGAGAATGATGAGGAAAGGGCTAGAGTGCTGAGGCCAGATTTCAAGGAACACTTGGTAAAGCCACAACTATTGTTAGTTATGAACCTTGAAGGTTTATAGAAAACTACATCTGATTTATGTGGGAGAAAAATAAATTTAGTAACAATGTGTAGCATGACTGGTAGTAGAGACACCATGTATAGGCAGCACAGTCCAACTGGAAGAATATAAATATTACAATCAGAACTAAATTTGAACTAAAGTTATTTATGGCTGGTGGGATCTTAAGGCAAGATCCACGTGACAGTGAGTAGAGCATGACTTGTTAACCTTTTTGAGCACTTCATCTTCTGAGCTTTAACATGATGCTGATGCCTACCTTTGTGTCTGGCGAGTAAGGAGATGATCTGTGTGATCTAGTTGATGCATAGTAGGCATGACAGTAGCAGTCGTCTTGAGAGCAGTGGTCAGCCACCATCTTACGGGTATCATTAATCCTTCCTCCAGGGTGGGACAAACTCTGGTGGGCTGTAGTTGCTCTCTACTGGACAATTAACTTTTTCTTTCATATATTCAGTTTTGTATTCGGTTTTGAGTTTAAAAGCTATTTACTTGGCACTGATGAATAAAAGGAAGAATTATTGGCAGTCTCTGGAGGCAATCTGATAATTACATTTTTGACCAAATAGTTGCAGAATGATAGCAGAACAGGGTGTTTCCCCTGGGATGTAGTACAAGATATTTACTTTACACATCACAAGGGTTTTGTTCAAATGGACCGTGACTCCGTAGTGAACACATACACATCCATCCCTGAAAACTGGAAACATTTTTCTTAAGATGATAGAATGCACTTTCTCAGCTAGTCTAATGCTTGTGATGGAGGCGAAAGTACCCACCTTTCCCTTCCCTCTGATCCCTAATTTGCAAAAACGGGCTTAAGTGCAAGGTGAATCCATGTGGGGTTTTCTGTTGTTTGGTGCTCAGCAGGTAAATGCAGTGTGTGTAGTAGACAGGAACTCGGGAGCCTCAGTCTTTATTACCTCATTTTCCCTGACATTGTGAAAGTTAACCTTTCTGAGTCTAAGCTTCCTCATCTGTGAAGAGGGTTGTAGTTAGGAGAAAATAAGAATGGTATGATATGGAGTGCCATATAGAAGGCCTAGCATTTTTTTAGGCACTCAATAAAAATATATGTACCAAAACTGAAGTTTGAATACTCATAAAGGTAGATTGTATTTAGAGATGCAACCACGCCATTTGGAGACAAGCTTGGTAAATAAGTTGGAGGTGAAATTGATTGTAATCCTCACTTTCGTCTATTGAGTGTAATCACAAGGTAACAGGAAAGCATGTTTAGTGGCATATTCACTGATTCTAAAGAAAATTGCAAAATAGTAAAGTGACTACTTTGAAAAACCAGTTCTATGTAGAACTATCTTTTATGTTTATATATTACTTTTAGGTTTCATTCACTATGATCAACTATTACAGTTGTAATAGTGTAACTATTCACTTAAATATTTTTAAATAAATTTAAACATAAAAGCTTTGTGGATAAGTGATTTAGTTTGCAATGTTATTCTTAATGTGTGTTTTTCCCCCTCCTCATTCCTGTCAGATGGATAGTGGCTATAATACACAGAATTATGGAAGCAATATTATGGATACGGTTGGGGCAGAAAGTTACTACAAAGAAAACGATGCACAAACTTTGGAAGTTGAGACCAAACCTCAAGTTTTTAATATAAAGGTATGGGAAAAAACAGAAAGCTTGATGTGGTTGAAGGTCCTATGTATTCACTAAATGCGACTTTTTTTACTTTTTCTCCTCTTTTTTGGTTAAAATTTTGTTGACTATCATGTTTATATCTAATCCTTCAGGTCATTTAATAGCAGGTGAAGAAGATTTTTAAATGAAAACACTTCATTTTCCTAACTCTGCTTGAGAGTGTTAAAGAAGAGGTTGGAGAGGGAGAATTAGTCCTACTTTGGAATTGGTCCTTGAAATCAGTTCCTTAAAACTAATTGGGAATAGAAGTAGAAGGTGCCCAAGAGGAAACTCAGAGGTTTTTGCTTCTAATATTGTCTTAAAGCCATATGTAAAAAAGAATTTTTATTATGAGAGGGAAATAGTACAATTGAGAGACTATGCATCAAATTAAGAACATTCAAAGGTAAAGGCTCTTCAAATTCAAAAGCCTATATAGATTTTGGATGCTGAATGAGAACATGTGTCTTATATTCTAAGTACTTATAATTTATACAAAAATATACCGTTGATGACATTTACTGAACCTTCTAGATAGGATGGTTATAACTGTTATGTTCACATTTGAAGAAACCCATCGTAATTTCAGGCATTATCAGGAGAATCTTTAAATTTTTGTATGCCAGTTTAATAAACACAGTAAATATCAGCAAGTGTGCTACTGAAGAGAACTTTCCAAATGAGAGTTAAGACTTAATATGGAGCTACAATTACAATGGGATTGAAGTCCATTTAAAAATGAGATACAGGAAGTACTTTTTGATACTAAATATTGATTAGTAAAAAACCCTATCTTCACTGTCCCTTTAGAATCTGCATTTGGGTTTTTAAAAGTTCTCTTAATAGCTGCATCCTCAAACAGTCCTATTTAAACTGAAAATAAGGTATTTTCTTCATTCACAGCAAGACCATAAGACACAGAGGTGTTGGATGAAAGCAGCAAATCCTCAATGCAGCAGTCCACAGAGTACCTCTCTCAGAACCAAAGACTATCGTTGAATAACTCCTTGCTTATTTTTTTTCTCGCTTATTTATGATCATTATTGGGAAAAATTGCTTCAACTAATAAGCAAAGCTTTTTTTCTTTCCCTCCTCAATGTGACAAATCAAGGACTTAACTTAGTGACCTAGGAACATCAGAAAAGCACCTGGAGCTTTCAACAAGTTGCTGAAGTACAAGTTTATTTTTTGTCAATAAATATTTTTGTACTAACCTTGAGTGACGTGTTTACAATAAAAAACTTAAGAACGTTGACTACTCTATCCTACTGTCATAATGGGGAGGAGGGAAGGCCTCGTCTCTCCTGGTAGCTTGTGGAAGTGGGGTTCTTGGGGTACTGCTGGTGTAAGAATTACCAGAGGCCCCCATAGGACGATGGGATATGATAGGAAGCTTTATTTTTGTGGAATTTCACCCTTGGGTTTCCTAAGTCCCCTTTCCCTTAGTCCAGTCATAAAAGTGTATCTAGGACTTCAGTAGAGCTAAAATCAGAGCCAGTGTCAATGTCCTTTCTATGATGGAGCCAGGTGCAGCCCAGCAACTGCCTAGCTTAGCTTATTTCCCCACTGTCCATTGTATATGGGCTCCCCATGGCCCTGGGCCATAGAGGCGAGTGCAGGAGAGCCAAGAGAATGTGCCAAGAGCAAGGATAGAGAGAACTCCTATTTAGGCCATTATGTATTCACAAATTTTCATGCACTTGCAATGCCACACCCATTCTGGTTAATTTCTGTTCCCAGATGTAATGAGCAGATAAGCACTTTCCCTGTGTCACCCCAACTTTACTGGACATGCGGCTATCTTCTGTTTGTCTAGTCCCTTCCCCCAACGTTTTGCAGGAAATAAGCTGGTGGTTCCCTGGGGAGTGAAAGCCGCAGCTTCCTGGTGAAGCTGCACAAATGCCATGTCTACAATTTCTTGACTTCCCTTGGCTCCTTTCCTATCCTATCTAATAAGAGTAATATGCAGATTGACCATCACTCCAACACACAAGATGGCCACCTCAAGATGGCCAGCAGGGGAGGGCAATTGGGAGGGACCAGGCCTGCAGGAAGGGCAGTTGGGGGAGATCAAGCCTGCAGGGGAGGGCAGTTAGGGGTGACCAGGCCTGCAGAGGAGGGGAGTTGGGGGCGATTGGGCCTGCAGGGAAGGGCAGTTGGGGGGGGGGGCCCAGGCCTGCAGCAGAGAGCAGTTGGGGGGTACCAGGCCTGCAGGGGAGAGCAGTTAGGGGTGACCAGGCCTGCACGGGAGAGCAGTTGAGGGAGACCAGGCTGACAGGGGAGGGCAGTTAGGGGCAAACAAGTTGGCAGGGGAACAGTTAGGCATCAATCAGGCTGGCAGGGGAGTGGTTAGGGGGTGATCAGGCTGGCAGGCAGAAGCGGTTAGGGGCAATCAGGAAGGTAGGCCGGCCAGCAGTTGGGAGCCAGCAGTCCTGGATTGTGAGAGGGATGTCCGACTGCCCGTTTAGGCCCGATCCAAGTAGGACATTCCTCGAGGGGTCCCAGATTGGAGAGGATGCAAGCTGGGCTGAGGGACAACCCACCCCCCATGCATAAATTTCGTGCACCGGGCCTCTAGTCTTATATAATAAAAGGATAATATGCAAAGTGACTCTAATGGCAGATCAACCAGGAACAACTGGTTGCTGTGATGTGCACTGACCACCAGGGGGAAGACACTCAATGCAGGAGCCACAGGGGGAGTGCCGCTCAGCCAAAAGCCAGCTCATGGCTGGCCAGCGCAGCGGTGGTGGCAGGAGCCTTTCCCACCTCCACAACAGTGCTAAGGATGTCTGACTAACAACTTAGGCCTGTTCTCCTTAGACATCCCCTGAGGGCTCCTGGGCTGCCAGAGGGCTGACTGCCAGATTAGGCCCATTCCCCCAGGGAGCACAGTAAATATCAGCAAATATGCTACTGCTAGTGGACGAATTTTCATGCACTGGGTCTCTAGTCATTAATAACTAGCTAATTACAATGGTATCACTGCAGCGTTAATGAACTGCTTATTAGTAAGCCTTACTGCAGTTAGTTCTGAGAACATGTGGAACTGTGCAAATACAGATGAATTTAAATTTATAACCTATGTGAAAGAAGTAAATCTGCTTTAGATACAAAACAAATTTATCCAAGAGGTAGGAAGGAGGTAAGGCAGGTTTCTAAAATTTCTCATTTTTGGACTCTGTTCATTTCTTTGCAGAAATTTAGTTCCAGTGATAGCTGGCCTAGTGACTACTTTGAAAAGTGTAAATACTAGAAAGGTAGAACTATCAGCATCTTTATATTATATATTACTGTTTTCATTAGTGGATAAATGTGGATGCCTAGAATATTCTCCATCCCTAGGGTAAAGACATCCTTTCCAAGTCAATTTGGCTAGGGAGAGGAACAGGAACATGGTAGAACCAGTATCAACAGTGGGAACTGGGTGACAGTGGCATTCCTGTTAGGGCTTTAGACCTAGGAAGTAATAATTGGGCAGATATGTAACTAACTTGTAAAAAATTTGTATTCGTAGTGGAAGTAGACTGGCTATATCAGGGAATATTCTTTACCTTTGGAGAATGTATACTCATATTTACAAATCGCCTTTTAAAAATTATCTGATTCATAAATGAGTAATAATTCATGTGCAGCCCTAGGAAATAAAGACTTAGTAACTTTGTGTCATTTTCTTTTTTTTTTGCACCTTTTATCACAACCTTCCAAAAAATATTTCTTGAGGAAATTAAAAACAGTGGCAGAGTTAAGTGGATGCTACATGGCCATGCTCCCAGGAACAAAAAATACTCTTACTGAGTACTTAGCTCCTCCTGTCCCCCAGCACACTAACCATTAAAGTCATTAGCCACTAGGTCCATTGCTAAAGATACTGCATTTGGAAGTTGAGTCCTTAATCACATAGGTTTTAAATTGATATCAACTTAAGACTATTGCTATTCTTAAGAGTTCTAAATTCTAGGGGTAGGAGCTTCCCTGGCTATGTTTTTGTGTGAGTTTTTTTAATAACACAAGTGAAGAAACAGTGAACAAAGGAGTGACTATAACTTGGATTCAAACACCACCTCTGTCACTTAACTACTTGAACTGGGCCATGAAAACCTCAATCTTCTAATCTGTTAAAGAGATAATAGTCCTACCTAACAGGGCTTCTTAAGTAAAATATTCCAAGTAAGCTACTTAGCATAAGAACTGGCACGAGTAGCATTTTAGATAACCAAGGCAAAGGCTTTGAATGGGTGAAAAGGTTTCTGGACATCTTGAACTACTCAATAGAGACTAATGCCTGAATGAGGCCTTCCTCATAAATGAGACATAAGAGAACAAACCTGGAAAGATGGACATAAGGTCAGTTATAGCCTCCTTGCTTTACCAAGAAGCCTCCCTTTTCCTCTATTGCAGGTAAACTATGGTCCATTGGCCAAGAATTTTAAAGTAGTTTGGGGAGGGAGAAATCAAATGGATAATATTTTATGACTCATGAAAATTATGAAATTTAAATTTGTGTCTGTAAGGTTTTGTTGGAACATAGCCATGCTCGTTTGTTTACATAGTCAATGGCTGCTTTCACGTTGTAAGAGCAGAAGAGTTGAGTACTAAGGTTGTAACAGACGGCACGCTAGCAGATCTTTAAATGTCTGGCCCTTACAAAAAAGCTGTTGACTTCTACTCTTGTCTTTGTCCATTACTTGGACCCAAGACAACTCAAAGCTATCTTCCTTCAACTGAAACAATTTCTGCCGCAGTGAATGGATGTTTTCCTCAGTAACAGGACACTGGAACAAATCATTTAACAATTTCTGAGTGCCTAAAAGTACACACTGTAATTATTCCCACTTCGTGTACCTCTGACATATATGCCAATCCTCTCATTGTGTCACAAGTTCCCTCAAGGCACAGCAGTTTACTTAACTGGTGATAAGCCTGGTACATTGTAGGTACTTTAGAGATTGAATAAGCCAAGTAAAATGTTTTAAGGTAACTACCTCAAAATATTTTTGAAAACACCAATTTATCATTACTAATTTTTGTGGTTAACAAGGGAAGTAATCACTCTGACACATCAAATTGTAAAACTTCAATATGTTCCCTTTAATATTTATTTACACAATCCCCCTTTCCAATATAATCTGATACATAGAAAGTTTAAAAGCCATTCATTAAATACTCTTCAGTCTTTCTTTGGATCCCAATCCCTTATTTTGGGGAGATATTTGAGATGAAGGTCAAGAATGATGATCACTCTTATTACCTAGTACAGTGGTCGGCAACAGTGGTTTGCCGCTCTGTTGACTAATGAGTTTGCTGACCACTGACCTAGTACGAAGCAACTATTTTTCCAGTCTTGCCTTCCTACAATATCCAACTCCCAAACACATACAGCTGTTCAAGCATCATTTAGGAACTGCAGGAGGCTTTCTAACAGAGAGCACATAATGTAAATTAGGTAAATTAAAGACAGCACAGATTACTGAATTCCCAACAGATCTTAATTGTCTTGAAATCCAAACACTGCCATACTAAACAATACAGCTTTCAAGATTTAGATAGATTGTTCTTTACTTCTAAAAATGTTCTATTTTACTCCATAGGGAAATGGTAGTTTTTTCCTATCAATATTAAATAGTCAAATCACTTTTGCAAAGTTAATCTTCTCTTCAATGAGAGGATGAATGCTCCCTTTAAATGAGTTTACAGATCCCTGAATTTGCTATCCTCACTGTTTAAGTGATGGATATTCAACTGAATTTTCCTGCATAAATAGCTTTGTTCAGTCCAGAAGTAAAATAGTATGATGGGACAGACACAGACAACAGTTCAATAAAAATGTAAATTTTTTAAATTATTAAAATGTACTTAAAAACAATAAATTGTTTCACACACTTCTTAGGATTAGAAATGTCTTCTCAAGTTTTTTGTTGTTGTTTTCTTTAATTTTCTTAAAAGGAAAGCAACCCTTAAAATTTTTTTGTTGGCTATAGCTATTTTTCAAGCTTCTTCTTCTTTTTCTCTGGTTCACTGATGTCCATGTTTGAAGTATCAGTAGGAATACTTATTCCTGGTATCTAAAGTAATACAAATGGGGGAAAATTAGGTTGAGTAAAAGTATAAAATAAGGAATAAATATCATTCTCATTTCCCCTTTCCTCACGGATACTTTCAATTTCAAAAGGATATAGGGATAGAGGAGGGGAAAGGTTTTCCATACAAAGTATATATTTCACACACAAGGTAACAGTAGTTCAAAACTGTTAGACATGTTATCAACACATGAGAAATAAGTCATTTGGGAAGTGTGTGTTTAACACGTCCAATTATCTAGCTGAGCCACCATGACTGTCAACATCAGAGCAGGTGTGTTGGGGCAAAACAAAAGTTAAGAACCAATGTCTTGTCTTCAAAAATGCAACTTCAAAACTGATAAAACTGAAAACTGGCTGGGCGAGAGATCTCAGAGTGCTCTGCTTTCGGTACCAACAACCTCAGAAGAATCCTAAGTAACTAGGACCCTATGGCCTAGGGAGATCAGTGAGAAAATAGGAATTGCTATGCAAATATTTGTCCTCCACACTTATAATAAAAGGCTAATATGCAAATTGTTCCCTCGACCAGGAGTTTGATCAGCAGGCAGGCCAGCCAACTGCCCATGTCCCCTCCCCCTGGCCAGGCTGGCCGGACCCCACCCATGCACTGGCCTCTAATACACACACACACACACACACACACACACACTGAGTGAACAGATTATTATGCGTTCAGAGACATAATAATCTGGCCACTCAGTGTATATTCCATTACAACATAGGCAGTGTAAGTTCGTTTTACCTGTGGTTCAACCAGGGACATACGAATTTTCTGATGCTGAAGATTTGACGAGTCTAACATGATTTTCACCTTAACTTTATCAAATATATGGAACACAGTATTTTCTATTTTAAGTGAAGGTATCTAAACAAGAGACATTTTGCAATGTTTAATTACTTTTATACACTTTAGGATTTGTTCCAATTCTTTATAGTTTACCTTTCATATTAATTAAAAATTTTACTTCAATATTTAATAAGATGTTCAATATAACCAAACACTAATCTAGTAACCTACATAAATGTAAGCTACCATACTTCCTCCTTTCATTAAGATGGTCCCAATATAAATAAAGAATTAAAAAAAAAATGGTCCCAATATATATTCATTACTCTCAGAGGAGTCTCACCATCAAATTGTTGAGAACAATACACAAAGGTACTGAAGGCAAAGATTACTGTTTTGTAATTCTACTAAGGTTAGGGAAGTAGGGAGTGCGCCAGATAAGCGACATTGGAAACAAGTTAACAAATTTCCTTCGCTGAGCTCTAAGCAGTCATTTATTCATTCCTACACTTTAATCTGTCTCTGCACCTAAGGAAAAGTGTAATTCAAGTTTTCTTTAGAGAGGGAAACTTTACATGGTATAAAAGAAACCATGGCCAACGTGTGTATGCTGGACAATATACTGAGAAACTGAGTATAATTGTTTGGCACAATTAAATTCTGCAGGGTACAAAAAATAATTTTACCCTTTATAGGTACCATTTGTAACATATCAAAAAAAATAAAATAAAAACATTAGAAATACTATACCTCATCATCATAAATAAGCCGTGGCTTGGGTTTGTTCTTTTCTTCAAAAAAGACTGTGCCTTCTAATCCGTATTTTGGAATTAACACCACAATAGCATTTTTTTTCACAAAAAGAATATAGGCCTCTTCACTTACTATTCCTTTGCTTTTGAAAAATAGCTGTAAAATAACATACAACCTTATTAAGGATTGTCTTAAATATTTTTAAATGAACAAAACAATTCTGAAAATAAATTAAAAATGAACAAAACTTCATCTCTCCTAATATTATCAAGAGAAGGCAATACCTGGGTATGAAAAGCCACAGATGCACGTTGGGCATATTGAGCCATTTTGTGCCGAAAATTGAGATTTTTACATAAATCTGCAAGCTTATGTTTGTCTGTCAACTCTGGATAAGTAGAGTCAGCCCCGATAGCCACAGCCAACAGCCGATGAACAATGATGTCCGCATATCTAGATATATAAAGGAGAAACAAGAATCATGAGACACATTAAAATGTCTTGTCAAAATTAACTATTTTCTATTTCATTTCATTTCAAAGGGAAAAAGTACCTTCTGATGGGTGAAGTAAAATGTGTGTATATTGGGGATGCTAAGCCATAATGATGAAAATCATTATCCATTCCAGAGCAGAAGTACACAGCTTGCATCATGCAGCGAGTGGCTAATATTCTTAACAGAGTGTTTAGATATGGGAAAGTAGCAGAATCAGCCCGATCCAAAGAGTCAGCCAAAGACTTGGCAGTATCAGTTTTAACTTCCAAATTCTGTGAAAAAGTGGAGGGAAAGAGCACTATATTTTAAAATCAGTACCATCATGTATCCAAAATATAACAAATCAAATTGAACAGATAAGTGTTTCTGATCAGATACGTTTATACCTTTTATCCTTCACCTAGAAAACTAAAAATAAATTGATAAAAAGTGTAATATGCTAATTAGACCGGATGATGCTGGGGCTGTGAGGGAAGCCCGGGGGTCCTGGGTGCCTGCTGGCGGCCAGAGGGAAGCCCAGGTCCCAGGTGCCTGCCAGCAGCCGGAGGAAGACTGGGTCCTGGGTGCTCCGGGTGCCGGAGGGAAGCCGGTGCTGGCGGGAAGCCGGTGCTGGCAGCCAGGGGGAGGAAGACCTACTCTTGTACAAATTTCGTGTATCGGGCCTCTAAGTAAATTTATAAAAACGAGTAATTGTTCTGTGCAACATCAAAGCTTAACATTTTCTAAATGCATTTAAATATACTGAAGTATCAACTTCAGTATAGGATGGTGGGAGCAGTAGTGCTGTTTCTCAAAGACCAATTTGTGCCTTCCTAATCTTTGCTGGGTAGAAAAAAAAAAATCAAAACAGATCTGTATGCCTGGATTTTCTTTGCAGACATTTTCCTTCCATTCAAAGTAGAATTAAAGGCCAGAGACAAACTACTGAAAACTCAGAAACCAATGCCATCCTGTTAGAATAATTCAAAACAACTCCTTCCAGCTCTCTTCTGGACAGGAAAGATGAGACCTGAACAAGTGACAGAAAATCAATATAAGCCATAGTCACCACAAGGGTTAAGGGTATTTATGCTTAAATGAAAATCTACTAACTAGAGGCAGTGGGGTATATGTGGCTGAGGAAATACTGCCCTTTCTATATTTTTCCTTTTTCCATGTATGCAATAAGTGGACTTCCTTCTTAGGGACATGATATAAAGGGGGTTTAACTGAGTTAAAGAGAAAGAAATTATTTGTAAGTCTCTGAAGTTAGGCAGTTCAGAGGAGACATGAAATAACACAGGCATGAAGAACATGTATAACGGCACAGAGATATAGAAGAGCATATTATGTTTAGGGTACTGCAAATAACTTAAGTCTACATAAATGAATCAGTTTAATATGTTGTACATCTTACATGTACACAATGTGTTTTGTGAAGTATATTTCAGTAATTAAAAACTAAGAACTACTGGCATATTTTTGCATTAAGAACATTTTTATGGAGATGTAAGTAGATTGTTCAGTATAATGGATAGATCACAACACAAGTATAGATAACTTTTCAAACTACAGGACTTTACCTTGGATTTAGCTGCCTTAACAAGAATTTCATAATTTGATGGAGGAGGAGCAGGATGTTTTCGAAGCAGAGCATGTTCAGAAAACTCTTCATGAATTTTTTTTGCAACAGAGATATTGGCAAGTAACATAAATTCTTCCACCATCGAATTTGTTTCTCTATCGATGAAAAAAATCATTAAAGAAAGAGAATCTGAGACTTCTATATATCATATTTATTTACAGGATACCTTTCCTACCTACAAGATAATAAAAAAATTTCCTATATAAACATTTATACGTGTGTGCACATGTATGTTTTTATAACTTAAGGCTCTTTCATTCTCTCCTATTATGCTAACCATCTTTTACTATGCATCTACTGTGTGAGAAAATCTCATGCTAGAGAAGACTTTACAAATTTCATTAAAAAACAAGTTTTGCTAACTAAGTAACATGTAAAATCTAAATCTTAAACATTTTACCTCCTTTTACTGAGCCCAAATTAGATTTTTATTTAACTATAAATTCATAAAAATAAAGTTTACTAAGAAAAATTCAGTTTAAATCATGCAAATTTTGGTTTAAAAATTTAAACTTTCACTGATAAATCAGCAAAATAAAGAAATCATATTTACAATAGCTACTCTGGATGCTTATTATGAGCCAGGCATTGTGCTATAAGTGCTATATGTATTGTGTCATATATATGTGTATATATATACACATATATATATAATTTATTCTTCTGCAGATAAGATGACTTGAGTATTTTTCTCTGCTCAAGGTCAAAGTTATTATAGTAACAGGATCCACCCTAGGTGGTTTGGCTCAGTGGATAGAGTGTGGACTAAAGGGTCCCGGGTTTGATTCCAGTCAAGAGCACATGCTGGGGTAGTGGGCTCAGTCCCTAGTAGGAGGTGTGCAGGAGGCAGCCAATGAATGATTTTCATCATTGATGTTTTTATTTCTCTCTCCCCTCTCCCTTCCTCTCTGAAATCAATAAAAATATATTAAAAAAAAAATAGTAACAGGATCTAAGTCCACATAAGTTACATCAAAACTCTTACTGGTAAGCAATCTGATATTGCCTTTTAATATGAATAGTTAGTCTATGTCCACTTAAAACTTAGTTTAATAAATTATCTGCCTTTTGTTTACATAGTTTATTTCTCCCAAGTCACTCAACATGCATTATTAATCTTTCATTCCTGTTTCCATTTAAATAACATAACTTCTTGACAAGATTGCTAAAGTTTATTAATTTTAAAAATATTACTAACATCTCCTATACCTTTAAAGCTTGGGACAATCTCTTAGATATCTTTTCTTTTAATTGGTAGGAAGAAATGGATAATGTTCTATTTTGGCATTAGATTCCATTTTTTTCCTTCAAAAAAGCTCCTAGTGCTGGGCTCACTGTTCATACTAACATTAAAACTTATTTGCACACAAGTTCCTCTCCACTAAGGTATTTTTTTTAATTTTAGTTCTAATGCTATGAGGCACATAATGATTCTAACTAACAAAGAAGTATATTACCATTTCAATTCTCAGTCATCTACTAAGAAAAGTATAAATGCAAAATTAATTTCAGAATTACCTTATATAAGAGGCATGAAAAAGAGGCTTAATTCTGATTTAACCAACAATTTCCTTGCTTCCTAAATCTTAACTAAATCAATCCTATATAATAAAAGGGTAATATGCAAATCGACCGAAGAGCTGAATGACCAGTCGCTATGATGTGTGCTGACTACCAGGGGGCAGACGCTCAACACAGGAGCTGCCCCCTGGTGGTCAGTGCTCTCCCACAGGGAGAGTGCTGCTCAGCCAGAAGCCGGGCTGACAGCTGGCACTAAGGACGTCAGACTGTCAGTCAGACATCCCCCGAGGGCTCCTGGACTGTGAAAAGGGCGCAGGCCGGGCTGAGGGCCCTCCCCCCGCTCCTCAATGCACGAATGTCATGCACCGGGCTTGCAGTAAAACAATAACAACAGTAGCTGAGTATAATATCTGAGAACTCTTGACAATACCTTCTGAGTTATGTAGCATTATTAGTCTACATTATTAGAGGCACTGAGAGGTCAAATAACTTGTCCAGCGTTGTATAGGTAGAAGTGGCATCCAAATCACGGCAGTCGGGCTTCTAAGCCTTGTAACCACTATTCCATCCAACCACAGTACATTCTATACTAAATACTTAGGAAATTAATCAGAGCAATCCTCTTTTACTCACCATAACTATTACTAGTCAAATTCTAATTTGGGTCTAAATTATGTTTTATTTACTAACAAACCAGACATTACATTTAAAATCAAAATCTTATCAAGTGGCCATCAAAAAAAATTGCATACCTAAGTTCCTTGGTCTGCAGATCTATAGGATCATGAGTTTCACTGTCCATGTGAAATCGAACTTCTGGAGAAGATAGAGTTAAAGCCCTATATAAAAATTAAAGAGTTGAATTATTCAAGTGAACCAATAACAGACATAGTTCTGGAAGTGATTCTTTTAAAACAGAAAATGATTATAGCAAGCATGCAAGTTATTCTTCTGATGGCTTTGGACCACCTGTTAAGTTTTACAGATCTACCATGCACTTAATAAGAAAGCAATAGCAACACAGTTAAAATAAGAGTCCCTGTGCTTTTGAGGCTTTCCCTATCTTCTTGTCCCCAAACTATGAGATTTTAGTTACACGGGTTTGTAATCACTTTACAAATAAAGAAAGCTATTGGCAGCATATTATTTACCATGGAAAACCATATATTGGGGTGAGGGATGATGAAGAGAGGCAAAAAGGAAGCTGCTATTGGTAGATCACTGACATTAGAAGATCCATAGTTCAAAAGTATCTTCCCCCATAAACTCAGCCAACAGAGAAGAGACTGATAAACTACAACTACTAATATGTTACAAACACTGATGGCTATTAATATTAGAGTGCTATGTGTCAGGTAACACATTATGCTAAGTGCTCTACATGCTTGGTTCATTTAATGACTTGGCAATTTCTCCTCTGAAGAGTAAATTCCCACAAGCCAGGTAAGTCTAATGTTTCTTTGCCCCTTGAAATACTTTCATCAGGTCAGCTACAAATCAACCTAAAACTAAGAATTTTAATGAGGTTGAGTTACCTTGTATAATCATGGAAAAGGGAAAAAAGAGAAGAGATCCAAATTCTTTTTCTTCCTTAACTCCTCACCTTTATTAGAGGAGCTACAAAAGGAATTCTAGCAATAAAATCTCAATAAATATTCCTTTCTTTCCCTGCAGTATTTATAAGATTCTTCATCTGATTTATTATGTGTTTATTAATATATCTTTACTTAAAAAAGCAAGGTATACCAATCATATTTTGATCACTTTTTTCTTCATAGACCACTTTCTAGGATATAACATTTATTCTTTTAGACAAAATTTAAGGTAAAACAGAACTTCTCCTTTAAGGCAAAGGATGTGATTTTGTTTTTTAATGATTGTTTCTGCCTAAGACTGAGAAAATTCAATGACAGCTTCTACCAGTAAATGACCTTCTATTTACAAAATTAAAGACCATTTATAAGTTAAAAAATATCTTTTCTACCCTAATTTTAATAAGCTATGTTACAAATGCCAAGTTTACATCTTACTTTAAAACCATGAAAATAGCCCTAGCTGGTTTGGCTCAGTGGATAAGAGCGTCGGCATGCGGACTGAAGGGTCCTGGGTTCGATTCAGGTCAAGGGCACATGCCCGGGTTGTGGACTTGTTCCCCAGTAGGGGGCCTGCAGGAGTCAGCCAGTCAATGATTCTCTCTCATCATTGATGTTTCTCTCTCTCCCTTCCTCTTTAAAATCAATAAAAATATATATTTTTTAAAAAAGCCAAAAAAAAATATCCCATGAAAATAGCCCTGGCTGGTTTAGCTCAGTGGATAGAGCATTGGCCTGGGGACTGAAGGGTTCCAGGTTTAACTCTGGTCAAGGGCACGTGCCCTGGTTGTGGCTCAATCCCTAGTAGGGGGTGTGTAGGAAGCAATCAATCAATGATTCTCTCTCATCATTGATGTTTCTATCTTTCTCCCTCTACCTCTCTGATATAAATAAAAATATATTTAAAAAAAAAGGTAGGTAGAAGTAGTATGTCTCTACATCAAGCATGTCAAACTCAAAGGCTAACGGGGTCAAATAAATGAAGCATGATATGCTTGCTCTACAAAATAGACCTTATTCATCCTATTAAATGCATCATCATTATCCATGATAAAACACTTGAAAGAGTTCACAGGTTATCTTAAGATAAATGAATTAAGAACTATCTTAATAGATATTTTTGAAATGTACCCTTTTTCAATTCTTCTTCTTTTCAAAATTTTAGCTAGCTTATTTAGTCCACGGAGACTAATGGTAATATTATCATTCATGGCTGCTGAATCAATTCTCATCTGAGCTTCAGCATAAGTAAGGGAAGCCTAAAGAAGAAACCATATGTTAATATAACCTTTCCAATTATAAAAACTAGTTTATTACATTCTTATATTTCCACTACATAAATCCATGATTTTGAAAAAACTAAATATCATTAACAAAGGAGACATTCCTACGTGTAATATTTATATTCCACATCTATGATTTCTGGTTCATTAACTTATCTGATGCATTATGCTACATAAGCAAACTTAAGTTAAAGTAATACGGTAGTACTGTTAGTATATAAATTGCTTAACTCATCTTACTTTCATATAAATAATGTATAAATACTCAGGTAATGCGAAAATAAGAAATAAGATTTGATTTGATAACTGTAGAGTGAAATACTTTCTACAAGATATTAATCCCCTGCACAATGGCGAACAATATTAAAGAAAACTTTAGTAATCTACATCAAGTTTTGCAAGAAATCTACAAAATACCCAAAATTAAGTATGTAAAAATGAGACAAATCATAGTAGGAAAGATTTAATTTCCAATATCAACCCAATATACAAATAGCCGCTTCTGCTTCTATTTTACTCCTCATGGAAAACTACTATTTTTCAGCTGATTTTTTATTTTTTAAAGATAACTTCATGTCCCGTCAGATGATTGGAAATTGTCCCATGCAACCCCCCACCCCAAAAAAGTTGTGGATTTGATTCCCAGTCAGAGCACATACCTGAGTTACAGGCATTAACAGGAGGCAGCCACTGATGTTTCTCTCATATGGATGTGTTTCTCTCATATGGATGTGTTTCTCTCTCTCCCCCTTCTTCTCTCTCTAAAATCAATAAACATATTGTAATTTCACAAATAAAAATCAGGTAAGAGTGTTAGATGATACAATCCAGGTCAGATTGTGAGGATAGCCAACTCCTCAACTAGGAGCTAAGAGTTCCCCTTCTAAAACTGTTTTCTGTTACATGTTCACTAATTTTTTATTTTCATTTAATTTTGGCAAAGTCTGGAAGAAAAGTAAGTTCACTGCTATCCTATATAATAAAAGCCTAATGTGCAAATTGTCCCCTCAAATGGGAGTTCGACTGCTATGATGTGTGCTGACCACCAGGGGGCAGCACAGAATATGGCAGGCATAGGTAACACAGTGCTGGCAGCGGGCGGCAGTGGAGGCACTGCCGGCGCCAATGTGCCCTGAGGAGAGCGGATCGCAGCCGGATGGTGGAGCAGGTGAGTGGGCGGTGCCAGGCCAAGGCGGATGCGACCAGTGGCAGTGGCAGGGGATGGGTCTGCCGCCCAGCTCCCAGGTGCTGAGGGAGTTGGGAGGGGGCCCAGTGACTCAGGCGGAGGGGGGTGCATGGGGGCCTGGAGGCCCAGGTGCTGCCCAGGGCCCAGAGGTCAGCTGGGACCTGCCCTTCCATGCCAGAAGCTCACGCTTCGATAGCCAGCCAGGCCTACAGACTGCACCCCTTCATGAATTTCATGCACCGAGCCTCTAGTTGTAATAATAAAAGCATAATATGCTAATTAGACCGGACGTCCTTCTGGGCAACCTGTCAGATGAAGCCGGGCTGTGAGGGAAGACTGGGTCCCGGGGCTGCCTGCTAGCGGCTGCAGGGAAGCCGGGGTCCCAGGTGCCAGAGGGAAGCCGGTGCCAGCAGCTGGGGGAAGGCAGGCCTACTCTTGCACGATTTTTGTGCATCGGGCCTCTAGTTTAAATATAAAATCTAGAAGGTTTAAATCATTCACATAGCACGTCAGTCTAACACAGCTTTCTTTCCAACTATTAGTTCATCACAACCGAAAGAATGATGTTAAAGGCAGAGAAAAAGCAGGTAAATTTTAGAAATGGATCAATGGAAGGAAAGGGGTTTGGCAAACCTTAGGGGAAGACTCAGGGGAAAATAAAAATAAAGGGAATTGGGGAGAAGTCCAAAAAAGGGAAAAGGATGAGGAAGACAATCTGGCTCCATTCTGTCTGAACACAAATCTCAGGCCAGTTCTGCTGCAATCCAACACTGATTTATAAGATAATTTCTATGAATAAATATGAGGAATAAGAAGATAGTATACAGGCCAACTTTGAAAATGCTAACCAGTCATGAGTTGGGACTGCTTCAGATAATTAATGGGATTCCTAAGTCAGGGCAAAAATCATCTATTTGGTCTTTTTAACACATTGCGGATGGATCACAAGAATTCTCACTTCCTATTACACAGTGTTTTACAGGGTATCATACTTTACAAAGATATCATCTTGTAAGAACATGTAATAAATAACTTCAAAATGCTATGGGCATTTAATTTTAAAGCGTGACTTTAACATTTATGTAAAATGTTTTTTGTACTCGTTCAATAGAAACTTATCTGGCCACTGGGTAAAGCTAGCAATAAAACTACTGGTTCGCAATATGTTAAGTATACAGGCTTTATAAGTGTCTGAATACAGAAAAATCTATAAATATAAAAGGCTAACATGCCAAGTGTCCTCTCAGGAGTTCGACCGGGAGACCAGTTCAATCATTTGCTATGATGTGCGCTGACCACCAGGGAGCGGTGTGGAACAAAGGGAGGCCCCGGCCAACAACCGGAAGGCCCCGATAGCCCCTGATTGCCTCAGGCCTAGGGACCCTAACTGTGCATGAATTTTGTGCACTGGGCCTCTAGTGGCTACATAAACTCATTTCTAAATAATATCAAGAATTAAGCAGGTAATTTCAAAAATCTAGATTTTGTTGTAACACTGTAGAAAAAAATTCTTAATAAGACTAAACTTTTTCAAAACATTCTAGAACACTGTTAAAAGTATCAAAGATTTTAAACAATAAATATTAACCATGAAACTAACCTTTGAATTAATGGCACTTTTGGTAAACCTCGTTTTTAAGATTTCAGCATTGTGATTCATTTCCCAAATACATGAAAATGCCAGCCTATGGGGGAAAATAGACAAAAACTGTTCATAGGAATCAGTTAAAGTAGTAACTACTATGTTCTTATGAAAAAACAAGCATAAATACCTGTCAACATTACATCTTAAGGAGCATAAGTTAGAACTAAGCAACTCTGGAACCATGTCAATCCTCTGGAACAGATAAAAGAGAGTTGCAGATTACATTTATTTATTTGAAGTTTTATTCTCAAATAGCATTAATTTAACTAGAGGGGAGGAATATTCTGATCTCTGTGAATAGAATTAAGAAAACATGAAATAAAAAGTCTATTTCTAGAAAAGTACTTACAAAAATAGTTATAAAATGAAAGCAACGAAAGAAAAGTGGACTTATTATCAGTGGATCTAAGGATAAGTCCTCTATACTAAACACCTAGTTGTCCTCTGAGAGTCTGAAATCTCTAGTCTGGATATGAAGTGTATACTAGGTAACTGATACAAGACCTCCTAGCTCTATGACTGGACCTTTCTCCAAGGCTTTCCACAAACTATATGGTGTTCTTAAAATACTAAAAAAGATGGCACTAAATTTTTATGTAAAAAAAACTACATAGAACTTTGACAATGAATTCATAACAGACTAAGCTTAATTTTCCCCTCTGCTATCACAATTTTCCTCTGTAACTTCATGAGACTATACATAAAGAAGAATAAACAGTAAACTGTGACAGAGTAAAATCATGACTTTATAAAAAACAAATATACATTTTAGTTACCCATAAATAGTATAAATTAAATACTACTGAACAATTATATCAGCTATACATACTTGTTATTTGGGCCACTCAATAAAAAAAAACAATGCAATATTTTCATTGACTTAAGGTTACCTTATTCTATATATTATTCGTCTTTTAGCTAATTCATGTACTAATCCAAACTTTGATTATTCAAGAATTCACAAGTACGCATGGTCTCTATGAACTAGACAATTAGTGTAATAGTTATTCATCAAATTTCACTAAATACTGCAGCTGACTTTTCCTAAGCAAACACTTCAGATGATTTTATTATTAAGAATGAAACATGCCTGGCTGGTGAGGCTCAGTGGTTGAGCATCGACCTATGAACCAGGAGGTTACAGTTTGATTCCCAGTCAGGGCACATGCCTGGCTGCAGGCTTGATATCCAGTAGGGGATGTGCAGGAGGCAAATGATCAATTATTCTCTCTCATCACTGATGTTCCTATCTCTTTCCTTCTTCCTTCCTCCCTGAAATCAATACCAAAAAAAAAGAAACAGATGATGTTACCTTTTCACAAAGATACACAGTTGTTCCCCTTCTGGCTGATTCCTGATCCAAAGCATTTCCTGGCCTAATAAAATGGCTAACATCAGCAATATGAACACCAACCTTAAAAAGATAAAAATAAAAAGGTATCAACATGCCTAATTGGACAGAGTTTTAATAAATATAGCTAAATTTAGTTAAACTGAAAAAAGACTGTCACATTCACCATTTCAATTTTTGATACATGCCCGTTGGTCTCTGCAGCTACAAACAACTATACTTGGCACAAATAATTCACAAATAAATTCTACGATGGGTAAAAAGATAACGAACTCCAAAACAAAACTATATTTAAATAAGAATGTAATTACAAAGTGAATACCTCCAAATTTCCATTTTCAAGCTCTCTACAATGCAGAGCATCATCTATATCAGTACAACCTGGTGGGTCCACACTACAAACACATAGATGTCTCAGGTCTTCTCGGTTTTTCATGTCCTACAAGATGCCACATGATTAAGAAATTAAAAACTTTTGGTAGTACAAATGCAGCACAGCTCTTATGAAATCAACAATATACAAGGGGACACCCTGTATTTAAAACAAACAAACCAATAACTTCATCTTATGACTTAATGATTAACAGACATGATTTGCAACTTGTGGTTTCCTTGCCTTTGAAAAATTTGACATAAGGTTGTGTGGGTCCTCTAGAAAAATTATCTTTTAGTAAAACAAATAATTTCTGTAATAACTAAAGAGTCCTTTAACTAACTAAATGTGGGGGAGGGGGAAACCACAGTTTCTGCATATTTAAAAACACATACAGAATTCAAACAATATTAAACCAAATATAGTCATTTATAAAGTCACTAAAAATTCTTATCAACTTACCTTTTCAGTAATGCTCCAGGGCATCTTTGGTAGAAAGCTAAGGACAGCCTGTGAAAAAGGCTGATGGGGAACATCATGCTCAAGTAACAAAACTTCTGTTTCAGTTTCTTTATCTCCAACTTCACCTAAATTTTTCACAAAGTGTCCCTAAAACCAAAAGTTATTATTAGAAAAGTATATTTTATCACTTTTTATTAGGTAATTTGTATTTTACTAGAGGCCTGGTGCACGAAATTTGTGCATGGGAGGGGGAAGGTCCCTCAGCCCCACCTGCACCCTCTCCAATCCAGGACCCCTCGGGGGATGTCCAACTGCCTCTCGCAATCCAGGACCGCTGGCTCCTAACCGCTCACCTGCCTGCCTGCCTGATCACCCCTAACCACCTCTGCCTGCCTGATTGCCCCTAACCACCTCTATCTGCCTGCCTGCTTGATCGCCCCTAACTGCTCCCCTACTGGCCTGATCGCCCCTAACTGCCTCTGCCTTGCCCCACACCCAGGACCCAGGATCCCCTCCTCTGGCCAGTCGCAAGCATGTGGGACCTGGGCTTCCCTCCCTCTGGCCGGCCGCAGGCACCCAGAATCTGAGCTGGCTTCCCCTGGGCCAGCCGCAGCCGTAGGGAACCACGGGCGGGCGGCTTTGCCCGGGCCATAGCCGCAGTGCACGGGATCGCAGGGCGGGTGTCTTGCCCTTCTCCCGAGCCCCAGCCACAAGCACTGGTGTCCGGGACCACGGGGCAGTTGGCTTGTCCCTCTTCTGGGCCACAGGCGCAGGCATTGGCGTCCTAGGACCGCAGGGCGGGCGGCTTGTCCCTCTCCTGGGCAACAGGCACAGGAGCAGCTGCTGGCACCTAGGACCGCAGGGTGGGTGGATTGTCCCTCTCCCGGGCCACAGCCTGGCTGGTCCCCATTCCTTTCTCATGAGCTCATTTGTGCCTGGCTGGTACCCATTCCTCTCTCCCCAGTGTTGAGTGTTTGAACAGTTCTGGCACAAGGGCGCAAGGGTGTGATGACCATTTGTATATTAGCTGTTTATTATATAGGATTATTACATTGAGCTCTTTAGCATTTATATGTAACCTTAGTATTTCTAAATGTACCCATAAGCCACTTCTTTAGAAATGACTCCTTGATAAATTAAAGCTGATAAAGATGACAATTCTCAAGTGTTTATGATGGAGACTTAGTGATGGCCTAGATTATTTACTATAATCATTCAAGTTTAAAATGTGCTTCAAATACAGATTTAAAATCTGTTTATTGGCATCTACTTAGGTCTTAAACACCATTTTTTGTAGTCACTAACAAAAACTATTTGTTTGAAAAATTGAGTAAAAGTAACCAAATGATTTACATTGGAATTTCATAAGATTAATTTTCAAATTGGATGCACTACCTATCAAGTAATTTTGTGAAATATTCCTAAATTTCAGTATGAAGTTTACAAACAGGCATACAGTAGGTCCTCAGGTTATGTCAGAGATTCATTCCTATGGCGCAACATAACGCAATTTTCACTGTAAGTCAGAACCCACCTACATAAGCACCTACGTCATTCACATGGAGCATATACACAGCAGTAATGAAGAGAATCAGTAAAAAAATTTAAAAGAAAGATAACAATTCCTGACCTTTACTTGTGGTAAATAAGTAACAAAAAACATAAAGCACATATGTACATACGTCGAAATGACGGAACTTTTTTTTTATAAAAGTTTATGAATTTTTTATAAATAAATGGCAATATAACCATGAAATGATGTACGTCGAGTCCAATGTAACCCAAGGACTGCCTGTATTCTAATTTCACTAAGTGAAGCAATTTTATTCCCAAATTTTAAATACATTATTCTAAAACAAAATTACTAATTCAAACTTACATTCGGATATCTGGAATTTCTGGGCCATCCATCAATAGCAACGATAATTCTCCGTCCTTCCAATGCAGACGCCTGTCTGGTTTCTATCCGAATTCGAGGAATTCTCTTCTCCGCAGGTGTAAAGAGATGTCTTCTTGACTAGAGAAAATTAGAAAAAAATATTTCACATACACACAGAAAATCACAGGATGAAGGCTCTAAGTTCTATTAAATTGTATCATTTTTTATTACACAGCAATATACTCTCAACTCACCTCCTTAATATCAGACTTGGAAAGCATGCCACAATATGGTCTCCAATTCCTTTTTATTATTCCTACAACTCTACCTGTAGGCTTTAACATTTTTTCATTTACAGCAGTCTTAAGCTGAGATTTAAAAATAAAAATCTTGTTATTTTTCCTTTAAGTACAATGACACAATTTC
This sequence comes from Corynorhinus townsendii, assembly GCA_026230045.1. NCBI lineage: Eukaryota > Metazoa > Chordata > Mammalia > Chiroptera > Vespertilionidae > Corynorhinus > Corynorhinus townsendii. The sequence goes on along the minus strand of JAPDVU010000003.1, from coordinate 64,830,250 downwards.
CCTTCATAATTAGAATACAAATATGGATACTAATATTTTCAGGCCCTAAATTATGTCATAAAAGTACAGAATCTTGATGTTTCAAAATTCTAGGCATGGCATGCCAAACCAAAGCATGGACATTTTCCATAATAAGGGACTGCAAAGAGATAATTGAAAAAAATTAATATAACTGAATAAGTATGTCAGAATTCAACTCTTTCAATTTTACTATCAGCATTTATTAACACATACAGAGGTCTGGGAATTAACAGACTAGGATTTTAGTAGTATGCACTAATTAGCTGTGTGTAGCGTTTATTAAATCCTTAAAAAAAGAGATATATCTTTAATGGTTCTTTTTGATCCAAAATAAAAATCCAAAGAATATTTCTTATTAGAAACAGCAGAAGAACCTATGGTACTTCACTTCTAACACTCCTCAATGGCCTAGACTCTACAGCAGGGGTCCTCAAACTACAGCCCGTGGGCCACGTGCGGTCCGCTGAGGACATTTATCCAGCCCGCCGGGTGCCGCTGCCTGTCCTACTTAGCAGCCGACTCGTCCAGGGCCCGCAGTGCGCATAGGAATTTGTTCATAGCTTTTTTTTTTTAAACTATAGTCCGGCCCTCCAACGGTCTGAGGGACAGTGAACTGGCCCCCCGTTTAAAAAGTTTGAGGACCCCTGCACAGGCACAATGTCATAGAGTAAGACTCCAGAATATAAATCATGGGGAAAAAACTACTAACGTATGAATAATTATTCTGGTAATTCTAAAATAGGGAAATAAATTGATCATATCAGGTAGTGTTTGGCTCCTGAAAAAACAACCGAAAGTATTCTCCTTCATAATAAATACGGTAATAGAGAAGGGCTTATTAAACAGACCCAAATATAAGGGCCCAGTAGAACATCTATTATACTAAGGGAATTTTAACATTACATAAAAGCATTTCAGAAAATTTTAATTTTGTTTACTTAAAACTCACTAATTTGAGACAGATCATGTTATGCAGGTCATACAGGTTCAAGTTTCATACTCAAGTTAACAGTCTTTTTGCACTTAAACCTATTTACTTGAACCAAATAAGATATTCATTTAAAAGAAGACTAGTAAAATAGTTACAGGGGGAAAAAATCAACTCTGTGTAGAACTATACTTTTGTTCAAAAAATCTAAAAGCAATGAGATTTGTGTAATATTCTCTCAAACTAACACATTGACTAATTATACAAAACTACACAGACAAAAATTAAAACTTGCTTGGTTTCATACAATGCCTTCTTTTTCCTCTTCTTTCTCCACATCATCTTCATTTTGACCTTCATCATGTAAAACCACAGAAGATGGTGCTACCCACTGATTTTTGGGGAGTAGCTCCACAGCCACAATGTCTTCATGAATAGCTCGATTTAAATTTTTAAGCCCTTGTAAGATAATCTGTGTAAAACAGTAAATGGCATGTGTGCAGATATTTTAATGGCAATAATTGGAAAGTTACCTAAAAGTTTAGATATACTCTGAATGTCACTATGTATTTCTATTTGTCCTCCTTTATATTTTTCTTCTTTATCGTGTCCCTTTACTACACCCTCTTAATTTCTCAATATCAAGTAGAAAAAATCATGGGTTGTGTTCCTGGCTCTGCCATAACTCTTTCATTTGTATCAAGAGACCTTAGGGAAATTTCTTAACCTCTCTAAACCTCAGGGTCCTGATTGATAAAACACAAGGAGTACCTACTTTTATAGGCTGGGTTGAAAATTAAATGAAATGCAGCATGCAAAGTAGTTAGCGGAGTATATGGCAAACAGTAAATATCCCAAAAATAACTGCTATTCACATTAAAGTATGTAAAGTCCTCTGAAACAATTACATGTTATGTAAATAATATTTCCCATAACTGGTCTTAATATATAAAAAAGAGTCATCCTATTCATTAGTATTTGATTGACTAAACAAGAAAAGTAGGTTAATAGAAAGTTATTTTCTTCAATAAGTAGTTTTCTAAAAAAGTGATTAATTCTAGTATGTATACCTCCCACAAACTGCTTTCAAGCTGACAAACTGGGAGTACAAAGCAAATTTAAATTCTCTTATAGAATTTTAAACACTTATAAAAGAAAACAATGAACAAAAAGTATTTTAGTATATAAGGAATATATTAACACACTTGCCTCTTTATTTTCTTCAACATCTCCATGAACCCATACTGTAGCTTCTAAGTAATTTTCCCTGTTGGCTCTAAATGTTCCTTGAAGGTATGTACCAGATTTTATGCCTTGTTGTAACTTACTTAAGGGAAGATGCTCTGAAAATATTATTTTTCCACTTTCTATTTCGTTCTGTGAAATAAGCAAACCAAAAAATGCAGTTAGTATGTAAGCCTTCTGTACACTAAGTATATAACTATTATCATTATCAAGTAATTTCTTTTAAATACCTTCCACATCTTGGTATATACAACTCCACGAATGAGAATATAATATAGCACAGTGAGAGAGAAAAATGCTTTCAGTTCATAGGCAACTTATAAAAATATTTCAATTTCATTACATTTAAGGTTTTTATCCACAGATGTATCTCACTAAGAAACCACTGCCCAGCCCAGGCCTCCCAAAACAAAGGTGTGAATACTTAAGTGGATGGGTAGATATGTAGAGGCTAAACTGAACCATCAATTTCATGAAAAGGCTATGGCTATTAAAGAATAATAAATGCTATTTTTATTTTGACTATTTTAAATAGCTAAGGATATAAGATAGAGGTTAAGTTGGGAACTGCCTTAGATATACCACCACACCTATTAAGATTCTTAGCAACTTCAATATCCAAAATCCTAACTGCTTGGCTCCTTTAATTTCCTTCTCTATTTCCCACAATTTTTCACCTTCCAACAAAAATACTTTATAGCTTCTCCTTTTGGCTTAACTCTGTAACTTCCCATCTTTCTTCCCCACTCTCAGATGGGGAACCTCAATATCAATACTGAGAATCAGAAGCAGTCAGTAGAGAACTACTTCATCTTCCCACCACTGAATCTGCCTATTTACTTGCATCAACACCAAAATCTTAGCTTTCTCTCTTGTAGCAATGAATACAACATTTCTGTTCTTTCATTTTTTAAAAACATTTTTTACTGATTTTTTTTTTTCTTTAGAGAGGAAGGAAGAGAGAAACATTGATGTGAGAGCAAAACATCAATCGGCTGCCTCCTGCACGCCCCCTACCAGGGATCAAGCCCACAACTTGGCATGTGCCCTGACCAGGAGTTGAAATGGCAACCTTTTGGTGCACGGGATGACACCCAAAGAACTGAACCACACTGGCTAGCTACACTGACTGTTTCTGTTCTTTTAATTGAACACTACAAACCATCTCCTCTCCTCTATTCAAGAACTTAGTCATTTAATTATCTTCTGCCTTTAGAATCAAACATTTTCATATAAACATAAGATAATCTATTAAAAATAAATAAATAGCCAGGCCAGTGTGGCTCAATGGCTGAGCATCAACCAGTGAACCAGGAGGTCATGGTTCAATTCCTGGTCAGGGCCCAGGTTGTGGGCTCGATCCCCAGTAGGGGGCGTGCTGGAGGCAGCTGATCAATGATTCTCTCTCATTGATATTTCTATCTCCCTCAAACTTTCTCTCTCTGAAATCAATAAAAACATATTAATACATACATACATATATACATAATAAAATTTTGGTCTCCTTCCAGATACTTGCCTGATCATCTGTTCCATTTCATATCAAAATACTACAACAGTATTCTCTAGAATAGCTGTGTATCTACTTACTCACCTGCACTTTCTCCCAAATCCACTAAAATCAAGTGTCATCCTCAGTCAACTGAAACTATATTGCCAAGGTCACTAGTATATGATCTTAGCAATTTAAATGCTCTGTTCTCAGTCCCATGAAATTTTTTTTAAAAGATCTTTTCTTCCCTAAGACACATCAGCATCCAAATCATTATTCCTTTGGTTTCTGTACTACTTCACTGATTAGTTTCTTCTGTCAATTCTTCGGTTCCTGATCTCTAAATGTTATTGTATCCCAAGGCTCAGCAATAGGCCATTTTCTTTTTCTATCTACATTTATTCCTTTATTTCCTCCCGTCTTAAAAAAAAAAGGGAAAAGAAAAAGAAACACAACAGTAGTAAAAAACCCCTCTTGATCCCACTTGCTCTGCAAATACCATACTTCTCTCCTTCGATTACAGCACTGAAAGTGTTAACAATACTGGTATTTCTCTTTTCTCACTTTTTTGCCTAGTCAGACTTCTGTCTCCCACCCATCAAAACTACTCTGGACAGGTCCCCCAAACTGTCATAAACCTAAATCCAATCACCAGTCCTCATTAATTTGATTTATCATCAACGTTTGACACAGATGATCACTCCCTTGTCCTTGAAACATTTTCTGTACTCAGATTCCACAGATTTCACTCACCTGGTTTTCCTCTTATATCACTTTTGCTTGTTTGGTTCTCCTCATGTTTCTGACTTGTAAACATTAGAGTGCCAAAGAACTCAGCGCTTGGACCTCTTCTCTTGTCTATCCATACTTATTCCCCTAGATCAGAGCTAAGCTAACTAAGTTCATGCACCAAATAAAATTTTATTGGAGCACATCAATGCTCCATTATTTATCTACTAGAGGCCTGGTGCACGAAATTCATGCACGGGGCAGAGGGGTGGTAGGGTGTGTGTCCCTCAGCCCAGCCTGCACCCTCTCCAATCTGGGACCCCTTGAGGGATGTCCGACTGCTTGTTTAGGCCCGATCCTGGTAGGCCTGGTCCCCCCCAAATGCTTTCCCCTGCAGGCCCAGTAGCCCCCAACTTCCCTCCTCTGCCGGCCTGGTCACCCCTAACTGCCCTCCCCTCCAGGCTTGATCGCCCCCAACTGCCCTCCCTTGCAGGCCTAGTCCCTCCCAACTGCCCTCCCCTGCTGGCCATCTTGTGGTGGCCATCTTGTGACCACATGGGGGTAGCCATCTTGTGTGTTAGAGTTACAGTCAATCTGCATATTACTCTTTTATTGGATAGGATTGTTGATGGCTGTTTCTGTACTACAATAGCATAAGTTGAGTACTTACAACAGAGATCATAGCTTGCAAAGCTATAAAAAAAGTACTATTTATCCTTTACAAAATAAAAGTTTGCCTGGGAGAAAATGTTTGCATATCCATGATAAAGAAATTGTATCCAGAATATGTAGAGAACGCTTACAACTCAATAAAAAGAGAAATAACACAACTACAAAATCGGCAAAGGATTTTAATAAACATTTTCTCAAAAAGACACTCATATATGTTGTGTGTATATATACACACATCTATGTACATACACAGACACCAACAAGCTCATGAAAAAATGCTCATCACCAATCATTAGGAAAATGTAATCAAAACCTCAATTCGGTATCACTTGAAACCCATTAGAATGGCTATAAAAAAAAAGACAGACAATAACATGTATTGGTGAGAAAATGGATAAACTGGAACGGAAAACACAAATATATCTGAAGTATTTGAAAAGCAGTTTGGCAGTCCCTCAAAAAGTTAAACATAAAATTATCCTATGACCCAGCAAACCCACTTGTATATATCGAAGAGAAATGAAAACACATGTCCATACAAAAACTTGTACACAAATGTTCATGGCAGCATCCTTCATTAATGGCTAATGAGTGAAAACAACTAAAATACCAGTATCTATCAACTGGAAAATGAATAAATAAAATGTTATTTGGCCATAAAAATAAATTAAGTATTGATATATGCTATAACACAAGAAAACTGAAAATATTAGGCTAAGAGAAAAAAAGGCAGTCACTACAGACCACATACTGCATTATTTCATTTATGTGAAATGTCCAGAATAAAGTTATAGACAGAAAAAATCAGTGGTTGCTTCAGGTTGAAGCAAGAGCATTTCAGTAGGAGACTGGAACAGAGTGGTAATGGGTATGGAGTTTCTTTGACAGAGGAAGAAAACATTCTAAAATTAGATTGTGGTGATGGTTACAGAATTCTGTGAATACACTTTTTTAAAAAAAGGTCTACTGAGAGGGAGAAACCAAGATGGCGACGCGACATAGATAATCACCTCTACTTGCTGCCTTTCACAACCACATCAAAACCACAACTAAATGGCAGAATAACTACCACCCGCAGGAAAGCTTGCTGAATGGAAGTTCCATAACTAGAAAGGTGAAGAAAGCTCACTGAGACCAGTAAGAGGTGTGGAGGCGCGGAAAGTGCTGGCACCTGGGCGTGCTGTTTTTTTTCTTTATTTTTTTAATATATTTTGATTTTTTACAGAGAGGAAGGGAAGGGATAGAGAGTTAGAAACATCGGTGAGAGAGAAACATTGATCAGCTGCCTCTTGCACACTCCCTACTGGGTATGTGCCCGCAACCAAGGTACATGCCTTGACCGGAATCGAACCTGGGATTCTTGAGTCCGTAGGCCGATTGCTCTATCCACTGAGCCAAACTGGTTAGGGCTGTGCTACTTTTTAAACCGGGAGGAAGATACAAGCTCCCACTTGATCTGAACTCCAATTCCGGGCAAGACTCTGGGCAAGACACATTCGGGGAGAAACTGGACTCTCTGGCATCAGGATAGGAACACCAGGGCGCCTTACTCTTAGAGGTGGTCGCAGCAATCATTGTTCCTGGACGGGGGCACGGGAAGCTGAGATGCAAGGACCTCTCAGGATCTCTCAAACTGCAGCTGGGTCAGAGAGCCCCAGATATTCCAAAAGAAGCCCACTGCCTGGCAGCAGCAGCCTGCCTTGCTTCACAACTGGGCCTCGTCTGGACACTTCCAAACTCCATACAAAGAGGAGGAATCTGCAGATGTCTCTGTAGCTCCTGCTGAGCAGCCCAAGACAGTGGCTGACTTTGCACCTCCTTGGAGATCCAAGAGCCAGTGTACCCAGTGGTCAGTGTGAGACCGTATCAGATTACAACTCTTCACATCCATAAGGGACACACTCCAGGGGCAGACTCAGTGAGCACCAAAGCCCTATTGAAGCAAGTCCTGACCCATTAGGTGTCTCCTGCCCAACAGATATTCCAGTGTAGACACAGCTGGTCATCACAGCCAATTGGCCTGGAGGTCAATTCCTCCCAGTGATACCAACAGCAATCAAGGGTTAACTACAACAAGACTGTGCACATAGCCCACAAAGGGGTGCACCAAGAGTGTCCACCTCAGGTAACTGGGGAATCTGAGCCACTGGGCCCTATAGGACACCAACCACATAAGGCCACTCTATCAACTCAAGGAAACTTAGCAGCTACCCAGTACATAGAAACAAACACAGGGAAGCAGCTAAAATACGGAAACAAAAGAAACAAGTAACAAATGGATGAAAGCAAAATACTGGATATAGAGTTCAAAACCACAGTTATAAACCTCCGAGAAATTTACTGAGACCCTCAAGGATATGAAAAAGGACCAATCAGAAATTAAGCATACACTGACTGAAACAAAGAATAATATACAGAGATCCAACAGCAGACTAAAGGATCCCAACCATCAAGTCAAAGATTTGAAATAAGAGGGAGCAAAAAACACCCAACCGGAAAAGAAAAAAGAATCCTAAAATATGAAGATAGTTAAGGAGCCTCTGGGACAACTTCAAGCATACCAACATCAGAATTATGGAGGTGCCAGAAGAAGAGAGAGAGCAAGATATTGAAAACCTATTTGAAGAAATAATGAGAGAAAACTTCCCCTACCTGGTGAAAGAAATAGACTTACAAGTCCAGGAAGTGCAGAGAACCCCAAACAAAAGGAATCCAAAGAGGACTACACCAAGACACATCATAATTAAAATGCCAAGGGCAAAAGACAAAGAGAGAATATTAAAAGCAGCCAGAAAAAAACGGTTAGTTATCTACAAGGGAGCTCCCATATGATTGTGAGCTGATTTCTCAATAGAAACTATGCAGGCCAGAAGGGAGTAGCAAGAAATATTCAAAGTGATAAATAGCAAGAACCTACAACCAAGATTACTCTACTCAGCAAAGCTATCATTTAGAATTGAAGGTCAGATAAAGAGCTTCACAGGCAAGAAAGAACTAAAGGAGTTCATCACCACCAAACCAGTATTATATGAAATACTCAAGGGTATTCTCTAAGAGGAGGAAGAAAAAGGTAAAGATAAAAATTATGAACAACAAAGTGACAACAAATACGTATCTATCAACAAGTGCATCTAAAAATCAAGTGAATAAAAAATCTGACGAACGCCCTAACCAGTTTGGCTCAGTGGATAGAGCGTCAGCCTGCGGACTGAAGGGTCCCAGGTTTTATTCCAGTCAAGCACATCTACCTTGGTTGCGGTCACATCCCCAGTAGGGGGCGGTGCAAGAGGCAGCTGATTGATGTTTCTCTCTCATCAATGTTTCTAACTCTCTATCCCTCTCCCTTCCTCTCTGTAAAAAAATAAATAAAATATATATATATTTTAAAATCTGATGAACAGAATAAACTGGTGAATATAATAGAATCAGGGTCATAGAAAGGGAGTGGACTGACAATTCACAGGGAGAAGGGGATGTGGGGGATGAGGGAAGAGATTGGACAAAAATCTTACACCTATGATGAGGACAATGGGTGGGGGGGTAATGGCATGGGGTGAGGTGGGAACTGGGTGGAGGGGCGCTTAGGGGGGAAAAAAGAGGAACAACTGTAATAATCTGAATAAAGATTAAAAAAAAAAGTCTACTAATCCCTGCCCTAGATAATTTCATTTGGTCTTATCACTTTATATGCTACCTATATATTGACGACTTCCAAATTTGTCTAGTCCTAAACTTCCCTCCCTTGTGAACTACAGATTTGTATATCCAACTATATGTATTATAAAGGTACTTGGAGCTTTGATAGGTATCTCAAACTTAAAATGTCTAAAATTATATTTGTGATTTTCTACCTAATCCTGCTTCCTCCATCTTATATACTAGGTGTACCGGTTAATAATGCGGATTTTTTAATCAAAGAAAACACGATAATTTCAAGAGAAACATCAAAAGTGCTTTATTCAAGGTAATGTCCATCGCTAGCTACACATTTCCCCCATCTTTCAGGGAATTTGTAAATACCGTCCCAACAGAACTTTTCTGTTTTGAGGCAAACCATTCAGACACACAATTTTCCACTTCTTTGTATGTTTTGAAGTGCTCCTCAGAAAATGCGTGTGCCATCGATCAGAACAAGTGGTAATCTGAAGGTGCAAGGTCTGGTGAATATGGCAGGTGGGTTAATAGTTCCCAGGCAAGATCTTTTAACCTGTCTTTAACTGGTTTTGAAGTGTGTGATGGTGCGTCATCATGAAGCAAAATTACTTTGCCGAGTCTTCTGGCACATTCTGGTCACTTCATGACCAAAGCTCGGTTCAAATTGGTTATTTATTGTCGGTAGCAATCAGTATTAATGGTTTCACCTGGTTTTAGAAGCTCATACACACCACACCTTCCTGATCCTACCAGACACAGAGCATTGTCTTCTCTCCGAAGTGATTTGGCCTTGCAGTCGATGTTGATGGTTGACCTAGATCAACCCATGATTTTGTGCATTTGGGATTCTCAAAATAAATCCACTTTTCATCACCAGTCACAGTTCGATGCCAAAAAGACTTTCTTTCATGCTGTTGAAGCAGTATTTTATCAATGACTTTTCCATTTTCCATTGTCTTTTGTTCAGTTGATGTGGCACCCATTTTCCTTCCTTTAACATCTTTCCCATCACTCAGAAATTGTTTGCTGAGCAACGTTTAGTCTTTCTGCAAGTTGTTTTTGATGACACCTCAAGTCATCCATATTCCCTCATAGCCCCATCTAATCCATCACCAAGTCCTAAGATACTTATCTATAAAATACACCCAATATCTGAGTACTTCTCACTACCTTAACTGCTATTACCTTGGTCCAATTTTGTCTTCTCTCCCCAGAAGTACTAAAATATTCTCCTACCTGGAAACTCTTATTTCTAATATATTCTTAGAACAGACGGATAAGTCATATTATTTGACAGGCATCTTTATCAATAATGCTTGTAGTTATTGGTCTTCAAACTTTTTCGGTTGACCTGGATGTTCTTTGTCTTTCACATCGAAATCATCACTTTTAAAGTGTTTACACTAGCCTTCACAAGTATCTTTAGATGGAGCATGTTGACCATAAGCTTCCCAAAGTATTTAAATAGAAGTTTTCTTCAAAATAATGAATTAAAAATTCTCGCAAATGCTCTATTTTTAGCATGAAATTCAACATTTTTAAGTGTAAAAATATCTATGATGTTAACACCTTCAGCAAATTTGACATATGAAGTTTTGAAGCTTGTCAACAGAACAAAATAGCATATGTATCAAATCACATATATATCAACATATGTGTAACTCCATCTATTGAAAAAAATCCGCATTATTAACCGGTACACCTAGTAAATAAAACGATACTAATTATGTAGTTGCTTAGGTGAAACACCTCAAGTCATCCTTATTCCCTCATACCCCCATCTAATCCATCACCAAGTCCTAAGATACTTATCTATAAAATACACCCAATATCTGAGTACTTTTCACTACCTTATCTGCTATTACCTTGGTCCAATTTTGTCTTCTCTCCCCAAAAGTACTAAAATATTCTCCTACTTGGAAACACTTGTTTCTAATATATTCTTAGAACAGACGGATAAGTCATATTATTCCCCTGCTCAACAGCTATCCAACAGAAGAAGAATATTTTCCCCCATAACTGTTTTATATACTACTTTGCCCCACCTACAGTTCTAACTTCATTACTAATTTTCTCCCTTGCACACTCCATCCCATTTTCTCTTTCTTGATCTTACCAACTTATTTTAATCTTTGAACTTGCTGTTTCCTCTGCATGAAATGCTCTTCCCCTAGTTATCACCATGGCTAACTCTTTTACATAACTGAGCTAAAATAACCCTGTGTCAAAGCAAACTTGCTTAGTTAACACTCTTCACATCTCAGCCTAGACATTATTTCTATCGAGAAGCCCTGACATCCCAAATCTGGGTTAGGTGCCCTTGTTAAGTACAGCCCGTTCTACTATACTGCTTGTTTTGAAAACACAAATTATTCCAATGTGACTGATATATTAGAAAATACTAGGTGAATGAATAAAACTGTACCAGGTGAACCAAGCTGCATAGGAATCCACAAAACACACACACCTCCCAAATATCTTAACAATGACCTCAGATCACCATATGTTCTGAGCCCCACCATCTTCGTCTGCTCTTAACAGCTTCCTGTATGAATTTAGATAATCCTCTTTCCACCACTTCCTGAAATTTTTGAGTATGTGCCACTAACCACATTTTCCCATAAGCTCTGTGGTCATTACATGATGTTACATAGCACAGTGAATTTGAGGAACACACATGTTACATTACAACAGAACTCACTATAATTTCACCATAACCAACATTTAGTACCATAATACTTAATCAAATACTATGTATTCCCAATGTTAGATTACTTGTTTCTTCTCCTAGATCAGTGCTATTCAAAACAACTTTGTGATGAAGGGAATATACTTTTTGTGATGTCCAAAATGGAAGCCACTACGCACAAGTGGCTCTTGAGAATTTGAAGTGGATAATGCAACTGAGAAAATGAATTTCTAATTAAATTTAAACAGCTACATGCAACTAGTGACTACATATTAAACAGGGTAATTCTAAATCTGTATTCCAAAAATCAAGCCCAGCTTTTACTTTCTCACATTTAGTTTTCTAAAGCAGCTGGTTGAAGGCAAACAGAGATGGGAAAAGTACTGTAAAGACTGGATGTATGTATAATGTTCTATTAAAATACATTTCTATAATAACAATAGCTACCATTTATACACTTACTCTGTGCTAGGCACTAAGATAATACTACCGTTATTCTCTTATTCAATCCTCATAACAACATTATCAAGTGACTATTGCTAAACACACTTTACATGAAAGGAAATGAGGGCTCACAAAGTTTAATCATTCCCATAGCATGCCCTCTCACATCTGCTATTACAGTGATTCCTCTGCCTCTAATCTTGCCCTTGATATAGTGCATCATTTTACATAACAATGTTAGTGTTCTTTCAAATAAATAACATTTCTGATCATTCTCCCCCATCCCTCCCAGGCACACTCTTATATACCCTTAATTTCTTTTAGCCACCCAATATAAGGTAGGGAGCCCAGAATCCTATATGGCAGTGGTCGGCAAACTCATTAGTCAACAGAGCCAAATATCAACAGTACAACGATTGAAATTTATTTTGAGAGCCACATTTTTTAAACTTAAAACTTCTTCTAACGCCACTTCAAAATAGACTCGCCCAGGCCGTGGTATTTTGTGGAAGAGCCACACTCAAGGGGCCAAAGAGCCGCAGTTTGCTGACCACTGCTATATGGTATAATCTTATATAATAAAACCCTAATATGCAAATTGACTGAACAGCAGAAAGACTGGTGGAACGATTGGTTGCTATGACGCTCACTGACCACCCAGGGGCAGACGCTCAATGCAGGAGCTGCCCCCAGCCCGCAGGCCCCGACCAGCGGGTGCTGGTGAACAGGTGGTGCCAGGTCACCAGCCAGGGTGGGTGCCAGCAGGCGCCCCTGACCACCGTGCCAGTCACCCCACAGAGGGAGGCAACCGGTGGTGGTGGCAGTGGGCAGGGCCGGCAAGCGGGAGGCATCAGACCAGCCAAGGTGGATGCCAGTGGTCCCCTCCACCCCCGATTGCCCCGCCAGTCGCCCCACAGATCGGCCCTGATCCCTGGCCAGGCCTAGGGACCCTATCCATGCGCGAATTTTATGCACTGGATCTCTAGTCTCCTCATAGCAGCCCTTTAGGGAGATCTTTGTAAGGCTGTATAAAAATTACTGACCTATAGAGTTCTCATTATCAGACCCCTGCCCTTCCTATTCTACCTCTTATGACTCCCTTCTCTCCTCCTTTGGGATTACCGCTACAGTATGCTCTGTCTTCAGTGCCTGCCACTTCCTTGTCAAACAGCTACCCCTATTCACAAACCAGCCATAGATTCTTTTATTTATTCCTCAAACAGTGCTAACAAGTGCCGGGCCCTACTCAGGTTGCTGAGGATATATTGGCAAACAATGCTATTTTAAAGTGTCATGCCTTTTAGAAATGGTATTTTCATAAGACTAGTACAGACCTTCTTACTGTCTATACCCCAACTCCTATTCCAATCCCCACCAACATTCCAATTTTTATATTTCATAACAAAAATGGCTATTTTAATATTTTTACTTTTCAGAAACAAAATAAAACAAACTCAAACATACCCCTTCTTCAGACAAACAAGCAAGACGATCTATGAGTTCAGGGTTAGCAGTTAGGCTCTTTACATATTCTTCACCTGAAAAATAAGTTATAGTTCTTGATAAATTCAACTGTTTTTTGCTTATTTGTTTTTTCTTAGATATGGAAGAACATCAATCATCTCTTTTGGGGGTTGAGGGGGGAAGTCCATATCTTTTGATGTGATCATGCCCACATCAGTGAGTGTAGACAGTGGGTCAAGCCCATCTATGAGTTTTTATTGCTAAGCCAATTCCAAAGAGTGATGGGGAAATTAGCCCCTGGGCACAACACAGAGCTTAGAAATGTAGAGAAATTTAAAAATGCAAAAATATCACATGAGGTACTAAAGACTATCTACATATATATATATATATATATATATATAAGGTTAAGTGACAGTCTGACCAGCCAATCATCCAACCGGCCAGTACATATGATGTGCACTGACCACCAGGGGGCAGACGCTCAATGCAGGAGCTGCCGAGCTGTGGTGACTTGGCAGTGAAGGTTCTTGGGTGATGCACCCTGGAACCAGAGAGGAGGGAGCCCAATTCCTCGTGGGGGCATGTGATTCCACCTTCGGCTGTGAGTTATGTTATTGCTGGGGCACTGTCAGCCCTGAATATGGTTTCTAATTAATTTCCTTTCAATGTGCACGAATCTGTGCACTGGGCCACTAGTGAAAATATAATATAGCCATGTGAATTTCTGACCATGGGCCTGATGATAACTTTTTTATACATTTGAAACATGAATTAACAGTTTCTACATTTAGACTTACAAGTGAAAGCTGGTATTCCTTCCTCTATGGCTTTCTCTTTGTTTTTCCTGTCATTTGTTATTAAGATGACTTGCAGCTGATTCTCTGCTGACATTTTCTTCAAATGTTCATTGTACCATTTTGCTGCTACTCTGATGGCTCTATCATTCCTGTCATTAGAATTTTCTCCCTGTTTTTGTTCTATGTAAGTTTCTCTAAATGTAAAGGAAAGAAAAATTATTTTAAAAAGAGAAATGAAAATCAATAAAAATAAGCATATGTAAAAAATCTTAGGATATAAATGCTTAATAAGTACTAAACTTAAAAGCCAAGAGTATATCTTTTTCTGTTGAATGTAATTCAGATTTATAACTCAGAAAGGAAATAAACAGGATCCTTATAGTTAAGTTTCTAAGACAACAATTTGCTTAGAAAAAGAAAATCATGTTATTAATGGAACGATAAAACGGCTAATTTTATTTCACCAGAAGGAAAACCAAGATCAGAATTTATTCGCAGGCTGGAACATCAAATAAGTAATGGTTTGTTGGAAAAAACTATAATAAAACTTTGCAGGTCTGATAGTAGATTTCATTTAAACTGTAGGTTAACAGTAATTCCTAAAAGCTATAAATAGTACAATAGATAATTTATGATCATATCATTCTATAAATATATAATGCATGTAAGTTATCTATGGTAAACACACTATGAATGCCAGAGGCTATCTAGAAACTAAAAGACCAGAAACAGATATGACTGCATACTCCTTTCTGAAACTATGTATGTACTCGGAACTCCTAAATTTGTCAGCATACTCATCATTTACTTGAATCTATTTTACAAGCCAAATTTAAGTACAATAACAAACTCAGTACAGTAACTTCTAGTGCTTAAAGATAATAGATTCAATTTAAAAATTTTACTTATTTATATTAGTTTTTAGAATTATTTTACTCTTTACCATTTACACCTACTAATGCTTTAAAAAATCAAAGACACTTGTAAATTTTTGAATTGGTTTTAGCATGATTTGAGGAAAAGAATCTTAGATGATATTTACCTAAGTGTCCTAAGATCTAAGATTTTTCCTGTTAACCCCAGTATTGCTAAACTCTATCCACTGCTGTTAAGCTAACAAAATAACTTCTGATTAGGAATCTGATGACCATGCTCCACAGAAACTTGGTCTTTCTGCACTGAAAAACAAGGAACATTTCTACTTCTAGATTTCAAGCTAGGAATTAGATGGCTACAAGTGCTTTACTGATGTTCTTTTTTAGAAATTTTGACTTTTTAAAGTATGTTTCTTTTTTCATTGATTTCAGAGAGAGGGAGGGAGAGGGAGAAAGGGATAGAAACATCAATAATGAAAAAGATCACTGATCGGCTCCCTCCTGCATGCCCCCTACTGGGGATTGAGCCTGCAACCTGGACTTGTGCCCTGACAGGGAATTGAACCATGACCTCCAGGTTCATGAGTCTAAGCTCAACCAATGAACATTGGCTGGGCAGATATTCTTTACAAGAACAATTTTTTTTTTTTTTTGTAAAGCTTGGGATATAAGGATAAAGAAAAAATTGAGAAACTAACATTTTTAATTTGTATAGTCCAATGGGATTTCATTACTAAATATACCAGCTAATCCAGTGATCCAAATGGGGGTGATTTTGCCCCCTGTGAACGTTTGACAATGTCTGGAAACATTTGGGTTGTTACAATTCTGTGGATGATGGGGAAGGTTGCTATTGGCTTCTAATGGGTAGAGGCTAACACAGGACGACAGCCCACCCACAGCAAAGAATTATCCAGCTCAAAATGCCAGCAATGCCAAGGTTCCGAAGCCCTAATCTAATCAACAGAGGCATACTAAGACGAATCATAGATTTATGTAACATAAATCATGCCATCTATTTTTGAAGATCACACGTTATGTTCAAACAGAGGTCATGAATTTGAAACATAACAAAGAATTCTATACTTGAACCATTATCTTCTTCAATGTGGTCAGTTATAAGGTATTCGTTTTACTTTTAAAAGCCCATTAAGAATAAATCTGCTTTATATTTAAAACCTCCTTCACACACCTACGTTTTTCTAAGCTATGCTGTCTATTCATATAATATGGTATTCCAGGAACCTAGGCAAATTTTATTTACCATGATTCTATTGCTGGACTCATACTAAAATCAATTCAAAATGAAAACATTTTAGAAATAAAAGTACCTACTATAGCATTGGAGTCAGGAGACCTTGGTTCTAGGTTTGATCCAATCAATGCCTAGGTGACCTTAATTAGGTCTACTTAGCATTACCTTCTGTACAACTGTGTGAGAACCAAATAAAAGTCCTGTAAGTATGAAACCTATCAGCTAGCTCCTGACAGCACACATTACTGACAGGAGCCCTCCTCTACATTTAGATAATTCTGTGGTTTTCTGGTAATTATCCTAATTTTCTTCCTACCTATGGTGCTCGTTGGTGAACGTATAGAAATGCTTCTCCTGGTTATTAGTCAAATCTCGGATTCGTTTATATACCGGGGCACTCCGATTTCTCACTTCTTGAAGAACTGTTTGTAGTACAATTACATTCCTGATGGCAGGGTCCTCAAGAACATCAATCTTAAAGAAAAGAAGCAGAAAAAGAAAAATTAATTTTCCTATGTTCTTTTGTAAATTGTTTCTGTCGAACTTAAAACGCCATCGGTTTAAAAAACAGTAAATACAGCCTGGCCGGGTGGCTCAGTTGGTTGGAGCCTCCGGGTACACCAAAAAGTTGCGTTTCCAATTTCCGGTCAGGGAACATACCTAAGGTAGCCGGTTCGATCTTGGTCGGGCGCGTGTGCGAGGCAACCGATGGGTGTTTCTCTCTCACATCAATGTTTCCCTCTTTCTCTCTCCCCCTTTCTTTCTCTAAAAATAAATGAAACATATCCTCGGGTGAGAACAAACACACACACACACACACACACACACACACACACTAAATATATAGGTAAGGAGATATTTTGCTGTAGAAAACCCTTAGACATGTAAACAGACTAATTCTAAAACTTCGCAGAATTAAGTCCATTAATAAAGAAATACGTCGGCCCACATATTTTCGTTAGTAGGCACTTACAAGCTGCCTGGGGTGGGGGGGGTCGCAGGCTGGAGGCCACAAGAAGCCAAGTCCCCGGCCTCTAGACAGTTACAATCTAAGGCAGAAGAGACACCAGGAGTTAGAAAAATAACGTATCTAAAGTCCTTATGATTCCAAGAATTCAAAAACACCACATACAAGGACAAGAAACTCGTCCTGGGGGTCAGAGGCATGGGTCCCAATTGTTTGCCTCTCCCCACGCACGTGATGTTGCCCAAGACCAGCCTCCTTGGGCTCAGTTTCCCTATCTGTCACACCCCTTTTCCTGACAGGGCCGCGTGGACCCAGGTTCGCCCGCCGACGCACCTGGTGCAGCAGCACGTTGGTGTCAGGCAGCAGGTAGTGAGGCTGCGGGCAGAGGCTGCTCGCGGGGTCCAGGGGCTGCGGCTCGAGGACCGGCCCCTCGTGCGCCATGCCGCAGGCCTCGCACCCCGGCGCCCCGCAGCCGATGTCATCCCGCAGGTAGTGCTCGCGCACGATTTTCATTACGCCGCCCGCCCGGGTCTTCTTTAAGAAAGTCTTAGACTTCAGCATCTTGCCGCGCGGCGCGGAATCCCCACTGCTATCGCGCTCTTCCGGCGAAAAGAGTCAGCTCGGAACCCTGTAGCACAACTATACTTTACCCGGAGGTTCGCCCTTCTCGCTCCAAGATACTAGCAAACACTTCTCGCGGGAAAACGTCGATATTGATGCTGGTTGGCTCTCCGAGGGTTGCGAGGATTGGGCGAAAGCGAGGAGCCAGGAGGTTGGGCGGATCTGGAGCCATTTCCGCTCACGGCCCGCCTCTGGACTCCAGCTCCCAGCATGCGTTGCTTCCCGCGCCTGGGCGGATCCCAGCCAAGTTCCGGCGGCTTGGGCGTTTGCAGACTGCCGCTTCCAAAGTCCTTCTATGGGCGCCCAAGTGGTTGTCTTGGTTACGGGTCCCAACGGTCCCTCACCTGAAATTCATTTTTGAGGTGCTACAACCTGAGCTGCTGATTGAAGACACCTTCAGCTCCTGGCAGTGGCGGCTGGTCCAGCCTTCGACGTGGAGTAATTGAAGCTTTCGAGGTAGCTTCGGCTGTCCCTTTCCCGCGTGGGGCAAGGAATCCTCCGATGCTGCTAAGTGGGTTTTCTTTGCCCGGCATGTGTGGGCAGTATCAGGCCCTGATCCCCAGGTGGTGTTGCCTGTTTTGATTTCATCCAATTCTTACCCTTTGCCCTTTAAAAAGGAGGGAAGCCGATTCAGCCAAAGTTCTTGCCATTTCCCCTCCATACACATCCTTGGGTTTAGAAGAACTGTTATCAGCAATACCGTAAACAATTCATTATATCGTGTAGTATTAAAATAAAGGAATTGTTAAATTCTTTTGGAAGGTTAAGAAGTTCGATTTAGAATTCTTGAGTTTTTCTCTTATACCCTCTTGTTCTCATCTGATATCTGCAAGCCTATAAAAAAATGCTTTTATGTCACTGCTTCCCCTTTTAAAAAATCTTCAGTGATGCCTCATTGCCTGCAGAATAGATTTCTAACACATTCGACATTCAAGGCTCTCCACAGCCTGGATTATTAAGGGTGTGTGTGTGTTCGGTGGGTAAGGGGAGTCACTAACTACTCTGATTCACAAAGACTTGGCCCCAGCCTGACACCACTCTCTTCCGTTGTCTTTACACTTTGACCACCTCTACACCAATCTTAACACCTGCATGCTTTTCCCTTGTTACTACTCCTCCCCAAATCCTCCAAGATTCTATCTTCTATCTTTGTATAACTTTCCTCTGACCAACTCGGAAGTGATCTCTCTAATATTGAACGTGTGCTGCTTTTATTGGTAGCATTAGAGCTTTATCCTTTGTCTCATACATATTTCTTTGTCTCCTCCAAGTATTCCTGCACCCAGGAACTGGGTTTCTTATTCATCCAAGTGCCTGAGTTCATAATAGGATTTAATGAGTTTGATTTAATATGTTTGATCTGAGCAATAATTTACTAATGTGTTATAGATTTGGGGTCCTCATATTGCCTTAGTGTCTCTGTAATATGCTTTATGCTTTCCACAGAGAATGTTTGAGTACATTTAACTTAATATTTTTTAACCTACAGAAAACTGAAATAGAATTGGAGAAGAAAACTGACCCATAATAATGTCTCGAAAAATTGCCAAGGCATCAAAAACAGTGAATGTTTCTAGCTCTCTGGAATCTGAAGATATTAGTTTAGAAACAACAGTTCCTACAGATGACATTTCCTCATCAGAAGAGCGAGATGGTAAAATCAAAATCACCAGGCAACTAATTGAACGAAAAGAACTACTTCATAATATTCAGTTACTGAAAATAGAGCTATCCCAAAAAAATATGATGATTGACAATTTGAAAGTAGATTATCTTACAAAGGTAAGATCAGGTATAAATTTTGTGTTGTTTTCAAGCTGCAGGTAAATAAGAATTAAATTTTTATATATATGCTCAGAATTTGAAATTATAAATTTATCATTTCAGGAACGTAATTATATTTTCTTGCATGGCTTTAAATCACTGGTTTTAGAAGGGAGTGTGTGTGAATATTTCTGTGTATCAAAAAGTACTGAAAGAAGTGGTGACTTAAAGGTGGGCAGGGGTGAATTGCTTCTGTCGACTCCATTTTTTAAATCTAGCATGTGTGAGATATGTTTTCTTACGTGTTCTTTTTCTAGCCAAGTTTCTGCTTTATTGAGAACTAACCCTGATATGACTAGTTTGGTAGGGAAGAATCAAGATCATAATTATTATTGGATCTATATAGTTCTCTACTGTGGAGATTTGGTTTCTTTGGTATTTTTCTACTTGATAGTTACTATTCTTGTCTTTTAATTTGATAGTTACTGTATTATAGTAGCAAGTGTAGATTTAGTTACCGTAGACTTTAACAAGTGGTGTTTGCCAAATAAGAAGGTATGTGCCCTTGACCTGGAATCAAACCTGGGACCCTTCAATGTGAGGGCTGATGCTCTAACCATTGAGTAAAACTGGCCAAGGTAGCAATCTCCACTTTAGATAGGAGTCACAAACCTATTCAGTAAAAGACCAGAAAGTGTGTGTGTGTGTGTGTGTGTGTGTGTGTATAAAACTGTTGTTATTAATCCTCACCCGAGGATATTTTTTCATTGATTTTTAGAGAGAGTGGAAGGGAGGGGGAGAGACACAGAGAGAAACATTGATATGAGAGAGACACATTGTTTGGTTGCCTCCCACACACACCTTGACCAGGGCAGGGGATCAAACCTGAAAGGAGGCACGTTCCCTTGACTGGTCTCAAAACCTGGGACCCTTCAGTCCGAGGGCCAACACTCTATCCACTGAGCTAAACCGGCTAAGGCCAGAAATTAAATACTTTATGCTTTGCATGCCACATATGGTCTATTACATATTTTTCTTGTTGTTGTTGTTTTTAAACAACTCTTTACAAATTAAAAACCCATTCTTAGCTCATGGGCTGTACAAAAACAGGACATGGACTGGATATGAGCCCATTACCATTGTTTAACCCTTGCTTTATTTTAGATTATGTAGTCAGAGAAGGCATTGGCAGATTTTAGGCAATTGGAGTTACATATCCTGATTTTATATTCAAAATGGTATTGAATAAATAAGCTAAGGGCAGATAACATAGAAGCAAAAGATAGTAATTAATTAGGCTGTTGCCTTATGTAAGACTCCTAAGTTTTTGGCTTCATCACCTGATGCAATTTACTGAGAAATCGAAGCCTGGGAGAAAACAGATCTGGGAGGTAAAATATAAGTTCTGTTTTGAGCATGTTAAACTTTAGATTCCAGTTAGACTCCTAAATGGAATTGTCAGTTGGAGTTTAGGAAAATGTCCATGACTAGGAGTGTGTGTGTGCATGCATGTAATATGCATTAGCATATAGATTGCACTTAAAGTCTTGGGATTGGCTGACATTTCCTAGGGAGAGCCAAGGGCTCCAAATGCAGCAAAGGAACTTGAGAAACTTGAAAGTGTTCAGAGTTAGGAGGAAAACCAAAGAGGATTATCAAGGAAGCCGAAAGAGGATGGAGCAGTCAGCTCTGTTAAATCATGCTGTCAGGTAAGATAAATATGTAGAAATAGTCATTGGACTGGGCATTATGGAGGTGATTCATAATTTTGACAAGAATACTTTTACTGGAATAATATGGGACAAAAGCAGTAAGGGAGAGCTTGCCATATCAAATGTGGCTCATGTTTTTTTGCTTTGGAGATTAAGAAAATGCAAGAGGGACATAAGACTAGGTAAGGTTAATCACTAGTTTCATTTTGGATGCTTAGAGTAGTCAATTGAAGATGGGTAGTAATCAGATATCTATATCTACATATATAAAAGGCTAAGTGACTGACTGTCCGTCTGTGACTGTCCGACTGACCAACCGGCCGGTACACTTAACACGCACTGGTAATTTAAAAATAAACGTTGACTTGTGCATGCACAATACATATACTGGGTGTACTGGTTAATAATGTGGATTTTTTCAACAGATGGAGCTACACATATGTTGATATACATGCAATTTGATATGTATGCTATTTTGTATAATTGACAGCAAGCTTCAAAACTTCATATGTCAAATTTTCTGAAGGAGTTAACATCATAGATGTTTTTATGCTTAAAAATGTCGAATTTCGTGCCAAAAAAAGAGCATTTGCGGGAAGTTTTAATTCATTACTTTATTTTGAAGAAAAGTGCTGCTGAAAGTTATCGTATACTTCGGGAAGCTTATGGTGAACATGCTCCATCTCAAGATACTTGTGAACACTGGTTTAAACGCCTTAAAAGTGATGATTTTTATGTGAAAGACAAAGAACGTCCAGGTCAATTTGAACCATGCTTTGATCATAAAACCACCAGAATGGGCCAGAAGACACGGCTAAGTAATTTTGCTTCATGATAATGCACCATCACATACTTCAAAAAGTTAAAAGATCTTGCCTAAGAAGTATTAACTCACCTGCCATATTCACCAGACCTTGCTCCTTCAGATTACCACTTGTTCCGCTCGATGGCACACGCACTTTATGAGCAGCACTTCAAAACGTATGAAGAAGTGGAAAATTGTGTCTCTGAATGGTTTGCCTCAAAACAAGAAAAGTTCTGTTGGGACGGTATTCACAAATTACCTGAAAGATGGTGGAAATGTGTAGCTAGCAATGGACATTACTTTGAATAAAGCACTTTTGATGTTTCTCTTGAAATTATTGTGTTTTCTTTGATTACAAAATCCACATTATTAACTGGTACACCTAGTAAAGCTCTCACTGGCGCCAATTGCACACATGTGTTTTGATCTGTCATTGTCAATCATGAATTTGGTTGTTTTTGTTAACATTCTGAAGCTAAAAGAAAGTGGCATCATCGACAGAATATGTCTGAACACCAACTATTGGCACAACTGTCCCCATCTGACACTGGCCTCTCATTTAAATTAATTTGAAGATAGTTTCCCATAATGCCAGAATTTGCAATGACTATTAATAAATCACAAGGACAAAGTCTAGACAGAGTAGGAATATTCCTGCCTGAACCCGTTTTCGGACATGGTCAGTTATATGTTGCTTTCTCTCGAGTTTGAAGAGCACATGATGTTAAAGTTGTAAATACTTCCTCACAAGAGAAATTAGTCAAGCACTCTGAAAGTGTTTTTACTCTTAATGTGGTATACAAAGAGATATTAGAATAAGTTTTATCAATTTATCAGTCATTGTTTTTAATCAATGTTTTTATATCATGTTTTTGTTTATATCATGTTTTATATCATGTCTGTTTTTATATCATGTTATTGTTTATTAATCAATTGCTGTATTTTCATATACATTTTACTAATTTTCTTATCTGACACTTCTATTATAGAGAAAGGGTGAATAGCAATGTTAAAATATTTCTTCTAATTAATTCCCTTTCAATATGCACCAATCCATGTACTGGGCCACTAGTATGAATATAAAGTACAAATGAAGGGTCTGACTTGGAAATAATTACCTGGGTGAGAAATCAACATAAAATCCCACTTGTCAATAGGCTTCTATTCAGAGTGGGTTAAGGGGGAAAAATAGTCTTAATGACACCTGGCAAAAAGTAACATTTATGGCAGCAGTTTTAAACCACAGTTTAAAAATAATTTGTATGAACAGACTACAGTTTATGGACACAACTATTGCAAAAACACCCTCTATTTATTTAAAAACATGTTTCTTTTAAGTGCTTTTTAATAATAATTTGAAAGATTACCAAATAATTTACCTTTTCTTCTTTATTAAGATTGAAGAATTGGAGGAGAAACTTAACGATGCGCTTCACCAGAAGCAGCTACTAACTTTGAGATTAGACAACCAATTGACATTTCAGCAGAAGGATGCCAGGTAAGTTTTTAAAATGCATCATTACCTACTTAGCAGTTGAAACTAATGTCATTACCTGTTCATGCATGTGATTATAAGCTAAAATAGAGAACTTTTAAAACAAGATTGATAACAGTTTTACATCCAGAACAACAAAAAAGTAGGTTATTTGATACAGTCCACAAAATAAAAAAGTCAAAATTCAACATTTATTCAACAAACATTGCCAATGTAAGTGAACCATGACAATGGAGCTCTCTAAACTGATCACCATTTAACCTGCTGTCTTGATTAACCTTTTTTCATTTGCTCTGCAAAACATACTGATTGATTTTCATGGCCCTTTGAACTCTTCTGGCATAAAGTGTCTCTTTTTGCCTGCATACTTTCTCCAGCCCAGTTATCTACTTATCAAGAATCCATTGTGTTTACTCACAAATATGCCTATGCCAGTTGTATTTATTATACTTATGTAACTTAATTATAATTATGTAAACAAATATGAGTACAAAAAAAGATGTTTCTTTTTTATAAAAGCTATAATTCTTTGGAAAGATTCAATAAAAAGACGTGACTAACAAAAAAAATCATCAAAGTAAGAGTAAACAAAACAAATTTAGAGATTGGGAGGCAAAAATTAAACAAATCCATAAAAGTATCCTCTCAGTTTCTTCCCAAGTGTCTTTTAAGGTCTCTTGCCACTATAAAGAAATTGAAATCAGAAATTATGAACAATGATTTACACGCATACATGCAAAAAAACATATATCCATATTTTTTAAAAATGTGGAATTTATGTAAAAAATTTGAAGGTGAGTGTTTATTTCTATATTTTAATTAGAGGTAAATGTGTAAATTAGGTGTTTTTCCCCTTTATAACATTTCCCTCTTTAGCTGACTTTTAAAAAAGTTATCTGACTTAATTATTAGCCACTATCATGTTATATCAGTGGCTCTGAAACTTTAGCATGAATCAGAACCATCCGGAAATCTTGTTAGGAAACATTGTTGGGTCCCATCCTCAGGTTCTGATTTGGATTGGCATCCAGCACATTTCCATTTCTGCTAAGTTCCCAGATGATGATGCTGGTTCAGGGTAACACTTTGAAAACCACTGCATTCAGTAATAGGGTTTCTATTCTAATTCTTTAGAAATTTATCAGATTGAATGATGCTGAGAGTGTAGTTAGGAGGCTATTGTGATAATCCTCTTGATCACTGATGACAGTAAAAAGTATGTGGATTCTGAATATATTGAAGATAAAGCTGATATAATATCCTAATGGGTTAGATGTAGGATTTAAGAGAAAATGTGGAGCTAAGGATTGTGCCAACATCTTTAGCCTCAATAAATGAAAGAATGGAGGGAGGACCAGGTACTCCAGAATTAATACAAACCAAACTAGAAGACTGAGAAAACACCATCAGTAAAATAGGAGAAAAATTAAGAAATTAGGAATAGAAAGGGTATAAGAAAAGAGGGATTAGTTGTATTGTGTTATCATTAGGTTAGGGATGAAAAGAACTGAAAATTGACCATTAGCAATGTAGATGTCATTGGTGACATTGAAATTTTGGTGTGAGTGAAGGAGGGGGTTGAAAACCTGATTGGCATGAGAAAGGTGTTGGAGACTGCCTCTTGCTCAGTGCGTGCAAACCTGATGCTAGTGGCTGCTAGTTTCAGTTCACATCTTAGCCTCTCCCAGGTACCTCCAAGACCAGCACAAGCACTTTGTAACTCATACCAAGATCACTTGTAACTCATACCAAGTGTCCCAAGGCAGAGCAAAGGCAGGGGCTGATGTTGGTTTACACCAGAGCACTCCCACAAGGCTCCAGAACTAACACATCCGTGGCGAGCTTCAGATCTTACCATATAAGAACACCACCATACCACCTCCACACAACACATACAAAGGGCAGACTTAGCAGGCACTAGAGTCCCACCAAGGCAAATCCATGGGGTTAACATCTTCACAACAGCTCCTCTGCTATAGTCACAGCCAGTCTTACAGCCAATCAACATGAAGATCAATCCCTCCCATTGACATGCCAATAGCAATCAAGGCTCAACTAGAATAGGAGGGAACATACAACCGACACAAGGGACACACCAGGAGCATCTGGCTCCCACAGGACACCTACTACATAAGGCCACTCTAATCAGGACAAGAGACTTAGCAGCTCTACCTAATACATTTAAAAAAAAAGGGGGCGGAGGAGCAGCCAGAATAAGGAAACAAAGACACATGTTACTAAATGAAAGAACAAGGCAGAACTCCAGAAAAAGAACTAAACAAAATAGAGACAAGCAATCTACCAGATGCAGAGTTCAAAACACTGGTTATGAGAATGCTAATGAACTGAGTGAGAACTTTAACAAAGAGATAAGAAACATAAAAAAAAGAGATAGAAAACATAAAAAATAACAGGTCAGAAATGAATACAGGAGAGGGAAACAACAGTAGATTAGCTGAAACAAAGGATCAAATCAGCAATTTGGAAGATAAGGCAACAGAAAACACCCAATCAAAACAGCAGAAAGAAAAAAGAATCCAAAAAATTTAGGGTAATTTAAGAGGCCTATGGGACAACATCAAGCATACCAACATTCACATCATAGGGGTATCAGAAAAAAGAGAGTGAACAAAGAATTGAAAACCCATTTGAAGAAATAATGATGCCAAACTTCCCTAACCTGGTGAAGTAAACAGACATACAACTCCAAGAAGCACAGAAAGTTCCAAACATGGTGAACCCAAAGCAGCCTACACCAACACACATCATAACTAAAAGGTGAGGAGGACCAAGATGGCGACATAGGTAAACTTGGGGACTTGCTGCCTCCCACAGCTACATCAAAAATACAACTAAAATAGTGAAGAACCATTATTTAGAAACACCTGAAATCTGCCTGAATGAAAGTCCTACAACTAGAGAAGTAAAGAAGAAAGCACACTGAAACTGGTAGGAGGAGTAGAGGCACGGAGCAGGCTGGTCAAATGCCCATGTGGGGCATGTTTTTTGTTGTTGTTTTTTTAATAAATCTTTATTGTTCAGATTATTACAATTGTTCCTCTTTTTACCTCCCATAGCTCCCCTCCACCCGGTGCCCACCCCACCCTCTGCCCTTACCCCACCCCCACTGTCTACATCCATAGGTGTACGATTTTTGTCCAGTCTCTTCCCGCACCCCCCACACTTCTTTCCCCCCGAGAATAGTCAGTCCACTCTCTTTCTATGCCCCTGATTCTATTATATTCACCAGTTTATTCTGTTCCTCAGATTTTTTATTCACTTGATTTTTAGATTCACTTGTTGATAGATATGTATTTGTTGTTCATAATTTTTATCTTTACCTTTTTCTTCTTCTTCCTCTTCTTAAAGAATACCTTTCAGCATTTCATATAATACTGGTTTGGCAGTGATGAACTCCTTTAGCTTTTTCTTATCTGTAAAGCTCTTTATCTGACCTTCAATTCTGAATGATAGCTTTGCTGGGTAGAGTAATCTTGGTTGTAGGTTCTTGCTATTTATCACTTTGAATATTTCTTGCCACTCCCTTCTGGCCTGCATAGTTTCTGTTGAGAAATCAGCTGACAGTCCTATGGGTGCTCCCTTGTAGGGAACTAACTTTTTTTCTTGTGCTGCTTTTAATATTCTCTCTTTGTCTTTTGCTCTTGGCATTTTAATTATGAAGTGTCTTGATGTGGTCCTCTTTGGATACCTTTTGTTTGGACTTCCTGGACTTATAAGTCTATTTCTTTCACCAGGTGGGGGAAGTTTTCAGTCATTATTTCTTCAAATAGGTTTTCAGTATCTTGCCTTCTCTCTTCTTCTGGCACCCCCATAATTTGGATGTTGGTACACTTGAAGTTGTCCCAGAGGCTCCTTACACTATCTTCATATTTTTGGATTCTTTTTTTTCTTTTCCAATTGGTTGTTTTTTGCTTCTTTGTATATCAAATCTTTGACTTGATTCTTGCGATCGTCTAGTCTGCTGTTGGGTCTCTGTATATTATTTTTTATTTCAGTCAATGTATGTTTAATTTCTACTTGGTCCTTTTTCATATCCTCGAGGGTCTCACTAAATTTATTGACCTTTTCTAGAAAATCCTTGAAAAACCTTTTAACTGTGGTTTTGAACTCTATATCCGGTTGTTTTGCTTTCCTCCATTTCTTTCATTTGTGACCTGTTTCTTTGTCTTTTCATTTTAGGTGCTTCCCTGAGTTGATAGAGTGGCTTTGTGTGCTAGGTGTCCTATAGGGCCCAGTGGCTCAGCCTCCTCAGTTACCTGAGGTGGACACTCTTGGTGCACCCCTTTGTGGGCTGTGTGCACAGTCTTGTTGTAGTTAAGCCTTGATTGTTGTTGGTATCACTGGGAGGAATTGACCTCCAGGCCAATTGGCTGTGAGGATCAGCTGTGTCTATGCTGGGAGAACTTCTGTGCTGCAGACGCCCTTATGAGACAAGACTTGCAAAAGCCTCTGTGCTCAGCTTGGATGGGGCGGAGTCTCAGGGCAAAGCAGACAGCAATGGCTTCCTGTCAGCCCTGCCCTAGGAGGCTCCTGGGTCTCAGTGCCCCACGGTAATTGCTGCAAGTACCTCTGAGAGAAAGCCGCCCTCGAGTTTCGCCTGCTGCCTGATAGCCCAGTTTCTCCCCTAATGAGTCTGGGTCCCCAGAGTCTTGCCCAGAACTGGAGTTCAGAGCAGTTGGGAGCTTTTGTCTCCCTCCTGATTGAGAAAGCCAACCGCGTCCTCACTTGCCAGCCCTCTCCGTGCACGTGCCTCCATACCTCTGCCTTCCGCAGTTCCTCTAAGTCTCAGTGTGTTTTTCTCTTTCCTGACAGTTCAGTTTCTCCCCGTATGAGTCTGGGTCCCCAGAGTCTCACCCAGAAGTGGAGTTCAGAGCAGTTGGGAGCTTTTGTCTCCCTTCCGATTGAGAAAGCCAGCCATGTACTCAGTTGCCAATCGTCTCCATACTCTCGAGCCTCTGTACCTCTGCCTTCTGCAGCTCCTGTGAGTCTCAGTGTGCTTTTCTCGTTCCTTCTAGTTGTAGAATTTCCACTCAGCCAGCCTTCCTGTGGTTCTGGATGATGTCCATTTTGTCTTTTAGTTGTAGTTTTGAAATTGTTGTGCGAGGCAGCGGTTTAGGTGTTTACCTATGCCGCCATCTTGGTTTCTCCTTTGGGGCATGTTTTTAATTAGGAGGGATATCTAGGCTACAGAAGCCTCCTGTGAGGAACAAGGGGTCCAAGCCCCACACCAGATCTCCAGTCCAGGTTCTAGTGCTGAGAAGGGATGCCTCCATAACTTGGGGCTGTAAAAACCAGCAGGGATTGTGGCTGAGTGACACGGAGGCTCCTGGAGACCCAGGCAGTTTCTCTTAAAGGACCAGTGCATGGACTTACTCAAACTAGCTCCTTCTGAGCTCCAATGCTAGGGCAATGGCTTGAGGAGGTTCCAGGTACATATGGAAGGAACTGGATTGTGTGGCATTGGGGCAAGCACTCAGGGGTGGCTTTCTCCCAGACAGGGGTGCTCATAGAAGTCATTATTCATATGCTGAGACCTCCACAGTCACAGAGCTGATGGGCAGCCATGTCTGAGTTTGGCTCTGCCCTGGTGATCCCTGAGACCCCACCCCATCCAATTTGCAGCCCCACCCAAGCTGTTTGCAGCGGCTTTTCCATATGAATGGCTTGTCCTGGCTCAGGCTTCTTCAGACTTTTCTAAAATCTCTCAAATAAACTGTGGCTGGTGTCAGCACACCCTATACCTATCAATAAGAGGCCCAAGACAGCATGGCCTTGCCTGGGTACTTCCAAGCCCAGCACAAGTAACAGCCATCTGCAAATCACTTTGTAGCTCCTGCACTGTGGCCCTAGGCAGTGGCTGATGTTGCACCTCCCAGGAAGCCCCAGAACCAGTGTACCTGGTGGGCATTTTCAAACCATACCAGATTATAAATTTACACATCTATGGGCAACACACTCAAGGGGCAGACTCAGTGAGCACCAAAGTCCCCCTGAAGCAAGTCCTGCTCCATGGAGGTGTCTTCTGCACAGCTCTTCTTCCATTGTAGACACATCTCGTCCTCAGCCAATTGGCATAGATGGGTGAAAAGGGGGAAGGGATTAAGATGTGAAAATTGCCAGTTATAAAAACAGTCATGGGGATGTAAAGTACCACGTAGGGAATATAGTCAATAATCTATACTGGTAGTTGGCAAACTCATTAGTCAACAGAGCGGTAAACCGTGGCTCGCAAGCTGCTGTTTGCCGACCACTGATCTATACTAATAAAAGGGTAATATGCTACTTGGACCAGATATACTGGACGTCTTCCAGACATTATTCTGGACGTCCTTCCTGACAAAGCCGGGGCATGGCCATCCTGCAAACTGCCCGCAGCCCCTCGCCCAGGCCAGCCCCACCCCCCAGCGGGGACCCCCACCCCGATATAAAAACAGTCATGGGGATATAAAGTACCACGTAGGGAATATAGTCAATAATATATATATGACTAATATGCAAAGTGTCCCCTTGGGAATTCGACCGGGAGACTGGGCGTTCGATCGCTCACTATGACATGTGCTGACCACCAGGGGGCGGCGTGGAATGAAGGAAGGCCCTGGCCAGCAGCCAGCAGTGGGGAAATGAAGGCCCCAGCCAGCAGCTGGAAGGCCCCGATTGGCCCTGATTGCCAACCAGGCCTAGAGACCCTACCTGTGCATGAATTTTGTGCACTGGGCCTCTAGTATTGTAATAAGCATGTATGGTGTAAGTTGGCTACTAGGCTTATCAGGATGATCACTCCTAAGTTATACAAATGTCTAATCACTGTTGTACACCTGAAACTAATATAGTATTTTATGTCAACTGTAATTGAAAAATTAAATATTTTTTTAAAAGAAAAAATACAGCCCAATCAGCGTGGCTCAGTGGTTGAGCATTGATCTATGAACCAGGTGGTCACGGTTCAATTCCCAGTCAGGGCACATACCCAGGTTGCGGGCTCAATCCCCAATGTGGGGCATGGAGGAGGCAGCCAATCAATGATTCTCTCTCATTATTGATCTTTCTTTTTCTCCTCTTCCTTTCCTCTCTCTGAAATCAATAAAGATATATTTTAAAAATACAGTATGAAAAATAATAACCAGAGGCCTGGTGTTATGAGCAAGTTATAATTTTATGTTTAAAATGGAAAGTAGTACAAAATGTACTTTAGAATTTTTCCAAAATATGAACTTAATAAAATAATCTGTGATTTTAGTATGTCAAGAAAAGAAAGAAGAAAAGCATCATAGGCAATGAGCATATGCAACTTTTGAGAAGTTTTTTCCATGAGGGAGCAAACAAAGAGGGCATTGAAATGAGGTCAAAAGTTGTGGGTTTTGTTTGTTCATTTGTTTTAAGACAGAAATAACAGCATATTTGAAGTTGGTGGGAGTGCTGTTTTAGGGAGGGAAACAAATCAGATGGTCCCTCCCTACTCAAAATCTTTGGGTAGGCAACTAACAGTAGCAGTGTGTACTACATGTATTCTTTGAGAATGATGATTATGTGCAAAATACTCTTTTCATTACCTCATAATGTTTGAATTATTACCTTAAGGTGGTTCTCTGTTACCGTCTTAAAGAGGACCTTTTAGTACCTGGACAAAAGAAATGAAAATTATTTTGGAACCTCAGTTCTCAAACTTAATTCGTTTTGAAAAACTGTTCAAGAAACAATTCAAAATGGATCATTTCTTCCCATTAGAAATCATGTAAATTTAATGAATTCATTCCAGACCCCCAAATGTTTCCCTATTTTAACTTTTCTTATATACAGTATATGTCTAATGTACTGTTTAATCTGTAAACACTTCTTAAATTTATCAAACCATCCGCTAGTAACCTTAAATGAATCACTTTCAGTACTTGTTTCAGGAGTGTCTTTCAGGTCAGCATGCAGCATCTTGGCTTGTTCATATGTCACTGCCTCCGAAATGCTGTCACTAGCTAACTGCTTTTTGTTTATCAACAACAATTTTTCTACCTCTTCAGTTGCCTGTGATCATTTGTGAAGGAAATTTCACAACATTGCTTGATGGCCTCTTTATGTTTTAAAATTGTGCTAATCATCCATTTTGCCAACAAGAGCAAAAGAAAAAAAACCCACAAAAATATTTACAGCACAATTTCCTGAGATGTTAACAACATGGGTTTTAGCAATAAACTGATCTGAATTCTCTCCTTTGTAGCCTGATATATCAGCATGACATGGTTGTCAGGTGGAGAACCAAAGTTTTGTTCAACAGTCGAGACATTTTTCTAGGAACAGCTTGGTCAAGAACTGAATTATTCAGACAGAATTCTTTCGAGAACCAAGGTTTGACTATACTTTAATGAGTAGGATTCAAAACCGATGTATAAGACTTAAACCTTAAGCAGAAGAGATGTATAGTTTTATTATTTGAATTTTTGAAATTATTCTTTTTAAAAAATACTTTTATTGAAAAAAAAATTTTGAGAGAGGAAGGAGGGGAGAGGGAGAAAGAAAGAGAAACATCAGTGTGAGAGAAACATTGATTGGTTGCCTCAATTAAGTGCCCTGACTAGGGATCGAACCTGCGACCCTTCTGTGCATGGGATGACACTAAACAACTGAGCCATACTGGCCAGGGCTGAACTTAGAATATTAATTCTCTATTTAATCATTTATGTGGCTACACATTTTTTTATCCTTTTTATTGAATGGCTTTAGGGCAGTGGTCGGCAAACTGCGGCCCGCTAGCCACATGCAGCTCACGAGCCGCAGTTTGCCAGTCTGTTGACTAATGAGTTTGCCGACTACTGTCTTAGGGTGACACTGGTTAACAAAATTATACAGGTTTCAGGTGCACAATTCTACGACACGTTATCTGTATGCTGTATTGTGTGTTCACCACTCCAAGACAAGTCTCTGTCCATCACCATTTACTGGTATCCTCCGTACACCTCTCTCCATTCCATCTCCTCTCGGCAATGTGGGTGCACATTTAGTAATTGATATAGAATTGTCATTTTATGTTTAACTGATTAAGTAAATAATATTCT
This sequence comes from Corynorhinus townsendii, assembly GCA_026230045.1. Classification (NCBI taxonomy): domain Eukaryota; kingdom Metazoa; phylum Chordata; class Mammalia; order Chiroptera; family Vespertilionidae; genus Corynorhinus; species Corynorhinus townsendii. The sequence continues at coordinate 64,797,553 of JAPDVU010000003.1, read as the reverse complement.
AGCTAGAGCCAAATATACTATTTGAGCTTCTCATTTTCTAATCTTATGTCACCATAAAAAGTAAATCTTGAGAAGTTTTTTAAGCTTGCCACAAATTATCTCTTAACAGAAAATATCAAGAACTGATGAAACAAGAAATGGAAACTATTTTATTGAGACAGAAACAGCTAGAAGAGACAAACCATCAGCTAAGAGAGAAAGCTGGAGATATTCGTCGAAACCTGCGTGACTTTGAATTGACAGAAGAACAATATATGAATCTAAAAGGTTTTCCTGAAGATCAGCTCTCTATTCCTGAATATGTATCTGTAAGTGTCTTATATCATTTAAAAAAAAGAACTGCACGTATTTTCAGACTAACATTTGCCATTTATGTTAGCCATAACTTCTGAAGTACCCAATTATCTTATGGCCCTGATCTGAAGATGGTGAATGGTGTACATTTCAGATCACCAAATTTTAAAGGGTCTTGATCATTAATCTCCAAAGGCAAGCAATAAACAGAGCTCTGAAGTTAATGGCTGCATCGTCTACAGAAATGAATTATTTTATCATAAATTGGTGGTTTGTAACATTCTCAGCATGAAAAATTATAGACATAACAGTTATAAGTGGTTGTGGGGGTTAGCGATAGTAGAGAAGAGGAGAGTTTGTATGATTATAAAGGGGTCGAATGAGGGAGATCTTTGTGGATCTAATTCAGTATTTTGACTGCAGCGTTGGTTAAACAAATCTACATGTAGGACTTATCTATGTCAATAGTCTCAATATTTTGGTGTCAGTATCCCTTTACACTATAAAAATTACTGAGTACACCAATGAGCTTTTGTTTACATGGGCTATATCTGTTACTATTTACCATATTAGAAATTAAAGGAGACATTTTAAAACAGAAGACTATTTAAGCACACGTTTGGCTTAAGGGTGTTGATATCTTCACACATCATATAGCCACTGGCAGATGCCATTGAACAAGCATGAGAATGAGAGCAAAACAGGCAAAAAATTTTAGTATTACTAGGAAAATAGATTTGATCTTATAAATTCCCCGAAAGGGTCTCAGAGTGGTGGGGTAAGGGCAGTGGTCCCCAGACTACACATTGAGAACTGCTGGTTTATGATTGATTGATAGGTAGGTAGATAGATAGATAGATAGATAGATAGATAGATAGATAGATGTCATTTCACTGTAATAGGCTTGAATTTTTTCATTTATAAAAGGGTTAATTATAATAATAATGTCTTTCTATTGAGGTAATTATGTAGATTAACTGTGATTATTATGTAAAATGCTTAGCTTAGTCCTTAGAACATAGTAAACAATAAAATATTACCTATTATTTTGCTGTAGTGGTGATTGCTACTCTTGGTTCTCATTTGGATAAGGCTTCTAGATTAATGATTCCCTACAAAATGTATTACTTTTTTGTCCAGCTTTTTATTGAAACAACTTAAATATAATGTTTCTGCCCAACATGTACTGTCCAAAACAAAATATTAAGTGCTGTTCTTGAGGCCTTATTCATAATTGATGTCAGGCAAACTCACCTAAGAGAATTATGAGTGGGAAGAGAAGTCTGAACTGAATGGAAGTAGTGATCTGTAAGATACCTTTCGATTTATTGTGATTATCCCTTTTTTGCAGTGGTAGCAGTATGTAGAGCTTCACTAAGAACCTAGATGTGGGCTTATCGTATATTTAGGCATTGGAGATAGAGCAATGTCCAAAGCAGACAAATATGTCTGCCTTCATGGAGCTTATATGTTAGTGGAGCAACACGGGCAATAAATTAAAAGTAAATTAAAAGTATTTGGAATGTTCGTCATACATGCTATAGAGAAAAGAGCAAGAGTGAAGATTAAGGATGGCCGCCAGGTGGGCATACTATTTGAAATCACGTTGGGGGAACCAAGGAGAGCTTTACTGTTAGGGTGACATTTGATCAGAGTCCTGAATGGAAAGAAAGCATGAGTCTTGCATTTACATGTGGGGAAAACAAAACTTCTTTGTCAGAGGAAACAGTAAGAGCAAAAGTCTTGAATACTTGATGTGTTCAGGAAATAACAAGCATGTAGTGTAGCAGCAGTCGCCAACCGGTGGTCTGTGGATGACTGGTGGTCCGTGAGGTCCAAAAGGTTGGTGACTGCAGGTGTAGAGCAACTATGTCAAACTTGTGGCCTGTGGGCTGCAGGCCTCGTTTATTTGGCCTGTGTTAGCCTTTGAATTTGACATGCTTGGTATAGAGTGAGGAGTGATAGGAGTTGAGGAGTAACATAAAATTAGAACTGAATTGATCATTGAGATTTTAAGTATTAGTAGTCAAATAAGTATTAGTTTTGTACAAATAAAAATTTTTTATACAGGCTCTTAACCTGAAACTCCTTAACACTTTTCTTTTATGATCTTAATATTTTACTTTTATTACTAATGATTGAAAGTACTGTAATTTAGCACATTTTAATTTCATTTTGGGTTTAAAACCTGCTTATTTAATTTTTTGTAAAGATTCGGTTCTATGAACTAATGGAGCCATTAAAGAAGGAAATCTCTGAACTACAAGTGAAAAAGAATTACCTATCAGAAGAATTAACTGAAAACAAAAACCAACTGAAACAACTGACAGAGGTTTGTATGATTTTTGATCACTGGTGACAAGAGGCACCAAGTTTTTCTATAAGGAATTCTTCAAGATTTATGATAGAAATGGAAAAGTCAATGATAGAAAAATAGGACATGGGGATGCTGACTGTTGTGATTCTTCATAAATGGTGGGAGGAAGTTAAATCATTAAGAAGTAGTCATCTTAATGATTGACAAGATAAGTCCATGATATTGACCTGTAATCATGGTTGAACGTTTTGTTGTAAACTCATTTTATTCTCAGTTCTTCATTATAGATTAGCCTTGTTTGCAATACATGAAAGGAGCTACTATCCATTTATCAGTCACTTTACCTCTACATCAAATACAATTAGTTCTCTTAATACTTGTTCAGAGCATGTGGACTGATACTAGCATTGGCCCCAGTGATGAGCATGGTGCTGTGCTCGGTGTTGGCAGCAGTGAACACAAAAGAGAAGGGTTTGCCCTTTGAGAGTTCAAATTTTAGTAGATTAGGGTTAGAACCTTAATATTTGGAATGTTCTTGGCACTCATTTTCTGTGTGACCTTGAACAAGTTATTTAATGTTTCCTGCTCTGTCAAATGGAAAAAATAATACTGTTTATTTATTTCATTGAATTGCCAGTGTTTCTGTTTCAAAGTATAAATATGATTTTTAGCAAAGTTGCATATAAATATTTACTTTGTGTTTTACTTCAAGGACAGCTTTTACCAAAGATCTATTATTCGTAAGTAAATAGCTATAATTTAATTTATATTACAATGCTGTAATTTGCTGCACTATTAGTGCTGGACAGAATAGACTTATGTCATTAATATAGAGCCAATATTACAGGCAAAATAAAGACTTAGCTTCCTCCTCTTATAGGAGTGATGAAGTCCTCAGGAGCAATGCCCAAGAGGCAGATGTGCCTATGTGAACACAACTATAAGGTGCTATATATTGTTGTTGTTTTCCTTCCGCTAACTTGCCACATTGTGCAGTAAAACTATTTTGTGTATTTAGAAGATAGCTTTTACTTTTAAAAACAATTTGCTTGTATAGTCTAAGTAATAAAGAAAGTTAGAAGGCCTCAGTTTGGTTAACTAATATTACGGCCTTAGACAAATTATTTAATCTCTATTATTTCTGTAAAATGTCCAGGATGGTGGTGGTATTTGCAGTACAGGATTTATTAGAGACAAGACAGTCAGACAAACTTTCAGACTTGGTTCTGCAACACCTTGTGGTACCTCAGCATAACTGAAGGACTTCTTAGTTTTAAAAAGCTGGAGGAGTTTTCTGTTCTTTTTTATATCAGGTCTCTTTTTTAATCACTTTAACATTTGGGGATTCTAAAAGTGGTTTCTCTTGAACAAAGGATTCCTGGGGCCACACACACACAAAAAGGCTTAGGTTCTAGAATTATCGTTAGCATGTGATATCTTTTTTTTTTTGTGTGGTGAAGCAAGTCTTAAGGGTCATTAATAATATTGTATCCCAGATTTTAGTTTTTTCAACTTTGCTAACACTTTTAGTATTTTATTGATAAGAAAAGAAAATATTATTAACACTTAGTGTTTCTGAGTGTTTTTAATACACAAATAACTCTTGAAACTTAGGAGCAGTTTTGTTTGTGAACCTGTATTAGTCAGGGTTCCCCAGAGAAACAACTAGCAGGATGTATACACTGAGTGGCCAGATTATTATGATATCTGAATGCATACACACACACACACACTAGAGGCCCGGAGCACGAAATTTGTGCACCGGGGGGGGGGGGGGGCGGGAGGGGAAGGATGGGGGGGAGTGTCCCTCAGCCTAGCCTACACCCTCTCCAATCTGGTACCCTCCAGGGATGTCCGACTGCCCGTTTAGGCCCCATCCTGGTAGGAACGGACCTAAACGGGCAGTCAGACATCCCGCTCACAATCCAGGGCTGCTGGCTCCCAACCACTCGCCTGACTGCCTTCCTGATTGCACCTAACGGCTTCTGCCTGCCAGCCTGATCACCCCCTAACCACTCCCCTGCCAGCCGGGTCACCCCTAACTGCCCTTCCCTGCAGGCCCGGTCGCCCCCAACTTCCCTCCTCTGCTGGCCTGATCGCCCATAACTGCCCTCCCTTGCAGGCCTGGTCCCTCCCAACTGCCCTCCCCTGCTGGCCATTTTGTGGCGGCCATCTTGTGTCCACATGGGGACATTTATCTTGTGTATTGGAGTGACAGTCAATTTACATATTACTCTTTTATTAGATAGGATAGAGGCCTGGTGCACAGGTGGGGGCCGGCTGGTTTTCCCTGAAGGGTGTCCTGGATCAAGGTGGGGGTTCCCTTGGGGCATGGGGGCCTGTGGTGGTTTGCAAGCCGGCCACGCCCCCTGGCAACCCAAGCAGAGGCCCCCCTGGTATCTGGGATTTATTTATCTTCTATAATTGAAACTTTGTAGCCTTGAGCGGAGACGAGGCCCGGCCAGGGCGGGAAGCTTGGCTTCCTCCATTGCCAGGGAAACCCAAACCTCCTGCTCGCTCCGTGGCCACAGCCATCTTGGTTGGGTTAATTTGCATACTCGCTCCTGATTGGCTGGTGGATGTGGCTTGTGGGCGTAGCGGAGGTACGGTCAGTTTGCCTGTTTTTCTTTTATTAGTGTAGATTAGATGCCCAGTGCATGAATTCGTGTATGGGTGGGGTCTGGCCAGCCTGGCCAGGGGGAGGGGACACGGGTGGTTGGTCAGCCTGCCTGCTGGTTGAACTCCTGGTCGAGGGGACAATTTGCATATTAGCCTTTTATTATATAGGATAATATATAATAATCTGAGTGGCCAGATTATTATGTGTTCAGAGATCATAATAATCTGGCCACTCAGTGTATATGTATATATGTGTGTATAGATATCTATAGATAGATAGATAGGTATTGATTTTAAGTAATTGGTTCACATCATTATGGAGGCTTGCCAAGTCCAGAATCTGACAGGATAGTCTGACAGGATGGCGATTCAGGGAAAAGTTGTAGTTCAAATCCAAAAACAGTCTGCTGACAGAATTCCTTCTTGCTCAGGGGAAGTCAGTCTTTATTCTAGTAAGGCCCTCAGCTGATTGCATTAGGCCCACCACATTATGGAGGATAATCTGCTTTACTCAGAGTCTGCTAATTTAAATGTTAATCTCATTACAAAATACCTCACAGAAACATCTAAAATAATGTTTGACCAAATATTTGGGTACTGTGGCCTAGTTAGAGCACATATAAAATTAACCATCAGACTTCTTCCTTGTGCATGTTTGTTAAAGGTTTACAACCTCTCAGCTAAAAATGTAATCCTTTTCCTAAATTTAATAATAATATAAACAGAATTGAATCACAATTAGAAAAAAATAATTAAGTACTATCTTATCTACTTAATAAAAGGTCTTAGAAATTCAGGGAATATCATTTAGACACAATAGGATTATTTTTATATTAAAGCCACCCTTAAAGTTTGGTTCTTGTATTCTGTCAAAGGCCTAGTACAGGTCAACTTGCCCAACACTGAGAAAAAATAATTATTTTAAAATTAAAGTCTCACAAATGAAGACTTTTATAAGGATACTAGAGGCCCAGTGCACAAAATTCATGCACAGGGCGGGGGGGAGGGGCGTCCCTCAGCCCAGCCTGCACCCTCTCCAATCTGGGACCCCTCAAGGGAAGTCGGACATCCCTCTCACAATCCAGGACTGCTGGCTCCCAACCGCTTGCCTGCCTGCCAGCCTGATCACCCCCTAACCATTCCCCTGTCAGCTTGATCAATACCTAACTGCTTCCCTGCAGCCCAGTTGCCCCCAACTGCCCTCTCCTGCTGGCCTGGTTACCCCTAACTGCCCTCCCCTGCTGGCCTGGTCATCCTTTACTCTCCTCCCCTGCAGGCCTGGTCGCCCCCAACTGCCCTCCCCTGTAGGCCTGGTGGCCCCTAACTGCCCTCTCCTGCAGGCCTGGTCCACCCCAACTGCCCTCCCATTGCCAGCCTGGTCACCCCCAACTGCCCTCCCCTGCTGGCCTGATTGTCTACAACTGCCCTCCCCTGCTGGCCATCTTGTGGCCATCTTGTGTCCACATGGGGCGGCCATCTTGTGTGTTGGAGTGATGGTCAATTTGCATATTACCTCTTTATTATATAGGATAATGAACAATAAATATTAATATTTATACTAAAATAATTTTAGCTTAATTATACATTGTGTTGTTTTTTTTTAATGGTTTATTAAATTACTGCTATAATATTTGGAAAATTCGAAGATATTTGTTCAAGTTTCATTGCTGCAACTTGACAATGGCATGATGACCTTAGATTAAAAAACAAAAAACTTAGTCTTCTCTACTCTCCTCTTCCCCAAACCTTAAAACTTTTCCATCTGTAAAATTGGGATGGTAATATGTAACACCTGCCTCACATGGTCATTTAATATGAGAATGAAAATCATTCATTAAATAGTTATTATACATCTATGTGGCAAGCATTGTTCTACCTGCTTGGGATACATCAGTGAACAAGACGATGAGTTTATATTTTAAAAGGAGTGCAGGGAAACAAAGTGCAAATAAGTATATCACATAGTATGGTGAAAGGTGATACCTGCAAAGGAAAAAAGAAAAAAAACTAACAGCTGGAAAAAAGCAATTGAAGTTCATAAACATTACAGTACAGATAAGGTAAGGATTGACTTGCAAGAGGACAAATTCAAGACAAATACAAGAAGGTACTACTACTATTTCATAGAACAAGTATAAATTAATAGAAACTTAAAAGAGGTCACAATAGCCAACAAATAAAGATGTCTGAAAAATGACCTGATAATGACAACTGTCAACCGAAAAAAAAGTTTAGGCTGTCATACAGAGTCAGAAGCATTTTCTGAATAAAAGGATTTCAATCCCAGAGATGCAAACCTAGGTACCAACTACTCTGGGGAGAACAAAAACAGGCAGGGTTTATAAAGGCAAAATCGCAAAAGGTAATTCTTTCTCACAAATGAAGGATTGCTGGTTATGTATAATGTATAATGTACATGTGCTTGTGTATGATACTTAGTGTTTTCATAAGTGCTATATTTTTACTTCCTAATTATGAGATCTCTTTTTAACAAGTCACAATTTTGAACCAGTACATGTAGTTAAATTATGTGCAGTTGCTTTGTATTGTAGATTCATTTCATCATGCTTCTTTCATTTGAAAAAATATTAATACTATGTATTAATAATATGTTAACAGGGATTGGTTAATCCCAATATGCAAGTGAAGGAGGTGAAAACTACAAGGAAGGAAGTAGAGTCCATGTGTGTCCATGGAGCAGTTCCAGGATGTTTATGGCTCCAGGATGTTTTGAGCAGAACATGGGCATCACTCCGTAGTAGCCTCCTGACTCTTATTTTAAGTGACTTTCTTAGCATTGTTCTTTCCATTTTATTTGCTCCACTATCACAAATCCATAGTGGTTTACTAAGAGAAACTAAGATCTTGTTAGCTGGGTCTCTGAGTTTTGAGACTGGGGATTAGGAAAACATATTTGCCACTTTTTCTGGATTATCTTTTTCCAAAATGACCTCAGTTCTCTCTTACCACACGGTGGCAGCATGTATCCACCTATTTCTTCAGCTGCTTTCAGCTACTCAGAAAATCTTGCCGCTTTTTACCTAGAGGCCCAAGTATTACATTAGATTACCTTATTTTTATTTAGAGCCCAAATTTCATATCAACTGTCTAAACCAAACTAATATTATTCAGTAGACTTATAACTGGGAGAAAGTATTATAAAAACTGAAACCCTTCTGGCATAACATGTACTCTTCAGATTAAACATGTACTCTCAATTACTATATTGAATTTATAATTATGCCTAACAGAAAGCCCAAGTACAGTTAATTCTGCTTTTGTTCATATAACTTGCTGGTTCATAGCAGGTAGGAGGTGAAACTGTTTTAGAAATTTAATAGAATGTGATTTTTAAAAATATATTTTTATTGATTTCAAAGAGGAAGGGAGAGGGAGAGATAGAAACATCAATGATGAGAGAGAGTCATTGCTTGGCTGCCTCCTGCACGCCCCCACTAGGGGATCGAGCCCACAGCCATGGCATGTGCCCTTGACTGGAATCGAACCTAGGACCCTTGAGTCCCCAGCGTATGCTCTATACACTGAGCCAAACTAGGTAGGGCAAGAATGTTATTTTTGACCTTTGAAAAAGAAGTCAGTCTTCCTGAAATGCCAGTGTTATTAGATTTCTGAAATCCTCTTTCATAATTTATTCCCTCATCTTTAGTTATTTGGAAATAATAGCTAGATACTAACACTGGAAAATAGGGTTTATCTTTTACTTCAAGTTTAGAGTTTGGTTATAAGTTCAGTAAGAGTCTCATGTATAATGTACATGTACTTGTGTATGATACTTAGTGTTTTCATAAGTGCTATATTTTTACTTCCTAATTATGAGATCTCTTTATAACAAGTCACAATTTTGAACCAGTACACGTAGTTAAATTATGTGCAGTTGCTTTGTATTGTAGATTCATTTCATCATGCTTCTTTCATTTAAAAAAATATTAATACTATGTAAGGAGGGATTGATGAGTCTGTACTTAATAAAGCTATTAAGTTTCATGAGGAAATGGTGAAATAATTTTCTTTTATGAGAACTTTGGTAACTAGGAAGTAAAAAGAGTGTTTTGTTCAAGATAACTTCCTTGTTTAGAAACATAGTTACATTTATGGAGAAAAATTCTGCAAGATTACCTTGAGTCTCATCTTAAGTAGTCATATGTGAGTAATCTAGTTAATTCTTTATGTATGAAAATGATATATTTCATTAATGATACATACTTGTTATTCAGGTTTTTATATTTCAGGGAATGTTAGCTGTTTTCTGAAGTTTCTTTTTTATTCTGCCCAACTTGTGAGAATTCTGAGGAGTGAATTCTCACTTTCCCAAAATAGTTAATCAAACCATTTCTTCTCATTTATTAAACTGCTAACCAACTGTAAATTAATTCTGATTTGAACCTTTGACCTTAAGGTAAATGTCACTATATCTCTTTTGCAATTGCCTTAGCTGTTTCTATCTCCCCACAGGCTGGGGATCACTTCATTTATTAAAGATTTATTTTGACACATAAGTTACCACTCTCTTTTCAGTTTACATAGGGTGAGACAAAAGTTTTAAAGAAATGTATTGTATCTAAAGTAAGTGCCTTTTGGTTTACACAGCTAACTGTTTAAAATGAGCCTATATAATTGCATCTTTGAATACTGTTTTACATTTTGTACAAAACATTTAGGTTTGATGTTGTTTTGCCAAATGATTTTTAAATATGTATTTAAGGAATATTTGTAGTAATTGTTTTAAAAGGAGTCCAAAATCAGTATGATTTATGCATGTACCATTTTTGAACCCATACAGTTTGCAATTAAAGTTCTCTAAAACCCTGGATTTGAGCAGTAAATAATAACATTACTTCTAGTCAATAGTTTTATATTTTCCACAGAACAGATTCCTCAATAAATAGGAACTTGAAATTAAGAAAAGAAAAAACTATGCATGAACTCACGAAAAACTAGATTCTAGTTCTGTTTCTGCTAGCTCTGAAATTCTGGACAAATCATTTAACTGCTCTAGGCCTTAATATTCTTATCTTTAAAATAAGAAGATGGTAGTAGATTATCTCCAGGGTATCTTTTACCTCTGAAATACTATAAATCTAAAATGCTTAGCTGCTGATGTTTAGAAATCAGAGGTTTGGGATGGAAAGGCATCCTCTATAATAAAAGCCTAATATGCAAAGTGATGGAAAGGTGGAACGACCGATGGAATGACCAGTCACTATGACACGCACTGACCACCAGGGAACAGACTCTCAATGCAGGAGCTGCCCCCCCAGCCCGCAGGCCCAGGCCAGCCAAGGTGGATGCCAGCGGGGACCTCCCGATTGCCCCGCCAGTTATCCCACACATTGGCCCTGATCGCCGGCCAGGCCTAGGGACCCTACCTGTGCACAATTTTCATGCACTGGGCCTCTAGTCACATTATAAATATGAAAGGTCTAATAGTTGATAACTTAACCAAAACACTATAATATAAAATTTTCAGTATTTTGTGTCAGCCAGTCAAACTGTAGAGACATAACAAGTAAAAAAAAAAGTGAGGACCTATTCACTACAACCTTCCTGCTCCTTTCCCCTTTGGTATGTGACTCTCACATGTCCTCCTCTCCAGGACATTTACAAGCCTCCTTGCAGATCTTATTTCACTGCTTTAAAAATGTTTGTTACATACAGAAGAAATCTTAATTGAATTTTCAAAAGTGAATACACCCAGTTAACCACCACCCCCATCAAGTTAACTTCCATCCCCATGAAAGTTCCTTTTATGCTGTCTTTATTGAAATATTCAAAATTTTCTGCACATAAATATACTAGACACCTGATGCACAAAATTTGTGCAAGAGTAGGCCTTCCTTTCCCGGCTGCCAGCACCGGCTTCCCTCTGGTACCCGGTACCCGGGCTTCCCTCCGGCCACCAGCAGGCACCCAGAACCCAGGCTTCCCTCGCAGCCCCGGCTTCGTCCGCAAGGTCATCTGAAAGGATGTCTGGTGTAATTAACATATTACTCTTTTATTGTTATAATTATTAATTTTAAAGTCACTTTTTCTATATCTTGAGCTAGTTATTTTAAATGCACAAAGCCCATTGAAATATTAATATTAATTCATTCCACAAACATTTCCAGTGTAACTACTGTACAAGTATTACTGGGAATATAAAGATAAAGCAGGTCTTCAAGGAACTCCAGGTCTCAGATGAATATAGAAAAGGTAAGGGTTTTGTGCAAAACAAGAAAACATGCAAGTACAATAACAGATTTACCATTTTTAGGCTAGAGATGGCCTTTTATTATTTTTGTGTGTGAATAATTTAGGAGATGGAAAAGATAACATTATCCTTAGCAGTCAAAATCAGTTCCATTCTAGATATATAGAAAATTGGCGAACAATTGAAATATTTTCTTGGACTTGGATTGTCCTTTTATTTCTGCATATTTTTATTTTTATTATCATAGAAGGAAATGGAGATTTTCTGTTAACCCATTTATTATTTTATAGAAATGTTCTATTGGAAAGGGCTGGTGACTGGAAATTTTGTGTATTCCTTTTTTAATGTTTGAAAGGTTGTTTACTTCTCGTTTTAGTCTATTTAATGTCCTCTTTTGCTTCTTCTATATAACAAATTTATTATTATGTTAATAGGATATATTATTCTATTAATAAATGTATTATATAGAAGATTTGCAATTAATATAATTTTATAAATAATAATTATTATATTATATGTTATATTATATTATACATATTTATAAATATATTATTTATAATATATTTATAAATAATATATATATTATATTATATTATACATATTTATAAATAATTATATTAATTGCAAATCTTCTATATACTATAAAGGCAGAGTAATAGGTACTAAGATTATAGAAAACTTTCTTAAAACTTTCCTTATGATGTGAGAGGCAAGTATTGACTGCTCACAGCACATGTGATACATTTTCTGACAGAAGTAAAAAATAGGTACTGTGTAAAAATATAAGACATGCATCTAACTCAGATTTGGGGCTTGGAGTCTTCCCATAGAAGTTGATGTTGAGTTTAAGACAGGAAAGAATACATAGGAATAATAGAAAAATAGACTTTTCTCCTCTCTTTAGCCTTAACCTCAAAATTCTTCACAATCATTGGATTTAGTTCATTTTGAAGAAAGATGCTACTTTTTTTATTTTCCAATGTTATGCTTTAATCTATTATAGTTGCTAATAGTAGATTTTTTTAAAATATGAAAGTAGTAATTTTATTTAAGGAGAATTTTTTTTTCACCTAATAAGTTTTAAAATAAAGTGTTGGTAGAGTATATATACCTTCCTATACTGAGTGCCTGCTTATGTTTGGTTATATGGTGTTCATATTTAAAGAAAACATATATGTATTGTGTGTGTGTGTGTGTGTGTGTGTGTGTGTGTGTGTGTGTCTAGTCATACCTCCTGAAGAGTTGCTCTCTGGACCAGGATTTTATATCACTTATATTTCAGGACCAGATTCTGATGTCCTCTTAGATCTTTTCAGTTTAGATCTTAGCACTTGCACACTTAGAAAACCCCTATTTCTTGGGCATTCATGTCCTCTACATACCCTACCTTATAACTTTACTCATTTGCAGACCACGGGGACATGCTTCTTTATTTAAAGTGGGAGCCTTGCTCTAGATTTAAGTCTTCCTTTTCATCTTATTCCTGCCTTGGTTACTTCTATGACTCATCCACAACCTTGGCCATGCATTTTATTGATTTTCTCAAATTTAGTGATTGCCTCTTCTCTACTTCAGCACTTAGTTCCTTGTCACCAGACTGATTTACTTCTGAAGTTATCTATTCAGGTTGATCATTAAACATATTACTTTCAATATATCCATGTTTCTCAGTCATCTGCTTCCAATTTATAGGTAACAGAATAGAAACAGTCCATGTGATTTATTTATCAGTCTCTTCCTAAATTTATTTACATCCCTCTTCATCATGTTATCAGTCTTAAACCTTTCTATAATTCCTCCCCAGCTGTGTTTTTATCAAACCCTGCCTGATAAAACCTTATTCTTCATTTTTCTGACTAAGCACTACTAGAGAGAATCAGTTAGGTAGTAACAAGCACTATAAGTTTATTGTAACCAACTTCAAATGGGCCCACAAAATTGTGCTGAAATTCTTTTTTTTTTTCTAGTCCTCTTATTTCTCACAGGGTTATTTTAGCATTCAACACTTTCTCACTCAGATGATGATTTTGGTAGTATTCCATTTCATAGAGAAAATAGAAATCCTCAGATGAAACTCCCACAATTGCCTACCACAAGCCTACAAACATTTTTATATCTGTACTCATTCAGTTTTGTTTGTTATAATTATTTATAGTGGGAAGAGTTTGCTTTCAAGGAATGGAAAAATCATATGTCTTTAGAAATCAAGTGGGTAGTATAAATGTGTGAAGCAGTAGGGTAAGGAGTAGTTCTGTAAGCGCTAAGGGCTTCAAAATTGTTTTTAATACAGAATACTTCACTTTATTGTGCTTTGCTGTGTGCTTCGTAGATACTGTGTTTTTCATAAATTGGTTTGTGGCAGCCCCGTATCGAGCAAGTCTATTTGTGCCATTTTTCCAATAGCATTTGCTCACTTTGTGTCTGTCACATTTTGGTAAGTCTCACAATATTCCAAACTTTTTCATTATGATATTTCTTATAGTGATCTGTGATCAGTGCTTTTTGGTGTTGCTGTTGTAATTGCTTTGGGTGCCATGAACCACTCCCGTATAAGACAGTGAACTTAACAGATAAACATGTATGTTCTGGCTGCTTCACCAACCTGTTCTCTCTCTCTCTCTCTCTCTCTCTCTCTCTCTCGTCTCTCATTTCTTTCTCTCTCTCTCTTTCTTGCCTCTCTCCTATTCCCTGACACAACAATATTGAAATTAGGCCAATTAGTGATCCTACAACGGCCTCTAAATTTTCAAAATATTACTACTCATTGACAATGTACTTGATCAACCAAGAGCTCTGATGGAAATGTACAACTAGATCAATGTTGTTTTCATGTCTGGGAGCACAGCATTCATTCTGCAGCCCATGGAACTAGGAGGAATTTCGATTTTCAAGCCTCATTTAAGATATACATTTCTTAAGGCTATAGGTGCCATAGATAGTGATTCCTGTGATAGATCTGGGCAAAGTAAATTTTAAACCTGGGAAGGATTCATTATTCTAGATGTCATTAAGAACATTCATGCCCGGCCAGTGTGGCTCAGTAGTTGAGCGCTGAAGCACCTATGAACCAGAAGGTCATGGTTTGATTCCTGGTTAGGGCATATTCCCGGGTTGTTGGCTCAATCCCCAGGGTGGGGCATGCAGGAGGCAGCTGATCAAAGATTCTCTCTCATCATGGATGCTTGTATCTCTGTCTCCGTGTCCCTTCCTCTCTGAAATCAATATATATATATATATATATATATACATATATATGTATATATATATATGTATATATTTTTTTAAAGAACATTTGTGATTCATAGGAAGAGGTTAAAATATCAAACAATAACAGGAGTTTGAAAGAAGCTTATTCCAACTCTAAGGGATGACTTTGTGGAGGAAGACTTCAGTGGAGGAAGTAATTGCAGATGTGGAAATAGCAAGAGAACTAAAATTAGAAGTAAAGCCTGAAAATGTGACTGAATTGCTGCTATCTCATGAGGTATTGCTTCTCATGAATGAGCAAAGAAAATGGTTTCTTGAGATGATGATGATGATGGGGTATCCTTAGCTGTCATCCTAATAAACTAGAGGTCTAGTGCACTATGGGAGGGGAAGTCCCCTCAGCCCAGCCTGCACCCCCTCACAGTCTGGGATCCATCTTGCAGTCCTGGACGCCTTGCTCCTTACTGCCCGCCTGCTAGCTGCTCCTTAGTGCTGCCGCAGAGGTAAGAGAGGCTCCTGCCACCACCACTGCGCTCACCAGCTGTGAGTGTGGCTTCTGGCTGAGCAGCACTCTCCCTGTGGGAGCACACTGACCACCAGGGGGCAGCTCCTGTGTTGAGCATCTACCACCTGGTGGTCAGTGTGCATCATAGCAACCAGTCGTTCCACTGTAGTGGTTGCTTAGGCTTTTATTATATAGACTAGAGGCCTGGTGCACGAAATTTGTGCACACTGAGGGGGGAGGGCCTCAGCCAAGCCTGCACCCTTTCACAGTCCAGGAACTGTCAGGGGATGTCCAACTACATTTTTAAAAAATCACCCTGTACTTAATTTTCTTACTAACTCCTCCTTTTGAACTCCTCTCACTCTCACATTCTGTTTCTTCTTTTTATTTAACTATTTTCTTGGCCTCACCCGATTTTAGCATCCTTCCCTTTCCTGCTTTCTTTCCCTCCCTCCCTTTGAACCTCCTGCGGCCCATCTCCCTCCGTCCTCCCTTCTCTTCCTTCATTCCCCATGTCTATCTCCTTCTTACTCCTCCCACCCTCCCCTCCCATCGCCTTTCCCTTGTGAGCCTGAACCCTGCCTCCCTCCCTCCTTCTCTATTATTTCCCCCGCCCCCCTACCATGTTCACTTGTTTCTCTTTTAAACCATCTCCTTTCCTCTCTGGGTCCTGCTTCCAGCCCCACCTGAGTGCACTTTGATATTAAAACTTCTGTTCGGGAGGCATAAACCCCCACTCCAGGGCCCAGCCCTGGCCAGGCCTTCACTGCCTCCCCTTCCCTGGCCTCCCTGCTGCCATCCTCCTCCCATTCCCTGCCCAGGATGCCCCAACTTCTAGTCAACAACTTCTAGTATACTTAATGTGCCACCAACCCAACCCTGGCCAATGTCTTTGGGGTCCAGCCCTTGGGGATGAGAGGGGTACCCTCCTTAGTGTCCGACTCTGCCCCAACTAAGCTACGCAGACCCCTCCCATCAAGGGATGCCGGGCCCAGCGAGGGTGGCCGAGGCCTGCGTGGCCCCGGTGCTGCTGCCACGAAGCAGGAGCGCCTCCGCTCGGAAGGCCTTGTACCATCCACCCCTCCCTCTGTCCCGGGACCCACAGGTGCCTCCCCACCAGCGGCCTGCGCTGGGGGCCATTGCCCTCCTCCTGCGTCTGGGCGGGGCTCCCCACTTTGTACCGCCTGTGCCCTGCTCCTTGCCAGGCGCACTTGCTTCGCCCCCCTGCAGTCGCCACCCCCCTCCCGCATTCAGCCCCATGTTTCCTTCCCTTTTCTATTCCTGTGTCTTTTTCTTGTTCCCTTTCTGTATTTCGTTTCTCCGCTCGGCCTGTCTGCATGCAGGCCTCTCCCTCTCCTTTCTTATCCCCTCCTGTCATATCCTATCCTACCTACCCCGGGCCTCGCAGCTTAGCAAAAAAAGATTCCTTGGATAATATTACTACTCATTGACAATGTACTTGATCAACCAAGAGCTCTGATGGAAATGTACCAAGGGAGGCACCTGCTGATCAGTCATTACGTGATGGTGTCCCAACCAATTTGCATATTATCCTATTATTAGATAGATATCATAGTAAACTGCCATTCTCATGGGGAACACCAGTGTAGAAGAAGGTCCTAATACTACACCAAGCAAAACACATTGAATATAGTTTTCCCATAATTACATTTTCAAACAACCCTTCAATAGAAATTTGGGGGATGACATTTTATTTTCTGGGGGGGTGGGGGGGCAGTTATGACATTTTTAAAAAGACACAGTATCTTACTTATCTTTGTATCTACAGTGTCTTGCCCAGGACCATTTGCATAGAAACAACTCAGTCAGTATTTGAGGAATGAATGTGACCACACTTAGGTGGTCAGCTACTTAAGAAATGACTTGGGACAAGTTGTGTTTAACATAACAGATTCTGGGGTAGAGTTGACATTGGCTTGCAAAACCTTGTAAGTTCAAAGGGGGAAAATAAGTAGGAACTCTGTCCCTGTGTCATGCTTCTCCCATTTCCCATATTTATTTAATTCTTTTTTTTTAAATATATTTTATTGATTTTTTTACAGAGAGGAAGGGAGAGGGACAGAGAGCTAGAAACATTGATGAGAGAGAAACATCGATCAGCTGCCTCCTGCACAAACCCTACTGGGGATGTGCCCGCAACCAAGGCACAAGCCCTTGACCGGAATCGAACCCGGGACCCCCTAGTCCACAGGCCAACGCTCCGTCCACTGAGCCAAACTGGTCAGGGCTATTTAATTCTTAATTAATTTGTTCAGAAGCATTTATTTCACTTTTACTGTATACCAAGTATTGTGTATAATGATAGCGATCCAGATAGAGGCTCAATTTCTACCCTTAAGATGTTTACATTTTGGTGAGGTATATAGAATGCTAATTTGATGGTACAGTGAGATAGGTGTTCTATAGGAAGCAAATATTCAAGTACTGTGCAGCTATTCAGGCATTGACAACACATTAGAAGGAGTTTGGTGCATTGAGAGGACTTCAGATCTTCATTAGAGTTGAAAGATGAAGTGTGAACATGAGAAATGAGGCTCATAGTAAGCAGGGCCAGGTTATGATTTTAAAGTTTTTACATCCACCTTTCTCCCATAGCTCTACAGTTCATTTCTGCTGGTCTGGTGAGTGGAGGGAAGATTAGGGGAGAAGTATATTCCAAGTGTCACAAAATTCCTTTTTTGCTAAATACCGCCACTGAAACTGCATGTTAATCTCTTCAGTAACAATATTTCATTGTAGATATTTTATATTCATGTGGCTCTTCATCTCTAAATTATGAACTTAAGAACAGGAGCTCTGTTTTATTCATTTCCTTGTCTAAAGCATCTAATAGTAACTTGGTAAGTTTTGAAAGATGTCACTTAACATTTATAGTCATTGTATGTATTATTCTAGTAACCAAGACATAGATGTGCTATTTAAAAAAAAAAAAATAGAGCTGAAGTTTTAAACAGATGGACTTACAAACTACTCTGTGAGTTTAAGATTACCTGTCTTTGAGTAGAGAAAAATTATTAAATAGGAAAATTAAGGATTTTTTAAATTACAAGGACAGTCACAGCTTAACAAAAGAATTCAGTACAGAATTCGGTCAACTGTGTTTAGTTTGAAATGTTTTATTATTGTTTTGGTTTATAGACTTATGAGGAAGAGCGAAGAAACTACTCTGAGCTTCAAAATAGATGTCAACGTTTGGCTTTAGAATTAGCAGACACAAAACAGTTAATTCAGCAAGGTGACTACCGTCAAGAGAACTATGACAAAGTCAAGAGGTAAGGAGTTAAGATGGGTATAGTAGTTTTTCTCATTTTTAGCATGCACCTGAATTCAAAGTCAACTGAATTTTTTTTTATTTTTTACTTTTTCAATTTTTACAAGAGTTTATTTGAGCCAAACTGACAACATATACTGGGGAGCAAGATCTTGAGTCGCCTGAAATTTTACCATTGACATTGTTAATTCTGCTTTGTATAGTCATGTGCTACTTAACAATGGGGATACGTTCTGGAGAATTGCATCATTAGTCAATTTAGTCATTGTGCAAAGATCTTAGAGTGTACTTACACAAACTCAGGTGGTATAGCCTACTACTGTAATTATGTGTGCTCTACTTTCATTCAGCTGGCAGTGCAATAGGTTTTTTACATCAGCATCACCACAGACATGTGATGCCTTACTCTATGATGTATGGCTATGATGTCATTAGGCAACAGAAATTTCTCAACTCCATTATAATCTTGTGTGACCACCATCATATATGCAGTCCATCTTTGACCAAAAGTCATTATGTGGCATATGACTATACTTTATTCTTTTTCTGTCTCCATAGTTTTGACTCTTTCAGAATGTAATATAGTTGGAATCATGCAGTATAGAGCCTTTTCAGATTATCTTCTTATAGTAATACTAGAGGCCCAGTGTATGAAATTCATTCAAAGGTGCGGTCCCTAGGTCTGGTCAGTGGTAGAAGCCGAGTGTCTGGCGTGGAAGGGCGGGTCCCAGCTGACTTCTGGGCCCTGAGCAGCACCTGGGCCCTCAGGCCCCCATGCATCCCCCTCTGCCTGAGTCACAGCTCCCAAGTCCCCACACAGAGATGCAGCGAGCATGGCTGGACACCACAGGCCAAGGCACAGCGTGGGCCTCTGGGCTGCCTAGCAGTGCCACACGAAAGCCATGCAGGCAGCATGCTCTCTCTCGGCCAGCCTTGCAGACCGGCTCCTGTGTGAACCCATGGGGAGCCAGACCAGCCCCTGCGGTCCCGGTGGCTGTGGCCTGGCTCACCCAGAAGCGCGAGCTTTGGCGTCCCAGGGGAGGGTAGCAGGGGGAGTGAGAGCGAGCTCGGTGGACATCCTGCATTCTTACTGCACCTCCGTCCTCTTCACCTCCGCCCCCAGGTAGCTGGCGAGAGGTCGCAGCACATCACTGACGCCCACCATGTTCTGTGCCAACCCCTGGTAGTCAGTGCACATCACAGTGAGCAGTCAAACTCCTGGTCTCCGGTCGAAAGACCGCCCGAGGGGACAATTTGCATATTAGGCTTTTATTATATAGGATACATTTAAATTTCCTCCATATCTTTTCATGGCTTAATCGCCTATTTCCTTATACCATTGAATAATATTCCATTGTCTAGACATCGCACAATTTATTTATCCACTCACCTACTGAAAGACATCTTGGTTGCTTCCAAGTTGTGGCAGTTGTGAAGAAAACTGCTATAAACATCCATGAGCCAGATTTTCCATGGATACAGTTTTCATCTCCTTTGGGTAAAAATCAAGGAACACAATCATATGGTAAGAGTATGTTTAGTTTTATAAGAAACTTCCAGACCGTCTAAACCATTTTACATTTCTGTGAACAATGAATGGGAATTCCTGTTGCTCCACATCTTTGTCAGTATTTGGTGTTATCAGTGTTCTGGATTTTGACCATTCTAATAGGTTTTTAGGTGTTACTCATTGTTATTTTAATTTGCATTTCTCTGATGACATGATTTGGAACATCTTTTCATGTGCTTATTTGCCATCTGTATATCTTCTCTGGTGAGGTATCTGTCTGTTAAGGTCGTTGGCTCATTTTTTAATTGGGTTGTTTGTTTTCATACTGTTGAGTTTTAAGAGTTCTTTGTATGTTTTGAATTATAGTTCTTTATCAGATATGTCTTTGGCAAATATTTTCTTCCAGAGTGTGGCTTATCTTTTTATTCTCCTGACATGTACCTTATTCTTCATTGCATTTTAAAAGCATGTCGTTTTGGCAGTTTGATGGGTTTAAATTGTATTTTTATATCAGTTGTTTTTATTTTGTTTAGAAATTGCTGCTGTGTTTTTTGGTTTTTTTTTTTTAATATAATGTCTTAGAAGATAGAAACTCAGTAAAATCCCATGTTTGAATTTTTACTTGATTACTTTTATTTTATGAAATCAATTTAAATACTTTATAGTTTTATTTGAAGTTTTTCAGACAAAAGGCATTCTTTTTTTCAGAAAATAATATTTTCTGTGAATGTATTTCCCAATGTATTGCTACTAAGTAGCTCTGGCACATAATTTGCATTTTACTGGAATATGCTTTTCTGTTGTTTGTCCATTAATGAACTACTACTTGGCTATATGTCCCTTAGGAAAATCTCTTATCATTCTAAGCCAAAGATTTATCATCTCTGAGATGATGCTTATACAAATATCTGCTATTTAAACTAAGAAGATCAAATAAAGGAATATTTATGAAAGTATTTGTGTATATAAAGAGAGAGAGAGATGATTCTAATTGTTTACTAATGTATCTACCTGAAGGTAAAATAATTCTTGAAATACAGTAGTCACTCAGTGAGTATTTTTAAAATGAATGCTTTATAAATTGTATAGCACCATAAATAAATCTGCAAGGATTTTAGGATATAACATTGATTCTCCTCCTACCATGACTAACATCAGTATGTATTATTATGTAGGTATTGTTATGTCAAAATACAGTAATTATTGGAACATGAAATCTATGAGCATTATACTTAGTCGGCTCTTGAAAAAAGCTGGATTTCAAAAGAATAATTTAAAAATAAAATAGATTGTGATGGTAAAATGATACTTTGAGTTGGGGTTTTGATATCCTCTCGGCTATTATATAATCTACTAGAGGCCCAATGTGCGTGGGGGGGGGTCATTATATCATATATATGTATAACAAAACTATGATAAACATATTCATGTGCTAAAAATGGAACAGAAAAACAAACAAGCAAGAGGGCCTCAAACTGTAAACCCTTTGGTTCACTCAATAGAAAGCATTAATTTTTTTAAATGTTTTGGGGTGATAAACAGTAAAGAATTTAAATTCAAAAAATGTTTTGGGGTAAAAAAATCACTTTTATGTTCTTTATAAATTCTCACATATGTGCAAAAGGAAACAGTATATGGATGTTAATTGCATTATTACTAGAAAGAATTAAAATGCTTTTCAGTAGTGGAATGGAAAATGAATTGTGATTTATTTCTACAATATAATTCTGTCTAGCAATTGAAATCATTAAATAAGACCTTAATGTATCTATATGGGTAAATTAAATACAAAATATTAAATTTTGAAAAGCAAAATGCATGTGCCTACCTTTTTTTTTTTTTTTTTTAAGAAACAAAAAGCAGTTTCCTACTTTCTGGCATAAAATAATCTTCTCAGTTTTATTTTGTAATTTCATTTGCCTCAGCTCTTTTTCTAAGGAGTCCTGGTTCCTTTTAGTGGGGATTACTATTCAAAAATTAAGATTTGGGTGCTGGTCATTGCTACATTGGTCATTGTTTCTAGGCCCTTTCACTAAGCAGAGGCAATTGAGATAGAATAGGAAGGATGGCTTAACACACTGTGGAAAGATCTTACTGACATCTCTAATTCCAATTCAACACCACAGTAGCTAGTTTAAAGTGGCTCCGCTGGTCAAATATTAAATATCAAAATGAATATTAGCAATATTCATTGAATAGAATAAGAATCCCTGACTACATGCTAATAATAAAGAGGATCTTACAGATGAGTGCAAACAATAAATATATATGTGTATTACTATTTTCTAGCTTCATAATTCTACTATGAAGTATTGGAAGCTAAAACCATTGGGTAAAAAAAAAAGTATGTTAGGGAACAGAATATACAGTTTCAAAGTATGTTCCCACAGATTACTTATTCATTGCAAAGGGCAAAAAGGTACCTTTATATTTAGAACTTTAGCAGATGCCATCTTGGGCGAATGGTCAAAGCTACTATCACCAATCAATGGATAGAGTAACATCATGTGCCTCTTTATGTGATCTACTGAAAACACAGTATCTATCACTTACATAGTATTCCTGCCCAAAGTGCTTAATGTGAATCTAATCAATGTTGTAAAAAGCAAAGATGGGCTAAGGAACTGTCAAGGTTAAAGGAAACTAAAGGCCGATGGCACCCAAATGAAATGCATGCTAATATGTTGGATCCTAGACCAGGGAGAATTTGCCGTAGAGGATATTTTTGGGACAAGTGACAGAATTTGAAAGTGGATTGTATGTTTAGATAATTATGTTAGCACTAAATCTCCTGAATTTGATATGATAGTCTGATTATATAAGAGAATATTGTTAATCTTAGGTAATTCAGAGTGAATTATTTAGGGGTAAAGGAACCTAACGTCTGCATATAACTCTTAAATAGTTGAGGGGGGTGCACATGTATGTGTTTGTATGTAGATGTATAAACAGGTGTTTGTATGTAGATGTGTATACATTTATTCATATATATGAACAACAGAGAGAGAATAAGTATGACAAATATTTAGTAAATAATACAAAGTAAATGACAAAATGTTACCAATTATTGAGTAAAAGTATGTAAAAAACATTGGGGGGGGGGTTGGGGAGGACTTGATAAAAGAAGGTGAAGAGATTAGCCAAAGAACATAATGCATAGCCCATGAACACAGACAACAGAGTGGTGAAGGGGAAGGGGTGGTGGTGGTCAAAGGGGAGAAAATGGGGGACATCTGTAATAGTGTCAACAATAAAAAAATTATCTATAAAGTAATTAAAGCTGTGTTTTGTTTTGTCTTATCGGGGAATTAAGAAAAACAAAAACAAAGAAATACTAAATTCCTCATTGTATCTAGGGAATGATATAAGAACAGTGAGGAAAATATAGGTAACTTCAAGTTTATTCATAGTGTTCTCTTTTTAAAAAACAAAAAAACAAAAACTTTAATCTGCCCAGCAGGCGTGGCTCAGTGGTTGAGCGTCAACCTATAAACCAGGATGTTGAGGTTTGATTCCCAGTTGGGGCACATGCCCGGGTTTCAGGCTTGATCCCCAGTGTGGGGCTTGTGGGAGGCAGCCAATCATCATTGATGGTTCTATCTCTACCTCTCCCTTCCTCTCTGAAATCAATAAAAAAAAATATTTAAAAAAACACCTTTAATCCAAATATAGACAGATATTAACTGTTGTCAACTGTGGATAGCAAGTTCATGGGTGTTTTACTATATCATGATTTTATAATTGTGCATAAAAAAAACATAACAGAGGAAGCATGCTTAATACCTTGTGACAGTAAAAACATTTACATGTAAAAGCACAAAATACTTAGAGTAATATGTACCAAAATATAATACTGATAGCCATCTCTAGTTAGTGGGTTTATGGATGATTGTTATTTTTTAACTTGTGCTTTGCTCACTTTTCTCAATAAACATAATACTTTGTTAACTAGGAGAAAAAACTCTTTCTAAATGAGTTATTGAAAATCTAGTGAAAAATAAAACAATTCTTAATGGCCCTCTCCATGAAAACACCAGGTGGGTTTTAATAAAGTATAAAGTATAAAGGAACTAATAAGATGAAATAAAGTATAAAGGAACTAATTCTGACTGGAGAAGGTAAGTTAAGAGTATGACATTTATTTCTCTGCTCATTTTTTAAAAAAATATTTTTATTGATTTCAGAGAGGAAGGGAGAGGGATAGATAGAAACATCAATGATGAGAGAGAATCATTGATCAGCTACCTTCTGCACGCCCCCTACTGGGGATCGAGCCTACAACCTGGGCATGTGCCATTGGCTTGAATCAAACCTGGGACCCTTCAGTCCACAGGCCAATGCTCTATCCACTGAGCCAAACCGGCTAGGGCTCTGCTCATTTTTTTAAAACCCATTATAGGTGTAGTTCAAATTTTTGCTCTTACTGTTGGTGAGAAAGAGGTGGTCTGTCATAAGAAACCTACCTGTGTATTTGCTATGCAATCTGAGTGATGAGTTAAAGCATTGGTCAGCAAACCGGCTCGCGAGCCACATGTGACTCTTTGGCCCCTTGAGTGTGGCTCTTCCACAAAATACCATGGCCTGGGCGAGTCTATTTTGAAGAAGTGGCGTTAGAAGAAGTTTAAGTTTAAAACATTTGTCTCTCAGAAGAAATTTCAATCGTTGTACTATTGATATTTGGCTCTGTTGACTAATGAGTTTGCCGACCACTGAGTTAAGGCCTTTTTGACCCTCAACTGAAAGCTTGGAGCCATGTACAAATTCTTTAAAAATTTTGGCTTTGGGCGGGGAGGAGGGAATGGCTAGGGAAAGGTCAATGGGGGAAAAAGGAGACATATGTAATACTTTAAACAATACAGAATTTAAAAAAAAAAAATTGGCTTTGCCTGGCCAGTGTGCTCAGTGGTTGAGCATCAACATATGAACCAGAAGGTCACAGTTTGATTCCCAGTCAGGGCACATGCCCAGGTTGTGGACTCAAGCCCCACTTGGGAGTGTGCAGGAGGCAGCCAATCGATGATTCTCTCTCATCATTGATGTTTCCCTTTCTCTCCCTTTCTTTCTGAAATCAATAAAAAAAAATATTTTTTTTAAATTTTGGCTTCCAGGTAAGATTGAAGATGATAGTGAAAAGATACCAGAATGTACCTTAGGAAGTTCTATTATTTATTTTACTGACTGGTGTAATTTACATATTTTTAAGAAGATAAATTGATATGTATGTATCTGAACAAGGTCTTGAACAGAGACCTTCTAAATTTGAAAAGCAGATACTCTGTTGTTTATCAAATGACACTGAAGCACCACTGCTAACGTCTCTGTTCAGTTTCCAGAACTTTAAAAATACCCTTATAAAAAGGGATGTAAAATTTATATGTGTATTTGAATTTTTCAGTGAACGTGATGCACTTGAACTGGAAGTAATTGAAATAAGGAGAAAACATGAAATACTTGAAGCCTCTCATACGATTCAAACTAAAGAAAGAAGTGAATTATCGAAAGAGGTAAGCTTATAGAGTCATTTGTATTTATTGTACAGTGATGTGGGCATAGGGCAGAATTGTGGGAGGGACATTTTTCCTTTTTGATGTAGTCGCCAGAAAGAAGGGACTTTAGTAGCTGTGTTTGGATGAAAAACGGCAAGGCAAGAATTAGCCCTTTTTATGTGGTTAGTGAAAGCACAAATGAAAGAAAATAATACAGTAAGCCTTGAAAAGTAAGACATTGCTCTGAACACTGTCTGTCTCTACATATGTGTAGGTAGTCACCTTGCAGCAAACTGTTACTTTACTGCAGAAGGATAAAGAATATCTCAATCGCCAAAACATGGAGCTCAGTGTTCGCTGTGCCCATGAAGAGGACCGCCTTGAAAGACTTCAAGTTCAACTGGAAGAAACCAAAAAAGCTAGAGAAGAGATGTATGAAAAATATGTAACATCCAGGCAAGATTTACATTACTTCACATATAAATAGATATAAAGTAACACCAGCTTCTTGGAGGGAACTCCTGCCTTAGGGAAGAATAGTGATCTTTTTTAAGGTCTATAGGATGATGTTAAAATAATAGTTCATTTTGTTTCCTTATAAGATGTTCTCTATTCTAACTGATTTTTTTCTTAAGATGTTTTTGCTTTTTCAACCACCCAATTTCTTTTATGTAGGGGTGTATACATATACTGTAGCCACTTTGATTTATTTTATTTCTTACAACATAACCTTTCCCATTCCCTATGACTAAGATCTCTCTATAAGTATTTTTGAAAGAAAGCACATAAGTATCTCTACCGAGATATCTTTTTGAAGAAAATCTAGCTAGGCTGACCTTTCCTAACTGAAACAAAAAGAACAAGAAGACAACACTGCATACTGTTTGGAGATAACATGCTCTGGACTCAGACCCCCTCTATTTCAATTCTGTCCTCTCTCTTCAACTAGATGTACAAGCTATTAGACTTCCTTTGTACCGATAGCCCTTACAATCCTTGAGTTATTTGTTTTTAGCACATCAAAAACTAAAATAATTCTCAATTTTATCCTTTAAGACTTCACACATTCATACCTTTTCCCGTAGCCTGTGCTATTTTTCATGTGTGTGCTCCTGCTAATCCCCTATGTATGCTTTGTGACTTTGCTAAGAGATCACAGTGGCTATAGATGTTCTTTGAAGGAAAAGTTTTCTAAAGGGTCAGAGTCATTTTGTTTATATGGTGTTTTTTTAATACAGGGTGGGGCAAAAGTAGATTTACAGTTCTTATGGAAAATAATAATTAATAAATAATTCAACAATAAACTGTGCTTCACAACTGTAAACTTACTTTTGCCCCACACTGTATTATTTGTCTGTCAGCCTGTACCATGCCAGTTCATATTTCTAAATGAAGAACATTCCATATGCGTCCATTTTCAAAAATCTCTAGCTATGCACATTAAAAACTATTAGTAAAATACTCTTTAAGATGAATAATTATTCAAAATGAGTTAACTAACATTTTATGTAGTAACTAATTCTTAAAGACAGAATGCTTAAAAGGAAATCTTAGATGGAACTAGTTGAAACAATATTTTTAGGAATTATAAAATTTTATATGTAACAGCTATGTTTTTCAAACAACATTATATTTAGACCATATTTGACTTATTAAAATCTTACATGAAGGGTAAATACCTATTTCTTTATATATATATATATAAAAATATATATATATATATATATTTTTTTTGATATCAGAGAGGAAGGAAGAGGGACAGAGAGAAACATCAATGATGAAAGAGAATCATTGATTAGCTGACTCCTGCACGCCCCCTACTGGGGATCAAGCCCATAACCCAAGCATGTGCCCTGACCGGAATTGAGCCTGGGACCCTTAAGTCCGCAGGCCAGCGCTCTATCCACTGAGCCAAACCTGTTTCTTTTACAAAAATAAATTCATGGATATTCCTTTGATGTCTTGCAGAGACCATTATAAAGCCGAATATGAAAATAAACTACATGATGAACTAGAACAAATCAAATTGAAAACGAATCAAGAAATTGATCAACTTCGAAATGCCTCTAAAGAAATGTATGAACGGGAAAACAGGTAAAAAAAAAAAGTAGGAAATTTGTGTGACATTTTTTTCTCTTTATTTGAAACATAGATTTATTGAAATTAAGCTTTATTTTTGTGACATAATGTCTTTTTAAATGCATTAATAAAATATTATCATAAGTATAAATATAATGGAACATTAAAGTTCTAAGATCTTTGATAACTAGTTTAGAACATGATTTATCAGACCTTAGGCCTCCTTACTCTGGTATTCCCTTTATCCCTTTATTACCCTGGTAACTTTTCTTTTTTCCCTTACCTCAGTTCAGATTGAGGACAGGAAAGGAAGGAAGGAAATTAGAGCATACTAACAGATGCTAGTAGTTCTTCTTGTAACCATGCCTAAAATCTTCAGGAAATATTAAAAAACTAGAATCAGGGAGAATCCAAGATGGCGGCGTAGGTAAACACCTAAACTGCTGCCTCGCGCAACAAATCAAAACTACAACTAAAAGACAAAACGTCTATCACCCAGAACCACGGGAAAGCTGGCTGAGTGGAAGTTCTACAACTAGAAGGAAAGAGAAAAGAGCATTGAGACGTGCACGAGCGCTGAAAAGCTGAGGTACGAAGGCGCGTGATCCGGGCTGGCGGCAGGCGTTGCTTTTTTCAACCCAAAGGGGAGACAAGCCCCCGATTATTCTGAAATACAGTTTCTGGGGAGACGCAGGGAACCCAAACTCCTATGGGGAGAAGCTGGACTGTCTGCCAGTGGCTTGCTTGCAGAGCTGCGTGCAGGAATAATTGTTTACGGCACTGGGGCACGGGACTCGCGGATGCCGACGGGGACGCAGAGCCGGCTAACTAGCAGCCAATGCTGTTTGCCACGCCCTAGCCTAGTGACACCCTGAGACCCCGCCCTGCACAACCTACAAACCCACCCAAGCTCCAAGCAGCGGCTTTAGCATAAGAAAGCCCTGCCCTATCGCAGCTTAACCTAGCAAACTTGCAGCCCAGGTCAGACAGTTCCAAAACCTCCAAACCACAAGCAAAGAGAAGAAAACTGTAGCTCTCACTGTAGCTCCTGCTGGGTGGCCTCAGACAGTAGCTGACCTGCACCCCATTGGAGATCCAGAAGCCAGTGTACCTAGTGGTCAGTGTGAGACACCAGATTTCAACTCCTCATATCCATAAGTGACACATTCAAGAGGCAGACTCAGTGAGCACCAAAGCCCCACTGAAACAAGTCCTGCCCCATAAGCGTGTCTCCAGCGCAGCAGTTCTTCCATTATAGACACAGCGAGTGCTCACAGCTAATTGGCCTGGAGTTCAATTCCTCCCAGTGTACCAACAGCAATTAAGGCTTAACTACATCAAGACTTTGCACTCAGCCCACAAAGGGGTGTACCAAGAGCATCCACCTCATGTGATTGAGGAGACTGAGCTACTGCCCCCTATAGATCACCTACCACACAAAGCTACTCCATCAACACAGGGAAGCAGCCAAAATGTGGAGACAAAGAAACATGTCATGAATGAAAGAAACAGAGGAAAGCAAACTACTGGATGACATAGAGTTCAGAACCACATTTATAAGGTTACTCAAGAATCTTCTTAAAACCGCTGAGAAACTTGATGAGACCTTTAAGGATATTAATGAGAATGCCAAAAAAAATGGAAAAGGATCAGTCAGAAATGAAGCATACACTGTCTGAAATAAAGAATATACAGAAACTCAACTGTAGATCAACGTACCCCAAGAATCAAACCAAAGATCTGAAATATGAGGAAACAAAAAACACCCAACCAGAAAAATAAAAAATAAAAAAGAATCCAAAAATATGAAGATAGTGTAAGGAGCCTCTGGGACAACTTTAAGCAAACCCACATCCGAATTTTTGGGGTGCCAGAAGAAGGGAGAGAGCAAAATATTGAAAACCTATTAGAAGAAATAATGACAGAAAACTTTCCCTACCTGGTGAAAGAAATAGACTTACAAGTTCAGGAAGCGCACAAAACCCCATACAAGAGGAATCCAAAGAGGACCACACCAAGACACATCATAATTAAAATGCCAAGGGCAAAAGACAAAGAGAGAATATTAAAAGCAGCAAGAGAAAAACAGTTAATTACCTACAAGGGAGTACCCATACGACTGTCAGCTGATTTCTCAACAGAAACTATGCAGGCCAGAAGGGAGTGGCAAGAAATATTCAAAGTGATGAATAGCAAGAACCTACAACCAAGATTACTCTACCCAGCAAAGCTATCATTCAGAGTTGAAGGTCAGATAAAGAGCTTCACAGACAAGAAAAAGCTAAAGGAGTTCATCACCACCAAACCAGGATTACATGAAATGCTGAAGGGTATTCTTTAAGAGGAAGAAGAAGAAAAAGGTAAAGATAAAAATTATGAACAACAAAATGACATCAAATACATACCTACCAACAAGTGAATCTAAAAATTAAGTGAATAAAAAGTCTGAAGAACAGAATGGACTGGTGAATATAATAGAATCAGGGACATAGAAAGGGAATGGACTGACGATTCTCAGGGGAAGCAGGTGTGAGGGGTGCGGGAAGAGATTGGACAAAAATCTTACTCCTATGGATGAAGACAGTGGCGGGGGGTAAGGGCATGGGGTGGGGTGGGGAATCAGGTGGAGGGGAGCTATGGGGGGAAAAAGGAGGAACACCTGTAATCTGAACAATAAAGATTTATTAAAAAAAAAAAAACTAGAATCATAATATAAAATACTGCATATGCCTCATTGAACTGCTAGTCCTGAAAGACATCATCTCCTAATATATAAACTCAGGGTCTGTAACATCCAAAAAAACCAAAGGCTCGACCGACCAGAAGTCAGTCCTGCAGTCAGTGCAGGGTTGCCATGGCGACCCAGCACTGACTGCCGCTGCTGTGGGCATGGCAACCCAGCACTGACTGCCAAGGGGGCTGTGGATCAGGCCTGGAGAGAGGTCTGGAGAGAGAAGCAGGGCCTGATCCATAGCCTCCATGACAACTGTTGATCAGTCTTTGCCTCTCTCTTTCTCTCCGGGCCTGGCAAGCAGCCATGCCACTCTTTCTCTCCGGGCCTCTGCGGGGGCTGCTGATCAGCCCCATCTCTCTGATCAGGCCCGGAGATAGTCCCAGAGATGCTGACTGGAATAGAAACTGACCAATCAGAACCAAATCTAGGTGAAGTGCGAGGAGCCAGTGGCTGCCTAGCAGGCAGATCTTTTGATGCTGACTGGCATAGAAACTGACCAATCAGAACCTAATCTGGGTGAACTGCAAAGGCAGAACCTAATGTGGAGGCTGAGGAGGGGTTTTAAGGGCAATAGCTGTTTGGTGTAAGGTGTAAGAAAGTGGTTCAATTTTTTAATGACCGGATTGGCAGTATAGTGCATATGGCTGGCTATCAGTCCAGATATAGGGATTATGTATTTTTGTCTGCCAAGATCATCTCCTCCTGCTGAAAAAGGCCTTCCTCCGCCCCCCACCCCCATTTAAGCATTCCTATCCTATATAATCTATACTAATAAAAGGGTGATATGCTAATTAGACTGGGTCGACTGGCCATCTTCCAGACATCCCACTTCCTTCTGGACAAAGCCATGGTGTTGGGGGCCGAGGCAGAGGCAGTTAGGGGTGATGAGGCTGGCAGGGGAGGGCACTTAGGGGCGAGATCAGGCCAGCAGGGGAGGGCAGTTGGGGGCGAGATCAGGCCAGCAGGGGAGGGCAGTTAGGGGTGATCAGGCAGGCAGAGGCAGTTGGGGGCGAGATCAGCCCGGCAGGGGAGAGCAGTTGGGGCAAGACCGGCCAGCAGGGGATGGCAGGGGCAATCAGGCATGCAGGCAGAGGCAGTTAGGGGTGATCAGGCAGGCAGGCAGGTGAGCGGTTAGGAGCCAGTGGTCCCAGATTGCAAGAGGGATGTCCATGATTGGAGAGGGTGCAGGCTGGGCTGAGGGAAACCCCCCCCCGTGCATGAATTTCGTGCACTGGGCCACTAGTGTAAAATAATCTTGAAGAAGGGTTTTTATTCATGCAGTTACTTTCAGATCAGTATATAGTAGGTTCCTTGGTGATTGGCAGTATTAGGAGAAAATAAATGCTTCTTATTTCAATGACAGTTGTTTTTACATATCATCATTATAGTTCATGTGGCTTTTGAAAGTTTATATTATAGTGGGAAAATTGTTTTGACATTGACTTAATTGATATACTAGTTTATCAGCACATTGTGGGTGTATGATATTTTGATCTTTGCCAACAAGTAAGACTGTCAATCAGACTAAGGTTGATGTTAGGAAAGTTTACATTCATGCTCTCAGAGCAGCACATTTACTTACTTAGCAATGTTTATTGAGACCCACCATATGCCAGGTACATACTAGATGCCATAGATATCTAGCATGGTTGCTCTGCCTTCACAAAGCTGGCCATCTAATGCAGGAGTAAGACAAATAAAGAAAAGGTGATGAGTACGATGATAATGGAGAAAACAGCAGGATGAGACCACATGCATTCAAGGTGTATCTAACTCGGCCTTGGCAGGAATGGGGAAGACTGTGGAGGGAGAAATACCAGGCTGACACCTACATGAAGACAAGAGTAAGACTGTACAGGGAAAGAAATTGGGGAGTTGAATGTATAACATGTATAAAAACCTGGAGGCAAGATAAACATGAAACTTTGAGCAAACAATATAATTCAGCAGGGCTAGAACATAGAATGAGGAGCAGGGAGTTTCAAGTGATGAAATAGGAGAGGGAACCAGTGGGGATCTACTGATAAATTTTAAGAATATACATGATATGATCTGATTTCATATTAAAAGACCATTCTGTAATGTGGAGAATATAAGGCTACAGACAGAGAGGCCACTTTTAGAGGTTGTTTTCATTATCAAGATGAGAAGTGATAACAGAACTGGATTAGTAGCAGCAAGGATGGAGAGAAATGGGCCAGATTGGAAAAATGTTCAAGAGGTGGAACTAACAAGATTCAGTGTCTGGTTTGGATTGAAGAGTGATAAGAAGTTAAGGTTATCACCAGGTTTCTTGCTGCTTGCTTGCTTTTTTAAAAATTATTATTATTATTATTTTATCATTTAAGTATTACAAGTAGTAGTATATATGTTTCCTATTTTTCCCCCATTGACTTCCCCACCCCCCAGTACATTCCTCACCCCCCACCAGTGTCTGTGTCAATTGGTTATGCTTATATGCATGCATACAAGTCCTTCAGTTGATCTCTTATCGCCCCCCCGCCCAAACTCTCCCCTGCCTTCTCGTTGTAGTTTGACAGTCTGTTTGATGCTTCTTTGTCTCTGTATCATTTTTGTTCACCAGTTTATGATGTTCTTTATATTCCACAAATGAGTGAGATCATGTGATATTTATCTTTCTCTTACTGGCATATTTTGCTTAGCATAATGCTCTCCAGTTCCTTTCTTATATTTATACTAGAGGCCCAGTGCACAAAATTCCTGCATGGGGGGGATGTCCCTCAGCCTAGCCTGCACGCTCTCCAATCTGGGACCCCTTGGGGGATATCCAACTGCCAGTTTAGGCCCGATACCTGTGGGCCTACTATTTGTAATACTTTAAATGATAAAATAATAATAATAATTTAAAAAAAGCAAGCAAGCAGCGAGATACCTGTGGGATCGGGCCTAAACCAGCAGTCAGACATCCCTTTCACAATCTGGGACTGCTAGCTCCTAGCCTCTCCCCTGCCTGTCGGCCTGCCTGATTGCCCCTAACCGCTTCTGCCTGCCAGCCTGAATGCCCCCTAACCGCTACCCTGCTGGCCTGATTGATACCCAACAGCTCCCCTGCCGGCCCGATTGCCCCCAACTGCCCTCCCCTGCCAGCCCAATTGCACCCAACTGCCCTCCCCTGAAGGCCTGTTCGCCCCCAACTGCCCTGCCCTGCAGGCCTGGTCGCCCCTAATTGCTTTTCCCTGCAGGTCTGGTCACCCCTAACTGCCCTCCCCTGCAGCCCTGGTCCCCCCAAGCTGCCCTCCCCTGCTGGCCTGTTCACCTCCAACTGCCCTCCCCTGCCAGCCTGATCACCCACAACTGCCCTCCCCTGCTGGCCTGTTTGCCCCCAACTGCCCTCACCTGCTGGCCATCTTGTGGCGGCCATCTTGTGATTACATCACATGTGATGCCACCTAGGCTTTTATTATATAGGTTGTTTCAGGTGTACAACATAATTCGACATGTTGTACGCACTACAAAGTTACTGTTCATCATCATCAGATTTCTTGATTGAGCTACTGCATGAACAGTGATGTGCTTTTTAAAACATTAGAAAAAGACACGGTTTTAATCAATAAACATGATAAACTTAGTTTCATTTGAAGTATCTGAAATAGGCAAATCAAAAAGTTGACTATATATAGTTCTAAATTACAGAAGAAAGATCTAGACATGAGATAGATCCACAGGCGATATTATTTCTGTTTTACAAATACATACTTTTAGTTCTGTGGCTCAGTTCTGTTATGGATTTTACTAGAGGCCTGGTGCGCTAGATTCGTGCACTGCGGGGGGTGGGGGAGCCTTAGCCTGGCCTGCACCCTCTCACAGTCTGGGACCCCTTACTCCTTACCATCTGCCTGCTTGCTGCTCCTTAGCACTGCCACAGAGGTGAGAGAGGCTCCTGCCACCACCACTGCATTTGCCAGCCATGAGCCCGGCTTCTGGCTGAGCAGCACTCCTCCTGTGAGAGCGGACTGACCACCAGGGGACAGCTCCTGCGTTGAGCATCTGCCCTCTGGTGGTCAGTGTGCAGCATAGTGACCTGTAGTTCTTCTGGTTGTTCCGCTGTAACAGTCGCTTAGGCTTTTATTATATAGGTAGGCTTTTATTGACTGACTTTTTAACCTTAAAACTTATGGAATTATTTTGATGATAACATACATGATTATTTCCAAACAATCTACATAAACTTTGATAAGTAATCATTTTGATAATTTTCTGATTTCTTAGTTTTTGTTGTGTGTTTTTTTGGGGGGGAAGGGGTTGTGTTTTTTATTTTTAATTTTTTTTCTTTATTGAACTAAGGTATTACATATGTGTCCTTGTCCCTCCATTGCTCCACCCCACCCCCACCCCCCGCACCCTGCACTCATGCCCTCACCCCGCTGTTGTCTATGTCCATTGGTTGGGCTTATATGCATGCATACAAATCCTTTGGTTGATCCCTCCCCTTTTCCCCCTCCCTCCCATATCTTCCCTACCTTCCGTCTGAGGTTTTGATGGTATGATCGATGCTTCTCTGTCTCTGCATCTGTTTTTGTTCATCAGTTTATGTTGTTCATTATATTCCATAAATGAGTGAGATCATGTGATACTTATTTTTCTCTGACTGGCTTATTTTGCTTAGCATAATGCTCTCCATTTCCATCCATGCTGTTGCAAATGGTAAGCGTTCTTTCTATTTTAGTTTTTGTTGGTTTTTAAAAATCCTTTAAAATGCATCCCATGGTGATACAAGTTTAGAAAAATTAGCCGCTGTTCTCTAAGATAATTGGTAGAGGTAGTTGTGAAATAGCTGATAGAACCATTTCTGGAAGCTGGGAGGTTTCCCTTTCCCCACTGTTTTGACTCCATATCTACATCAAAATGGACACCACCCAATCAGGAGGTTACTGGGACTGAGGCTGTTGTCCTAGAAACCCTAGTCAGCCACAGGAACCAGTGACCTCATGGATTTCAAAACCATTATAGACAGTTGCCACCAGGTGGTGCTAAACTGTAACCTGGTCCAAATGGCTTTGAATTGCACAGGGACTCCTAGCCAGCTAGTTGTATAAGCTCACCTTTACCATTTTATTAATGTCACAATAATCCAACCCAATATTTTATGTGGCTGAATCTTTTTTAATCAAATTTTCAGCATTTTGGCAGGATTTAACTGTAGTTAACATTTTAGGTCTCACTAGTCTTTTACAAGGTTAAAATAAATTGTAAATTATTTCTTTTGAAATCTTACACTTACAAATCATTAAGGAAAGGATCTTAGTATTCCTTGTTTATAAAACATAAGATTTAGAAAACACAGTTTATGCATTTAGATATTTTCATGTCTGGACAAATTAATTACTTGCTTTGGACTTTGATGTATAATTGTGTCAATTGTCTCTTCTCAAAGTGTGCTATTACAATATGAATTAAATGCATGAAATATTTATCTTGCATATTTATACTTAATCTCCTTACCTCTCCCCCAATAAATATCTTTAGAAGAAAGTTAAATGATAAGATTAGAGCACTATGTTTTGCCTTTGGTTTGCTGTCTGTACATTGAGGGATATTAAGAGAGAGCCTTTCATTTTATCTTACATGTGGAAAGATAAAATTCATGCCATCTAATCTTGGTATTTGCCCCTGCAGTCGATCATACTTGTGAAATTAAGGGGTTGAGGGGCAAGAGGAAGAAAGTAGAAGAGATAAAAACTTAGAGAGGGCAGAGATAAGCCAAGAAAAAACTTGGGTATTTGTGTATGGCAAATATACTATACAATAGTCCTCCCTTATCCGCAGGGAATATGTTCCAAGACCTCCAGGATCTATTGAAACCATGAATAGTGCCAAACCCTATATATACTTTTTTTTTCTATACATACATATCTTTTCACTTAAAGGAAGGACTTTACAGCTTTTCTTTGGTATATTCAAATTGCCAGCATCACTACTCTTGTGCTTTGGGGCCATGAGTCAGTAAAATAAGGGTTACTTGAACACAAGCACTGTT
The DNA here is from genome assembly GCA_026230045.1 of Corynorhinus townsendii. Taxonomy (NCBI): domain Eukaryota; kingdom Metazoa; phylum Chordata; class Mammalia; order Chiroptera; family Vespertilionidae; genus Corynorhinus; species Corynorhinus townsendii. The sequence goes on along the minus strand of JAPDVU010000003.1, from coordinate 64,761,301 downwards.
ATACTGTAACAGTGAATCTGATAACCAAGAGTGCTAGTAAGTGACTAATGGGCAGGGAGCATAGACAATGTCAATACACTGGACAAAGGGATGATTTACATCCCTGGCCAGATGGAGAAAGGACAGCATGCGGTTTCATTTTGCTACTCAAGAGTGGCATGCAATTAATTTATGAACAGTTTATTTCTGGAATTTTTCATTTAGTATTTTCAGATCATGGTTGACTGTGAGTAACTGAACCATGGGTAAGGAAGGACTGCTGTCATTGAGATTATAGTGTGTATGTATGCTTTGACTCAATCTGTGAATTAGATTTCTTGTCTTTTTCTGTACTTTATAGTTGATTTAAAATGCCAGTTTGAAGCTGTGGAAAAAATGAGTGAAAGTCACTCTGGTGGTGAGATATATTATATAAATAACTTCTTGCTTAATTGGTATTATATAATGAGAACATACAGACCCTCTTACATATTTGGAGGAAAATAATTATTCCTTGACTGGGAGTATATTATGAAAGAGATTTGGAGCAAAAGATTAAACTTAAATTCTGGCTCTACCACTTACTAGCTGAATGAACATATCACTTAATATCCCTGAAGTTTAATTTCCTCTTAAATGAAACTAGAGGCCTGGTGCACGGATTAGTGTGTCGGGGGGAAAGGGTGCCTCAGCCTGGCCTGTGCCCTCTTGCAATCTGGGACCCCTCGGGGGATGTAGCATGCACCAAGCGGCAGGCAGCCAGGGAGGAGCCCAAGCTGGGGCCAGACACCACACTGCTCGTGCTCATCCCGGCCCACTGCACCTGCTGCGGTAGAGAGGCTCCTGCCGCCGCAGCTGCACTCGCCAGCTCTGACCCCAGCTTCTGGCTGAGCGGCACTCCCCCTATGGGAGTGCACTGACCATCAGGGGGCAGCTCCTGCATTGAGTGTCTGTCCTCTGGTGGTCAGTGCACGTCACAGCGACTGGTCAACCGGTTGTTCCGGTCATAACAATCACTTAGGCATATATATATATGTGTGTGTGTGTATATATATATATATATATATATATATATATATATATATGTAGATAGAAGAGCTAATAATACTATTTCACAGGGTGACCTATAAGGTCTAGATGAGATGTGAAAAGTACATTTTACATTATAAAGCTATATATAAATGGTAGTTGTTTTGATACTTTTTGCCTATGTGCAATACTTAAAAATTCTTTTATTATTATGTTGACAATTCAACTAAAATGAGCATTATAAAGGCCAACTTATAGCATTATGGAACTAGTTATCATCATTAAAAGGTACTAGTACAAAATATATATTTATTCTTAAGTATTGGTCTCCATAGCATTTAAATCATTTTTAATGACACAGCATAGACATAGAGGGTCTGCATGCCATTTTTAAAATCTAAAATTCTGCATAAAATATCTATCTGTTCCTAATGAATATTGTGAGATAATAAAGTAAGGGGAGATAAATTCAGCTCATTATTTAAGTTTTTCCAGAAAGTAAAACTACCTTTACCTAAGGTAGTCTCATTGTGTAAACACAGATAGAACTATTCTCATGGTGATGCTGTGAAAAGGGTAATGATAAATTTGTTAGAGGTATCATTATGTTCTTGATGCTGCACAGAATATGGAAATTCACATTACTTTACCATTATTTGTAAGGGGGAGAAGCAGTAAGGAAAAGGAGATAAAAAATATGCTTCTAAGTGTAATTGGTATTGCTTTAGTGATTTTTATTTTCCACCATTTCATTAAAAACCATCTTGATCACAATTTATCATTGTACTCAAAAGAAACTTTAGTGGCATAAGCATGAAATTTGTGGAGAATCTGGGAGCGATATTAAACACCTTTGATTCATAAATCTCAGTTTATTTACAAAAGTTAGTTGAGTATACATAATTACAATAGGTGAATTGGAACTCTAGTGTACAGAGACTACATTCATCATTTAAAAAGTATATGTCCTCATTAGTGCTTAAACAGACTACTTTCATTCATGTCTTACCAGATAACTTTATAATTTTTAATGGAAAACTTAAGAATATTTTACTTTGTCTTTTCAGTTAGACTGTTCTGAAAGTATAACTCTTTCAATATCTTAACTTGTCAAATAATTGTAAATGAAACTTTGTTGGCTGTCTTTTATTGTTAACTATATTTTTTATAAGTGGTTACCACATATGTTTACTCCTTAATTAATAATATTTTATTGTTTTAAGGTTAATAGGGTGTTCCAGATATGAAGCAAGTTGAGTTCAGGTTATGTAAGAACTTGGAATTAACTATATTGTATAGTTCACAGAGAGTAGTGGGGGAGGCTGGTAAAGTAGGAAAGGGTCAGATTTTTTTTTCCTTTTCTTTTTTATTAAGGTATTATATGTGTACATATCTTACCATTGCCCCCTCACCCCACTCCCATACATGCCCTCACCCCCCAATGTTTTGCATCAGTTGGTTATTCTTATATGCATGCATATAGTTCTTCGGTTGATATCTTATTTCCCTTACCTCCCCCAACCTTCCCACTGGAATTTGTCAGATTTTAATATATTTTTATTTTTATTGATTTCAGAAAGGAAGAGAGAGATACAAACATCACTGATGAGAGAGAATCATAGAGAATCATTGATCGACTGCCTCCTGCACACCCCACACTGGGGATTGAGCCTACAACCTGGGCATGTGCCCTGACTGGGAATTGAACCATGACCTCTTGGTTCATAGGTTGAAGCTCAACCACTGAGCCATGCTGGCTGGGCAAGGATTTGATTTTAAAAGGTCCTATTGTCAGTTGGGGATTTGGGGAGGTGTTACAGATATTTTTTTAATTATGGTTTTAATGTGGGGTAGATTATAGTTGAAAAGGGAATGAGGCAAGGAAATTGGTTAGAAGACAATTGGATAGATTAAGTGAAGATGAGAAATGGAAAAGAGAAGAGCTGAATTTAAAGAAAAGGTAGTAGAATTGGGAAGACCTAGAGATTGACAGGAAGTATACATCAGGAACAACTCCAACTTCTCTAATTAACTAATCTTTGAGACATGGATGATCAGGCATGGCCATTAACTCAAGGCTACAGAGAAGATTTAGAAAGGAAGATAACAATTACTTTCTGATCTTTTACAGGTTTGGCAGCTATGAGCAAGCCCAAAAGCACTTGTCTAAGATTACATAGTTTATTACTGGAAATTTTTCTCCACTATGCCTTAGACATTACTCCCCTAAACCCTCAGAGTACCAGCAGACTTCCTTGTTTTTCCCAGGTAGAACTCTTACAAATATCATCATTTTCTTTTTATACAATAAGAAATCTTGGGAAGCATTGCCCTAATTATTATTCTATAAATGAATACCTTTATTTTTTTAGGTTTTCATATTTAGATAGCACACTAACAATAACTACTATTTAGTGCCCAATGAATACCTATTGTGCATCATGTTGTACTCAATATTTAACATACATGTAGAAAGGATTAAATGGGACACTTTATGAGGTTGTAAGTATTAGCATCCCCATTTTATAAATGAGGAAACTGGAAAAGTGTGATTTACCTATGATTACAGACTTTTTACTTGGTTAAACTAGATACATCTCACTCTGCAATGCAATGCAGTCTCCCATTTTACTAGTCAAGGCTATAAAAACTGACAAAAAAAATTCTTATCAAAACTGTAATTAATTTTGGTGGTAATTATTTAGAATTCCTGAGAAAGGTCTCTTAAGAGAGTTTGCAAACTATCATTTTCACTTGAGGGCTGAGTGTGGATCATCAGAACTTCATAGAAGTACTTATAATTTTGAAAAATTAGTGAAAAGGCCTTTATTGTTCTATAAAATGGTATAATTTTTTTTATAGGACTTAGCTCTCTGACCATGCTCTTCTAAGGCCCAGACACTGTACTTGTAACTAGAGCCGTCCCCTCTCTCCTGCTCAAGGACACAACTCTAGCAGTCCTCTCCTTTGTCTTCTATATTAGCAATTTTCCCCTTTCTACCTTATAATTTCAACTATGTACAAACATGTTATTTTTTCTATCGTTAAAAAGCCTTTTTTTATTTCCACTTTCACCTCTGATCACTGCCCCATTTCTTTGCTCCTCTTTGTGGCCAAATTCCTGCAAAAAGTTTTATATATTCACTCTTTACTAACACTCCCCATTTTTAAAAACTTTTTATCAAGCTTTTGCCCCACTGCCACTCCCATACCTCTCCAATAAAGCTGTTCTTATAAGCACCCAGAGACCTTCATGTTGCCAAAAATCTAATGGTCAGGTTCTCAGTTCTCTTCTTACTTGACCTATCAGCAATATTTAATACAGTTGATCGCTTCCTACTCCTGAAAACACATATGTCCTTGGCATCTTTTGCAGCCCCTTTATCTTATTTCCATGTGTGTATCTAATAAGATTCTTAAATTTAATATGTCCAGAAGCAAACTTCTGTCGATCCAGCTCTGCTCTGCCATCCGTCTGCCCCAGCTCACTTATAACCCCTCTAGTGCAGTGGTCGGCAAATTGTGGCTCGCGAGCCACGTGCGGCTCTTTGGCCCCTTGAGTGTGGCTCTTCCACAAAATACCATGGCCTGGGCGAGTCTATTTTGAAGAAGTGGTGTTAGAAGAAGTTTAAGTTTAAAACATTTGGCTCTCAAAAAGAAATTTCAATCGTTGCACTGTTGATATTTGGCTGTGTTGACTGATGAGTTTGCCGACCACTGCTCTAGTGTATGTCATCTTAAAAACAAAAGCATCAGATATGGAAATGAGCAGTTTTATATTTCATTCAGGAAGAAAAATCTGAAGGTAGAAGTGACTAATTCAAATGTTTTTCCTATAAATAATCTCATATAAGCAGCCTGTTTCAATTCTTTTTTGTTCCAACTGGAAAAACCTCATTTTTATTAGCCAAAAATGTTTTACTAGTACATGAAGGCAGAAGGAGAAGAATGGGTTACTTAGTTCTGCCGGCTGAGTTCTTCTGACAACTATGTTTTTTTCACTATTATTCTTGGTAAATTTCAAATTCTGAGGCATTTGTGATTATTTATTCAAGCTAAGACACACTCTTTCTTGGCATTGCCAAACTCTGATTTGTTCCTGTTAGAATTTCAGTGGTTCCTAAAGTTTTTTTCAGTCTTCTAACACTTCTTGTACCATTTTTCCAGTGTAAATTTAGATTTGGCATATTGGCACCTTGAAATCTATTCTCTAGTAAGAAAATGCATTCCATCCTGTACAGACGTCTGTTGTGTGTGTCATACTGAGGTTTTCAGGCTTTGGTTGTAACATACTTCTGGATAAACTTAGATGTATGAAGTCATCTCTGCATAAATATACTAGATTACATATGAAACACATAGATTTTATTGCAATATTAAAATCCTCTTTTAGAGAAATAATTATAACATTCTTGTTTGAATATTATAATTTGAATGACGCTATCTCTCAGTTGTTTATCCAAGAAAGTTCTGGTTTATGCCTGTTTCTTTGGCATTATTATTAAGAACACCCTCTTTTACTCTAAAAAATGCCTCAAATTGAAAAGTAAATTATTTTGACACTAGTTATAATACTAGCATATTCGTCTTCCTTTTGCATTTTACATAGATTAGTAAGTTTTCATTTCCCTTTTCTGTCATCTGTCCTCACAGTCCACCTCCCACACACAAATATAGGATAGGTGGGAGAGATAACTATGTGTATAGCAGGTGGAGTTTTTAGTCAACAACATGAAAGAATCATGAAAAACAGTTTTGGAATGAAATGGTATCTTTCTAAAAGCATTTTTAAGGCTGAAATATTTGAAATTTTGTATTTTAAAACATTTGATATAGTGTTAACCAATTGACCAACTCCCAACATCATTCTTCATTGTTATATTTAATTATATATATATTTGATTACATACATAGATTATATATATATATATATATTGATTATATAATTACTTCAATTACATATAATATATATGTTTAGTTTGGACCTTTCAAACTTTAGCTTCTATAGCTCATACATGACACAGATAATTTCTATCAATTTTTCAACTTTGTCTTTTGAAAAACATTTAAATTCTTGATATTCTTTAACTGTATTTTGTTATATTTCCTAATTCATTTTCTATTTAAAAATGGATAATTTGTTAGTTATATGGCAGTTATGCTTTTATCTATGGCCAGAATACAGTCCATCATTTAACATCTATCTGTGCTATGGGATGATCATATCCTATAAATCTTAAAATGACAGAATTTCCTAAGGAGAAAATTTCTGTGAAACAAAGGAAATGTTAGTATGAAAAAGAGCATGACTCTAGAACCAGACAGTTTGGGTTCACATTTGGGCTCCACAGCTTACTTCTGTGTGGACCAGAGGCAAATACGTACTTAACTGCTCTGTATTTCAGTCTTTTCCTTTGTAAAATGGAGGTGATGATACAACCTACACTTTGTGGGGTTGTTGTGAAGTTTAAATTATAATGTTATCATAACATATAATACATTATTACAAAGAGTTATTATATGTAAAGTACCTAGAATAGCTCCTGGTGCATGGTAAGCTCTGTATGTTTATTATTACTATTATTGTCAGGAGAAGAGTAGTTCAGTTTACCTCTCTCAGACATGATTTGAAACATTAAAGTCAATTGATAATATTAACTGTATCAGAGGTGGGGAACTTTTTCCTGCCAAGGGCCATTTGTTTATAACATCATTCTAGGATCATACAAAATTATCAACTTAAAATTAGCCTGTTTTCCCGGTTGTTGTGGTTCAGTGTTTGCACATCAACATATGAACCAGGTCTCGATTTGATTCCCAGTCAGGGCATATGCCCGAGTTGTGGGCTTGATCCCCAGTGTGGGGTGTGCAGGAGGCAGCGGATCCATGAGCCAGATTCTCATCATTGATTTTTCTATCTCTCTCCCTCCCCCGTCCTCTCTGAAATCAATAAAAAATATATATTAAAAAATTAGCCTGCTATATTTGGCCAAACATTTAATTAACTCACCCCTAATGCCTTGGCAAGGGGAGACCAAATGATTTCACGGTCCTTATACAGCCTGAGGGCAGGACATTCCCCACCTCTGCTCTATATGTTAAAAGGAATTATGTCACTTCTTTTTGGTATATGCAGGTTGTGGGCAGGGCTATGGAAGGTGCGGTGCCTCATTAGTAGGAGAATTTCTGGGTTTACACAGAAATCTTACCCATAAGAATTTAAGGGGGACTTAGTGGGAGAAGCTTCAGCTTTTAGCACTTTTGTTCATTTCAGTTTTCTTTTTTTTGAATTCTCTTTACTTATGTGTCCTATTTCCAACTTACATGAGTTCCCTTAATTCACTCACCTCTCTTCCTCCAATGAAAAATAATCATCTCCTCCTCTTTTTTGGCCATAGGATGTTGTTTATACCTTCATATAGCACAAATTCAGATTGTGGCATGGTGAGGGCTCTAGGACCCTCTGTATCTTCTCTCGTAAGCCCTACTGTTAGTTTAGTCTGGGTTTTATTTCGTTCCCTGTGGCTTTTATTTTTAATGCTCATTATTACAGGAAAGGTAATATAGCTAGGGACTGAAGCTCCTTTACCTACCAACTAAGCATTCATGAGTAATCAGTACTGTAAATGTGATCTACCTGGAATTTTGCTACTGAAATAACTTATAGAATAATGAGACTATTTGAAAAATGAAAATTACAATCAATTTATGATGGTTTACTGACTAAAATGTGTAGATCATCTAGGAATGAAAAATATATAAATGTCTAATATACTTTGAGAATTTTATTCCGTCTATAAAAGTACATTTTCATGTTTCAGTTAGATAATAGAATATGTTTTGAAGGTCATTGTGATCAGTATGGCATGCCATTTTCTGATAACTACTTAAATGCACTTATTTTCTTTTTAATGAGAGTTATCTTTACTCCAGTTCCTTTTAAATTGTTTCATTTCTGGCTCATAAACTGTTTCTTTGATGAATCTCTATTGTTTGATATGTTTTAAATTTTAAATGCATTGAATGTTTTGCACCATGCATAAGGTGACATTAAGTACTGGCACAGCACATATGACTACTACAAATTCCTAACTGTTATTAGATAGATTTATTAAAATTGTGTGGGTTTTCATGATTCCCTACTGACATTCTCTACGAATAATAAAAACCAACTTTTAATATCCAGCCAGTTCTTTATGGGAGGTAGGGTGATATGATATAAAAAAATACTCACTTTACGGCAAGACATAGCCAGGCTCAAATTATGGCTTTAACACTTGGACGTGTAATGGGGCTAGGTGCTGCAACTCTAAATTTCAGGTTACTCAGCTATGAAATAGATTAGAAAACACAATATAAGGGTTTTTTAAGGATTAAGTGAACAAAATCATTTATGTTACACTCTATCTTTATTTCAGGATTTTTGGAAAAATTGACTCTGAAAGAAGCTTACTGTTGGTATTTTTATTTTTGATCCAAAAGTCTGTAATAAAAAAATAGAAACAAGATTGGATGTTTAAAGGCTCATGTCTGGCTGTATCATATCCTAATTACTCACTGTTGTAACCTTCTACTTTTGGACATTTCCCTTAATTTTCATTAAATGTATCTTTCTCTCAACTTCATTTTCAATCACAATACTATCATCAGTACTGCCAGTGGATGTTTTATCTAATATTCTGGCCCAGCAGTTTTCAACTTTTTCCATCTCATGGTACTACACATAAATTAATTACTAAAATTCTGTGGTACCCAAAAAAAGATTTTTTTTTGCCAATCTAACAAAAAATAGCTATAATTTTGATTCATTCACACCAGACAGCTATTGTTTTGTTGGCTGTACCTTTTAAAAAAATATGTTTTTTATTGATTTCAGAGAGGAAGGGAGAGGGAGAGAGAAATAGAAGCATCAATGATGAGAGAGAATCATCGATCAGCCGCCTCCTGCATGCCCCCCACGCAACCTGGGCATGTGCCTTAACCAGCAATCGGACCATGACCTCCTGGTTCATAGGTCGATCCTCAATCAGTGAGTCACACCAGCCGGGTGGCTGTTGTCATTTTTTATTTGACAATCTAAGGGAAAAGAGGTCAGTGCCCCTGACTATATAGTCAGATATTACATGTTTGAAAATTCTGTTAGCACACTGGTTGAAAATGATGCTCTGACCTCAGACATCCTTGAGCCATACATGAATATTGACCTTCATCTCAGCTCGACTTCATTTAGCTACTCCAGTGGTCACAGCTAAAATTCTGCCACTGGAAGTACTATTCAATCTCCAAATCACCATTCTCCAACAATAATCTCTAGTCTTCCATCGTGCTTGTACAACTACTTTCACTTTAATCTGTTGGTCACCTCATCAGTATTTCATGTCCTTTGTCCCTTCTGCTTTTGCCTAATCTATCAGCCCTTCTATGTGCCATGAGATCCCAAGGTCTATCGTCACTTCAGTTGTTCTCTTGCTCATATCCCAAACTTCATTTCCATTTTGATTCTGTGACCTCTATATTGTGTCTTTTACTTAAAATATTTTATAGGACATTTATTAACATCTCAAAACCTCAGTTGTCTCATGTAAGTAATTATACCTGCCTCATTACATTATGGTATTAAACAAGTTACTGTCTAGTCTGCCTTCAACCCATGTGGAGAAAAGTTGTGAAGAAAGATAACATGACATTTAGAGATAGACCATGTTTGCATCTACACTGCTGCTGCCAGACCAGGAAATTTACCAGACCGGGAAAATTTAGATAATACACAGTTTGGTTTGCCATCCTTTAGGGCTCCTTAAGATTGTCAGATTGTCCAGCTCTACAGAAGCTCATTTATGAATCTTTAAAAGATGGATAGTTATGTATTTAGAATAACTGAATGTATGTTTAAATTTTAGAAATCTCCGAGAAGCAAGGGATAATGCTTTGGCTGAAAAGGACCGAGCAGTGATGGCTGAAAAAGATGCTTTAGAAAAACATAATCAGCTCTTAGACAGGTAAGCATCCTGAAAATAGAAATATTAAAACTCCTCAATTTTTGTTCTTGTTATTTTTCTCTTAGGAAGTACATTTTTAATGAAGTATGATTTTCATTTCAGTTGAAACATAATATACATGTAAACATTATTTCTGTAATGTGTAACTTTTTCATACATTAAAACAAGATACAGAGTAATTCAGTCACCCTGAAGAGTTTCCTAATACCTTTTTGTCCATCTCAATCACTATTCCTTAAGAGACAAACACTGATTTCTATCTTCCTGGACTAAATGGAATCCTACAGTATGTACTCTTTTGTGTTTAGCCTTTCACTCTTACGTTTCATTCAGTTGTTTTGTTATCAGTAGTTCAATCCTTACTATTGCTGAGTATGAATATACCACAGTTTGTGTATTCACTCACCCGTTGATGGACGCTTAGGTTGTTTCAAGTTTGGAGCTATCATGAATAAAGCTGCTATTAACGTTTTTTATACACTTCTTTTTGTGGGCATATGTTTTTATTTCTCTTGGATAAATACCTAGGAGTGGACTTGCTAATGATAGAGTAGATGAATATTTTACTTTAAGAGAAGCTGCCAAGGTTAACTCCAAAATAGCTGTACCATTATACACCCCCCAATTCATTTTCTAAAAATCTTTTTTTTTAATTGTTTCTTTATTTTATTTTTTAAATATTTTTATTCCTTTCAGAGAGGGAGGGAGAGGAGGAAAGAGAGATAGAAACATCAGTGATGAGAGAGAATCATTGATCGGCCGCCTCCTATACGCTCCGTATTGCGGATCAAGCCCACACCCCAGGCACAGGTCCTGACCAGAATCAAACCGTGACCTTCTGGTTCATAGGTAGACATTTAACCACTGAGCCACACCCGCTGGGCATTTTTTTTTTTTTATCTTTATGTTCTGATTCATGTGTAGGAGGGAGGAGAAGAGAGAATCTTTCATTTATCACTAGTGAAGGATATTTAATAGCCTAGCTAAAAGAAAAATCACTAATGAATGTTAGGTAATCACTGAACACAGAATTGTCAGTGGTTTCACTATATGTAAACAGTGCTTAACCTTTTCATAAAACTTTTTATTTGGAAATAACTTAAGACAAAAAGTTGCTAAGATAGTACAGGGTGGGAATGGCTGGGGGTGGGGGACCAATCAGGGAAAAAGGAGACATATGTAATACTTTAAACAATAAAAAAAACAATAGTACAAAAAGTTTCCCTTACCCTTCACATACAGATAAACTTTGAAAATAAGCTGAATGGATCTTTTAATTATTAAATGTACACTTGCAGTTTTATTTGTGGTTTAGCAATACATCAAACTAAAAATTGCGGCAAGTCTTCATATAATTAACCTACCTTTAATTCTTTAGAATGTCAAAATCTTTTACAATGGCTTAAATTGTTATACTTGTGAACACACATCAGCTTTATCAACTTGACCCATAGAGGAATTTTAATAAACATAGGTTGAACAAATCTTTCCTATAATGTGAAAGTATGTCTAATTCCAAAGATCTTAATATGAAACAAATTTATAAATCAACTGTTTTTGGTATAGTGCTATTACAACCTATCTTTAAACTATCTTTTATTATGTATAATCCTTCTATTTATAAATCAATATGATTTCCACTAAAGACTTACTTGGCTTTTTTGTTGATGTTTTTTGAACGTGATAAATTTAGTAATGACTCTAGAATAATATTTATGAACAAACTGAAAGAGAGCATAAGATTTTAGCTAGTAAACCAAGCAGGATTTCATAACTTGCTAGTTTGGTATGTTTTATGAATTTGGAGAGAAGAGAATAGTAAATCAGTCCTTAGAATGAGCTACTTTATATTTATACCAAACTCTGCATCTTCTAAACTCTTGATATCTAAAATTCTTCTTGTCCTACTTATCCAAAGGCAGGTATTTATCCTAAAGGCCATGGGATATTTTAGTACCTAGAAGTATCTTCTGAATTACGATAATTCAATTATTTAATGTTTATAAAGCACATAGAACAGTGTCTTTCACCTAAGTAGTACTATAGAAATATTTTAAAAAGTATTTTTATTCATTTCAGGGATGAAGGGAGAGGGAGGGAGAGAGAGATAGAAACATCAATGATGAGAGAGAACCATTGATCGGCTGCCTTCCAGATTCCTTATACTGGGTATCCAGCCCGCAACCCGGACATGTGCCCCAACCAGGAATCAAACTGTGACCTCCTGGTTCATAGGTCGACTCTCAACCACTGAGCCATATTGGCCGGGCTAGAAATCTTTGTGAATATTACAGAAATGTCAACTATTTTTGTTACTAAGTTTTACTAACTGAATTTTTGCTATTCAAAAGTTGATATATTTCCAAATCATTTTCTACTAGAATCCTATATAATAAAAGGCTAATATGCAAATAACCAAACAGCAAAACGACCAGTTGCTATGACGCACACTGACCACGAGGGGGCAGATGCTCAATGCAGGAGCTGCCCCCTGGTGGTCATTACACTCCCCCAGGGGGAGCGCCACTCAGCCAGAAGCCAGGCTCATGGCTGGCTAGCACAGCAGCAGTGGCAGGAGTCTCTCTTACCTCTGCAGCAGTACTAAGGATGTCCGACTGCAGGCTTAGGCCCGCCCCCCGTGGGAAGTGGGCCTCAGCCATCAGTTGGACATCTCCTGAGGAACCCTCCCAAGTGCACAAATTTCGTGCACCAGGCCTAAGCCTCTAGTATTGAATAAAGCGGTACAGCTCATTTTTAAATTGATAGAATAAGAGGAACTTAATTCTTTTTTTAAAAATATATTTTTATTGATTTCAGAGAGGAACAGAGAGGGAGAGAGAGACAGAAACATCAATGATGAGAGAGAATCATTGACCGGCTGCCTCCTGCACACCCTTTACTGGGGATGAAGCTCACAACCCAACCATGTGCCCTGACTGGGAATCGAACCCAAGACCTCTTGGTTCATGGGATAGCTCTCAATCCACTGAGCCACACTAGCTGGGCAGGAACTTTATTCTTAATTCCTTGCTTATTCAGAGCCTGATTTTCAACCAGCCTTAAATACTTATGATAGGTTTAAGTCAAGACAAATAGGAGAAAAAGAAAGTGTTTCTAGACACACTAGAGATAGTCTATGAGCAGCAAATAGCATCCAGGCTCACACCTGTAAAGGACATTATAGGACCAAGCATTTATTGAACGACTGAATGAGAGTAGTATCTGGGAATCTAAAACTCAGAATACACGTGGGCTTTAACAAAATGCTTAAAACAGCTAAAAGTACTTACCTATTTTTTTTTTAGCTATAATATGGACAATCCCTCTACTTTAAGTCTATAATATTGCTAGATGATTTCAAAAAAGTAAGATGCTAGATGTCTCCACAATTTAATTCTTCAATTAATCTATAAATTCAATAAAATTCATGTCAAAAATTTCAAATTTTACTGAAACTTGAAAACTGACAAATTCTTTTTCAGAATTGCTATGGCTATTCTTGTGCATATAGTACCTTCACCCTTCCATATGAGTTTTTATAGTTATACTAGGGGCCCGATGCATGAAATTCATGCATGGGGTGGGGGGGGGTCCCCTCAGCCAGGCCTGGGCCCTCTCACAATCCGGAACCCTCGTTCCTAACCACCCGCCTGCTCGCTCCTTACCGTCCACCTGCTCGCTCCTTACCACTTGGCTTGCCGCTTCTTACTGCCTGCCTGCTCACTCCTTACCGCTTGGCTCGCCACTCCTTAGCACTGCAGCCGAGGCAGGAAAGGCTCTCGCCAGCCATGAGCCCGGCTTCTGGCTGAGCTGAGCGGTGCTCCCGCTATGGAAGTGCACTGACCACCAGGGGGTAGCTCCTTCATTGAGTATCTGTCCCTGGTGGTCAGTACGCATCACAGCGACCTGTCCTTCCGGTTGTCCTGCTGAAATGGTCACTGGGCTTTTATATAGATTTTTCACATTATGCCTACCATCCATTCAAAGTTCATTTGGGAGAATGGTGTACATAGAGAACAGTATACTTTTTAATGAAAATGTCAGGTTTTTTTTAACTTAAACTATACACTTAATGGGATCCATATGAATGTACCAGCAAGATTTATTTTTCTTTTTTAAGTCTGCACTCTAATTTCCTCTTGTGTTGAGCGGTGTAGCACAAGCCTTTTTGGAAGGGGGGTGAGTTAGGGATGCATTTGGAATAAGTGGTTTGTAGTCATTTCTGTTTTATAGTTAAATTGTTGCTAGCCATTTCTGAGTACCAGTGGCTTCCATGAATACTTTTATCATCTGCTTTGCCTGATCACCATGTGTGGTGAGAGACAAGAATGTGTTGCAGGTGCCCATTACTGGAACCAAGCATTGGTGGCCTTCTTCTGTGTGTGTGTGTGTGTGTAGGTAATATGAAATTTATTAGATATAGGATACAAAATAAAATCCATTTAGAGGTCCCTTTATTCCTACAGGCTTTCCCACCCAAACCCTCCTAAAATCATTTCATGCCACAAAATGGCTAACAAAGAATTAAAAGGTGCAAAGCTTCGAAAAGTGACAGATGCTCAGCTTGAGGGTGCTGACTGGGTCAGATGAGCCAATTTTTGGAGGAGGCCACTGTTTTCGCTCTTACAACAGCAGGTCAATACTACAGCCTTCGGGACCTGAGGCTTATGTCAAGGACACCCTGAGCATGTGATTGGCTGGAGCTGCTGGTTGAGGGACAGACTGCTTGCTCCCTCAATGCATCCTTCATTTGCCTCACTGCCAAATCCTGCTATTGCTCTGCTAGTGCCTGAGAGAACCAATGTGTGGTGACTTTTAAGCAGAGGGGCTTCTCTAAAATGAGGCAGCGGAACCAGCCAGGCTCCTTACATATGTAGGACTTGCCAGGAGGCAGTATCAGCTCTTTGTCCAGGGAGCAGCAATAAAGGAGCAGCTCTTTCTCAAATGTGCATGGGTCCAGGTACTCTCAGGTTGGTCTAGACTTGGATGCCAGAGCCACAATTGAGAAAAGGGATCTTCAACGCATTCAACCTGTTAATGTTGTACCTGTGAGCTGGGAGCGATTAGCGGGCAGGTACACTTTGTCAGTCCATTCTCTGTCATGGAGCAGCCAACACAGCTTGTGCTGGGTGATGCCAGAAATACTGTGGAGGAAGCCAAAAGCACTCACAGCAGAGGCCACCTCCGTGTTGGGAGTGTACAGAGCACCAAAATGGAAGCCAGAGATCCCAAAATCCTTATCAGTGTCCCAGATCACATGTGTCCTATTGGGGTAAGACCAACTTTCCATGCTCAGAACACTGGAGAATGTGATGGATTCATCAAACTCAGACAGCATGTAAATCTCATCTATAATCACGTGTAGGTTGTACCTCTTGGCAAATTCCAGGTATTCCTTCAGTGAGTCCCTGGAGTAGATGTCTCCCTTGATGAGCACCAGGCCTATGACCTTTCTCCCCTGAAGCCTAGCCTCAAGCATGGCTTTCTCCAACTTGTCCAGGCAGTTGGAACAGATGGGTATTCACCTCAGTGATCTCCCTGACCAGGTGGATGTGAATCAGCTCAACTTTCACATAAAGGCGGGAAGTATAGGTGAAACCAGCATAGAAGGGATGGGGGTTGGAAAGGCCTCACCTGTATCACACACAACCAAAATCAGTGCAGAGAAGACAGAGCAGCAGCCACTTAGAATAATCACATTTTCTGCATCAAGCTGGGCAGGTATTTTGCTGTAGTAGGTCAGAAACTGTGCCACTTCTTCCTGCAGGAATGCTTGTCCTCTCTGGTTAAAATACTGCAAAAGGGCATTATCCATGTAGTTCAGGGCTCTCCAACTCAAACCTTTCAGTCATCAGGTCAATGCAGAGCTTGTTCTCATGGATACCAAGATTAGTGAAGCCCGAAATGCTCTTGTCCTTGTGGTATTTGTCTCCTTGGTAGGTCATGTAGTTCTGGAAGCTGGAGTGGTGTAAGGCAGAGATGTCAATCCCATGATTGCTCAGATCATGATTGATAAATGCAGCTTCCGAATCACTCAGTTGATGACTTAGTGGTCAGGCTGCCTCCATTGGGCCTGCTGCACACTCCAATATCACCCCTAGAGTCCAGTAGAGCTCCAGACTTTGTGGCCCCAGACTGTAAGAGGTTGACCAGCTGGCACATTAAGTGGACGAGGATGGCTCCCTGCTCCCTGGTCTTCTGCCTGCCACTGCTTCTCCTGCTCCAGGTCCTGCTGCAGGGACCTGGTCTCCAGCTGCATAGTGTAGTCCTCTGTGGTCTACTGCAAGCACAGGGTCAGCTCCATCAGCTGTATGTTGGCGCTCTGGTTTCTGAGGCCCTGGCCCCTCATCTGGCCACAGGGCCTGTAGAAGGGGTCTGACTGGGGACTCAAGAGTCTGGGTCTTTGTTTTGACCTCATCAGGCTGGCCTGAAAGCAGGGGGATAAAGTGAAAATGTTATGATAAATGACCTCTTTAGATTAACATGTAGATCAAATTGGGCTGTAAAGCTTCTCTGAGTGCCTACAGCTTTTCCCCTGGTGATAAAAGGGTCAGACTGCCACAGTCAGGTCTGTATCCCCTGTGAGATGGGCTGTGCTGTCTGGATTAGGTTTGGCCTTTTTTTTTTTTTAATCCTCACCTGAGGAGTGAGGATATTTTTTCCACTGGTTTTTTTTAGAGAAAGTGGAAGGGAAGGGGGTGGGGAAGAGAGAGAGAGATCGATGTGAAAGAGACACATCAATTTGTTGCTTCCCACTCGTGCCCTAAACCTGTGCCAGGGTTTGAAATTGCAACTGAGGTATGAGCCCTTGACCTGGAATCAAACCCGTAACCCTTCAGAACGTGGGCTACCTCTCGAACAACCACAGAGAGTTTTGTGTGCATTGGCTTATGTATATATAAACACTTATTGCATGTGGAGCGAAAAATTAGGTGACTGGGGACAGATGTTGGATATAGATTTTTTAAATATATTCTTTTGTCCTATTTAATTATTGAAACTTGTGACACAGCTTTTCTTTCAGCATTGTTTTCAGGCTTAAATATAATAAAATATTAATTACAAGACTAAACAAGAGGGAAACATATGGGCACAATTCAAGGTTAGGTAAATGCACTAGTAACTTTTTAAGGGTTTGACCCAGATGATTTTAGACAATCATTAATAATCAAAAGGTAGGTTTATAATGGCCATCAGTAATACTCTGTAGTGTTATATTGCTACATTTAGTACATTTAGAAAGGTATATTTCTACATTTTGTCAGTGATTTGAGTAAAAATGATAGCACCTTATATTACAAATTTGATATAAGACAGAGAAGAATAAAGAAATTGATTTATGGAATGAAGATCCAAATAGATCTTTTTAGGCAGAATTAATGAGCTGAATGAAATTTAATGAATAAATATAAGATCATACACTTGGTTCCACAAAACCTGTATTATTAATATAATGGAGTTGAAATGGAATTGAAATCCTATATAATAAAAGACTATGGAGGATCCAAGTTGGCGGCGTAGGTAAACACCTAAACTGCTGCCTCGCACAACAATTTCAAAACTACAGCTAAAAGACAAAATGTCTATCACCCAGATCCACAGGAAAGCTGGGTGAGTGGAAGTTCTACAACTAGAAGGAAAGAGAAAAGAGCATTGAGACGTGCTCACATGCTGAAAAGCTGAGGTATGGAGGCGCGTGAATCGGGCTAGCAGCAGGCGTTGCTTTTTTCAACCCGAAGGGAGACAAGCCCCTGATTACTCTGAAATCCAGTTTCTGGGGAGACGCGGGGGACCCAAACTCCTATGGGGAGAAGCTGGACTGTCTGCCATCGAGTCTGAAAGTGAAGGTGGCTTGCTTGCAGAGCTACACGCAGGAATAATTGTTTACTGTGCTGGGGCGCGGGGCACAGGGACGAGGTCAGAGACGCAGAGCCGGCTAACTGGCAGCCATCGCTGTTTGCCACGCCCTAGCCTAGTGAAGCCCTGAGACCCCGCCCCGCACAACCTACAAACACACCCACGCTCCAAGCAGCGGCTTTAGAATATGAATGGCCTGCCCTATAGCAGCTTAACCTAGCAAATTTGCAGCCTGGGTCAGACAGCTCCAAAACCTCCAAACCCCAAGCAAAGAGGAGAAAACTGTAGCTCTCGTTGTAGCTCCTGATGGGTGGCTTCAGACAGTAGCTGACCTACACCGCATTGGAGATCCAGAAGCCAGTGTACCTAGTGGTCAGTATGAGACACCAGATTTCAACTCCTCACATCCATAAATGACACATTCAAGAGGCAGACTCAGTGAGCACCAAAGCCCCACTGAAACAAGTCCTGCACCATAAGCGTGTCTCCAGCGCAGCAATTCTTCCATTATAGACACAGCGGATCCTCACAGCCAATTGGCCTGGAGGTCAATTCTTCCCAGTGTACCAACAGCAATCAAGGCTTAACTACACTAAGACTTTGCACTCAGCCCACAAAGGGTTGTACCAAGAGCGTCCATCTTAGGTGATTGGGGAGGCTGAGCTACTGCCCCCTATAGGTCACCTACCACACAAAGCCACTCCATCAATACAGGGAAGCAGCCAAAATGCGGAGACAAAGAAACGTGTCATGAATGAATGAAATGGAGGAAAGCAAACTACTGGACGACATAGAGTTCAGAACCACATTTATAAGGTTACTCAAGAATCTTCTAAAAACCTCTGAGGAACTTAATGAGACCTTTAAGGATCTTAATGAGAATGCCAAAAAAAAAAAAAAATGGAAAAGGACCAGTCAGAAATTAAGCAAACACTGTCTAAAAGAATATACAGAAACTCAACTGTAGATCAATGTACCCCAAGAATCAAACCAAAGATCTGAAATATGAGGAAACAAAAAACATCCAACCAGAAAAACAAAAAGAAAAAAGAATCCAAAAATATGAAGATAGTGTAAGGAGCCTCTGGGACAACTTTAAGCAAACCAACATCCGAATTTTTGGGGTGCCAGAAGAAGGGAGAGAGCAAAATATTGAAAACCTATTAGAAGAAATAATGACAGAAAACTTTCCCCACCTGGTGAAAGAAATAGACTTACAAGTTCAGGAAGGGCACAGAACCCCAAACAAAAGGAATCCAAAGAGGACCACACCAAGACACATCATAATTAAAATGCCAAGGGCAAAAGACAAAGAGAGAATCTTGAAAGCAGCAAGAGAAAAAAACAGTTAGTTACGTACAAGGGAGTACCCATACGACTGTCAGCTGATTTCTCAACAGAAACTATGCAGGCCAGAAGGGAGTGGCAAGAAATATTCAAAGTGATGAATAGCAAGAACCTACAACCAAGATTACTCTACCCAGCAAAGCTATCATTCAGAGTTGAAGGTCAGATAAAAAGCTTCACAGACAAGGAAAAGCTAAAGGAGTTCATCACCACCAAATCAGGATTACATGAAATGCTGAAGGGTATTCTTTAAGAAGAGGGAGAAGAAGAAAAAGGTAAAGATAAAAATTATGAACAACAAAATGACATCAAATACATACCTACGAACAAGTGAATCTAAAAATCAAGTGAATAAAATATCTGAAGAACAGAATGGACTGGTGAATATAATAGAATCAGGGACATAGAAAGGGAGTGGACTGACAATTCTCAGGGGGGAAGGGGGTGTGAGGGGTGCAGGAAGAGATTGGACAAAAATCTTACGCCTATGGATGAAGACAGTGGCGGGGGGTAAGGGCATGGGGTGGGGTGGGTATCAGGTGGAGGGGAGCTATGGGGGAAAAAAGAAGAGGAACACCTGTAATAATCTGAACAATAAAGATTTATTTTTTAAAAAAGGCTAATATGCAAATTGTCCCCTTGACTGGGAGTTTGACCAGGGGGCGGGGCCAGCCGGCCAACTGCCCATGGCCCCTCCCCCCCAGCTGGCCTGCCCAATCATAGGCCCTATCGGGGCTGGCCGCAGGACCCCACCCCTGCATGGATTCATGCACTGGGTCTCTAGTGTGGAAATAAATGCTTAGAATTTAAATGTGAAAGGAACTTGGAAGATTTCAATATGGACATATTATCCTACAGTAATATAAGTTATGTCTAGAATGTGGTTGGTGATTCCCTTATCTACAGAATTATGCTGGGATCTGGGCACCCAAGCTTTAAACCCAAGGTCTTAAAAGGAAAATGACCTAAACTGTGGAAAGACTCCAAAATACCCTAACAGTGCCAGATTGTAACTGTCAACAAATATTTAGAGAACTGTTTTTGTTCTGTATGAATGAACTGTTTTTCCCATTTGTTAAGACTTGAAGTAGTAGAACTGGGATCACTGAGTAAACATTATTAGACAGAGTAAAGATAAACTTTCTAATGGGGCTTTCCAATGGGAATGCTTTATCATCTAGCATTCTCCGTCAGAAGTGTCTGGGCACTAGCTGGCCAAGTGTTCAGTAGGAATGTGCTTGTAAGGATTGAAGCATCAAGTGGGTAGCTTGATGCATTTGAAGTCCATTTTAATACTGAAATAATCTGTGACAACAGTTCAGAAGAGTTAATACACTAAGGTACCATGCAAAATGAATGGTGAACCCAAGCTATTTTTTAGTGTATTATTTTTTAAATCTCTGCAGTTCACTTTTCCTGTGTTTTCAAAGTAAAAACTTAGTCCTTAGGACTGTTTGAAAAGGGAACTATATTTTTTTAATATCCACTGAAATTCTTTTTACTTTAAATTGCCTAGAAATATTTGAATTCATATATTTTTGGAATATCATGTGTACTTTTGTATATAGTGAAATCCAAGGAAAAACATTTTTATTTTTTAGAGGTTGAGTTTTTAATACATATGTGATTCTGCTTCCTTGGTATCAAAATCAGAATAAACAAATATGTTTGAATCTTTACATGGATTACAATTTCCCTGAATCATGCGTTAAGTAAATACAGCCTCAGACATGCCCATACACAATTTTCTAATCAGGTGTAATTAGTCTCAGCTTTTTCATTGATGTTGTTTTTCTTTATCATATGCCTCATTTAATGATTAAACAACCAGTATTATTATAAAGAGAAATGTAAGGAAGTAATAGTCCACTTTTATATATGAATGAAAAAGGCTTTTTACTCAAGGACTTTACTTTTTAAATTAAATTTATTGGGGTGACATTGGTTAATAGGATCATATAGGTTTCAAGTGTACATATCTATGATGCGT
Source organism: Corynorhinus townsendii (assembly GCA_026230045.1). Classification (NCBI taxonomy): domain Eukaryota; kingdom Metazoa; phylum Chordata; class Mammalia; order Chiroptera; family Vespertilionidae; genus Corynorhinus; species Corynorhinus townsendii. The sequence continues at coordinate 64,740,100 of JAPDVU010000003.1, read as the reverse complement.
GATCTGTATATTGCATTGTGTACCCATCACCCAAAGTCAAATCAAATTATTTTCTATAAAATAATGAACTTTTCTCAGGCATATAAAAAGTCCATGTAAGTTCAAGTTCAATAATTTATCTAATAATCAGTAACAAATACAGCTTTCATGAAATGAACCTCATGTTCTGTTGCTTTGAATCTCTACATGCACTCTGAGGATTCTGTCAAATAGGAAAATTTTAAACTTGATCAGTGTGAATAATAGAATAAGGTGAATACACTATTACATCTGTGGGAACCTACTTGAGAGGCCTATATATGAATCTAAAGTATGCTTGCCATCTAGAATTACTTTTAATAGTATTTTTTTAGTTACGATTGTTTTAACTGCTTTAAAATATATATTCCATATTTTGAAATGTATTTAGAATAGTTTTCATTCTGTAAATATTTTTAAATAATTATTTTATGTTATGTTTTCAACCCCTACAAATTTTGTGATTATAGTAGAATTTTGTCCTCATTTTTACATGTAGAAGACAAAAGTAAGAAGTAGAGTAAGTGATTTTTATGTCATACTGGGCTAGTTTAAAGCTTGATATAGAAGCTAGTTGTCTTAAATTTCCAGTCAGTGCTTTATCCCCAAGATTAGAACAGTTTTAACATGCCTTTATTCTGCTATTTTTTTTTCATACTCTTACATTGCTTTATCTTTATCTATCTCAATCTGCTCCTGGCTACTTTAGCTGGCAGGCCAATGTTTGCATCATTCGCAGTGTTATATTCTACATTTACAACATTCTACAAACTTAATGAATAAGGATATTGAGATTTAAAACAAAAGCTACAGTGTTGTGCTTAAACTTTATTTTACTTAACTCTGATAATTTTTTCATAGTATTCCTAAATTTCATGGTTACAAAATCTAATTTACATCATAATTGTTATTTCAGTGCATAAATTCCTAATTCTCAATCCTATATTAAGTTACTATTCTGTCATACTTCTTTGTGAAAGAAAGAATATACAATAAATTTATACTTTTTAGATGAAATCTTTTAGTGTCTGAATTTTTTTGTTTGATAAAATACTCTCATTAATGGGCTACTCTAATGAATGTCCACAGTTTATAAAATTATAGTTTCTTTGTTATTTGATTTGTCTTATTCTTTGCAATGTTCTATTTTTCCATAAGTCTTCTTTGTTTATATTGAAATAGTCTAACCCCATATTCTAAAATTTTTTCTTGGCTCTTAAACTACTGCTCCCTCTGACGTAAATGTGTTCACTTGTATAGGATTATATCTCAAGCTATACTTATTACTTCCTAAATTACTCACAAGTAATTCCGTTCCTTTCTCCAATAAAGGCTTTGGAATTGGTAGTAATGTAATGTATATGAAAGCATTAAGAAATGTATTGCTGATATGAAAAATATCTATTCATTTTAAGTTTAAACATAAGACTCTGAAAGGAACTCCAATATTCAAATCACAGCTTATAGATTTTATTTTATGCTACCTCTCATCAACCCTCCTTTTTCTTTTTTTAAAATTGTTAATATATTTTTATTAATTTCAGAGAGGGAGAGAGAGATAGAAACATCAATGATGAGAGAGAATCATTGATTGGCTGCCTCCTGCATGCCCCCCACTGGGGATTGAGCCTACAACCCAGGCATGTGCCCCAATGAGAATTGAACTGTGACCTCCTGGTTCATAGGTTGATGCTCAACCATTGAACCACTATGGTCGGGCCCTCCTTTTTCTTTATTAAGTACTACTTACCCAGGGAAAAAATCCGTGCACATTAAAAGGGAATTAATTAGAGGAAATATTTTAATATTGCTATTTGCCCTTTTTCTATAATAGAAGTGTCAGAGATGAAAGAAAATTAGTAAAATGTATATGAAAATCTTTCTCCTGTCAGAGTCTGGGGTACACCGCAGGACCCAGAGTCAAGTCCTCGCCCACCTGCATGCATCTGGAAATCGTGCAAGACCCAGACCCAACCAGCCCCACTCCCATTGGGCGAGATCCAGACCCGGCCGGCCCCACCCCCGTCAAGCCCTGCCAGGCGGGAGGCATGGCCTAAGGTCCCCTGGCCCAGTGCCAGAGTGGGGGGCACAGCCTCAGGTCCCCCCGGCATCAGGGTGGGGGGCACCCTGCGGTCCCCTGTCAAGCCCTTCCAGATGGGAGGCACAGCTTCAGGTCCCCCACCCCGGCCCGGCGCCACACAGCCTCAGGTCACTGCTGATCGCTCATTATGGCACGTTACGGGAACCCCGCCTCTGCTGTGGGTATAGTCATCTTGTGTTATGGGAACCCTGCCTCCGCTGTGGGTGTAGCCATCATGTGATGGCATGATGGAGTGATGGTCAATTTGCATATTACCTCTATTATATAGAATGGTCTGATCTGAAATTCCTTGTCCCACCAAGAACAAGGGCCCAGTGAGTCCTTTAACTATTCATGGATAATGTATTCCTTATAATTGGGCTTAAGTGGTACTGGTTCTAAAATGATACACCTATTCTCCACCTCAAAAGAACAGACATGGACCCCTGGCTGGGTGGCTCAGTTGGTTGGAGCATTGTCCCATGCCATCAAAAGGTTGTGGATTTGATTCCGGTCAGGGCATATAACCTACATTGTGGGTTTGATCGATGGGGGCAACTGATTGATATTTCTCTCTCATATTGATGTTTCACTTTCACATCGATCTTTCTCTGTCTCCGTGCAACACTCCCTCCCTCTCTCTCTCACACACACATTCTCTCTCTGTCTCTCCCCCTTCTTCTCTCCATAAAATCAATAAACATATCCCCAGGTGAGGATCGAAAAAAACAAGAATAGAAATGGACTAATATTATCAGCATATATTGTGCATATTTTGTTGTGTAAATGGAACAAATGGTGCGGAAAAGTGCTCTTTGCATCTTTGCATACTTCTGACATAAACCTCTTCACTCCTCAATCCCAAACTACTCTGAATGTTTGTCACTCTCAAGGGATTAATTCACTTTTACCTTCTAAAACCAAAGCTATGCTCTTTCATTCTATCTTGGTCCACATTCTTTTTTCAGTTTCTATTTCAAATATGTGCACAAAAACGACAAGAATGGTTCAAAGAAGTACTATATATCTTTTACCTAAATTCATCCCTTTTTTAAAAGATTTTTTATTGCTTTTTAGAAAGAGGAAGGGAGAGGGAAAGAGAGAGAGAGAGAGAGAGAGGAAAAAAAACACATTGATGTGAAAGTGAAATATCTATCGGTGGCCTCTTGAATGCCCAGACAGGATGGAGCCAGTAACCCGGGCATGTGCCCTGACCAGGAATTGAACCAGCAACCTTTTAGTGTATAGGATGACGCCCAGCCAACTGAGTCATACCAGCCAGAGCTACATTCACCCCTTTTTTAACGTTTTGCTTCATTTATTTTGTTATTATTATTGTTTCCCTCCCTTTCTCACTCATATACACATTACGTTATTTTTTCTTGAGTAGTATAATACAGTGGTCAGCAAACTCATTAGTCAACAGAGCCAAATATCAACAGTACAACGATTGAAATTTCTTTTGAGAGACAAATTTTTTAATCATAAACTTCTTCTAACACCACTTCTTCAAAAAAGACTTGCTCAGGCCGTGGTATTTTGTGGAAGAGCCACACTCAAGGGGCCAAAGAGCCGCATGTTACTCGCGAGCCGCAGTTTGCCAACCACTGGTAATACATTGAATGCACCATACATATACTTTTACCTCTTAACAGTTTATTTCCTAAGAATAAGAATATTCTCTTATATAACCACAGTGCACTTTAAAATAGGACAACACTGATAGAAGTGCTTTTACCCATTTTGTCATTTGTCCCAATATCTTTTTATAACACTTTTTCTTCGGGTACAAGATCCAGTCCAGAATCGTGCATTACTTTTAGTTTTCATGCCTCTTCCGTCTCTTTCAATCTGAAACAGTTCTTCCATTTTTCTTTTCTGTTTTGTTTTCGTGACATTTGGTACTGTGTGCATGCGTGTGTGTGTGTGTGTGTGTGTGTGTATGTGTTCATCTTCCCCCAGGGACTTTTTCTTCTCCTAAACTTCCACTGTTACTTTAGGTTTAGGAGATGACCAACAGTGTTCATAAACTCACGCCAGACCTTTTCTTATGTCTTATAAAGTGAGATTTCCAGCTACTACCGGGTTGATATTTTTGGGTGGATGTCTTTCTGGAACTTTAAACTCAGTATTTCTAAAACAAAAGTTGTTTCCTGCTATAATCACCTCTCCCCAAACAAAAAGTTGCTTCAACTGATTTCACTTATATAAATTGTACTACCATTTTTAAGCTATTTCTGTTTGAATCTTTAGAATAATAATCCTTTCCTGTTGTTCCTATGTGTAATCACTTACCAAATTGTATACATTCCACCCCAATAATATCTCTAAAGTCCACTTCACTCCTGTTGCCATCATCCTGGATCAGCTTCTCCTTATTTCTTGACTGGGATCATGTTGTAATTGTGTACAATACCTCTTAATTGGTTGTTCCATCTCTCCCCACTCAGTTAATCCTCTTGCCCAGACCTGTTCTTCCTCCCATAGTTTTGCATTCTGACTAACATCATTTACCCAGGCACTTCAACAAGAAATGTGATTCACAACTACCTTTTCCTCCTCCCCACTCTTTCCCATTTATTCAACCAACAAATAATTATTGACACCTACCATGTGCCAATCACTGTGCTGGGTGCTGATATCTATTAGTAAATAAACTGGAGGGTGCCCCTGCTGAGAGTCAGTTGAGGGAGACAAAATAAATAAACATATATAATTATTATAATTATATGTTTTGATGATTGCTATGAACTGGGTTGTGTAAGAAAGAATAATGGCTTGGGCAGGATTAACCTTGATAAATAGTCAAAAAAGGCCACTCTGACAGTGTGTGTGTGTGTGCGTTTGTGTGTAAAAAGAAATACATAATATATTTGAGACAAAAATAATACTATATTCTTTTCACATCAATAAGTGACTCAGGATGTTTTAAGATGAAAAATACAAAAAGGCTAAAATAAAATTCAAAACTGTTCTGCAATAAATAGTTTACTAAAAATTGTTTTAAAATAATAGTTCAGGTCCTTGCTGGTTTGGCTGAGACCCTTGAATTGAAGGGTCCCAGGTTCAATTACAGTCGAGGTCATGTACCTCATTTGCAGGCTCAATCCCTGGCCATGTGCGGGAGGCAACCAATTGATGTGTCTCTCTCATATTGATGTTTCTCCCTGTGTTTCTTCCCCTCCCTTCTACTTGCTCTAAAAATAAATGCAAAGTCCTCCAGTGAGGATTAACAAAAATAATATAATAATTCAGAATCTTGAGACTGCCTCTGTAATAACTATGGGTATATGATGAAGAGATGCTAAAGGAGAAGAGGAATAGGGGAGTACAAAGAGGGTAAAGGGGGTCAAGTATATGGTGATGAAAGGACACTAGACTTCAGGCAATGAGCACACAATGCAGTATATAAATGTTGTGTTATGAAGTTATACACCTGAAACTTATAACCATTGTTACCACAATTAATGTAATACATATACATATATACATACATACATACATACATATACACACATTTTTTAAGAGGATTTGTTCAAGAGCCTTTCTGTATCAAAATTTTGAGACGGAAAGTTCTATTGTCCTATTTTGGATTACAAGCCCACACCCACACTGCTCAAATGTTGTCAGAGGCGATGGTCACATTTATAAAATACACTTTGGGGTTAGGGATAGTTTCTAGATAAAATTACATTTTGTGTAGTGGACACACAATGAAAAAAAAATTCTGTGTAAAGAGGAGCAGAACAGACACTTCAATGAATTGTTTACTGCAGTTCCTGATCAACAAATAATTGATGAAATAAGAAAACAAAGTTCAAAAATTTTAAGCAAACTAGAATTTGAAAGCACTTTTTGATTGACTTCATCTTAAGGCCACATTAAAGTTATGATCCAAGATATATTTAAGTGTGTGGCTCATTAACTAGTTTGGAGAGAATGTTGGCAGTAACACTAAGGTTTCAGGTTCATTCATCTTATAGACCTCCTTAGGGGATTGGGGGGGACAGGACAGGTGAGTTCCATGGTCTTTTCTCTCTAGCCAGCTGCCTCATAAGTGTGTAATTTTGGGTCACGAGTAGAGAGAGTAGATAGAATCAGTAAAAATTTGTAGTATTACTAGAAAAAACACTCAAGTACATGCCCTGCTGGTGACTTCTCAGTAACATCATGTCTGTAAATGAAGGCGAGCATACATGTCTACACACTTTTTAGGATACTTTCTTAGAAATCTAGAGTCATCATTGGACAGTTTGCATCTGAATTGAATCAGAGAAAGAGAGGGAGAGAGATGATATGTGTGTGTGTGTTTATATAGCTTTTTAAATAAACTGTTGCTCCGTTGCTTTGGGGAAATTTTCATAGATTTACATTTGGTAAATATACCCATATCCAAAAAAAGATATGTATAAAAAATTTGAATGCCAGCTGACTAAGTCAACTCATAAAAATTTCAGTTAAAAGTAAGATATTTTCCACGATTATTTTAAAATATGATGTTTACTGGAAGAAAAGTCCAGAGAATTACCACAGATGAAGTGTGAGTGTATTTCTCCCACTTGTAAATGAGCTCTTATTTCCTACAGTGTATATTCTGGTCCACAATGAGTCATTTTCAGCATGTTTCAATTTAACTCCTAATACATTTTTAAATTTGGCAGGCATATTTAGATGAACATTACTTCTAGTTTTAGAGACTGCTTCTAAATTATACTTCAGTATTACAGTCATCATGAAAAGTTCTTTCAGTAAAAAGGAAACAGGGTTGATTGGAAGTGTATGTTTTAGTGGAGCAAAAAAATGGTTACCACTGAATAAAAATCAGATAGTTATACTTTTTAAAGTTTTGTTACTAAATAATTCTCTTAACATTATCTTTAAAAAAGCTATAGTTATGAGCTATTTTTACTGATACTTAAAAGAAGAAAAGATGATTTATCTCAGATAATAAAGTTAGTATTTATTAATCTTATACTATGCTTAACAATATTTAAACTATTTATATATATTAACTTTTTTAATGCCCACATAATAGGTAGTAGTTTATTTTCTATAAATTAAACCGGCTTTGTTTCTATTATAAAACATGGAGCCACACACATTTCTGGACATACAGTTAGAGCTACATGGGTGTTTTTAAAAGCTACTGACTTTATGCAGAGTTTTACATATTGCAAATTCTTGAATTTTCTGGAAGATTTCAGTTGGCCAACCCATCCATTGCTACTATTTTAATATTCCTTATTTTTATTATGATTTTTACACTGTGGTTCATCATTTTTAACACTTTAAAAGTTTAGAGTTGGGCGGAACTTAAATATCACTGAAAACATTCTACTCATATTGCAAATGAGGAAACAAATCTAAAGAGGTTTTATGACTTGCCCTCAGTTATACTCTTACTAGAGGCCCAGTGCACGAAATTCTTGCATGGGCGGGGAGGGGGCCTCAGCCCAGCCTGCACCCTCTCTAATCCAGGACTCCTCGGGGGATGTCCGACTGCTGGTTTAGGCCCGATCCAGGACACCTCAAGGGATGACAGTCGGTCATCCCTCTCACAATCCTGGATCGCTGGCTCCTAATTGCTCACCTGCTTGCCTGCCTGGTCGCCCCTAACTGCCCCCTGCTGCTGGCCCGGTCACCCCTACTGCCCCCTCCCTACCGGCCTGGTTGCTCCTAACTGCCCTCCCCCCCACCAGCCTACTCACCCCTTACTGCCCTCCTGCTGGCCTGGTCGCCCCACACAGCCTTCTTGTTCAGTCATTTGGTCATCCCTCACTAACCCCCCTGCTGGCCTGGTCGCCCCACGCAGCCTACTGTTCAGTCATTTGGTTGTCCTTCACTAACTCCCTTGCCAGCCTGGTCGCTCCCAACTGCCCTCCTGCTGGCCTGGTCACCACACGCAGCCTGCTTGTTCAGTTGCTTGGTCGTCCCTCACTAACCCCCCTGCCAGCCTGGTTGCCCCATGCAGCCTGCTTCTTCAGTTGTTTGGTCATTCCTCACTAACCCCCCTGCCAGCCTGGTCATAGGCAGCCATCTTGTGAGTGTGTGAGGGTTAATTTGCATATTACCTCTTTATTATATAGGATTAGGAACAGACCTAGAAGTATACATCTGTTCTCTTCGTTCCCATCCCAGTTGTTCATTGTGCCACCAATTATATCACACTATTAGTAAACAGTAGATGAAGTACAATATGTGTAGTGTTATGTTAACACCAGTAAGTACATTTTTGCTCTCCAATATACATATTAAAAACAACAACATAATTCAGAATGGTACTATGTTAATTTCCTATGGTTGCCGTAATAAATTACCACAAACTTTGATGGCTTAAAGCAGTGGTTGGCAAACTGTGGCTCGCGAGCCACATGCGGCTCTTTGGCCCCTTGATTGTGGCTCTTCCACACAATACCACTGCCTGGGCGAGTCTATTTTGAAGAAGTGGCGTTAGAAGAAGTTTAAATTTAAAAAATTTGGCTCTCAAAAGAAATTTCAATTGTTGTACTGTTGATATTTGGCTCTGTTGACTAATGAGTTTGCCGACCACTGGCTTAAAGCAGCAGAAATTTATATTATCTCACAGTTCTAAAGGCCAGAAGTATGAAACCATGGTGTCTGCAGGGCAACACAACCTTTAAAAGCTCTAGGACCAGTCTGTTCCTTGCTTCTTCCATAGGGAATCCAGGTGTTGTTTGTTTTGTCTTGTGGCCACATCACTCTGTCTCTTCTTCACTCTCTGCCTGTCTTCACATTGCCTTCTCCTCTACGTCACTCTTATAAGGGTACTCGTGATTGCTTACTAGTAAGGCCCAACCAAATAATCTAGGAGAGGCTGTTCCTCTAACGATGTTTAACTTAACCACATCTGCAAAAAACCCTTTTTCAAACTAGGTAATATTCATATGTTCTAGGGATTAGGATGTGGAAATGTATTTTGGGGGAGGGCCTCTTAAGTCATTTGAATTGCTATTTATTCAGGTCCTTCAATAAGGGTGGCATTTTATTTTTAAATTTTCCAACCTGGATTTATAAGGTGTCATCTATTTTAGGAGTGATTAAAATTCTATAAAGTTGGATTATTGTTCAACCTACTAATGTGACATTTAGCACATTACTAACTCTTGAACAAATGACACCTTAGAGATTCGAAACTCTGTATCATATGACATATGACATTTATTATGAACTAAAAGTCATCCTACATGACTTTTAGTAATAAGAACATCATAACAGTAACATGAAGGTTAAAGGAATAGAGTTTGACATTTTTAAGACACTACAAATTTAGCTTTAAAGTAAGCTATATTAGCTTCATTTAGACGAATGAAGCTAATATAAATTTTTCTTTACTGCAATTGAGATTCATTAAATAAGATTTTGAATGCTTCGATAATGACTATTTTATGTATTATTTTTTGTTCTAGTTTTTCTTTATTGAGCAAACTTTTAGCCCTCGGCTTAATAAATGTTTCTGTGTAACCTGTATATTCCTATGATATTTGCCACAAAGGTGGTCATTTAGTTTCTCCTTTTGTAGAAGTCATTATCACTAGATGTGAAGATATTCTCAATTCCTTTTAGCCATTAAAGTGTGTTACTCTAAATGAAAGAAGAAACATAGCCAATATATATAATTATGTTTTTCATAGAGTTAAATGAGATTTATTACACAATTTTAAGTTCTCAATACATGTTAGCTGTTATCATCATCCAGTTAGTTGATTTTTAAATTAATATATATCGGTGTTCTCTTTCCAGTACCATAAAGATAAAGGGTTAGGAGCAATCTCTGATCAGATCTGGTAAAACTGTTTCATGTAAATGGATGACCTTCACTGTTACAAAGTGCTCTAAAACAGTCCCTTTCCTCAATCTACTATTTATTTTCATTACTAATGATTTATATTATTGGGATTTGTGATTTCCCTGCATTTTTTATAATTTTTAAAAAATATATACATGTGTTTTCATTATACAAGTGAAAAGTCTATGTATATGTAAAAAGTAGGAAATGAGTTAGTGTGCCTTTAATCAGCAAAACTTAAGTGACACCCACAGATCTATTATTACAATTCAGATGTTTTCTTTTAATTCATTGGGACCCCAAATATGAATTTTTATTAGCTAGATTATTTATAGATACTCTATATGTAACGATGCCTAGCATTTCTAAAATTCTTTTTGTCCAAAATCATAGAGATAGAATATACTCAAAAGAATACATCTCCCTACCTCAGGCAAATGTGCACCAAGATCATTCTAGTCAGATAGGCTGTCCATATATGAACTTGTAAAGCAACTCATGTACCTGTAAATGACAATGAAATGTTAGCTTTGAAATAGTTTTTCAAAATAGTTTACAGGAAAATCAAGGTATGGTTAATAGCCTGTCATCTATGAGAATGGAATGTTCTGTATGTTGATGCCACAAAACATGTCTATTCTTATTTGTCATCGTTTGCCAATAGTTAAACTCTGCATTTGATCCAGAAATAAGTCAACAGATGTTTCAATGAGAAATGTATGTTGTGAAATTCAGTCCTTTGTATATAGTAGACATAGATATTTTTTAGCCCAAAGTAATAGCACTTATAAAATCTAAGTTGGTTTTTTAATGAAGTGCTGATCTCTGATTTTTGAAAATTAAAACAATGAACTGAATGTTTCTAAAAGCAAATGATTAATTAGCCAGTTTTCCATGTTGCTAACTGCTGTATACTTCCGCTCAGTTTCCAATATAGCCAATACTGCCACTTTTTATAATAGCAACTAACTCTTCCCCGTTACTATCAATAGCTCTCAGAAATATTAAGCATTTATATATAAGAAATTTGTGAGCTCTGACTGATTTTATGCAGGCTTATGTACCAGTTTCATTCCACAAATTTTAGGTGATACTGTATTTACAAACAATAAGTTAGACTAGTGGTCGGCAAACTCATTAGTCAACAGAGCCAAATATCAATAGTACAATGATTGAAATTTCTTTTGAGGGCCAAATTTTTTTAACTTAAACTTCTTCTAACATCACTTCTTCAAAATAGACTCGCCCAGGCCGTGATATTTTGTGGAAGAGCCACACTCAAGGGGCCAAAGAGCTGCATGTGGCTTGCGAGCCGCGGTTTGCCGACCACTGCACTAAGCCAAACCAGCTAGGGCTTCATGAACTTTCAATACAAAGATTAGTAATTTAGGGGGTTCATTTGGATAGAACTATATTAAAAAAATCTAGCCTTTTCTCTTTTTATAAAATTTATAAAAATTAAATGATTTCTCCCAGCCAGTGTGACTCAGTGGCTTAGCATCAACCAATAAACCAGGAGGTCACAGTTTGATTCCTGGTCAGGGCACATGACCGGGTTGCAGACTCAATCCCCAGTAGGAGGTATGCAGGAGGCAGCCAAGCAATGATACTTTCTCATCATTGATGTTTCTATCTCTCTCTATCCTTCTCCCTTCCTCTCTGAAATCAATAAAAATCTATTTTTAAAAATAAATGATTTCATTTTATACACACTTTTATGAATTTTTAATTGCAGATACCATCAAATAAATGCTATAAATTTGTACCTACATAATCTATACATATATAAAAGCCTAAGCAACCGTTACAGCGGAACTACCAGAACGACTGGTCACTATGATTTACATTGAACAGGCAGGCAGGTGAGCGGTTAAGGGTGGGCAGGCAGGCAGGTAGGCGAGGGCTTAGGGGTGAGCAGGCAGGCAGGTAGGCGAGGGGTTAGGGGTGAGCAGTCAGGCAGGCAGGCGAGCGGTTAGGGGAGAGTGGTCCTGGATTGCTAGAGGGATGTCCAACTGCCAGATGTCTGACTGCAGGGATCAGGCCTGAACTGGCAGTCAGACATCCCCCGAGGGGTCCCAGATTACAAGAGGGCGCAGCATGGACCCCTCTCCCCCGCGCATGAATTTCATGCACCAGGCCTCTATTTTACATAAAGTAAAATTCCATATAGCTAAACTCATTTTCCTTTACCATTGCATAATAGAACCTAATCGAAATTAACCACCGTGAGTGCTTCTTCCCTGTGAGAATTGAATCTTCATAGCCCAATTCTGTAAACTGTTTTCTGCTTCCCTGATTCTTTAACATGTGGATGAACCTAAGGTATTTTGTTTTTTTTCCTGTCAATTCCAAATGTTTAACATTGCTTGCCTTATTTCCTTATATTTTAAATGAGAACCAATATTATGACCTCTGTGTACATTGAAAGGCAAAAGTGAAATCTATCTCTCCACCTGGTTTTAGGGGAGAGGGTGGAGAAAAATGTGTTGTGCTCATATTTCTATTTGGTAGAATGTGGACTAATAAAAAGCTAAAATATCTGTAAAATTTTTCTTATGGTGGGCTAGAAATTATTCAGCTCAATATTCATTGAAACTTTGTGCATGACACTGTAGAAGAATTTTTAAAATGTAAAACTATTTCTGTTTCCAAAGAGCAAAAAGAATAAATATGTATGCATATTTAAATTTTAAAGCAAAATGTTATGTATCTTAAGGATTCTATAGTGGTTTATAAATGTCCCTGTCTATTTTAAAGAGTTGAGAATAACCTTTTATAGGAGGTAGTCTATGAAACACGCATTTATTTGAAGTGTGTATTTGGATGTGCAGATATGAGAGAAGAGCATTACAAATATTACATGAACCTTTCTAAATATAGAAGGGGAAAAAATTTAAGTATTGTCAGGAAAACTAGATAATTCAGTCAGATTTGGAGTGTACAGGCAGTAGGAGATAGTTCCATATTTTGGTAGGCCTGGAATCCTATATAATAAAAGCCTAATATGCTAAGTGTCTGGTCATCCAGTCAGCAATTTAACCAATCAAAGCATAATATGCTAATGATATGCTAAGGCTGCTTAACCACTTGCTATGACCACCAGGGGACAGATGCTCTGATGGTATGTTAGCTTGCTGCTGGGTTCTGGCCAATTGGGACTGAGCGAGATAGGCCAGAGAAGCCCTGGAGCCCTCCTGCAGTCCCTCTCTGGCTGTCCAACCTCCTGCATTTTTCCCTGGCACCGATAGTGCACCAGTGGGGTCCCTTGGCATGGCCTGCACCCTCTCGCAATCTGGGGTCCCTTGGGGGATGTCGGAGAGCCAGTTTCAGCCCAATGGTGGAACAACCAGTCACTATGACACGCACTGACCACCAAGGGGTAGACGCTCAAAGCAGGAGCTGCCCCCTGGTGGTCAGTGAGCTCCCACAGGGGGAGTGCCACTCAGCCAGAAACTGGGCTCACGGCTGGGGAGCGCAGCAACGGTGGTGGGACCCTTTCCTGCCTCCATGGCAGCGCTAAGGATGTCTGACTGCCGGCTTAGGCCCACATCCCCTGAGGGCTCCCAGATTTCAAGAGGGCACAAGCTGGGCTGAGGGACCCTTCCCCCTCCCCCCCCGCGAGTGCATGATTTCATGTACCGGGCCTCTAGTGGCAGAATAAAGAGCTTATGTTAATTCAGCAAGCAATGTGGGGTGGCATGATGAAACCACATTTCAGGTAATTAACTTGGCAGTAATATATATATATATGTGTGTGTATATATATATATATATATATTTTTTTTTTTTTTTCAGGGTAACTCAAGATACCCTGAATAGGTGTGCTTGAAGTCTAGGTAAGAGGTAACAATGGCTGAAAATGGTATAATGGCATAGGGAATAGATGGAGAAATTGGTTTAAAAATAACAATGGAGCCCTAGCTGGATTTGGCTCAGTGGATAGAGCATCAGCCTGTGAACTGAAGGGTCCTGGATTCGATTCCAGTCAAGGGCACATACCTTGGTTGCAGGCTTGATCCCCAGCCCTGGTCAGGGCGTGTGCAAGAAGCAACCAATTGATGTGTTTCTCTCACATCACTATTTATCTCTCTCTAAAACTCAAAGGAAAAATATCCTCGGATGAGGTTTAACGCCCCCAGAAAAGAAAGAAAGAATGGAGGCAGTGTAATGGTTGGTGGATATTTTTGTACCATGCTCTCTACTCATCACCACCCCTCCTCAAAGGAAATAAATGTCTAATGTGTTTGGATCATATACTAAGACATAGTTTGGGATTATAGTTAGGTGGTCTCAAGCTAAAAGGTCACAGTCAAGAGTACAACTTGGGTCTTCCACTTCCTCTTTTCCTGTGACCGAGAAAACACAGGATTAGAGCTCACTTATACTTCTTTTCAGTCTAATGAAATGTATACACTCTAATGTGTTTAGTCTCTGGGAGTCAGACAGTGTTAACATGGGTTGGAGGTTTAACGGCTTCTCTTAAACCTTAAACCTATCACATTTTTCATCCCTCTCTATCAGAGACCTATGAATTGAGATGTTCAATATTATCTCAGCTAATAACAAAATCGTAATTTTATTTGCCATTTTCCACTGGCCTCTTTGCATCTATCGTTTTCAAGAACATCATAGGGTGGGATGTTTATTTTAATGGAACATTAGACATTTCTTGGGTTCCCCACATATCATCTAATAGCATCCAGTGCTACACTCTCTACAATTAAGTGGATCCTACAGTCTGCACACATTAGAGACAATATAATTTATGTTTAAGAGTACTGTTTCTAGAAGTAGATTGCCTTGGCTATGATATTGTTACTATTGGGGAAAGTTATATAACTTCTATGTCTCAGTTTCCTCATCCTATATAATAATCCTATATAATAAAGAGGTAATCTTCAAATTGACTATCACTCCAACACACAAGATGGCCGCCCCCATGTGATTAAAGATGACTGCTCCCATGTGGACACAAGATGGCCACCACAAGATGGCCATCAGGGGAGGGCAGTTGTGGGTGATCAGGCCAGCAGGGGAGGGCAGTTGGGAGGGACCAGGCCTTCAGGGGAAGGCAGTTGGGGGGGACCACCCTGCAGGGGAGGACAGTTAGGGGGGACCAGGCCTGCAGGGGAGGGCCGTTAGGGGTGACCAGGTCAGCAGGGAAAGGCAGTTAGGGGCAATCGGGCCGGAAGGGAGTGGTTAGGGGGTAATCAGACTGGCAGGCAGAAGCAGTTAAGGGCAGTCAGGCAGGCAGGCAGGCGAGTGGTTGGGAGCCAGCAGTCCTGGATTGTGAGAGGGATCCCAGATTGGAGAGGGTACAGGCTGGGTTGAGGGACACCCCACCCCCGGTGCACGAATTTCATGCACCAGGCCTCTAGTCTATAAAATAAAGATAATAGTAATTTACAGAATTGTGAGGATTAAGTGTTTGACATAGTGTTTGTCACAAAGTAACTGTTAAATATTAGCTACTGTGTTTATTACAAGTTTCAGTAACTGACTAGATTTGAAAGTATCTTGGAAAGTTATCAGTGATTCTTACAAAATATTATTATTTGATTTAGGATTTGTACTTGAATTTCTAAAGTACCAATCACATTACTTTGTAAGATAAATAAATGTCTAATCACTAAGTTGTATACCTGAAACTGACATAATATTGTATGTTAATTATAATTGGAAAAGAAATTAATTTTAAATAAATAAAGTACCAATCATGTATAAAATATCCTACATAATAAAGAGCTGTTACGCTAATTAGACCGGACGACAGTGAACGATGGAGGCAGCTGGGGCTGCAAGGGCCAAGCCCCTCGCACAAATTTCGTGCATCGGGCCCCTAGTAGTTAATAAATGGGAATAAGGATCTCAATCCTAGGAGAAAGGTCAGGCCTAGAGGTAAAGATTTGGGACACAGCAACATTGCTGAAACTTATAGTAAAAACTCTAAAATTTGCGAAGGGATTTAATAAGTGCTACGGGTCAGACACTATGCTAAATGTTATGAGGGTTTCTTTCCTTCTCTCATTAATTGATTTATCATTTTTTATTTCTTACAAATGCTATTGAATTTTTATGTAAGTATAGTTGTATACATCAGGTGTACAATACAGTGATTTGAAACTTTCATACCTTACATTTTGATCACCCCACTAATTCTAGTTATCATCTGTCACCATACAAACTTATCACAGTATTATTGACTCTATTCCCCTTCCTCTTTTCACCTGTTTCCCTCCCCCACCCTTCTGAATCTAGAGGGTATTATGCTAAATGAAATAAGTCAGTCAGACAAAGACAAGTGCCATATGGTTTCACTTATATATGGAATCTACAAAGAAAACAAAGCAAAAGCAGACTCATAGAAACAGACCAAAAGGGTGGTAACAAATGCTGTTTATTTAAATGAGGACATAAAGGCTGAAGGAGGTTGTTTTCTAAAAATGGCAGAGCTGGAATCTAAACGACCTAATAAAACTAATAACTGACTTTCGCAAGATTGCAGAATACAGGGGCAGTCAATTGTATTTCTGTATACTGGATATAAGCAGTTGAAAAATTGGAAATTAAATGTTTTTAAAATACTGTTTGTAATAGCTTGGCCAAGAAAATTAAGTATCCTACTATTTTTCCCATGACCGGCTTAAAAAAAAAAGGCTTTGCCTTGAATATGTAATCTTATTCAGCAAACACTTACATAGTGCTTACTGTACCAGCACAATTTTAAGCATTTTAATAACATTGACTTATTTAGTTCTCATAATATGATTAGATTGTTACCATTATTAATCCCATTTTATAGATATTGAAACTGAGACACAAATAGGAAGGAGTAGGTATGGAATTTGAGCCCACAAAGTCTGACTTCAGAATCTTTGCCTAATTTATATGTAAATATTTTAAATTACATTATGTTAAAGAATACTTTAGTCTCATCACATGAACCTTCAAGGTCCGTTGAGGCACTTGTTTTTTTATGTTTTTACTGATTTCAGAGAGAGGAAGGGAAAGGGATAGAGATACAGAAACATCGATGAGAGAGACTCATTGATCAGCTGCGTCCTGCACACCCACTTCTGGGGATTGAGCCCGCAACCCAGGCATGTGCCCTGACCATGACCTCCTGGTTCACAGGTCATTGCTCAACACTGGCTGAGCCAGTTGAGGCACTTCGTGCATCGTCTAACACAGTTTTCCAAATCATATTGCCATCCTGATATATATACAAATTTTTGTTTTGTTTTATTTTATTTTTTTACTGTTTGAATCCTTACATGGCATTGTCATTGTATTTTCATCTTTAGTCACAAGTTCCTTCCATTAAAATTTTTAAAAAAATTTTTTTCCATTTGTTCTTCTGGTGTGTTTTTGATCTTCAAAATGTGATTAATTATATTTCTTATTAAAATAATCTGTAAAATCTGTTTTCAGTGTAGTTGTGTGGCTACATTCCAGAAATCATTATAAATCTGTCGTAAATGTCTTTGCTTCCATGTTTGTTTCCTTCCAGTGAACAATAACAGTATTCAAAATTTTCATTGATTATGGTCTTTCTAAGCCAATGTGTCTTCCTGAACAGTATTATACATTTTAAAGTAAAGTAATTGAGAGGATACTCAATCGGAGAGATTTCATAAGTACTTAAAAGGACCCAGGCCTTATCTTATAGTCACACCGATACTCTAAGTATTGGTAGGACACAGAGCCAACTTAGTCGAAAACAAAATACCTTTTCTCTAGACTTCCTTCTAGGACATCCATTAACAACATCTAGGGCCAGGCCTGCAGGGGAGGACAGTTGTTTCTAATACATCCGTTAACAACATCTGTTGACCTGAACCTCCTTAACCTCTGACCCAAAACACAGGTCTCCTCTACCCTTGCCGAGCCGTTGTGTGTTGGACTCTTTTTGTGGAGACCCCTTACCTGTTTTCTTTGTTCACCTTTTAGTCATGACCTTTGTCTGTACTGCCTTCTTCTTTAGTTGTGTCTGTATATTCTTACCTGCCATGGTGTGTTGATAGAGATTGTGTTTGTGTCTCTAATACATGCTTTAAATATTTTTTAATATTTTTCTCTCTCTTAGACATGGGATGTTACAGTGTAAGAGCCCAGAAATTTGAGGCAGTCGTGGGTACAAATTCCAGCTTTTCTACTTAATTGCTAACTTTTCTGAGTTTCAGTTTCTTTATCTCTAAAAAGAGAACAATCCTATATTCTTTGGTAGAGTTTTAGAGATGATTAAATGAAGAATACACACACAAACACAGAAAGCAAATCCTATCTAATAAAAGAGTAATATGCAAATTGACCATCACACCAAGACACTAGATGGCCGCCCCCATGTGGTCAAAGATGGCTGCCCCCATGGGGACACAAGATGGCCACCACAAGATGGCTTGTGGAGGAGGACAGTTGTGGGAAGTTAGGGGTGACCAGGCCTGCAGGGGAGGGCAGTTGTGGGTGATCAGGCAAGCAGGGAGGGCAGTTAGGGGTGACCGGGCTGGTAGAGGAGGGCATTGTGAGAGACCAAGTCAGCAGGGGAGGGCAGTTGGGGAAACCAGGCCTGCAGGGGAGGGCAGTAGGGGGGGGGGCAGGTCTGCAGGGGAGGACAGTTGGAGGGGACCCAGGCCTGCAGGGGAGGATAGTTGGGGGGGGACCAGGCCTGCAGGGGAGGGCAGTTGTGGGCGATCAGGCCTGCAGAGGAGGGCAGTTGTGGACGATCAGGCAAGCAGGGAGAGCAGTTAGGGGTGACCGGGCCGGCAGAGGAGGGCGTTGGTGGAGACCAGGTCAGCAGAGGAGGGCAGTTGGGAGCCAGCAGTCCTGGATTGTGAGAGGGATATCCGACCGCCCGTTTAGGCCCAATCCCAGTGGGCAGGGAACCCCCAGATTAGAGAGGGTGCAGGCTGGGCTGAGGGACACCCCCCCCACACACACGAATTTCATGCACCAGGCCTTTAGTATAAAGATAAAGTGCTGAAATGTTAGGCTCCTTTCTTTTGTATTGATCTCTACACATACTGACTAAGAATCATGCCAATTCAGATTTTCTCTGAGAAAATGCCTTTATGATTCATCTCTGATCTTTGTTCACAAGTCTCTCATGACACACTGCTTTGGGTCTTGTTTACAGTAGCAAGTGAATGAAAAGGAGGAGGAAGCAGGGCAATAACAAAAGTGCCAACTTTCCACCAGCCTAGAGGAGGATGAGAAGGCTTGGGAAAGTGTGGGAAGAAAACTGAGGCCCAAGAAAGTATTTAAGAAGAGAAGGCATTTCTTCAAAATAATAATGTAGGATGTTTAAGTGTTTAAAATTTTTATTCATTTAATGTTTATTGAGTTTTTTATTATATTAGGTACTTTAGTATTTCATTTGTATCTTGTCATGTTTGTAGCCATAAATATATGGTTAAATAGATACCTAAGTATGAGGTATCTTCTGGAATTTTATAAGCTTTCTCATTTGATAAATGGCTATAGAAATAAAAATATCATCATAATATGTGTTATCTCACTGTGCTACCAGCCTAATATTATTTTTATACCCACTTGTTTAAAAATCCGAAAATAATATCCTATCTAATAAAAGAGTAATATGCAAATTGACCATCACTCCAACACACAAGATGACTGCCCCCATGTGGACACAAGATGGCTGCCACAAGATGGCCAGCAGGGGAGGGCAGTTGGAAGGAACCAGGCCTGCAAGGGAGGGCAGTTGTGGGCAATCAGGCCAGCAGGGGAGGGCAGTTGGGAGGGACCAGGCCTGCAGGGGAGGGCAGTTAGGGGTGACCGGGCCTGCAGGGGGGGGGCAGTTAGGGGCAAACAGACTGGCAGGAGAGCAGTTAGGCATCAATCAGGCTGGCAGGGGAGTGGTTAGGGGGTGATCAGGCTGGCACGCAGAAGCAGTTAGGGGCAATTAGGAAGGCAGGCAGGCGAGCAGT
Organism: Corynorhinus townsendii; assembly: GCA_026230045.1. NCBI lineage: Eukaryota > Metazoa > Chordata > Mammalia > Chiroptera > Vespertilionidae > Corynorhinus > Corynorhinus townsendii. The sequence continues at coordinate 64,720,251 of JAPDVU010000003.1, read as the reverse complement.
TGGGAGCCAGCAGTCCTGGATTGTGAGAGGGATGTCCAGTGGGATCGGCCCTAAACGGGCAGTCAGACATCCCTTGAGGGGTCCCAGATTGGAGAGGGTGCAGGCTGGGCTGAAGGACACCCCCGCCCCCCCGTGCACAAATTTCATGCACCGGGCCTCTAGTATTATAGAAAACGTCATAAACAGTTATTTAGTCTTTTAAGTCTAATGAGAGAAATTTAGAGATGGGGGAGTGCACCTAACAAAGTGATTTAGTTCTTCTCATTATTATGTTTTTCTTCTTTGCTTCTGTTTTACATACCCTCATCATAAACTTTATTATAGTTTTGTAGGTAGGCTAGTGAGTTGCACTTATATTCTTAAAATTGTTTATATATTTTGCAATAACTTTAACTCATTACAGAACTTAGATATATCTAAGACATATCTAACTTTGCTTCCTCTTTTGTGTTTCTATTTTAAATGTATTTAAAATGTTGTCATGTCTGCTTTTTTCATCTTAGTCATTAGCCAAACATTAGCCAACCACATTTTTAGAAACTTTAATCTTTCTAGTAGCTCTGTCATACCTATCCTATAATCATTTCAGTTTCTTTCTTTTTCTTTTTTTATTTCATTCCCTGTAATTTGTTTTCATCTTAAACTGACAACTAAACCTGGAAATAATCATCCTAATTCACTGATTTTTTCATTTTTCAGAAAAGAGTGTTCCTCATCAGATTAGTTTATAAGATTTTAATGTTTTCTATCTTAGCTTGAAATATTTAGTAATTTTAATTTTATAGTATCATAAATGGCTAATATGACTCCAGTCATTTCATTCAGTAAAGATTTACTAAGAGGTTATAATGTATCAGGTAAAATACTAGATTCTAGAATCCAAGAGGCATTAAACAAGATTCTTGCACTTGAGTAACTTATATTTTACTTATGGAAGAAACTCTTGTGAGCATTTTACTTATATTAGCTCATTTAATCACCCAGAATTCAACATTTCCAAGTATATTTCCAAGTATGATTTCAATTCAGTAGATCTAAAGTGGAGCCGTGGCATCTGTACTTCTCAAAAGCTCCACAAATGGTCCTGATGGCCATCCCTAGTTGGGCTAGACACTAGTAAAGTCAAGCTCAGGAGTCATCCTTCCCCTTGCCAAAGAAAACAAGTCTTGTTCTACTACCAAACTGTTATGGATTTGAACTCAGGACTCTGGTTTCTATATTCCTATTTAGGAGTTTTCTATAGAGCCATGGAATTTTAAAACTCATTTTCAGAACACTGATTTGTATAAGTTAAGATCTATAGTGTCTGTTTGTTAATAGTTGGTCTAAATAAATGACTTTTACATCCCTTTTTCGCCTTTACGGTACTTTGTGTGTGCACCAAATTGACTGTTTTAAAATCTACATAATATAGAAAAATAGGACAAAACCAATATTATTCTTCATTCTGCATCCCCGCCCCCCCAAAAAAATACTTTTTCTTATGACTTTTTTAAAGACTTCATTTTTCTCAGAGTAGTTTTAGGTTAACAGCAAAATTGAAAGGAATAAAAAGGTCTTATGACTTTTTTAGAATCACTTATATATATATTCTAATTTTTTTCTTTAATGTAGACCAACACTCTGAGGAATATATTAAAAGCAGCATGAAATAGTTTTGAGTTCTGTAAAGCACTGATATAATAAATACTCTTGGTTCAAAGGATGGTTCAAGTTGAATTTTAAGTGTTTGTTGTCATGTTGCCACAAAAGGGAAAAGAGCTACTCATTCAAACACTGTCCAAATATTTTACTCTAATTTTATCTCATGCATGCTTTGATTTATTTTAAGGCAACATTCCTTTCATTATATTTGTTTCATTTAAGTAATTTTATCTTCACAGACCTGCAGTATGTATTTTTTGCCTTTATAGGATGGCCAAATATTACTACATCTCATTTATTTTATTATTGATAATATATATTTAATTTGATCATGATATGATAGATGCATTGAATTACTCTAAATACATGCTTGAAATTCTTATAAATCCACGGTACAGTTGTTAAGCATACTCAGCGTTTTTAACTCTGCAAAAAAAGATCTCTCACATGCATTTAAGAATTTGCTTGTAAGCCAAAAATGACAGATGTAGTATTACAGCTGAGAAGTGAACTGGTTGAGGGAATCATCTAAATGGACAAAACATTTGGACAAATAATCAAATGCCTTTTAAATTTCTTTTGCTGGTCCTGTAGTAATCATTGTAGTAACACTGATCGTAGTTTTATAAGTTTCTCTACCTGCTTTCTTTTCAGTTTAGAAAATTTCACAATTGAAAGAGAAAGTCTAGTTACTAGAACTCTTTCTGTCAATGAAAGGAAAGCAATTTTAAGTGTCTTTTCTAATATACATCAGTTGTTCTTAACTTGTTTTCTACCTTTAGAACTTTCACATGTTCATCATACACCTACCAGTTTCTTTCATTGCATCCAGTGCTTCTCTATTAGAAAAGAAAACAAATAAATCCCACTAGATGGGTATATTACAATATACAAAACTGGTATGTTATCTGGATACCAGAAAGTTCTGATCTACTCTACTTTCCAACTGATATATACTAGTAAATTGATATAATTTAAGAATATAATCATATTTAAATATTAAAGATATAGTATAGCAATATGAAAAGTTCTTTTTAAAGAAATATCAGTAGATTTTCACAAATCTACCTTTCACAATTCAGTTGTAAATTATATTTATATAAATGTACTTTAATTTGATACTTTATGAAATATATTAAAACTACATAAAAAATTTTTTTGCTCTTTTAAAATAACAGATTAGAAATTATAACTTGGGTATGGTAGAGCAGGAGTGCTTATTTCTGGGTTCAGAGATCTTTTTTTAAATGTTTTCAGGATATTACAAAAGTAATCAACCAAAGACTTAATTTATTAGACATTGATGGTGTAATGATAAGTACTTCATCTCTTACTTGGCTAATAACAGTGTTGTAAGAAGGAAAATACATCTCAGCTAAAATTATTTAAGTGGAAAGTACTTAATTTTTCATTTTTTAAAATTCCTCATATCAAAAAATTTGGTTGCCTTTATTAAAAATTTTTTTTTTAAGTTAAACTGTGTAATATAAAAGCAACTAACTTCTTTTTCCAATCTCCCTTCTCCCAGATATTTTTACCTATTTTCTTCAGGGTATGATCTTTTTTTTCTTTTTATATAACTGAAAATGTCCTTATATGATTTCGATGTATCAATGATACATCACTAAATATGTATGTAAGTAATGAGTCAAGTTTATTTTATTTGTTTTTAATATATTTTATTGATTTTTTACAGAGAGGAAGGGGAGGGATAGAGAGTTAGAAACATCAATGAGAGAGAAACATCGATCAGCTGCCTCCTGCATATCTTCTACTGGGGATGTGCCCGCAACCAAGGTACATGCCCTTGACCGGAATCAAACCTGGGATCTTTCAATCCGCAGGCTGACACTCTGTCCACTGAGCCAAACCGGTTAGGGCAATTTTATTTTTTTTAAGAAAACACATCAGAATATATAGATACAAATGATAATATCTTTCAACAAAATAGGCACAGTTGTACTTCTGTGCTTTTCCACACACATCCCAGCAGTGCTCAGTATGGTTACTTTATCTCACTCCTTAGAGCAGCCTTTAATTATAATGGTCTTCTTCCTTTGAAATACCTTCAAATGTATTTTGTTTTTGGAAATTCTGACTTTATTAAGAATACTAGAGGCCCAGAGCACGAAATCCATGCACTGGGCGGGGGAGGATGTCCCTCCGCTCGGCCTGCGCCCTCTCCAATCTGGGATCCCTCAGGGGATGTCCGACTGCCGGTTTAGGCCCGATACCTGGGACATCCCTCTCACAATCTGGGAGTGCTGGCTCCCAACCGCTCGCCTGCCTGCCTGCCTGATTGCCCCTAACCACTTCTGCCTGCCAGCTTGATCACCCCCTAACCACTCCCCTGCCAGCCTGATCGATGCCTAACTGCTCCCTTGCCGGCCCAATCGCCCCAACTGTCCTCCCCTGCCAGCCCGATCACCCCCAACTGCCCTTGCTGGCCCAGTCGCTCCCTTGCCGGCCCAATTGCCCCAACTTCCCTCCCCTACCGGCCCAATTGCTCCCACTGCCCTCACCTGCTGGCCCAATAGCCCCCAGTTGCCCTCCCCTGACTGCCTAGTCGTGCCTAACTGCCCTCCCCTGCTGGCCTGGTTGCCCCTAACTGCCCTCCCTGCAGGCCTAGTCACCACTAATTGCTCTCCCCTGCCAACCTGGTTGCCCCTAACTGCCCTCCCCTGCTGGCCTGATCATCCACAACTGCCCTCCCCTGCCAGCTATCCTGTGGAGCCCATCTTGGACCACATGGGGGCAGCCATCTTGTGCAAGGGTGTGATGGTCAATTTGTATATTACCTCTTTATTATATAGGATACCCCTTTGCATCAGATGGGTACTGCCTTTGGTTAATCTCTTCCCACCCCCTCCCAGCCCCCTTCCCTCTGAGACTCATCAATCTGTTCCATGTTTCCATGTCTCTGATTATATTTTATTCTTCAGTTTATTTTTTTCATTAGATTTCTTGTTGGTTTATTTTGATTTTAGAATCAATTGTAGATAGATATGTATTTATTGCAATTTTATTGTTCATATATTTTATTCCTCCTCCTCCTCCTCCTCCTCCTTATTCTTCTCCTTATTCTTCTCCTTCTTCTTTCTTCTTCTTCTCCCTTCAACATTTCATGTAATACTGGTTTGGTAGTGATGAATGCCTTTAGCTTTGTCTTGATTAAGAAGCTCTTTATCTGACCTTCAATTCTAAATTCAATCTTCTACTCTACTGTTGAATTCCTGTAAATTATTATTTATTTCAGTTATTGTATGCTTAAATTCTGGCTGGTCCTTTTTCATATCTTTGACATTCTCACTAAGATCCTTGAAAGGCTCACTAAGTCCCTTGAATCTCTCATGAAGATCTTTGAGTAACTTTATAACCATGATTTTGAACTCTGTATCCAGTAGTTTGCTTGGTTTCATTTCTTTCATTTGAGATGTTTCTTTGTGTCTGCATTTTTGGCTACTTCCCTATATTTGCTTCCACGTATTAGGTAGAGCTGCTGTGTCTCCTGGAATTGGTAGAGTGGCCTTGTGTAGTAAGTATTCTGTAGGGCGCAATGGCTCAGCCTCTCCAGTCACCTGAGCTGGGAACTCTAGGTGGGCCCGTGTAGGCTGGTGCATAGTCTTGTAGTTAGGGTTTGATTACTATTGGTATCTCTAGGAGGAATTTACCTCCAGGCCAAATTGGTTGTGAAGAGGACCCACTGCAACTACAGTGGGAGAGCTGTTGTGCAGAAAACACCCATATGGAATAGGACTTGCTTCAGTGGGGCTTTGGTGCTCACTGAGTCTGCTCCATGAGTATGTGCTTGTAGATGTTTAGAGTTGTAATTTGCTATGGTCTGAAGCTGTCCACCAGGTACGCTGGTTCTAGGGGCTCCTGGGAGATGTAAAGTCAGCCTGGGGCCACCCTGCAGGAGCTATTTGTATTGGGCTTAGAGGTACCCAGGTATGGCCCAGCTGTGAAGCAAAGCAAGATGGTGCTAGTGCCGAGTCTTGGTACTTCTACTGATAGGTTTGGGGCACATTGATGCCAGTTGCAGCTTGTTTGAGAGATTTTAGCAAAGTCTGAAGCCTGAGCCAGGACAGACTATTCATATGGAAAAGTCACTGCAAAAAGCTTGGGTGGGCTGCAAATTGGATGGGATGGGGTCTCAGGGAGTCCCCAGGGCAGAGCAAACAGTGTGGGCCACGCTGATGGAAATTCAGATGTGGGTCCAATCAGCCATGTAACAGGAGAGGTCCCAACACAAGAACAGTGACCCTTGCGAGCACCCCAGTGTGGGAGAAGCTGCCCCCAAGTTCCTGCTTGATGCTAGACAATCCAGTTCCTCTTGGTATATGTCTGGGTCCCCCAACATCATCTGGTGCTGGAGCTCAGAGGAAGTGGGACCTTATAATGTTAGTTCATTTGCCAACCCTTTAAAAGGGACATTTGGGTTGTTGGCAGCCTCTGAGTCACTGAGCTCCAGTGTTTTTTACAGCCCATAGTTGTGGGGACTTCTCTTCCCAGCTCTGGGAGCTTGTGTTGGGGGTCTGGTGTACGGATGGAACCTCTTGCTCCTCACGGGAGGCCTCTGCAGAGATAATCTCCCTCGTGACTAAAAAAGCGGTGTACGTGGGTGCCGGTCCAGCCCATTCCAAGCCTCCACCCCTCCTATTAATCTCAATGTGCTTTCTTCTTTACTTCTCTAGTTGTAGGACTTCCATTCAGCCAGCTTTTAGGCGGTTCTGGATGATAGTTGTTCTGTGTTTTAGTTTTAATTTTGATGTGGTTGTGGGAGGTGGCAAGTACCAGTGTTTATCTATGCTGCCATCTTGGTTCCCTCTCATGATATCTTCTTAGAGTAATGAAATATCCTGATTAATGAAAAGTTTGCCCTATATAAAATAGTAGTTTTTAAGAAGAAATAAATAGGTACTTTTATATAAAGTATTGTATCTTTTACCTTATACTCATTATATGTTAGTTATGTAGTTGGTAGAATATTAGTGAATATAATATTAGATGGAGATCTAAGGTAGATAAATAGATAGATAGATATAGATACAATATTGAGAATAAGAAAAAAACTTTAGAGACACTTGCAAAGTCAGTGGTTTAGTATTTTAAGCTAAGACCATTGGCTTTCCTCAGCCACAGGAGCAGAAAATTCAAACCAACAGTTTTTTGCTCAGTTCTTAATTGGAATAAGTGAATCTTAGGATTTGGTTAACTATCATTCCATGACTCATTTTGAATATGTAGTACAGGTCTAGAAATACAACCAAAATTCTGTAAACAGAATGAAAATGAGTGTATCCCCCTGAAATTAAAATAGCAGGTACAGAGTAGTTAAGGTGTGGATTAGTTATTAGCTCAACCAAAATGAATAATTTAGGGGAATTGAATATCAAACTCAGGGAGGCCTCATTAAAAAAATAAGGTGAAAGAGCAGTCTAAAACACCTGTCAGCAAGATTGATTCTCAGTGGATTAGAGATGTCAGCCTCTGCCCTTGTTAACTCCAATGTCCCACAGCGAAATCCACCATTCGCCCAAGGTATTCCATCTGGAGATTCAGGCCCAACTCTGTTTCAAATCACTCTTTTTACATGTTGAAAGTTTATCAGCAGTCTCTGTCCCATTTCCTTCAGAATTTAGAATCAAATTACCCTCCTCACACAATGGATTTAGTGGTTCAGCCATGACTACCTCCTCCCATGTATTCTTCTAAATCACAGTATTTTCTCTGTATTGACCCAGAGAACCCTTCAATGCAAGAAATGCTAAAGGGACTGGTGTAAAAAGAAGAAATAAAAAGGTAAGAAGGAAAGCAGACACAATAAAAATGGCTACAAATAAGTTCCTTTCAATAATAACTTTAAACATAAACGGACTAAATGCTCCAATCAAAAGACATCAAGTGGCTGAATGGATAAAAAAACACGACCAGTATGTATGCTGTCTACAAGAGACCCACCTCAGAAAAAGGGACTCACAAGACTGAGAGTGAAGGGATGGAAAAACATCTTTCAGGCAAATTGAAATTTAAAAAAAGCTGGGGTAGCAGTACTTATTTCTGACAAAATAGACCTCAAAGTAAAGGCCATAACAAGAGATAAGGAAGGCCACTTCATAATAATAAAGGGATCTATACAACAAGAGGATATAACCCTGATAAACATATGCACCCAATGCAGGAGCACCCAGATACATAAAAAAACTGGAAGATACCAAGGGAGAGATCGACAACAATACAATCATAGTAGGGGACTTTAATACACCACTGACATCACTGGATAAATCCTCTAGACAAAAAATAAACAAAGAAACAGCAATTCTAAATGACTCACTAGATTAGATAGAACTAATTGACATCTTCAGAACATTTCACCCCAGAGCCATGGAATATATGTTCTCAAGTGCACATGGGACATTTTCAAAAATAGAACACATATTGGGTCACAAACAAAGTCTCCCCAAATTCAAAAAGAATGAAATCATATCAAGCATTTTCTCAGACCACAATGGCATAATATTAAAAATAAACTACAATAAAAACATTCCAAAAATTCAAACAATTGAAAGCTAAATAGCATGCTATTAAACTATGATTGGGTTACCAATGAGATCAAAGAAGAAATTAAAAACATCCTGGAGACTAATGACAATAAAAACACAACAATGCAAATACTATGGGACACAATAAAAGCAGTCCTGAGAGGGAAGTTTATAGCTCTACAGGTCTACCTCAAAAAATAAGAAAACATGGTAATAAATCATCTAACTCAACAACTCAAAGAATTAGAGAGCAACAAGAAAAGCCCACAGTGAGCAGAAGGAAGGAAATAATAAAGATCAGAGCAGAAATGAATGACATAGAGACCAAAAAAACAATACACAGGATCAACAAAACAAAGAGCTGGTTCTTTGAAAGGATAAACAAGATTGATGAACCTCTAGCCAGGCTCACCAAGAAGCAAAGAGAGAGGACCCAAATAAACAAAATCAGAAATTAAAGAAGAGAAATAACAACAGACCCCACAGAAATACAAAGGATTATTTAAAATACTATGAACAACTCTATTCTAACAAACTAGACAACCTGGAGGAAATGGACACATTCCTAGAAAAATACAACCTTCCAAAACTTACTCAGGAAGATACTAAAAATCTCAATAAGCTGATAACTATGGAAGAAATTGAAGCAGTCATCAAAAAGCTTCCAGCAAATAAAAGCCCGGGGCAGGTGGCTTCACAGGGAAGTTTTACCAAACATTCAAGGAAGAACTAAAACCTATTGCCTCAGACTATTTCAGACAATTCAAGAAGAATGAATACTTCCAAGCTCCTTCTATGAAGCCAGCATCACCCTAATACCAAAACCACATAAAGACAACACAATCAAAGAGAATTACAGACCAATATCCCTCGTGAACATAGATGCCAAAATCCTCAACAAAATTCTAGGAAATTGGATCCAGCAATACATCAGAAAGATCATACACCAGGACCAAGTAGGATTTATCCCAGGGATGCAAGGATGGTACAATATTCGCAAATCAATAAACATGATACATCACATAAACAAATTGAGAGATAAAAATCACATAGTCATATCAATTGACGCAAAAAAAGCATTTGACAAAATCCAACACCCTTGATAAAAACTCTCAGCAAGGTAGGAATAGAAGGATCATACCTCAACATAATAAAAGCCATACATGACAAAGCCACAGCCAACAACATACTCAGTGGGCAAAAACTAAAACCATTTCCCCTAAGAACAGGAACAAGAACAGGATGCCCACTGTCACCACTTCTATTCAACATAGTGCTGGAAGTACTAGCCATTGCAATCAGACAAGAAGAAATAAAAGGCATCCAATTTGGAAAAGAAGTAAAACTGTCCTTATTCGCAGATGACATGATACTGTACATAGAAAACCCTAAAGACTCCATCAAAAAATTATTAGACTTAATAAATGAATTCAGCAATGTAGCAGGATACAAAATTAATGCCAAAAAATCTATGGCATTTCTATACACCAATAATGAATTTTCAGAAAGAGAGACTAAAAAAGCAATCCCATTTACCATCGCACCAATAAAATTAAGATACCTAGGAATAAACTTAACTATGGAGGTAAAAGACCTATACGCGGAAAACTACACAACACTGAAAAAAGAGATATAGGAAGACATAAACAGATGGAAGAACATACCATGTTCATGGATTGGTAGAATCAACATCATCAAAATGTCCATACTACCCAAAGCAATCTGTAAATTCAGTGCACTTCCCATTAAAATACCAATGGCATATTTCACGGACCCAGAATGAACTTTCCAAAAATTCATCTGGAATAAAAAAAGACCCCAAATAGCTCCAGCAATCCTGAGAAAGAAGAACAAATTAGGTGGGATCTCAATACCAGATATCAAGCTGTATTACAAAGCCTTCCTTACTGTTCTCAAAACTGCCTGGTATTGGCACAAGAACAGACATATAGATCAATGGAATAGAATAGAAAACCCAGAAATCGACCCAAATCACGATGCTCAATTAATATTTCACAAAGGAGGCATGAACATACAATGGAGTCAAGACAGTCTCTTCAACAAATGGTGTTGGGAAAATTGGAGATACATGCAAGAAAATGAAACTAGACCACCAACTTATACCATACACAAAAATAAACTCAAAATGGATCTAGGACTTAAACATACGACGGGAAACCATAAAAATACTAGAGGAATCCATAGGCAGAAAAATCTCTGACATATGCCGAAGCAATTTCTTCACTGATACTGCTCCTAGGCCAATGGAAGCTAAAGAGAAAACAAACAAATGGGACTACATTAAAAAAAAAAGCTTTTGCACAGCAAAGGAAACCATCAATAAAACAAGAAAGCCCACTGCATGGGAGAACATATTTGCCAATGATATCAATGATAAGGGCTTAATCTTCAACATTTAAAGGAAACTCATGCAGCTTAACAAAAACAGGATAACCCAATCAAAAAATGGGCAACTGATCTAAATAGACACTTTTCAAAAGAAGACAGAAGGAAGGCCAAGAGACATATGAAAACCTGCTCAAAGTCACTAATCATCCTAGAAATGCAAATCAAAACAAGAATGTGGTACCATCTCACACCTGTCAGAATGGCTATTGTCAACAAATCAACAAATGACAAGTGCTGGTGAGGATGCGGAGAAAAAGGAACCCTTTTGCACTGCTGGTGGGAATGCAGACTGGTGCAGCCACTGTAGAGAACAGTATGGAGTTTCCTCAAAAAACTAGAAATGGAGGAGAATCCAAGATGGCGGCGTAGGTAAACACCTAAACTGCTGCCTCCCACAACAATTTAAACTGCAACTAAAAGACAAAACGTCTATCACCCAGAACCACGGGAAAGCTGGCTGAGTGGAAGTTCTACAACTAGAAGGAAAGAGAAAAGAGCTTTGAGACGTGCACGAGTGCTGAAAAGCTGAGGTACGGAGGCGCGTGATCCGGGCTGGCTGCGGGCGACTGGGTGCGTTGCTTTTTTCAACCCCAACAGAGACAAGCCCCCGATTACTCTGAAATCCAGTCTCTGGGGAGACGCGGGGGACCCAAACTCCTACGGGGAGAAGCTGGACTGTCTGCCAGCGAGGGTGGCTTGCTTGCAGAGCTGCGTGCAGGAATAATTGTTTACTGCACTGGGGCACGGGACTCGCGGATGCCTTTGGGGACACAGAGCCGGCTAACTAGCAGCCATTGCTGTTTGCCACGCCCTAACCTAGTGACACCCTGAGGCCCCACCCTGCACAACCTACAAACCCACCCAAGCTTCAAGCAACCGAGTTAGCATAAGAAAAGCCTGCCCTATCACAGCTTAACCTAGCAAACTTGCAGCCCGGGTCAGACAGTTCCAAAACCTCCAAACCCCAAGCAAAGAGGAGAAAACTGCAGCTCTCACTGTAGCTCCTGCTGAGTGGCCTCAGACAGTAGCTGACCTGCAACCCATTGGAGATCCAGAAGCCAGTGTACCAGTGGTCAGTGTGAGACACCAGATTTCAACTCCTCACATCCATAAGTGACACATTCAAGAGGCAGACTCAGTGAGCACTGAAGCCCCACTGAAACAAGTCCTGCGTGTCTTCAGTACAGCAGTTCTTCCATTATAGACACAGGGAGTGCTCACAGCTAATTGGCCTGGAGGTCAATTCCTCCCAGCGTACCAACAGCAATTCAGGCTTAACTACACCAAGACTTTGCACTCAGCCCACAAAGGGGTGTACCAAGAGCATCCACATCAAGTGATTGGGGAGGCTGAGCTACTGCCCCCTATAGGTCACCTACCACACAAAGCCACTCCATCAACACAGGGAAGCAGCCAAAATGCAGAAACAAAGAAACATGTCACGAATGAAAGAAACGGAGGAAAGCAAACTACTGGATGACATAGAGTTCAGAACCACATGTATAAGGTTACTCAAGAATCTTCTAAAAACCGCTGAGAAACTTGATGACACTTCTGAGGAGCTTAGTAAGACCTTCAAGGACCTTAATTAGAATGCCAAAAAAATGGAAAAGGATCAGTCAGAAATGAAGCATACACTGTCTGAAATAAAAAATATACAGAAACTCAACTGTAGATCAACGTACCCCAAGAATCAAACCAAAGATCTGAAATATGTGGAAACAAAAACATCCAACCAGAAAAACAAAAAGAAAAAAGAATCCAAAAATATGAAGATAGTGTAAGGAGCCTCTGGGACAACTTCAAGCGAACCAACATCCGAATTTTTGGGGTGCCAGAAGAAGGGAGAGAGCAAAATATTGAAAACCTATTAGAAGAAATAATGACAGAAAACTTTCCCTACCTGGTGAAAGAAATAGACTTACAAGTTCAGGAAGCACACAGAACCCCATACAAGAGGAACCCAAAGAGGACCACACCAAGACACATCATAATTAAAATGCCAAGGGCAAAAGACAAAGAGAGAATATTAAAAGCAGCAAGAGAAAAACAGTTAATTACCTACAAGGGAGTACCCATATGACTGTCAGCTGATTTCTCAACAGAAACTATGCAGGCCAGAAGGGAGTGGCAAGAAATATTCAAAGTGATGAACAGCAAGAACCTACTACTGTACCCAGCAAAGCTATCATTCAGAGTTGAAGGTCAGGTAAAGAGCTTCACAGACAAGAAAAAGCTAAAGGAGTTCATCACCACCAAACCAGGATTACATGAAATGCTGAAGGGGTATTCTTTAAGAAGAGGAAGAAGAAGAAAAAAGTAAAGATAAAAATTATGAACAACAAAATGACATCAAATACATACCTACCAACAAGTGAATCCAAAAATCAAGTGAATAAAAAATCTGAAGAACAGAATGGGCTGGTGAATATAATAGAATCAGGGACATAGAAAGGGAGTGGACTGACGATTCTCAGGGGAAGCAAGTGTGAGGGGTGCGGGAAGAGATTGGACAAAAATCTTACTCCTATGGATGAAGACGGGGGGGGTAAGGGCATGGGGTGGGGTGGGGAATCAGGTGGAGGGGAGCTATGGGGGGGGAAAAATTGGAACACCTGTAATAATATGAACAATAAAGATTTATAAGAAAAAAAAAAAAAAAACAACAACAAAAACTAGAAATGTAACTCCCATTTGAGCCAGTGATCCCACTTCTAGGAATATATCCCAAGAAACTAGAAACATCGATCAGAAAGGATATATGCCACCCTATGTTCATAGCAGCACAATTCACCATTGCTAAGATTTGGAAACAGTCTAAATGCCCATCAGCAGATGAGTGGATTAAAAAACTGTGGTACATCTACACAATGGAATACTACACTGTGGTAAAAAAGTAGGAGTTCCTACCATTTGCAACAACATGGATGGAGATGGAGAGCATTATGCTAAGTGAAATAAGCCAGTCAGAGAAAGATAAGTATCACATGATCTCACTCATTTGTGGAATATAATGAACAACATAAACTGATGAACAAAAATAGATCCAGAGACAGAGAAGCATCAATCAGAACGTCAAACCTCAGAAGACAGGAGACAGTGGGGGTTCGGGCAAGAGATCAACCAAAGGACTTATATGCATGCATATAAGTCTAATCAATGGACACAGACAACAGGGGGTTGGAGGCATGAATGGGAGGTGGAGGGTAATGGGGGAATAAGGACATATACGTAATACCTTATACAGAATTTAAAAAAAAAAAATTAGTTTCTGCCCAGTTCATCTACCTAATGCATGACTACTGGAAAAATCCTTTCCTGAACACTTACCAGTAAATGGAAATCCTATTACTTTGCTTAGCTTCCCTTACCAGTCTTTCTTGTCCAGATTTTACTTTATGTACTCTTTATCTGCACACACTTGTCCTCCTGTAAACAGTCAAATGCCTTGCCTCATTCACTTCCTTACTTCCAAACTGGAGCAGCTCTTAAAATTTCTTGCTAAAGGACCACTTCCTGGTCCTGGTGATTACAGGAACCTCACCACTAAATATAATACATTTTGAGTATTTTGCTTTGGCATACCTATCTACCAAATGAGATTAAATAACTGGGTTCAGAATAAATATCCAGTTTTAACATCAGGGAAGCCATTAATATTTTGTGGGTAAAATTGAAAGATCAGATGTTGTATCTCATTGGAATAAAAAACTAAGATTAAATAAAAGGCTAATAATCTTATGAGTCTTTCACTTTCTTACTCAATGATAACCTAGTTCAGTGGTCAGCAAACTCATTAGTCAACAGAGCCAAATATCAACAGCACAAACGATTGAAATTTCTTTTGAGAGCCAATTTTTTAAAACTTAAACTATATAGGTAGGTACATTGTTATTAAACTTAATTAGGGTACTCCTAAGCTGGCCTTTGCTAAAAACATCCTCAATCTGATTGAGGTACATTCAAGGGGCCAAAGAGCCACATGTGGCTCGCAAGCCACATTTTGCCAACCACTGACCTAGTTGATATTGGGAATAAACTATATACATTTCTTGGTTTAATACGTTAGAGTGTAATGAGCAAAGCCTTTGCCATAATACATATGTAAAGATTGATGAGGTAAACATTGTTATGAAAACTTATTGTTACTTAATGTTTTATCTATTGCTTCTGTTTGAATGAGTTCTCCCAAACCTGAGATTCCAGTGCCATGTAGATGTCTTTCCTGTGGTTATTTCTCAGCATCATAAAACACGCCGTGCTACCTGAAATTGAATTCACCATAGCCTGCGAGCATTTCTTAAGGATTAACATCTTTGTAGCTCCCTCTCTAATACCTGATTTTCAGCTTTTAACATGTCGTCTTCTTATACATCCAGTCCCCAAATCTGTTGCGGTGAATATTCCTTAAGAGCAAGCATTTAATTCTAGGATTTTATATCACTACTAGAGGCCTGGTGCACGAAATTTGCACACAGGTAAGGTCCCTAGACCTGGCCAGTGATCAGGGCTGATTGGGGCCTTCCATTTGCCAGCCAGGGCCTTCCTTCCCCGGCCGCTGGCTGCCGGTTGGGGCCTTGCTTCAATCCACACCGCCCCCTGGTAGTCATCACATGTCATAGCAAGCAATCTAATTCCCGGTCTTCCTGTCGAACTCCTAAGGGAAGACTTTGCATATTAGCCTTTTGCATATATAGATTTTTCGAGTAGTATGTGACATATGAGTGAGTCTTAAGAAATCTAGAAGAACCCAGTTTCACATGTAGCATAAAGAATGATCTAGCCAGGGAGAAACCAAGATGGAGGCATAGGTAAGCACCTAAACTGCTGCCTCGCACAACAGTTTCAAACTACAAATAAAAGCCAGAACGGACACCATCCAGAACCACAGGAAAGCTGGCTGAGTGGAAATTCTACAACTAGAAAGAGAAAAGCTCACGGAGAATTGGAGGAATGGCAAAGGGTTGAGGTACTGCAAAGGGTCTTTGTGCGTACAGAGAGGAAGGGCAGCTGAGAGCCTGCCTGACTTTCTCTGGAGGGAGGGGGAAGGAGGCCCCCGACTGTACTGAACCCCACTTCCGACAGCACTGAACCCCAGTTCTGGGCGGAACCCCGTGGACCCAGGCTCATACAGGGGAATTCTGGACTGTCAGGTAGAGAGAAAGGCACTCAGAGACTCAGAGACCCAGGGGAGAGCCAGGGGAGCCCCGGCGGGCAGGGGTCTGGAAGCGCGCGTGCGAGTGTGCACAAAGACTGCAGAGGTTGCCATGGGCTTTCCCTAGCAGGGGGGACTCAGAGGCACCTGACTGCACTGGGCCCCAGTTCTGACTGCACTGAACCCCATTTCTGACTGCACTAAAACCCAGTTCCAGGTGAGCCCTTGGGGACCCACTCTCTTACCGGGGGAATATGGACTCTCGGGCGGAGGCTCAGGAGCCAGGGAAGGCTGCACGCACACAAGGGAAGGCTGACAGGAAGCCAAGACTGTCTGCTCCGCCCTGAGACTCCACTCCATCTAAGCTGAACACAGAGGCTTTTGCAGTTAGCAAGTCTAATCCTATAAAGCTGTCTCCAGCACCAAACTTCTTCCAGCGTAGACACAGCTGATCCTCACAGCCAACTGGCCTGGAGGTCAATTCCTCCCAGTGATACCAACAACAATCAAGACTTAACTACAACAAGGCTGTACACACAGTCCACAAAGGGGTGCACCAAGAGTGTCCACCTCAGGTTAACTGGGAGGCCAACCCACTGGGCCATATAGGAAACCTAGCACACAAAGCTACCCTACCAATTCAGGGAAGCAGTGAAAATGCAGCGACAAAGAAACAGATCACAAACGAAAGAAATGGAGGAAAACAAATGACTGGATATAGAATTCAAAACCATGGTTATAAGGCTTTTCAAGAATATCCTATAAAAGGCCAATAAATATAATGAGACCCTCGAAGATATGAAAAAGTACCAACTATAAATTAAACATACACTGACTGAAATAAAAAATATTATACAGAGACCCAACAACAGACTAGAGAAACGCAATAATCAAGTCAAAGAATTGAAATACAAAGAAGCAAAAAACACTCAACCGAAAAAGCAAAAAGCAAAAAAAATCCAAAAAGTTGAAGATAGTGTAAGAAGCCTCTGGCACAACTTCAAGCATACCAACATCAGAATTATGGGGGTGCCAGAAGAAGAGAGAGAGCAAGATACTGAAAACCTACTTGAAGAAATGATGACTGAAAACTTCCCCCACCTGGTGAAAGAAATAGACTTACAAGTCCAGGAAGCGCACAGAACCCCAAACAAAAGGAATCCAAAGAGGACCACACCAAGACACATCATAATTAAAATGCCAAGAGCAAAAGACAAAGAGAAAATATTAAAAGCAGCAAGAGAAAAACAGTTAATTACCTACAAGGGAGCACCCATACAATTGTCAGCTGATTTCTCAACAGAAACTATGCAGGCCAGATGGGAGTGGCAAGAAATATTCAAAGTGATGAATAGCAAGAACCTACAACCAAGATTACTCTACCCAGCAAAGCTATCATTCGGAATTGAAGGTCAGATAAAGAGCTTCACAGATAAGAAAAAGCTAAAGGAGTTCATCACCGCCAAACCAGTATTATATGAAATGCTGAAAGGAATTCTTTAAGAAGAGGAAGAAGAAAAAAGTAAAGATAAAAATCATGAATAACAAATACATATCTATCAACAAGTGAACCTAAAAATCAAGTGAATTAAAAACCTGAGGAACAGAATAAACTGGTGAATATAATAGAATCAGGGGCATAGAAAGGGAGTGGACTGATAATTCTCAGGGGGAAAAGGGTATGGGGGCATGCAGGAAGAGACTGGACAAAAATTGTACACCTATGGATAAGTACAG
This sequence comes from Corynorhinus townsendii, assembly GCA_026230045.1. Taxonomy (NCBI): domain Eukaryota; kingdom Metazoa; phylum Chordata; class Mammalia; order Chiroptera; family Vespertilionidae; genus Corynorhinus; species Corynorhinus townsendii. Next base: position 64,702,764 of record JAPDVU010000003.1, on the reverse strand, counting down.
TGGGGGGGGGCAGGTAAGGGCAGAAGGGGTGGGAACTGGGTGGAGGGGAGCTATCGGGGGAAAAAGGAAAAACAATTGTAATGATCTGAATAAAGATTTATTAAAAAAAAAAAAGAAGAAGAATGATCTAGCCAAATTTGGGGCCTGGGATGAGATGCTTGTGAGGATAATTGGAGATTCTGACTATAATTTAACTTTATAGGAAATTTGACCTCTTACTGTGGTGAATTACAGTATCAAACATAAAGTTGTTAACACGTAAATAATATTGACTTAATTTAAATAAGATGTTCACATTAAGAGGGTAAGATGAGAAGATGAGTCAACACAGTAAACTGTGACTGTTTGGTTATATTTGCAAAACAAGTAAGAGGGAGTTACCTTAAACTCTCAAGTTATGCTACTGTTGTCCACTCCTCGCTGCTGGAACTGTTTTTGCAGCTCTAATATTTCTTAAGCATTTTCACCATTCAGTTTAACAAATTAAAATGATAATTAGTACAAAGGCATAATTATTTGAGGGAGATTTTTTTCATGGTATAAACAATGTGGGAATAGGTTAATCATTTAGAATTATTATTTGATTTATAGAATTGTCATTTGTTTTGTCAATTTATTAAATTAGTATTTTCAAATTTCATTTGCTCTACAGAATTAACATTAGGCTTTTCAGTTTATTAAACTTAGTATTCAGAGATTTCTATATGATGGCTTTGTTATTTAACTTTTCAACATAAGGAAATAATATTGCTAAAAGTGACTTTAAAGTGCCATATCCTATTTAATAAAAGAGTAATATGCAAATTGACTGTACCTCCACTACACCTACAAGGCACGCCCATCAGCCAATCAGGAGCGAATATGCAAATTAACCGCAACCAAGATGGCTGCGACCACAGAGAGAGCAGGAGGCTTGGGTTTCCCCAACAATGGAGGAAGCCAAGCTTCCTGCACACCCTGGCAGGCCCAGGCCTCCACTCAAGGCTACAATGTTTCAATTATAGAAGATAAATAAATGCCAACAAAAATGGTAGCAGCCATGGAGCTGGAGAGAGCAGGAGGCGTGAGTTGCCCCCAGCGATGGAGGAAGCCAAGCTTCTGCAGCCCTGGCCTGCCTTGGCCTCTGCTCAAGACTACAAAGTTTCAATTATAGAAGATAAATAAATCCCAACAAAAATGGCTGTGGCCATGGAGCAAGCAGGAGGCTTGGCTCTGCTCAAGCCTACTAAGTTTCAATTATAGAAGATAATAAACCCCAGATACCAGGGCCTCCACTTGGGTTGCCAGGGAACGTGGCCAGCCTGCAAACCACCACAGGCCCCTTGCCTAGGCCGCCCCACGCACCATGGGAATGCCCACCCTGATCCAGGACACCCTTCAGGGCAAACCAGCTGGCCCCCACCCGTGCACCAGGCCTCTATCCTATCTAATAAAAGAGTAATATGCAAATTGACCATCACTCCAACACACAAGATGGCTGTCCCCATGTGGTCAAAGATGGCTGCCCCCATGTGGACACAAGATGGCCAGCAGGGGAGGGCAGTTGGGAGGGATGAGGCCTGCAAGGGAGGGCAGTTGGGGGCAATCAAGCCTGCAGGGGAGGGCAGTTAGTGGTGACCAGGGCGGCAGAGGACATGTTGAGGGCAACCAGGCTTGCAGGGAAGGGCAGTTGGGGGGGACTCAGGCCTGTAGGAGAGAGCAGTTGGGGGGGACCAGGCCTGCTTGGGAGGGCAGTTAGGGGCAATCAGGCTGACAGGGGAGCAGTTAGGCATCAATCAGGCTGGCAGGGGAGTGGTTAGGGGGTGATCAGGCTGGCAGGCAGAAGTGGTTAGGGGCAATCAGGAAGGAAGGCAGGTGAGCTGTTAGGAGCTAGCAGTCCTGGATTGTGAGAGGGATGTCCGACTGCCTGTTTAGGCCAGAACCCAGTAGAAGTCCCATATTGGAGAGGGTGCAGGCTGGGCTGAGGGACACTCCCCCCACCCCTCCTTGCACGAATTTCATGCACCGGGCCTCTAGTAATGAATAATAACAGATGGAAGCTAAAAGCTAAATCTTTAATTTCTTATTTGGAGTTTGCATTGATCTCAGAATTATTCACAATGTCCTGAATCCTTACGAAGGCAAACTTTGCAGTTTAATTTTTTCAAAACAAATTATTTTAAAGGTCAATATCACATTCTAAATTACTTATCCAGAATTTATTTCAGTAGTGTGTCTAGTGTTTTCTATAGTTTAGCATACAAATTAGGTATTGATTTCACATGTTTTATACATTTATAAAACAACTTATTCTCAGAATATTGGGACATTTTCATGTCAGTTAAAATATGGAATTAATACACTTTTTGAGTGAAATAAATTTTACTTCTTCTCGCCCATGGGACAATGAGCTTTCAGTTTGGGCCTCCAGAGAGATGGCTATCGTGCAAGGGCCTAAGGTGAATGTGGACAGCAGTGAGCCAAAAATGAGCTAAAGAGATGCCTGAAAGCTCAGAAGAAAGAGGAGGAGGCCAAGCAGAATAAGCTCAGTCAGAAACAATTAAGCCAGGCCAGTGCTGCTGCCACCAACCACACCACTGACAAAGATGTGAGTGCTGAGGAGGAGAGCCTAGTCCCAAATCAATACTACAAGATCCACAGCCTAGCAGTTCACCAACTAAAGGTCACTGGGGAGACATATGAAAACGTGCTCAAAGTCATTAATCATTTGAGAGATGCAAATCAAAATGATAATGAGGTACCATCTCACACCTGTCAGAATGGCTATTGTCAACAAATCAACAGATGACAAGTGCTGGTGAGGATGCGGAGAAAAAGGAACCCTTTTGCACTGCTGGTGGGAATGCAGACTGGTGCAGCCACTGTAGAGAACAGTATGGAGTTTCCTCAAAAAACTAGAAATGTAACTCCCATTTGAGCCAGTGATCCCACTTCTAGGAATATATCCCAAGAAACTAGAAACACCAATCAGAAAGGATATATGCACCCCTATGTTCATAGCAGCACAATTCACCATAGCTAAGATTTGGAAACAGCCTAAGTGCCCATCAGCAGATGAGTGGATTAAAAAACTGTGGTACATCTACACCATGGAATACTATGCTGCGGTAAAGAAGTAGTTCTTACCATTTGCAACAACATGGATGGAGATGGAGAGCATTATGCTAAGTGAAATAAGCCAGTCAGAGAAAGATAAGTATCACATGATCTCACTCATTTGTGGAATATAATGGACAACATAAACTGATGAACAAAAATAGATCCAGAGACAGAGAAACATCAGTCAGAACATCAAACCTCAGGGAATGTAGGGGACAGTGGGGGTAAGGAGGAGAGATCAACCAAAGGACTTATATGCATGCATATAAGTCTAATAAATGGACACAGACCACATGAGGGTGAGGGTACGAATGGGAGGTGGGGGAAATGGGGGAATAAGGACACATATGTAATACCTTAATCAATAAAGAAATTATTTTAAAAATAATTAAATAAAAATAAAACTGGTACATCTACACAATGGAATACTAAGCTGTGGTAAAAAAGAAGGAATTCTTACCATTTGCAACAGCATGGATGGACCTGTAGAGCATTCTTGGAAACTGAGGAAACTCATGACCAAAATTACAACTAAACCACAGAATAACCATCATTCAGAACTGCCTAAAATCTGGCTGAACAGAAGTCCTACAACTAGAGGTTTAAAGAAGAAACCCCATTGAGACTGGTAGGAGGGGTGGAGGTGCCGAAACGGCTGGTCCAATACCCACATATGGCATTTTCATAATCAGTAGGGATATCTTGGCTGCAGAGATCTATGTGAGGAACAAGATGTCCCAGCTCCACACCAAGCCCCCCAGCCCAGGGTTCCAGTACCAGAAAGAGAAGTCCCATACCTTCAGACTGGAAAAACTAGCAGGCATTGTATCTGAGTGACATAAAGGCTGCTGGAGTCCCAAGTGTTCCTCTGAAAGGGCCGGTGCATGGACTTACTTTGATTCATTCCCTCTGAGCTCCAGCGCTTGGGCAGCATCTTGAAAGGATTCAGGGACATTCAGGGTGGAAATAAATTGTCTGGCATCAGGGCAAGAACTTGGAGGCAGCTTCTTCCCAGACAAAAGTTCTGGCAGAGGTCATTATTCCTATGCTGAGACCTCCCCTGCCACAGAGCCGTCTGGCAGGCGTCATATCTGAGTTTCCATCAACCTGGCTCACACTGTTCACTTGGCTCTGGTAACTCCAATTTGCATCTCCGCTCAAGCTGTTTGCAGTGGTCTTTCCATATGAATAGCCTGTCCTGGCTCAGGCTTCAGACTTTTCTGGAACCTCTCAAACAAGCAGCAGCTGGCCTTAGCATGTCCCATATCTTTCATTAAGAGGCTCCAGGCCCACCACTAGCAGAAGCCTGTCTTGATTCACAGCTTGGCCTCTGCTGGGTGTCTCCATGCCCAACACAAGTAGCAGCCATCTTCAGATCACTCTGTAGGGGTGGCCCCAAGCAGGGCACAGCAAGTAACTGACGTTGCACCTCCCTGAAGGCCCCAGAGTCAGTGCACCCTGTGGTCAGCTTCAGACCATGCCAGATTATAACCCTACCACATCTATGAGTGGCACACTCAAGGGGCAGACTCAGAGAGCAATAAGCCCCAGAGAGCACTAAAGCAAGTCCTGCTCCATAGGGGTATTCTCCTGCAACAACAGCTCTTCCACTGCAGTCACAGCTGGTCCTCACAGCCAATTGGCCTGGGGGTTTATCCCTCCAAGAGGTGACAACAGCAAGCCAGGCTCAACTACAACAGGACAGTGCACACAGCCCACACCGCACACTTAGAATACCCAGCTCAGATGACTGGAGAGGCTGAGCCACTGGGCCCTGCAGGACATCAACTACAAAAGGACACTCTACCAATTCCAGGAGACATCAACAGCTCTACCTAATACATAGAAACAAACACAGGAAGCAGCCAAATATGCATAGACAAAGAAACATCACAAATGAAAGAACAGGAGAAATCTCTAGGAAAAGAATGAAATGAAATGGAAGCAAGCAAACTACTGGATACAAAGTTCAAAACCATGGTTATAAGGATGCTCAAGGATTTAAATGAGAGCTTCAAAGGACATAATGAGAGCTTCAAGGGACCTAGTGAGAATTTTAAGGATCTTAGAATTTCAAGAACCTTAATGAGAACATTAAAGATATGAAAAAGGACCAGTCAGAAATGAAGCATACACTAACTGAAATAATAATAATTTACAGGGATTCATCAGTAGAGGAGAGGATTCTGAGAATCAAATCAACAATATGGAATATGAGGAAGCAAAAATCACCCAATCAGAAGAGCAGAAAGAATCCAAAAATATGAAGATAGTGTAAGAAGCCTCTGGGCTAGAAGGGGTCAATGGGTGGGATATATAGATATATATATATATATATATATATATATATATATATATATATATATATATATATATATATATATTAATTAGAGAAATGTGCTCATTAACTGGGATGCCATAATGGGTCGACCAGACAGAATGAGGTGCGCGCACAGCATCAGGGGCGGGGCAGCAGGGTCCTCCACACGCCTGCACTGGGGAAGGGCCTGATCAGCAGCGGCCGCAGCTGCTTCAAGGGCCGAAGAGGGAGACAGGGCTGGACTGGCAGCAGCCGCAGCTGCTGTGGGGCCCGGGAAGGCAGGCAGGACCGGCCCAGCAGTGGCCTCAGCTGCTGCCGAGCCCGGGGAGCGAGGCAGGGCTGGACCAGCGATTTGAAAATTTCGAATCGCACGCTGGGCTCCTAATAATGTAATATTTTCAAAAATAAAGATTTTTTTTAAAGAAAAAACATATTATGTAATAGTGGAAAGGTCATTGCTATAAAGTCAAATTAGCTGCATTTGAAACCCAACCTAAAATATAGTAGCAGTTTCTTCCTGTTAAAGAAATATTTTATCTCTGAGCCTCAGGTTCCTCATCTGCAAAACCTAATATGGTTGCTGTAAGGATTTAGCAAGATACCATGAATTAAACAGTATGCTCTCTGCTTCCCTACCATACCCATACTCTTGTTTCTTTTTCCTAGAATACTTCCCGCCCCATACCTCCTCCTGACTTACACACACGCACACCTATACACACCAATTTAGGCCTCCTTCCTATATGTTCCCATTGAAATCAGGAATTACCCTCATGAAGCACTTAAGATATTCTATTGAATTTTCATGTTTATTTACCTGTCTTCCCAAGCAAACTAGATTCTTTAAGGGGGAAAATTTTTGTCTACCACATTGTATACATATTTACTTGGCATATGGACTAGCTCAATAAACACTTGAATAAATGAATTTTAGTAACATATTTAGCCTTATCCTGGGTTCAGAATAGCTCTAAAAAGGTATAATGTGTCTGTGTTTTGCTTTCTGTAATCCACCTTAGCATTTTTAAATTTACAATATGTGGTGATTTATATTGTAAAGTGGAAATATTTTTATTACTAATTTTATCTATGAAATGAAGAATGTTCCTTATCTGTGCTGTAGTAGACTACTTGTACTTATACACTGAGTGGCCAGATTATTATGCATTCAGAGATCATAATAATCTGGCCACTCAGTGTATACCCTATATAATAAAAGGCTAATATGCAAATTGTCCCCTTGACCAGGAGTTCGACCAGCAGGCAGGCCGGCCAACCGCCCCATGTCCCCTCCCCCTGGCCAGGATGGCCAAAACCCACCCATGCACAAAATCATGCACCAGGCCTCTAATACACACACACACACACACTAGAGGCCCAGTGCACAAAATTTGTGCATGGGGGTGTGTGTGCCTCAGTCCAGCCTGCACCCTCCCTTATCTGGGATTCCTCTCACAATCCAGGACCTCTGGTTCCCAACTGCTCACCTGCCTGCCTTCCTGGTTGTCCCTAACCACTTCTGCCTGCCAGCCTGATCACCCCCTAACCACTCCCCTGCCAGCCTGATTGATGCCTAACTGCTCCCCTGCCAGCCTGTTTGCCCCTAACAGCCCTTCCCTGCAGGCCTGGTCACCCCTACCTGTCCTCCCCTGCAGGCCTGGTCACCCCCAACTGCCCTCCCTTGCAGGCCTGGTCCCCCCAACTGCTCTCCCCTGCAGGCCTGGGTCCCCCCCCCAACTGCCCTTCCCTGCAGGCCCGGCCGCCCCCAACTTCCCTCCTTTGCCAGCCTGGCCACCCCTAACTGCCCTCCCCTACAGGCTTGATCACCCCCAACTGCCCTCCTTTGCTGGCTTGGTCCCTCCCAGTTGCCCTCCCCTGCTGACCATCTTGTGTGGCGGCCATCTTGTGTCCACATGGGGGCAGCCATCTTTGACCACATGGGGGCAGCCATCTTGTGTGTTGGAGTGATGGTCAATTTGCATATTACTCTTTTATTAGATAGGATAGAGGCTTGGTTCACGGGTGGGGGCCAGCTGGTTTGTCCTGAAGGGTGTCCTGGATCAGGGTGGGCATTCGCTTAGGGCATGGGGCGGCCTGGGCGAGGGGCCTGTGGTGGTTTCAGGCTGGCCATGCCCCCCAGCGACCCAAGCAGAGGCCCTGGTATCTGGGATTTATTTATCTTCTATAATTGAAACTTTGTAGCCTTGAGCGGAGCCAAGCCTCCTGCTTGCTCCATGGCCACAGCCATTTTTGTTGGGATTTATTTATCTTCTATAATTGAAACTTTGTAGCCTTAAGCGGAGGCCTGGGCCTGCCAGGGTGTGCAGGAAGCTTGGCTTCCTCCATTGCCGGGGAAACCCAAGCCTCCTGCTCTCTCTGTGGCTGCAGCCATCTTGGTTGTGTTAATTTGCATACTCGCTCCTGATTGGCTGGTGGGCATGGTCTGTGGTGTTGTGGAGTAATGGTTAATTTGCATATTACTCTTTTATTATATAGGATATACACTGAGTGGCGAGATTATTATGCCTTCAAAGATCATAATAATCCGGCCACTCAGTGTATATTTATCTTTGTAATTTGTACCTTATGTTTTCTTGTAATATCCAAGTATGTGTGTGTGTGTGTGTGTATATGCTTTACTGATTTAAAATTTTATCTCATAAGTGTGTTAAGAATTTGCAGTTTACTCAGGGAAAGCAGAGGAGGGTGGGGGTAAGGGGTAGAGATCAACCAAAAGACTTATATGCATGCATGTAAGCATAATCAATGGACACATACAACAGGGGAGTGGGAGGTAATGGGGGAATAAGGACACATATGTAATACTTTAATCAATAAAGAAATTTTAAAAATTAACTTTAAAAAAAAAAAGAAAAAAGAAGTTCCCATCTTATTTTGAAGTAAATTACGTAGAAAGTTTTGGGCAAGAGCCGATAGGATTTATGGAACACAGACTTGTGAATCTTTTTCCTATTTCCATCTCAATCATTTGTCCAATTTGTGGGGTAATAAAAAATGTGCTCTTTATTAGAACATGCAAAAAAAAAAAAAGAATTTTCAGTTTAATGTACATATTCTATGCCATTCTTCTCCATCTGTGATTAGACTTAGAATGAAATAGCAAGCTTGGAGGCAATGCTGTAGATTTAAGAAGGTCATTAAAATATATAGAAATTAAATCATTTTAAGCAATATAACTGAAACTTGCTCTTACCATTTTTTATTTTTAAAACCTTACAAAATAATAATAATAAACTGGCAATATTACTTTGGGATGGAAGGAATGAAAATAAGGGGCATTAGAGGAAGTTGTTTGTTTGTTTTTGCCTTTGTGTCTTTTACTTTGCCTATTTACATTTTTGACATAACAGAGCTATATAGAATATAGAGTCCTGTATCCTATTTTTTTTCTTTTTGCTCAATGTTATATCTTGAACGCTATTCACAGTTATTAAAATTGTTCACAAATATTATTTGTAATGGCTACATAATTGTTGATAATGTTTCTTTTATTTTATTTTATTTTTTGGACATATAAGGTATTTCATATTTCTTCACTGTTAACAAGAACATTGCCATGAATATTCTTTTTTTTTTTTTACCATTTTTTTTGTTGTTTTAAGTATTACAAGTAGTAGTACATATGTCTCTTTTTTTCCCCCGTTGATCTCCCCCCGACCTCCCCTACCCCCCAGTACATGCCTTCACCTGCCCGCCCTCCCCCCCGCCCCAGTGTCTCATATCCATTGGTTGTGCTTATATGCATGCGTACAAGTCCTTCGGTTGTTCTCTTACAGCCCCCCTCGCCCAACCTCCCCTGTCTTCCCAATGCAGTTTGACAGTCTGTTCAATGCTTCTTTGCCTCCGTATCTTTTTCCCACCATTTCTTTCCTTTAAAAAGTTTTGCCTTCGCAGACTAGAAATAAACATATAATAACAAAACAAGATAAAACAAAAAAAAATGTTTGAGTCCCAATTTCAATGTCCAACAGTTCTGAGTCCCCGTTTCAATGTCTAACAGTTCCTTATGTGTACATGTCAGCAATGATATCTGGATGGTGGGCACATGTTGGCAATGCAGGTCCGACCCTCTCTGGTTTGGTCCTAGGTAACCTGCAGCGGTGCACAGCTGCTGACTGCTCGCGTGGCAAGGCGTTGTCAGCGTCTTCTATCTCTGGACTGTTTTTTCCTCGTCTTAGTGGTTGGAGCACACCTGTCAATTCCTCTCTGTTGCAGGAATCCATCTGGTCTTGGGGTTGTTTTCTGAAAATATACAAATATATTCTCGACCACAAGTTAATAAAGGAATCTTTTCCATATAATTGATTTGGGCTCCTTTTTATTTTTGTTCAAACAATTTTCCTTTGTCTTATTTAGACACCATGTGTGTTTTTAATGGCTGTCTTGCTGTTAGCATTGCAAATGAAACTTAATTTGGTAAAGTAAAAATTTTCTAGATGTAATTGCCAGGGCCTAGGGCAAAGAATATCCTTACATGATATTATTCTACAATGTCATTATAATTTTAGATATTTTACAACAGCATATTTTACAATTATCCCAAACAAACTTACAAAATAATTCTTTGAATGGTTGGCAGCAATTAAAAAAAAAAAGGACATGAAAGGATTTAATTCCTTGCAGAAGGAATTAAGGCACTGGGAAGGCACTTGAGCATCCTATAGTGGCCCCTCTTGCCCTTTGTGCCAAGAGGGACCCTCTTCTCACAATCCAATTGCCCTCAGCTGTTACCTGAGTTTTCTGTTCATGCTGAGCTTGAACCCTCGTGGGGGCTGGTACCATGGATCTGTCTCACACCCAATTGTGTGAGCTGGGCCCTCACTGGAGAAGAAACCCGAGTTCCCCGAGATATGTGATCAGCACTGGGACCCTGCCAGCAGGCCAGGGGTTCCCAAGGCAGGTGCTGAGAGTGGAGGCCACGGGGGCATAGGCTACCAACGAGACAAAACTGAACCTCACACCACCCTGCTTGGCCCCGGAGGATGGCTGGTTAGCCAGAGACGGGTAAGATTCCTCAAGGAAGGAACAACCTAAGACAGGCACAGTCGCAGAGGGGCCATCAGGAGAGAACTTGGGGGGGGCAACAGAAGTAGGGCACAGACCCTCACCCCCCCAACATAGCAGGGGCTTGAACCCTCACCCCTTCTGAAGGAGGTCTCCTGCCCCCATGGCTGCTTCGCGCTTCCCACACCCAGCTCAGATCGGGACCCAGGCAACAGAAAGAGACTTGGCCCAGCTCACATCGAGATAAAGGTGACAGACAAGAGACTTGGCCGACAGCAGTTGCCCTATATCTAAATTCAGCCTAGCATCTGGAATGCTCAGGGCCCACTCAAGAATGCAAATAATCCTTCCCACTAATATTTACAGGGTAAACTAAGATTGTTGGTAGAGTATTAAATTTGACAGTAAAATAGTAATCGAGTTTTCAGATTAATTTAAATAGGCTAATTGAAATAAGTGAATATTCAAGTAAAGTTAATTGTACTGGACAAAAAGCTGTTCTTAAAGTAATAACTAAAATTTCTATTGGTAGTTCATCTCATGGTAAAATTCCTGAATATGCAATGAACCTAAAGCAGTCATATGTGTGGGCAAAAAAAAAAAAAAATTTAAATTTAAAGTTATCAAGACTGCATTATAAAATTTACAAAAACCTCCATTAATAAAAAAAAAAAAAGGGGGGGATAGTAGGGCAATATCATGTAAGGAAAAATATCCTATAAGTAAATTACATCTAGAAAATTTTTACTTTACCAAATTAGAGGAAGTTTTAATTGGTATATTTTATTCTCTGAATTTCGCATATTTTCATACATATGCCTGTCAAAATTATTTACAAGCGCTTTGCTGAATAAATGTTATTAACTGCATAATAAAATGGGGGTATGGAAAAATAGAAGTAATGTTTATGTTTATATAAATCGTCAAGATTTCTTTAAAGTCTGATAGCCATCCTTCTTCTTTCAGGTACAGAGAACTACAACTTAGTACAGAAAGCAAAGTAACAGAATTTCTCCATCGAAGTAAATTAAAATCTTTTGAAAGTGAGCGTGTTCAGCTTATACAAGAGGAAACTGCAAGGAATCTCACACAATGTCAGATGGAATGTGAAAAATATCAGAAAAAACTGGAGGTACATGTACAAACTTTTCTTTATTAGCATAGCAGGTGAACTCCATAAGTAAAGGTCTATATCATATTGAGCTTTATAAATAATATTCGTGTTATGTAGGAGAAAGGGCTTGTCCTTATTTTTATTTTTTTTCTTTATTGATTAAGGTATTACATATGTGTCCTTATCCCCCAATTGCCATCCCCACCCCCCCACCCCTGCTCATGCCCTCAACCCCCTAGTGTCTGTGTCCATTGGTTAGGCTTATATTGCATGCATACAAGTCCTTTGGTTGATCTCTCCTTTTACCCCACCCTCCCCTGCCTTCCCTCTGAGGTTTGACGGTCTGATCGATGCTTCTCTGTCTCTGGATCTGTTTTTGTTCATCTGTTTATGTTGTTCATTATTTTCCACAAATGAGTCAGATTATGTGATATTTTTCTTTCTCTGACTGACTTATTTCGCTTAGCATAATGCTCTCCAGGTCTATCCATGCTGTTGCAAATGGTAGGAGTTCTTTCCTTTTTATAGCAGCATAGTATTCCATTGTGTAGATGTACCACAGTTTTCTAATCCACTCATCTGCTGATGGGCATTTAGGCTGTTTCCAAATCTTAGCTATGGTGAATTGTGCTGCTACGAACATAGGGGTGCATAAATCCTTTCTGACTGGCGTTTCTAGTTTCTTGGGATATATTCTTGGAAGTGGGATCATTGGGTCAAATGCGAGTTCCATTTTTAGTTTTTTGAGGAAACTCCATACTGTTCTCCACAGTGGCTGCACTAGTCTCCATTCCTACCAGCAATACACAAGGGTTCCTTTTGCTCTGCATTTGTCCTTATTTTTAAAAGCATTCTTATCAAGAGGACCTACATTCCTCTTCTAGATAAATAGGTGGAAAGAAGGAATGGAATATTTCCAAAAGAAGAAATACAAATTGATAAGAAATAATTAAAGAAATGCAAATGTAACCTTTTTTTTAACCTTTATATAGGCCTGTTTGTTGTTTTTAAAGTGCTGACAAGAGCATCCTTAAATGGGAAATCTCATGCAGCTAGAACAACATGGTAATCTGTTTAATGTTCTTAAAAAAAGATCCAGTAATTTTAGTTAAAGGAATTTAATAATAAGCCGTGCTTTTAAAGGTTTATATTAATGATATATATCACAGTATTATTTATTACAGTAAAAATTGGAAATAACTTAAATCTCTAATAATAGATAATTAAAAGATTTTCAATTAGGATCAGTTTTGTATTTTGCTGTATTCATGCATTGTATGATTATATGCAGTCATATTTTTGAATATTTTAGATGTGAGGAAACACTCATTAAAAATATTGAATGAAAGATTCAGTAATGTCACCCTGTGGCTCAGTGGATAAAGCATGGGCCTATGGACTGAAGAGTCCTGGGCTCTTTTCCAGTCAATGGCATATGCCCAGGGTGCAGGCTTGATCCCCAGTAGAGCGTGTGCAAGAGGCAGCCAATCAATGATTCTCTCTCATCATTGATGTTTCTATCTCTCTCTCCCTCTCCCCTCCTCTCTGAAATCAATAAAAATATATTTTTAAAAGAAATATTCAGTAATGTCATTATCATGATTAATTAGCTAGCAGTGTAAGTATTCATTACAATATCTCAGAGATTATATTTCTGAAAAGTACTTTGGTAAGTAAAACTAAGATTAACAAAATAAAGGGTTTATTAGAAAATAAAGCCTTAGGGAAAACATAAAATGATATTACATACATACATATTTAAGAAAACATAAGTAAAAATTGTAGATTGTGTCCACTGCTAAAGCAAACCAGTGTTCAGCATTTTTCAGATTCCTTCTTCAGGAAAATGCCACAGTCATAATCTACTATGGAAGATTCTTCCATACATTTTCGACAAGACTGTATTAGACTAACTGATTTGGAATTCATCTTTTGCAAGTTATGTTTTCCATGCTTTAAATTTCATAATTTCTTTTCCTTTTCATATTGCATGACTGTGCTTAAGGATGTGTCTTGGAGCAGAGTGTATAGGAAAACAGAGAAACACTTCTTTCTCTGGATACTTCTGAAACAAACATTTCGCTAAACAACACTTTACAACATACAGTGTTGATGTTTTCTAAACCATTGTATTTTTTTTTTATTTATAGCTGGTTGCAATCCAAATTGATTTCATGACCTTGTTATGGTTGCAACTTGCAGTGTGAAAACTGCTCTTCCATAGATAAACCCATTTGGTCTATGGGTGCAGCTGAATAGTAATTATGGTGTTTCTTTGTGTAAATGTCTCATGTGAAGAAACATCTTTGTAAGAAATATTGTGATCCTGAAATCTCTGGTTGATAAAACTGAGGTTTTAGGGGAATTTCTGTGCATTTTCTCCTCTGTTAAACTAGGAACCTTGAGAGGGCAGGGACTGTTCATTTATCATTGCATCACCAATGCCTAACTGTGCTTTCTCATGATGAATGCTCAAATATTTTATGAGTGAATGAGTGAGTGGTTTGGTGAATGCTAATATAGTACCATTGTTTGAATCTTTTTTTGTTGTTCTGAAATACTAGAAGGTGTTTCTAAGACAAGGCTTATTTAAAATGAATTTACAGAAAAATATCTTGTGAAGGGTAAAGAGTACCCTTCATATTACAATTATTATGTACTTTTCTGTGGCTTTTACCCAACACTGTCATGAATTTATAACTTTCGGACAATTTATTTTGTCTTAGTTATCAATAGGTAAAGGCTCTCAAAACACTGGCTTTTTATAGTTTATCTTTTTAAAAGTAATTTTTGGCCTATAATTTTGCATTATATATAAAATTTTATGTAATTTTGTATTTTCATTAAGTTATTTAAAGGGAGGAACTATCCACTGAGAGTTTGGTATTTAATGGAGTCCTAAAAGCAATTGACCTATTTTATATACTAATGTTTAAGCTCAAATGTGTATATATTGTTTTTTCCTGAAGAAACTTTAATAGAATAGCCTTTCATAGATCTAATAATAAAGTTTTTTGGCTTTTCAGAAACAGGTGTGAATTTGTTTAGAGCAATCACTTAGACAAATCCATACTGAAAGGGAATTCTCCCCCATGGGATACAGAGGTATTGGAAGATATCTCTGGTCAGAAGTTTCTGGGGATTTCTCCTCTATGTCATGAAGAGAGAATTTTAAATTATATCTCTCAATTTAGTACTATTTTTTAAATCTCATCTTAAAATAATATTTTTTGAAATATCCTATTTTCAACTATTTTATCTCTTTAGATATTTATTTCTGCAGCTTTTCTTCATGTGTGTTTTTTGTTGTTTTGGTTGGGGAAAGTGGGATATGAATGAAAAATATCAGGTGTTCTTTGAGGACAGTCATGTAACACTGTCTTTACTAATCCTCTCATTTATCAGTGGAGTTAATAGGTGCCATCAGCAACCAGATTCTTAATGAATTACATCCCAATA
Source organism: Corynorhinus townsendii (assembly GCA_026230045.1). Lineage (NCBI taxonomy): Eukaryota > Metazoa > Chordata > Mammalia > Chiroptera > Vespertilionidae > Corynorhinus > Corynorhinus townsendii. The sequence continues at coordinate 64,687,747 of JAPDVU010000003.1, read as the reverse complement.
GAATGAACTATGTGAAAGCCCCAGATTGTTTCACTGTGTCGTGATTTCTTTATCTATATACTAGAGGCCTGGTGCATGAAATTTGTGCACGGGGGGGGGGGGGGCGGGGTGGTGTGTGTTCCTCAGCCCAGCCTGCACCCTCTCCAATCTGGGACCCCTTGGAGGATATCTGAATACATCCCTTTCACAATCCGGGACCACTGGCTCCTAACCGCTCGCCTGCCTGCCTGCCTGCCTGATCACTCCCTAACTGCTCTCCTGCCAGCCTGATCACCCCCAACTACCCCCCCTGCCAGCCTGATCACCCACAACTGCCCTTCCCTGCTGGCCTGATCACCCCCAACTGTCCTCCCCTGCCAGCCTGACTGCCCACAACTGCCCTCCCTGCTGTGGCCCGCCTCTTCTGCCAGGACCAGCCTCCTCTGCACTGTGCAGAGCTGTGGGACCCCCAGGCCTCACCACGCGGAGCAGCTGCCGGGCCCCACCTCTGCTGTGCGTGCAGCCATCTTGTGACGATGTGAGGGCATGACACCACCTAGGCTATTATTAGTATAGATATAAAAGGCTAAGCAACTGGCCAACCGGCCAGTAGGTATGATGCGCACTGACCACCAGGAGGCAGATGCTCAATGCAGGAGCTGCCAAGTGACAGCAACTTTGCAGAGTGCCCTCTCACACTCCGGGACCCTTTGGGGGATGTCAGACTGCTGGTTTTGGCCCAGTCCCCGCAGGCCAGGCTGAGGGACCCCACCTCCTGGAGGAACCCTGCTCACTCTGCAGACGTCCTTTGAGCCCTGCCACCGACCCAGGTGCTGCTAACCGGGGGCAGGACCATGGGAGGTTGGCTCTAGGGCATATCCTCCCCATCTTGCCCTGTCCCGCCCCACCGGCCACCTTCTAATTAATTTCCTTTCAATGTGCACAAATCCATGTACCGGGACACTAGTGAGTTAATAAATCTCTAAAATACAAATTCTCAGCAAACAAGAAGAAACAATGCTAAAACTTAAATTTTCTTTTCCTCACCCAATCAGGGACATTAGAAATCATCCTAAAAAATATTATTCTTATGTTATTCTTTCTACATCCTCCAAAGGAATATATTTGGAGGATAGGGGATAATGTTTAACTTATTTTGGGGAGAAGTTTTAATGGGAATCATTGAAGGAAATGAGATAGAATAGATGAAGGAAAATTAAGTTGTAATTTCTACTTGTTAGAAACTGTAGGGTCTTCTGCATATTCTTTTTCCACTCCATAGATAGCATTCAATCACATACATTTGTTACGGTGAACTTTATGTCAATAGAGAAAATACGTTTTCTTCAAAATTGTTTTAATTACAGAGAATTCAGGGTAATTAAATTCATACACCTCTATTTCTGTGAGCCATTTAATACAAGTTATTATCAATAATAATAGTATTTTTCAGTGCTTACTGTGTTCTCTGCACTCTGGTAAACTGTGAATTTACCATCTCCTTTAATCCTCCAACAAGATTTTATGGTAAACCTAGAAAGAATAAGTAATTGCATAAGATCACAACTAATAAGTGCCAGAGGTAGGATTGAAATCCAAATCCTATTATATTGCTTCTTAGGAAATATATCTGATTCTGTGAAGGGAAGCAAGTGTAATACCACTTCATAACTTAGTTTGTACTAGTCTGTAAATTTTCTAGATAATTAGAATTTAATTTAAGCATTAAAACATACCATTGTCACTAGAAATGTCTCCTGTTTTGGTGAATTCATTATAATCATCATAGAGATTCTTTCAATGAATTATTACTAAAGAATACTGGATTTTTGTTCTTAAACAAAATAACTTCATTCCCATGCATTTTGTATTGTTTTTATCATTTTTATCTTTTTTGTAGAAAGATATTATCTGATATTGCCCCAAGTAGCACTTCACATTTACATTTTGATTTGCTGCTTTCAAGTTATGATTGTTCAGGAAACCAAAAATCGTACTGAAAGCATAGCAAGGGTAGATAAATGAGCGTTGATGGAAAACTGAAGGGCTCATTATGAGTGTATCACTTTGCACATGGCTTTTTAAGCCTTTCCCAAATGGCTGCAATCTCCAGATAAATGACCTCCAAGTAAGTATGGCATTATTGCAATTTTTAATCCTAACAAGCAAATGCTGGCCTTACTCCTATAACTATTTCAGTTTTTAAATTTGTTTTTTATTCAATTATGTATTAAAGTGCTTTGTAATTTTCAGTTAAAAACAACTGAATTATTTTCTGTAGAAATAATTGTACTTACTCAGTCATCTCCATTGAGCTACTTTCACTTCATATCAAATCATTAAAAAGAGGGGAAAATATTTTTGTATCGCGTTTTTGTCAACTGTTACTTAATCTTTGCAATTTTTTTTCTTTCACTAATAGGTTTTAACTAAAGAATTTTATAGTCTCCAGTCCTCTTCTGAAAAACGCATTACTGAACTCCAAACACAGAACTCTGAGCATCAGGCGAGGCTAGATATTTATGAGAAACTGGAAAAAGAGCTTGATGAAATAATAATGCAAACTGCAGAAAGTAAGCCTCCCACATTTGCCCCACCTTCCTCCCCCCCCCCCCCCCCCACACACAGCTTTTTTGTTTTTGTTTTGTTGTTGGCAGCACAAGGAACCAGGTATTGTTCCTAAAACTGTTTTATTTCTTTCAAATATAATTGGTGGCTTTTTTAAAGAATATTTTACATTTTAGAAATTAGTCTTAATTCTAGTAGTTGAGATTTAAAAAATAAGTTAACTGTGGTAGATTTTATCTTTTCATTTATTTAGTTTACTCATTCAGCGATTATTAAGTGCTTACCAATGCCTGGATCTGGGGATATGGAGTTCATACAATAACGCTTGCTTATTAGGGGTTCCTTGTTTAGTCTACTGGGAGAGACAAACATATTAACAGATAATTAAAGTGGTGAGCTAAGTGCTATTAGCAAGTGATAGGCAGTCCTTGGTGAAAGTACAGAAGAGATCCTGAGTTAATTCAATCTTGGTGGTGAGGAATACCGGAGAGGAGACAGCATTTGAATGAGTCTTGAACAGCAGGTAGAAATTCTTTGAATCTACTATGTTATAATCTTTGACCCTAATTTCTAATTTATTTTCCCTATGTTGTCCCTGACTCTAAGGAAATATTTTAAATTAACATTTCACCATTGAGTATAATGTGTACTACAGTACTTTACTTTTGTTCAAAGGTGAGAAATAACAGTGGCTTTCTTACAAAAATGGGTTTAAACTTCAAATGAAGTTGACATTAAATTTTAATCTATTTGGGGAACATTTATTGTAAAGACTGTAATATTTATAGGCAGATTTAAGACAAACTGTTATTTCATTCCATTCATTGCTTTCCATTTCCAAGGTCTGATAATTGCAATAGTTTTCAAATTTATCTTCAGTTTCTTCACTGGAGTCCAAGTAATCTTCATATACGTGTGTGTGTGTGTATGAAGATTATTTGGACTCCAGTGAAGAAGTACACACACACACACACACACACACACACACACACACACACACACATATGAAGATTACTTGGACTCCAGTGAAGAAACTGAAGATAAATTTGAAAACTATTGCTCTGTGTGTGTGTGTATGTGTGTGTGTGTGTGTGTGTGTGTGTGTGTGTGTGTGTGTATTGACTTCAGAGAAGAGGGGAAAAGGAGAGAGAAATAGAAACATCAATGATGGGAAAGAATAGTTGATCAGCTGCCTCCTGCACACCCCACACTGGGGATGGAGCCCATAACCCAGTCATATGCCCTGACCAGGAATCGAACTGTGACCTCCTGGTTCATAGGTCAATGCCCAACCACTGAGCTACGCTGGCCAGACTGTCCGAGTAATCTTTATAAAATACAGATTTGATCATAGCATGCATCAGCTTTAATGCCTCTATCACCTTAAGACAATCTGAAGTCTAATTTTTCAACATGACTTTTGCATGATTAGACTCATTTATTTTTCTGCTTTCATGCCTTACCATTTTATAGCATAGCATATCATCTTGAAAGTTCCATACTTTCTTAGCTCTATAACTTTGCATATGTCCTTCTGTGGAAACAAATTGGGTATAAAAGGAACTTCCTCAATCCAAAAAGAATATCTACAAATAATCCTATAGCTAATATCATACCTTATGATTAAATATTAAATATTAAACCTTCCTTTAAAGAAGACATCAGGGCAAGGATTTATATTTTCATAACTTATATTCGACATTGTAATTGAGCTCCTACACAGAAATATAAGACAAGAAAGAAAGAAAAGTATAAAGATCAGAAAGAAAGAATAAAATTATTTTTAAATTCCAAAACAATCATAGTATACTGATAAGTAAATTTCATAGGTATACTTAAGATTTGTACTTTTTGCTATTTGTAAATTTTACTTTTTACAAAAGAACTATAATAATCTTGGGTGAGAATTAACAACAATAAAAAAGAATTGGTGAGCTCTTAACAAAATAACTATACATAAATATTAAAGTATAATTGATGATTTGCATGTAGAACTGTTGATGTTTGAAGGACAGATGTCTGCAACATACTTTGAAATGCACCCAAAAAATAAGATAGATTCTTGGGTTGATATGGGGATGAAAAGATGTGTGATAAATAAATATAGTACAACTTTTAATTTAGAATCCAGATATTGTGTATATGGGTGTACACTGTACACCTTTTTCAACTTTTCTATCTGTGTAAATTATTTTAAATAAAATCTTTAGAAGAAATATAGAAATTGTTTTTTGCTATGATATTATATAAGCCAATTTAAAACCATCTTAGAATAAAATATGTTTACCTGTACTTGGACGATCAAGAAACTAGGCTCTTCTCTATTCATTCACATTGGAAGTTAGAATATTTTTATCCTTGTTTAATGAATACTTATTGATTAACCAAAATTTCAAAGATGTAAGCAAAACATTCTTTTAGTACAACAATGTTTACAATATTCAAGGGATTACCTTCTAATTCAGTTACTTTCAGTTGACATAAAGATGGTTAGACTTTATTAATGTGTAACCTTAGCAAACTACAGTATCCTATTTACACTTAAATTGCTTTTTATAATCAAATAAGTCTGTTATTTGGATAGTTGAGGTTAGTTTTCAACATCTCATTGAGTTATTAAAAATACAAATATTGTCTAAAAACTAAGTAAATTCAAAAATAAAATGAAAATCAAATTTCTTGTTGTCAAATTCAGGGACACTCTATCCATTCTTGTCCTACTTGAAACCTTTGCTAGGCATTTGTCACATTTCTCAGAACCTTTTCTTGCTTCTTGATTCACTTGCCTCTGATTGTTTCTACTCCATCCCTTTTATTGCCTCTTCTATCTAACTCTAATAGTTCCCAGGGGTTTTTCCCCTCATCATCTTCAGTGCTGGATAATCTTGTCTCTTTCCACAATTTCAATTACTGTCTATAGGCTAGGGATTCCACAGTTCTGTATGGAGTTTCTATAGTATCAAATATCTTCTATTATTTATATTTTCTCTTTCCTCCTTGAACCTTACTAATTTTCTTGTATTATTATTCTATTAATAATGTTAAAGCCTATCTAATTTTCCAACTAGTTTTTGTCAGTCTTGATTCCTCCCTTATTCTATCTACTGACTCATCTCACTTTCACACATATTCAGTTGTCTAGAAACCAAGTTCTTTTTTCTATCCTCCATTGCTATTATAGACCATGTCTCAACTGGTTACTAGTATAAATTATGAGGAGTTCTTTGTGCTACCAATCTAGGCCACCTTTTTCTCCATTATTGGAATTTTTCTTCTACAATGTTAGCATCAACAACAAAAATCTATTGGTCATATCACCCACCTGTATTAATTTCTTATTGACTGTAAAATAAATTCTGGACTCCTTAGCCTAGCAAACAAATCCTATTCACAAATAGAACTAAACCTACCTTTGTACTCCAGACTAACTCCAGCCACTTTTCTCACAGTTACTACAACTTCACTGCTCTGACTTTACACATGTAATTCCCTGCTGCACTTTCTCTACAAATGTCAGTCTCCCCACACCTTTCTAATTCCTTTAGCATGGGGAAAATAGTGGCACTGAACTCCTAAGACACTTATAACTCTTCTAAAAAATATATTTTTAGCCCTAGCCAGTTTGACAGTGGATAGAGTGTCGGCCTGCAGACCGAAGGGTCCGAGGTTCGATTCTGGTCAAGGGCATATACTTTGGTTGCAGGCTCCTCCCGGTCCTGGGCCCTGGTCAGGGCTCATGCAGGGTGAGGATTAACAACAACAAATATGTGTGTGTGTGTGTGTGTGTGTGTGTGTGTGTGTTTATTGATTTTAGAGAGAAGAGGAAGGGAAAGGAAGACAGATAAAAACATCGATCAGCTGCCTCTTGCACACCCTTCACTGGGGATTGAGCTAGGAACCCAGGCATGTGTCCTGATTAGGAATTGAACCCGTGACCTCGTGGTGCATGGGACGACACTCAACCACTGACTCACACCAGCCAGGCTACAGTCATAACTTTTTACCATTTAACATGTTGTATAGTACATTGTTTTTGTAATTAAATCATCATTAGAATAGTTATCCCACAAGTTATTAATCCAGTAAGTATTAAAATCCAATTTAAGATGTCCATTAGTATCTAGCTGATGGGTTTTTTAAGATGTTAACTAAATTTACCCTTTCCCTTTTGGATTTAGAACTGCATATTTAAGAGAGACAAGAATAAGATAGGTATCTAACTGCCAGCTCTAATTCCTATAAAGCTGAATTAGAGAACTCAGTTTTTTTAAAATATATTTTTATTGATTTTGAGAGAGAAAGGGATAGAGATAGAAACATTGATGAGAGAGCAACCTCGGCACCTGCCCTGACCAGGAATCGAAGCAGTGACCTCTTGGTTCCTGGGTTGATGCTCAACCGTTGAGTCACACTGGCCGGCACAGAGCTCAATTTTTATCTGAAGCCATGATAGCTGATATATTGCCAATGGCATATATCATCTCTTGCTTCCACATGTCCCTCACAACTAACAATTCTACCTCTGAAAACTAATATTGGTTCGCCTTGAAAAATAGGGACAAAGTTGAAGGAAAACACTTAGGAGTATTCCTGAAGTTTTTACTGTACTACAGAAGGACAAATAAACAAATAAGTGCATATTAAATGTGTAATGCCAACTTACAGTAAAATTGTCATTGCATTTAAACTTTTTAACTATAAAATATTAACCTATTAGTTAAAATTCCTTTTGGGAAGTGGTGTGACAATAGCAGAATTTAGAAGGAAATGGTTTTGCTGAAACTTTTTTATAATTAAAAAAAAAAAGTCCATCAATACATTCTTAGTGCTGCATATTTTCTTCACAGAGTATCCTATTTAAGTGCTTAATTTCATTATTACAAGTTAAGGTAAAGTTGTTCTACTGATAAAATAATGAACATCTTTTCTAATTAAAAACAGTCATTTATTTTTAAAGAAGAGAAGTAATAAGATTGATGTTATTACTTTTTATAATTACATAACATTTTCATGCAAAAAGGCTTTGAATCATTTAGAATAAAACATCTGTATTATTATGTTTTACAAGAAAACTTAACGTGGCCTATGATGTAATCCCTTATACCTTTTAAAAATAAATGGAACAAATCCAAGCGAGTATATACTTTAAGAAATATGCGTCTGCTTACAAATGGCCTGTTTGAGATTATACATTAGCCCTTTTTAAATCTTCTTAGGTTCCCTAATTTATTATTATGACCTCTTTTATTTTGCCATCCTTCTTAAGGAAAAAAAAACACGACTTCACATTATACACTTAATGTTTTCCAGTTGAAAATGAAGATGAGGCTGAAAGGGTTCTTTTTTCCTATGGCTATGGTGCTAATGTTCCCACAACAGCCAAAAGACGACTAAAACAAAGGTAAAATCAATATATATTTGTTTTACTTACCTATTCGAGCTCAATGTAATTACATTATGCTTTTTGATCGTGTGCTGAGTTGCATGGCAAAGTAGTTACTTTATTCTTAGTATACATAAATATTAAATTCCTCACAAAATAACATGCAGTAAATAATGCCCTAGCCGGTTTGGCTCAGTGGATAGAGTATTGGTCTGCAACTAAAGGGTCCTGCTTTCATTCTGGTCTAGGGCACCTGCCAGGTTGTGGACTCAATCCCCAGTAGGGGGCATGCAGGAGGCAGCTGATCAATGATTCACTCTCATCACTGGTATTTCTATCTCTCCCTCTCTGAAATCAATAAAAATATATTTAAAATAATTAATAATAATTAGTAAATAATAATGATGCATTTTATGTAGTTTTAAGTGAATTTAATGGTCAGTAGAATAGAAGCATACTAGAATTTCTCTATAATTACATTCAGTGATAATGACACTATTTTAACTTTATTTCCACATTAATTTCAAGTGAATTAAAAATGCTTTTGTACTAATAATTTTTAGTTAAAATTAATTAATTATGTCTCTGCCTTGTAGATACCTAGTAGAATTGTCTCTTCATCTGAGTATTTGAGGACTCAAAGCTGCTTGTTTATCTTTTATTTTAATATTAGAGGCCCAGTGCATGAAATCGTGCGCAGGTATAGTCCCTAGGCCTAGCCTGCGATCAAGGCCATCTTCCCCAGCTGCTGGCAGCCAGCCTCTCTCCCTGCCACTGCCCACCCAGGTTCCCAGTTTGCCATTGAGTGATGGGAGCCTGATGGCCAGGGGTGAGGGACCAAGAGGTTGGCCAGTCCCACCTACTCATGGCCCCGCCCCCACCACAAGTTGCCCTCTGTGTGTGTGGTGACCAGCAGGGTGGGGGCCTTAGCCTGGCACCTCCTGCATCCCCTGCCACCCACCCCGGTTCCCCATTCACCATATGGCGATCGGAGCCTGCAGGCCAGGGGGAGGGACCAAGAGGTAGGCTGTTCAGCCGCTCGCCAGTCCCGCCCCCTGCCACCACCTACCCCGGTTCCCCATTCGCCATCAGGCAATGGGAACCTGACAGCCAGGGGGAGGGACCGAGAGGCCGGCCGTTCCCACGTCCGCTGTGGGTTGGCCTCTGTGTGTGGGGAGACTGGTAGGGCGGGGGCTTTGGCCTGGCACCATCTGCATCCCCCGCCATCCACCCTGGTTTGCCGTTCGCCATCCAGCAATTGGAGCCTGCCGGCCGGGGGGTAGAAACCAAGAGGTGGTCAGTGCACCTCAAAGTGACTGGTCAAGCGGTCATTCTGCCATTATGGTCGCTGGGCTTTTATTATATAGGATGAATTGATTTAAACCTTTAGAGACATTACACACTAAGTAAGAAAAACAATCCATCTTAATATCAGTACTTTTGTAGAAACTTTGAAGGTGGTTCAGAGAATAAAATGTCTCAATGGCTACCTAAAGTGATGTAAGATAGAGACCATTTTATGAGAGGAGTTGCTTAGAATTTGTGTCTCTTGCTGGTTAAACGAAATACCTGAAAATTTTAGATCAAGTATAGATTACTAGCAAGTATCATTTAATAGCTGGACTGGTTCATTCTGTCTGGTAAAGATACAAGTATTTCTGAATTATGTATTATTTGAAAAGTGGGTTATAGTCCCATCACATTCCCTTTCTTTCCCAAGTCCCTCCAAAGATCACTAAAGATAGTCTAGTATATTTTGTAATTTCCAGCATATCTCTCTTTTTTGAGCATTATGTTACCGAGGGAGAAATAAAAACGTAGGTTTGTGGACAAGTGATTTCTTTATCAGTGGTTAAATGATCGCTAAAATACTAAATATTGAAATTTAAAGGAAAAGGTTCATTTTCTTCTCTATTTTAGCATCTGAATCCTTCAAAAGAATCTTGTCACAGAAAAAAGAAAATGTTGCTATTGTAAGCTTTCTTTCTTTAGCCCAAATACTGAGTTCCTCCAAAATTGAAAGCAAGTATTGCTTATTTTCTTTAAAATTTCCAAAACAGGTATTAACTTCTTAAAATTTAGAGTGAAGACTTACAGAACCACAACTGATTCATATTCCAATAATCTTAACTGTCCAAATATTTCTAAAGATTTTATCACTGAGCTATCTATGTGCCTTGAACAAGTGCCTAATGTGCATGCTATTAATATCTCCTACCAGCTGGTGCCAGACATTCTTCTAATGGTGAACCAGAGGGTTATTTTGAGGAAGTGCTTCTCAGGTCATCTAAACTGAGTGAAGGAAAAGTAAGTCTAGATATGCAATGAGGACATTTATGCATTCCTTTGCCCATTCATTCAACAACTTTTATTGAGTGCCTACTGTATGCACAAAATTGACCAATGGCACAGAAGATCCCTGTTTAGGATCTGGTACATTTTTTAATTTTGCAAAGTCCATATTTGATTTCTTAATGGATATTAGTGAAGAAGTCAATAGCTTTGTGCTCTGTTTAAATTAAGGTAAAAGCAATATAGCCTTTGAGAAAATCTATATTTTTCCCATTTGGCATTAAAGCAATAGAAACTTGAGGTATATTATAAAACAGCTTAGTTAGAACAGCAAATGAAATATTTGCATAATAAGGTTTTTATTATACCTCAGTTTATACCCAAATACATTAAAATTTCAAAAGAACTTATTTCCTGACTAGTACACAATATAGTCTATTCATACTAAATTGGATTTACAATCTCATATATTCAGCAACCAATTTAGGTATTTTAGTATCATACCAAATTGGAGGGGATTATTTATTATAAAAATAATACATGTTTATTTTAGAAAATTAGGAAAATCCTGGTAATTCTACTGTCTAAAAATATTATTCAAATATGTATACAGATACATATTTTTTCCTACATACAACGTAGAAATTTTTTTCTTTTAATTCTACCTTGAATATTTTCTTATGTCATTGAATAGTCTTTAAAAGATAAATTTTATTGGTTATCCAAAACTTTAATTTTTAGGCCTTCTGTATTTGAGTGCCATATGCTGTTAATAAATTGGATAGTCATTGAAATTTTTCATTAGTTGCCTATTGCTACCCAAGCCATATTATGAAATTAAAATGAGAAAATGGATGCCAAGTTCACAGAGTGCCTGGCATAGAGTTCAGTAAATGTTAGTTTGTTATGCCAATTAATGTTTCTTAAAGTAAATTGCATAGTTGATTTTTGAGCCAGTGTTCAAAAGCGTTAACTAGGCACAATTTGAGGGGTTTTTTAATAACAATTTTGTTTTAAAATGTTAATGAGACTTCTTGAAATAATTTCACCCTGGACATGAAATCAGTTTTGAAATTCACTTTCTTTGCTACCAGTTTCTTTTTTTTTTTTTTTTCTTGTTTAAAGTATTACAAATAGTAGTACATATTTCTCCTTCTTTTCCCCATTGACCTTCCACAGGCCTCCCCTACTCCCCAGCACATGCCCTCACACCGCCCCCCATTTCTTGCGTCCATTGGTTATGCTTATATGCATGCATACAAGTCCTTCAGTTGATCTCTTACCTCCCCCTCCCAACTTAAGACATACTGTAATGCCAATCTCCAATAAAGAAGTGGCAAAATTCGCTTTTCAAAATTTGTTTGCAAAATAACTACGCAAAATGTCTGTTAAGCACATCATAATTAGTAAATAAGGTTAATCGCATTTTGAAGTTTCAATAGAGATTGAACAATAAATATTATGTTAAACTCTTCTGAACAAGGTTGTGGAAAGTTAAAAGAGCTTATACAATTACAGAAGATTAAAATAAAATGGGCACTTCTTAACTTGACTAAACTTGAAAATCTGAAGTAATGTTTTTGTTTCGGTCATGATTACTTTGAAAATAGCAAACAAGATTTTCTGGTTACATGTTTTGGTTATGCTCTTTAACCTGGGTAACACCCAGGCACCAACATGGTCTTAGTATGTGCTTCTCTATTTGTTTTCGCAGATCTGAATGTGGAGACTTCTCTTTAGGTTTTTAAACCTTTCAAATTTCAAGATTAATGCACACTGTAGACCTTTTATTTGGGTTTCTATCTAATTTTATAAAGAGCTTTAAGTTGAAATTTTCACAGTTACTGAGCTTCGCAACAAAGGAAAAAGTAAAGCAGGGGAAACTTTTATTTCCTCTGGAAAAGTTTTATTTTCTCTAGCAAACTTTTGTACATAACAAAAATTTGTTTTCTTCGCCTTTGTTCTCATATATATGAATTTTCATTTTTATCTTTAGGGAAAGCTGCACTTATTTCACATGAGTTGATTTTAGGGCTAATCCTTTAAAAAGTTGATACTAGTCTATTCATGATCAACTTGCAAGTTCAAACTTACAGAAGAAAGTAAGGAAAGTCTCATATAACATAGATAATCAGCATGTGACCTCCTGGTTCATAGGTTGATGCTCAGCCACTGAGCCACACCGGCCAGACAGATGCACCCTTTTTATGAACCCTTTATCCATGCCATGCTTATAGGGATAGAACTCTGACCTGCTAAAACTGAAAAAGATTTAAAAGCCAAGTGTTCTTTCGGACCACATAACTAATTAGCAAGCATATAAATAAATACACTTGTTTATTTGGAGTTTTGATAATAGTAAGAACCATAGAAGGCCTCGGGACAGACCATCAGTCCTCCATTGTGCTTTGGCACCTTAGATATAAATAGAGGTCTGCCATGTTCACATTGGCTGGGCTAATTTTTATGAAATTATATGTAATAATTGGATATACTGACTGTTATTGACAGATCCAAGAAAATAACTTATATGTTAAGAAATGATGAGAGAGTTAAGAGTTAACTCTTAGCAAAATAATTTTACCAGATAACAGGTGAATTTTTGGTTTCATATTTAAATACAAAACAATACTCTGTTGTACTAGATTCAGTTTATGTGAATCTTAATCTTTACAGGTAAAAATCACATAGTAATTAATACAAGTGCAAAGAAGAATTGTGTGTTGTACCTACTTAATTGTCTCAGTAAATAGCCTGTAAAAGCAGTGATTTCTTGAGGAGTTCAATAGTTCTATACAAAAAGATAGGTAAATAACCTTTACTTATTTTCCCTGACTGTATCTATAGTTACTCATTATAAAGAAGAAAGGATTTGTTTTTATTGTATGTGAATTGTAGTTAAGGAGATGTAAACTCCAGTTGAGCAATTCTTCATTTGTCTTGCTTTGAATTTCAGTTAAACTAAACTCCTCCTCCTCGCATCCAACTTCTAATATCCAAGATTTCTAAACAGAATCCACCAAATCCCTCACCAGAACAATATGACACATTTAAAGATTTTGAAGGTTGGAAGATGGAAGAGATGAATTGGTATCTGTGACATTTGCCTCCTTCCCTTATTAACTTTGGATACTTAGTACTAGTTCAATGCTTAGATGCTGAGCATTAGTTGTACTTTAATATTGACACTCTGTAACTTTGGAATATGCTTTCTAGAAATATATTCATCTGAACAAAATTTACTTAAAACAAATTCAATTAGGAAAGATGTATTGAGTGTCCACTCTGTTCATTATATACTTCAGGACCCTTCTCTTACGAAAGTTGCATCTATTGGGGGAGAAAAGATGAACACACATGAAAAAAATATAAAGAAATGTCCAAAAATATGTCATTTAGTGCTACACTATGTCAGAGATGAATAGAGATCAGTGGATGCTAGTCAGAAATTGAGGAAGTGGAACTTAAAGGGAGTCTTTAAGAAACGGTGGGCTCTCAAGTAATCGAATAACCTATCTTCTTTCAGACTGGAGGAACAGCAGAAGTATAGTGGAAGAAACGTACAAAACATATTTGTGGGGCATTAAGTAAAGTAGACATTAGTGGAAAATAAGGTTGGTTCAGTTGAGATTATAGAAGGTCTAGGTATTTTTAAATAATTTAGATGGATAGTAGCATTAACCATGTAGGTAAGATTTGAAGTGGGTGGGGAAAGGATATAAACATCAACTCATTAAATAAGAATTGCAAATATTTGACAAACATATATGGAGATGTTTAACCTCATGAATAAAGAATTTCAATAATATTCTATTGTTTGTTTATAGGGTTAAAGATTGATGATGTCCAGTGTTGGTTAGGGTATGAAGAAAACAGAGATCTTATATAAAGTTCATTCATTCAATAGTGTATTACTGAACTATTGTACCAAGTATTATTCAAGGCATTTAGAATACATTAGAGAACATAATAAGTAAAAATTACTGTACTTGGAGAATTTTATTCTAGTTCATGAGAATTTAAACTTGTACAATCTTTCCAGATGAATGTTTGAAAAATTATAATGCACATGTGTTTTAACTCAGTCATCATGCTTTCTGAGGAAATCACAGTACAAGGAGTGGAAAGTTGTATGTATGCATTTACTTAGAACTTTCCATAGGCAAGCCACTGTTGTGAATGTTGTAACTTGTCTTTTCATTGATGAGTTCTTTATATTTTATGGGTACAAATCCTTTATTAAGATATATATTTTGAAATTTTTTCTCTCGTTCTGTGGGTTGTCTTTTCACTTTCTTGATGGTGTCTTTTGAAGCACAAAACTTTAATTTTGATGCAATCTAATGTATATAATTTTTCTTTTGTTGCCTGTGCTTTTAGTGCCATATCTGAAAATCCTCTGCCAAATGCAAGTTCATGAGGATTTATTTCTGTTTTAGCTCTTATATTTAGGTCTTTGATTTACTTTTGAGTAAATTTTTTCATATCGTGTAGGCTTTGTACTACTTTTAATGTAGCTACTAGAAAATTTTTGTATTATATGTGTGGCTTACATTATATTTCTATTGGACAAAATTGGCCTAGACCAGTGATCTCCAAACTTTTTTATGTGAATCCCTATTGGAGAAAAAAATTGAGCTTGCACCCACCAATAAATATATATTTATAGATTACATACTTAATATAATTAGTAATGTATTATAATTAACATATTGTGTACATTATAATATGAAACCTACACAGAAAATTAAAACTTAGAGATACATAATACTAAAGTAACTATAAATAATATTTTCCACACTTCAATGGGTTATTTCTCACATATCTACTTTTGGATACCACTGGTCTAGATTATAACCTTAACCTTATCTAACTGCTTCAATTCTTCTTCCTTCTCTAAGCCATCATCCATAATATTGATAAAGGACTCTCTCAAGTGCAGAGATGATCATGTCATGCCTAACCAACTGAAGGATAAAATTTAAACTCAGCTTGTCATTCAAGGCCTTTCATCATATATCCCTCACTACATGCCATATGTTTTATCCATCTCTACTATACTGCTTACAGTTTTCTCCAGCATATCATTCTTTACTTGATGAGCATTAGTATTTATTTCTGTGTGCCCTTTCAAACCATTTAGCACACTATAATAATTTTTTTATTTACCCGCCTTCCTCAATAGAATGTTATATCCTCCAGATTGAAAATTGTGTATTCTTAGTACTTGTATAGGTTAGAGGCTTTTAGTAAATGTTTGTAAAAGGAAGTGTTTGTGAATATCTTATTGAATTAATGACTATGTTTCTTCTAATTCAACCTGCCTTTCTGCAGTCATTGATATTCATGATCAAGAAAAAAATTGGTAATTTTTATCATTTTTGTTTAATTGTAAGTATTACAATGATCAAAAATTATACTTCTTGTTTTTCCTGTGTGTTCTATGTGCATAAATATATAATTTTTAAAGAAAAATTTTCACAATATTAATTTTTATTCTTGTTATTGTTTTCTTTTTCTTTCTTTTTTTTTTCTTTCCTTTTTTGTCCCCCATCAAGCATTATGGGCTAAATGGGTCATTTAGAGCAACCTGAAACCTTAATATAATTTCTGACATATCTATAAGATGTGTTTTGCTAGTCTTACACTTGGAAGTGAATTTTTAAAACATGATCAATGGATCAATTGGAGACCAATTGTACCAGTGTCTTTCACATTATAACCATTATGCATCATAAATAACATCAACATTCATTACAATAGGCACAGTCAACAGTCATTCCCATCAACACCAGTTCCTAGAAAGTTTTTCTCAATAAAATAGTACTATAAGCTAGTAATCAGAACACTATGGAACACATACATAAGCCATTTTTAAAATCATCAACTATCTTTCTGCTATTTACAGTTAATTTTTTCTCATTCAGAATCTCCAACCAAAATCAGGGAAATTCTTAGTAGAAGGAGGTAGCCCTGGTGTTAGGACTTAAGTACCAACATACCAAGAATTTCTTGAATTCAGTGGTTTATGTCACATGATATTTTGCATTGATAAGTGGTATCACACCATATTTGCATAAGAACATTATGTAGTTTCCAAACAAAACAAAAAGCACCCAAACCCTATGAGCTACTTAATATTTTTAAACTTGATGCCTCCAAGTTATTGAAGTTCAGAATGTTGGTAATGAATGACCTTTGCATCTCATTATTTGCTTGCATCCCCTTTTCTTCCATTTCATCTGTAACTGATTCTCCGCAAGAGCATTTGACTATGTTCTTTTTTCTGTACTGAACATTACAAAAATATGGTCTAGCCCTAGCCAGTTTTGCTCAGTGGATAAAGCATTGGCCACAGACTGAACGGCCCTGGGTTCAATTCCAATCAAAGGCATGTACCTCAGTTGTAAGCTCGATCCCCGGCCCAGGGAGGCAACCAATTGATGTGTCTCTCACGTCGATGTTTCTCTCTTTATGTCTCTCCCCCTCCTTTCCACTCTCTCTAAAAATCAATGGAAAAATATCCTCAGGTGAGGATTAACAAAAAAAAAAAAAAAAAAAAAAAAAAAATATATATATATATATATATATATATATATATATATATATATGGTCTATACCTTCAAGATAACTTCATTGAGAAATTACTATGTACAAAAAGACCCTAATGCTGAGCTTTGTGGGAGACAAAGATGAAAAGACTTATTCTTAACACTTGTGAAGGATGAGAGGTAATAAAAATATGAATAAGATACTGTCAAGGTTTTAAATTAGCCAAAAAACCCCACAAAGCTTAAGATAGAAAATACAGATATTTGCAAACATATAATCTAATCAACAGATTTAAAATGTTGATGTGATATAAAATTAGTATTAAGACAAATTTTGCTTATAGAGATCTTATTTTAGATCAAATTTTAGAGAAATCGGTATATTTTTTGTTGGTGGTGGTAATGTTAATCCTCACCCAAGGTTATTTTCCATTGACTTTTAGAGAGAGTGCAAGGGAGGAGAGAGACAGAGAGAGAGAAACATTGATGTGAGAAAGACACATTGATTGGTTGCCTCCCTCACTCGCCCCTACCTGGGGCCAGAGAGCTAGCCTGCAACCAACATACATCCTGTTGACCAGAATTGCACCCAAGACCTTTCAGTCGGCAGACCGACACTCTAACCACTGAGCCAAACCAGTGAGGGCAGAACTTGGTATATTTTAGATTGGAGGATAGAAAATGGGGTATCCAAAAACTGTAAATACCTTAAAAATCTGTAAAGGGAGAAAGTAGATTAGTGGTTCCCTAGTTCTGGGCAGGGAGGGTGGGGAGTGATGCTAATGGTACAGATTTTCTTGGGGGCTAATAAAAATGTTCTAAAGTTAGGTTATAGTGATAGTTGAACAATTCTAAATATATTAAATACCATTGAACTGTACACTTTAAGTGGTTTGACTTCATGGCATATAAATTACATATCAATAAAACTTTATATCAGTAAAGCTATTTTTTATAAAAAATTATTTTTTTAAAAAAAGAGGGACTATGTCTTTTTCATCTCTAAATTCAGCTAATTACTAAGGCAAAATCTTATGCCAGTTGAAAAGATAGAAACCTAGATGTGAGCATATCTAAATATGTACCTAATTTACTATGTGAATTTTTACCAGACCTCATCTTTTTTATTTGGAAAAACAAGAACAAGTTCTTAGAAATAGGTGTGTAATATGATACTTAGCATTATTTTAGAGTTTTGTCTGCATTTCTTTATCTGATGTTAGAAAATATTAGACTGACATCTCAAAGGGAAGGTGGGGATAGGGGAGGGATTAACCAAAGAATTTATATGCATACTAGAGGCCGGATGCACAAAATTCGTGCAAGAGTAGGCCTTCCTTCCCCTGGCTGCTGGCACCAGCTTCCCTCTGGCACCCAGGACCTGGGCTTCCCTTGCAGCCGCAGCTTCATCCGGAAGGTCATCTGGAAGGACATCCAGTCTAATTAGCATATTGTGCTTTTATTATTATAGATATGCATAACTCCATGGGCACAGACTATAGTGTGGTGAAGGCCTGGGGAGGGGGCAGGGATAAGTGGAGAGGATCAATGGGGCGGGGAGGGGGGGGGCGGTAATCTATAATACTTTCAACAATAATTTTTTTAAAAATGCAATGGAATTGTTTTTGTTCTATAGTTTTATTTAGAAAGAAAGTGTTTTATTTCTTATCATGGTAAAACATCCTGTCTTCTTGGATCCCAAGAGGTTTTGCATTAGTAGGTCAACTCAGAAAATGAATATGTGATAAATAAGAAATTTTTAAGTGTTTGGAACTACAGAAAGGGTCTTTGGAGCAACATGTCTTCTCAACATAATTAGTTATTCTTAAAAGAATTATGCCACTTTTTCTCCCTAGTAGTTAGGAGAAAGGATTTATAGCTAAACTTTTTTAAAAATTGTGTCTTAAAAAGTGTAATTGGAACATTTCACATGTAATGTGATTTTAAATTCTAAAGATAACCTAACTTTAAAGGTTACACTGAGTACAATAGACATTTTTCACTTTTTACACATCTTTTCCATTTCTATTTTCAATAGAAAATCTATTTAGTTGTGTTTTGTGTTATAAAATGCATCATGTTGTCTGAGGTAAACACTGACTTTTTTCAAAGTGCAAGCTTATTGTTTCAACTAATTGCGTAATTTGTAAATGGGGAATTTTTATAAAAATGGAGAAAAGCTGTAAATTGCTATCTTGTGGTCTTTTCAAGTAAGCATCATAATGTACAAGGGTACAATCCATCTGTTCTAATCAATATATCAAAGTTATGTTATTAAGGAGAGTTTAATGTTACTTTCAGAATTCTGCATTGGGATATTGGTCTTTACTGTTGACATCTGAAACTATTTGACTGCATATTTTTTCTGTTAACATTTTAGTATTATTAGGAAATGGTAAGTCAGTGTTCAAGCGCACAAACACTTTGTGAATATTTTAGATAGCATTCCCTTTTCTAAGCATTATTTTTTTTATTATTATTTCATTTGCCTAGTGTCCACTTGGCAAGAAGAGTACTTCAGTTAGAAAAACAAAACTCGTTGGTTTTAAAAGACCTGGAACATCAAAAGGACCAAGTAACACAGCTTTCACAAGAGGTAACTTAAAAGAAACATATATATAAAGAATCAGTGTTCATTTTAAGTTCTTGTTATTCCTTTGTGTATTTTCTGAGAAGTTTAAAAAAAAAAAATTGTCTGATAGTACAAAATGGTTTTGCAATTCATGAAACTAACTTTTAATGTTAAAGCCTTAGAAAACAACTTACAGTATATGGCAAAATTAAGATCAAAAGAGAGATTAAATGCCCAGACTAAATATAAATGCAGGCTAGACAGACAGAGCTCTGATTTCTGGGAATATCAACTGGCAAAACAAGTTTGACAAATTTTAGTGGCATTTAAAGTTTTTAACTAAAGCCTCATTTTTAAAATAGATTTGCCCATTTGCTTCTTTAATTGATTAAAAAATCACATGTAAAAAAACATACTTAACTTCGTTTAACCTTAAGTTCTCACATTCTTTGGTATATGATAGTTCCCAAATTATTTATTTCTAAAATCAGATTTTTTTTATTTTCCTTAGCCTTATATTGTATCATTTAAAGAATATATAGGTGAAATAGTTGAACCTTGAGCAGCACAGAGGTTAGGGGCACAGACACACGCACCTTCCCCTCACCCCAGTTGAAAATCCCCGTGTAACTTTTGACTCCCCTAGAACTTTTCTATAGATAGTTGTCCCTCGGTAGCTGCTGGGGATTGGTCTAGCGCGTGCGCGCACACACACACATGCAGATACCAAAATCCCTAGGTGCTCAAGCTCCCTATATGAAATGACGTAGAACAATGCGTATAGTTGCCTCTTGGAACCACAGATTCCCAATCTGGAATGTGAAACCCAGGGAAACGGAGGGCTTACTGTATGTTTATTGAAAAAAAATCCTCATATAAGTGAACCGGCACATCAAACCCGTGTTGTTCAAGGGTCATATATATGTTTTACTATTTTCAATCCTCTTGTTACTTAAATCAACAACTAATTACATTTTTCTGTACTTTTGAAATTCAAATAATAAAACAAAGCCATAGAAGCCACTGCACTAGTGTTCCTTTTAAAGTCGTATATTAAAAAGTATTAATACAAAGCACGGCTGGTGTGGCTCAGTGGTTGAGGATCAACATGTGAACCAAGAAGTCACATAAAGTGCAGTGCCAGACACATAGTTAATGCTCAGGGTAGAAGCAGTACTGTGCTGGCAAATGTTAACAGCCAGCTCTCCAGAGAGAGGTGTGAGGGAGGGATGGCTCTGATTTGTAGCATTTGGTTATATCTGTGGTATATTCTCACCATGACTAACTTCAAGCTGCCAACATGTTACTGAACATGGATAGAGCAGAGAAGAGATGCTCAGTAGCACACCATTTCATAATACTTCCACCATGAAAATACAATGGACTTATGTAAGTGCAAGAGCAGAGATAATAGTAAAGAATAGTAAAATAATTAAACGTTGATGAGTTTTTAAGTATCTGTTTCTTTTTTAAGTAAAATTTATTTTGTTTTAAGTCTAAATAAAGTTTTAACAATGGTGTCATTCAACAAACAGCTCACAAAATTCCTCAAAATTTACCAGTCAGCTCTTAAAAACTACAAGCCAGCTGCAGCACATTGCAGGGTCAAAGCATGGAAGGCTATGTAAATAAATGACTAAAATACTAAATGAATCTCTGCTCGCTAATATGGCATAGATCCCTCATCTTTATTTTATTTTCAGAATAACCTATCAAAAACATTTCTTAAAAAATAAAATATTAAAATTCATATAAACTTGTATGTATTTATGTCATTATATTACTTATTTAAGTAATAGAATTAACACATTGAAGCAATATTAAATTGTCTTTTAATTTTAAAAAACTACCTTACAGCTCTTTAGTTCATTTAAATAGGAATTTGTAAATGGATACACACTCCTATACAAATTGTAAGGGGAAAATATAGAGGAAATTAAATTAAGCAATGAAATTAAATTTCACTGAAATATAATTAAGGAGAAACCAAGATGGCGGCATAGGTGAACACCTAAACTGCTGCCTCGCACAACAATTTCAAAATTAAGCTAAAAGACAGAACAGACATCATCCAGAACCACAGGAAAGCTGGCTGAGTGGAAATTCTACAACTAGAAGGAAAGAGAGGGGCAACACGGAGACTCAGAGGAGCTGCAAAAGGCTGAGGTATGGAGACACGCACGCGGAGAGCATGGGCGGCTGAGTACCTGGCTAGCTTTCTCTAGAGTGAGAGAGATGGAAGGACCCAACTGCACTGAACCCCAGTTCTGACTGCACTGAACCCCAGTTCTGGGCGAAACCCTGGGGTCCCAGACTCATACAGGGGGCGTCTGGACTGTCAGGAAAAGAGAGGAGTGCACGGAAACTCAGGGGAGCCACGAAAGGCAGAGGTCTGGAGGTGCGAGTGCTTGCAGAGAGGACTGACTGCTGAGTGTGCCGCTGGCTTTCTCTAGTGGGGGGAAGACGGAAGCTCCCGACTGCGCTGAATTCCAGTTCTGGGCGAGAATCTGGAAATACAGATTCATTGGGGGAGAAACTGGACTGTCTGTCAGCGGGCGAAACTCGAGGGCGGCTTTCCCTCAGAGGTGCTTGCAGTGATTACCAAGGGACACTGAGACCCAGGGCCCTCATAGGGCAGGACTGATGGGAAGCCAAGGCTGTCTGCTCAGCCCTGAGACTCTGCCCCATCCAAGCTGAGCACAGAGGCTTTTACAATTTTGCAAGTCTTGTCCCATAAAGCTGTCTCCAGCACACAAGTTTTCCTGGCGTAGACACAGCTGATCCTCACAGCCAATTGGCCTGGAGGTCAGTTCCTCCCAGTGATACCAACAACAATCAAGACTTAACTACAACAAGGCTGTCCACACAGTCCACAAAGGGGTGCACCAAGAGTGTCCACCTCAGGTAACCTGGGAGGCTGAGCCACTGAGCCACATAGAACACCTAGCACACAAAGCTATTCTACCAACTCAGGGAAGCAGCAAAAATGCAGAGACAAAGAAACAGAGACAAACGAAAGAAATGAAGGAAAGCAAATGACTGGATATAGAGTTCAAAACCATGGTTATAAGGTTTTTCAAAAATTTCCTAGATAAGGCCAATAAATTTAGTGAGATCCTCGAGGATATGAAAAAGGACCAAGTAGAAATTAAACATACACTGACTGAAATAAAAAATATTATACAGAGACCTAACAGCAGACTAGAGGAACACAAGAATCAAGTCAAAGATTTGAAATACAAAGAAGCAAAAAACACTCAACCGGAAAAGCAAAAAGAAAAAAATAATCCAAAAATTTGAAGATAGTGTTAGGAACCTCTGGGACAACTTCAAGTGTACCAACATCAGAATTATGGGGGTGCCAGAAGAAGAGAGAGAGCAAGATACTGAAAACCTATTTGAAGAAATAATGATGGAAAACTTCCCCCACCTGGTGAAAAAAATAGACTTACAAGTCCAGGAAGCACACAGAACCCCAAACAAAAGGAATCCAAGGAGGACCACACCAAGATACATCATAATTAAAATGCCAAGAGCAAAAGACAGAGAATATTAAAAGCAGCAAGAGAAAAACAGTTCATTACCTACAAGGGAGCACCCATACGATTGTCAGCTGATTTCTCAACAGAAACTATGCAGGCCAAGCAGGAGTGGCAAGAAATATTCAGTGATGAATAGCAAGAACCTACAACCAAGATTACTCTACCCGACAAAGCTATCATTCAGAATTGAAGGTCAGATGAAGAGCTTCACAGATAAGAAAAAGCTAAAGGAGTTCATCACCACCAAACCAGTATTATATGAAATGCTGAAAGGTACTCTTTAAGAAGAGAAAGTAGAAGAAAAAGGTAAAGATAAAAATTATGAACTACAAATACATATCTATCAACAAGTGAATCTAAAAATCAAGTGAATAAAAAATCTGATGAACAGAATAAACTGGTGAATATAATGGAATCAAGGGCATAGAAAGGAAGTGGACTGACAATTCTCAGGGGGAAAGGGGCATAGGGGTGCGGGAAGACACTGGACAAAAATCGTACACCTATGGATGAGGACAGTGGTGGGGAGGTAAGGGTAGAGGGTAGAGTGGGAACCGGGTGGAGGGGAGCTATGGGGGGAGAAAAAAGGAACAATTGTAATAATCTGAACAATAAAGATTTATTAAATTAATATATATATATATATAATTAACTTTACATGAAGCAATTTTTTAAAAACTTGTCTAATATTGAGGAAAAGATTTAAATAATGAAATATTTGTGATTTGAAATGGTATGGTGTGTGTAATTTGCTTTAAAATACTCCAGAAGGCGTGGATGGTATGGCTCAGTGGTTGAGTGTTGACCTATGAGCCAGGAGGCCTTGGATCGATTCCTGGGCACATTCCCAGGTTGCAGTTTCGATCCCCATGTGATGCATGCTAGCAGCCAATCAATGATTCTTCTCTCATCACAGATATTTCTATCTCTCTCTCCCTCTTCCTTCCTCTCTAAAATCAATTAAAATATATATTAAGAAATATATATATATACTAGAGGCCTGGTGCATGAAATTCGTGCACAGGGGGGCATGTCCCTCAGCCCAGCCTGCACCCTCTCCAATCTGGAACCCCTCGAGGGATGTCCGGCTGCCCATTTAGGCTCGATTCCACTGGGATTGGGCCTAAACAGGCAGCCAGACATCCCTCTCACAACCCAGGACTGCTGGCTCCCAACTGCTTGCCTGCTTGCCTTCCTGATTGCCCCTAACCGCTTCTGCCTGCCAGCCTGATCACCCCCTAACCACTACCCTGCCAGCCTGATTGATGCCTAACTGCTCCCCTGCCAGCCTGTTCGCCCCTAACTGCCCTCCCTTGCAGGCCTCATCCCTCCCAACTGCCCTCCCCTGCTGGCCATCTTGTGGTGGCCATCTTGTGTCCACATGGGAGCAGGATCTTTAACCACATGTGGGCAGCCATCTTGTGTGTTGGCGTGATAGTCAATCTGCATATTACTCTTTTATTAGATAGGATAGAGGCCTGGTGCACGGGTGGGGGCCAGCTGGTTTGCTCTGAAGGATGTCCTGGAACAGGGTGGGGGTTCCCTTGGGGTGTGGGGTGGCCTGGGCAAGGGGCCTGTGGTGGTTTGCAGGCCGGCCACGCTTCCCGGCAACCCAAGCAGTGGCTCTGGGATCTGGGATTTATTTATCTTCTACAATTGAAACTTTGTAGCCTGGAGGATAGGCAAGCCTTCTGCTTGCTCTGTGGTGGCAGCCATTTCTGTTGGGATTTATTTATCTTCTATAATTGAAACTTTGTAGCCTTAAGTGGAGGCCAAAGCAGGCCAAGGCTGCAGAAGCTTGGCTTCCTCCATTGCCATGGGCAACCCTAACCTCCTGCTCTCTCCAGCTCCATGGCTGCCGCCATTTCTGTTGGGATTTATTTTATCTTCTATAATCAAAACTTTGTAGCCTGGAGTGGAGGCCTGGGGCTGTCAAGGGCAGGCGGAAAGCTTGACTTCCTCCATTGCCAGGGAAACCCAAGCCTCCCTCCTGCTCTCTGTGGCTGCATCAATCTTGGTTGGGTTTATTTGCATATTCCCTCCTGATTGGCTGGTGGGCGTGGCTGTTGGTGTGGCAGAGGTATGGTCAATTTGCATATTACTCTTTTATTAGATAGGAGATATATATATATATATCTCCCTGCTTCCTTCTGGCACCTGGGACCCAGGCTTCCCTTACAGCCCTGGCTTCGTCCAGAAGGTCGTCCAGAAGGATGTTAGGTCTAATTAGCATTTTATACTTTTATTAATATATAAAAGTATTCTATATATATATATTCTATATAAAGTGGGATTCTATAAGTAAGAGGGGGAAAGGGTTCAATAGATATAAAAAATAAAAACCCACAGGCCTAGCCGAAACCGGTTTGGCTCAGTGGATAGAGTGTCAGCCTGCGGACTGAAAGGTCCCAGCTTCGATTCCGGTCAAGGGCATGTACCTGGGTTACGGGCACATCCCCAGTGGGGGCGTGCAGGAGTCAGCTGATCGATGTTTCTCTCTCATTGATGTATCTAACGCTCTATCTCCCTTCCTATCTGTAAAATATCAATAAAATATATTTTTTAAAAAAAACACAGCCCTGGCAAGTTTGGCCCAGTGGATAGAAGGTCAGCCCAAGGACTTAGGGTTCCATGGTTCAATTCCGGTCAAGGACATATACCTTTATTGCAGGCTTGATCCCCATTGGGGTGCATGTAGGAGGCAACCAATAGATGTGTCTCACATCAGTATTTCTCTCTCTATCTCTCCCCCTCCTTTCCACTCTCTCTAAAAATCAATGGAAAAATATCTTCGGGTGAGGATTAACAAAAAAAAATCAAAATGTGGATAATGTTTAAAGCTGAATAATGAGTACATATATGTCATTATTCAGTTTCGTGCTTTTGTGAAATTTTTTTCTTATGACATATGGAGAAAGAATCAGTAAACCTATATTAAAAGATTTATGCAGACTGTATAACTTACCTTAAGATTTAAAATAAAGTATTATAATTTTAAATAATCCATGAATTTTTCTATTTTCTTCCCCACAAAAATGTTCAGACATAGCTCCTTTTGCACTTTTTACAAATAAACAGTAACAACCCTGCATTGAGCAAGTTTCTTGGCATCATTTTTTCAGCATTTGTTCACTTTATGTCTCTGTGACGTTTTGGCAATTTTGAAATATTTCTTTTTTAAAAATATATTTTTACTGATTTCAGAGAGGAAGGGAGAGGGAGAGAGAGATAGAAACATCAAAGATGAAAGATTATCATTGATTGGCTGCCTCCTGCACACCCCTACTGGGGATCGAGCCCACAACCCGGGCATGTGCCCTTGACTGGAATCAAATCTGGGACCCTTCAGTCCACAGGCTGATGCTTTATCCACTGAGCCAAACCAGTTAGGGCTTGAAATATTTCAAACTTTTTTATTGTTATATCTGTTATGGTAATCTGTGATAAGTGATCTTTGATGTTACTATTGTAACTGTTTTGGATCTCCATGAACCATGTCCATGTGAGGCAATGAACTTAATTGATAAATCTTTGTATTCTGACTGCTCCACTTACTAGCAGTTCCCCCATATCCCTGAGCCTCCCAATTCACTCCAGTGTTGAAAGTAGGCCAATTAATAACCCTACAATTACCTCTAAATGTTCAAGTGAAAGGAGGAGTCGCATGTCTTTCACTTTAAATAAAAAAAGAGTGATTAAGCTTAGTCATAAAGGCATGTGATAAGCCCAGAAAGCTAGATTGGAAGCTAGGCCTCTTGTGTCAAAGTTTGTCAGGTTGTGAATTCAAAGGAAAAGTTCTTGAAGGAAATTAAAAGTGCCACTCAGTGAACACACAAATGATAAGAAAGTGAAACAGCCTTATTGCTGATGTGGATAAAGTTTTAGTAATCTGAATAGACACAGCAGCCACAGCATTCCCTTAAACCAAAGCCTAATGCAGAGCAAGGCCCTAATTCTGTTCAGTTCTCTGAAGGCTAACAGAGGTGAGGAAGCTGCAGAAGAAAAGTTTGAAGCTAGCAAAGTTGATTCATTAGGTATAAGAAAAGAAGCCATCTCCATAACATATTAGTGCAAGGTGAAGCAGCAAGTGCTGATGTAGAAGTTAAAGCAAGTTATCTAGAAGACTAGCTAAGATCACTAATGAAGGTGACTACACTAAACAGATTTTCAATGTAGATGAAGCAGCAATACAAGATACTTCTAGGACTTTCCATAACTAGAAAGAAGTCGTTGCCTGGCTTCGAAGGACAAGCTGACTCTCTTGTTAGGGGCTAATGTAGCTGGAGACTTTAGGTTGAAGCCAGTGCTCATTTACTATTCCAGAAATCCTAGGCCCTTAGGAATTCTGCTGAATCTCCTCTGTCTGTGTTTTATAAATAGAACATCAAAGCCTACATGGCAGCACATCTGTTTACAACATGGTTGACTGAATATTTTAAGCCCATTGTTGAGACTGACTACTCAGAAAAAAAGATTCAAACTATTACTGCTCTTGACAATGCACCTAGTCACCCAAGTGCTCTGATGGGGATGTACAAGTAGATCAATGCGTTTTCATGCCTGTGAACACAACATTCCTTCTGCAGCCCATGGAGCACAGAGTAACTTCGACTTTCAAGCCTTAATATTTAAGAAATACATTTCAGAAGGCTGTAACTGCCATAGATAGTGATTCCTATGATGGATCTAGGCAAAGTAAATTGAAAACCTTCTGGAAAGGAGTCACCTTCTAGATGCCATTAAGAACATTTGTGATTCTTGGGAAGAGGTCAAAATATCAACATTAATAGCAATTTGGAGGAAATTGATTCCACCTTTCATGGGTCACTTTGATGGGTTTCAAAAATTCATTGGAGGCAGTAACTACAGATGTGGTTGAATGATGTGGTAGAAATTAGCAAGAGAACTAGAATTAGAAGTAGAACCTGAAGATGTGGCTGAATGATGAAACTTGAAAAGATGAAGAGTTGCTTTTGGGGATAAGAAAGGAAAGTGGTTTCTTAAGATGGAATCTACTTCTGATGAAGATGCTGTAAAGATTGTTGAAATGACAAAGGAATTTAAAATATTATATAAACTTCACTGATAAAGAAGTGGTAGGGTTTGAAAGAATTGACTCCAATTTTAAAAGTTCTGCTGTGGGTAAAAGGCTATCAAACAGCATCACATGCTACAGAGAAATTATTTGTGAAAGGAAGAGTCCATTGATATGGCAACCTTCATGGTGTCTTATTTTAAGAAATCATCATAGTTACCCAATCTACAGCAGCCACCACCTGGAGGAGTAAGCAGCCACCGAAGTTGAGGCACGACCCTCCATTAACAAAAGGATTATGACTCAGATAATGGCTAGCATTTTTTAAAAATATGTTTTTATTGATTTCAGAGAGAGAAAAAGGGAGAGGGAGAAAGAGAAACATCAATGGTAAGAGAGAATTATCGATCAGCTGCCTCCTGCACACCCTTTACTGGGGATCGAGCTTGCAACCCGGGCATGTGCCCTGACTGTGAATCCAACCCTGACTTCCTGGTCCATGGGTTGATGCTCAACCGCTAAGCCACACTGGCCAGGCATGGTTAGCATTTTTTAGCAATAAAGTATTTTTTAAAATATATTTTCATTGATTTCAGAGAGGAAGGGAAAGGAGAGATAGAAACATCAGTGATGAGAGAGAATCATTGATTGGCTGCCTCCTGAACACCCCACACTGGGGATCGAGCTCACAACCTGAACATGTGCCCCAACTGGGAATTGAACCATGACCTAGTTCATAGGGTGACACTCAATCACAGAGCTACGCCGGTTGGCTGGTCACAATAAAGTATTTTTAATTAAGATTTGTGCATTGTATTTTTTAGACATATTGCTGTCACACACTTAATAGAGTACAGTATAGTGTAAGCATAACTTTTATGTGCACTAGAAACCAAAAAATTGTGTAACTTGCTTTATTGCAATAACTGCTTTATTGTGGTGATCTGGAACCAAACTCAAAATATCTCTGAGATATGCCTGTATTAGATTGCTTCTATAACAATAGACTATTCATGATACATGGTAAAAAAAAAAAATCAAGGGAATGCTCTCAGGATCTGTATTCTTTAGAGCCAGTTAACATTTAAATCAGCGTAGAGTTTTTAAGAATAAAATAGAGGTAAAACTTAACTTTTGTTAGAATTACCATTAAGTTATATGCTATTCAGAATATGTCTGAGATTATAAATAATTGACTAGCCAAAACGAAAATGTTAAAAAGTACTCAAAATGAAAACAGATATTCCATTTATAATAGCTTTATTGAGGCATAATGGGCATACACTAAACTGCACATATTTAAATTATATAGGCTAACATTTGACACATGTATACCCATGAAACCGTCACCAAAATGAAGATAATGAACACATGCATCTCCCCCAAAGTTTTTTCTGGTGCACCTTTGGACTATCCCCCTGCCAACTGACACCCCCTCCCCCCCCACATCCTGATCTCCAAGTAACCATTGATTTCCATAGTCATTGAAGATTTGTTTACATTTCATAAACTTCTATATAAATGGTATCACTGTATGCTTTTTACACACACACACCTTTTATGTCTTCTTTTATTCTGTATAATACTTCAAGATTCGTCCATAGTTTATCCTTTTACATTGCTGAGTAACATTCCATTGTGTAGATATACCATAGTTTTTCATCCATTCACCTGTTGATAGACATTTGGGTTATTTCCAATATTTGCTTATTATGAACTAGAGGCCCAGTGCATGAATTCATGCACCAGTGGGGTCCCTCGGTCTGGCCTGCAGGGATCAGGCCTAAACCGGCATTTGGACATCTCCCTCGCAATACAGGACTGCTGGCTCCTAACCACTCGCCTACCTGCCTGCCTGATTGCCCCCTAACCACCTCTGCGTGCCAGCCTGATGCCCCTAACTGCTCCCCTGCTGGCCTGATCGCCCCCTAACTGCTCTCCCCTCCCAGCCTGATCACCCCTAACCACCTCTGCCTCAGCCCCTGCCACCGTGGCTTTGTCTGGAAAGACGTCCAGAAGATGTCCGTTCTAGTTAGCATATTACCTTTTATTAGTATAGATAATAATAAAAGCCTAATATGCTAATTAGACTGGACTTCCGTCTGGACAAAGCCGGGGCTGCGAGGGAAGCCTGGGTCCTGGGTGCCTACCAGTGGCCAGAGGGAAGCCCAGATCCCAGGTGCCTGCCTGTGGCTGGGGGAAGGAAGGCCTACTCTTGCATGAATTTTGTGCATCGGGTCTCTAGTATAGGATAAAGCTGATATGATCACCCATGTACAAGTCTTTGTATGAAATATGCTTTTGTTTCTCTTGGGTAAATAATCTGTGAGTAGAATAGCTGGGTTATATAGTAGATGTATTTTAATGTTTTAAGAAATTTCCAAACTGTTTACCAAATGTTTGTAGCATTTTACATTTCCACCATCAGTGTATGAAAGTTCTAGTTTTTCTACATCATGGGTGGGGAACGTCTGGCCCAAGGGCCATATAAGGCCTGCAGAATCATTTGGCCTGGCTCTACAAAGGCATTAGGGGTGAGTTAATTAAATGTTTGACCAAATACCAGGCTAATTATTAAGGTCATAATTTTGTATGGTCCGAAAATAGTGTTATAAATATCCAAATGGCCCCTGGCAGAAAAAAAGGTTCCCCACCCCTCCTCTACATCATCACAAAGACTTGATCTGGTCAGTCTTTTCCATCTTAGACATTCTGATGGGTGTGTACAGGTATCTCATGGTTTTCATTCTCATTTCCCTAATGGCTCATGATATTGAGCATTTTTCCAAGGTTTTATTTACCCTCCATTCTTATTGACAGAAATGTTCAAGTTTTTTGCACATTTTTATCAGTTGTTTCTTATTTTTGAGTTTTGAACATTATTTATGCACTAGTAGCCCTGTGCACGAATCCATGCGCCAATAGCTCTCTGCGAGGCCTGGCTGCTCCGCGCCCGCTGCCCAGAGGTTCTCTGTGGCCCAGAGGCCCATCCACAGCTGGGTGTGGAATGCTTGCCTCGCTGCCGCAGCAACAAGGTAAGCATTCCACCAGGCCGCTCATGCTGCCTGCTCTCAGTGGCTGCCCGCCCCCACGCCCCCAGGACTGGGGGACTCTAGCGGGGCTGAGAGGACTGGGCACCACCATCTTGTGGCTATGGGCACCGCCATCTTTGTGACGGAGTGATGGTTAATTTGCATACTACCATTTTATTAGATAAGCTTTTAGATACAAGTCTCTTATCAGATACATGATTTGCAAATATTTTCTCCCACTTATCAGTTTGTTCTCTGTGGCTTGTGTTTTGAGTGTTGTATCTAAAGTATGTTTTTTAATTCGGGATTGCAAGGTTTTTGTCTGTGTTTTCCTCTAAATCTCATAGGTTTAAGCCTGTGATTCATTTTTAGTTAATTTTTGTATACTGTGCAAGATATAGATTGAAATCATTTATTTGCATATTGAAACCAAATTATTCTAGGATCATTTGCTGGAAAGACCCTTTTTGAATATTAGTTACTAGGGGCCCAGTACATGAATTCATGCACATTCAAAGGAACTGTGGGGCGCAAGGCTGTGGTGGGCACAGGGGCGGGTCTCGTCCCATCCTCTGTACCCCCGCCCAGTATCTCCTGCCGCAACCCCGATCCCCTGTCTGCCGGCAGCCCCACTCCCACCACCACAGCTCCCATGCACTGACAGCACTGTCCTTGCTTGCACCTGCTGATGACACGGAGTGATTGGGGCCGGCGCCAGCAGCAGGTGCAAGCAATGGCTGCTGCCCTGATCGCCCCTCAGTAGCAGGGGGAGGTGGAGAAGCGCTCAGGGATGATCAGGACCCGCAGCCGCTGCTCACACCCGCTGATGGCACCAAGTGATCATTGCCAGCTGCAGGTGCGAGCAGGGCCAGCGCCGGCAGTAGGTGTGAGCGCCGGGCGGGACCGTAGCACGCAGGAGCAAAGAATTTTCAGTAACCACCAGAGGCTCACCCTGATGACAGAGACCAGCACCCCGCCTTGGTCTGGCCCCCCGCCTCCACTCATCTGCTCCACCATCCCACCATGGCCGACGCCCGCCATGTTCTGTGCACCCTCCTTGGTGGTCAGCACACATCATAGCGACCAGTTCCGCTGTTTGGTCTATTTGAATATTAGGGTTTTATATATATAGATGTATGTGAAAGGCTGTTTCTAAACTCTGTTCTATACCAATTATCTCTATCTGTCTTTATGTCAGTATTTCATAATGTCTTGAAATTAGATAGTATTGGTTATCCATCTCTGTTCAAGTTCAAAGCTCTTAGGCTATTCTGTGTCTTTTTTTTACATTTCCACATTAATTCTATATGTTTCTACTAAAACAAAAAGAACTGGCTGTGCTTTGATTGCAATTACATTGAATTTGTGGATGAAATGAGGATAATCAACATCTTAATAATATTGAATATTCTGACCCATAAACCCAGTATATTTTTCCATCTGTTTAGATGTTAATTCCTCTTAGCCTATGTTATTTATTTATTTAATTTTTAGTTTTTAGTGTAGAGGCTTCACATCTTTTGACTAGTGTTACATGCTATGTTTTTCCACCCTTTCTTCTTTTAACCTGTTTATGCTAAATTGTCTTATAGATAACATACACAGTTAAATCTTGCTTTTTTATTTATTCTGCCAAAATGGGACTTTTACTTTGGGTTTTCAGAAAATTTACATCTTAATATGTTCACTGATATGATTATTTTTAAATCTATCTTGCTATTTGTTTTTTACTTATCCTATCTCCGTTTTTTTTCCTTTTTTCTTTTTCCTACCTTCTTTTGGATTAATTGAATATTTTTTACCATTCTATTTTATCTCATTGTTGACTTATCGGCTATAACCCTTTATACAGTGATTACTTTAAATTATAGGTATAGAGATATAGATATAGATTAGATATAAAAATTATTTGTGAACATTCAAGTACAGGAGATGTTTGACTACCTATTTCTGCGACTTTTTACTATATACTATATGTATACTATATAGCACAAAAATCTTACAGTAGTATCCTTCCGTTTACTTCTCCCAGAATTCGTGCTCCTGTTGTCATATATTTTACTTACACATGAATAAAACTCACACTGCATTGCCATTATTTTTACTTTAAACAGTTGATAATCTTTTAAAGAGATATAATAATATGAGGTAAAGCTGTTATATTTAACCAAATAGTTACCATGCCCGGTGTTCTTAATTCCTTTGTATGGATACAAATGTCCATATGGTATCATATTGCTTCTGGTTGATGTACTTCCTTTAACAATACTTATGGAGCAGGTCTGCTGGTGATACATTCTCTTCACTTCAGTATATTACAAAAAGTTATTTCACCTTTTTGTGTGTTTTTTTCATTTATTTCTATATTTCTGAATATTCTTAACGAAAGTCAAGAGTACAATGTATTTCTCAGTTATATCCCTAAGGCCAAATAAATTGTATATGTTTGAAGGTTTACCATTTAAAAAAATGTTTTTACTATTTAATTCAGTGGCCTTTGGTATGTTTATAATGTACAATCATTATCACTATCAAGTTATAGAACATTTTAATCACCCAAAAGGAAACCCTATTCCCATTCAGAATTCACTTCTCATTCTCTCCTACTTCTAGCCCTTGGCAACCACTAATGTGCTGTCTGTCTCTATGGATTTTTCATTTAAATGGAATTATGCAATATGTGAACTTTTGTCCCTTGCCTTTTTCACTTAACATAACATTTTCAAAGTTCATTCATGTTCCACCATCTATCAGTATTTAATTCCTTTTTATAACTGAAGAGAATTCCATTGTACAGATATATCACATTTTGTTTATCTACTTATCAGCTGATGGATGTTTAAGTTATTTCCATCATTTAGCTATGTGAATAGTGCTGCTATGAACACTTGTGTACAAGTGTTTTGTCTGAACACCTATTTTCTTTTTTTTTTTTTTTTTTTTTTATGTTGCCAATTTTAAATAGTTTTATTTAAGACATCGCATTTTCCACTTTACAATACAGTTATAAAGTGCATTAGATTTCCTTTCCCTGTGCACAGTCCGTATTCAAGTATCAAGAATGCCCAGTCATTTACTATACAGCAGCTCAACTTTTAAAACTGCCATGGAATTTGCTACAAATTTGGGTCCTTCAATGTTTTGTGGAACAATGCTAGGTCTATGCTCAAAGCTGGCTTAATCAACCTCTTCTATGGTGGGCCCAGAGGAGGCACCGCCAGACGGAGGAGCTCCACCACCGGGGAAGCCTCCAGGCATTCCTCCGGGCATGCCTCCTGCACTCTGGTACAGCTTGGTAATGATGGGGTTGCAGACCTTTTCCAACTCTTTCTGCTGGTGTTCAAATTCTTCCTTTTCTGCAGTCTGGTTCTTATCAAGCCAGTTGATGATTTCATTGCACTTGTCAAGAATCTTCTGTTTGTCCTCATCATTGATCTTGCCTTGAAGTTTTTCATCTTCAACAGTTGCTTTCATGTTGAATGCATAGGATTCAAGTGAATTCTTGGAAGACACCTTGTCCCGCTGCTTCTCATCTTCAGCTTTGTACTTCTCAGCTTCTTGGACCATGCGCTCAATGTCTTCCTTGCTTAGACGACCCTTGTCGTTAGTGATGGTAATCTTGTTCTCTTTTCCTGTACTCTTGTCCACAGCTGAGACATTGAGGATGCCATTGGCATCAATATCAAAAGTGACTTCAATCTGAGGAACACCACGGGGTGCAGGAGGTATGCCTGTGAGTTCAAACTTGCCAAGCAGGTTGTTGTCCTTGGTCATGGCACGCTCACCTTCATAAACCTGGATGAGCACGCCTGGCTGGTTGTCAGAGTAGGTGGTGAAGGTCTGCGTCTGCTTGGTGGGGATGGTGGTGTTGCGCTTGATCAGGACCGTCATGACGCCGCCAGCCATCTCAATGCCAAGGGACAGAGGTGTGACATCCAGCAGCAGCAGATCTTGCACATTTTCAGATTTGTCTCCAGAGAGAATGGCTGCCTGGACAGCTGCACCATAAGCGACAGCCTCATCAGGGTTGATGCTCTTATTCAACTCTTTTCCATTGAAGAAGTCTTGGAGGAGTTTCTGAATCTTGGGGATACGTGTAGAGCCACCCACCAGGACAATATCATGGATCTGGGACTTGTCAAGCTTGGCATCCCGAAGGGCTTTCTCTACAGGGTCCAGGGTGCCACGGAAAAGGTCAGCATTCAATTCTTCAAATCGGGCACGTGTGATAGAGGTATAGAAGTCGATTCCTTCATAGAGCGAATCAATCTCAATACTGGCCTGAGTGCTGGAAGAGAGAGTACGCTTAGCACGCTCACAAGCAGTACGAAGGCGACGGACAGCCCTCTTGTTCTCACTGATATCCTTCTTATGCTTGCGCTTGAACTCTGCAATGAAATGGTTGACCATTCGGTTGTCGAAGTCTTCTCCACCTAAGTGGGTGTCCCCAGCTGTAGATTTGACCTCAAAGATTCCATCTTCAATTGTGAGGATTGACACATCGAAAGTGCCACCTCCCAAGTCAAAGATCAGCACGTTTCTTTCAGCTCCAACCTTTTTGTCTAAACCGTAAGCAATAGCAGCGGCAGTGGGCTCATTGATGATTCTAAGTACATTGAGACCAGCAATAGTTCCAGCATCTTTGGTGGCCTGACGCTGAGAGTCATTGAAGTAAGCAGGTACTGTGACAACAGCATTGGTAACAGTCTTCCCAAGGTAGGCTTCTGCAATTTCCTTCATCTTTGTCAAAACCATGGATGACACCTCTTCTGGATAAAAGCTTTTTGTCTCTCCCTTGTATTCTACTTGGACCTTAGGCCTGCCAGCATCATTCACCACCATGAAAGGCCAATGCTTCATGTCAGACTGTACAACGGCATCATCAAATCTACGTCCAATCAAGCGCTTGGCATCAAAGACCGTGTTGGTAGGATTCATTGCTACTTGATTCTTTGCAGCATCACCGATCAATCGCTCAGTGTCAGTAAAGGCAACATAACTTGGGGTGGTTCGGTTTCCCTGATCGTTGGCAATTATTTCCACTTTTCCATGCTGGAATACACCCACACAGGAGTAGGTGGTGCCAAGATCAATGCCAACTGCAGGTCCCTTAGACATGGTTGCTGGCGTGCGCGTTCGGCTGCCACAGACCGACGAGAGTTGATGTCCCTGCGTTCAATGAGAGCTGAACACCTATTTTCAATTCTTACGGGTGTGTACCTAAGAAATAGAATTGCTAAGTAACATGGTAATTCAGCATTTAACTTTTTGAGGAACCACGGAACTGTTTTCCACAGCAACGTCACCATTTTACATTCCCACCAGCAATGTTAAGGGTTTCAATTTCTTATATCCTCACCAATGCTTATTTTTTGTTTGTTTTTTAATGTTTTTAATTAATTTATTTTGCCCATCACCATTTATCAACCCTATACCCTCTTCTACCTTCACCTCCCCCAACCCTTCCCCACAGTCACTACACTGTTGAGTTCTTTCTATTTTTTTTATTTTTTGTTCAATCCCTCCACCCCACCCCATAACCTTCTCTTCCCGACTCCTGCCACCAGAGCTGTCTGCCTGCTCTCTATCTATGAGTCTGACTCTATTTTGCTTGTTAGTTCAATTTGTTCATTAAATTCTACATATGAGTGAAATCATATGGTACTGGTCTTTCTCTGACACTTAGCATAAGGGAGGAGGAGGAGGAGAGAGAAAGAGAAACATCGGTCAGTTGCCTTCCCAAACATGTTCCAACCTGGTGTCAAACCCACAACCAGAGTATATGCCCTTACTGGGAATCAGACCCGACACCTCTTGGTGTACAGGACGATGCCCCAACTAACACCAGCCAGGGCTGTTTTTTGTTTTTGTTTTTTTCATTCTAGCCACTCTACTGGGTTTGAAGTAGTATCTCATTGTAATTTTGATTTGCATTAACTTTGTAACTAATGATGTTGAACATTGTTTTGTGTGCTTATTGGCTATTTGTTTATCTTTGGAGAAATGTCTATTTATGTCACTTGTCCGTTTTTTAATTGGGGTGTCTGTCTTTTTGTTGTTGAGTTTTAAGAGTTCTTTCTTTATTCTGAATATAGACCTTTATCAGATATATGATATGCAAATATTTTTTCCCATTCTGTGGGTTGTCTTTTGCTTTCTTGTTAAAGTCCTTTGACCACAAAAGTTAATTTTGATGAAGTCCAAGTTATCTGTCTTTTTCTTATGTTTCTTGTGCTTCACCTTTGAGGGCCTTTGTTTTATTGCTTGAATTTTATTTTTTG
Source organism: Corynorhinus townsendii (assembly GCA_026230045.1). Taxonomy (NCBI): domain Eukaryota; kingdom Metazoa; phylum Chordata; class Mammalia; order Chiroptera; family Vespertilionidae; genus Corynorhinus; species Corynorhinus townsendii. The sequence goes on along the minus strand of JAPDVU010000003.1, from coordinate 64,650,512 downwards.
TTATTTATTTTTTAATAACAAATATATATAAGGTGATAACATGAAGATTTGATATATATTTATGACAGTTAAATGATTGCTGCAGTCAAGCTAATCAACGTATCTTTCTCCTCACATAGTATTTAACCTTTTGTGTGTGTGTTGTGAGCGCACCTGAAATCTACTCGCTTAGCAGATTTCCAGATATATTACCTTTAGCTCATGCATTCGCTGATGGACAGTTAGGTTATTTCCACCTTTTGGCTGTTGTGATAGCGCTGTTATAAACATTCAAGTACAGGATATGTTTGACTACCTATTTTAATACTTTTAAATATACATCTAGGGGCTGAGTTAACCTTTCTTGTTTTTTGGTAATCCTCACCCAATAATATTTTTTCCATTGATTTTCAGAGAGAGTGAAAGGGAGGGAGGGAGGGAGAGAGAGAAACATCTATGTGAGACACATCAATCAGTTGCCTCCCACAAACTCCCCAACCCAGGTGGGGATTGAACCTACAACCCAAGTATGTGCCCCTTGACTGGGAATTGAGCCCATGACTCTCTGGGACTGACGCTCTTAACCACTGAGCAATATTGGCCAGGGCTCACCTTTGTTTTTGAAATATATTTTCCCTGTGTAAAGAATTCTTTAGTATTTGAAAAATGTTACTTCTCTTTTAGTTTGCATTGTTTCTGACAAGAAATATGCTGTCATCTTTCTTTTTTCCTCTCTAAGTAATGGCTTACTTCTCTAGCTGCTTTTAAGATTTTTTTCACTAGCTTTAAGCAATTTCATTATGATGTGACTTGGTGTGGTTTTCTTGATGTTTCCTGTGCTTCATTTTTGTCATACTTATTGTATATGTGATATCATCAAATTTGGAAATTTTTCATCCATTATTTCTTCAAATGTTTGGGTTTGTTGTTTTTTAAGTCTCTCTCTCTCTCTCTCTCTCTCTCTCTCTCACTCTCTCTCACTTTCTTTTGTATAAATTCTTCTACTAAGTCTTCAAGTCCACTAACCTTTTCTTTTCCAATCCTATATAATAAAGATGTAATATGCAAATTAACCCTCATGCCCTCACAAGATGACTGCCTATGACCAGGCCGGCAGAGGGGTTAGTGAGGGACAGCCAAACAACTGAACAGCAGGCTGCGTGGGGCGACCAGGCTGGCAGGGGTGTTAGTGAGGGATGACCAAAAGACTTAACAGCAGGGAGACCAGGCTGGCAAGGAGGGTGCAGTTGGGGGCAACCAGGCCAGCCGGGGGGGACAGTAAGGGGTGGCCAGGCCGGCAGGGAGGGGCAGTTAGGAGTGACCAGGCCAGCAGGGAGGGGGCAGTTGGGGGTGACCAGGCTTGCAGCAGGGGGAGCAGTTAGGGGCGATCAGGCTGGCATGCAGAGACAGTGAGGGGCGATCAGGCCGTCGGGGTTGGGGCAGTTAGGGGTGACCAGACAGGTGAGCAATTAGGAGCCAGCAGCCCAGGGTTGTGAGAGGGATGTCCCCCAAGGGGTCCCGGATTAGAGAGGGTGCAGGCTGGGCTGAGAGGACGCCCCTTCCCCCATGCACGGATTTCATGAACCGGGCCTCTAGTGTATAATATAATGTTAATTCAATTCAGTATGTTTTTCATCTCAGATATTGTAATTTTCATTTCTAGAAGTTCATTTTGGGTCTTTTTTATATCTTCCAGGTCTCTACTTAACCTTTTCAAACTTGCTTTTCTTGAGCATATGAAATAGAGCTTCAACAACTGCTTTGATATCCTTGTCTACTGATTCTATTATTTTGTTATTTCATAATTGCTTTCTATTTGACTTCATTATGTATCATATTGTCCTGCTTCTTTGCATGCCTACTAATTTATTTACTGGGTGCCAGACACTGTGAATTTTATCTTAGAACTAAATAATTTTTGGATCTTATACATCTGTGTGAGTTTTGTTTTCAAGCATGGCTAAGTTTCTTGGAAAAAGTTTGGTCATTTCAAGTGTTGCTTTTAAGCTTATATAAGCAAAGAAGGGTTTATCGTAAGGCTAATTTTTCCACTACTACTGAGACCAAAGCCCTTTAAGTATTTACCTCATGTCATATGAATTAGTAGGTTTTATACATTGTCTGGTGGAATAGGTACTATTCCTGGCCTATGTGATCATTAGGGATTGTTCAGTGGTTCTATCTCAGCCTCTGATAGTTTCTTTACACATATATACTGTTCAATGCCTAGGTAAATACTCATGGAGGGCTGTCCATAAATTTCAGAGTTTTCTCCCCTTGCAGCTCTCTTTTCTTCAGCACTCTGCCACATGAACCGTGTCTTAGGGGTCATTGTCCTTCATTGCTTTATGTCCAGTGTCTCCAGATCATTGCTTTATTAGTTGGTCCAGTATAAAAGAGAAAAAAATGAATTGGCTTTTTTGTGTGTGTGTGCCCACCTTATTTTTAAGAAGCCACCAAATTAGTTAAGAATGTTGATATGACCCTAGCTTGTTTGGCTCAGTGGATAGAACGTTGGCTTGCAGATTGAAGGGTCCTGGGTTCGATTCCATTCAAGGGCACATGCCCAGGTTGTGGGCTCGATCCTTAGTAGGGGTCCTGCAGGAGGCAGCAATCAATGATTCTCTCTCATCATTGATGTTTCTATCTCTCTCCCTCTCTCTTCCTCTCTGAAATCAATAAACATTTTTTTAAAATAAGAGTTTCTTTGTATAGGCCAAGGATGTCGGAGATAGTTTTAAAAAAAAAAAAAGAATGTTGATGTGGGTTTTATTACCAGTAAACAGCAGAAAATCTAGACTAAATCATAAAGCATGCCACATTACTGCCAGCATGAATTGGTCTTCCTTAGCTTTATTAAACCTTGATTCTTGCTTTTGTTCTTTCCATTCATTTAGTAAACATTTATCAAACTCCCACTATATTCAACCACTGATAGCACAATAGGCATGGACTTGCCTTCTTAACATGTACAGCCTTGTTCACAAAGGCCTTGTCTTCTAGTGTAAGCACTTGCAGATTTATCTGTTACAGCTAACTTACTTCAAAAACTTATCTAGAAAATGGCATATGCACAATCTCAACTGACCAAATGGCAAGGTTTAGTTGCCTGGAATTTTTTACGTAGAAGACACTTAATTGCATCCAGGTGATTTGTTACAAATGTTAAGTTGCTAAATTTAAGAAAGACTTCAAGATGCATAGTTACAAAAAAGTACATCTATATGTGCTAACTTTAAAAGGGGTTCATACCATATTGATAATTTTTCAAAAAAAGGAAAGTTACAGAAAAATATATTGTATTTCTCTGTTTTGTTTTAATATATATATTTGTGTGTGTGTGTCCCCCAAATGCCAACCACCACTGAAGTAGGTACACCAATGACTTATTTATACATCATATCCTGTGTACATGTCAAACAAATAAAATCATTTTTTAAACTTTTTACCTAATTGATTGTGCCTTAATACATCAGTGTCTAAAATTTTTTCATTTAGGAGATATTATAAATCACACTGCAAATCCCACTCCCCACCCCATCAGCATTGTTATACAATTGAATCACATTAAGATGAATTTCTCAAGGGTGTCTTTGAGGGGGAGAGAAATTTAAAACACTAGAACTCGAAAATTACATTCTTAACTCTTTATCTCCTGTCCTTCCAGCTTTCTCAGTCCTTCCAGCTCTCCCAGTTCTTTCATTCCCACTAAACTTGTGCTTTATTAGGGCTTATTACAAGCTCTAGACTCATAAACTCTTCATATTTTTCTCCTTTGTCAAGCCCCTCTTCTTCCTGCTCAGTCTGAGCCTTATCTGTCTGAGCACTATCTCTAGCACTCTAGATTGCTTTGTTACCAGATTCATCCAGCAGGCTTTTTTTTTTTTTTTTTTTACAATCCCCACCTTTAGTATAGCATCTTACTGCCTGGTGGTTACTCTATAAATATTTAATGGGAGGAAAGAAAGAGGGAGAGAAAAATCTTGAGTTTTCTGGTAATGTGCTAAAAATTCTTATGGAAATCTGCTACTTTTGCTGGTTGGAAGCATTATAGATCCATGTTGTGGTTGAACATTAACAAGGTGCTTATTCCTGTTGCCCGGTGTTTTTATTTTCCTATACCTATTATATTTCCCATTTTCATATTGCAGAACACTTCCACACCCCAAAATCATCAGTCCATCATCTATATCTTGTCTTTATTATGTCATCTAAATGTATTTCCCTTAATCCTTTTCACCCAAGGATTTTTTTAGAATCTTCACCCTCCCACTCCCCACTTTTTGGTTCCTCTTCAAAAAAAAAAAAAGTGTGGGGTATGTGTATGTGTGTGTATTGGTGAGGATGTGGAGAAAAAGGAACCCTCATGCACTGTTGGTGGGAAGGCAGATTGGTGCAGCCACTGTGGAAAACAGTATGGCATTCCCTCAGAAACTTAAAAGTGGAACTGCCTTATGACCCAGCAATTCCATTTCTGAGAATACATCCAAAGAAACCCAAAACACTGATTCAAAAGAATATATGCATCCCTATGTTCATTGCAGCATTATTCATAATAGTCAAAATCTGGGAACAGACCATGTGCCCATTAGTAGATGAGTGGATAAAAAAGCTGTGGTACATTTATACAATGGAATACTACTCAGCTGTAAAAAAAAAAAAAAAAAAAAAAAAAAAAAAAAAAAAAAAAAGAAGAAGGAGAAGAAGAAGAAGAAGGAAATCATACCTTTTGTGTCAGCATAGATGGACCTGGACTTATGCTAAGTGAACTAAGCCAGTCAGAGAAAGACAAATACCATATGATCTCTCATATATGTGGAATCTAATGAACAAAATAAACTAACAAAACAGAAACAGGCTCATAGATTCCAAGAAGAGAATGACAGCTGTCATAGGGGAGAGGGAATTGGGGGGCTGGTTGAAAAGGTGAAAGGATTGAGAAAAAAACAAAAATCTCACAGACACAAACAACAGTATGGTGATTTACAGAGGGAAATGGGGGAATAGGGTATAGGCGGGATAAATGGTAATGGAAGGAGACTCAACTTTGGGTGGTGAACACATGGTGCATTATACAGATGATGTGTTATGGAATTGTACACTTGAAACCTGTGTAATTTTATAACCAGTGTCACCCCAGTAAATTCAGTTTTAAAAGTCTGTGTGTGTATTGACATAAGTAACTTTTCAGAAGTTAAGCCCTCTCTTTTTACTTAATTCCTTCTGCTCTCTTCCCCATCATTTGTCCACTGTTCCCTTCTCAGTGGTCACTGATGACTTCCTAATTGACAGTATTCTCTTCATAGTCCCCTAATTTATCTATGGCATGGCATTATAGATATTCTAGAAATGCTTTCTTTTCTTTGCTTTATGACCCCCATTCTCCCTCAGATGTCTCTTTAACCCTCAAAAATAGATATCTCTCTCATGTCTACTCCTTGCAGCTCAGTAGTAATTCTCAAATGTTAGTATGAGAATTACCTAAGATTCTTGTAAGTTCCTACAATATGTAGGTTGCTAGATCCATCCCACAGATATTGCAATTAAGTAGGACTAGAGGAACCAAGATGGCGGCATAGGTAGGCACCTAAACTGCTGCCTCGCACAACAATTTCAAAACTACAACTAAAAGACAGAACGGACACCATCCAGAACCACAGGAAAGCTGACTGAGTGGAAATTCTACAACAAGGGAGAGAGAATCCAAAATGGTGGCGTAGGTAAACACCTAAACTGCTGCCTCGCACAACAATTTCAAAACTACAACTAAAAGACAAAACGTCTATCACCCAGAACCACGGGAAAGCTGGCTGAGTGGAAGTTCTACAACTAGAAGGAAAGAGAAAAGAGCATTGAGACGTGCACAAGTGCTGAAAAGCTGAGGTACGGAGGCGACTGATCCGGGCTGGCGGCAGGCGTTGCTTTTTTCAACCCGAAGGGAGATAAGCCCCCGATTACTTTGAAATACAGTTTCTGGGGAGAAGCGGGGGACCCAAACTCCCATGGGGAGAGGCTGGACTGTCTGCCATCGGGTCGGAAAGTGAGGGGGGCTTGCTTGCAGAGCTGCGCGCAAGAATAATTGTTTACTGCGCTGGGGCACGGGACGCAGTCGGAGACACAGAGCCAGCTAACTAGCAGCCATCTCTGTTTGCCACACCCTAGCCTAGTGATGCCCTGAGACCCCGCCCCACACAACCTACAAACCCACCCAAGCTCTAAGCAGCAGCTTTAGCATAAGAAAGGCCTGCCCTAACGCAGCTTAACCTAACAAACTTGCAGCCCGAATCAGACAGCTCCAAAACCACCAAACCCCAAGCAAAGAGGAGAAAACTGTAGCTCTCGCTGTAGCTCCTGCTGGGTGGACTCAGACAATAGCTGACCTGCACCCCATTGGAAATCCAGAAGCCAGTGTACCTAGTGGTCAGTGTGAGAAACCAGATTTCAACTCCTCACATCCATAAGTGACACATTCAAGAGGCAGACTCAGCGAGCACCAAAGCCCCACTGAAACAAGTCCTGCACCATAAGCGTGTCTCCAGCACAGCAGTTCTTCCATTATAGACACAGCGAGTCCTCACAGCCGATTGGCCTGGAGGTCAATTCCTCCCAGCGTACCAACAGCAATTAAGGCTTAACTACACCAAGACGTTGCACTCAGCCCACAAAGGGGTATACCAAGATCGTCCACATCAAATGATTGGGGAGGCTGAGCTACTGCCCCCTATAGGTCACCTACCACACAAAGCCACTCCATCAACACAGGGAAGCAGCCAAAATGCGGAGATAAAGAAACATGTCACGAATGAAAGAAACGGAGGAAAGCAAACTACTGGACGACATAAGAGTTCAGAACCACATTTATAAGGTTACTCAAGAAACTTTTAAAACCGCCGAGAAACTTGATGACATTTCTGAGGAGCTTAGTGAGACCTTCAAGGACCTTAATGAGAATGCCAAAAAAAAAAAAAAATGGAAAAGGACCAGTCAGAAATGAAGCAAACACTGTCTAAAAGAATATACAGAAACTCAACTGTAGAGCAATGTACCCCAAGAATCAAACCAAAGATCTGAAATAGGAGGAAACAAAAAACACCCAACCAGAAAAACAAAAAGAATCCAAAAATATGAAGATAGTGTAAGGAGCCTCTGGGACAACGTTAAGCGTACCAACATCCGAATTTTTGGGGTGCCAGAAGAACAGAGAGAGCAAAATATTGAAAACCTATTAGAAGAAATAATGATAGAAAACTTTCCCCACCTGGTGAAAGAAATAGACTTACAAGTTCAGGAAGTGCACGGAACCCCATACAACAGGAATCCAAGGAGGACCACATCAAGACACATCATAATTAAAATGCCAAGAGCAAAAGACAAAGAATCTTGAAAGCAGCAAGAGAAAAACCGTTAGTTACCTACAAGGGAGTACCCATACGACTGTCAGCTGATTTCTCAGCAGAAACTATGCAGGCCAGAAGGGAGTGGCAAGAAATATTCAATGTGATGAACAGCAAGAACCTACAACCAAGATTACTCTACCCAGCAAAGCTATCATTCAGAATTGAAGGGCAGATAAAGAGCTTCACAGACAAGAAAAAGCTAAAGGAGTTCATCGCCACCAAACCAGGATTACATGAAATGCTGAAGGGTATTCTTTAAGAAGAGGAAGAAGAAGAAAAAGGTAAAGATAAAAATTATGAACAACAAAATGACATCAAATACATACCTACCAACAAGTGACATCTAAAAATCAAGTAAATAAAAAATCTGAAGAACAGAATGGACTGGCGAATATAATAGAATCAGGGACATAGAAAGGGAGTGGACTGACAATTCTCAGGGGGAAGCAGGTGTGAGTAGTGCGGGAAGAGATTGGACAAAAATCTTACTCCTATGGATGAAGACAGTGGCAGGGGGTAAGGGCATGGGGTAGGGTGGGGTGGGGAATCAGGTGGAGGGAAGCTATAGGGGGAAAACAAAAAGAGGAACACCTGTAATCTGAACAATAAAGATTCATTTAAAAAAAATTCTACAACTAGAAGGAAAGAGAAAAGCTCACAGAGAACTGGAGGAACAGCAAAGGGTTGAGGTACAGCAAAGGGTCTTTGTGCGTCCAGAGAGGAAGGGTGGCTGAGAACCTGGCTGACTTTCTCTGGCAGGAGGGGGAAGGAAGCCCCCGACTGCACTGAACCCCAGTTCTGATTGCACTGAACCCCAGTTCCGACTGCACTGAACCCCAGTTCCAGGCGAAACCCCATGGACCCAGGCACATACAGGGGGAGTCTGGACTGTCAGGTAGAGAGAAAGACACTCGGAGACTCGGAGACCCCAGGGGGACCCGGGGGAGCCCCAGCAGGCAGGGGACTGGAGGCGCACACGCACGAATGCGCACAAAGACTGGGAAGGTTGCCATAGGCTTTCCCTAGCAGAAGGGAGTCGGAAGCTCATGACTTCACTGAACCCCACTTCTGACTGCACTAAACCCCACTTCCAGGCGAGCCCCTGGGGACCCACACTCTTACCGGGGAAATCTGGACTCTCGGGCAGAGGCTCGGGAGCCGGGGAAGCCAGAGGTCTGGAGGTGCGCACGCACAAGGACAGGGCTGATGGGAAGCCAAGACTGTCTGCTCCGCCCTGAGACTCCACCCCATCCAAGCTGAGCACAGAGGCTTTTGCAATTTGGCAAGTCTAATCCTATAAGGCTGTCTCCAGAACCGACCTTCTCCCAGTGTAGACACAGCTGATCCTTACAGCCAACTGGCCTGGAGGTCAATTCCTCCCAGTGATACCAACAACAATCAAGACTTAACTACAACAAGGCTGTACACACAGTCCACAAAGGGGTGCACCAAGAGTGTCACCTCAGGTTAACTGGGGAGGCCAACCCACTGGGCCATATAGGAAACCCAGTACACAAAGCTATCCTACCAACTCAGGAAAGCAGTGAAAATGCGGCGACGAAGAAACAGATCACAAACGAAAGAAATGGAGGAAAACAAATGACTGGATATAGAGTTCAAAACCACGGTTATAAGGCTTTTCAAGAATATCCTAGAAAAGGCCGAAAAATATAACGAGACCCTTGAAGATATGAAAAAAGACCAACTAGAAATTAAACATACACTGACTGAAATAAAAAATATTATACAGAGACCCAACAACAGACTAGAGGATCCCAAGAATCAAGTCAAAGAATTGAAATACAAAGAAGCAAAAAACACTCAACTGAAAAAGCAAAAAGAAAATAAAATCCAAAAAGTTGAAGATAGAGTAAGAAGCCTCTGGAACAACTTCAAGTGTACCAATATCAGAATTATGGGGGTGCCAGAAGAAGAGAGAGAGAGCAAGATACTGAAAACCTATTTGAAGAAATAATGACAGAAAACTTCCCCCACCTGGTGAAAGAAATAGACTTACAAGTCCAGGAAGCTCACAGAACCCCAAACAAAAGGAATCCAAAGAGGACCACACCAAGACACATCATAATTAAAATGCCAAGAGCAAAAGACAAAGAGAGAATATTAAAAGCAGCAAGAGAAAAACAGTTAATTACCTACAAGGGAGCACCCATACAATTGTCAGCTGATTTCTCAGCAGAAACTATGCAGGCCAGACCGGAGTGGCAAGAAATATTCAAAGTGATGAATAGCAAGAACCTACAACCAAGATTACTCTACCCAGCAAAGCTATCATTCAAAATTGAACATCAGATAAAGAGTTTCACAGATAAAAAGCTAAAGGAGTTCATCACAACCAAATCAGTGTTATATGAATTGCTGAAAGGTATTCTTTAAGAAGAGGAAGAAGAAAAAAGTGAAGATAAAATTTATGAACAACAAATACATATCTATCAACAAGTGAACCTAAAAATCAAGTGAATTAAAAACCTGAGGAACAGAATAAACTGGTGAATATAATAGAATCAGGGGCATAGAAAGGGAGTGGACTGATAATTCTCAATGGGAAAGCGGTATGGGAGGATGCAGGAAAAACTGGACAAAAATCATACATCTATGGATGAGGACAGTGCGGGGGAGGTAAGGGCAGAAGGTGGGGTGGGAACCGGGTGGTGGGGAGCTATGGGGGTAAAAAGGAGAAACAATTGTAATAATCTGAATAAAGATTTATTTTTAAAAAAAAAAGAAAGCCCAAGAATTTGCATTTTTATCAAGCTCTAATAAACGTGATCTAGAGCCACATTTAAAAAAGAAAATTATGTTCTACAGATCTATCTACACATCACTGCCATGCTGATTCCTTTTAATTATCTTAACATACTAGTTTCATTAATTTCTCATTATCTGGACCAGACTGTGAGAATCTGAGGCCCAGAGCAGGGCTGATAATAACATAGTATGCACTTGCTTCTGGTAATTAAAATAATAAAATATTTGCAAAAATATTGGTAAATAGCTGCTGCTCTAAGCCCCTAAGTGTCATCATCCCACCACAGTCCTGTCTGTCCTGGTCCCTCTTCTGAAAATCCTTGGACCTCCCCACCATCCAGCAACAAAGAAGTAACACCTGACACGACAGTTTCTCAGGATCCTGCTCCAGTGAAAAGACTGCCATCCTAATTGGTTAAATTGTACCAGTTAAATATTACCCCTGTTAAAGATAATGATATTATTAACCATACAGGACACTAGGAAATAAACCAGTTTCAATGAGGAGGATGGTCACCTCAGGATATAAGATGGTTTATGTGCAATATTGTCAAACTTAATAAAATAGTTGAAGTGGCCTGCAGCAAGTCCAAGATCACGAAAGCTGTGTTTTCCAAGTTTGGTCATCAGAACCTAAGAAAGCTGAGAAATTTTGTTTCGGTAGGACTGGGATGGCATCCCAGAAATCACTGTTGTTGTTTTTTAACATTTTCCGCAGTGGTTCTGATGATTAGCTAGGTCTGAGAACTAGTGCTTTAGATTGAGAACAGAGAAGTAGCACCAAAGTGTTGCCCCATATTGGATCTCAGTAGGTGTTTGACATTTCATAATGACTGCTTTTTTATTTTTATGCAATTGAAATTAGACTTGATAAACTTTAAACATAGCTCATTCTAGACCACAGCACAATCACAAAGATTAGGCAAGGATATGTGGATTTTGCAGCACAAACTACCACCACTACTAGAAAATGTCACATGCATATATGACACAGAAAGCAACTCAGTGTTAAATGTATTTTGTCTCTGGCAAGAAAGAGTTCTATTTCTAGGAGTTTCTTTCAAAATAAACTCCAGCAGAAAAAATGTCACAACAAAATATAGTCACCATTACGTTTTTTAGATTTTAAGAGAAAGTATATAAGCAGTAGAGGCCCAGTGCACAAATTCATGCACAGGTGGGGTCCCTCGGCCTAGCTGGCTATCAGGGCCGATCAGGGCCATTTCACCCAGTCCCAATCCCGGCCAATCAGGGAAGCCCGGGGGAGGGGCCGTGGGAGTTTGGCCAGCTGTGGGAGCGCACTAACCACCAGGGGGCAGCTTCTGTATTGAGTATCTTCCCCCTGGTGGTCAGTGTGCATCATAGCGACTGGTTGTTTGGTCAACTGGTCATAATGGTCACTTAGGCTTTTATATATATAGATAAGTTGAATTAGTATTTGAATCAAAATGCATAATTTTATATAATAAAGAGCTAATATGCTAATTAGACCAGATAGCAGAATGACCTTCCAGAACAACCAATGGGCAGGGCTGCTGGGCCGCAAGGCAGCCGGGGTGGCGAGGGTCAAGCCCCTTTCACGAATTTCATGCATCAGGCCTCTAGTTTTGTTATAATCAGGCATTGCTTTTCTCTGAATCATAGGCGCAGTTTGTTGAAACAAAGAAGGAATAACAATTCTATAAAATGTGTTATGAGTCACTTATTATGTATATGATTCTTGAGTCATTAATTACTAAAACTTTCCTATAAGGAACGATTACTAACAATAAGCAAAGTGAGTGATTACAAAACTTTTTTAATACTAATTATAGTTACAGAAAGACTTTAAAACCATATTTGGAGGAATTAAATTATTCAATTATATTTATTTCAAAAAATAGAAATTATCACTTTTTATTGAGCAACATAAACATATTTTTAATTTCCTGAGGAATTAAGATAAATTTGGGGGATTTAGAAGCCTACAAACAAGTTTATAAAGAAACATATCCTTAAAACTGACAGCACTTCAGTAGTTTCTCTTATTCAGAGAGGGAAGTGTTTGTAGGTTTATATTAAAGATACCTTTTAAAAATACAGCTAATATATGTAATTGTTATAATGAAAAAAATTGAACTAAAATAATTAAGGCTAACAACTGCTTTTTTATTTTTATGCAATTGAAATTAGACTTGATAAACTTTAAACAAAGCTCATTCTAGACCACAGCTAACTACAGTCTGTAAATGCCCTAGCCCTTCCCTATCTGTCTTCTCTTCCCCCACCTTCCTCTGCCCCCTCCACACACACACACACACACACACACACACACACTCCATCTTTTTGCACTTTGAAATACAAAACAACTTGTCAGTTCAGTTTATTCAGTTAGGATCAGTTCTGTGAAAACAACGTCAAGGCCATTGTTTGATTTAATTGACTAGTGAAACTGGTTATACAGGTAAGTGGAACTTAGTTTTATTTTTGTCCAGTTGCATATTTGAATGTTCATAAAGTAACTTAGTAGAGTAATAAAATTCCAGTGACATTGTAATAGATTTTAAGGAATGATTACCAAAGCAAATAAAAAGACACTAAAACCCAAACTATAGAAAATATTCATGGTATTTTTTTCTTTATGGCTCTGCTTTCAGTATAATGAATTGTTCCAAAAAAAGTCTTTTCTTTCACTATTCATTTCCTTTTCTTTGAGGTATCTCTTCTTGGCCTATACTTAATGTAACCAAAAGAAAATATGCTAATATAATGCAGATGAATAATTTAAATAACTTTTACAGAGTAGTTCCCATACTGCAAGCACATTTCCTCTTAGCAGTTGGTCTGTCCCTCGTGGCTTCACTTTTCTGCTGGACCTCATGATTGATCATTTTAAAATAATTATTTCTGCCCCTCCCCACCTCCACCCCTCATTCTCTCTGCTTTGTACTGTACCTTCCACTCTATCCACCCTGCTATTCTCTACAGTTCTGATACACGGTACAACATAGATGAATCTTGAAAACATTACATTAAGTGAAATAAGGAGATATAAAATCTCAAATATTATGTGATTTCACTTATAAGAAGTACCTAGAGTAGGCAAGTTCACAAAGTAGGATAGAGGTTTCCATCTTAATGGGAACAGAGTTTCTGTGGGGACTGATGAAAATGTTCTGGAAATAGATACTAACAATGGTTGCACAACAGTGTGAATATGCTTAATGAAATGGTTAAAATGGTAAATTTTGTTGATATTTTAACCATAGTTTTTTAAAATGTTAATTATACATAGCGATTTAGGTACATTAATTATCTATTTTACAAATAGAGATGGAAGGAAATATGAAGGTTTGGAAAAATTACTAAATTTTATGATTATATTATTTTGAATAAAAATAAAGCTCAAATAAAAGATTTTCCTTTTTAGCTATTGGATATTCATTAAAAGAAGAGAAATTTTGCATCACATAGCTTCTCAAACTGACAAATGGTAAGAAAATATAGTCAATCCATCCCCAAAATTGGAAATAATAATTTATTTAAATTTTTCTTTCTTTTTACAGAGTCATTGTTGTTGTTGAGAATAGCTATATTGATTAATAATTTTTTTATTTCTTTATTGATTAAGGTATTACATATGTGTCCTTGATTAATAATTTTTAAAACTTTTCAATTTATACAGGGAAAGCTTTTCAGAGTAATTCTTGTAAGGGAGAATAGGTACACTGTATCTGTGCTAGAGCATTTTAAATACTTTTAGTTTCTTGTAAAATGTTCTAGGTTTTAATGAAATCTGTTTTTCTTCAGCTTGACAGGGCCAATTCTCTATTAAATCAAGCTCAACAACCTTACAGATATTTAATTGAATCAGTACGTCAGAGAGATTCTAAGATTGATTCACTAAAGGAGTGTATTACACGGCTTGAGAAAGATGTCAGGTAAACCACCTACAAATCTTTTATTTGAATAATAACATAATACTGCTATAGAGGAATTTGGTTTGTATATTATGGAGAAAAAAATTAAATAATGATTGTGGTCTTAAATGTAATGAGTATTGAATTTCTATTAGAAAAACTAGGTCATATCACATTAAGTGTTCATATTCCACTTTATGGTTGGAAGTTTTTACCTGGACATAACAATGCTACACTTTTAACAAAGCACTCTACTGGCATGACGACTATCCTCGATATCTTCGATCCCTAGGATATCTCTAGTGGATTGACCAAAGAGAGAAGGGGCACACAACCAGATGCCATTTATAGAGTCAAAATTACTTTTTAAACATAAAATGTATACATTTACTTAGATTCCTTTTGACTTTGCCAAGGAATTTTTAGGCTTTTTTTCCTCTGAATCTTTAAGTAACCCATGAATTACCTAAATGTAAATAAAATTGTTTCACTTGCTTAGATTGAAGTTGTTTTCTTATATAACACCTTATCCAAAAGACTTGCTCCATTTAGTAATTACCCAAATTCTTTACATGTTCATCTATAGATCATTTTAGTCTTTTTAAATTGCAATAAAAGAATGATGCTATACATAAAGAAAGAGGTTTTAATTTGTAAATGGTTGGCTAATTGACCTGTTGTTAGATTTTATGCTTATTAGAATTAATTATTCTGATATACAAATTACTAACCTATCAATAAATATTAAAAAAGAGAATAAGATGGAAATTGTTAAATTAAGGAATTGGAAAACAGTAAGGAGAAAATAGTTTTTAAAATCCAGGTTTCCTAAGTTTGGTTTTATATAACCAAAAATATAAAACTCTGGGTTAACTCCAAAGGATGAGTGTTTTTGTTGTTGTTGTTGAATCACATAATTATCTTTTCTCGTTTCTACCCCAACCAAAATAATTGGTCCAGAACTCTACTCCTGATATAATTTTTGATGATTCGATGAAATAATTTAAAAGTACATTTATGCTTTAAACATCAACATAAATAAAAATTTCTTTCTAGATTAAACTTAGTTAAAAATTATATCTAGATTATATATAAACCAGCATTAATAAATTAATCAAATTAATTAAACAATTATTCTATAAATAGTTACTGGGGCAATAGATTTTGTTTTATCATTTACAGAGTACCTGGTTATCTTAGGGGACTTGAGAAAAGAACCCCTAATAAAACTTTTTCTTCCTATATTATATGTTTCTGTTATAGTTGAAATTTTGTATTGAGTCATTTTACCTTTCCTTTGTAATCTTGGAGGAGGATATATAAAAGGCCTGTGGAAAAAATATTGCCCCTTTCACAATTACATTCAAATAATTGTATTTGAATTTTTATCTTAGATAAAAATTTAAGAATTAAAATAGCTGAAAATGTTGACTATAGAGAAAAATAATAGATGATTGTAGGAGAAAATTATAAAGATGAGCAAATTCAGTTCTAAGGAAATGAAGCAACTTTTCTTCCAAGAACATAACAATTTTGTTGTAGGGCCAAATTTTGAATCCAGATCTATCTGCTTTCTAATTCTGTAGTCTTAATCATTATGTTATACTGCCTCCTTATGTTCTATTCTGAATAAGGGATAATTTTTCATTGACTAGTATAATTAAAGAAGAGAAGCCAAAAAATAGTGTAGAAAAATAGTTAAAAGTAGGGCTTAAGTGAATTGATAATTGTTGAAGCGTGATGGATATATTGGGTTATATTTTCTCTCTTATTTCAAAATATTTCATAATGAAGTTCAAAGAAAACAGATTTTAAAAGGGAAGTAAATTATATGATCTCAAGTCCAGTACTTAGTTTTAATTTGGAACAAGTCAACTGTACTCTCTAAACCATTGTTCAATAGAACTTTGTGTAATGATAAAAACATATCACATCTATGCTATACAGTATGATATTCACTAGCTGTTGAGCATTTGAAATGTGGCTAGTATTACTGAGAAACTAAATTTTTTATTTTATTTAAATTAAATTGATTTTAATTTACACTTGTAGCTAATAGCTATGGTATTGGACAGTACACCCATTTTTTTCATTTGTAAAATGAGGCAGGTACTGACAGCACCTATGATTCTGAAGATTAAATGATGTAATGTTTGTAATAGCACTGTGCCTATACATACACAAATGTATGATATTGTTAGTATATATCTTATATTTAACAATTTTTTATGTGTATGATATTGTTAGTATATATCTTATATTTAACAATTTTTTATATGTGCATTACCCACTTTTTTATTTCTTTTAAAGTCTTTATTATTGAGAGTATTACAGATGTCCTCCTCCTTTTCTCCTTGCCCGGCCTCTGTTTTTATTTTATTCATCATTTTATTGTGTTCATTAGATTCCACATACAAGCAAGGTCATGTGATATTTGTCTTGCTCTGATTGGCTTATTTTGAAATTTTCATGTTGAAATTATCTTAAAATTGAAAAATAGCCCAGCTTTTGTGGCTCAGTGGTTGAGCATTGACCCATGAACCAGGAGGTCATGGTTCAATTCCCAATCAGGGCACATCCCAGGTTGCAGGCTCGATCCCCCGTAGGAGGCATGCAGGAGGCAACCAATTGATGATTCTCTCTCATCATTGATATTTCTGTCTCTCTTCTTCTCCCTTGCTCTCTCTCTGAAATCAATAAATTTTTTTAAAAAGTGAGAAATAACATTTCTCAAAATATGTTGATAAGACTCCTTTAATATAAGCAAGAGTAATCATAAAATCTATGCCAATTATGGAATTTACTACTACAAAAAAATTTGTGCTAAACATCTGATTCCTTTAAAGCTATCTGTGTTTCATAAACTTCCTATATAATAAAGAGGTAATATGCAAATTAACCCTCACACCCTCACAAGATGGCTGCCGATGACCAGGCTGGCAGGGGCATTAGTGAGGAATGACCAAAGGACTGAACAAGCAGGCTGCGTGGGTGACCAGGCCAGCAGGGGGGGCAGTTGGGGGCGACCAGGCTGGCGGAGGGGGCAGTTTGGGGCGATTAGGCTGGCAGGGGGGCAGTGAGGGGCAACTAGGTCGGGGGGGCAGTTGGGGGTGATCAAGCTCACAGGAGGGGCAGTTAGGGGTAACTAGGCAGGCAGACAGGTGAGCGATTAGGAGCCAGCGGTCCCAGGGATCGGGCCTAAACCAGCAGTCACACATCCCCCAAGGGGTCCCAGATTGGAGAGGGTGCAGGCTTGGCTGAGGGACACCCCCCCCCATGCATGAATTTTGTGCACCAGGCCTCTAGTATTGTAAAATATTTTAGTACATTCTGCACTAATATTTCACAGGATATGAAAGCTTGCTCTTAACCAAAGCAACTATCTTCTGAAGTGAAAAATTAAGTTGCTTTTAATAGTTTAAGTATGGCCTTTGAGATGCTGTATATGTACCCTGATGACACGAATGTGAAATGATGTCATGCCATGAAAAAGCCCAGTCAACAAGTGAGATATAGCAAGATAGGTCCTAGTGTTAGCTGATCACCCCATCTCTGAGCTGATGACATTTCAAATGTAGTGGAATTATCCTGAGCTTTTAATATACATCAACCTGGTTTCTTTTTTCAGGGTAAATGTGTCTGTAAAATATAGATATTAATGCGAACATCAAGGGATAGTTGTGAAAATTAAATGAAGCAACAAATATAAAGCATCTGGCACATGAAAGAAACTCAGTAAATGTTACTTATGTTACCTCCATTTGTCCTTCATTAATTCAAAATTTAAACATTAGATGGCCTATCCAAAAAAAAGACTACTAAGAGATGATGTTCCTTGAAAATTCCTGTTCCTCTTTTGTTGGGTGTTGATTGTAATAATAAAGAATATTTATATTAATTGATTGTTTTTAAAAATGTTTCTCTAGGTTATACAATAACCTAGAGAAACATTTTTTTCTAAAAAATGAGTTCATTTTTTAGAGAAAATGAGTTCATTTTTAAAAAAGTAGAGGTTCATTTTCTACTTTTGTAGAAAATGAAACAATACCACTATACCACACCACAACTTGCAAATTTAGCTAATTATACAATATATTCAACGTCAGGAAAGGTTAGAGTAAATACACACTAAAATGAACCATTATAAGCATGTCAAAAGCTAACATTTAACTACTTTAAATTCCCCATCACTAACATAATAATTTGTTCTAAAGGTAACACTGTTAATTCTCCTCCACCAAACTACAAGAGACAGTCTGCTTTATGAGGTTTGATTTGTAGTTCAAAACTGAAGAAAGCATGGAAACAAAAATTAGCATAAATTTTTATTCCTGTCATCAGTTTTTGGTTTATTCATAGCTAGCATTTTAAGGAAGAAAAGAGTACATTGTCAACTTCTTTTGTATGGCTAAGCCAGGGTGTATTGATCCAGGAAGTTAAGGAACAAGATAGCAGGAATATGTTTTCATATAGCAGGTGAAATAGAGCCATAAACATGAATTCCTGAGTAATAATTAACAGTGAATTGAACGATTACAGGTGTAATACACTATTCATGATAGATGTGCTTACAAGGATATTTGTTTTGTAGTTGCTTTATGAGTCACGCATAGAAGTTTTATATTTGTAAAGGTTAGTTGCCACTGTTATAAAATGTGTCTTACAGAGAGTGAACTTCTATTTGAGTAATTACATACATACTGAAAGAACACAGTGTAATAATCATCATAGTTAGTTTTAGAAACCCACATATGGAAGGTGGTCTCCCTTTTGGTTCAAGGGCATATTACGTATAGAGAAGGCTAAGACTTTAAAAATACACATTGAGGTATTGTCTGTGGAGTTCATGCTATTTGTGATAAAACTGGCATCCTACAGATAGAACACAGTTACTCTGTAAATCAGTTTATCCACCCACCTTTTGTTCCATGTTACATGGTTATTTTGCTATTTAAATAAGGAATATTTATTCTGGAAAAAATTAAAGTCTACATATAAAGCATTTCTAATGAATTATCCAGTTAAAATCCTTTAATTACATCAACATTCCATTCCTGTTACACTACATTTTATTTAATGGAGTTGTTGGAAGTGTGTGCATGTGTGTATGTGTGTATAAACTGCATGTGAGTGTACTAGTATATACACATGTACTGTGTGTGTGTGTGTGTGTGTGTACATGTATATGAACATTAACATATATCTGTTCCTTGAAAAATCCTATTTCTATTTACTGGATTATTTTAATTCTGAAAAATATTTTCTAGAGGAAAAATGTTTTACTTGGCCATGGAAAATAATTACTAGGCCATAAAAAAAAGTGATTCTAGCCCTAGCCAGTTTGGCTCAGTGGATAGAGTGTCAGTCTGCGGACTGAAAGGTACCAGGTTTGATTCTGATCAAGGGCACATAAAGGTTACAGGCTCGATCCCTGGCGCTGGTCAGGGTGCATACGGGAGGCAACCAACTGATGTGTCTCTCTCATATCATTGCTTTTCTCTCTGTGTCTCTCCCCCTTCCTTCCACTCTCTCTAAAAATAAATGGGAAAATATCCTCAGGTGAGGATTAACAAAAAAATTTTTGTGTTTTTTTTTTAAGTAATTCTAGCCCAGCCAGTATAGACCTATAAACCAGGAGGTTATGGTTCGATTTCCAATCAGGGCACATGCCAGAGTTGTGGGCTCAATCCCCAGTCGGGGGTGTGGAGGAGGCAGCAGATCAGTGATTCTCTCTCATTATTGATATTTCTATCCCTCTCCCTTTCTATCTGAAATCAATAAAAAATATATATATTTTTAAGTGATTCTAGCTAAAAATAGATTAGAATTCCAGAGTTATAGAAATATCTGATCTTTATCATGCTTTGGGGGACTCTCCAGAACATGCCACTCAGTTTCCTTTATATCATTTAGTTCTTTTCAGTTCTGTGGCTCAGTAGGATTTCTGACGCCTAACTCCAAAAGTCAGTTTGTTTTTCCACTGAGCTACATTTACCTTTATTGGCATTTAATTACTATTTTCCTCTGATGCCTGTTTTTTTCATCTAAATTAGTAATACTATATAGCATTTATATAGAGTTTTATGTGTTTAATGCTTTATATAATTATTCATTAGAATAGTTCACATATCCCTTTGACATGCACCAGTATTATTTTCCACGTTTACAGATGTAAAATCTGAAGTTCGGTGGGAAGTGGACTGTGCTTTATATATAGCACACAGTGGAGTCAGTGGCACACACAATTGGAGACATAATTGTATCTAGTCTTTTCTTCTCAGAGAAGTTCTCAATTACTAGGAAGGAGGAGAGTGAGTTTTTTTCCTCTTAAGTCCTTGGAATTACCAGTTTTTCCAGAATATCTACTCTAATGCCTTGGATTTTAAGAACTTCCTGCCTGGCATTGTAAAAATTTGTAGCTTTTCATTTTCTTAAACTTAAAACATCTAACCTGTTCAGCAAAACAATTCTCATTAATTTTACCTTCATGGAATTGTTTTGACATTTAAGGAATTACTAGTATGTAGTTTAAATTCATTACTGCTTTTCTTAATTCTTTCATACTGCTGGCTGAATCGATTCATTCCCATGGCTTTCAAATAATGTTTTACTTAATGATTCTAATAAATTTTTATATGTTAGATAATTAAACAGTCAATATTTGTCCATACATACTTTCTTTTTACTTTTTCTATAAGTCATACTTCATCTTTTTACATTTTGTGAGTAAATAGTCATCTTTGAAAATATTAATTTCATATCCTGCCAGTGTGGCTCAGTGGTTGAGCATTTACTTATGAACCAGGAGGTCATGGTTGAATTTCCAGTCAGGGCATATGCCCAGGTTGTAGGCTCAGTCCTCAGTAGGGGGTGGGCAGGAGGCAGCCAGCCAGTGATTGTCTCTCATCATTGATGTTTCTATCTCCTTCTCCCTTCCTCTCTCAAATCAATAAAATCTACACTAATAAAAGAGAAACATGCAAATTGACCATCACTCCACTACAACCACCAGCCAATCAGGAGCAAGTATGGAAATTAACCCAACAAAGATGGCAGAGGCCACAGAGCTGGAGCGAGCAGGAGGCTTGGATTGCCCCTGGTGATGGAGGAAGCCAAGCTTCCTGCCTGCCCTGGCCAGCCCTGGCCTCCACTCAAGGCTACAAAGTTTCAATTATGGAAGATAAATAAATCCCAGATACCTGCTACCAGCCAGCCCTGGCCTCCGCTCAAGGAGGCACTGAAATAAAAAAAAAAAAAAGAAAAGAAAAAAGGAGGGGCTGGGAGCCTGGGTCACCAGGGGGTGTGGCCAGCCTGAAAACAGCCCTCAGCTCTTCACCCAGGCTGGCCACACTCCCATGAGGTGAGGGTCCCCACTGGGGGGTTTGACCAGCCTGCAAACAGCCATCAGCCCCTCACCCAGGCTGGCCAGGCACCCCAGCAGGACCCCCCACCCTGAAGGGGTTGTGACCAGTTTGAAAACAGCCCTCAGCTCCTCACCCAGGCTGGCCACGCCCCCCCAGCGGGGACTCTCACTCTATGGGGGCATGGCAAGCCTGAAAACCACCACCCTCGCCCAGGTCACCCCACCCCCCAAGGGAACCCCACCCTGATCCGGGACACCCTTCAGGGCAAACCAGCTGGCCCCCACCTGTGCACCAGGCCTCTATCTATACTAATAAAAGGGTAATATGCTAATTAAACTGGGATACCTTCCAGAAAATCTTCTGGACGTTCTTTTGGACAAAGCCATGGTGGCGGGGCCAAGGTAGAGGCGGTTAGAGACGAAGAGGGGAGGGCAGTTGTGGGTGATCAGGTCAGGATGGGACGGCAGTTGTGGGTGATCAGGCTGGTGGGGGGCGGGGCCGTTGGGGGTAAGCAGACCAGCAGGGGAGCCAGTTTGGGGCAAGCACGCTGTCAGTGGAGGTCAGTTGGAGGTGATCAGGACAGCGGGGGGGGGGGGGGGGGGGGGCGCGCAGTTTGGAGTGAGCATTGAGCAGGCCAGGAGGGGGGCAGTTGGGGGCAAGCATGCCAGTGGGGAGGGAAGGTGGAAGTGAGCAGACCGGCAGGACGGGGCAGTTGGGGGTGAGCACACTGGCACGGGGGGGCAGTTTGGGGTGATCAGGCTGGCGGGGGGTGGTTTGGGGGCGAGCAGGCTGGCAGGCAGAGTGATTAGGGGCAATCAGGCAGGCAGGTGAGCAGTTAGGAGCCAGCAGTCTGGGATTGCGAGAGGGATGTCCGACTGCTGGTTTAGGCCCTATCCCTATAAACCGTCAGTAGGACATCCTTTGAGGGGTCCCAGATTGGAGAGGGTGTAGGCCAGGCTGAGGGACACTCCTCCCCCGCCCCGTGCACAAATGTCATGCACCAGGCCTCTAGTATATTTATAAAAGAAAAAGTCTTCTTACAAAATTACTAGGTATTTGATTAGATCAAACATTACAGTGGCTGGTCTGATATCTTTATGGGCTATAAATTTATCTTTGAGGAATGGATACAGGGATTGACCAAAATGAAAAAAGAGAGAGAAAAAAATCATGGTCACAGATAACAGTGTGGTGATTGGGGTAGGGGGGAGTAAAGCGTGGGTAAATGTTATTGGAAGGAGACTTGACTTGGGGTGGTGTACAGATGATGTGTTGTGAAATTGAGCACCTGAAATCTGTATAATTTTGCAAACCTGTATCACCCCAGTAAGTTCAATAAAAAGGATAAAATAAATAATTTTAAGTACATGTATTTTTAATTTAAAAATTTTTATTTTAATTCAAAACATCAGATTATTTTTTAGTCTTTTGTTATTAACTATTTGTTAATTAAATGTAAACAAATACTCTGATTTTAAACCTTGGTGTGTGTTTTTTTCAGCAATTTAAATAAAGAAAAGTCAGCTTTACTACAAATGAAAAATCAAATGGCATTAGATTTAGAGCAACTTCTAAATCATCGTGAGGTACGTTTTCCATTTTGTTATAATTTTTACCACTTTAGGATTTTTTTTAAAGCCCATGTTGGGTGAAGAGTATTGAATCCCAGTTTTCCATATTCATTAATGAATTCTCACATTTGCATCTCACTGATCTGGCCCTTTATATTTAACTTGGGATAGTTCTTTCTTTGTGATTTAATTTGTTGGTTTTTTTAATGTGTTAAGTCTTATTCCTGGAATGCCCCTTCTTCTTAACCCCTTATTGCCTTATTCATATCTGTCATTAAATGTCCACATTATTTAATAATTATTTATTTCTCTCACTAAATTTTAATTTTTTTTTACTTTACCTCTGTCTTATTCATCCTTGTATGCCTAGACCTTAGTAAAGTTTTTTCTTTCATATGTTCCTCACCAAAAATCTTTTATAGTTAATATAATCCCCATTTTTTAAAAGGAGAAATGAGTTTTAGATGGCTTACTCAAAGCCAGTTAGTAACTAAGAGATAACCCCAGTTTTTAAAGTCATATATATTGCGGAATAATATACATACAATAAAATTTACTCATTTAAGCATACATTTCTATCATTTTTTACTAACTCCCACAGTTGTTGTGCAGCCATTATCACAATTGGTATTTAAAATAATTCCATCGCCCCAGAAAGTTCCCTTATACTCCTTTGTAGTTACCCTTTTCCCCAAATAGAATCCTAGTAACCACTGCTCTGTTTTAGTCATGTGTTCCTTTTCCTTACTGAGTAATATTCCAATGTATGAATGTACCAGTTTTTAAATCATTCACCAGTTGATGGACATTTGAGGGCATCCTATCTAATAAAAGAGCAATATGCAAATTGACCATCACTCCAACACAAGATGGCTGCCCCCCTGTGGACACAAGATGGCCAGCAGGGGAAGGCAATTGGGAGGGACCAGGCCTGCAAGGGAGGGCAGTTGGGGGTGATCAAGCCTGCAGGGGAGGGCAGTTAGGGGTGACCAGGCCGGCAGAGGAGGGAAGTTGGGGGTGTCTGGGCCTACAGGGAAGGGCAGTTGGGGGGGACCCAGGCCTATAGAGGAGAGCAGTTGGGAGGCACCAGGCAGGGGAGGGCAGTTAGGGGCAAACAGGCTGGCAGGGGAGTGGTTAGGGGTGATCAGGCTAGTAGGCAGAAGCAGTTAGGGGCAATCAGGCAGGTAGGCAGGTGAGCAGTTTGGAGCCAGCAGTCCTGGGTTGTGAGAGGGATGTCCGACTGCCTGGTAGGATCGGGCCTAAACGGGCAGTCAGACATCCCTCGAGGGGTCCCAGATTGGAGAGGGTGCAGGCTGGTCTGAGGGACACTACCCCCTTGCGCACGAATTTTGTGCACCGGGCCTCTAGTCTGTAAATAACGCTGTTGTAAACAATTGTGTGTGTGTTTGTGTAAAAATAAGTTTTTATTTCTCTTGGTAAATACCCAGGAACAGAATTACAGGGTCATATGGAAACTATATGTTTACCTTTATAAGGAAATGCCAAACTATTTTCCAAAGTGGCTGTACCTTTTGCATTTCCACCAGCAGTGAATGGGAGTTCCAATTTCTCAGCATTCTCCCCAGCAGTTAGTATTGAGAAACTGAATTTTTTAATCCAATGTATTTTTTCCACTGAGCTATCACTGCCTTGTTTTAGCCATGTTTTTACCATTTTGTTATCCTAATAGAGAAATGCTCAAAATGGATCATTGGTGTATGAGTATCCAGAAGACATTTTTTCCATTTGGGAAAGATATACCAGATATTTGAGAAAAAATTATTGGAAGGATATTATTGAGAGAAATGAAGTTGTGAATATTACTGGAAGCACTTCAAAAGTGCATATCTTAGAAATTGTGGGATTGTCTCTATATTAGAAATGTCCTTGGAAGTGAGCTCTCTTAGAGGTATATTCTATATAATGGGTAAAAGAGATAAGAAGGTGTCCCTAGTCTGGCCAGTATGGCTCAGTGGTTGAGCATCAACCTATGAACCAGGAGGTCATGGTTCAATTCCAGGTCAGGACTCATGCCTGGGTTGCGGGCTCATTCCCAGTAGGGGGCATGCAGGAGGCAGTCCGTCAGTGATTCTCTCTCTCCTTCTCCCTTCCTCTCTGATAGCAATAAAAATATTTTATTTTTTAAAAAGGTGTCTCTGGACTACATTTTACAGATGACTTTTAGGTAGATAAGTAGATCTGAATACAGGTTACAGATTAGGAAAAGCTTCTTTGAAGATATTTATACTTTTTTCTGACTCCAGCATACCAGGCCTTATCTACCATCTCTTATGTCCTAGAATTCTGCCTTCAAATAATTGTTTCTTCATTGTGGAAACCTGATTCATTCACAATGTGGATTTGCACAAATGTGTTTAATTTGAATATTTAAGAGATAATAACTATAGGTTTCATTCAGTCATACCAACTTTTTTTTTCATAAAGTTTGCATAAGGAGTATGTTTTTCAGAATGGCAATTTTCATGTGATTTTTAGAGAATTAGGCTAGACTCTGAAGAATAGATGAGCAGCTTTAATTTATAAATATTGTACATCACACTTGAAATCACATTATTCATGAGCCCAAACAAATACTAAAAGTTTTACTCACTGCCTGGGCTGACCAGCAGTCCCTGAACAATGGATGAACAGATTACTCCAACACAGTTCCACTGTGAAGGAGAGGGCTAAGGTACGGTCTGGCTGAAGAAGCCAGGCAGCCACAATTACCTGCTTCGTTAGGCATTTATTGGAATTTTTATCTTTAGATACAATCAGTAGAGTGAGTAATCTTAGGAGGACACATGTGTTTACATTGTCCTCTAGGCAAGGGCATCCAGGGATTAAGCATAAGGATTCCAGTAAACACCTGGGGGTCTGCACGTACACAGACTTGTTTGGAAAGGTCAAGGAATAATCATGGGCACCACCTTCGACACTCCCTTAAGACTCCCCTAAGTCGGAATTCTGATAAACAGGGCAAGCGGCCTTCCACACACTTCCCTTTTATCAGAATGTCCTCCTTCCAACTTACCAACCAAGTCTCCTATGCTCCCCAACAAGTCACTGGGTTGAAAATTGAGTAGGTATAGAACAAAATGTTTTAACATGAAAATTAAATAATAGCAAGATGAAACTACTCACATAAACTGCCTACTATGGCATGGAATCAGTGAAATTCACATGAACACATATCTAATTAATAATTGTCAGTTAATATTCATGCATTAAGTAATATCTTCATTTTGGCAATTATATTTTAATAAGCCAATTTTATGACTTTTCTTAATGCCAAACATCTAAAGAAAAGTAGCTTTTCTTTTTTTGTTGTTTTAAATACATTTTATTGATTTTTTACAGAGAGGAAGGGAGAGGGATAGAGAGATAGAAACATCAATGAGAGAGAAACATCGATCAGCTGCCTTCTGCACACTCCCTACTGGGGATGTGCCCACAACCAAGGTCTATGCCCTTGACTGGAATCGAACCCAGGACCCTTCAGTCCACAGGCCGACGACGCTCTATCCATTGAGCCAAACGGGTCAGAGCGCTTTTTTTCTTTATAAAGCAAATAAAAGTTTAAAAAAACAAGTCTGAGACAAGTTTTCAGTCTTTTTTTCTGAGAAACAGTTTAACTACCAGTGCGCATAGTGTGTGCAGATGCAAAAAGCAAGTGCATATTGCTTTTATGGAAACAGAACTGCCATTGACCCAGGTAAGTGCTTGACTATTCACTTGACCATTTACTTGAAACAGAGCCTACAGGATTGATTTATTCCTCGCAAAGCTCTTGAGGGTCAAGTGCTCAGAATAGCCAATAGGTATAGTTGGATAAGAATAACTCCGATATCTTCACGTTGTATTTCCGGTAATTTTGTCTTGTCATTAAGTATTCTTCTAAATCAGTGTTTGTTTCTGGACCTTAGTCTTAAAAATTATTGAGTACCCCAAAGAGGTTTTATTTATGTTATTCTTATTGATGTTAACCATATTAGAAATTAAAATGGAGAAATTTAAAATTAAAAAAATTTAAAAATAAAGAAGAACTCTGATAAATATAATGTTTGAAAGTGAAAAGCAGGGCTGAGACCAAAGTGAGGCAAGCAGGGCAAATAGGGCCCCAGAGAGAGAAGATGTCCAGTCTCAGAGGTGTGCACAATGTAGAGTTGACACCTGACAGCGTGCCTTACCTTACTCCAAGCATGTCAAACTCGAGGCCCACGGGCTGCATGCGGCCCACAACAAATATTTTTGTGACCGACCCAATATAACGGTATGTAGAAACATTTTAATAAAAATTTCTAACTTAATTTTTACAATATCCTGTTATGCATAATTATTAATAATGAACTACAACATTCACTAATGACTGATTACTATAATCATGTTGCATTCATTTCCCTTATGTGCCTTACTTGCAGGCGCACCATTTCTCTCCACTAATACTAGCAGCAAATATTTTAGCACTAATTGCCACGTCATTAGCCTTGGACTGACTTGTTTGGTGTGTGCAACAGGAAATATTTCACTTTCAGAGAACAAGAAAAATAGGTTTATTTGCATTACGCTTATTAATTTGTGCAGTTATTCAGTCTCTGGTAAATTAATGTTCAAGAAAAAATATCATTTTTTAATTAAAATGTTCTTTTATTTTATGTTAACAACTGTAGGCTCAGTGCACGAAATTTGTGCACAGGGCCGGGGCGGGGGGGGGGGGTGTCCCTCAGCCCAGCCTGCACCCTTTCCAATTTGGGACACCCTCTCACAATCCAGGACTGCTGGCTCCCAACCACTCGCTGGCCTGCCTGTCTGATTGCCCCTAACCATTTCTGCCTGCTATCCTGATCACCCCCTAAACATTCCCTTGCCAGCCTGATCGATGCCTAACTGCTCCCCTGCTGGTCCATTGCCCCTAACTGCCCTACCCTGCCAGCCTGGTCATCTGTAACTGCCCTCCCCTGCTGGCCTGGTTACCCCTAACTGTCCTCCCCTGCAGGCCTGGTCACTCCCAACTGCCCTCCCCTGCTGGCCTGGTCATCCTTAACTTCCCTTGCCAGCCTGGTCACCCCTTAACTGCCCTGCCCAGCAGGCCTGGTCACTCCCAACTGCCCTCCCCTGCAGGCCTGGTTGCCCCCAACTGCCCTCCCCTGCAGGCCTGGTCCCCCAACTATCCTCCTCTGCCAGCCCAGTCACCCCTAACTGCCCTCCCCTGCTGGCCTTGTTGCCCCCAATTGCCCTCCCTTTGCAGGCCGGTTTCCCCCCCAACTGCCCTCCTCTGGAGGCCTGATCACCCACAACTGCCCTCCCCTGCTGGCCTGGTCACCCCTAACTGCCCTCCCTTGCCAGCCTGGTTGCCCCTAACTGCCCTCTCCTGCCAGCCTGGTCACCCCAACTGCCCTCCCCTGAAGGGTGGTCCCCTCCAACTGCCCTCCCCTGCTGGCCTGGTAACCCCTAATTTCCCTTGCCAGCCTGGTTGCCCCTAACTGCCCTCCCCTGCAGGCCTAGTTGTCCACAACTGCTGGCCTGGTTGCCCCCAATTGCCCTCTCCTGCAGTCCTGATCCCCCTGCCCCAACTGCCATCCCCTGAAGGCTTGGTCACCCCTAACTGCCCTCCCCTGCAGGCCTGGTCACCCCCAACTGCCCTCCGCTGCAGGCTTGGTCCCCCCCCAACTGCCCTCCCCTGTAGGCCTGGCCGCCCCCAACTGCCCTCCCCTGCTGGCCCGGTCCCCCCCAACTGCCCTCCCCTGCAGGCCTGGCCCCCCCAACTGCCCTTCCCTGGGGCCTGGCCGCCCCCAACTGCCCTCCCCTGCGGGCCTGGTCCCTCCCAACGGCCCTCCCCTGCTGGCCTGATCTCCCACAACTGCCCTCCCCTGCTGGCCGTCTTGTGTCCACATGGGGGCAGCCACCTTGTGTGTTAGAGTGGTGGTCAATTTGCATATTACCTCTTTATTATATAGGATTGCTCATTTATTTCAGCCATTTGTTTCAGCAAGTCTCTATCGAAATAAACCTACGTTTCTATGAAAATTGAAGCTTCTGGTTTTTTTGCAGCCCACATAAACTTAAACCTTGTTTATTTGGCCCATGTTAGCCTTTGAGTTTGACATGCTTGCCCTAGTCAAGATCCCGGGAAAATTATCTGAGTCATTGTTTTAATCAGCTAAATTTTCTGTTTAAATTAATGGTTCATAAAAAGACCAAATGAACATTTTAAAACTATTGTTTTGCACTGAACAGCTCTAACTTTTTAACCAGTATCACTTAGTTCTTATAAGACTATATGTGGTCATGTAATATGATCACCAGCTCATTTACATAGCTATTAAGTATGTATTAAAAAAGAATACTGGTGGGATAATTCTAGGTTGACAATATTAGGACATTTGGAACATGGCCATAGAGGGGTTTTATTTTCTTTATTAGTAGTGTTAGCTCAAAATTATTAATTTCAAAGTAACTCCTTTCGTGTTAGGTTCACTTGTGATCTAAAGATTACTAAAAATGATAAAATTATCATTGGCCTCCTATTCTACAAATTATTTAGCATGTATTCATTCAAAAAATGGTTGTGGGTATTTGGAATTATGATTAGCATGTTAGGTGATCTTTGTTCTCAACTTTTCCTTAGAAAAGTGTGTGTATATATATATATATATATATATATATATATATATATATATGTGTGTGTGTGTGTGTGTATATATATAAAGTGTATGTATATATATATAAAGTGTGTATATATGTGTGTGTGTGTGTGTGTGTGTGTGTGTGTGTGTGTGTGTGTATCAGCCTAAGCAACCATTCGACCGGTAGCTATGCCACACACTGACCACCAGGGGGCAGATGCTCAATGCACAGGCATGGAAACATGGAACAGACTGATGAATCTCAGAGGGAAGGGGGAGGAGGAAGGGTGGGAAGAGATTAACCAAAGATCTTATATGCATACTAGAGTCCTAGTACACAGATTCGTGCACTGGTGGGGTCTCTCGGCCTGGCCTGTGGGGATCAGGCCAAAACCCACAGTCCAGCATCCCCTGAGGGGTCCCAGATTGCAAGAGGGCACAGGCCAGGCCAAGGGACCCCACTGGTGCACAGGCCTCTAGTTAATAACAAAATATATTAAAACTAGAAGCCCAATGCACAAAGATTCATGCTAGAATGGGCTTTCCTTTCCCTGGCTGACAGCACCGCCTTTCCACTGCAGCCCAGCCCCTTTCTGCTCAGGCCCTGGAGCCACCTCTTTCCACTCCAGTCCCGCCTTCCCATGCTGCCCAGAGGCCCTGAGAGACTGGGGGTGGGGCAGAACGCCTGTGTCCCACCCTGTCACTCGGTGCCTGTGTATGCAAATTAAACGCCATCTTTGTTGGGTTAATTTGCATATCACTCCTGATTGGCTGGTGGCGTAGCAAAGGTACTGTCAGTTTACATGCTTGTCTATTATTAGGTAAGATGGGAAGAGAATGGTCCCAGCCAATTTGGCTCAGTGGATAGATCATCAGTCTGCAGACTGAAGGGTCCTGGGTTCAATTCCGGTCAAGGGCATAAACCTAGGTTGCAGGCTCCTCCCCAGCGGGGAGGCTTGTGCAGGACCCAGTGGGGGCTTGTGCAGGAGGCAACCAATCGATGTGTTTTTCTCACATCGATATTTCTCTGTCTTTCCCACTCTCTTCCACTCTCTAAAAATCAATGGAAAAATATCCTCGGGTAAGGATTAAAAAATAATAATAAAATAAAATGGGAAGAGAATGGAGAAAAATAGCATTTTTTAGGTTGTCTTTTCAGACGACAAAGCTCAACTGGGATAGGTAAATATATTAGTTTAAAGGATCTGCACAGCAAATACTAACTAAAAGATGTGATCATGAATTGATTTGAGATGACCTACCTGTTTACATCTCTCCATGTTAAATGTTCTAAGTTCTGTCCCTGAATTCAGTGAAACCTTCATAAAGCAGAGGGGAAGGAGGCAAAATATCTCTCCTGACAAAATTCCTCCCATTAAGGTACAAGTTTATGTCATGCCCTCTGCCATTAAAAGTTCAAAACAAGATCTGGTGTCATCTCTCTTAGTTTTGTGAAACTAAGTCAGTCTACTAAGCACTTTTATTTATGTTACATAATTTAGTCTTAACCACAGCCCACTGAGATAAATATCGTCTCCACTTTTACTGATGAAACTGAAGCTGCGAAGAGTTAAGTGACTCAACCACCATACTTACAGTCAAAACCAGGAGAAACACTTTTTTTTTTTTTTTTACCTGAAACAAAAGCTTGTGTTCTTTCTTCTTAGTCCCATTTAGACAAAAATCTCATGATAAACTGCTTGCTCTGGTTCCAGGAAGATTTTTGCCTGAGTAGATGAAGTTATATCCTTTTTCTTTTTCCTTTTTGTCAGAAAATGAAAACCATGTAATTTAATGTATTTCCTTATTACTTAGTTGCCAGAAAACTCAGAGTTGAATATCTTATTCAGGTGTTATAATCTCTCTTTTTTTCTCTCTCTTTTACTTTTGATACCTCAGAATAACTTTTTCTGTGTTATTCAAGTGGGTCATAATTTTCTTTATCCTTAAATGTCTTCACTTATACTAAGACCTCTTAGGAGTAAAAGTATAAAATATTAAAAATATAAAACTTAAATAATTGGATTAAAAGGATGGATGGCAGGCATGTCAGGAAGAGAGCAGAGTCAGGGAAACCCAGAAAGACCCATTCAGAAGGGATGGAGTTAGAGGTCAAAGATGAAAAAGAAAGTGCGATTTGGACTTAACAAGACGCTGAAGCAGTTTCAGTGGGGCTAAAAGATAGATTGCAGTGAATTGATGAATGAATAAAAATTGAAAAGAAGTCATAGGAAAAATAGATAACCTTTAAGGTATTTGAATAAGAGAATATAGGATGATCAGGGAGGGTGCATTAGTTCAAAGCTTTTTTCTCTCAAAGTTGGAGAGTATCCAGTTGAAATGGTGATAGGAAGAAACCAAACAGAGAGAGACATTGAAAGTACAAAAGAGAGAGAATAATCAGTTGAGCAAAAGTTTGGGGAAAGGGAGAAATCCAGAGCAAAACAATGGGGTTTAACTTTATATACGAGGGACACCTTTTCCATTTTGAAAAGGAGAAATAAAGATTAAGTTAAGATACAAGTAAGTTTGTGATTTGGTGGTAAGAATTTAGGGAGTCCCATCCAATGGCTGTTTTTCTAATGGCAAGAGATGATAGGATCAAAGTTTTGAGGAAAATTGCCCAAGAATGCTTGTTAAACAAATTGTGGTCCTTTCCAATCTTCAATAATAGGTGCACTAGAAACTGTCAAGTAGCCCTGACCGGTTTGGCTCAGTGGATAGAGTGTCGGCCTACAGACTGAGGGGTCCCAGGTTCGATTCTAGTCAAGGGCATGTACCTGGATTGGGGGCACATCCCCAGTGGGGAGTGTGCGGGAGGGTTAGCTGAATCAATGTTTCTCTCTCATCGATGTTTCTAAATCTCTATCCCTCTCCCTCTCCCTTCCTCTCTGTAAAAAATCAATAAAATATATATATTGAAACTATCAAGTAGAATAGTCAAACAAAGCTTTAGAAACTAGCCTTTAATATATCCTTATCACTTTCCCTCAAAAATTAAAATTCACTCTGATAACATATTTTAACTGACAAAGTATAGAAGCTCTTCTACACCAAAGAAAAATTTTAGAGAACTATCTGAAAGCAGTAATAGGAAGTCAAATCAGAAAAGTTTACCTAGAATACAGCTGTTCCTAAAACCTTGGACATGGTAGTTTTAGCCATAGCAACCTGGGTATCAAGCCTCTAAGGAATAATATATATTTGTGGAATATAAGAAGTTTCTAGCCCAGCCGGTGGTTCAATGTCAACCTATGAACCAGGAAGTCACAGTTTGATTCCCTGTCAGGGCACATTCCCAGGTTGTGGGCTCGATCCTCACTCAGTAAAGGGTGTGCAAGAGGCATCTGATCAATGATTCTCATCAGTGATATTTCTCTCTCTCCATCTCCCTTTCTCTCTGAAATCAATAAAAATATTTTTTAAAAAATAAATATAAAAGATGTTTCTAAGTCCTGGGACTCTTCTACCTTTCATTCAGTACTCTCTCCAATAACATCTCTCAGGGTCCACACAGGCATAAGAAGCAACCACTGTTTGCTAAGTGCCTAGAATGGGCAAGACCCCACACTTGCCTGAATGTTGGACTAACTTCCATTATCCCAGATGACTTGCCTCTTACTGCAGTGTGTGTCCCTTAACAAAAAGAAAATAAACCCTGCAGTTAGCCAGGTTTCTTAAAAGTGAAGTCACAGTATAATTATCATTCTTTTATGGTATGTTTATGTTCCAGCATTCTAACTGACATGTTCTTTGTGATTTCTCGGAAAGTTTCAAGAACATTTCAGCATCACAAGTGTCCTTAGGCAATGTACTTCATAAATGGTTCAAACAAATTACATTTTTCCACATGTGTGTCATTCTTTTTGGTTCATACTTAACAGTTCTGAGATTTTCTTAAGAATACCTTTTTGCATGTTTTTCTCATACACCTATGTAGTTAAATTTAATAGTCAGCATGACTAGGGGGAAAAAATGCTCCATTAAGTGGGTAAGTTAATTTTTTTTAAATGAGGATGTAATTATTTCCAGATTCATACATTTCTCATCATAATGGTGCTCTTTAAATTAAAATTTATTTCTAATTGAAAATAAATGAGTATTTATAAGAAAGACAGTTATTATAGTGAAAACCAAAATATATATATATATATATATATATATATATATTTAAGTATGTATATACTTAAACTATCAAGTAGAATAGTCAAACAAAGCTTTAGAAACTAGCCTTTAATATATCCTTATCACATTGCCCAACAGCTGTATTCTAGGTAAACTTTTCTGATATGACTTCCTATTACTGCTTTCAGATAGTTCTCTAAAATTTTTCTTTGGTGTAAAAGAGCTTCTATACTTTATCAGTTAAAATGTCAGTTATCAGAGTGAATTTTAATTTTTGAAGGGAAATGATAAGGATATATTAAAGGCTAGTTTCTAAAGCTTTGTTTGACTATTCTACTTGATAGTTTAAGTATATATATATATACCTAAATATATATATATATATATATACCTAAATATATATATATATATACCTAAATATATATATATATACCTAAATATATATATATATACCTAAATATATATATATATATATATATATATATCACTTAGATAGATATATATATCTCTAGTATAAGTCATATTTTCCCAATAGTGTTTTAGAATGCTTTTTTGTTTTTCATCCAAGGGTGTATGTATTCAGATCTGAGGAAAGTAAGGGAGAAAACCATTGCAGAAAATACTCTAGCAAATGTTGACTTTATATAACCAATCTAATGAAAGAGTAATATGCAAATTAACCATCACTCGGCTACACCCACAAGCCACGCCTACCAGCCAATCATGGGGTGAGTATGCAAATTAACCCAACCAAGATTGCGGCCATGGAGAGAGCAGGAGGCTTGGGTTTCTCCGGCAATGGAGGAAGCCAAGCTTTCCGCACACCCTGGTGGTCCCAGGCCTCCACTCAAGGCTACAAAGTTTCAATTATAGAAGATAAATAAATCCCAACAGGGCATTTAGCCGCAGGGAGGGAGCAGGAGGCGTGAGTTGCCCCCGGCAATGGAGGAAGCCAAGCTTCCCTAGCCCTGGCCTGCCTTGGCCTCCACTTTAAACTACAAAGTTTCAATTATAGAAGTTAAATAAATCCCAACAAAAATGGCTGCAGCCACTGAGCAAGCAGAAGGCTTGGATCCAATCAAGGCTACAAAGTTTCAATTATAGAAGATAAATAAATCCCAGATACCAGGGCCTCTGCTTGGGTCGCTGGGGGGCGTGGCCGGCCTGCAAACCACCATAGGCCCCTCGCCCAGGCTGCCCCATGCCCCAAGGGAATCCTCATCCTGATCCGGGACACCCTTTAGAGCAAACCAGCCAGCCCCCTCCCATGCACCAGGCCTCTATCCTATCTAATAAAAGAGTAATATGCAGATTGACCATCACTCCCACACACAAGATGGCTGCCCCCATAGGACACAAGATGGCCAGCAGGGGAGGGCAGTTGGGAGGGACCAGGCCTGCAAGGGAGGGCAGTTGGGGGTGATCAAGCCTGCAGGGAAGGGCAGTTAGGGGTGACCAGGCCAGCAGAGGAGGGAAGTTGGGGGCAACTGGGCCTGCAGGGAAGGCCAGTTGGGAGGGACCCAGGCCTGCAGGGGAGAGCAGTTGGTGGGCGGGGTGGGCGGGGGAGAGAACAGGCCTGCAGGGGAGGGTAGTTAGGGGCAATCAGGCTAGGAGGGGAGTGATTAGGGGGTGATAGGCTGGCAGGCAGAAGCGGTTAGGGGCAATCAGGAAGGCAGGCAGGTGAGCGGTTGGGAGCCAGCAGTCCTGGATTGTGAGAGGGATGTCTGACTGCCCGGTAGGATAGGGCCTAAAGGGGCAGTTAGACATCCCTCGAGGGGTCCCATATTGGAGAGGGTGCAGGCTGGGCTGAGGGACACACACACACCCCATGCACGAATTTCATGCACCGGGCCTCTAGTACTTTAAATAAGACAGAACCAAACCTATTATATAACTTGTTTCTACCAAAATGTTGAAAACACTTTTAGATCAGTATGTTATGCTACCATATACACTTAAGGATCAGTTATAGATTGCTTTCAATCAAATATGTCTAGGAATAAGCAATCAGACAGAGAAAGGAAAAGTTTTACGTTATCCTTCATAATGAGAGAGGTGACCCTTGGCTTATGCCTTCTAGAAGTCAAGAGGGCATTAAGCTTTTCCCCAACATAGGTATTGTTCAGTTCATAATAAGAATATTTAATATTTATATATTTTTATAGTTCTTTTTATATTTATTTATTCCAAACCTCACAAGAGCCTTGTGATAGTCCTATACTCATTTCACAGAAGCAGCAACTGAATCTCACTTGTCCATTCTGTGGAATGTTAATTCCTCAATTTTTTAAAAATATATTTTTATTGATTTCAGAGAGGAAGGGAGAGGGAGAGAGATAGAAACATTAATGATGAGAGAGAATTATTGATCGGCTGCCTCCTACATGCCCCACACTGGGGATCAAGCCTGCAACCCAGGCATGTGCCCTGGCCAGGAATCGAACCATGACCTTCTGGTTCATAGGTCAACGCTCAACCACTGAGCCATTCCAGCCGGGTATAACTCCTCAATTTTGAGTTGCAAAAAAAACTCTTGAATTTCTTTTAGATTGTACTCTGTGGACCTCTATGTTTGTATGGACTTATACAGAGAACTTACTAGAACTAGGTCACGTTATTTTGAGTTTCATAAGTATCTTGGCTCTTCTTTAATCTTTTCATCATCTTCTTTACAAATATCTTTGTTGTATCCTGTAAGTAACACTCTGTGTTGTGTGAAGCAATATAATGTCTCATCATAAAAATATTTTATGTGTGTATATATGCCCTTTTAACTTCTTTCACATCTATTACATATTGTATAGACCTGTCATTTTCTTTTCTTTTTTTAAAAGAATGAAATGTGTATTTTTCCCACTACATTTAGAAGTTTAATATGTTTTCTTTTACAAAGTTAAATACACTTCTCTCTTTTTTTATCAGTAACGAGCAAGTAAATGACCTCTTGCTATCATTTCTAACCCTGTGTTTTTATGACTCTTAGTATAGTAGCAGTTTATAACAAACCAAACAATTCTAGGACATAAGGAGACAAAAAACAAACTGCAGAGCTATAAAAATTAGTCTCTGGAACTTGTGGTGGCCAGGAGAGAATATTGACAATGATATGAGATAATTATGGCCATTATTCTGTTGGGTACCATATTGGCATGTTTTGATATAAACTTAATAAGGCACTGATCACATATCAAGAAGTTGTCACTGAGAGAAGACTGGGGAATAACATGGAGAAGTATAGGCCCTGGAGTGAGTCACACTCTGGAAACCTGTGCTCAAAACAGAGGATAGAGTTCAAAACCTACCAGATTATGCTGAAATAGAGAAGGCCAGAAAATAGAGAGCAATTAGATGAATTCTGTTACAGAAGGGAAAGCCAGGCACTAAAAGGACATGAATACCAGCAGACAAAGCAGTCAGAAGTCTAAGGCACTGTTCAGTAAGCAGGTGGTCTAAAGGGTCCACACAAACCAATCAGAACAGAATCAAGGTGCCCACACTTGTTTTAATCTGCAGTGCAGTAGATTTCAACTCAGGGGCCTACTTCAGCATGTTAATACTAGCTTCCTCTACCTGGGTCACTGTTGAGAATGACCTTAAAGATAATATCGAAGTTCAGGGAAGAATGTCTCAGGTGATTAATTAAGTCTCCTAAGTTATGACAGCACAATTATTTCTCATTTGTTTAAACACTTGAGCTCTCGCTAAGCTTTCAGTCATAGGGTATGTCTCCAAAAATGTTGATGTCATCGGAAATGTTTCAGACTAAAGAGTAGATTGGCCTTATTCCACTTTGCTCTACCCAAGACTTCTTTCTTTATTCTGTTCTAGGCCCAAATTTTTTATCACTAGCAGGTAATCTGAGGAAAAACAATTAAGATGATGAAAGAATTCTTTTCAGTCACAAGAGAGATGAATGAACTGGGGGTGTTGAGAGAAGACTTAGATATAAGAAATTCAAAATAAGCATATGAACGAGGCAATAATAGATTTGGTATCATGTCTCCAAAGGTTGGAATTACAACCTAATGGTAGGCTGGCACCATTTTGGGGCTCAGCTATCTGGTTTTCCAGATGACCTAATAAATGTATAATTCTTTAGGCCCTCGCCCCCCCCCAAAAAAAAAGCCAACTAATGTTAAACATTATAAGGAGACCTGTTTTGTTTGTTTTATTTTGCTCCGTTTTGTTATTATTTTCACTGTTGTTATATTGCCTTGTTTTTTATAGATGCTAGGTTAAATAACTTGAAGATCCCTTCTAAACCTGAAATTGTGTACATCAAAAGCCTTGATAGAAGGCATCTGCGTTGTGTAAATAACAGATCTGAACCTACAGAGACCTGCATTTGAATCCTAGTTTCACACTAAGCTAATAAACTTGGATACATTTCTAAAAATCTTCTAAATCTTAGTTTTCTCATCTTCAAGCTTGAGTTAATATCTACCTCCTGGGTATTTAGGAGAGTTTTAAGTTATTATGAAAATACTTACCTCAAAGCCTGGAACATAGTAGACACTCAGTGAATGTTCATTCTTATCCTTTCTCTTCCTCTCTCCACACCTAAAAACTTTATATCCTCCCCTTGAGGCAAAGAGACATCCTAGGATGAGGTAAGCCTACAAATGGGAACAGGTATTTAGATGGAAAGACTGAGGGACTGTGGAAAGCAGTGTGCAGTTGTAGGTACTCAGCCTATTCTCTAACAGTTTTGACATGCAAAATCTATTTTGTCTAGTATTTAGAGTATAGTGCATTGGCATTCAAGGTATAATTTTAATTTCATCAAAAATCATACATTAAACACTGTGCTGAAATTTGCTTTAATAATATCAAATTCTTATTGAGTACTCTATAGGATAGATGATTGAATTAAATTTACATTTTCTTTTAAACTGTGCATTGTGTTAGATATGACAATGCTATCTTGGTATTATTTTAAATCTTTATCTCTTAAAAATCTCTACTTAGGTGTTTATAAGTGAAGTGATCTGAGGTCTGAAATCTGCTTTAAAATATTTTCCAAAATACTGGTAAGGAAACAGATTAAACAATGTTGACAAAACAATCTGGCAATTCTTCAAACCGTTAAATTTGGAGTTGCCATGTGACCCAGCAATTCCACTCTGAAGTGTACACCCAAGAGAAATGACAACATCCACACAAAAATTTGTGCACGAATGTTTAAAGCAGCATTATTCACAGTAGCCAAAAGGTAGATATAACCCAAATATCCATCAGTTGATGAATAGAAAACAAAATGTGTGATAGCCATACAGTAGAATGATACTCGACCATAAAGACAGAATGAAATACTGATATATGTTACAACATAGATGAACTTTGGGAAAATATTATGCAAAGTGAACAAAGCCAGTCACAAGAAAACCACATATTATATGATTCCATTCATATGAGGTGAC
The DNA here is from genome assembly GCA_026230045.1 of Corynorhinus townsendii. NCBI lineage: Eukaryota > Metazoa > Chordata > Mammalia > Chiroptera > Vespertilionidae > Corynorhinus > Corynorhinus townsendii. The sequence goes on along the minus strand of JAPDVU010000003.1, from coordinate 64,611,365 downwards.
TACAACAGGAAAGTCTACAGAGACAGAAAGTAGATTAGTGGTTACTTAGGGCATGGAAGTGGGGGGGGGGGGGGGCAAGGTGGAATAGAGGAGTGATAGCTAAAGGAATCAGGATTTTTTTTGAGGAGATAAAATATTTAAAAATTGACTACAGTAATGGTTGCACATTACTAAAAACCATGGATTGATATACTTTAAATGGATGGCTATATGGTATGTTAATTATATCTCAATAAAGCTGTTTAAAAAAATTAGAAAAATGTTGATAATTGTCAAAGTTGAACAACAGGGTCAACGTGCTAGGCTCTCCTTTTTTATTCTTTAAAAATGTTCATAATAAAATGTTTATCAAATACCCTTTTAAGTGAAGTTTAAATGTTGTATGTATTGTTTTAAATATGGCTCAATGGTTGAGTATTCCTCGACCTATGAACCAGGAGGTCACATTCAATTCCCGGTCAGGGCACGTGCCCAGGTTGTGGGCTTGATCCCCAGTGTGGGGCATGCCAGAGGCAGCCCATCAATGATTCACTCTCATCATTGATGTTTCTGTTTCTCTCTCCCTCTCCCTTCCTCTCTGAAGTCAATAAAAATATATATTTTTTTAAATAAATAATTAAATATGGTAAGTTTTCACCTCGTGTTGCCTCAATTAGAAGTGCTACACAGAATCTCATGACTTGTTAGTCATGAAACTTCGGTATTGCTATATAAAAGCACTTACATTTAACCTGCAGTGGAGCACATAGTTTGCATTATACTTGTCAGGGCTATTTTCATCAAGAAATGCCATCTCTGTGTCCCCTTGCCAACATCTTTGCAGAGTTTACAACTTTCAGCAATTTATTGGCATGAACTATGCAATACTGTTAAGCAGCTGCTCTGCAGTTGAGCTGTTTAATAAGCACCACTCTATGCAAATAGTTTATATAAATGGCCAAGCTATGTGCTTTTGGATTCAAGACAGCAATATATCTCTTACATGGAGATTATTTGTACAATAACAATCATCATCATTATCATCTGGATGTTTCATAAGAAAGTTCTTGCCCTCAACTTGTTCAATTTTGAAGAGTAATTATTTTACTACATTGTGTTTCTTATTGTTTTGTTTTAGTTTTAGCCTAAGTTTCAATTATGTGATTTAAAGTAAGTCTACATTTATTAATTTTAATCAGTGGTTCATTAATTATTGAAGTTACTGTAATTTTCCTCTGTATTTGATATGCTAGAATTATAACACATATACTATTAGCTTTTTCAAAATGAGTATAAAAGCATGTCAGAATTAATGAATATTATTGTTTGTTTTTTAAATCAAACATATAGTAGATAATTTGTGCTTAAACTATTCATATGCATGAGAAGCTTAAAAAATAAAACACCTCTGTACATGATGATGAAAAGGAAGTAATAATTTTTTTTGAAATTTCACTGTTATTTAAGTCACTAGGAGCCCAGTGCACAAATTTGTGCACCTTGAAAGGAACTGTGGGCCATGAAGCTGCAGTGGGCACAGGGTTGAGTCACGGCCCATCCTCCATGCCTCTGCCCAGCCCCTCCCGCATGGCCCCAGTCCCTTGTCTATTGGCAGCCCCACTCCCGCCGCCGCTGCTCCCACACGCTGATGGCACCAGCCCCTCTCACACTCACTGACGGTGCAGAGCAATGTGGGCTGGCGCCAGCAGTGGGTGCAAATGGGGCTGTGGCCAGTACCTGGTGCGAGAGGTGGCTGCTGGCCCCAATCGCCTCTCAGGAGCAGGGGGAGATGGAGAAGCCCTTCGGCAATTGGGGCCGGCAGCCACTGCTCGCACCCACTGATGGCACGGAGGAATCAGGGCCGGCACTGGGTGCCAGCAGCAGGTGTGAGCGGGGCCAGCACCAGCAGCAGGTGTGAGCACATGGGAGCAAAGAATTTTCAGTAACCACTAGAGGCTTGCCCCGTGACAGTGACCAGCACCCCACCTTGGTCTGGCACCCCCGCTCACCTGCTCCACTATCCCTCCACGGCCGATGCCTGCCATGTTCCACACTCTGCTGCCTGCTGCCAATGCCTGCCATGTTCCACATGCACCCTGGTGGTCAGCGTGCATCATAGCAACTGGTTGTTTGGTTGTTCGGTTGTTCTACCTTTGGGTCTATTTACATATTAGGATTTTATACATATAGATATTTCTAAAGCCAGACTCTCCTTTGCAGCTGGCAGAGTCTCTCAGGTCTAATTGGCAAATAGAACATAGCATAACATTATTGGTCTTCCAGGTTTTATTAATTACAGTTATGTGTGTTACATCAGACAGACCTGTATAGGCATCTTATTTCTTTAAAGAGCTGCTTCACATATAAGTGTCTATAATAGCCCAGCCCTTTAGAGTGTAGTTTGAATAAATATTATCTATTTTCTGTGAGTTATCCTAAAAGTTTTAAACAGAATGACCTCATAGTTTTCAAAAAGATTATTATTTACCTAAAATGTGCTAGCAGCGTTTTGGCCAGCCATAAAGCAATATACTTCTCAATAATCTTAATTTTGACATTTGAATAAGTAATGGGAACTTTCTATTTCAAGGGCAAGTGTCCCATCAATCAGAATTAGTACCTTAAAAAAAAAGGCAGCTCTTCAGTGGAATTGATAGTGATATAAAATGTTTGATATAAGCAGTACTTTTATAAAATAAGATTTTCTGAAAATTATTTCCTGTAATTTTTTTTTAAATAAAAGGGCAATAATGGTATAAAAAAAGAATTAATGAATATTACTGTAAATCAGACTGTGTTATAGAATAGTATTTAAAGGTGCCTAACAAGTGATAAAAGAAAAAAGAGGCTTGGGCATGGTGCTTTTTCAGTATCTGAATTTTATAATGAGCAAGTAATGCTTTATAATTAAAAAAAACACACACACAGGAATTTTAAAATGTATTTGGAAAAATGGCTTCAAAGTTGGTGAGTGATTTGCTGGGGATAGGCTAGAACTGTCCAAATGAAGAGGCTCTAGATTAAGACATTCCACATTTTTCCTTTTGGAGAAGAGAACCTATATTCTGCCTGAGGACCCTAGAGTAAAGTCTGCTAGACAGATTTTCTTGTCCACATGTACAGATATTGTACTCTTTAATTCAGATGAATGGCCCATAATAGCAGAAAGAAAACATTTAATCTGCTCATTCGTTCATATAAGTTGGAAGACACAACCAAAGACCATCAGAAAATGCAAGAAAATTAATAGCACAAAAGAAAAAAATCAGAATATGCAGAGAAACTGAACCTCTTCCCCAAAGGAAACAAAAGAAAATTTTGGAGCAGGAAAGAATGTACAAAGTATTATAATTAGTTTCTTCAGAAAGATTTGGGAAAATAGTCTTTTCATAATACAAGGAACAGTGGGAGACTCAAATGGCACTAGGCACTGTGGGTTCCAGCTAGTGGGGATGGAGTGGGGTGTTATATCTCAGGACCCAGCCCTAATGTACCACCACAGGGGTGTGGGTTGGGTTGGGCAACCTCCCTTTTGAGCAACCTCAGAGTTGGTTTAGTGGCTGTATCAAAGGTGGTACAGCCTTATGCTCACTCTGGCTTCAGGAGGGTTAGGCTTGGCTGGGATGCAGAGTTGGGGGAGAGGCTAGTGGTGATTTCCCCTTTTACAAATATTGGGATTATAGAGAGTCTGCTTTATCCCAGGGGAGCCTCAAGTTCATGGAGATGCTGATCGTATCTGTTGCTGCAATCTTTTCATTCAACCCTATCTGGAGAAGTGCTCAGAGCCTTGGGTCAAGTCATAAAAAGGCCTGCATTATCAGCCCCCAAAAGATAACCAAACAAGATTAAAACACAATTCATGTAAAAAAAAAACAAAAAAAACAAAAACGAAATCCTATGTAATAAAGAGGGAAATTGCTAATTGACTGTCACACCCTTACAAAGATGGAGGCACCCACAGCCAATAAGGAGGGAATATGCTAATTCACTGCCACACTCTCAAAGATGGTGGTGCCCACAGCCACAAGATGGTGGCGCCCAGTCCTGTCAGCCCCACTGGGGCTGCAGGCACTCAGCACGACCAGGCCCGCCCCAGGTGGGTCCAGCTACTCCACGCGCCTGCCTCCAGAGTCCCCCAGTCCCCTCAGCCCCCCAGGAGCTGAGGGCCAGCCCGAGGCACAGGCAAGCATCAGATGGTGGCTGCCTAGCTGCCCTGGGCCAGCCCGAGGCTCAGGTAACCAGGGCCGGCCAAGGCTTGCACTGCCAGCAGTGGCAGCAGCAGAGGTGTGATGGGGGCGTCACCTTCTCCTGATTGTCGGGTCGCCTCCCGCCCCTGAGAGCTCCCGGACTATGAGAGGGGCCAGGCCGGGCTGAGGGACCCCCACCTCCAGTGCATGAATTTTCATGCACTGGGCCTCTAGTAAATAAATAAATGAACAAATAGTGAGGGTAAAAATTTGTGATATTTTAAAATTTTGCTAAAATCATAAAATAAAATAAGATAAAATAAAAATCATGAAGTTACTGTATTAAGTAAAAATGCCAGTAGAAGGATGTGAACAAAAGTCAGTGAATTCTCCCTCAGACTTAGAAAAGTTAAAAAGATGGAAGTCAAGAAATAGCTAAACAATATAGAAGATTTCAGAGAGAAAAAAATACGTCAAAAGATACAGGAATCAGCTTGACATCAGAGTTCTCAGAAATTTTACTTTGGAACAGAGAAGTAATCCCATCCAAGTTCTGAAGGAAAGCACAATACTTTCTTCCACAGTACCCTCTCTTGAAAACATACTAGACTGTATGCCATCAAATAACAAAATGAGAGATGCACGAAATAATGGAACTTGCAATAAAAATAAATTTCAGAATAACAACTGTGCATCGGTCTTAAAAACAATCAGTCAAAATTGATTCCTGCAAACATTATGATTAAGAAGCTAGATATTCTTAGGTAATATTTTTAAAGGGCATATATTGTTTCATTCATTAAGGGGGAAAAGGCAGAACTCAAAGAAGAAAGGTGAATAACTATAAGAAAGTCAAGATTGAAATAGGAGCTAAAATAAATGGTATTATTTTAAGCCCCTATCTCTAAGAATATAGCCAGAAAACACTTTAATCATAAAATATTAAAATAGTAGAACATTGGTGCATAAATGAATAAAAAGACCATTGGAATAGAGTTTAAAAGTCCAGAAATAAACCATACACTTATGGATGTTTAGTATATGGTAAAGTTAGCATCTCAAATCAATGAGGAAAAGTTTGTCTATGTAGTACATAATGTTGTTATTATAGACTAGCCATGGGAAAAAAGATGTTCAATCCACCACACTTATCACCAGAGCCCAGGATAAACTTGAAACAGATCAAAGATCTAAATGCTTGAAAAATAAAAGAAAAAGAAGCCATAAAAGTAACTTGAGGAAAATGGAAGAAGAACCATGGAGAAGGCTATAAAGTTGAAAACTGACATATTCAGCTACATCAGAATCAGAAAATACATAGTAAAAAAAAAAGTGTAAATAAAGTAAAAAATTAATTGATAAAAAGTGCCATTCATGTTACAAAGGGCTGATATCTCTAACATATAAAGAGCTCCTTGAAAAGAAAATGACCAATCACCCAGTAGAAAAGGAAATATCTATATCTTTATATATATGAAAAGCTGTTCAACCTCACAGTAAAAGAAGTGCAAAACAAACATACCCAAAAACTTATTAGATTGGCAAAAATCCAAAAAAGTAACACAAGCATACATTTTAGCAATTAGGAAACTGAAGCTCATTGAACCAGAGTAGATTGTCTGTGTTTACACAATTAATAATAGAGTCAGGAATGGCTGTGTCTTTGATTTCTCACCTAGTACTAATACACTGAGTGGTCAGATTATGATCTCTGAACACATAATAATCTGGCCACTCAGTGTGTGTGTGTGTGTGTATTAGAGGCCTGGTGCATGAATTTGTGCATGGGTGGGGTCCAGCCAGCCTGGCCAGGGGGAAGGGACATGGGTGGTTGGCCAGCCTGCCTGCTGGTCGAACTCATGGTTGAGGGGACAATTTGCATATTAGCCTTTTATTATATAGGATGTACACTGAGTGGCCAGATTATTATGCATTCAGAGATCATAATAATCTGGCCACTCAGTGTATATTGCCACTACATGTGCTTGGCTTTCTGTGTGTTCAGTAGATGATGGTATTTTGGATACTGTTTGATCTATTTGATGTTAAAGTGGAATTTTCTGTTCTCAAATTTACCAATAATATGAAAGGGATCATCTATATAATCAAACATAGTAAAACTGAACAAAATTGTTTTACATTTTATTTTCCTACTCATTGTATTACCCTAACAGGAATTTTACAGAAACTTGTTGCTTTTGAAATGTTCCTTACCTGGTTTTCACAAACCATGCTAACGCTATTTAATACTATCAGTGAACAAAAGTAGTGCCTTGAGCCTGGCTAGGGTGGCTCAGTGGTTCAGCGTAGACCCATGAACCAGGAGATCAGGGTTCAATTCCCAGTCAGGGCACATGCCCAGGTTGCTGGCTTAATCCCCAGTGGGTGGCATGCGGAAGGTAGCCAATCGATGATTCTCTCTCATCATTAATGTTTATATATCTCTCTCCCTCTCCCTTCCTCTCTGAAATCAATAAAAATATATTCAAAAAAAGCAATGCTTTGATAGCACCCTACGTTTGGGTGATCCTCGTCTGGATAAAGCAGACATTTGATTTCTCTTCTATCTCCTACTTCAGAGATCATCTGTTTCCTATAACTGCTCCTGTACCAGCAGCAGAGGGAAGCCAAAGAAAAACAAAAAATGGTGTCCTCTGGGGCCAAACCCTTTGCCTAGTACACATGCAACTTCTTCCTTTTCTTCCTCCTCATGCTCATTGCCTCCCCCTCCTTCCTGCAAGTATGGTCCCCTTTACCTTATTTATCTGTAGACTAGAGGTAAGTAGGGGGGGAAATCATTTTTTTTCCTTTTTTTAAACCTTCATACCAAGATTAAAAAAGTTATGACCACTAAAGGGAGGTGGTTTCAGGTAGATGTGCTGAGAAACTGTCATCTCCCTTTCCCTTCTACTTGTAGTAAATAGAGCAGGGGCTGAAAGCTGCCATAATAGCAGGAATGTTTAACATTAAATCAGTGGTCATTTACTTCACTCTAGGGGAACATATAAATGAAATAACATACTCTTGAAAGCAAAAAGAACCTTCAAAAGGCTCAAATATTGGCCAAGTCTGAGATGTAGCCATTCTCATTTGCATTGGCTTAGCCAACCCCAGTACTGCAAAAGGGGAAAGAAGATTCCAGTGCCATTTCTTCCAGCTCCTCGCTTGGCCCTAAGATTTATTAAGCTCTGTGACTTAAACCCAACAGCTCTGTTTTTAAATACCCACTCAAGCTAGATGGTTCTAAATAGAACTAATGACAGCCAGAAAGAAAAAAAGGCCTGTAGGAACTTGCTCTGACACAGAGCTGATGTCTATAAACAGATTAGTAAAAGGGAGCATAACATCTTTCTATCACTGTAAGTTTGTGTCTTGGCATGAAGATGAAATAAACAGCCTCCCACTGTTCTCCATATAATAAAGGAGAGTTTATTCTGTCCTCTGTCCATATGCTTGTGTTTGATTGAATCAATGTAATGATTAATCATAAATATCTACTAAGTAATGTTAGGTGCTAAAAGTTCGACTATAGAGAAAAATAAAAGACAAAATAGACGTGGAAGAGGGAATGAGTGAAAATTTTTACCTGAATTCCTTCACAAGTTCAGATAATAATTCTTAGTCCAAACAGCAACTGGATAAAGCTAACTTCATTTCTCATTTAAGACAATAGGGAATAACATGGTTACATTCTGAAGATGTTTTCAACTTATTATTTGAGCTGCTGATTAGTAAGCAAGAAAAAAAATTTGGACTCTTTTATTCCCTCCCATCTTCATAAAAGATTTCAGAAGGAAATCGTATAGTTTACAAGTAGAAAAAGTTAAATGCCTAAATAATTTACTCAACAAACACGTAGAAAAATTATAGTAGAATGTAACTATGCCAATGGTTTCCAAATTTTTCTGTCCTTAGAATCACCTAGAGATCTTTTAAAATGTTCAATGTTGAGGTTGTTCCCCAACCCAATTATTTTACAGTCTCTGGAAGTGAGACACAGGCTTCAGTAGTTTTTGAAGCTCCACAGGTGACTCCAATGTGCAGAAAAACTTAGGAACCATTAGACTATGGGATGACATTTATTGTTTATCATACTAAAACTGTCTGTGACCATGAGTGTCATGTCTGTTATTGTTCATTAATATGTTATTTTATATAGTATAATTGCTTCAACTGTTTCTTCTACTCCAAGAATAAAAATAAGTTTTAATGTCAATCTTTATTATTCTGCAAGAGGCCTGATGCATGAAATTCATGCAAGAGTAGGCCTTCCTTCCCCGGCTACTAGTGGCTTTCCTCTGACACCTGGGACCCGGGCTTCCCTCACAGCCCCACCTTCATCCAGAAGGTCGTCTGGAAGGACGTCCAGAAGGACAGGGCGTCTGGTCTAATTAGCATATTACTCTTTTATTATTATAGATGTGCTGAAATCATACTTGCTGTTTTCTTCTATTTTCATATATCAACAGGAATTGGCAGCAATGAAGCAAATTCTCACTAATATGCGCAGTCAGCGTTCTGAGGACAAGTTACTTCTTACTAAAATGGAATCAAAAAATGTGACAGAAAATCAAAAATCAAAGATTTTGAATGTGCCTAGAGAACATGAAGATAATATATTTATACCCAAACCAACACTCTTTGTAAGTACAAAAAGAAAAAACAACTTAAAATTTTAATCTCTGTTTTTCACCAGATACATTTTACTTAAATCTCTTTGCTTCTTGTTCATACTGGTTTTAAACTAATTTTAGTATTTTAATGAAAGGGCCTAGAAATATCTGTATACCCCGTATACATATTCAGAAAAGGGAAGCTTCAGTAAGATATTTATATATCCTATCTTATAGCTGATAATTGGGTTTTATTTTTCTAGTTAATATGTTGGACTTGCCCAGAAATTAACCTTAATCTCGAATTTACCTCCTTAAGTCTCCAGGGAATCAGGAAGACATGTTTATAAATGTTTATTTTATATAAGAATTGCCCAACCGTGTGGGTCAGTGGTTGAGCATTGACCTATGAACCAGGAGATCAGAGTTAGATTCCCAGTCAGGCACATGGCCCGGTTATGGACTCCATCTCCAGAGTGGGGCCTGCAAGAGGCAGCCGATCAATGATTCTCTCTCATCATTGATGTTTTTGTCTCTCTCTCTCCCTTACTCTCTGAAATTAATAATAAAAAAAAATACATATTTTTTAAAGATTAAAAGGGATGCAAAGTATCATCCATCCCCTTTTATTTGTAAAACAGTATAGTTTGCTCTGTTTCCTCATAAAGTATGAAATCAATCATAACATTAACTTACCAGACACTGAAAAGCTACACAAATGAAATGCTTATATTAGGTAGAAATGTGTATGCACAGAAATTAGTTAAAGAATAAGAAATTAGAACAATTTGAAAGTGATGTTTTAACAAATAGTAGGACTAGCGATAGAAAGGCAATAGAATCAAAATAGGAGTAACATTATTAAATATTTCACTGTACTTCAACATGGTTTCCCATGCATGCTTTAATTTCTCAGAAGAAATATATTTACCATCTGAACATAGAGACTTGAAACCAGATTTTAACTGCGATATTCTGATTCAGTGAGTCCTCAGAATCTTATTATTTTTAAACTCCCTAGGTGATTATAATAAGCAGTCTAGTATGGGAGCTTCTGATCTAAGCTCTTTCATTATACATTCAGATAATGCTACTCAACATCAATGAGGTGATTACAGAGTTCAGCCTTTAAAGTAAAAAAGAAGTGGCCAGCCACAGTGGCTCAATAGTTGAGCACAGACCTATGAACCAAGAGGTCATGGTTCGATTCCTAGTCAGGGCATATGCCTGGGTTGCGGGCTTGATCCCTGTAGAGTGAGCATGTCAAACTCAAAGGCTAACATAGGCCAATGGTTGGCAAACTGCGGCTCGCCAGCCACATGTGGCTCTTTGGCCCCTTGAGTGTGGCTCTTCCACAAAATACCATGGCCTGGGCAAGTCTATTTTGAAAAAGTGGCATTAGAAGAAGTTTAAGTTTAAAAAATTTGGCTCTCAGAAGAAATTTCCGTCGTTGTACTGTTGATAATTGGCTCTGTTGACTAATGAGTTTGCCGATCACTGATCATCGGCCAATAAACAAGGTTTAAGTTTATGTGGGCCACAAAAAAAAAAGTTTCAATTTTCATAGAAACATAGGTTTATTTCGATAGAGACATGCTGACTACAAAGGGCTGAAATAAATGAGTAATTGTTAACATAAAATAATAGAACATTTTAATAAAAATTGATATTTTTTCTTAAACATTAACTTACCAGACACTGAAAAGCTACACAAATTAATAAGCATAATGCAAATATACCTATTTTTCTTGTTCTCCAAAAGTAATATATTTTCTGTTGCACACACCAAACAAGTCAGTCCAAGACTAATGATGTCGTAATCAGCTGCTAAAATATTCGCTGCTAATATTAGTGGAGAGAAATTGTGTGCCTGCGAGTAAAGCACATAAGGGAAATGAATGCAACACAATTATAGTAATCAGTCATTAACGAACACTGTAGTTCGTTATTAATAGTCCTTTACAATAAAAGCCTAATATGCTAAGTGTCCGGTCGTCCGGTCAGCTGTTCAACCAATCAAAGCGTAATATGCTAATGATATGCTAAGACCGCTCAACCGTTCACTATGACATGCACTGACCACCAGGGGGCAGATGCGCTGACTGGTAGGTTAGCTTGCTGCTTGGGTCAGGCCAATCAGGACTGAGTGAGATGGGCTAGACATGCCCTGGAGCCCTCCCTTGGTCCCGCCCCTGCTGGCCAACCTCCCGCTTCCTCCCCAGCCCTGATTGTGCACCAGTGGGTCCCTCAGCCTGTCCTGCACCCTCTCGCAATCCGGGACCCCTCGAGGGATGTTGGAGAGCTGATTTCAGCCCTATCCCGCAGGCCAGTCCGAGGGACCCCACTGGTACACAAATTCCTGCACTGGGCCTCTAGTTATGTATAACAGGATATTGTAAAAATTAAGTCATGAGATTTTTATTAAAATGTGTCTTACATACCATTATCTTGTCTGGACTGCAAAAATATTCATTTTGGGTCGCATGTGGCCCATGGGCCTCGAGTTTGATATGTTTGCTGTAGGGGGCATTCAGGAGGCAACCAATCAATGATTCTCTCTCAACATTGATGTTTCTATCTCTCTCTTCCTCTCTGAAATCAATAAAAACGCTTTTTAATTAAAATTTTAAAAGGTAGCAGAGTTACAATCTAGAGTAAATAAGGGTAACTGTTGTGAGAATCTATATGGCAATAATGAAGACCAAGCTGACAGGATGGAGGAAGCAGGACGCCTCAGTTTACCAGCCTGCATACAAGGCAGCCTAGATATGAATTTCTGCAGCTGAGTCTGTGGATCTTTTCCTCTGGTGGTACATCAGCTTCTCTTTGCTTCTCTCTCGGTTTCTAGTTATTCGTATTTTCCACTTCCTCATTAACTTGCTCACGGCTCCTTCTCCTGAGACGTTTCTGTGTACCTTCCCACATCTACTCTCTTAAAACCTAGTCCTCCCTGTATTTTCCTGGAGCAAGGATCTATTTGGCATAGCTCATCCTTGTTGGGTGATACCCTTTGTGGCAAGACTTGTGATGGGTATTAGCCAGCCTACTGAATGGCTGCCATTATAGTGAGCAGGGGTCACATGGCACCAAATAAAACTGCTCAGGGCTGTTTATTCAGAAGGACCATTGCCAGGCAAGTTTTTCTTAGAAAGTTGGCTGGGATTATGACAGACACTCTGATGTGTTCCTTATATTACAATCTACAGTAAGAAAGCAGACGGACCACGTAGATGTTAATGGGAAACATAGGGTTGGATGAAAACCACAAGATATAGCCAGAGACCTAAAGCCTGTCACCCTCTGGGATATGCTTTGCTGACCCTTCTCTGTTTTAAGCAATGAACTGTTATTTCTTCTGACCCTGACCTCCCACATTTCTGACTTTAGCTTTGTAACTTGATTCTGATATCCTGAAATCCTGACTCTAACCGGTACATAAGTAGTAGTGAGATTCCGCCAGTACCTCAAGATAAGATTATGCAGTGAGAATGAAATGAAGAAGAATCAAAATATAAAGTATTAATTGGGTAGTTTTATTTCCTTCTTTGCACTTATCTATTTTCCTATAATAAACTTTATTTCTTTTATAAGAGAAAAAGTTTTAAAAGAGGTATGAGTTCAGCTATGTCCTTATGAAAACTGAGAAATAATACTGTCAAATAGACTATGTTGTGATAACGCAAAATTAGCCCAGCCAGTATGGCCCAGCGATTGTGCGTCGACCCAGAAACCAAGAGGTCACAGGTTCTATTCCCCAATCAGGGCACATGCCCGGGTTGCGGGCTCGATCCCCAGTAGGGGGCATGCAGGAGGCAGCTGATCAGTGATTCTCTCTCATCATTGATGTTTCCATCTCTCCTATCCCTCTCCCTTCCCTTTCTAAAAAAATAACTGAAGAGGAACAACAAAATTTGTTACATGAAGTGTCAGCTTATGGGTGTGAAAGATAAATAATCTTTTTAATATGCTAATATAAAAGAAACACTAGTGTTTAAATAGGTTAAAGAGTGGAGTTACCAAAATAAAAACCAGTTAATTGTATACATGAATTGATTTATTATGCCCAATTGATTAAACAGTCATCTATTAGGAGTCGGCAAATTTTTCTTAAAGATCTAGACGGTAAGTATTTAGGCTTGTAGCTACATACAATCTCTGTTGCATATCCTGTTTGTTTCTTTGTTTTTTGTTGTTGTTGTTTTAAAATGTCAAATCCGTTCTTAGCAGGCAATCCAAACACAGACAGACCAGGGGCCATAATTTGCCAATCAGTGATCTCACTTACGCTCCTTGTTCAGTACTAATCAAGAGCTGGTAAAGGCTTAGAAGCTTCCAGTATCTGAAACTTAGGATAGATAGTATCTTACTGATAAAAATATCTGGAAATGAGGAATATACAGCTCATGAGAATAAGAAATCAACTTTCTAGAATCACTGTTATCTGCATTGGAATTTTTTTTAATTTAGTAGTGATTAAACATAGATACTGATGTAAATGAGAAACCACTGTGACATAGTCTATTAACAGGTCACCTGAATTTCAGACAGTCATGACTAAAGGCAGAAGTTTACCTAGAAAGATTGAAGAGATCAGTGAACTTTAATTCATACAATAGACTACACTACTTCCCTGTTTTACTGGTTATTGTTACTACCACTGAGTAATCCCAGTGTTACTGAGAATGTTAAATACTGCCTGCCATGCAGGGTGGTTGTTGTCCAATTATTGGAACCATATTGTTGTGTTACTGTAGAGGCATTTTCTTTCACATTATATAGGGGAAACTCTTAAATGTAGACTCTCATGAGACTTTATGTCCAAACTTAAATAGAACTGAGAGGCTTCTGTGATAGCAGACCAAAACAGCATTCAATCATTTATTTATTCAAAAAATGTTTATTGAGCACCTCCTTTGTGCCAAGCACTGTTCTGGGCATTAAGGGTATAAAGATTTCTGCCACATTCTCACATTCTTGTAAGGCTAAGAATTACTGAATACTCAAAAATGTAATTATATTCAGTGTCAAAATTATGGATAATATAGAGATCTGCCACTAAATACTTTATTATTGTATATCATCTATACATATAAAGAGGTAATTTGCTAATTGTCCATTACGGTATCCCAGTAACGACCAATTTGCATATAGACAGACCAGCAGGAGGCTGCACGTGCAGTAGGGGGCGGGCAGCTGGAGCCAAGTTCCTGGGGGTCTGCGGAGAGTGCCTGACAGGAGCCTGGACTGCAAAGAAAGAAGAGGAAGCGGCCACGGGGAGCTCTTCCAATCCACCTGCACGGACACCCTACCTCAGCCCCCGCACCCCGAGGGGGACAGACGGACACCCTACCCCAGCCCCCAGCCCCTCCCCGGGGGGACAGGGAGGCTGACCAGACAGGGAGAAGACCCAGCCTTGGGGGCAGCTGCAGCCCACACCTCCAACTCCTGATCTCTCCCCCCACCAACCCCCAGCGGGCCCACAACAATAGCACACCAGTGACCACTTGTTAGCACCCCTGAGGCACCTGGGGCCTGCAGCCCCCCGCTGCAGGGCCCCCTCCGCTAGGGCCAGGCATGCCTCTCCCTACAACTCCAGCCCGGGGTGGAGGCAGGTCTGAGCAGCCCCCCAGAGACACCATTCCCCGCTCTCCCCCCACCCCCCCGCCAGCAGCAGTGCCTTCTCCACAGCGGGAGCATGCCACACCTCACTGGGGGCGCAGCTAAACCCACCCTCCTAACCCACCTGGCTCCGCCCTGGCCCGTCCCCCACCCCGCTCCAGGAGATTGGAGCCCCACTGTGAGCAGGTACAGCTGCGAATCAGCCACGTACAATTTAAAGAATGGCATCAAGCGGGAAGGTTTGACAGTTACTCCCCCTTTGGCCTCACCGTCCCCCTTGATCCCCCCTAATGCCTTGCCGCCCGCCAGCAGCTCTAGGGACCACCATACCACAGGACTGCTGGCCAGAACCCGCCCCTCCGAGGCCTGCGGAACCCCTCTGCAAAGCTTCCATAGCTGCAGTCCCAGGAAACAATCATGCCCTCCTCCCCTAATCAGCACCTGCTACCTGCAAGGGTACCCTTGAGCTTAAGAATAACAATCCCTTCCTATTTAGACATCACTTACTTGATGAAATATTTCTAGGTTTATTAGCTCAGAACCTCCTCATGACAACCCAGTGAGGTAGGAGGAGAAGAGATTATAATTCCCATGGTATATCTTATGTATTCAGAAATGAAGCTCAGAGAGGAAAAGTGTCAAGCCCAGTGGTTCCCAAGGTGCAGCACACACCCCATGGGGGTGCGGGGGGCAATTTGATTTTAAGTGGGTGCAATTCGAGAATGAGTTAACAGTGAATTTGTTGCATTTCTTATGGTTCTAGGGGACCTCATCTACAACGTATCCTACATAATAAAAGACTAATATGCAAATGACCAAATGGTGGAATGAGCGGTTACTATGATGCGCTCTGACCACCAGGGGGCAGACACTCAACGCAGGAGCTGCCCCCTGGTGGTCAGTGCATTCCCACAGGGGGAGCACCGCTCAGCCAGAAGCCAGGCTCATAGCTGGCGAGCTCAGTGGCAGTGGTGGGAGCCTCTCCCGCCTCTGTGACAATGCTAAGGATGTCCGACTGACGGCTTAGGCCCACTAAGATCAGTCAGATATCCCCCCAGGGCTCCCATACTGAGAGAGGGCACAGGCCGGGCTGAGGGACCCCCTTCCCAAGTGCATGAATTTCGTACACTGGGCCTCTAGTTAATATATAAAGCATTTAGATTTTAAAATGACAGTAAAAATAAATCTACTGATTTAACTAACATTTATTGAACAATATTTTATGACCTTAAGGAACACAGTTTATTGAGTGACTGATTCAAATAAACAATTGTAAGAATGATATAACAAGTTAAGTATCGAAGGCTTTAAGTTCTTAAAAGGAACACCAAAAGAAGCCTGGATGTATCGGGGCAAGCTTCTTAGAGGAGATGATTTTTGAGCTGAATCCTGAAAAACAAATAGGAGTGAGCTCTTCAGGCAGAGAGAGCATCAAGTGGAAAATACTATTCATAGTTAGCACTTATTAGGGACTAGTGCTTTTTACATACATTGTCTCATTTTATTCCCTCAGCACCCTCTGATGTAGGTTACTGTATCAGATAAGGTCCTTGTACCAAATAGATGTCACATTCTGAAGGGACTGTTTTTACAAGCATGTGGAAAACAAGTGATGAGGAGCATTTCAGGACTAGTAGCTGACACTTTTGTCACTCCTAGGTCTCAAGGTACAAGGAGAGGGATCGGAGCCTTCTTATGGAAACTTTGGTCTCCTATAGAAGAATTTAGCCACTATCAAACCACGGCCAGGCAAGAAGGAGCTTGGGAATAAATATCACAATTTCTTTCTCCTCCCACCTACAAGCCCATTGACTAAACCTACTTCAGAAACTAGAAGACACCGCTGACAGCTTCCTGGGCACAGAGCGGGTGGACAAAGATGGCGAATAGATCTGAGGGTACCCAGAATATCCAGCACAGTTGTTTTTTTATTATCTCCATACTAGATAATAGCCTGATGGACGGAACTCTGCAAGAGTAGGCCTTCCTTCCCTCAGCTGCCAGCACCGGCTTCCCTCTGGCACCCGGAACCGGGCTTCCCTCACAGCCCAGCTTCGTCTGGAAGGCAGTCCAGGAGAACATCTGGTCTAATTAGTATATTGTGCTTTTATTATTATAGATTACGCAAGAGATAACTGAGAAGTCATCAACTTTCCCAGGTTTGCAAATGAATGGATGAGGCCTATTTCATCCTAGAACTTGTTCTTTATAACCACTGTGCTGAACTGTGCTCAAGACACACACATCAAAGGAAGTGTGGCATTGGGGTCCCTACTGGGGCCAGACACTTTCCTGATTGCTAAGATAAAGATGAAACAAAATAAACACTAACTTTTTAAAGGTTAAGCGTCAATATCCAGGAATTGCTTTTCACTGCTAGTTCAGTGGCTTCAGCAAATTGTTCAGTCTCTCGGATAAGCATTAAAGGCCTAATATTTGACCCTTTGGAGTCATCAGGGAACTAAGTTATTTCTGCCTTTCTCTCCAACCATCCTTGGTATCTGGCTTCTGTCCTCAGATTCACAATATGCTTGCTGTAGCCTCAGCCATCACATCTGCATTGTAAGCAGAAAGCAGAAACGGGGAATATACCATCTCCCTCCTAAAAGCGTTTCCATAAGTTCTAACCAACATCTACTCACATCCTATTGGCCAGAACTTAGTCACATGGTCATACTTAGTAGCAAAGGAGGTTGATTAATGTAGTTTTTACCTGGGTGAGCCCTTTACTCTCATAATAAAATTAGAGTTCTCTTATTAAGAAGGGGAAAGTAGATATAGGCCAGGCAGCCAGCAGGTTTTGTCACAGGTCTTAATTCATTTTTATATCCCCATCACCTAAAACAAGGAACTGGCACATAGTAGGTGCTCAATGAAGTGCTATTAAGCTAATCTCAACTACAAATAATTTAGTTTATGTAGGAGAGTGACAGGAGACAAGATTAGAGAAGTAAGTATGGGGCAGATGCTAAGGGGCCCTGTATTCTAAATTGAAGTAGTTAGAACATGACAGTGAAAGTGAGGTGCCCCACAGTAACCTAGAGATAGGAACATGCATTAGTCCTGTGGGACCAGGCTATAAAATTAATTTTAATTAAAGATCTGAAAAGTCCATTTAGGAAGTAGAAAAGCAGTTAATCCTCAGGACAGAGGTACACTTGTGGCAAATCCACTTCATTAACACATCTGAAGAAAGAATGTACTGGAGGGAAAGGGGTGGAGGGAGGGTGGTCTGCAAGGGACCAACACAGATAAAAGGAATCAGAACTGTCTGCCATTGAATTCTTGTACTGCCCTTTTGGAGTCTTAAGGTTCCTTTTTAATATCAAAGGTTTTATTTAGCTTCTTCCCTAGCATACATAGTAATAATACTTTTAGTATCAGTTTACTGAGAAAGTGGAGATGTACAAATTCTATACCCTTTGCTGTAAGCTGGACGATCTGTAACTTGGTGTGTAGAAGTGGCTTTTAGATTTTTTTTTTTTTTTTTTTTTTTGTCCAGGAGCCACAGTTAAGAAAACCATTTTACATCATGTCTTAGTGAAGATCACAGTTTCTCAGAGCACAACTTAACCCCTACAATGGCCAGGTACTCTGATATTTTGTATTCCAAAATATCAGTCTGTGTGATTTTTTTTCTTTCTCAAATCTGGTCTTAAATTTATTTCCTTACCCATGGATTGAGAAGCTACAGTTTTCTTTCCTTACCGTTTTATTGAGATATAATTCAAGAGACCTACAATTTCACAAACACTGGTTCTTCTGTGACTGTGATTGTGAGAATCTTATATTTGCAGCTGACTCACCTTTCTTCAGTCACCCAAACCTCTCGATCAGATTATAATACAAGTAAGCAACTCCCCAATTTTACTCTGATTTGTCTTTATGATCTGTGGCTTAGCTTAAAATTTTTTAAAATAAGACTGGCAAAAGTAACAGGCATTCCTGGCCAAAGGACAATTACATTTCTCATCACCAGTTAATAAACTAGCATTCAGCTCAGCCACCTTTGAATTCTCTTGGTAGATAGCACCTGGCCTTTCCCTATCTGGAAATTTCTTTCTCCTTTAATACTAAGGACTTTGGACTTTTCTTTCCAAGAAAGAACTCTAAAGTGTTTTAATGTAGTTTTGCATTTTAGAAAGATAAGCTTGGACAGATCATGGACTATGAGTTGAACAGACTAGAAGAGAAAGCCAAATCAGAGTTAGGAAACTCTGGCAGGAATTAAGCCAGAAATGATAAGAGCCCAAGGTAAGCCAATGGGGTCAAGATAGGAACAGAATGAGGAGTTTAAAAGATATTCAGTGAAAGGTAGGGACTGTTCAAAATAGATGTAGTAAGTGAAAAGAAGGAATAATCTAAGGTGAAGAAAAGAACATTTTTGGTTGAAGTAACTGAGCAAAGTATAGTACCTTTTACCAAGAAAGAGAATGTGGATGATTGGGGGTTCGTTTTGACATACTGAATTTTAGTTGCCTGTGGGGAACACCATGTAAAGGCATTTGTAGCTCAGGTTAGAGATATGGTATAAAGGTGGCAATGCGGGAAGGAGGGGGAGGTATTTGGTGGTAACTGAAGCTGGCCAAGGGTGTGGATAGGTCAAGAGGAGCTGACCACTGATGTCACTTCCAACATTTTATGTATCAACTATGCATATAAAATTATGAAAAACATGAACTTATAAGTATCATACTTATCTATGTGCCTATATACATATATGTATATATATTTAGGAATGTAGTCCTTTATAATTTTAAAGAGGAAGTGGAAAAGCAGTAAGCTTCATATTTAACATGTTGTCATCTATAAAATAGGCTGCTTTGACTGCCTATGTAGGGCCCTATATAAGGAGTTCTGAGTACTTTGTTCTGTAAGTCTGCCTCCCTTGCCTTTTTGTTATTACTCTGTACAGTCAAGCTCTTTGTACACTGAAATGATTGAGCAGTGAACCCAAGAAGAACTGTGATAAATACTTAGCAATTCAGGAGATCCAAAGCACAGTGATTTGGATCTAGTCATTATTTAATAAATATTTATTGAATGAATGAATGTCCATATATAGATAGATGAGACTGACAAAAAAAAGAAGCTGTGTCCTTGATTTTTTTTTTTATAATTCTCTTTGAAAATAGAAATAATTCATATGATACTCACTTCTGTAAAATATGTTAAATACAGGCTTTGAGCCAGAAAACACAGATGTGTATTTTTTCTACAGACATACCAGGTGGGAGATTATTTCTCACAAAATATAAAACCTTTGTCCCTAAAGTATCTTTCTGAATTAGGAAAAGTGATTATTTACTGTAATCTTACATAAAAAGCCCCAATGGATATTGATACTTAGTTCTATGAATTGCCTTTCTTATCCTCCTAGTAAGCATTTTACTTAATTTTCTCTCTTTCTTTTTAACAGACCAAGAAGGAAGCACCTGAGTGGTCTAAGAAACAAAAGATGAAGACCTAGTGTTTTGAATGGATTTGCTATATCCCTCTTTTCTCCTGAAGTTCTTTTTCCGATGAACAAGAAGTTTATCTTAATCATGTGCTTGGCATTTTTAAAATAATTAATATAAAATTTATTTTCACCGAATGTTAAATTAACAGATTTCAGCATAATAATCAATATGTATAAAATGCAAACAATAGTATACTTTAATATTTGGTTTTATCTATTTTGTTACAAAATAAATATACTATAGACTGATTAAAGTTTGTACCTTTCATCGTTTTTAAGGTTTTTTAATTGTAGTTTGTACCTTTCATCGTTTTTAAGGTTTTTTAATTGTGTGGCCTTTGAATATACAGCTGTTATATTGGTGAATATATTTTCTAACAGTATAAATTTCAAGTTTAAATATAACACAAATACCAAAACACTTCCATTTTTTTAAATTAAGAATTACTTAATGAAATCTATTGGAAAGCACTTCAAGTGCTCAGTAATGGTGGTCAGATATCATTTATTTGATATTATATTAACCAATAAAATCTGGTAGAAACTTTATTTCCCCCATCCAGGTCAGGTAGCTCAGCTGGTTAGAGAATGTCCCAATACACCAAGGTTGCGATTTGATCTCCAGTCAGGGCATATACAGAATCAATCAATGAATGCACAAATAAGTGGAACAAAAAAAAAAAAAAAATCAATGTTTTGCCCTAACCGGTTTGGCTCAGTGGATAGAGCCTGGGCCTGGGGACTGAAGGGTCCCAGGTTCGATTCTGGTCAAGGGCATGTACCTTGGTTGTGGGCACATCCCCAGTAGGGCGTGTGCAGGAGGCAGCTGATCGATGTTTCTCATCGATGTTTCTAACCCTCTATCCCTCTCTCTTCCTCTCTGTAAAAAGTCAATAAAATACATATTTTTTTAAATCGATGTTTCTCTCTCTGTCTCACTTCCTCTCTTCCTCTAAAATCAATTTTAAAAATGTTTTAAAGGAAGAAAAAGTTTATTATTTCATTGGTCAAATAAAAATTCAGTGAAAGGTCCTGGCTGGGTGGCTCAGTTGCTTAAACCATTGTCCGTACACCAAAGGTTGTGGGTTCGATTCCCAGTCAGGGCACATACCTAGGTTGCCGGTTAGATCCCCAGTTGAGGCGTATACGGAAGGCAACTAATTAATGTTTCTCTCTCATATCTCAGTATGATTTTCTCTCTTGTCATAAAACATGCTCCATTTCTCATCCAAGAGTTACAGTTTAAAGGAAAAGAGAGAGGAAGAGGGAGAGATATTTATCAGGTTTTTTTCAATTACTACTGACGTAATGGCTGGATAATTCTTTATTCAGGTGGGAATGGGGGGCAGTCCTTTGAATTGTGGGATATGTAGCAGCATCTCTGCCCTCCACCACTAGATGACAGTAGCACCCCCTCCTCAATTGTGATAACTAAAAATGTCTTTTGTCCCCTGGGGACAAAACACCCTCACCTAGTGAAGAACCACTGACATGCATATCAATGATTATCTTGGTAGATTTGAATAGAGAATACTATCTGTACAATGTGTTCTTTGAAAGTCACATTAGCATAGGCTATTAGTGAATGTGAGAGAACAGAAAAAGCCTTTGATAATAAATACTTTATATCTGTTGGTGGCCTGAAAACCCAAATCTCCTTCCCCCGGTTTCATTTGGGGACATCTAACACTATAAATGACTTTCTGCAACATAGATTTGTGAAAATGGCCTTTGTCCAGCATGCATCTTAAATCCAGGATACCCTGATTCTTTCATTAAAACTAAATTAACTTGCCCTGGCTGGTATGGCTCAGTTGGTTAGGCAGCCTCCTGTGCACCAAAAGGTTGCTGGTTCAATTCCTAGTCAGGGCACATGCCTGGGTTTCGGGCTCAATCCCATGTGCTAGAAGCAGCCAATCAATGTTTCTCTCCCTTCCTCTTTCTCTAAAAAGCAATAAAAAAAAAAAAAACTTTAAAAAAAATTAATTTGCAGACATAATAACATTTTTTCAACTCTACTAATCTAAAAGCATTTTATAAGTTAATTCAATCAACCCCATTTGTCATATCTATATATTTTAACACAAGGGAATAATGATTGATTATACAGGTTAGAATAATGGTGTGGATAGGCATAGATGTAGGAAAATATAGAGCTAATTTAAGAACTAGAAAGTACAATGATAAAGATATTGAGGAAGTCTTCCTCCAAATCCTTAATTTTTCCCTCTTTTATTTCTAGAAATACTCTTCAAAAAAGTTTATTATTTCTTACCATAATAACTATTAACAAATCTCAGGGTTAGATTATGATATGAAAGCTTTTCATGATCCAGAGAATAAAAGCATGGAACAGACTGTGGAATCTCAGTGGGAAGGCAGGGGGTGGGTTGGTGGGAAGCGATCAACCAAAGAATTTGTATGCATTTATTGGTAACCCCTGGACACAGACGATTGTGTGGTGAAAGCCTGGAGGACGGGGTGGGGCTTTAGAAGGAGTGGGGGTGGGGGGAAGAGGACATTTGTAATACTTTCAACGATAAAGATTTTTTATTTAAAAATAAAGAAAAAGAGAGAAAGCTAGCTTTTCGGAAGACATTGTGAATTTTCAATGCAGATGCCACTCGTTCCAAAAAGTTTTCACTGTTCCACCATAATAATCTGAACTATGTACTCTGTACTCCAAGCATGTCAAACTCCTGGCCCACAACGAATATTTTTGCGGCCCAGCCAATATAACCATATGTAAGAAACGTTTTAATAAAAATTTTGTAACTTAATTTTTACAATATTCTGTTATACATAATTTTAAAAAAATAGACTTTTATTGATTTCAGAGAGGAAGGGAGAAGGAGAGATAGAAACATCAATGATGAGAGAGAATCATGGATCAGCTGCCTCCTGCATGCCCCGCACTGGGGATGAAGCCCACAATCCTGGCATGCGCCCCTGACCCGAACCCGGGATCCTACAGTCCCCAGGCCAATGCTCTATCCACTGAGCAAAACCGGCCAGGGCTGTTATACATAATTATTAATAATGAACTACAACGTTCACTAATGACTGAATATTATAATGGTGTTGCATTCATTTACCTCACATGCCATTTCTCTCCACTAATATTAGCAGCGAGTATTTTAGCAGCCGATTACCACGTCATTAGTCTTGAACTGACTTGTTTGGTGTGCGCAACAGGAAATATTTCGCGCTTTTTTTTTTTTAAGCCTACAAGGAAAATAGGCTTATTTGCGTTACACTTATTAATTTATGCAGTTATTCAGTGTCTGGTAAGTTAACGTTCAAAAAATATTAATTTTAATTAAAATGTTCTATTATTTTATGTTAACGATTACTCATTTATTTTAGCCCTTTGTAGTCAGCATGTCTCTATCAAAATAAACCTATGTTTCTATGAAAATTGAAGCTTTTGGTTTTTTTCGGGCCACATAAACTTAAACCTTGTTTATTTGGCTCATGTTAGCCTTTGAGTTTGACATGCTTGCTGTACTCTCAATCTCTTTAATTCTGCATACCGTATTTTATAATAATTGTTTACTTTCCTTTTCCTTTTCCTTTAGGAAAAGAATTCTTATGCTTTTTTTTGGCCCTTGGTTTTTTAGCACCGTGCCTTGAACTTTTAAAAAAAAAAGTGTTTATTTGATGAATTTAAGCAGATAAGATATAACAATGTCACTTTTTCTTATGTCTTCAAAATTAAAGAAGAGCTTTTTAGTATCTTACTAGTACATAGAAGCTATTCTAGCTCATTTTTTAAAAAATATTTTTTTATTGATTTCAGAGAGGAAAGGAGAGGGAGAGAGATAAAAACATCAATGATGAGAGAGAATCAGATTGTCTGCCTCCTGCATGCCCCCTACTGGGGATGGAGCCTGCAACCACCCCTCCCCCCCCCCCCCCCCCCGCATGTACCCTCGACTGGAATCGAACCTGGGACCCTTTGGTCCGCAGGCAAATGCTCTACCCACTGAGCCAAACCACCTACGGCAAGCTCATTTCTTAACATCACTACAACCCTTGCCTATCCTTTAAATTTTCAGACCTTCATTTTTTCGCTTTTATTTTCCCTTTCTTTTTTGAACACTGTAAAAAAAAAATACAACATAAAATTTACCTTCTTTCCCATTTTTAAGTTTACAGTTCAATATTGTATTCACATTGCTGTGCAGCATATCTCCAGAACTTTGTACTCTTTCAAATATGAAACTCTACACCCATTAAACAATTATTTTCCCCTTCCCTGTCCCTGGCAACCCAACTTTCTGTTTCTATCTCATATAAATGAATATTTGTCTTTTTGTGACTAGCTTATTTCACTTAGCATAATGAAATGAAACGTCCTCAAGGTCCATCGATATTATAGCATGTGTCAGAATTTCCTTCCTTTTTGAAGCTGAATAATAAATAGTCCATTGTATGTATACACCATATTTTGTTTATTCATTTATCCCTCAATGGGCATCTTGGCTATTGTAAATCGCCTTACTTCTTATCTATTACTGAATCCTCTCCTGGCCTTTCTTATTTAAAAATAAATAAATAAAAACAAAATTAACATAACACTTTTTTTTCTTGCTAAATGTCAAAAATAAAAATGCCCAAATGTAAGAGTAATAGCTAGGATTATCAAACTAATTCTCTGCAGTTGCTCTTACATGCTTTCTACTCCTTAATTAACCTTCACAGTAACTTTGCCAATTAAGCATTATCTTCATTTTTAAAAACTCAGAGTAACTTAATGGCCCAAGATCAGTCATGTGATAAATAGCAGAAACGGATGTGAATCTTTCAAGTGGTTTGATTTGCAATGTCCATGCTTTTTGCAGGACACTACAGACTTCTCAAACTGTGCACCATATCTCCACCTCCCACTTCCATGGGGTGGAAAGAAGGGAAAAATATTGCTCTATCAGCTTTTCTTGTGAGGGGGTGGGGGAACAAGGACTTGGCATAGTTTAATTTTTGTTCAACATAAGTTCATAAATATCAAATCTATTCCTAAAGATTTTAATATTACAATGATAAAATATTATAAAGTTAAAGAGTTCTCACAATGGGATACTATACTGCGGTAAAAAAGAAGGAACTCCTACCATTTGCAACAACATGGATGGAACTGGAGAGCATTATGCTAAGTGAAATAAGCCAGTTGGAGAAAGATAAATATCACATGATCTCCCTCATTTGTGGAATTTAATGAACAACATAAACTGATGAACAAAAACAGATGCAAAGACAGAGAAGCATTGATCAGACCATCAAACCTCAGAGGGGAGGTAGGGGAGGGTGGGCATAAGGGGAAAAGATCAACCAAAGGACTTATATGCATGCATATAAGCCTAACCAATGGACACAGACACCAGGGAGGTGAGGGCATGTGTGTGTGGGGGGGGGGGGGGGGAGGGGGGAAGGGAGGGGGTAATGGAGGGATAAGGACACATATGTAATACCTTAATCAATAAAGAAATTAAAAAGAAAATAAAAATAAAGTTAAAGAGTTCTGTGACTCTAGTAGTTCTTCCTATGTTCATGGTATACGGTTAATTTTTCAGAACCAGCTAAATGGCATCTATGTGTTTTATTTATCTATTTTTGAAATTTCTGTATCAATTAAGGTATTACATATGTGTCCTTATCTCCCCATTATCCTCCCAACCCCCCCACTGCCTTGCAGCCCCGCCCACTAGTCATTCCGGAAGGTTGTTCTGCTGTCCAGTCTAATTAGCATATTAGCTCTTTATCATGTAGGATTGCATTTTGATCTGTTTTCCAAGTTCATGTCTTATAACTACCTTGTACAAATTAGAGATTAAAAATTATAGTGTAGAGAGAAACCAAGATGGTGGCATAGGTAAGCACCTAAACTGCTGCCTCGCACAACAGTTTCAAAACTACAACTAAAAGACAGAACGGACACCATCCAGAACCACAGGAAAGCTGGCTGAGTGGAAATTCTACCACTAGAAGGAAAGAGAAAAGCTCACGGAGAATTGGAGGAACAGCAAAGGGTTGAGGTATGGCAAAGGGTCTTTCTGTGCCCAGAGGGAAGGGCAGCTGAGAGCCTGGCTGACTTTCTCTGGTGGGAGGGGGAAGGAAGCCCCCGACTGCACTGAACCCCAGTTCCGGATGAAACCCCGTGGACCCAGGCTCATACAGGGGGAGTCTGGACTGTCAGGTAGAGAGAAAGGCACTTAGAGACTCAGAGACCCGGTGGAGCCCCGCTGGGCAGAGGTCTGGAGGCACACATGCACAAGTGTGCACAAAGACTATGGAGGTTGCCACAGGCTTTCCCTAGCAGAAGGGAGTTGGAAGCTCCTGACTGCACTGAGCCCCAGTTCTGACTTCACTGAACCCCAGTTCCAGGTGAGCCCCTGGGGACCCATGCTCTTGCAGGGGGAATCTTGACTCTGGGGCAGAGGCTTGGGAGCCAGGGAAGCCAGAGGTCTGGAGGCACACCTGCACACACAAGGGCAGGGCTAACGGGAAGCCAAGACTGTCTGCTCCACCCTGAGACTCCACCCATCCAAGCTGAGCACAGAGGCTTTTGCAATTTGGCAAGTCTAATCCTATAAGGCTCTCTCCAGCACCGACCTTCTCCCAGTGTAGACACAGCTGATCCTCACAGCCAACTGGCCTGGAGGTCAATTCCTCCCAATGATACCAACAACAATCAAGACTTAACTACAACAAGGCTGTACACACAGTCCACAAAGGGGTGCACCAAGAGTGTCCATCTCAGGTTAACTGGGGAGGCCGACCCACTGGGCCATATAGGAAACCTAGCACACAAAGCTACCCTACCAACTCAGGGAAGCAGTGAAAATGCGGCAATAAAGAAACAGATCACAAATGAAAGAAATGGAGGAAAACAAATGATTGGATATAGAATTCAAAACCACAGTTATAAGGCTTTTCAAGAATATCCTAGAAGAGGCCGATAAATATAACGAGACCCTCGAAGATATGAAAAAGGACCAACTAGAAATTAAACATACACTGACTGAAATAAAAAATATTATACAGAGACCCAACAACAGACTAGAGGATCCCAAGAATCAAGTCAAAGAATTGAAATACAAAGAAGCAAAAAACACTCAACCGAAAAAGCAAAAAGCAAAAAAAATCCAAAAAGTTGAAGATAGTGTAAGAAGCCTCTGGGACAACTTCAAGTGTACCAACATCAGAATTATAGGGGTGCCAGAAGAAGAGAGAGAGCAAGATACTGAAAACCTATTTGAAGAAATAATGATGGAAAACTTCCCCCACCTGGTGAAAGAAATAGACTTACAAGTCCAGGAAGCACACAGAACCCCAAACAAAAGGAATCCAAAGAGGACCACACCAAGACACATCATAATTAAAATGCCAAGAGCAAAAGACAAAGAGAAAATATTAAAAGCAGCAAGAGAAAAACAGTTAATTACCTACAAGGGAGCACCCATATGATTGTCAGCTGATTTCTCAACAGAAACTATGCAGGCCAGATGGGAGTGGCAAGAAATTTTCAAAGTGATGAATAGCAAGAACCTACAACCAAGATTACTCTACCCAGCAAAGCTATCATTCAGAATTGAAGGGCAGATAAAGAGCTTCATAGACAAGAAAAAGCTTAAGGAGTTCATCACCACCAAACCAGTATTATATAAATTGCTGAAAGGTATTCTTTAAGAAGAGGAAGAAGAAAAAAGTGAAGATAAAATTTATGAACAACAAATACATATCTATCAACAAGTGAACCTAAAAGTCAAGTGAATTAAAAACCTGAGGAACAGAATAAACTGGTGAATATAATAGAATCAGGGGCATAGAAAGGGAGTGGACTGATAATTCTCAGGGGGAAAGGGATATGGGGGGTGCGGAAGAGACTGGACAAAAATCATACACCTGTGGATGAGGACAGTGGGGGGGAGGTAAGGGCAGAAGGTGGGGTGGGAACCGGGTGGAGGGTAGCTATGGGGGTAAAAAGGAGAAACAATTATAATAATCTGAATAAAGATTTATTAAAATAACTAACTAACTAAATAAATAAATAAATAATTATAGTGTAAAAAGGAAAAGACTGTTATTTGCTATGGACAATGGTTTGGAGAGAGGCATGAGGTGATTTAGAAGGGAGATCAGTGAAGAGACTATTGACATAATTTAGGGAAGAGGGCCTCAGGGCTTGAACTAAGGTGGTGATAGAAATTCACATACAGGGAATAAAATATAAAGTATAAAAGCAAAGAAGTGGAAATCTTTTTAAAATCTTAAATTAGAATTTTCTACATTTTGGATTTAGTTGATTCCTTCTTCATGGTGTCATTCAGCTTTATCTCGTTCATATTTTGCTTGTAGACTGGATGTTAGATCTGAAAACTTGATTTGATTAAAGTTAACATTTTTGGGGGCAAGGATACCATATAGGTGCCGTTTTATACTTCAGGTTACATTATGTCAAGAGGCACATGATTGCTGGTTGTCCCAATCTTAATATAGAGCTAAGGTTGACTAAGGAATATAGGGAGTTATGTCCTGTTATAAAATTACCTATTATCCTTGTATCTGATTGCTTTGGCATTCACTGGTGATTGATGCCTGGGATCATTGATTTCATTAGGGGTTATTTTCTCTTCCTTATTTTTAAACATCTTTATTGAGGTACAATTGACATACAATACACCAGACATTTAAAAAATGTGCAGTTTGATAAACATTGATGTATGTATGCACCCATGAGAACATCATCATCATCAAGATAGTGAAACTCTCACCCCAAAACATTCTGCCCTTTCATATATTTAGAACTTTTCATAACCAAAAGTTTTAACTTTTGGAAAAATCATCAACAGGGCTTGATGATTGAATGCATGGGGGTTAATGAGAGAAGGTTCTGGGATGACTCCTAGCTTTGTGCTAGGAGCCACTAAGTAGGTGAGGTACCATTTGTTGAAACTGAGAACACTGGAGAGGAATTGATGAATGAACTTGTACATGTTCAGTTCACAATGGGAAATCCAAGTTTGGATGTC
The DNA here is from genome assembly GCA_026230045.1 of Corynorhinus townsendii. NCBI lineage: Eukaryota > Metazoa > Chordata > Mammalia > Chiroptera > Vespertilionidae > Corynorhinus > Corynorhinus townsendii. The sequence goes on along the minus strand of JAPDVU010000003.1, from coordinate 64,582,477 downwards.
AAGTAGGTAGGTGTTAAAAGGAACAGTTTGGACTAATATAAACTTGGGAGTATCGGCATATAATAACTGAAGCCAAGGAGTAGAAATTATCAAGAGAATAAGTACAGAACAGAAAAAGGATTTAAGGGGGAAAAGAAACTGAGAAATTTGAATGTTTTATTATGATCAGTTAGGAGAGGAGCCTCTAGTTGAGATATAAGCTAAGAATGCCAGTATATTGTGTTTCAACAAATTTAACTCAAACTTTTTTTTAAATTTTATATTGATTTGAGAGAAACATCAATTTGTTGCTCTACTTGTTTATGCATTCATTGATTGATTCTTTTTTAAAAAATATATTATTGATATTTATAGAAAGAGGAAGGAAGAGGAAGAAACATTAATGTGAGTGGAACATCAATCGTCTGCCTCTTGCACACCCCTTACCGGGAATCAAGCCCACAACCCAGGCATGTGCCCTAACTGGGAATCAAACCAGTAACCTTTCCTCACATGGGATGATGCCCAACCAACCAAGCCACACCGGCTAGGGCTTTGTTGATTCTTGTATGTGCCCTGACCAGAGATCAATCCCACAACCTTGGCATATCGGGATGACACTCTAACCAACTGAGCTCTCTGGCCAGGGTGATTCAAACATTTGAAGTGAAGATAGATGAGTCTTGCTTTTTACTAAAGTGAGGTAAACCACTGCCATATAGACAATACTAGAAAGGGCATTGCTATCCAGACTCTTATTTTATAGATTTCAGATGGGCAATCTTGACCCCATCCATGCCATTAACTACAATTGTCTTTACCTGTGCGATTTCTTCTTATTATTTTCTTTCAATCTTTCTAGTATTGGTTTCAGGTGTACAGCTTAGTGGTTAGACAATCACACTGGCACCATACATAGTTATCCCAATATTACTGACTATCCTCCCTATTCTGTACTTACATTCCCGTGACTATGTAGTAACTACCACTTTCCCCCAGTGCCCCAACCTGCCCTCTCCTCTGGAAACCACCAGTTCATTCTCAGTGTCTACTAGTCTGTTTTAATTGTTTGTTCATTTATTTTCTTCTTTAGATTCCACATGTAAGTGAAATAATATATCTGTTTTTCTCTGACTGACTTATTTCACTGAGCATAGTATCATCTATGTCCAGTCATGCTGTGGAAAATGGTAATAGTCCATTCTTTTTTATGGCTAATACTCTATTGTATATTTGTACCACAACTTCCACTCATTTATTGATGGGCGTTTGGGTTGCTTCGACAGCTTGGCTGTTGTAAATAACACTGCAAATTAGTGTTTTGGGTTTCTTCAGGTAAATCTCCAGAAGTGGAATTGCTGGATCATAAGGCAGATTCATTTTTAGTTTTTGAGGAAACTCCATAGTGTTTTCCACAGTAGCTGCACCAGTCTGCAGTCCCACCAACAGCGCACAAGGGTTCCTTTTACACCACATCCTCACCAACACTTGTCATTTGTAGATTTATTGATGGTAGCCATTCTGACAGGTGTGAGGTGATATCTCATGGTGGTTTTAATTTGCATTTCGCTGACAGTTAGTGATTTTGAGCATTTTCTTATAGTCTATTGACTTTCTGTATGTCCTCTTTAAAGAAGTGTCGATTCAGTCGAAACCGGTTTGGCTCAGTGGATACAGCGTCAGCCTGCGGACTGAAGGGTTCCAGGTTTGATTCTGGTCAAGGGCATGTACCTGGGTTGCGGGCACATCCCCAGTAGGGGGCGTGCAGGAGGCAGCTGATCGATGTTTCTAACTCTCTATCTCTCTCCCTTCCTCTCTATAAAAAAAATCAATAAAAATATATTAAAAAAAAAAAAAAGAAGTGTCAATTCAGGTTCTCTGCCCATTTTTAAATTAGATTGTTTTGTTTTGTTTTGTTTTGTTTTTGGTGTTGAGTAGTATGAGTTCTTTATAAGTTTTGGATAGTAATCTCTTATCAGATGTATCATTGGTAAAAATGTTCTCCCATTTAGGAGTTTGTCGCTCTGTTTTGTTAATGGTTTTCTTTGCTGTGCAAAACCTTTTTCCTTTAATATAGTCCCATTTGTTTATTTTTTCTTTGTTTCCTTTGCCAGAGGAAGTGTGTCAGGAAAAATGTTGCTAAGAGAAATGTTAGTGATTTGTATGTGTGTATGTTATAGAATTATACACCTGAAACCTATATGTTATTAACCAACTAGAGGGCCGGTGCATGAAATTTGTGCACGGGAGGAGGGGGTGTCCCTTAGCCTGGCCTGCACTCTCTCACAATCCGGGACCACTGGCTCCTAACTGCTCATCTGCCTACCTGCCTGATCATCCCTAACCCCTCTACCTGCCTGCCTGGTTGCCCCTAACCACCTCTGCCTCAGCCCATACTGCACGGCTTAGTCCAGAAGGACATCTGAAATGACGTCCAGAAGGTCGTTTGGCTATCTGGTCTAATTAGTATATTACACTTTTATTATTATAGGTGTCACCCCAATACATTCAATATAAAAAGACATACAATAAATAAAACAGTATGAAATACAAAAAAATGGTTGAAAGGAGAAGATAAAATCATGAAAGACTGAAAAAAATCAAAAAATGCACCACCAGCTGCTGATCCCAGCATCCAGACCCAGGAAGACAGGTAAACACACAAAAGTCACTTTTGTGTAAAATCCCTTTCTCTCCCTTTCACACAAACACACGTTGACTCAGACATCCCAGAAATAGGCTGATGAATGCACAGATGTGAAGACACACCACAGTCTCCAGTCTAGCCACCCTTGGATAAAGACAGACAGACTCCTCCATGGCCTCATGGGTGTCTCAAAACTGGGGGGAAGGAGGCTCATTCAGCAGCAGACATAACATGTCCAAAGCCACCAACAACTTGGCAGTGAAGAAGTGTGGCAGCAAATGGGACAGGACTGATCTGCACAGGTTCCTCAGCCGCAGGCACTGGTAGCCAGATCACCATAATGGGCAAGGCCTGTTAACACCCTGTGGTAAATATACGGGGCGGGGCGGGGGGGGGGGGGCGGGGTGCAGTGCACCCACTTGGACTGGCTTTAGAGCTCTGGGGCCCTGGGGGGCCCACCTGGAGCAGAGGCAGGCTGAGGTGGTGAAGACCACATGGGCAGGGGCAGGGTCCCTCTAAGGGGTGGTATTTAGATGGCCAAGAGGAGGGGCTTTCCGTGGAAGGGCAGGGCTGGAGAAACTGAGGCCTCTCTTTCTCCATTAGCTAGGAGGCTCAAAATGTTAGTGATTTAACTGCCTATATATTCTTCTGGGGTTTTTATGGTTTTGAGACATTTAAGTCTTTACTCCATTTCGAGTTTCTTTCTTATGTATGGTGCAAGTAAGTGGTCTAGTTGCATTTTTTTTTTGCATGTACCTGTCCAAATTTCCCAACACCATTTATTGGAGAGACTGTTTTTTACTCCATTGTGTGCTCTTGTTTCCTTTGTCAAATACTAACTGACCACATAGATGTGGGTTTATTTCTGAGCTCTCTATTCTGTTCCATTGGTCTATATGTCTGTTTTTATGCCAGTACCATGTTGTTTGATTACTATGGCCTTGCAGTATACATAGTTTGATATCATGTAGCATGGTATCTCCAACTTTGTTTTTCTTTCTCAACATTACTGAGGCTATTCGGGTGCTTTTGTAGTTCTATATAATTTTTTTTATTTGTTATAATTCTCAAAAATATGCCATTGGTATTTTGACAGGGATTGCATTGCATTGAATCTATAGATTGCTTTGGATAGTATAGACATTTTAACGATATTAATTCTTCCTATCCATGAGCACGGAATAGTCCATTTTTTTTTTTTTTTTTTGTATCCTCTTCAATTTCTTTCTGCAGTGTCTTACAATTTTCTAAGTACAGGTCTTTTACATCCTTAGTTAAATTTATGCCTAGGTATTTTGGGGGGTGCAATTATAAATGGGATTGTTCTCTTAGTTTCCCTTTTTTTTTAAATATATTTTTATTGATTTCAGAGAGGAATGGAGGGGGAGAGAAAGATAGAAACATCAATGATGAGAGAGAATCACTGATCAGCTGCCTCCTGCATGCCCCAGCCAGCAACCCGGGCAAGTGCCCTTGACCGGAATCGAACCTGTGACCCTTCAGTCCTCAGGCCGACACTCCATCCACTGAGCCAAACCAGCTAAGGCTTAGTTTCCCTTTTTGATGGTTTGTTATTGACATATAAAAATGCAACCAATTTCTAAATATTAATTTTGTATCCTGGTACTTTACTGAACTTACCAGTTCTAGTAGCTTTTTGGTGGCATCTTTAGGGTTCTCTATATACAATATCATGTCATCTGCAAATAATGAGTTTTACATCTTCCTTTCCAATTTGAATGACTTTTATTTATTCTTTTTGTCTAATTACTGTGGCTTCCAGTACTATGTTGAACAAGAGTGGTGACAGCACACATCCCTGTCTTGTTCCTGATCTTAAGGAAAACACTTGTAGTTTTGTTCATTGAGTATGATGCTGGCTATGGATTTATCTTATATGGGCTTTATTACTATATGTTGAGGCATGTTCCCTCTATTCCTACTTTCCTGAGAGTTTTATCATAAATGGGTGCTGGATTTTATCAAATGATTTTTCTGCATATGCCCTGACCAGGAATTGACCTCTTGGTTCATGGATCAATGCTCAACCACTGAGCAACACCAGCCAGGTTGATCATGTGGTTTTTATCCTTTGTTTTATTTATGTGGTATATCGTGTTTCCTGATTTGAGAATATTGTACCAACCTTGCATCCCCAGAATAAATCCCACTTGATCTTTCAATGTATTGCTGGATCTGGTTTGCTAATATTTTACTGAGGATTTTAGCTTCTATGTTCCCAAGGGATATTGGCTTATACTTTTACTAGTGGCCCAGTGCACAAAATTCATGCACTGGGGGGGGGGGGGGGGGAGGAAGGGTCCCTCAGCCAAGCCTGCATCCTCTCCAATCTGGGATTCCTCTAGCAATCCGGGACTACTGGCTCCTAACCGCTCACCTGCCTGCCTGCCTGATTGCCCCTAACCACTCTGCCTGCTGGCCTGCTTGCCCCCAACTGCCCCCCGCTCGCCTGATCACCCCCAATTGACCTCCACTGACGGCCTGCTCTCCCCCAGCTGTACCCCTGCCAGTCTGCTCACCACCAACTGCCCTCCTCGCTGGCCTCTTCACCCCCAACTGCTCCCCTGCCAGCCTGCTCACCCCCAACTGCCCCCCTGCTGGCCTGATCACCCCCAATTGACCCCCACTGATGGCCTGCTCTCTCCCAACTGGCCCCCCAATGGCCTCACCCCTAACTGTCCCCCCCCCGCCAGCCTGATCACCCACAACTGCCCTCCCCTCTTGGACCCTAACCACCTCTACCTCAGCCCCACCACCATGGGTTTGTCCAGAAGAATGTCCAGAAGGTCTCCTGGAAGGTCTCCCAGTCTTATTAGCATATTACCCTCTTATTAATATAAATAGAGGCCTGGTGCATGGGTGGGGGCCAGCTGGTTTGTCCTGAAGGGTGTCCCTTAGGGGGGTGGGGTGGCCTGGGCAAGAGGCCTGTGGTCGTTTCCAGGCCTTCCACACCCCCATGGGGTGAGGGTCCCTGCTGGGGGGGCATGGCCAGCCTGGTTAAGGGGATGGGGGCCATTTTCAGGCTGGCCACACCCCCTTCAGGGTGGAGGTCCCCACTGGGGTGCCTGGCCAGCCTGGGTGAGGGGCTCATGGCTGTTTGCAGGCTTGCCATGCCCCCCCAGAAGGGGCTTTCACCCCATGGGGGCATGGCCAGCCTGGTAAGGGGCTGAGGGCTGTTTGCAGGCCCCTCCCTCGGCAGCCAGCCCAGGCGACGGCGACCCAAGCCTCCCGCGCCCAGGCTGGGTCCGAGACTGCTGCCCACAGGCCCCTTTTTCAGTGGCAGCCAGGGTGGGCAGGGGCGACCCAAGCCTTTCATGGGCCCACCCAGGCCAGCTCCATGGCCGCTGCCCATAGGCCCCTCCTTCGGCAGCTGGCCCGGGCGGTCGGGAAGCTTGGCTTCCTCCATTGCCAGGGGCAACCCCAGCCTCCTGCTCTCTCTGACTGGCTCTGTGGCTGCCTCCATCTTTGTTCCACTAATTTGCATACGAACTCCTGATTGTTTGATGGGTGTTGCGAAGTGCAGGTCAATTTGCATATTTCTCTTTTATTAGTGTAGATTTCTTTGTGTGTTTTTATCTGATTTTGGAATTAGGGTAATGCTGGCCTTATAAAAAGAGCTTGGCAGTGTTTCTTTCTCTTGAAATTTTTGGTATAGTTTGAGGACGGTAGGTGTTAGTTCTTTGAATGTTGGTAAAATTCACTTGTGAAGCCATCTGGTCCAGGACTTATTTTTGCTGGGAGCTTTTTGATTACCACTTAGATTTCATTAATTATAAGCAGGCTGTTCAGATTTTCTGATTCTTACTGATTGAATTTTGGGAAATTGTATGTTTCTAGGAATTTATCCAGTTTGTCCAGATTGTCCAATTTGTTGGCATATAGTTGTTCATAATATTTTCTTACAATTCTTTTGTATGTCTGTAGTGTTGGTTGTTACTTCTCCTCTTTCATTTCTGATTTTATTTATTTGAGTCCTCTCTCTTTATTTCTAGATGAATCTGGGTAAAGTTTCATTAATCTTGTTTATCTTTTTAAAGAATGAGCTCTTTGTTTCATTGATTTCTTTGTATTGTTTTTTTAGTCTCTATGTCCTTTATTTCTGCTCTAATCTTTATTATTACCTTCCTTCTACTCACTTTGAGCTTTGTTTATTGTTCTTTTTCTAGTTTCTTTAGGTGTAAGGGTAGATTGTTTATTTGAATTTTTCTTGCTTTTTGAGGTAGGCCTGTATTGCTATGAATTTCCTCTTAGACTGCTTTCGTGGTGTCCCATAGATTTGGGATTGTCCTGTGTTCTATTTTCATTTGTCTCAAGGTAAATTTTGATTCCCTCCTTGATTTCATTGTTGACCCATTCATTATTTATTAACATGTTATTTAACTTCTATGTGTTTGTTTTTCTTTTTCTTGTATTTGGTTTCTAGTTTCATACCATTGGGATAGAAGATGCTTGATATGATTTCAATCTTCTTAAATTTATTGAGACGTGTTTTGTTTCCTATCATGAGGTGTACCCTAGAAAATGTTCCATGTGCATTTGAAAATAATGTATATTCTGCTGCTTTGGGATGCAATGCTCTGAAAACATCAACTAAATCCTGTAATTGTTTTCTATAGGGTTACATTCTAGTCCTAGTCTGGAAACCAGTGAACCTGCCTTTTAGGTGACTTTGCACATCTCTGCTCTAATCCAGCAAATGGTGATTTTAGTTTCACTGGCAGAGGAATACTTTATTCTTTCATGTCACAATGCCCTAACTCCTACCATCTAGACAAATTATGTTTTATTTGTTTCCAATGTTGCTTATAATGTAATAGACTTCCAATGTTTTAACATCCCTCTTTAAAATATTGTACCTTTTATTTTACCTAAGCCATTTCAATACAATTGAAATGTTAAAAAAAATCATTTTAATTACTTATCATTATAAGTAATGTCTTTCAATAATAGGATTTATACAGATTTTTATATTATTTTTTTTTTTACCTCATATATAGTCTTGAAACTACTATTTATTTATTTATTTATTACTCCTCACCCGAGGAGATTTCCCACTGATTTTCAAGAAAGTGGAAGAGAGAGAGAGAAATATCAATGTGAGAGAAACATATAGACTGGTTGCCTCCTGCATGAACCCCAACCAGGGTCTGGGCCAGGTAGGAGCCTGTAACTGAGGTACATGCCCTTGAGCAGAATTGAACCCTTTGGTCCACAGGCCAACACTCTACCCACTGAGCCAAACCAGGTAGGGCAAATCTATTTCTTAAATACCTGGATTTTGCCTTGGCTGGATAGCTCAGTTGGTTAGAGCGTTGTTTAGATATTCCAAAGATTTGAGTTCGATCCCAGTCAACATACATACAAAGAATCAAGCTATGCATGCATACATAAATGGAACAACAAACCAATACGTCTCTCTGTCCCTTCCTCTCTCTCTTTCTAAAATAAATTTTAAAAAATCAAATTTGGGGAGAAACATTCAATCTATAAAAGAAAACATTTTCATAACTAACTAGATAAGCCTTTCTCCCATGTTACCCAGAAAAAAACGAGGTCATTTTTCATCTCTGCATCCCATTTCAAAAAAAGAGGTATTTATCCCTTCCTAGATTAACCCCATTAGACTTGTACTCCTTACCTGTATATTGAAATCCATGGTGGATAATTGACAATCCAGGAAGAGTGGAGAGTGAGAAATGAAGGGGCTAGAGCCAAAATCCCAACAAATACCAGCATTTGTGGAAAAGACAAAGGAAGCAAAAGAAGAAAAAAAATAAATGAAGAGTCTCTGTCACTCTCATGTATCCCAATCTGGTTTGTGCCTAAAACCACCAAATTAAAACTCTTCTCCCAAATGGCACTTGTTGTACCCTCTAGTACTGAACATTTAAGCCTCCATTTCTCATTACTTCCTGTCTATAAATACCCTTCTCTCTCTAGCCCTTTGCAAAAAGTCACTCCTCAGTGTTCAATCATAAGCCCCGTGTTTGGTTTTCTCTCTTTTTCTTTTCTTTTTTTAAACATATTTTTATTAATTTTAGAAAGGAAGAGAGAGGGAGAGATAGAAACATCAATGATAAGAATCATTCATTGATCAGCTGCCTCCTGCACGCCTTCTACCGGGAATCAAACCCACAACCCGTGTATGTGCCCTGACTGGGAATCGAACTGTGACCTCCTGTTTTATAGGTTGATGCTCACCACTGAGCAACACCGGCTGGGCTGTCTATTTTTCATTAAGCATAGGAAATATTACAGGGAAATAAATGTATTCCCCTTGGCTCCCCACAAACCTCCCTCCATATTTTCTACAAGGAGGGTTTTTCCCAAATACTTCTGCCTCTTTCTACTTCTTGACTATCTGGTTGATATACACTTTGTTTAGGAACTGTGTTTCTATAGTATTTCTTCTTCCTTTCCTTTTTTTCTTTTTTCCCTACAAAAGAACCAGCCTATTCTATTCCTGGGACAGTTCCCTGCTGCTCTCATTCTAAGTCATAATCATCACCTTTTGGCTGAAAGGGTAGGTCTAAGGCACAGTATGGAGAGAGGAGCAGGATTAAGGGCCACTTGGCCTTGATATTAAACTACTAGAGGCCCGATGCACGATATTCGTGCAAGAGCAGGCCTTCCTTCCTCCAGCTGCCGGCACTGCTTCCCTCTGGCACCTGGGACCCGGGCTTCCCTTGCAGCCCCAGCTTTACCCGGAAGGTCATCCGGAAGAACATCCAGTCTAACTAGCATATTATGCTTTTATTATTATAGATGTCTTTCAATATTGCATTTACTAATAAGAAGGACAGTATTTTAAATCTCTACCCACTACTTTTGCCTTCCTGATCTAGTTGTTCAGAACTTGCCTGGGAAAAAAGATACTATTTATTGAGCCCTTCACATCTCCTGAACAGTAAGAATTTTTTTTTAAGAGATATGATACTCATATCATGATATAGTGTAAAATGCCTTTTACTCCTTCTCTTCTTGAGATACCTTCTGATCTCTGTTCAAACATACAGAACTTATTCCACCCAAAAGAGTCAGTGAAGACTAATTTATTTCACCAGAAAGTCTTTATCACGTTGGGGAGAAAAAGTGTTGTAAAATCTAAAAGTTAATACAACCAGATTTTTCTAAAGTTCTTTGTGATGAAAAACATTTTTTTTCTGAGTAAATGAATGAAAGGAATGAGTCAAACAATTACTCTTATCCATTTTCACATAGGACAAATCTTCCTCTGTGGTCCTTATAATCTCTAGTCTTTTCTATATCCAATCCTATGTTACCAATTGCCTCCAGAATATCCTTTCTTAAATTTTTTTAAATTGCCCCATATATTTTTAAATTATTTGAAACTTTTTATTTTGGCATAATTGCACGCTTACAGAGAAGTGGCAATACTAATACTAATAATTCTCATTTAGCTCTTACCAAGATTCTCCAAATGTTCACATTTTATCACATTTGCTTTATCCTTTTCCCTGCCTCTCTTTTTGTCTTGTTGTTCTGACCCTTTTGAGAGAACTTTGAAGATATGATTTTCTTCTACGGCCAAACTGGAATGAGCATTTCCTAAGAACAAGTACATTCTCTTGCATAAGCACGGTACAATGATTAAAGTCAGGAAATGAACATTGACACAATACTATTATCTAATCTAAAATTCCTTTTTAGATTTCACCAATTGTCCCCATAATTCCTTTCATGCCAAGAAAATCTCCAGATTCTTCATTCCAATCTGTTGGAATGAACCTTTTAACTCTCCTTTAATCCAGAGTAGTTTCTCAATCATTCTGTTCTTTATGACATTGATATTTTTGAAGAATACATGTCAGTTATTTTGTAGACTTTAGTTAAATATTCCATTTGCATTCATTTGTCCCTTGGAGCAACAATGAATAAAAGCAATCCATTTTCATTCTATGCCATATTCTAGTTACATATTCTAGCAGCCAGCTCTTATTAGATGTGCGACCACTTAAATTCTCTCAGCCTTAGTTCCTCATCTTTAAAACCAGCAACCTGGGCATATGCCCTGACCTTAACCACTTAACCACTTCAACACTTAACCACTGAGCCACGCTGTCCAGGCCCAGTTAAAACTTCTAAAGCTTTTTCTGCGTAACCGTTTTTATTAGTGGTAGTGATATAATTATTACTGGTTCTAGTACTTATTGACCTGACCAACTATATATACCACGCTCTGCATTCAGCACCTCCTTGTATGGGCCCTTTATAATTACATAATTCTTTCACCTTCATGAGCTAGTCATTATTTGCATTTTGAGATGATAAAACAGATTCAAAGAAGAACTTATATAAGTGAAAGAAATGGAATTTAGTCTGGAATTGAGGTTTTACAACATAAATAAAAGTCTTTTTTCTCCCTCAAGTATCATTTTAAATTTCTGTGCATCATTGTAGCCTGCTGGATTCCTGACTTTGCCACTAGCATTTTCTCCTACCATGGATCGTTTATGACTCCGTATCTTCCTCCAAGTCATTGACTGCAATGTTGTTCAAGAGGGAATCCTGTGATAACTGCTAACCATTTCCTTGGAGGTTGAAATCTATCACTCTCTCTAGACAGTTTTCCCCAAAAAGACTACAAATAAATCTTGCTGGGTTATGAGCTAATTAACCTAGAACCATCTTATCCACAAGAACAACTAAAGACATCTTTTTCTCATGCCTCTGGCATGCCCCTTCACTACAAATCTGCTAGCACGATGGGTGTGGGGAAGGCTTGTTTTAGTTTAGCTAAATTTATTCGTTTTGAAATATTGGTCCATAGTAATTATTACTTTTCTTCCTACAAATCCTCTCTAATAATCTGTTCTAGAATTTTGATAGATGTGAATTCAAACAACAGTAGTTTCCAATATTCTGGTCCCTTTCTAACAATGTCACAGAGTTGCCATGTGACCTAGAGAAGGTCACTCTTTTAGCCTAGACATTTCCAGAAAAGTGTAAGATTGAATCTACCATTTATTAAGCTCACTGTGCTACCTACATTTATTTTATTTTGGCCATAATCTATGCAGTAAATATTATCTCTGTTTTACAGATGGGAATGCTGAGACTTGGCACTTACCTAGTGTCACTCAGGTTATAAGTGATGAAGCTGCTAAAGATATTGTCTCTAAGTGGCAAATTTTGCAAATTATTTATTTTAGAACACAGCTGCCAATAACTGTTCATTTGTACCAAATAGTATCGACTAAAAAGTACATTTGCTTGAGCATCTAAATGCTCTCTACCCAACCAAATCACTAGCACATCAGAGAGTAACAATTCCCAACTTTTTCACACGAGTCCCCCAACAGCCTCAGGATAAAGCAGCTCTCCAGTCAAATAGGTTTCATACTGCCATGCTTCTCTTAGAGATACAAAGGGTTCAGAGGAGCCCTTTAGAAAAAAAACTCATTTAACTTTCTCCAACCACAGAACTAGTTTCAGAAGGCACATTTGGCATAAGCTGTTGTTATAGGTGTTACAGTAAGGTTTTTTCCTTTTTACTCCTTGGGACCACCAAGGACATTTAACCAGAGATACAGTGAGGTTTAAAAAATATATATTCTTATTTAAATGAACATATCTCGTGATTGTTTTCTGTCCTGAGGTGAATTTGGCCTCAACACCACCTGGTTTAGGGATGTGCTGCTATTCTTATTTTCCATACTCAGAGAAAGGTCTAGAATGTTTAAGGAATTTGTTTAATGCCTTATAGTAAGAGGAAGGTCAAACTCAAATTCAGATTTTTCTTGTGGTTTTTTTTACACTTTTATTTTATTTATTTTTTATTTTAAAAAAATATTTTTTTTCATCACCACTTATCCTCCCATACCCTCCTCCACCCACACCCCTCCCACCACAATCATCACACTGTTGTCCATGTCCCTGAGTTTTTTCTCAAATTCAGATTTTCTTAAACCCAATTAGTACCCTTTCTCTTAACTAATATCTTTGTTTTTCTTCCTTTGATCATTTAAAAAAGCTTGTTGATCTTTTTAAAATTTATTTATTTTATTCTTTTTATAACCTGATTCTTTTTTTAAAAATCTTTATTGTTGAGAGTATTACAGCTGTCCCCCTTTTCCCCCCCATTGCCTCCCTCCACCCAGTTCCCAACCAGCCCCCCCCCCCCCCCCCCCCCACGCCAGGCCTTCACCATTCTACTGTCTGTGTCCATAGGTAAGATCTTTGGTTAATCTCTTCCTGCTCCCCTCCCCCTTCCCTTTGAGATTCATTAGTGTGTTCCGTACTTCCATGCCTCTGATTCGATTTTATTCACCAGTTTATTCTCTGATTCGATTTTATTCACCAGTTTATTTTGTTCATTAGATTTCTTGTTTGTTTATCTTGATTTTTAGATTCAGTTGTTGATAGATATGTATTTGTTGCCATTTTATTGTTCATATTTCTTCCTCCTCCTTCTTCTTCTTCCTCTAGAAGACCCTTTAACATTTCATGTAATATTGGTTTGGTGGTGTGAGCTCCTTTAGCTTTTTCTTGTTTGTGAAGCTCTTTATCTTACCTTCAATTCTGAATGAGCGCTTTTCTGGTTAGAATAATCTTGGTTGTAGCTCCTTGCTGTTTATCACTTTGAATAGAAGGAAGTGGCAAGAAGAGATATTCAAAAAGCTTGTTGATCTTTTCAAAAGCAAACAACCTTGGTAAATGAATAAGGTTATGTTAAAACTGTAACAGTTTTAATACTAAAGATGATATTTGGAATTTTTTCCTTTTAAAAAGTTTTTATTCTTGCCATAGCCAGTGTAGTGCAGTTGGTTGGAGTGTCGGCCTGTACACTGAAAGGTCTCGGGTTTGATTCTTGTTCAGGGCACATACCCAGGTTGTGGGTTCAATCTCCAGACTGGGGGTGGCACCCGGGTGGCAACCAATGGATGTTTCTCTCTCACATAAATATGTCCTCTCTCTCTCTCCCTCTCTCTAAAATCAATTAAATAAATAAATAGTTATTATTGCTAAGCATCAGCAGCTTGGGGTTTGGAGTGGAAACCAGTGTATGCCATACTAAGTTTGAACCCTGTGGGAAAATGATGGGACCCTGGAAACAGCAAATTAGCCCACAGCCATACCTGTTTACATAGTCAATGTGTGTTTGTTCTATTTGAAGATACTTCAAAAATAACAATTGTACACAAGATTACTGCTTTGATCAGAGAATCTGGATCGCCTTTGTTTGACTATGCGTAATTAGTCTTTGTAATGTTAATGCCCTTTTTAAGGAATATCAGATCTGTAAATGCACCTTAATTACAGGCAAGCAGTTTTGGAGGGAATCTGTGACAGCATTTCATTGAAGCTCTTTTCTAGTTCCTCTTTTAATCTAATTATAGTAGAAAAATTACTTTAGGCGAAGCAGCAAAAAGCTATAATTACTTGTGTTTTCATTAATGTTCACATGAGTCTAAATAACTATCTTATTGAGGAATAAGATTTCAATCTTTAAGGTGTCATAGTTTCCCTCTAAAGCCTGGGACAAAAGGTAAAGTCCTAAATGAGATGCATCTGCTAACCTGTTAACCTTAATGCTCCTGGCAGCTCAGAAATCTGTTTTCCCCACACTTCCCTGTTAGAAGCACCGCTGGGAATCCACAACGTACACAACGGTTGGGTCCTAAAGCATGTCTTTAAATTTGAAACCAACTAACTAATCCAATTAGAGTTTATGAGTACAGTATGGAAAGAAGGAAATTCTTCTTACTTCCTCCTATTTTAATTGTGTGATATTCGGCTGAGGTTGTAAGAAACTATGCTAATGTAGCGTGTTAGATGTTGCTGAAGACATGGGGAAATGGGATTGCTAAACTGCAGATCAGGTGATTTAGTTAGATACGAGGAACTTTCTCAACAGCAGAGTGAAATCTCCTTCTGTGGAGGTGGTTTGGAAGTTGCGCATTTTATGAAATGGTGTGGGGCAAAGCTTGTGTGCTAAGCCAGGCCTGCTCTAAGAAGGGGAACCTTTCAACTGATTGCATGTTGTTTTGCATTGCATTAAATCTCCCAGTGGGATTTTCTCCTCCCCTCGCCAGAATGCTAGTGACCATTAAGCATTTATACCTGGCACTGGCTGCTACCTTTCAACTTGTAAGGATGTTTTTCAATGTTATGTTAACATTTAAACGTATCACTTAGAAGGTATAGAGCCCATCACACCTGTATACAAGGGAAATATCTCTGAGGTTTAAACCATACTGAATTAGCACCTTCTGAGTCATTTTGTGTGTTTCTCCTCCTCCCCCCGCCCCAATTATAGCGGCAATTAACTTTGTGGCATTGCATTCCAAGCAGCAGGGATGGAGAACAATAATCTTGTTTACCCTGAGCTGGTGAGAGTGTACCTAGCTTTGTTCCCTCCACAGCCTAATCTAAACTCTCTGCTAGGTGCCATCCCACACAATAGAGTGCGATGGGACCCCCTCAACGAACCTCCCTCACTCGTTAACTCCGTTGTCACTGAAAACCTCTACAAGGTCCAGGAAAAACAGGTAACAGACCATTTCAGATTTCCCATAGTGGCACATTTTATCTACATTTATTTCAAAGAAAGAGCCCTCAGATGTAGGAATACTTCTTAAATTGTCTAATCTGTTAAATTAGCACAGGGAAAATAATGGAACTCCTCTAGCTTGTTTGTAACAGCTACTGGCATAGAGAGGTGGCTGCTACAAGGGCTCTTTCGCGGGAATGGGGAAAGCAGACTACAAAATGGACAACTTATTTACGTTTGAAAATAAACTGCATCTCACACAGGGAAATGAGCTTACAGATGATTCTGCTTTACAACATGAACATGTCATTAGTTTTAATTTTCCACAGCAAAGGTTTTAGGGTAATGTGCCTTCCTGAGAATGGAATAGTTTCACTTCCACATACATAATCATTCAACAATTCTGTTGTCACTATTATGGGCTGTTCCCTCTTTTTCTTACTGTATAAGAAGAATGTCCTTGATTTTTCTAAGTACCTAAATATTGTGACAGACGTTTTATTGTATTCAGCAGGAACTGAAGTGGTGGGTGAGCGCGATGCAAACATGTCCTAACCAGTGTACAATGCCAAATGTAATAATACTGTGGAAGTCTTCTGCCAGCATTTGACATGCGTTAGTGTTTTAGGGTGACTAGTACACACAGTGTATTTCTCTACTGTAAAATGTGGGCTATTAGAGGAAGAACAATAATTAGTTACACATTAACCATGAGAGGCCATTTCTTGTGGCAAATGCAAGGACTATTGATCAAGTAACATTTGTCAGATGAAATGAGTTTCATTACTGAATGAAGCTCGTGAAGGAAACCACTGTCTGGGGGGACAACCTGATACGTGCAAATCATCCATTTGCTTAGGGTGGTTTGAATATCATCAAATGTTTATCTTCACTTTTATAAGGTGATTTACTGGCTTTTCAGCTAATCAATCCCCAAAGCTGCATTCTTTTGTGAACTTACTATGCTGCACATTCAAACAATGATTAATTGCCTAATGTTAACCAGGAGATAAGGGGGAAAAATTAAAAGAAAATGAATGACGTATTCGCTTGTTACAAAATTGGCTATAAACTAGTTTCTCAGCATGAGCTGTGGTTTACTTTCAAACTTAAATAACTTGTCTATGTAACCTTATCTTTCGGGTACTTCCTGCAAACTTCGTATATTATGCAATCAAGCCCATAAATATAAGTAGAAGTTAACTTGAGTGGCTGAAACAGAGTTAACCACACACATGTAGTTAAAGCTTTATCACTGTTTCTGTCATAAACCTCTCCCTTTTCTTTAAGAGATTTACCAAGCTATCATAAAAATGGCTGTATCTTTGCAAAACATGAGCCCCTAAGAAGTGACTTGCCTCCTTAAACATAATGGACTTGGGCTTAAAATCCCATAAAGTGCAACATACGTGCTGCTATATGTCAGGATAGCTGGTGTGTTTGTGTTAAATGTAACAGGGTTGAGGTGTCACTGCCATTCATTATTCCCTCTGTATTTTTTGTAAATTCCTTAAAAATTAACACAGTGTAACTCCAATGATGACATATTATTAGAGGCATATAATTAAATACTTTAAACCAATTTACCAAATAAACAAGGACAAGTGTAAAATAGAATGCTTTACAGGGGGGAAAAGCAATTATACATAATCAAATATCTGTAATAAGAGGGAAAAGAGATTTTCCAGGGATATAACCAACCTAAAATAATTGGGCAGGAACATTGAAAGATCGGCTCCCCTAAACTGTCTTAGTAACAGGCTATATAGCAAGCACTGTACTGATGATTCTGCTGATTTCTATCCAGGAGCCACTGCCAATAGCATTATATCTTATAGTACGTTGAGAAACTAAACTCAGTCATTATAAGTTTCTAATATTGTTTTTAATGTATTTTTATTGATTTCAGAGAGGAAAGGAGAGATAGAAACATCAATGATGAGAGAGAATCATTGACTGGCTGCCTCCTACACGCCCCACACTGGGGATTAAGCCCGCAACCTGGATATGTGCCCTTGGCCGGAATGGAACCCAGGACCCTTCAGTCCGCAGGCCAACTCTGTATCCACTGAGCCAAAGAGGCTAGGACAGTTTCTAATCATCTAATAAAGAGGTAATATGTAAATTGACTATCACTCCAACACACAAGATGGCCGCCGCCATGTGGTCAAAGATGGCCACCCCATGTGGACACAAGATGACTGCCACAAGATGGCAGGCAGGGGAGGGCAGTTGTGGGTGATCAGGCCAGCAGGGAAGGGCAGTTGGGAGGGACCAGGCTTGCAAGGGAGGGCAGTTAGAGGCAATCGGGCTAGCAGGGGAGTAGTTAGGCGTCGATCAGGCTGGCAGGGGAGTGGTTAGGGGGTGATCAGGCTGGCAGGCAGAAGTGGTTAGGGGCAATCAGGCAGGCAGGCAGGTGAGCAGTTGGGAGCCACCAGTCCTGGACTGTGAGAGGGATGCCCGACTGCCCATTTAGGCCCGATCTCACTGGGAGATCTCACTGGGAGATCTAAATGGGCAGTCGGACAGCCCTCGAGGGGTCCCAGATTGGAGAGGGTGCAGGCTGGGCTGAGGAACACACACACCCCCGTGCATGAATTTCATGCACTGGGCCTCTAGTATTTTTTGTAACTGGTAGACACAAGGCTTCTCTTTTTATGAATGACTTCTTTCCAGGAATATGAGATTATTTTTAATCACCTCTTACTGCCCTGGCTGGTATTAGAATAAATGAATTCTTTGGTTCTTTTCAGACCAATAAAATCCATGAATGCTAGCTTCCCTCCCTGGTAGTAGACATTTGTGAAAGTAGGCTACTTTGTGCGTAGAATTGCAAAATGCTTAAGAATATGTGTGTTACCTGCTGTTTAGTCAGCTCCAACTCCTGGTGACTCTATGAATAAGTGATGTCCACAAAGTCCTGTCTTCAACAGCCCTGCTCAGCTCCTGTCGACGCATGCCTATGACTTCTGAATTGAAATCAATCAATCTCATATTTGGTCTTCCTCTTTTCCCGCTGCCTTCTATTTTTCCCAGTGTCATTGTGTTTTCCAAAGAATCCTGCCTTCTCCTAATGTACCCGAGATAGAGCAGTCCGATCTTATTGTTTTTGCCTCCAGCCATGTTTCAGACTTAATTTGCTCCAGGACCCATTTGTCCATCTTTCTGGTGGTCCAGGGTATCAACAGAGCTCTCCTCCAAGTCCATATTTCAAATGAACCTCTTTTTTTCCTATCAGCCTTCTTCACTGCTCAGCTTTCTCATCTGTACTTAGTAATTGGGAATTCAAGGGTGTGGATGATCTTAACCTTGGTCTCTAATGAGACATCTGCTCTTAATAATCTTTTCCTAGTTCTTCAATTGCAGCCCTTCTGCGTCTCAGCCTTCTCTTGATTTTTTTTGGCTGTTTCAATTTGACTTGATGACTGAACCAAGGTAAGCAAAGTAGTTAACAATTTCAGTGTCTCTACTGTCTGTGTTTAAGGTGTGCATTTCTTCTGTAGTCATTGTTGTCTTCTTGATGTTCAGTACACTCCTGCTTTGACACTTTCTTCTTTCACTTTCTTTAGAAGTCATTTAAAATCATTCCTACTTCCCACCAATGAGAAGCATATCTTAAGTTATTAATATTTCTTCCACCAATTTTCACGCCTCCTTCCTCTGAATCTAGCCCAGTTTTTTAATATGTCATGTTCTGTGCACAGATTAAAGAAATAGGGAGATAAAATGCCCCCTTGCCTGACACTTCTAGCCTATAGGAAACCATTCTCTCTCTCTCTATTTTGTCCTGACAGTGGCTTTCTGTCCCCTGTACTGTTACACATCAGGACCATCAAGTGTTGAGGCATGCCCATTTAATTCAGAGCAACCCACAGCTTTTCCTAATCTGGATAGTCAAAAGCTTTACTAAATTATATAAAACATAGACTAACCTACATAGACTAACCTTTTTCTGAAATTATTTTTTTCAAAGTAAGGTATATATATATATATATATATATATATATATATATATATATACACACACCAGACCAGCTAGGGCCCTTTTTCTGAAATTCGTTGGAACTCTCGAGTGCCTTTTCCTTTTCTGAATCCAGCTTGAACATCCACCTTGGGAATAGTAATGCTGATGCCCTGGCCTGGTGGCTGAGTTGGTTGGAGCATCGTCCCATACACCAAAAGGTTGTGGGTTCAATTCCCAGTCAGGGCATATACCTAGGTTGCAGGTTTGGTCCTCTGTCAGGGCACATACAGGAGGCAGTCAATCAGTGTTTCTCCCTTTCTCTCTCTAAAATCAATGAAAATATATCCTTGGGCAAGGATTAAAAAAAAAGAATAGCAATGCTGATAGGTTAATTACTCTTGAGGTTAAGTAGCAACCTCCCTCCCTGCCTGCCGTCCATAACCCTCTCATCTCTCTTTCCTTTGCAGAGTAAACTATTAATAGTTTTAGACTATGTATATTTCATACAAATTATTTACATAAATTTATGCATTAACCAGTGACTTTTTTTCCACTTATCATGCCTTGAAAAATCATTTTATGTTAGTACAGATAGATCTACTTCATTCTGTTACAATTGCTGGGCAGTATTCCATGATGTGTGTATACTAGAATCTATTTAACTATTTACTTGATCATTACATTATTTATTGATGGATATTTAGACAGTTTCTAATTTTTTCATTATTACAAACAACCCTGCAATAAACATTCTGACACATCTATCTTTGTGCACAATTAAGTGATTTTGAGGAATGAATTCCTAAAAGTGGATTTCAAAGTGTATGAATATTTTACCTTTTCATAGCTGCTATAGATTGCCCTCTGTACAAATATGTGTTTTTCAAAGTCCATACAAAGTTATATATTTACTAATGTTATGAGACTTCTAGTTTCCCCACAGCTTTGCTGAATCTTTTTCATTTTTGTACATCAGTTGAGCAAATGGTATTCCATTGCTGTTTTGATTTGCACTTCCCTGATAGTAGTGAGGTTGTGAATCTTTTCTTGTGTTTATCAGCCACTTTATCTTCTTTTGTGAGTTGCCTATTTACCACCATTGCCTAGTTTTCTGTTGGTTTCTCTTTGTCTTACTGATTTTTTTAAAGATCTCTTTTACAATTGAGATGATATAATTGTGGATATTAAAACTTGGTTGAAAATATTTCTCCCAGATAGTTACTTACCCATTTGTTGTGTCAGGGGTGAGGGGTCACCTGTCTTTTAACTTTATGGTCACACTAATGTATGAGGCTCTCAATTGCGTTAGACTAGACTGTGTTATATAAATTCTTTATACGCACATAAAAATTGGATTTGATCAATCCATGGACCAAGTGCTCTCACCAATTCAGTCATTAGTGAGTGATTTGGATAAATCACTAAGCACCATGCCAGTTCTTGACTGGAATTCCTCCTTTTCCTTGCTATCTACCATTTTGAAGAAACTAGTGTTTTCTTAAGGGTCAATTTAAGAATCGAAGTCCACAGTGATCTCTCTTCCTTGTTCTTGTTCATTTGCATATGATTAAAGTAGTCAGTATTTTATGTGTGCCTATATTGTAACTTCAACCAGATGGGAAGCTACTCCACTGAAGGATCTTGCTATTGTCATACCTCCCAGTGTTTTACACACAGTAGCAATCTAGTAAATATTTCTTGTTTAAAAAATTATTTTTTATAGGCAAATTTTTAGCTTCCCCCTCCCCCCAAACATACCCACTATGGGCAATTTGCCTTTGCATATCTTCAATCATCTTTTCTGTGTATTAATATTAGGTCACACCTGCTAATAATATAGGGGTTCTAAACCTGAAAAATAAAGTTGTGAATGGCATAAATGATCTGATTTCTCAAAAGTATCTGTCAGCTCAAAGAAGAATCTAGTGTTTTTCAGATTTGAAAGACACATCTCTACACTTCAACTTGTTCCCTGACATAAGTCTTTATTTCATGCTCCCTGAACTCTGTCTTCTCAGACACAATCACAGTGCTGCTTGGTGTTGTGATGTGACACAGGCCTACTGAAGATGGACTGTGATTTTATAGCAGCTTTTTGGTTATTTGTTTCTTTTTCAGAGTTGAAAGTCAAAACCTAATCTAAACTACAGTAAAATAAAATTGTTATTTCATTGATTGTTCAAGCCGTGCTTGTTATTACTTCTGCTTCTATGGTCCATTCCTCAAAACATTTTTTTTAAAAGTATGGGTCATTTCAAAAAGATACAAAAATAGAATGAACCCTCATGTACTCATGATCCAGCTTCAACCGCTATTAAATCATGGCAATGTGATTGCGTTTATACCTTCACTCAGTGCTCACCCCCTCTGGGTTATTTTGATGCAAATCTCAAAACAACAACATCATTTTATACTTAAACATTTTCCTAATACCTTTGAAAGACATTGCTAAAATAGTGTCCTTTCTGACATTTACTTCAAAGCTCTGGAGTCTAGAGGTCCTTGATATGTGTGTGTATGTTCTTTATTTAAACATACATTTTCATTTAGTATTCTGCATGGTGGAGACTGCGCTGGGAAAACAAAGATGAATGCAACATGGAATATAATAAAAATAAGTGTGATAAGTGCAGTAATGGTAGTGATAGC
The DNA here is from genome assembly GCA_026230045.1 of Corynorhinus townsendii. Taxonomy (NCBI): domain Eukaryota; kingdom Metazoa; phylum Chordata; class Mammalia; order Chiroptera; family Vespertilionidae; genus Corynorhinus; species Corynorhinus townsendii. The sequence continues at coordinate 64,560,703 of JAPDVU010000003.1, read as the reverse complement.
CAGGGCATCAGGGGCCATCATGACAGAGAAATGATAGGTTCCTGAGGCTAAAGAAAGGGATGTCTTTTAGTTGAGATGGAATTGCATTTGTGGGTTTGTGATGGGTTCTCCTCAGTTTTGTTCTGTCTTAGACAAATATTCACTTTTTTTTAATTGATTTTTGGAGACAGAGAGAAACATCGATTTGTTGTTCCACTTATTTTTACATTCATTGGTTCATTCTTGTAGGTTCCCTGACCAGGGATTGAACCTGTGGGAGACTGAACCCTCAATCTTGACAAATGGGGATGACACTTTAACCAACTGAGCTACCCAGACAGGGCTAGGATCTTGTCTTTTGAGTAAATCAAATGGTTCCCAACTTTTGCTTTTATTCTTTTTTTCAAAATAATTTCAAACTTACACAAAAAAGTAGCAAGAATAAATACAGAATTTCCATACACGTTTAAAAAACACACAGTTTATTAACAAGTATACTTCATATATACATAGGAGAGATCCAGGGGGGAAATAATTAACTCCTCAAGTGTAGGTCATTTTCATCCACTGTTATGTCCTCAAGGAACCCTCTCAATCTTCTTAGAATTTTGAAAACATTACTTATTTGGAAATGTTTTCTGCCCCATTTTCACAGTTCATTTGTTCTGGTAGTTCTGCGCTTGCATTTGAGTTCCCCTAGAAGCAAACATTCAAACCTTGTGTGTGAATTTCCATAGGCTAGAGGTCTAGAAGAATTGCTGGGTCCAAAATGGGCAAATCTGCTTCCCTTTCATATCTGGTGTGTGTGTGTGTGTGTGTGTGTGTGTGTGTGTGTGTGTGTGTGTGTGTTGAGGTGGAGGGTCGAGTGTGGGCTGAAAATTGCACACCCCTAGGGGCATCAGGAGCCATCTCTTTTCCATCTTGGGGGAATCTCTGGTCTCCTTGTCCAGGGCCAGCTCGAATAAACAATTTTCTCTACACTTTTTACTCAGATTCACCAATCATTAGCATTTTGCCATGTCTTTTTTCTCTGTCTCTGTCTCTCTCTACACACACGCTCACACGAGTACACACTTGTTTGGCCTTGATTAATTCTAGAATTAGTTGCAAAGATCGTGACCCTTTATTAATAAATATTATTTAGGGTATACATCTTAGGAACAAGGATATTCTCTTATATAACCACAGCTACATTATTAAATTCAGAAATGTAGCATTGTCCATACTCAAATTTTGCTAATTACTCCAATAATGTTCATTACAAACAATGTTACCATAAACATTCTGGCACATCTGTCTACCTTTGTGCACATTTAAGTGATTTTGAGGAATAAATTTCTAAAAGTGGAATTTCAAAGTGTATGAACACTTTATTTACAGTCCATACTCATATTTTGCTAATTTACAGTCCATACTTAAATTTTGCTGATTAATGTTCATTAATAGCAATCTTTCTCCCCACCCCCTATCCCCCATCCCTCATGTAGATCAAGCCAGGATTATTTGTTTCTTGAAAAAGAAACAATTGCTTAGCCTTTCTTTGTTTTTCATGGCATTTACATCTTTGAAGAGTGTAGGCTAGTTGTTTGTAGAAACTTCCTCAATTTGAATTGGTCGGATCTTTCTTCAAGATTGGATTTAGGTTATGCATTTTTGGTAGGACTACATGATAATGTTGATTCTTTCTCAGTTCATTGCATCAGAAAGGAGGATACAATGTCAGCTTGTCCCATTTATGATGATGTTAATTTTGATCATTTGCATAGTGTCTGCCAAGTTCTTTCATTGGTAAGTTACCATTTTCCCATTATAATTAATACCTCAGTTATAGGGAAATACTTTGAGACTATGTAAATATTCTGTTTTGCATTCAAGTTTTACCCAATCATTTTAGCTTCCATTGATTCTTACCTGAATCAAGTAATACCAGGATGATTATAAAATGGGGATTTTTCTAACTCTTATTTCTTCTACATTTTTAGATGGCATTCTATCAAACTTTTATTATTAATTTTACCTTTATGTCTATAATAAATAAAATTGAGTTCACCAAACATCAATTGCCTATTGTGTGCCAGGATGGGCTTAAAGCAGATGTTAAGAAGGGCTTTCCTGGGGATCCAAAGCTAATGTGAAGGAGAAGAAACCGAGAGGGTAATTCTTACTGGGAGATATGGAGTGAGCGACCTTGAGAGAGAGGTATGATTTTTTAGTTGGGCCTGTGACATATGGTATGTGTGGTCAAAGAAAGGCCATTTTAGAGGGAGCAGCAGGGGCATTTGGGAAATAACAAATAAGCCCTATGGACAGAGCCAAGTTTCCTGAAGGAAATAGCAGGAGGCACAGTGAGATTTCAGGTTGGAAAGATTGGTTGGGGTCAGACAAAGTCCCAGGTGAAAGAGTGTGGATTCCAAGCTACTTACTGAGGGAAGCAACGAAACATATTTGAAGAGTGGGCTACCTATCAGACAATGCTTAGGGCAGGAACCATATCCTATTCATTTTTATATTTCTTTTTTAAAATATATTTTTATTGATTTCAGAGAGGAAGGGGAAAGGAGGGAGAGAGCGATAGAAACATCAATGATGAGAGAGAATCATGGATCGGCTGCCTCCTGCACGCCCCACATTGGGGATCGAGCCTGCAACCTGGGAATCAAACCATGACCTTCTTTCTGGCTCATAGGTCAATGCTCAACCATTGAGCCACACCGCCTGGGCCATTTTTTGTATTTTTAAGGCAACAGTGCTCAGCACATAAATGTTTGGAGCCACCAATGTGCCGGATGATTTAGAATAGTAACTTGTGTGTGTGTGTGTGTGTGTGTGTGTGCGCGCGCGCGCACGTGCTGGTCATGATGGGGTTAGGATGGGGGGGTAGAGAAAACATTTTAAGTATCAAGTTCCTGGGCCAACCCAATTCCTAACTTTATTTTCAATCTCCAGTAAGCATGTTTGGGTATTTTGAACAATTTTGGGTGCCAGAAGAACAAGGCTCATAGGAGGAAGATAGTGTGGATGTCCCATTAGAAACTATTTCATTGTAATATCTTCTCTGTGAATACTTTAGAATTAAAAAACAACAATAACAAAAAGAATGCAAATAGCTCTTTAGAGATGCATATAAACTTTATCTAGCTTTAAGAATCTATGCGTTGCCCTAGCTGGTTTGGCTCAGTGGATAGTGTCGGCCTGTGGACTGAAGGGTCCAGAGTTAGGTTCCAGTCAAGGGCACATGCCTGGGTTGCAGGCTTGATCTCCAATAGGGGGCAAGCAGGAGGCAGCCTATCGATGATTCTCTCTCATCATTGATGTTTCTATCTCTCTCTCCCTCTCCCTTCCTTTCTGAAATTAATAAAAAAATATATATATATTTTAAAAGTCTGTGCATTTTGTCAAAACACTGTAAATAACCTGCCACTTAGTAGAGAAAAACAAAGCAACAAAGAAAAGTGCCCAAAATAACTAAGAAAAAAAAACTTTGTAAAAGAAGTCTCACTGATTACTTGGGAAATGAATTAAGGCACATTTATGTTTATATTGAAAACATTCTCCAGATTGTCTTTTCCAACTTTATTTAAATTTTGTATTCTCTTTTCAACTTGTTTACTCTGCAGTAAATCCTGAAAATCTAGTGGCTAGATTAAGGAAGTTTCTAAGTCCTGGCAGGATAGCTCAGTTGTTTAGAGCATCATCCCAATATGATAAGATTGATCCCCAGTCAGGGCACATACAAGAATCAACTAATGGATGCATAAATAAATGGAACAACAAATCTATGTTTCTCTCTCTCTCTCTCAAAATCAATAAGCTCAGCTGGCATGGCTCGGTGGCATCAACCTATGAACCAGGAGGTCACGGGTTCAATTTCAGGTCAGGGCACATGCCCGGGTTGCAGGCTCGATCCCTAATAGGGGGAGTGCAGGATGTAGCCAGTCATGACTCTCTCTCATCATGATGTTTCCCTTTCTCTCCCTCTCCCTTTTCTGGAAGCAATAAAACTATTTAAAAAATAGAATAAAATAAAAATAAATAAATACAAATTTTAAAAATTAATAAAAGAAAATTTTCAAATTTACCCACAACAGGTGTTGAGAAATTGTGGTTATACTTGCTGGTTTCAAATGGAAAATCATTTGATCATCACCTGCAATTCCAATGAACCTCTCCCTTCCTCTCTGAAATCAATAAAAATATATTTAAAAAGAAAACATACCATGAGTATTTTCCCATGTGACTAAATATTCTTTAATAATATGATTTTTGGTGGTGAAACAGTATCCATTGTATGGATGTATTATTTAACTACTTTTCTATTATTGGACACCTGGGTTATTTCCAATTTATATATATCAAATATATATATATATATTTCCTAGAGAGAAAATTATCTATTGCTGTAAAGGTTGTTTACATTTTCAGCCTTCTTCATACTTATGGTCAAATTGTCCTCCTCAAATGTTATGCAACTTGACACAACCATCACCAGTGGGTAGAAATTAAGGCTTGAAGAGTCAGCATAGGTATTAGCACTATTTTTTACACATTTCATTTACAAGTCAACCTCCAGAAGGATATCCCTTTTTCATTTGAGCATTCCCTGTGCTTGCTCCACAGCCTAGTGCCATCAGTGCTTTTGCCATCACACGAACAGCAATTCCCTCTTCATATGGTGACACAGCTCATTGTGATGCTGTTGATGTGCACACCTTAATGTTCTAAAAGATTGTTTGGTATAATAAGTTCAGGATTGTTCTCTTAACCTTTCCCTTGATGTTTAGAGTCAGAATTCAAATACTGTGCAGTTTAAGCTACAGTATGTCTGAGCTGTGAACTTGGCTCAAGGCATTTATATCCATATCATTTTTGTCTGCTTATTATACCAGCAAGGTGAAAAAAAGCAATCCAACTTTCACTGAAAGGTAAAACTCTACTTTTGGGGGTATATTAACAGAGTTTTAAAAACATGTTAGGGCCTTAGCCGGTTTGGCTCAGTGGATGAACACCGGCCTGCAGACTGAAGGGTCCCGGTTTGATTCAGGTCCACGTTGCGGGCTCGGTCCCCAGCAGGGGATGTGCAGGAGGCAGACGATCAATGATTCTTTCTCAACATTGAAGTTTCTATCTTTCCCTCTCCCTTCCTCTCTGAAACCAATAAAAATATATCTAAAAAATAAATAAAAGAAAGCTAGGTAAATTCCACTACATGTAGGAATAAGTGCAGATTGGGAGTTTTATGAGATAGTTCATGAACACATTTAAAATCCAAACTTAAATATAAAATTTAATGTAAGAACTGGGATGGAAGATAGTGAAAAAATAATATTTTTCCCTTAAAATATTAATGTATACCAAAAAGAAGTGCATAATCCTATTTAAATTTTTCGTCACAAAAGGAATGAACAGAGCATCTTTTCTCATATCTCAATCTTCTGATTCAAAATGGTTTAAGTTTTTATTCATCTCACCGAAGCCTCTATTGTGTTCTTTTCTCAATGACATTTTTGGATGTGTGACTTAAAGCAGGTGCCATTAATAACAAAATAAGTAGATTAAAATGTGAAATATTTTAGTGAACAATAATTTTATGTTTTTATTGATACAGATTCTAACCCTAGGTAGACAAGAAATAAATACCATAAAAGTCACTTTATTTTTCCTTTTTTAAAAATTAAATGTATTGGGGTGACATTGGTTAAAAAGTCACTTTAAATTGGAAAATCTATGCCCTTATAGATTATTATTTCTTTTTTACCCATTCTTGTGTTTTTCCTGTGGCCCAAAATCACTCAGTAATTTGATTGTAATATATCATAACTAGGATAGTCCATTCACATTTTCAAATCAAAGTGAATAAAATATTATCTAAAACGCTCTAGATTCTTTAATTTTAAAACTCGCCCTGGCATTTTGGCCAAACAACTGAACACAGATATTTCCTTTGCCCTTGTCCTCCTGTGAACATTGCCCTAGTGATAGCTCCATATTTTTCTCATCTCATCATTCAGAAGCTATTTACCCATTTTTTTTCCCACAGCCTCCTTCAAACTCCCCCCACCCGCATCGTTGAATGCCTGTTCAGCCCCCACACATTCAGGCGTACTTATTCCCGTAAAGATAGTGACACTTATGGTTTATTCTAAGACTAAATCTGTGTTGCCCAGTGACTAAGGACTTAAGTATGCACGCTGCTTCTATGCTTACCCTCCTACCTAACTTAACTACTCAACTTTTTTTTATTTCTTTTCCTCAGCATTCTCTGTTTTGGCACAGTTCAGTTAACACACCACTGCCAGGCCACTAATTGATTTCTGAAACCTGACATTTGTTTTTTGTTTTCTCCTATCTTCCTTAATGGTACAGCACTACTAAGCAGGAAGGAATGCAAAGAACTAGAAAGTTCAAAGTAATTGAGGATCTGTCCATTCACACTGTCTGGCATCAGGCCAGTGTAGAACCTGGAACATTTGAAAAATATTTATCAAGTTTTAACCCTTTTTGCTAAGTCGATGAAGAAGGTTTGCAGCTGTAGCATTTGTGTTAACAGCAACAGCAAGTAAGCTTGGTTGAACATGTTCTTTATATGTTCAGAATCACATGGCAAATGTCACAAAAAAAGGATTACTTTCCAATTTCCGTAGTATTGTACAGTGTAAGCTAGTTATTTTCTGTGAGATTGCAGAGCTGAGCATTTCAGAGAAACCATTACTTAAAAGTAGCAGCCCTATTCCATGAATCCTTATGTCAGAAATGAAATTTAAATAAATGCTACTGTATTTGAGCAAAAAAAAATTGTAGTTAGCTTTTTTATTGTAAATGTGCTGCAAGCTCAACCATAGCTACGTTCAAATATCTATATTCTTTAATGGAAGTAAGTGGAAATGTGGAAAAAAATGAACAGGACTATAAAAATATCTTATTAAAGATTTATCAAATAGCTGGGGGTTTTTTGTTTGCATTGGGAAAGCTTTTGTAAATAAAATCATGTTTTAAAATGGTGTAAGATGTAGAAACATTTCTAGTTTAATACCTGCATTTTATTGCGGTGAAAACTTAAATTGAAATAACAGGCCACTGACATTGGTAAAAAGAAAGACAAAAGGAAAGGTCTAGATAGGTTTAAATGCAAATTAAAAATATAAATGGATACCAAAGTGTATTAATTCTAAGTTAGGTTTAGATTAAAGTTAAAAAGGATACAGAAGTTCTATTAAGAGTTATCTATATCACACTCAGGCTTGATCATGTCATCAGCATTAGATAACTAAAAATCTTTCAAAGATTTTTTTTAAAAGTTATATTAAATCCCATACCAATTCTATAAACTTCTAAATTATGTAATTACATAATTGGAATCAATATTAGAGAAAATTAGGATAGCTTTTATGAGGTGAAGGTGAGTAATATGGGATTGTTTTCTTAGAAAAATGTTTGCAAAAACACATTAAATAATACTTTGGTAACATGAAAATAGTCGTCCAGCATTCTATGAAGGCAATGATCCAAGCTTTAATAAAAGGGAGTGAAAAGGAAAAAAATTCACAGCATAATTTTGTTTTTTAATAATAAATACCTCTAATACTTAATGTGTATATTAATTTTTTAAATCTACACACTTCAGTGAGAGCCATACCTTTGATAGATTTACTCTTTGAAGTTAACATTTTTCTACAACTTGTGTTTTTTTTAAAGATGTTTTACTGTTAAGTGATGAGAAGTATATGTAAAATTGTATATATAACATTGTCTACTGGTACAGTGTTCTGTCAACATATATGCATATGTAGTAATATTCCAGGGATTTTTATTGCAGTTTATTGTTCGGGCTTCCAATAAGCCAGATAAAATCATGTACAAGAACATTAAGGATTAAGGGAAGTGGTTTCCTTAGGTGATTGTTGGCAAAAATTCACCTTCCCATTATAACAGTAAATGGACAGTAACATATTTGGCTACTACTTTCCTACAGATTTGCATTTCCAGTTTTCAGAGCTGCTGCATGTCTAATGTTTGTGGCTTCTTGGGTTGTCTTTTTTCGTAGGAAAAGGTGCCACGGTGTTGGGTAAATGTGCTACGTTTCTTCTTTGTAAATATTAAACTCCAATTTTTGACTATAAAATTCTAGCAAAAATAAGTCAAAGATGTAATGTCTATTTAAATACATTTGATCTAGTCGTTAGTGCTTAAATTAGATTCCATGCTAAGCTGGAATCAACAGTGTATTAAAAACTTAAAAGTTTATATGGTCCATCCTCTCCTTCATACACGGATACGAGATAAAAATGTGTGTGAAAACTTCTTACCACTTAAATACTGTAAGAAAAAACAAGCTTTTATGCATGGGCTTTAAAAAAATACCTGCCATTAAACCTTTTATCGAGGACATTTCTAATTTGCTTTGCTAAATGGATATATTTACTAATAAAGAAACACAGAGACAATACCTGCTTTTTAATTTATCACACCGTTCCTAGTTTTCCGCTAAAGAAAAGTACATTTTGTATATTTAAAACTGTACGCTCATTAAACAAGTCTTTCAAAACCTTAGCGCCCCCTCCCAGCTGCCTCCTGGGTTTCAACTTTTGAGTTTCAGGTCCCTTGCACAACACCTAAGACGTGCAAAACTCTCTTTCTTCCTATTCCGCGCAGAGAACAGTCCTAAGAGATCTCCCTCCACGTCTCCACCCTAATTCCCTCTCTTCCTAGATTCCACCGGCTTCTCCCCTTCCCTCCGCCCCCGGCTCCGCCAGCCCACTCTGTCAGAGAACTTGTGTACAAACTGCGCGGCCGCCCTGAGCGCGAGGCTCGTGGCTCCAGAGGAGTGCGGTCAGCGCGGCGGAGGCGGGGCTCTGGGAGAACTTCTTCCTTCTCATAGGCTAGCCGTTCTGGCCAGGCCGGCCTCGGGGCCTCAGGATTTGCCTTCGCGCTGCCAGTCTGGCTGGCGGGCCACGCCCACCAGGAGTTGGGTAAAATAGACGCGGGCGTCAAGTGTCAGTAGTCGCGGGGCAGGTACGCGCGTTCGTAGCTCGTCGCGTAGACCGGCGGTGGCGGGAGCGGGCTCCGGCGAGTGAGAGAGCGCGGTGGGGCGGGGCGGGAGAAAGTGGCCGCCCGGAGGACGTTGGCGTTTACGCGTGGCGGAGCGGAAGAGTTCTGCTTTTCGTGTGCGCCTTCGAAAACCCTGCCTACCGTAGACTGAGGGGTCCGCCCGGAGCCTCCCCTCCTCCGACCGCGGCCCCGCGCGGAGCTCGCCGGCCCGAGCCAGCGTGCGCGAAGTGGGAAGCGCGCTCGACCCGCGCCTAGCGACCGGAGCCGCCCCCCGAGTGCCCATGGCTACGCGGGTGCTATCCATGAGCGCTCGCCTGGGACCTGTGCCTCAGCCACCGGCCCCGCAGGACGAGCCCGTGTTCGCGCAGCTCAAGCCAGTGCTGGGCGCCGCGAACCCGGCCCGCGACGCGGCGCTCTTTTCTGGAGAGGAGCTGAAGCACCCGCACCACCACCCGCAGGCGCAGCCCGCGCACCCGCAGCCTCCGCAGCCCGCGCCGCCGCCCGCGCCGGGTCCGCGGCTGCCCCCGGAGGAGCTGGTCCAGGTAGGAAGAGCGGCTTCCCTCCCTCCCGGGGTTCGGGCGTGTCCCGCCGCTGCGACGCGCGGGCGACAGGGGCCGCTCCAGGCTGGGACGTGCGTCGGGGCTCCCCGGGAGCCAGAGCCGGGTGGGCAGCCCCGCCCTGCCCTCCTAGCCAGGGCACCCCATTTCGCAGGGAGAAAGTCGATCTGAAGAGGGTGGTGGTGGTGGTGGTGCGGTGGCGGGGGGGGGGGCTTAGATGATTCGGTCCTGACCGGTCCGTCTGGGAAAGGTCAAAGGGAAATGGGTGCTCACAGGCACCTTTGTTTTTTTCTTACATTTGGAGGATCAGACCTCGTACCTCACGCCCAAATTGAATTCCGCCTTGCGCCTTCATCCCCCACTCCTTTCAGTGCAATGGCCTTGGAAGTTACCCCCTGTCGCACGTCGTCTGGTGTTAAGTGGAAACTCACATCGGGGTGCTGGGAGGGGCCCTCCCCGGGGGGGTCCTATTTTCTTATCTGTTGGCTCACCCTGCTCTAGACGCGATCGGGGAGCTGCCTTTGGGAGGCCGGAAAAGCAAAGGTTGTATTGGAGTGCTTGTTGTTATTATTTTTACCTAAAAAGAAAGCTGGGGTGTTGTTTTCTTCATGTGCGTGCGCGTAAATTTCCTCCCGGAGCCGCGTTGAAAGCTGGCAGTTGGCTTTTACACTTGCCCGGCAGCCGAATTAGAGCAACCGCCTGTTTCTTTCGCCCACGCAAGGGGAGTCATATAGCCCAGAAAAAACTTCCCGGGACTTTTAGGCTGTCCCAAGGAAAAAAAAAAATTGGAAACATACCCACACTCAAACAGCTGGAAGAGCTAAAATCAGAAACCACTAACCACCACGGGAGCGAAGTGCACGAAAGGGTTTACTTAGGTTTATTTCGAGGCGCTTCATGTAATAGCCCCTTGCTACATTGTATATTTGCTACTCGGCTCCTACTGGGGTGGGGGTGGGGGGTCTGCGAGTGTCGCCGTGCTATGAATGGGCAGTGGCATTTGTCAGAGATATGACTCACATGATTAGAGCGTTAATTTTATTTTTAAATCGTGTTTATCCGGGAAACCGAGTCTGCATCCTCACCGAAATGATACGAGGTCCGATATGAAATGCTTTTGAACTTTAGTAGTAGCAATAAATGACTGTACTATTCACCAATTAAGATGTCACGGCTAATAATTTTGTGAGCCATCTAGTTAGGATGTATTTTTTAAATTTCCTTTTCGGTGTTAAAAGGAATTAAGTTTATGTGTTATACTAGGAGAGAAGATAGCAGTAAAAAGGCTTAAGACTTGTTACAAGTTGGAGTATATACTGTAAAGAAAGCACCATTTGAAAACGATTTGGTTATTTCAGGATATCAATTTTTTTTGCATAGGAGACACCAAGAGTATAAGGCTTGACTGAGCTTTTTACAGAGTAAGGGGGAATGTAGCGTTGTCCCACTGAGGAGGACATGATAAATGTTTTGCTGATGACTGTGCTGGCCATACAGCAGCCTCTCCCCACCCACGGGCGCCTTAGCACCACTCTACCAAGGGAGTGATTTTCCCCTAGGTAATTAAAGATCTGTTTCAGATAGGGATATGAATAGGAACATTTCATTATCATATTAACCAATTACAGAATCTGCTGATTAAAATCAACATTTAGAACAAATGTTGACTGTGAACTTGTTCTTTCAGTGGATACTATGTTTTGATCAAAACATTGTATTTAGGTTTCTCTTGAATTGTAAACCAAAAAAAAGGCACCGAAATAGCTAAGGAATACATTTTATATTAGATATTTAAGCAATATCTATCCAAACAAACAAAAAAGCCACAATCTCACAACTTTGCAATATTATATTTAAGGTTTGCTTAGTTAAAAAGCACACACACTTTAAAGACCTGTATAATATGAACATAATTGAGGCAGTTTGGCAATATTACATACAATTCTGTAATATAGTTGCAAACTTAACTGTGTGATGGGCAGGGAATTCTGCTTGTATATGAGCGATAAGGTGTACTATATTCTCGCATCAGAAAGGAGTATGTTCTGTTTGCTTCCTTTTTTCTTGATTTGCCTCATTCACTTTTTGTCCACAGTTGATTGTGGGAGCGATTTTACCAAATACATGTTTTACAGAGTTTTGTAAGGTTTGATGAACCAGTTATTACACAATTGACAAATAAACCTGATATGTTTATAAGCAACATTAGAAGGAGTTTGCCCAAGTACTTTTCACAGGGATTGTTGGGGAATTTTAGTAAGCACCGTTGGTTTGTCCTTTCTGAGATGATGAATTAGGTGGATTATGCATTTTTGTATCATTTTTTTTTCAGACAAGATGTGAAATGGAGAAGTATCTGACACCTCAGCTTCCTCCAGTTTCTATAATTCCAGAGCATAAAAAGTATAGACGAGACAGTGCCTCAGTCGTAGACCAGTTCTTCACTGACAGTGAAGGGTTACCTTACAGTATCAACATGAACCTCTTCTTCCCTGAGATCACTCACCTGAGAACTGGCCTCTACAAATCCCAGAGACCGTGCGTAACACACATCAAGACAGAGCCTGTTACCATTTTCAACCACCAGAGTGAAACGACTGCCCCTCCTCCGGCCCCAACCCAGGCCCTCCCTGAATTCAACAGTATATTCAGCTCACACCAGACCGCAGCTCCAGAGGTGAACAATATTTTCATCAAACAAGAACTTCCTACACCAGATCTTCATCTCTCTGTCCCCCCGCAGGGCCACCTGTACCAGCTACTGAATACACCGGATCTAGATATGCCCAGTTCTACAAACCAGACAGCAGTAATGGACTCTCTTAATGTTTCTATGTCAGCTGCCATGGCAGGCCTTAACACACACACCTCTGCTGTTCCGCAGACTACGATGAAACAATTCCAGGGCATGCCCCCTTGCACATACACAATGCCAAGTCAGTTTCTTCCACAACAGGCCACTTACTTTCCCCCGTCACCACCAAGCTCAGAGCCTGGAAGTCCAGATAGACAAGCAGAGATGCTCCAGAATTTAACCCCACCTCCATCCTACGCTGCTACAATTGCTTCTAAACTGGCAATTCACAATCCAAATTTACCTGCCACCCTACCAGTTAATTCGCAAAACATCCAACCTGTCAGATACAACAGAAGGAGTAACCCCGATTTGGAGAAACGACGCATCCACTACTGCGATTACCCTGGTATGTGATCTTACCTGGTTGAAGCATCACCTATTTAATGTTTGTGTGTATGTGCTTTTTTCCAAACTCGGGTTTTAAAATTACATAGGACAGTAGTGCTTGACAATAAAAATCACATACTTCGTTCTTTTCATATCCCAGTATCCGTGCCTTTCCTTGGTATGTACCATTTAGTTATCTACCGCTTATTTGAGGTTTTTTTTTTATTTGTTTTTTTTTAAAGGCTAGACTAAATTCTGGAAAACAGTTACTTAGACTTTTTTCTTTAATATTAAATAAAAATTAGAATTTTTAATTATGCCAGAGTTATTTTATTTAACATAACAATCTCCAATCATAAATTGGAGCTTTTAATTCTAAATTAAGTACCCTGAAAAAAGATTACTTAAGTAAGGTGTAGGAGAAAATATGGTGTGGTAATGAAGTGGGGATTGAGTAAGGCTGCTATAAGAAGACTGTCTACACAGTAGATTTTAAGGGTAGTTCATATATGCTCATTCTTGAATGACATACATGACACAAAATATGAACTGATTATAGTAATGAAAATATTTGCAAGTTGCTGGCATGAGCTAGTTTATAAATAAAACAAGGTATAATTTATTGGCTATGGTACATGATATGGCATGCCCTACTAAATGAAAAAACAAGAAACGTTAGGGGTACAGAAAATGGCAGTCATCTTGGATAACGATTAACATTGTCAGCTCTGAAGCCATTAAAATTTTTAAATCACTGAAGTATATGTTACTACTTACTATAAAGCACCTACTGGAATATAAACACATTTCCCATTTGTAGCTTGGCTTATTATCCTCTTTCCGCTAAAGTGATACATACATAAAGCAAATCACTTTAATAAGGTAACAGGGGAGTGCTTTTTAAAACTGAAGCTTCAGATATCTGGCATGAGATTTCTTCTTTAAAGCCAGATTTTAAACACTGAATCATCAAGTGTAAAGATTTCAAAGGGTCTCCAAAATGACAAGCTGTTCCTCTCCTGCTTTATTTTAGGCTGCACAAAAGTTTATACGAAGTCTTCTCATTTAAAAGCTCACCTGAGGACTCATACTGGTATGTAATTTTCTTGTTAATTCTGTGAGTTGTGTAAATAGTGTAAGAGGTATTCATCTTTTTAAAAGCCAACACTTGTTTGATCTCTTCTTTCTTCTGTCAACTTTTATTTTTTAATGGCCTACCTTTCAGCCCTGGCTTGACTCAAAATTCAGTGCAGTGAAAAAGTCTGGTTCCAGGAAGGCTGATGTTCCCTCACTAAGGCCTTGCCCTGTCACCTCACATAGAATTAATTACGCAAAAATGTAAACAATGATGTTTACTAATGGATTTTAAAGCTTATAATGGCACTGCTATTTCTTATCATAAAGGGAAAAAATGGAACTAATTTTTTCTTTAACAAATCAGTTGGCTTCTATAAAGCTATATTAAACACTAAAAACTTGCCCATTTAGCATGTAAAGCATAACTGCTTAATACATTATCTTTAGTTTTACCATTAGCCGAAAATATCAGTGTTGAGCATGTTTTATGTGCTTGATGAAAGGAAGGGCTGAAATTACAGAGTATTAAAATCAAACAGAGATGGGGTCGTGGTTTAGAAGTTTTTCTACACCCTACCCCAGCCCACATGTGATGCGTTTGAGAGACTTGATTCTACCTTATATTTCATCCTTTTTCAAAATGTACCTTTAAATTTTATAAACATTTTATTTTGTCAGATGTATGCAATCACTTAAATGCTTCTTAATTTTAAAACTTTACATCAGAACCCATTTTAGGATGAAACCAGGTGGCATACTTTCAAACCTCCAAATACCCAAAATATTTTCAAACATAATAAAGGTGGTTAGTATTTGTGATTTTGGTTAAAAGGATAGCACTAAAGGAAAGAACTTATATAAAGTGATTATGTTTTATTTTCTCTCATTAAACAAAGCCTAGTAAAGTTCAGAGGATAAGCTTGCTAATAAAAGCAATGACCTAGCAAAATGTATTATTCCATCATTGCTATGGAAACCAAAGTGTTCAACAGTTCCTTTGAATGGGTTGTTGGATTAGTGTAAGGACTTGAATCTCCCCAGGCTAGATGTTACTATGGAAATTGAGTTTTGATAAATGAAGTAGTTATCTCTAACTGCTGCATTAAAAAGTAAAAGCCTTTGAATGAAGGTCAGTTCTGAGACTTAGCACTGAGAGGAATATGACTGCAGACATTTTGTATGCCTGTTAGGTATTGCTTGATACTTATTAAACCTACATAGTGTTGGCAACAACGTGGTAGATTCCAGGGCTTTCTGAGAAACTGCTTTTAAAGAAAAGACATCTCTTTTATGAATCAATGAAATGGATTGTTTTGGTCTGCCATTTTCAGATATAGACAATTAGAAAAGATCCTATGTAATCAGGCCAAAGTAGAAATTGCATTTATAGTTGAACAAACTCCCATTAAATGTAGAATAAACTCAATCTAAAGTTTTCAAAATACAAATGACAAGGCCAAGAACACATTGCATATAGAAATGCTAAAATATACTTTTGTGTACAATATATGTTAAGAAAGGAAACATTGAAAACGGGTTTTTACCTGAATTTTTATTAAGGAAGTAGAAGTATAAAACATTCGAACTATTGTGTTGTGGGTTTTTTTTAAAGTCCTTGAAAGGGGAGATAGGAGAGGAACATGTTTTTCATGAGGTTAAAGTCTCCTAATAAAAGAGGGGTGCGATTGCATATTAGCGATGTAATCAAGCGCTATTGCAGGGATGTAGTCAGAGCATATCTAAATGGCCTTGCAACCCCTGCAAGTCAGGGTTTAGTGTTCTGAATGCTTATACCTGCAATTCTGGAACTTGACCTGCTGGCAAGGAAATTTAATAGTGGGTTGTCTTAACAAAGCTTGTACTAATAAAAACAAACTGAAAAGAGGACTGAAGCCGAGTTTGGGTCCCTTGCATCAACTTTTTTTCATGTGATCATAAACAGTGTGGCCATGGACATGTAATGAGTGAAACCATTTAATCCAGTTTAATAAAGTTTTGTTTGATAGTCTTTCAGATGCCTTGGGGAGGGTTTGTAACAGACTTGTTCATCTGGCTAAACCCGTTCTTGGGTAATCATAGAGCATTGAGGTTGTTTTCTCCTCATTTCTAGTTTCCAGACAATGCCTTTTAAAATTACTTCTCGCATTGCATCCTCCCTACCCTGCCTGTTGTTTTTTAATGAATGTATCTGAAGCCAGAAAGGTTTGGGTTTGTTTTTTTTTCCTCCTTCTTTTTAAGGCTCAGGCATTTCTAAAGTACTTCTCTCATTTAATAGCTTTTCTTGTTCTCTCTCTGTCCTCCCTGCCCAATCTATATGGAAATGTTGATCTTCTATTTGACAATATAAAAGTTATTTTTTAAACGACTGCCATTTTGCAGGCAGAATGTGAAGCACCCTAGCAATTCCTTGGAATGAAATTGTAAATGCTTTAAAATGTCAAGTTACCTTATGCTTTAAAAATGATTTGAGCAATTAAAACAACCTACATCTGAGTTCTATTGCTTATTCCGAATTTTCAGATTGTAAAGGCTTCTTGATTTGCAAATTGAACATAAGGAAATAGTCTTTTCAAAACAAGACTTTTCAAAAACAATTTTGGATGAAAGAGTAGATATTTTCTTGAACCAGAAGTCTCTTAGCATTCAAGTTTTTTCTAAGTTCATACCCTTAGGGTTTTTTTATTCACAAAGAATGACAAATAATACCAAGTTCTGTTTTTGTATGGTTAGACAAAATATCTGACTCTATTTTAGGAAATAATGATATTTCACTTTTAAAAGCATGTTATGTCTTTATGTACATGATGCGTACTTATAGACCTATAGAGGTACCCCTTATATAGAGGTGCGTGGGTGGTTGTGTGTGTTACTTGTAACGCCATGTCATGCCTCTGGTTAGACATCGTGGCTGCTTCTAGGTAAGTGTCAAGAAGTGGTAAATTTCCAAATCAAAATACTTGTACTTTTAACAACATTTAAATGTGAACATTACTGAAATTTGTGTGTACCTCATGATGTATTCAAGGGGTTGTACTCATTGCCACTGTTTAAAAGTTGCTTCCCAGCACCTTTCTTTTTCTAAAAATTCACATACCATTTTGCCCTTGCAAATCACTGTGCCTGTTAAACCAATTCCTGAATCAGATTGAAAAATCTACTGCAACCGGTGATATAGTTGTTTTTTTTGTTCATATATCTGACTATCTTTAATTTCATAATGAACATTTAAAATAACTCAGAGTATAAGTACAAAGAAAAATTTGGAAGAAATTGAAAAGTTGTTCTTACCACTCATACTGGTTTTTCTTTTTTGTATGCTTATGAGTACCATAAGTTAAAATATGTATTTTTTTACATTGAATGTGGAAATTTCTTTGAAACTTGTGCTCACACGTTAGTAAAAAAGTTATTTCCAAAGAAAAAATTCTGAAAAAGTAGATAGTGAACTGAATACAGATGTTTGAAACCTAGTGGTTTTAGTCACATGTGTGAATATGCACTTACCCCTAGGGGTTATGCTAAAGCAGTTGGGGATTAGAGTCTAGTAACATTTTTAGAATACTCATCAGTCTCGGCTATCTGGAACAGGGCAGAAAATGAGCACTTGTATAGAAAAAGTCTTTGAGCAGCATGCACACTTGGCTCAAGTATCCCTTAGACCTACACTCTATGCACGAGCTATTAAGGTACACTGATCCCAAAATGGCTTGCTGAGGGTTGACAGGAAAGGACAATTGGAAACAACCCCACAAAAGAAAATGGAAACCTACAAATAACATGGGAATACAAAATGGACTCACTGTCAGTGATGTATTGCACAGTGAGCTGTGTTCGGGATTCCATAGGAAGTCTTAGAAAGATTTTTAGCCTAAGCATTTCCTAATGACATTTATGTTAAAATGTTACTATGTGTGTTTTAAAATACATAATCTCTGCTTGAGATTTGTTGCTAAGCATTGATTTTAGTCTCAGTTTGGGTACTAAAAAAACCTTAGGTATAAATTTCTGTATAATTCTTTGCATTATTACCTATTAAACATGCTAGGTATAAATTTTTATTTTAAAATATTGACAGTGTTGACAATAGACATTTTTATTTTTGCCATTTTCCCGCTAAAAGAAATATTAAAAATGTTCTGAAAATGAGTTTTTTGGTGTGGAAATGTGGAAAAGAGTGAATGGCTTTTAAAAATATAAAGGATTTCACTTTCTTAGATAATTATTTAGAACTAAAATCAGCATAAGGATATATATATTATATCGGGACTTAATGGAGATGAATGATACAATTTGGATATAGGGATCAATATTGGTTAAATGTGTAGTTTGTGTTACTGGTAGAGGTTAAAAGTTTTGCAGATTGAAATTTAGTGCCCAATGATTTTTTGAGTCTATATTTCAAAACTATGCAGGAAAAAGTATCATATTTAGCTTATAGTGTTAGATGTTACTAAAATATTTGTAAATTATTTTCATTTGTAGCTTTACCTTATATATTGACAATTTCAAGCTTATGTAAAAAAAGTAGTGGTTTAAAGAGACTTGCTGGTCTCAGACCTCTGGAAAGGTATTATGAGTTTGAAAGCTTAGAAACACTTTCTTTTTAATGACTCTGACTGGCAAGCTTAAACCTTGCTTCTAGGACTTGTTCTTTCATCTGAAAAACATTTACATAGGAAATTTTTGTCCTGCAATGATAAAGCTTGTCAAAGGTTAAGAAGTTTAATTTGATTGCATTTTTTACCAATCTTGCAGTGGATCTCTTTTCTTATAAACTAGTGGGAGAAGATAATTTCTAAGTAGATTAAATAGAATTGCTAAAGTTGAGATAGAAACAATCGGCTGTAAAGGTAGTTTAATCACCCAAGGTTTTTACTTTGCCAGATATTCTTAGTTCTATAGAATGTAGTAGCTGTTTACTTGACGACCTACATCTTTTCTGGTGAAAGCTTAGAAACAAAGTAATGTCCTACTTTAGTAAAAGTATCTCTGTAGCAGCATTCTTATTCTGTCAGCCTGTGTTATTTATATTCAAGGATCTCCAGCAATTCTGATTAAGGGTAGCTTATTGTTTTAGAAGTTCCCTGTTACTAACATTCATTGAAAAACATCTAGGCCAGTGGTTCTCAACCTTTCTAATGCCGTGATCCTTTAATACAGTTCCTCATGTTGTGTTGACTCCCAACCATAAAATTATTTTCATTGCTACTTCGTAACTGTAGTTTTGCTACTGTTAATGAATCATAATGTAAATATCTGTTTTCCGATGGTCTTAGGCTCTACAGCAGCAGTTCTCAGCCTGTGGGTTGTGACCCACAGGTTGAGAACTGCTAGCAGGGTCACCTAAGACCATTGGAAAACATTAGAACCGCTAGCAGGGTCGCCTAAGACCATCAGTTGCGGCATTACAAAGGTTGAGAACCACTGATCTAGGCAAAGAAATACATTTCTTTTTAAATAACTTTATGAATGCAAACCTTTGAGTTGGGAGGAATCCTCTTGGTCAATTCAAATTGAGAGAAAGGATTAAACCAGAGAGTGACAAGTACCATATGATTTCACTCATATGTGGAATCTAATGAACAAACGGAACTAACAAGCAAAATAAAAACAGATTCATAAATGGAGAGCAGGCAGACGGCTCTGCTGGGTGGGGTTGGGGGGCAGGGGAGAGATTGAACAACAAAAAAAAAGATACTCATGGACATGGACAACAGTGTAGTGATTGGGGAGGGAGAGGGATAGTTGGAGGTGGAGGGAGGGTATGGGGGGATAAATGGTGATAGAAAAAATAAGAAAACAGGATATTTAATACTCATTCAGTGCTGGGAAAATGAAAACATGGACCTTTTTCTATTTTGTTAAAAAAGTAAAGGTAAAATATTTCAATACTTGAAAAATTTTTTAGTTTGTACCCTTATTATGAGAAAGTGAATCTGAATCTTGTCTTTAGACTCAACAATTGGTATTTCATTCCACTGTTAATGATAGAGGATGTTTTCCGTTATTTTTGTTGAGAACCCTCAGAAGCAGCAGTAGCTTAGGAGCCTAGAGATTCATTCTGCTGGGATATAGACTGACCTTTGACAGCTTATCCCTGTATCCAGCCCCCTTTAGGTTTGGCAGATTACTGTTCTTTGTTCCCAGGAGGAGTCCCCTCATTCCCTTTGACCAGCAGTAGGGCCTCCAGAATGTGTTAGTTTTCATGAAATGTATCTAATACTGTAAAAGAAAACTTGTTTATATAGAGTTTATTTATTCCTCTACAACTGTTGTATAAATAATAACTGATTGTGAACATGGCCTCCTGAAGAGGCAAAAAGCACGATTCTCACATAAACCCACATTTAGTCAGATTATCCTCGGTGGTCTGAGGCAGTGTAGAAAAAGCCCTATTGCAGGTGGGGCCATAAAAAAAGGATAATCCAATAGACTCACACTAGATGCTATCCTGTGTCTTACACTTTCCCTTTTCATTAATGAAAATAACAGAGTTGGTCAGACTTCAGCCAAATATGTGATTGTTCTAAAGAAGTATTAAGAGAAGTGTGGCATTTACAGCTGGAATAGAAGCCAGTATTTGTCCTTGAGGAACTTTCAAAGCCAGTTGAGGCAAAATAAAGCTATTTGAAGCCTTCATGCAGCAGTATAGATACAAGTGAAATCAGTCATTCAAAGAGAATTTAACTGATCCTGGGGGCCAGAAGAGATCTTTCCTAGACTGTTCAGAGGTTTTCTGAAGAGGTAAAGGAGAATCAGATTTTAAAGAAAGAAGTAAATACAAATTGACCAACAGGGAGAAAGAAGGGATTTTCTTACTTAACATATCTCTTAAAGTAATCAGTTTGTTTAAAGTTAGGGACATTATTGATAGAGATACTATATCTATTAAATATTAGATGCATTTTATAAATACTAATAATACTAATCCTTAAAATGAACTGCCTACCCTTCTTCTCTTCCAAGTATAGATGTATTACATTGAGCATTAATAAAGAGATTTTTTTTAAATTACTGGCATTGACATATAAAATTAGGGATTAATGAGCCTAAATCATCCTACTTTATCTTTTTCTAGATATCTAATATCTAATATTCATGAATTTCTTTAATTTGGGGATTAATGTTTTTTATTCCTTTACCTTTTATTTAAATCTATAGAGACTGTTTCAGACTCTAAAATTCCTTAAGTTTCTAATTATTGGAAAAAATCTAATTACTAAATTGCATGAAAATATTTTCCTTTTGAAATATGAGCTTGTTTTGAGACTCAAATTTTAAGTAGTAATTATTAAAATGATTTATTCCACTTTAACAGTTTGCTTTGTTTTAAGTCTCAAAATAGGATATGGATTTTAAGTTCCTTGAAGCCGGAGACCAAGTCTTATTTGTTGTATTTTGCAAGTCATTTAGTATAGGTTACACTCTTATTTACTAAACATTGGCTTTAATTCTGATGGTTTTAGCCTTTATCAGATGTCATTGATTTGGATAATCTTTAAGCTTTCAGAAAGAAAGCCAGATGTGTAGATTTGCTGTAATAAACTTAAAAAAAACACACATGCTATTGACTTAAGAGAGGAAGGGAGATGGAGACATAGAAACATCAATGATGAGAGATAATCATGGATCAACTGCCTCCTGTATGTCCCACACTGGGGATGGAGCCCACAACCCAGACACATGCTCTGACTGGGAATCGAACCATGACCACCTGGTTCATAGGTCAGTGGTCAACCACTGAGCCATGCCGGCTGGGCTGCTATAATAAACCTTTGAAAAGTCACAAAATAACTAAAAATATTTTCATCTCTGATATTTTTCTTTTGTTAGAAGAATCTATGTAGAACATTCTAGGCAAAGGCTTTGGTATGAGTCTATTGAATATGTTCAGCAGAGCAGAGAAACCTCGCATTCTATTATGCTAGGTTCAGAAATCATTTTTTACCTGTTCATCAGAGGGAAAAAAATAAGAATTTTTTAGTTCATCACTAAAGATTTTTCAAATACTTCACAAACAAATTGTGTGGCTAACCCACTGAAATTCACTTAGCCTGGGATAAAGGGGAACGATCCTAATATAGAAAGCCAGGGGTCGTCACAGCCGAAACAACTGGACGGATGACTGAACACAGGCTGCGTGGGGTGACCAGGCCTGCAGGGGGGCAGTTGGGAGCGATCAGGCCGGGGGCGGGGGGCAGTTAGGGGCGATCAGGTAGGCGGGCAGGTGAGCAGTTAGGAGCCAGCGGTCCCGGATTGTGAGAGGAATATCCGACTGCCGGTTTAGGCCCAATTGGGACATCTCCTGAGGGGTTCTGGATTGGAGAGGGTGCAGGCTGGGCTGAGGGGACCCCCGTGCATGAATTTTGTGCACTGGGGCTCTAGTTGTTAGATAATATTGAGATTGTCAATGCCAGCACAGGTTTTCAGGACTCAGTGCTTCAGATAGTGTGGGTTAAGGCCTACTCTGAGTCCCTTAAACTAAACTGTTCCTTAACTGACCTTCAGAAGTGGCTTTGAAATCTTTAAATAAATTTGAACACTTATGTAGGTGTTCTCTAAATCATTCATATAGAGAGTATTAATGTTTGCTGATGGAGGGTTTACAAAGGACATTAGGGATAAGTGGCAGGGTAGGATTCTTAATGTGGAGCTCATCATTTTGCTTCTAACTCTGGAGCTATAGTGAGGACTAAGTGAAACTATGAGAAGTGCCTAACTCTGGAATATATGCCCAACGGATGTTTGTGCCTGTGCCTGGAATTGTTTTTGCTTAACTTTTTTATAAAATATATTGATTGATTTTATCAGTATGGATAGTGTATATGTTTAACTTGGACTTTTTAAAAAAAAAAAAGATTAGGGATTCCTAACAAAAATAGTCCTAGTAATTTTAAAACAGAATGAGAGAATGCATGCTTTATTTGAGATAAAGTGGGAGCTTGTTTTCCAGGCTGTACAAACTTGTCACTTTTTTCTCTTTGCCTTTGGAAAGTTTCACATTAATAACATGAGAACTTAAAAATAACATTGATGTTGAAAGAGTTTAACTAAATATTTTAAATTGGTGGTATTGGAAAAGGATTCTGTAAAAATCCAATTAAACTTTTGAAAGTTCTATCCTGTTGAAATAACTTAAAGGAAGTCAGTTTGGTTTCCCAGAAGTACTGTGCATAGTGTTTCTGGCTAAGGAAGAAAGGCACAAATTGGCTATTTGGCCAGAAACTGGGTACCAGCTTCCTCTACAGTGTTTTACTTGAGCAGTGTTGACACTTGAACAAATCCCATAGAAACTGCCCCAAGTGGGGAACAGTTGTCCTTGCTTTTATAGTCAAGACTTGGTCCCATAACTAATGTCCCAGACACTGGTAGTATTCTTGGCTGAACAACCTATAGATGTGCATAAATTGGGGGCAAATTCCCAAATATTTTAGGAAGTTTAATAGCTACCGTTTTCTAACCAATCAGTAAAGTAAACTTTAAAAAATATTGGTACAGTTTATTGCTTTATAGCCAATAAAAATAGTGAACAAAAAGAGTCTAGTGTCCCTTGTTTCTTAAACTCTGAAAAATCAGAATGATTTTTAAAATTGGAGCACTTGAGGAATATTTTTCCTTGCCTCAGACAGCAGCAATAATTTGCCATTAAATGACAGTAAGGTATTTAACCAACATGTTTGTTTTTGTGACTTTATTTTTCATGAGGAACAAAAATACGTGTGCAAAAAGGTAATTTCTTTTTTGTATTTGATTTACATCTGCAAGAGTGATAGCTCCCTTTACTGCTAGTATTAAAACATATCTATGAAGTAAACAGATTAAATGTGATTATAATCGAAAGAAAAGTAGTTTATTTCTTATGTTACTTAAAAGGTTTGAGTGTATTAGCTTAAAATCTTAGAATTTACTATGAGAAGAAAAAACAATCCAGGAATTGTGATGTCTATTTTACAAATAGAGTGATAGGAACCAAAAAGAGAATTTAAAAAATAAAAATAGTTGTGTCTTGGTTCAGAGCCAGAGGAGAGGAGACAAGAAAGGTGGCTTGGGGATGCATATCGTAAGGAGTTAAAAGAGAAATCTCATGGGATATAATTGGTACAAATCTCACAGAGCCAGGCTGGCCCTTTCTTCTTGTCCTTAAGGAATTTTGTTTGAGAACCAGTCTGATTATCAGAAGAGCAAAACCATATTAAGCACAAGCTGTAGTAGAAATCTCAGTTGATGTGGGCAATATCTTTTAAAATTTGGACACAGTTGAGTAATCTTTACAACTTCCTGAATATGATACTGCTAAATCAGGCAGAAAGGTGGTTGAGTTTCATGGTGACAGTGTTCAAGGCAACTCTGAGGTTCTTCTCTTTTAGACGAAAACATTTTAAAAGGAATTTCAGAGCTTGGCTGTTCAGAGTTTTAAAATGCATCTATATACAACTCAGCTATAAACCAACAATACTTTAATATGTAAATTTATCTCACAAGCTCTCATGTTAAACTAACATTCATAGGAAATTATAATAATAAAGCATACCATATAGGAACTACTAGTTAATGTTCAGTGGGAGATTCTTAGGTTTTAGGATTTATTTAAGGGTCTACATAATCTCAAATAGAATTAATTCTAAAACTGGGAGTTAAGACTGCATTATAAGTACTAAATAGTTTTGAAAGATTAGCAAACTTCAGATAACATTAAGAGTAATACAAATTGCCGTGAGGGGGCAGCTCAGTTATCAGTTAAAGTAAAGAGAGCTGTGAAAGAATAGTTAGAGTGAATGATTAGGGACTTTTAAAAGTATATGTTAACACATGTAAGCTCCATGAAACCAGGAATTTTTATTTTGCTGGCTATGGTATTCCAAGCATTCAGGGCAGTGCCAACCATATAGTTAGAAACTTGGCAAATCATGTATAAGAATGGGCAGTGCGTTACAAAGAAAGAAGAATGCATGAATCAACAAGTATTAGAATTATTATGGTTGTTTCATATCTACCTAAGTCAAATGGTCAGTACAAGACTGACCTGGTTGAGGAGTTTATTAAATATCAAATGCTGCAATAAAGCTTTAACACCATTGAACTTGAAACTTTTCTCTTTGTTCTGCTTCATTGTGTATGTGCCACTGTGGATTTTTAAGAGCATGTGCCCTCATACCCCATTTTGGAGGCTTTGTGTTCAAGGGAACTGTCGTATATGCTGGCAGTTTTAGTCTGGTTAATTGAGAAACATCGAGGACCAGTCTGTGAAGTCAAGGGTTGCAGTTGTGGGACCTTAAATTCATTGTATTGGTGATCTGAGAAGTAGCCTCCCTCTTAAGTACCGTCTTTAATTTTTTCCTCTCTTGGTCAACTTACAGCCATTAGTCCTATACTCACTTATGTGGGTTTGTAGACATTGTGTTCCCATAGTAATGATAAAGCCACCTAAGGTATCTATCTATTTTTATGGATTTACATATACAGGAGCACTGATTCAACTTGCACATTTAAAATTGCAAGTTTTTCATTCTTTACTTTTTCTTTATATAATCAGGTGAAGTAGCTTTCTACGAGGCACTGACACTGTTCACTAGGTGACTTTGAGGGAAGTGATTCCATAACAAAATTCATGAACTTTCCTTCTCTTTGGACCATGATTTTTTTTTTTTAATTTCTTTTCAGGCAGGATCTATGATGTTTGTCTTAACAAGCAGGGCACCTCATCTCTTCTCTTTGTTCATTGTCACAGGTGAGAAGCCATACAAATGCACCTGGGAGGGCTGTGACTGGAGGTTCGCACGCTCTGATGAGCTGACGCGCCACTATCGGAAGCATACTGGGGCCAAGCCGTTCCAGTGCGGGGTGTGCAACCGCAGCTTCTCCCGCTCCGACCACCTGGCCTTGCACATGAAGAGGCACCAGAACTGAACTGCGAGGGCCTGCATGCCTATGCAATCACACTGATGGTCTGCAGTTCACTTGGCAAAATTTTAACTACAAACTTAACTATATATATATATAAAAAGAAAAAGCAAAAAACTGGAAATGTATATTTTGTATATTTGAGAAAACGGAGTACATTGTATTAATGCCAAAGTGTTTGGTCCTTTTAGGAATCTGGAATGCTTGCTGTAAGTATATGGCTTTACTCAAGCAGATTTCATCTCATGACAGGCAGTGTATCTCAGCATCGGTAGGGAGATGGGGGTGCAATGTGTCTGCAGCGTTTTTACCTAAGCACCATCATTTAATGTGACAGTGTTTAGTAAATAAGTCAGTTGGCAGGCACAGGAAGAAGGCTGGATTGTATGTCAAGATTTTACTTGACATCAAGTTGTTTTCAATAATAGAATAATTCCTTAGAGGTACACAGTGTACCTGGCAATTCACAAATAGCCATTGAACAAATAAGTGTTTGTCTTGTTTTGTTTTTTTATGAGTTGCCTATATTTGCTATTCAAAATTTTGTAAATATGCAAATCAGCTTTATAGGTTTATTACAAGTTTTCTAAAATTCTTTGGGGGAGAAATCATAAGTAATTTGAAAATAACCATGAGTACATTTACAGTTAGAATTTTGTTGTAAGATACTTCTTAAAACCTTATCAAATTCATTTCTTTAGGGGGAAAGATAATCATTCAAATGAACTTAAAAAGCAGATTTAATGCACTGATTAAAATGGGGTTTATTTTAAATATGAAAGAGTTTTATATGAATGGTGAACTCAAGAGCTTAAAGATAGTTACAATATATGAAAGTTAAACTTCTTGAAATAAGCTAAACAGTATCATTTTACAGGAGGAGGGCTTAACGTAGTTTTCACATGGCAATGTTGAATTTATGATGCAGTTTTCATATACTGAGTTATTTGTTCATGCAGTACTATTGGTTAAATGCCAGTTTAAGTGGATTTTGCATGTAATATACAGTGACACAGTAATTTTACCTAAATTACAGTGCAGTTTAGTTAATCTATTGTTCATATTGACTCAGTGTCTACCTTTAATTACAAATGACATGTTGAAAACCTAAGGAAGCAAGTGCTGCATATATGCAATATAAAATAGTAATGTGATGCTGATGCTATTAACCAAAGGGCAGAATAAATAAGCAAAATGCCAAAAGGGGTCTTAATTGAAATGAAATTTTTAATTTTGTTTTTAAAATATTGTTTATCTTTATTTATTTTGTGGTAATATAGTAAGTTTTTTTAGAAAATTTTCATAACTTGCTAAATTATAGTTTTGTTTGTTAGAAAAGTTGCTCTTAAAATGTGTAAATAGATGACAAGTGGTGTAAATATTTTGTAAGCGGCTTCAAAATGTTTATACGTGGAACATATCTACATAAAAAGCTAAAATTGGTTGCTGTTTTGCTTCTTTTTCCCTCTTATTTTTGTATTGTGGTCATTTCCTATGCAAATAATGGAGCAAACAGCTGTATAGTTGTAGAATTTTTTTGAGAGAATGAGATGTTTATATATTAATGACAATTTTTTTTGGAAAATAAAAAGTGCCTAAAATATTCATGTTGTGCCTTCTTCACCTACAATAGCAAAACTGGCAAATCTTGAAAAACAAAAACTAGCAAATTACATTTCCAAAACTAATTGAAGCAGCAGTCATCAACCGATGGTCCGTGGACCACTGGTGGTCTGTGAGGTCCGAAAGGTTGGCGACCACTGGTTTAAAGGGTTGTTTACCAGGGCAGTTCATAAAAGTTTCTACATTGAACAAATACCTACCTTTGTTTAAGGCAAAAGAGAGGAATTTGTTGTATAAATCTAATCTATAATTAGAGGTATAAAGGGAGGCATAATCCATGGATGCTGATTTTTTTTTTTTTCTTGTTAGTACCCTTGATTTGATGTGAGGAAAATGGAACTTTGGTCTTCCTCCTAAAGACATTTAATCCCAGTTCAGTGGTCGGCAAACCACGGCTCGCGAGCCACATGTGGCTCTTTGGCCCCTTGAGTGTGGCTCTTCCACAAGATACCACGTGTGGGTGCGCATGTACAGTGCATTTGAAACTTCGTGGCCCATGCGCAGAAGTCGGTTTTCGGCTCTCAAAAGAAATTTCAATCATTGTACTGTTGATATTTGGCTCTGTTGACTAATGAGTTTGCCGACCACTGTCCCAGTTGAATGATGAGAAACACATAAGACAAATCCCAATTAAGGGACATTTCTACAAAATACCCAGTATCTGGCCAGTGTGGCTCCGTTGGTTTCAGCTCAATTCCCATGAGCCAAAATGTCTGGTTCTATTCCCAATCAGAGCAAATGGCTCGTTTGCAAGTTTGATCCCCAGGGTGCCCCCCCTCCTCCACTGAGGTTTCCTCTAATAAAAAGCCCTACCCAGTACTCAACTGACAATATCATGAAAAACAAGGAAAAATCAAAGAAGCTGTCTTCAGGAGAAGCTTAAGGAAACATGACAAATATAATGTGTAAATTATATGGGATTCTGGCACAGAAAAAGCTCTTTAGGAGAAAACAGGAAATTGAATAAAATACGGAATTTAATGTTTATTTTTAATTTTATTTTTGTTAATCCTCACCTGAGGATATTTTTTCATTGATTTTTAGAGAGTGGAAGGGAGGGGGAAAGACAGACAACATTGGTTACCTCCTGCACATGCCCAACCAGGGCCGGGAACTAAGGGTACACACCTTAATTAGAATTGAACCCAGGACCCTTCTGTATGCAGGCCAGGGCTGGAATTTTAATGTTTTAATAATTGGTTTATTGCTTATGACAAATGCGTCACACTAATATAAACTACTAGAGGCCCAGTGCACAAGATTTGTGCACTGGAGTGGGGGGGGTCCTTCAGTCTGGCCTGCATCCTCTGGAAATCCAGGACCACTGGCTCCTAACTGCTCACCTGCCTGCCTGCCTGATCACCCCTACCCACTCGCCTGCCTGCCTCATCATCCCTAACCCCTCTGCCTGCCTGCCTCATCACCCCTAATAGCTTGCCTGCCTGCCTCATGACCCTAACCACCTCTGCCTGCCTGCCTGCCTGATTGTCCCTTACTGCTCACCTGCCTGCCTGATCGCTCCTAACTGCCTCTGCCTCAGCCCCTGCTGCCACGGCTTCATCCAGAAGGACTCCAGAAGATCGTTTGGCTTGGCAGTCTAATTAGCTTATAACACTTTTATTATTATAGATAATAGAGAATAGGGAGGGATATAACAGGAATTCCATTTTATCTTTGCAGTAATTCTATATATCTAAACTTTTGGAATAAACTTTTTATTCTTATTTTTGTAATGTATATTTTATTGATTTCAGAGAGGAAGGGAAAGGGAGAGATAGAAACATCAATGATGAGAGAGAATCATTGATCAGTTGCCTACTGCATGCCTCCTACTAGGGATCGAGCCTGAAACCTAGGCATGTGCCCTTGACTGGAATCGAACCCAGAACCCTTCAGTCCACAAGCCGACACTCTATCCACTGAACCAAACTAGCTAGGGCAAGAACTATTTTTAGAAGCAAAGAATCAGTATGACTATTATATATTTTATATATTTTCAATAAATGGGAAAATCTCTGATGTTGGAGCTGAAGTGAAATTTTCAGTTAAGTAATATGGCATAAGTTTACCCAGACTCTTTTTGTGTTTTTTTGTTTGTTTGTTTGATTTAAATTCTATATTGTTTAAAGTAGTACATATGTCTTCTTTTTCCCCCATTGACCTCTCCCTGGCCACTCCCTCTCCCAAGCACATGCCCTCATCCCACTAACTCTGTGTCCGTTGGTTATGCTCATAGGCATGCATACAAGTCCTTTGGTTGATCACTTATTCCTCCCTGGCCCCTGCCACCTTCCCTCCTAGGTTGGAAGGTCTGTTTGATGCTTCTATGTCTCTGGCTCTATTTTATTTCATCAGTTTATGTTATTCATTATATTCCACAAATGAGTGAGATCATGTGATATTTATCTTTCTCCAACTGGTTTATTTCCAGGACCATCCATGCTGTTGCAAATGGTAAGAGTTCCTTCTTTTTTATAGCAGCATAGTATTCCATTGTGTAGATGTACCACAATTTTTAAATCCATCTGCTGATGGGTACTTTCACTGTTTCCAAATCTTAGCTATTGAATATCTAGCCTCTTGAGTCCTCATTCTTCCCTGTCATTTTAAGTTACTATCCAGCTCGAGAATATAATACAAATCACTCCCTAGCCAGAATTTCTCATTGGGAGAAAAACTTTTATAATTTTTTTGGCTTAAATTTATTTCTAGAAATTGAAATAGGGAGGCTATAGTTTTTGTTTGTTTGTTTGTTTGTTTGTTTTTTTACCATCTCTGTATATATGTCCAGTAACAAATCAGGGGTATATCAGTATTCAGTTGTAACTGATAATTCTATGAATTACAAAATTTTCTTATGAGTAGAAACTTACACTCTTATTTTGGTTCCCAGCACTTAATTGTATTAATCTTCCTAAAACTTAAATACTATTTTACTCCAGGTTACAGAGCACAAATGTTTTGAGTCCTCTTTCCCTCTCTTTTGTAGGCTTCCCTTTCTCCTCTCTTGTCCGCTACCTGCTTAAATCCTTGTCTGCTCAAACTCACTTTAGACCCTCTCTCTTTATTAGCCACACTCTTTAGAATTTCTTTTATATATGGAGACATGATAATTTAGCATTTGAATTATTTTCTACCATAAGTGTTTTTCTTGTTTTTTCTTCTTTTTAATTTATCTTTATTGTTGAAAGTATTACAGATGTCCTCTCCCTCCCATTAACCCCCTCCACTCTGCACCTGCCCCCCCTTCACTGCATTATTATCTGTGTCCATGGGTTATGCATATATGCACATATGTATTTTTCTTCCTCAGATTGTCAACTCCTTGGAAGAAACATCACTTCTTAGATTGCCTTTGTATTTCTTGCTCTTATTGATAAAGTAGATGTCAAAAAATAACTATGGTGCTGTATGAAATGGCTTAAGCCAGCAGGAATGGAATCAATCTAATTATCGCCAGCTTTCCTTTTCGCTATAGCAACACTATAGCATGTTGCTATAATGTTGGTGTTAGACTGTTGATAAGGTGTGTGTGAAACAGATTATAAGGTGAGCAAACAGGTAATGCCTTGTGAATTTTTAAACATTATTAGGGTGTTTTCAAGGGGACATTATTTTAGACCACTATGACTAATACCCTTCAACTCTGCAAATAATGTAATTGCTGATTATTAGCATATCCATTAAATGAATATTTGGTTTCAAACATATTCTGACCAGCCTCATGATAAACAAGCTATTCCAACTAGATGAAAATTGGTAATACATCAGGTTCCAATTGGCCAGAAGGCAATCCTGTGGCTTGATTTCAGGTAAGTAATGCTCTGAGTTTCATTCAATTAAGTTCTCATCTCCACTTCCTAGTTACCTTGTTTTTTGTTTTGCTTCATTTTGTCATTTTAATTCTGCTGTTGCATCTTGTGGTAAGTGCATCATTTCATGGCATTCAATTAGAGAATCCTAGATAAGCATGACTTGGCCTGCCTACATAAAAATCCTCAAAATCTAGTTGGATTCCTTTTTCTATCTGCAACCAAACCCACCAGAGCTTTGGGATTAACTTGTGGGCCATAACATAACAAAGAAGGGCTTTACTCTCCATTACTAAATCTGGTCTCTACTTTAAAGTTAACTAAATTCTGTCTTTGGTTAGATTCTTCACTGCAGTGTTAAACTAATCAACATGAAACCTTTTTTTTTTTTTTAACTCATACCAGTATTTAGGTGACAAGACCTGACAATTATGGAATAATTATCTTCACAGTGACTATTAAAAAATATATGTGTGTATATATATTTTATATATATTGCATGAGAGCTATGTGTGATTGGAAGAGTTTGTTACATGAAAACTAGGATTTTTTTTTTTTTTTTTTTGTAAACCAGCAATCTTTATCTATTCCTCTTAGTGAATATCCCCCATGAAAGCATTTGGAGCTATAGAAATGGTAATATTCTTGAATATAAAGGTAAAAAGGTTAATGCTGTTTGAAAATCAAAGACATTTGAATGATGATATATATGAAAAGAATGGAAAACTGAGAAGCACATATCAATTTCTAGGTAAAAATGTTAGATTACATGCATCCAATTTTGCAGCTTCCTAAAACCCAACTGAAATGAAAGGGTTCCGCCCCACCCTGCCCCAATGCCACTTCCAAGGCATAATAAACCTGTGAGGAGCACGAAAAAATAGAAACACCAACAGATTTGTGGGAGCTGGAAAGAGCTAGATAGAAGAGGCAACAAACTGAGTGAAACTGAAAAAGCAGAATCCTAGAATAGTAGTGGAGAAAACCAGGAACTAACCTAATTCTAACTCCCACAGATATCCCAAAAGATCTCAAGAATTTGTAGCATCAAGTACTTCTAGAAGTGGAGCTAAACTACAAATTTTTTAAAACAATTTGTCTAAAAAGTTTTTAATACCTTAGTTTTCCTCCTCCCTTCCCCTTCCCACCACCTACCCCACCAACACACCCCAACACATACACACTGTGAATAGGGAATCATCAGCTAGTCCCCCCTCCAACAGAAGAATGAAAATTGATACGCTTATTCTTTGGAAAGGGTAAAGACAGAGGGTCTCTAAATTAGTAGAGGACAGGTTCAGTTGACCGCAGTAGTGCCAAACAGAAAATGGGAGGATTGAATGAATGTGCATATTAATTGCTGGAACTCATTTCTCTAATGTTCCCCATTTAGTTCCTAGAATGCTGGAACAAATCCTTTATATTTCTGGTGCGGGGCTGGAAAAATCTTCAGGATGGAACATCCCAAGAGGAAAGATCTAAATATACTGAAAATCCCAAGTCCTCCAATAATATGGCCCAGTCAGAACACTCATAGAAACCCACAGATGATGAATCTCACACATATGTTCTGAGTGTCCAATCTGTGACCCCTAAATATTAAGTATTAACAGGTAACCAAGAATTACCAGATATCTGAGGAAACCATCTAAAATGAAACAGAGAAAAGCAACTTGGAGAAAAAAAGACTATATAAGGTGAGTAAAAAAGTCCAGAACTAACCCAAGGCCAAAAGTAACCTATTAATAGCTTCAGAGATATAGGAAAGGTATTGCAGCTATGAAACAAACAGGATGCTTTAAATATGCAGAAAACAAAACAAAACAAAATTTGAAAATATGAGCAGAAATGAAAGAACAAAAGTAAACAGAAAAGTGCAAAAGAAGAAAATTAGTATTCCAGTTGAAGAGGTCCATTATTTAAACAGAAGTTCCAGAATGGAAAATAGAAAAAATGAGGGTATAAAAAGAAATTAAGAAAATAATTTATAGAATTCTTTCAAACCAAAGGACATGAATTTCAAAAAAGGTTTTGGGATGTCCTAACAAACACAAAAGTGTAAGTAGACCCACATCAGTATGAAATTTCAAACCCTGGGACCTGAAAGAAATTCAAATAACTCCCAGAGAGAAAAAAACAGTCATACATAAAGGAAGCTCAATTGCTTCAGACTTTTCATCAGTGACACTGAAATCTAGAAGACAGTGGAGAAATACCCATAGGATTCTCAAGAAAAATGACTTTTAATCTGTAATTTTATACCCAGCCACAGTATATCAACCAAGTGTGAGGAGGAAAGAGTAAGACTTTTTTTTAACATGCACGGTCTCAATATTTTTACTTTTTTACCTGTCAGAAAGCTACTGAAACCTGCACTTCACCAGAATGAGAGATGGAACCAGAATGAGAGATTGGTTAATGGAGATGGAACCCTGCACAGATGAGAGGTGAAGCTGAATCTTCAGGATAATGGTCAGAGCAGAATAAAGAAGACAGTGTACACTAGGCATCAAGGGCAACCTTTCAGGCGAGAACAAATTAAAAACCTCTAGAAGAATTTTGCCTGGCCGGTTGCTCAATGGTTGAGTGTAGACCTATGAATCAAGAAGTCATGGTTTGATTCCCCATCAGAGCACATGCCCGTGTTGCCGGCTCAATCCCCAGTACAGGTCATGCAGGAGGCAATCAACCTATGATTCTCTCTAATCATTGATGTGTGTTTTTTTAACCTGTAGAAGAATGTTCTTTAAGATTATGAAATTGATGGAATACCTGATACATCTGAATGTCTTTCAAGACGATTTAGACTGCAGTTGGCAAACTGTAGCCCAAAGTCCAGAACTAACCCAAGACCTGAAACTTCCTGCCTGTGAGTTATGAGGGATTTTTACATTTTTTAAAAGTTGGAAAAAATATGCAGCAGAAACTGTATGTGACCCACAAAGCCTAAAATATTCACATTCTGCCTCTTTTATAGAAAAATTTTCTGACCCCTGATTTAGACAACTGGTAGGTTATAGATTTATGTATGGAAATCCAACCAAAACAAACCAAAAAAAATTACACACACACACACACACACACACACAACCCAACCAAACTCAAAATTATTCCATGTAAAACATAAAGTTGCACAACTGAAGAGATGACAATACTAGGTGTTATGTAGAAATATGGAGGTAAATACTGAAGAAAGGCTACAATAGTTGAATGTGGATGTCTCTAGGGATAGAGTAATAGTAGAAGGAAGGTGAGATTATTGATTTTACATTAAAAAGCCTTGTAGAGGTATTTACCTTTTTAAACAACAAATGTCCATAATTTTAATAAAAACAAACAGAAGGAGGAAGAGGAGGGGAAGAAGGCCAATAAGCTTTGAGTTAAATGCAGTCCCCATAGTTCTCTTGGAAACTGCTGGATAATTTGCCACGGTCAGTTCTGTACCTCCCCTGGCATCATATTACCTTTGATAGTTTGTATGAGAGCAGGCTCAGTTTCTAACATGAAGATCAGCATACAGCACAAGTGAAAACTGGGCAAGTGTAGGTTTAGGAGGTAGGTACAATGATATTTAGGGTTTGAAAGCAATCTGCTTTGAGAACTAATACAGTAAGTCCTCAGTGTTATAGTTCTCTACAGACTTTAAGCGAAATGAGGTACAATGAAACCATTTTTACCCGAGGCTAATTGATACAAACTAGAGATAAGTTCCTGCAGCATATGTCTGTTCACAGAATCGTCACCAAACTTCTAAATAAGGACCCTAAACACTTCTAATAGGAA
Source organism: Corynorhinus townsendii (assembly GCA_026230045.1). NCBI lineage: Eukaryota > Metazoa > Chordata > Mammalia > Chiroptera > Vespertilionidae > Corynorhinus > Corynorhinus townsendii. Next base: position 64,525,742 of record JAPDVU010000003.1, on the reverse strand, counting down.
ACATTGTAATAAATGTGAGCTATTAAATACTCTATAATTGTGTCTACATTAAAGACAGAGAAGATCCTCATTTTCCAACCCGTTCATTCCAGTTCATTGCTGTGAGTGGCCAAAGCCTATTCCATAAACTCAGGGCACAAGGTGGGCACCCACCTTGGACAGGACGCCCTTCCATCTCAGGGCACATCTCACCCACACCCACAGTCAGCCTGGGACAAGTTAGACCACCATTTCACTTACCGTGCACATCTTTGGGACGTGGGAGTAAACGGAAGGAGCCAGAGAAAACCCAGCAAACTTGGGAGGAATGTGCAAACAGACAGTGGCCCTGGCCCTGGGCATCAATTCCCTGGCCCCCTGCCCCCCTGCCCCCATCAAAGTTATAATGAAATGACATTGAACAAAATGACTTTATTCATTGGCCTGCTGTATTGAGGTCTATGGTTTATAAAGTAAGAAATATACAAGATGTTATTTTTTAAAAAGGCACAAATGAACCATTTTTCTCTGTTTCTAAATTTTGGGCTTGGACATAGTAAATGCTCCATAAATGTGTGTTGACTAAATAAAGAACTATGTAAAACTACCTCATAAAGGTAGAAGAAATCTCAGGTATGTTAGAAAGTTAGAATGAGCTAACTCTGATTAAAAAATAAAAACACTGGTCATGAGTTCTCACCAGAAATTATTAAAAAGCTGTTGTTCTGTGTTATAGTAGGAAAAGTCTTGAAAGCAGAATAAGAGCATTTTAAAGTTTGACTATTATAAATTGCAGGATTTTACAATATTGACAATTACATATTATAAATTGCAATATTTGACAGTATCGCTCTGCTAAAAAAAGATGGATATACTGGGATCAACATACTAGGATTCAAGGCCACCTTCGAAATCTTTTGGATTTAAATGAACTTACTTTGCTAAGTACATCAATTTCTTATGTTCTTGAAAGAAACAAGATTAAAAAAATGTAAAGTGACATTTATTTTTTTCACCCTAAAATGAGCAAAGAAAATAATACACTTAATGTTTACATAGGAAATTTTACCTAAGAAGGCACAACTCTTTGAAAATAATTAATAATTCATCATCACTGTACCACTGTGAATTAGATTAGTATCTTGTCCTATGTCTACCTGCAGAGACACTGAAATAAAAACATGATATGTATTTCTAATTTTCTGTGTGTCTAAAGGGATAGGGAAATTTGCTTTTAAAGAAAAGCATGCTCAATTGAATTGCAATAAAAAAATTACCTTTTGTTTAAAAACACTGTTCAAACCTTAAGGTTTAAAATAAAAAATGACTTTCACAAATATAAAACATGATAACTAATATTGTAAATTCTTGGAAGTGTGTGTGGATATACTTTATCTGTCTTTATTTTATTTTCTACGGCTTATAGAGCTCTCTTAAAAATGACACAAAACAGCCCTGACTGGTTTGGCTCAGTGGATAGAGCATCAGATTGCAGCTGATCGATGTTTCTCTCTTATCTATGTTTCTCTCTATCCCTCTCCCTTCCTCTCTGTAAAAAAATCAATAAAATATATATTTTTAAAAATGACACAAAACAATAAACAAAAAACTAACACAACCACAATGATTTTCTGTCAAACACAAAAGGCTTTGCAAATGTAAGTATTGTTGCAAATGTTAGCAATTCCTCTGAGTTTTAATTGCCTCTGGGTTTTGAATTCCCTCGCACTTACCCTTCTGCAGGTGAATTAGCCAGGAGTTCCTCAGCCACCTGTCTTCTTTCGCCTTTCACAAGGCTTATAGGAGGTGGTGGACAGCCAGAGGTTTTATAGGATCGCAGAACCAGATTACCTTGGTCATCACTGTTATAGCAACTCAGGAAGATCTCTAGTTCACTAACCTGATTCCCCCACAATACTTCACAAATTCTACAGAAATAGAAGTTTTAATTACCTACATTTACAACTGTAGCATCCTTGGAGATACATGCTGGATGTCTTAAATGCTGTTTTGGTCATTGTAAAAATATCTACCAAATGAGCAGATTATTACAAAATGGAAAGGGCCAATAGAGCCACAAAGATCGTCTCCGATATCAGAGACATACCTATCAGAATGTGAGGTATTTATTTGTTGAAAGATGTGTTAAGTTTCTTGCCTTGACAATGTGATTCTTATGAAATTAGTGGCAATGCTAATGTTTTGGCCAAAAAATTAAACAAATGGAAAGATTTTGTCTAATAGCATGTTTTTAAAAACTGCTTATAATTCTGGAATGGCTTCAGATAAGCTAGGTTTGAAAATGAAAAATGAGCCAAATGAAAAGTAAAGCCACTTTCTTGGGGAAAATAAAAAGGAACTGAATATTATAATCTATACTAATAAAAGGGTAATATGCTAATTAGACCGGGTTGACTGGACATCTTCTGGTCATCCAGTTCTCCTTCCGGACAAAGCCATGGTGGCGGGGGCTGAGGCAGAGGCAGTTAGGGGCAATCAGGCTGGCAGGGGAGGGTGGGTAGGGGCGATCAGGCTGGCAGGCAGAGGCAGTTAGGGATGATCAAGCAGGCAGGCAGAGGAGTTAGGGGTAATCAGGTAGGCAGGCAAGTGAGCAGTTAGGAGCCAGCGGTCCCAGATTGTGAGAGGGATGTCCGCTGGATTGGGCCTAAACCAGCAGTCAGACATCCCCTGAGGGTCCCAGATTGGAGAGGGTGCAGGCCAGGCTGAGGGACACCCCCTGCCTCATGCATGAATTTTGTGTAATGGGCATCTAGTATTAGGTATAAAGTGCTTAGATCTTCTAGGCAATTTACTAAAGAGATTTTCTTTTAAGAAAATTAGAGGTATTTTGCAAATGTAATTTTTTCCCCTGCTAATTTCTTTAAATTTCATGTATTTAGAGCAAAGGTGATTTCATTGTCTTATGGGACTTGTAATATATTTGACAATTATTAGCAAAAAGAACTTATATGATTTCAGGGTTTCTGCATTTTACATGAAGTAGTACAATATTAACTCTGGATTCTGAAAAGTTAAAGATATATATTGTAATCCCTAGAGTAACCAGAAAGAAAATAGAGCTATAGCTAAAAAAACAAACAAAAAAATGGTAGGTAAAGTATAGTTCTAAACATTTTTTCCTAAATAATTAAAAAGAAGGCAGGAAAGTAGGAACAAAGGAACAACAACAATGAACAGTGAAGACAGACAAAACACAAATAGTAAAATGTGGACCTAAATCTGTCTTGTCAACTGTTACATCAAATGTTAACAGACTGAGAAGCTGCAAGGTGACATTCCCCCCCCCCGCCCCTTTTTTTTGTCAATCCTCACCCAAGGATATTTTTCCATTGATTTTTTAAGAGAAAGTAGAAGGGAGGGGAGGGAGAGGGAGAGGGGAAGAGAGAGAGAGAGAGAGAGAGGCATTCATGTGAGAGAAAAACATCAATTGATTGCCTCCCACACATGTCCTGACTGAAGAGGGATTGAACCTGCAACCCAGGTATGTGCCTTTGCTGGGAATTGAAGCCAAATTAACCTGGGGTCAGGTGATTAGACACAATATTGTAAGTTTGATGGTTATAGCCACAGCCAGGGAATGTGTTGAAAACCAAGCAGTTTGTCATATATAACCAACATATATTATGTGCCAGGGTACTGCTCTCGGTCCTTTAACACACATCCTATCTAATAAAAGAGTATTATGCAAATTGACTGTCACTCCAAGACACAAGATGGCCACCCCCATGTAATCAAAGATGGCTGCCCCCATATGGACACAAGATGGGGCCTGCAAGGGAGGGCAGTTGGGGGTCACCAGACTGGCAAGGGAGGGCAGTTAGGGGTGACCAGATTGGCAGGGGAGAGCAGTTGGGGGTACCAGACTGGCAGGGGAGGGCAGTTGGTGGGGACCGGGCCTACAGGGGAGGGCAGTTGGGGGTAAACAGGCCTGCAGGGGAGCAGTTAGGGGCAATCAGGTTGGCAGGGGAGTGGTTAGGGGGGTGATCAGGATGGGAGGCAGAAGCAGTTAGGGGCAATCAGGAAGGCAGGCAGGTGAGCAGTTGGGAGCCAGCAGTCCTGGATTGTGAGAGGGTGGTCGGACAAGGGGTCCCAGATTGGGGAGGGTGCAGGCTGGGCTGAGGGACACACCCCCCCCTCTAGTTAATCCTACAATGTGCTTATTATTATACTAGTTTTTACATGAGGAAAATGAAGGTTAACTGGCTTGTTTTTCCTCATGGAAACATAGCAATACACAGGGATGGATGTTCTGATTTCAAGTTCTTGACTCCACAATAGCATACCTGTCTCAAGTCAGGAGACTCACTTTAAGCATAGGGTAGCCTATCAAATCAAGGATTAGGGAAACTGGACATGAGGCAACTGTCAGCTCCTCTTCAGGGCTTCCTACCCTCCCCTTGGGGCAGGAGTCAGTGGTTTCGGGTGCAGCGTGCCTGGGCCTGCTGAGAGCAGCAGGTGAGCCCTGATAAGAAGCTGGTAAGTGGATTAATCTGTTTAGAGAGAAGCACAGATCCTGACTGTGCCTTGGAAAAAACTGTGGAGGATCAGAGCTGTCCTGTGTAGGAACAGACCCCAGAGCTTGGGTGGGCCCCAAAGCAGTGCTTTGTCTGCTGACTTGAAAAAAAATCTCATCCAAGCTGGAGAACACAGGTCACTATAGAACAGAATGACAAGTGCATTCCTTGAGATTATATCTAAAAGGAGACAAGAATAACGGGAAGGTGGGGGATGTTCCCAGCCTTTGATCTTGTCTACCTGGCTGTCCACTCCTTCTTTTGGAGACTTCCTGAGGCAGGAAATGGTGACATCACCATGTGTTCATCAGTACTCTCTAGTTCTGAGTCACCAAGGCTGTTAGCATAGCTATCCATATGATTTCCAGGTAGATACAGGCTCCCCTTTTAGGGGCTTAGCACTGTGCTCAGTGACTCTCACTCAGGGAACTGCCAGCGTTCTATTCAGTCAGGATTTCCTCCTTGGATGTCATTCAGGGTCCTTGGAAGTAGGATCTTCTTTTATTAACCTTACCCTATATTAACTAACTCTACATTGGGGGAAGAGGGCATAAAAATAGACAGTGGAATAAATTACAGCTAATTTTAACCATTCCTCATTGTTGAATATGAATGCAGTTTCCAGTTATTTGTTACTCCAAACACCTCAACGGAAACACCTTTCCACATAAATGTGTGCATGTGGACGAGTGTTTCTTGCAGGATAGATCTGTGGATGTGGAACTGAGGAGTCATTTAACTTAATTTAATGCTTATATTTGTCATTTTAATTTATCAAATTAAAAACCTTTTTATTATGGAAATTTTCCAACACATAGAAAAGTGGAGAAAACAATGTAATGAACACTCCCTCACCCTCTATCTAGTTTTCACAATTATCAACTCACAGCCAACCTTAATTTACCTATACTCCCACCCTTTCCCTACCTTCCTCCCTTTGAAAGAATAATCCCCTTGATTATTTTTTTATTTTTATTTTTAAGAAAGTATACTTTATTGATTTTTTACAGAGAGGAATTGAGAGGAATAGAGAGTTAGAAACATCGATGAGAGAGAAACATCAATCAGCTGCCTCCTGCACACCTCCCACTGGGGATGTGCCTGCAACCAAGGCACATGCATTAGACCAGAATCGAACCTGAAATCCTTCAGTCTGCAGGCCGATGCTCTATCCATTGAGCCAAACCAGCTAGGGCCCCTTGATTATTTTAAAGCAAATATGAGACGTATCATTTCATTTGTAACTATTTCAGTATGTAGAACTTAAAGGTTATTTAAAAAAAAAAAACACAATGTCATTTCATACATCAAAATTAATAATTTCTTAATATCATCCAGATAGCATTTTAAATCTGAATAGCTTTTCAAAAATTGTCCTTAAAAATATATGAAATATATATATATAAATTCAAATATATATACATGTATATATAAGTTCATATTATATATGTGAATTTACTCTTCCACCAACAGTGCTGCTCTTAGGAGCAGAATTCTGGAGGGAAAGGCAAAGTACAAGGGAAGGAACTTGCATTAGGCGATGGTGAAACATGAAGAACCACACTAAGAAATGGCACTGTAGTAAGAGAGGAAGCTGAACCCACTAGTGGTCTATGAGCACTCATCCATTTAATTCCTCTGAAGAACAGTCTTGAATAACAGACATCAAAAGGCAGCTGTGCTTTTCTCAGAATAAAACAGCTGAGCTAAACAACCACAGCCAAACAGCTGTACTGCCTTTGGATTTAGTGTTACATTAAAATTAGATGTTTTCTTCCTCCAGCCTTTTTTTTTTCCCACCAGTAAAACAATTGAAGAGTTTTATTTCAGACATAAATGTTATGTTCATATCATTTGCACACAGTTCACAGTAAAATGTTAGTTATTATGGAAATTCGACTGATAGCATTGTCACTCATAAGTATAGCCTCTCTGTATTGTTTTCATTATTTAGTACTACTTAATTATTTAGAATTTGCCTGTGTACAATGAATACCATTTATGACCCAGAAGTGGAGGTTCTGCTGCAAATTTTTCAGATATTTTATTTGTAAAATGTATGAAATATTCTGTTACATTAAAAAAAAACTTAAACATGATTTTTAAAATGTATTATTCCTTTCCTTTATGGAAAAGTTAATGATTATCTAACAATCTAAACTGAATGGAACAATGCAGACAAAGAACAAAAACATGGGCTTAATTCTTCCTTACGATAAGTCCATAACCTCCCCCACCCCCAAAGAAAAAGTGATACTATTCATTAAATTTTCACATTTCAAAATATTACATGTTCACTATAGAAAATATAGTTAAGCTGAAAGAGTGAAAATAAATTCCTATAGTTCTAACATGTATTTTTCAGAGATTAACCTGGTACTCTCCTACTCTTGGCACCATTCAGAGATAAACTATGTCCTGCCATTCAAAAATCCATTTTGCAAACTCAGGGGTTATGCTTTACATTATTTTCTGTATTCTCCTTTTTTTTCTACTTAGGTCATAAATTTTCCACACCATTAACCATTTTTCATGATGTAGTTTATTCTTATATTATGGATTATTAATCATTGTATTATTTTTCACATGAGCAACTGTAAACCTACTTTTGCCCCACACTGTATTGTGGACTGATAGTTAAAAAATATGACAAAAATGAGAGGAATGGAATATTAATAAAAAACTTTTTAAGAAAATGTTAAATATTTAATAGAAAAATGAAATACCAGCCAAAAATTTTTACTATTAGATGTGATAGATATAAAATTACTCTGTGAAATTTTTATATATATTTCTGAGTGTTTATTCTCAATATTTACATTGGTATTATCACATGCCAGTGACAATTCCATGGACTACACATCTTTAAAAATTGAATTTATTGGGATGACATAGGTTAATACAACCATACAGGTTTCAAGGTACAACTCAGTAGCACATCATTTGCACACTGCATAGTGAACTCACTTCTCAGTCAAGTCTCTTTGCCACTATTTATCCCACTTTGCCTTCTTTCTCTTCCCCACCCCACTTTCCCACTGGCAATCATCATACTGTTGTCTGTGTCTGTTTTTTTTTTTTTCTTAAATAAATCTTTATTGTTCAGATTATTACAGGTGTTCCACTTTTTTTTCCCCCCCCATAGCTCCCCTCCACCTGATTCCCCACCCCACCCCATGCCCTTACCCCCCGCCACTGTCTTCATCCATAGGGGTAAGATTTTTGTCCAATCTCTTCCCGCACCCCTCACACTTGCTTCCCCTGAGAATCGTCAATCCACTCCCTTTCTATGTCCCTGATTCTATTATATTCACCAGTCCATTCTGTTCTTCAGATTTTTTATTCACTTGATTTTTAGATTCACTTGTTGGTAGGTATGTATTTGATGTCATTTTGTTGTTCATAATTTTTATCTTTACTTTTTTCTTCTTCTTCCTCTTCTTAAAGAATACCCTTCAGCATTTCATGTAATCCTGGTTTGGTGGCGATGAACTCCTTTAGTTTTTTCTTGTCTGTGAAGCTCTTTATCTGACCTTCAACTGTGAATGATAGCTTTGCTGGGTAGAGTAATCTTGGTTGTAGGTTCTTGCTGTTCATCACTTTGAATATTTCTTGCCACTCCCTTCTGGCCTGCATAGTTTCTGTTGAGAAATCAGCTGACAGTCGTATGGGTACTCCCTTGTAGGTAATTAACTGTTTTTCTCTTGCTGCTTTTAATATTCTCTCTGTCTTTTGCCCTTGGCATTTTAATTATGATGTATCTTGGTGTGGTCCTCTTTGGGTTCCTCTTGTATGGGGTTCTGTGCGCTTCCTGAACTTGTAAGTCTATTTCTTTCACCAGGTAGGGAAAGTTTTCTGTCATTATTTCTTCTAATAGGTTTTCAATATTTTGCTCTCTCCCTTCTTCTGGCACCCCAAAAATTCGGATGTTGGTTCGCTTGACGTTGTCCCAGAGACTCCTTACACTATCTTCATATTTTTTGGATTCTTTTTTCTTTTTGTTTTTCTGGTTGGATGTTTTTTGTTTCCACATATTTCAGATCTTTGGTTTGATTCTTGGGGTACGTTGATCTACAGTTGAGTTTCTGTATATTCTTTATTTCAGACAGTGTATGCTTCATTTCTGACTGATCCTTTTCCATTTTTTTGGCATTCTCATTAAGGTCCTTGAAGGTCTTACTAAGCTCCTCAGAAGTGTCATCAAGTTTCTCAGCAGTTTTTAGAAGATTCTTGAGTAACCTTATACATGTGGTTCTGAACTCTATGTCATCCAGTAGTTTGCTTTCCTCCGTTTCTTTCATTCGTGACATGTTTCTTTGTTTCTGCATTTTGGCTGCTTCCCTGTGTTGATGGAGTGGCTTTGTGTGGTAGGTGACCTATAGGGGGCAGTAGCTCAGCCTCCCCAATCACCTGATGTGGATGCTCTTGGTACACTCCTTTGTGGGCTGAGTGCAAAGTCTTGGTGTAGTTAAGCCTGAATTGCTGTTGGTATGCTGGGAGGAATTGACCTCCAGGCCAATTAGCTGTGAGCACTCCCTGTGTCTATAATGGAAGAACTGCTGCGCTGAAGACACGCAGGACTTGTTTCAGTGGGGCTTCAGTGCTCACTGAGTCTGCCTCTTGAATGTGTCACTTATGGATGTGAGGAGTTGAAATCTGGTGTCTCACACTGACCACTAGGTACACTGGCTTCTGGATCTCCAGTGGGGTGCAGGTCAGCTACTGTCTGAGGCCACTCAGCAGGAGCTACAGTGAGAGCTACAGTTTTCTCCTCTTTGCTTGGGGTTTGGAGGTTTTGGAACTGTCTGACCCGGGCTGCAAATTTGCTAGGTTAAGCTGCCATAGGGCAGGCTTTTCTTATGCTAACTCGGTTGCTTGGAGCTTGGGTAGGTTTGTAGGTTGTGCAGGGCGGGGCCTCAGGGTGTCACTAGGTTAGGGTGTGGCAAACAGCAATGGCTGCTAGTTAGCCGGCTCTGTGTCCCCAAAGGCATCCGCGAGTCCCGTGCCCCAGTGCAGTAAACAATTATTCCTGCACGCAGCTCTGCAAGCAAGCCACCCTCGCTGGCAGACAGTCCAGCTTCTCCCCGTAGGAGTTTGGGTCCCCCGCGTCTCCCCAGAGACTGGATTTCAGAGTAATTGGGGGCTTGTCTCCGTTTGGGTTGAAAAAAGCAACGCACCCAGTCGCCCGCAGCCAGCCTGGATCACGCGCCTCCGTACCTCAGCTTTTCAGTGCTCGTGCACGTCTCAAAGCTCTTTTCTTTTTCCTTCTAGTTGTAGAACATCCACTCAGCCAGCTTTCCCGTGGTTCTGGGTGATAGACATTTTGTCTTTTAGTTGCAGTTTAAATTGTTGTGGGAGGCAGCAGTTTAGGTGTTTACCTATGCCGCCATCTTGGATTCTCTCTCTGTTTTGTTTTTTTTTAAATAAATTTTTATTTTCAGATTATTGCAGTTGTTCTTCCTCCCCCCCGCCCCCCATAGCTCCCCTCCACCGGGTTCCCACCCCACCCCAAGCCCTTACCGCCCCCCCACTGTCCTCATCCACAGGTGAATGATTTTTGTCCAGTCTCTTCCCACACCCCCCACACCCCTTTCCTCCAAGGATTGTCAGTCCACTCCCTTTCTATGCCCCTGATTCTATTATATTCACCAGTTTATTCTGTTCTTCAGATTTTTTATTCACTTGATTTTTAGATTCACTTGTTGGTAGGTATGTATTTGATGTCATTTTGTTGTTCATAATTTTTATCTTTACCTTTTTCTTCTTCTTCCTCTTCTTAAAGAATACCTTTCAGCATTTCATATAATACTGGTTTGGTGGTGATGAACTCCTTTAGCTTTTTCTTATCTGTGAAGCTCTTTATCTGACCTTCAATTCTGAATGATAGCTTTGCTGGGTAGAGTAATCTTGGTTGAAGGTTCTTGCTATTCATCACTTTGAATATTTCTTGCCACTCCCATCTGGCCTGCATAATTTTTGTTGAGAAATCAGCTGACAATCGTATGGGTGCTCATTGTAGGTAACTAACTATTTTTCTCTTGCTGCTTTTAATATTCTCTCTTTGTCTTTTGCTCTTGGCATTTTAATTATGATGTGTCTTGGTGTGGTCCTCTTTGGATTCCTTTTGTTTGGGGTTCTGTGCACTTCCTGGGACTTGTAAGTCTATTTCTTTCACCAGGTGGGGGGAAGTTTTCGGTCATTATTTCCTCAAATAGGTTTTCAATATCTTGCTCTCTCCCTTCTTCTGGCACCCCCATAATTCTGATGTTGGTATGCTTGAAGTTGTCCCAGAGGCTCCTTACACTATCTTCAACTTTTTGGATTATTTTTTTCGTTTTGCTTTTCTGGTTGGGTGTTTTCTGCTTCTTTGTATTTCAAATTTTTGACTTGATTCTTGTGTCCCTCTCGTCTGCTATTGGATCTCTGTATAATATTTTTTATTTCAGTCAGTGTATGCTTAATTTCTAGTTCGTCCTTTTTCATATCCTCGAGGGTCTCACTAAATTTATCAGCCTTTTCTAGAAAATTCTTGAAAAACCTTATAACCGTGGTTTTGAACTCTATATCCTCCATTTCTTTCATTTGTAACCTGTTTCTTTGTCTCTGCATTTTGGTTGCTTCCCTGTGTTGATAGAGTGGCTTTGTGTGCTAGGTGTCTTATAGGGCCCAGTGGCTCAGCCTCCCCAGTTACCTGAGTGGACACTCTTGGTGCATCCCTTTCTGGGCTGTGTGCACAGTCTTGTTGTAGTTAAGCCTTGATTGTTGTTGGTATCACTGGGAGGAATTGACCTCCAGGCCAATTGGCTGTCAGGATCAGCTGTATCTATGCTGGGAGAACTTCTGTGCTGAAGACACCCTTATGAGACAAGACTTGCTTCAGTGGGGCTTTGGTGCTCACTAAGTCTGCCCCCTGAGTGTGTCCCTTATGGATATGAGGAGTTGTAATCTGGATGGTCTCACTCTGACCCCTGGGTACACTGGCTCTTGAATCTCCAAGGAGGTGCTAATTTAGCCTCTGCCTGAGGCCACCCAGGAGGAGCTACAGAGATATCTGCAGATTCCTCTTCTTTGTTTGGGTTTTGGAGGTGCCCAGATGAGGCCCAGCTGTGAAGCAATGCAAGCTGCTGTGGGACCTTGGGCTTTCTTTTGGATGTTCTGGTTCTCTCTGACTCAGCAGCAGTTTGTTAGGTAAGTTTAGATTTCAAAGGACCAGGCCTTTCATATGCAAAAGCCTCTGTGCTCAGCTTGGGTGGGGCGGGGTCTAAGGGCAGAACAAACTTCAATGGCTTCCCATCAGCCCTGCCCTAAGAGGCCCCCAGGTCTCAGTGTCCCTCGGTAATCCCTGCAGGCACCTCTGAGAGAAAGCTGCCCTTGAGTTCCTCCCACTGCCAGACAGTTCAGTTTCTCCCCATATGAGTCTGGGTCCCCAGAGTCTTGCCTGGAACTGGAGTTCAGAGCAGTTAGGAGCTTGTGTCTCCCTCCCGAATGAGAAAGACAACCGTGCACTCAGTTGCGAGCCCCTTCCGCACATGTGTGCCTCGGTACCTCTGCACTTTATTTCCGCAGCTCCTCTGAGTCTCAGTGTGCTTTTCTCTTTCTTCTGGTTGTAGAATTTGACTCAGCCAGCCTTTCTGTGGTTCTGGATGATGTCCGTTTTGTCTTTTAGTTGTATTTTTTAGTGGTTGTGCGAGGCAGCAAGTTCAGGTGTTTACCTAGGCCACCATCTTGGTTTCTCCCCTGTTTTTTTTTCCTTAATCCCTTTACCTTTTTCACTCAGCCTCCAAAGCCTCCCCACTCTGAGAGCTATCTGTCTATTCTCTGTATCTATGAGTTTGTTTTTATTTTGTTTGTTAGTTCCCTTTAAGATCAAGAACAAGATAGAAATGTCCGCTTTCACTACTCTTATTCAACACTAGAGGCCCAGTGCATGAAATTCTTGGGCTGGGGCCAGGGAGGGCTGGGGTCCCTCAGCCCAGCCTATGCCTTCTTACAGTCTGGGAGCCCTGCAGAAGGAGGCCCTGCCCACCCACCACAGCACTGCCGCCAGGTAGCCTGGGCCTCCCTCTTTGGGGTGATCAATCGCCCCAAAGAGGTAGGCCCTGCCCACCCATTGCAGCCTGCTGGGCTGGTCAGTGGCCTGGACCTCCCTCTTTGGGGCAATTGCAGAGCCCCCCTTGATGGCCCCACTTTACTCTGGGCTTTGTTTGTTATTCTTTTCTTTTCTTTTTTTTTTAATTTTGTTTAAATTGATTTCAGAGAGGAAAGGAGAGGGAGAGAAAGATAGAAACATCAATGATGAGAGAGAATCATTGATCAGCTGCCTCCTACACACCCACACTGGGCATGGAGCCCACAACCCCGGCATGTGCCCTGATCAGGAATTGAACCATGACCTCCTGGTTTATAGGTCAATGCTCAACCACTGAGCTATTCCGGACAGGCTGTTATTCTTTTTCTAGTTCTGTTAGGTGGAGAGTCAGATTGTTTATTTGAGATTTTTCTTGCTTCTTGAAGTAGGCCTGTAATGCTATGAATTTCCCTCTTAGAGCTGCTTTCATTGTGTCCCATACATTTGGGGTTCATTTTTACTGGTTAATAACATGCTGTTTAGCCTCCATGTGTTTGGAGTGTTTTCATCTTTTTTATTGTAATTGATTTCTAGTTTTATACTATTGTGGTCAGAGAAGATGCTTGATATGATTTCAATCTTCTTGAATTAAGACTTGTTTTGTTTCCTAACATGTGGTCTATCCTAAACAATGTTCCATGTGCCCTTGAAAAGAATATATATTCTGCTGCTTTGGGGTAAAATATTCTCTAAATATCAACTAAATCCATCAGGTCCAGTGTGTTGTGTAAGATTGCTGTTGCCTTGTTGATTTTTTCGTCTGGAAGATCTAGCCATTGATTTCAGTGGGGTGTCAAGATTCCCTACTATGACTGTATTACTGTCGATCTCTCCCTTTATATTCACCAAGATTTTCTATATATACTTAGGTGCTCCTATTTGGGTACATATACATTTCCAAAGGTTAGATCTTGTTGGATTTTATCCCTTTAGTATTATGTAATGTCCTCCTTTGTCTCTTATGGCCTTTGTTTTGAAATCTCTTTTGTCTGGTATAAGTATTGCTACCCCAGATTTTTTTTTTTTTCCATTTCCATTTGCATGGAATATCTTTTTCTATCCTTCCACTTTCAGTCTGTGTGTATCTTTTGTTCTGAGATGGGTCTCTTGTAGACAGCATATATGTGGGTCATCATTTCTTTTCTTTATTTTTTAGGTTTGCATAGTGCTTTTTTATTTTATTGATTTTGAGAGAGAGAGAGAAAGAGAGAGATCAATTCATTATTTCACTCATTTATTCACTCATTGGTTGATTCCTGTATGTGCCCTGGCATGGGAATGAACCCCAACTTTGGTATATTGGGACCCTCAACCCTTTGGTGCACAGACTGATGCTCTAACCAGGGTCTCATCTTAAACTTTTTATGAAATTGCTAAACTGTTTTTCAAAGTGGTTATTTCATTTTATATTCTCACCAGCAGTGAATGAGAATCCCAGTTACTCCACGTCCTTGTCAACACTTGTTTGGTCAGTCTTTCAAATTTTAACCATTCTATTAGACGTGAACTGGTATCTCATTGTGGTTTTAATTTACATTTTACGAATGGTTATTGATGTTAGCATCTTTTCCTATGCTTGTTTGCATCAGTATATCTTCATCGGTGAAGTGTCTGTTCAAATCTTTTGCCTATTTAAAAAAAAATGGATTGTTCTTTTTAGTATTGGGTTCAATTCTTAATATACAAGTCCTTTATCAGATATATACTTTGCAAATCTTTCTCTCAATCAGTGCTTTTTCATTTAATTCTTCTAACATGTCTTTCTTTTTTTAAAAATTTTTAATTTTTATTGATTTCAGAGAGGAAGGTAGAGGCAGAGAGAGATAGAAACATCAATGATGAGAGAGAATCATTGATTGGCTGCCTCCTGCAGGCCCCCTACTGGGGCTTGAGCCTGCAACCTGGACATGTGCCCTTGACTGGAATCGAACCCAGGACCCTTCAGTCCACAGGCCGACGTTCTATCTACTGAAACAAACCGGTTAGGGGGCTTAATCACAAGGAACTGTAACAACAACCTGTAATTATTAGAATCGAGAGTCTAGGTCCGTGGTCGGCAAACTCATTAGTCAACAGAGCAGCAAACTGTGGCTTGTGAGCCGCAGTTTGCCGACCACTGTAGGGCATAACATGTCTTTCAAAGAGTAGGAAAATTGAATTTTGATGATGAATTTTGAAAGTGATAACTGGTTCTAGAGGCTAGCCACCACTAGAAGAGAAGCCAGTTTCTGAATGAAAAAAATAAGAACAAAATAATTCAGGAAGTATCTGGTGTTGTGAAGTTTCATCACCAACCACAGATCAGGGAACAGGTAGCATAGCTGTTTTTATGGAAGAGGGAACCTATAGAATCTGTGTCAAGACCAGAAACCACAACCCCAACCCTCATCAGCTGTCTCATATTGTTTGGTGTTAACCTTGGTAGATAAGTTATGAGACTGTAGAGAATTTATGTGCTTAAAGCATTGGTTTAGAAATTTAAAACGTCTGAAAACACTCCTAGCATTTGGCTTATATAATTGAGGATGACCATAAAATAAGCCACTGCATTAGTTTGCTGGAGCTGCCAAAAGCAAGTATCACAAACAACAGATACTTATTTTCTCACAATTATGGAGGCTATAAATCCAAGGTTAAGGTGTCTGCAGGGTTACTTCTTGGCTTGTAGATGACTATATTCACATTAACATAGTCTTCCTTTTGTGTATGTTTGTATATTAATCTCTTTGTATAAAGACACCAATCACATTGGATTAGAGGTCACCTTAATGATCTCATTTATCCTTAATTACTTCTTTAAAGATGGTATCTCCGGTCACATTCTTAAGTATTCTTCTCTCCAGGCAGTGGTTCTCAACCTTTCTAATGCCGCGACCCTTTAATACAGTTCCTCATGTTGTGGTGACCCCCAACCATAAAATTATTTTTATTGCTACTTCATAACTGTAATTTTGCTACTGTTATGAATCGTAATGTAATTATCTGTGTTTTCCGATGGTCTTAGGCGACCGTGCTAGTGGTTCTCAACCTGTGAGTCGACCCACAGGTTGAGAACCACTGCTGTAGACACCACAACACAAGGAACTGTATTAAAGGGTCGCAGCATTAGAAAGGTTGAAAACCACTGCTAGAGATTCAAACTGCATGACATTGGCCATAGTCTACCTCATCAATAGGTAAGCTTCCCGAGAAAAAGCCTCTTTGTGAATTGTGAGTCATTCTCCCCTTTTGTTAGTTATTGATCCCTGGAGAAGTTAAGCAACACCTTACCCGGCTGTAGAAAGAAGGTAATAATAGTTATTGTGGGGCGTTAAAGAGATAATGTTATTATAATGTTATTGTGGGGCATTAAAGAGATAATGAATGACCTTAAAACAGTGCCTTACACTTAGTAAGGGATCAAAAATGTTAGCTACTGTCACTTATTCATAAAATATATACTGAATTCTGGCTTTGAACTAAGTAAGCACTGTGCAAGGTGACATGGCAGAGCCAAAGGTAGATAAGTGATGGATACAGAATCAAAGAAATGTTAATATATTAATAGTATTAATAGCTACCATTTATTGAACACCTCCTTTGGGTCAGCTTCTATGCTAGGAGCCTTATATTTATTATTTTGTTTACCCTTCAAAAAAGATCTTGTAAAATAGGTCTTACTTGGCCCATTTTTATAGACCCTTGGGGTAAATGAAATACCATAAATCAGCTAGTTAGTCATGCATATGAGATTTATACTAGACCCACCTGATGTCTAAATTTCTCCTTTCTCTGTGAGTTTATGGCCAGGAAGATGTAATGTACAGGTATTAAAAAGCATACTACCAAGGGAACAATGCTGTGTGGCTTAGGAGAGATATTGATAAATTGTTATAGGCATTAGAGTAAGAAGAGATTTTTTCCTTTGGTGTTTTAGGGAAAACCCATAGGACTGATATAATTTGGACTGAATTTGCATGTGTGGAATTGGCAGGGCTGGAAGTGGGGTGGTGGGTGGGAATGTTACTGGCTATAGGAACAAAAAAAATAAAAAAACCCATACAACAGGAAATTGTGGTTTTTAATTGAGGAACAAGGGGGAGTTTGGTTTGACTAGAATTATCAGGGAAACCCTCATCAGCTCTAGATTGAACCATTGCCTCTTTGTTCTCCCTCTAACTTGCCCTCTGTTTCTTCCTTCAGTAGACTTGGCCCCCATTGTACTGTCTGCATTACTGGGAGGTAGGTGATCTTTCTAAATCTGATCATGTTGCTCCCCTGCACAAAATTCTTCAATGTTTCTCCATCACCAAATGATAAACATCTAAACTTTAGAGACTTCCTGATATGTCCCCTACTGAAAACCACTTGGATTTAGTAGTCAAGAGTTAAGTCAGGCACTCAAAACCTGCTTACCAGTACTGGCAGACTGTGTGTCCCTGGAGGAGGAAGGGTCTGGGCTTTTTTGGATAATCCCTCCCTAGGTCCCTGGTTCCTGCATCTGGCTGGGTGTCACCATCAGAAAAACTAGTTAAACATCCATTCCTGATGCCATTCCAACCTCACTCACCCCGAATTTGGGGTGGATAGGAGCGAAGCAGGTCAGTGTGAGGCCCAGGAATTTGAATTCTATTAAGTGTCTAAGTGATTCTAACATCCAGACAGGTAGCTGAAACATTTGATATAAATCTCTTCCAGGGTAAGCAAAGGGTGAAGGGAGATGTTCACACTGGTAGAGACTGATGGGAGGGAGAAGGAACCCCCAGGCTTTGCTTAGTCTGAGTCTGACCTTCATGGTTATCTAATGCATTTTTACTTTCATATTTGTTTATTGTTGTTGGTTTTTTTTTAATACAGAATTTTATTAGGAACCTGTTTAAAGTAGAAAAAAACCCTGTCAAGAAAGACCAAATGGAAAATGAGTTCCCAATAAAATGGAAAAGTTTAAAAGGCCACTGTTATTTGAACGATGGCTAGTTACATGCATTTTTGGCATTGCTAATCACTGAATCTGGGTTTTCCTCTGAATTCCTCATGCAGCATGCACTAATGAACAATTCTTCATAAAATACTTGCTTTCCACACACATTTTAGGACAAATTACCACCAGAAACAAATCAATACAAATACATCAGGGATGGAACAATCTCAGTAGTAGGTGACACACATTTTGCAGAATTCTGCCAAACAGAAGAACTGAGTAGGCTGTGGGTAAAGCATACTTTCATATTTATATTCTACATTTAAAAAATGCTTTTCATGGTTAATACCCAGAGGGAATCTGGAGGTCCTAGGACTTGCTACTACATTTGTATTAAAAGCTGGAATTTCCATGGAAACTAACAGACCTGGAATCTTTTATCTTACAATCCTAGAATTGTTAGGAAGCTTAAAGGTCATTTAGTGGGATATGCAAATTTTGAAGAGAAGCTTAGATAGCTAAAGGACAATGAGATCCAGATTCACTAGGCACGCAATTGTGGTGAGCAGCTCAGGTCCAGCTTTCCCTGAGGCTTCCTGTCCCCAGCACTGATGGCTGGGAGATCAGGGTTGCAACGAGTAAAGGTTGAAGGAAGATCTGGAGGCTGCATACTGGAAAATGAAGGGAGATAGGATTGTACTTGGAGAGCAGAGGGCCTGGAACAGGACCATGCCTGGGAGCAATCTTTCAGTGTAATCAAACACAAAGGAATTCATTTACTCTCTAACCAAACATTCATCAGTTGATACTAGCCACAGTTCCTGCCCTCAGAAAGCTCTCAATCTAGTAGAGAGAGAAATATACATTACAATAGAGAGTGATAAATCCAACAATAGAGGCAGATACTAGTAAGAATATGGTAAAACACTACTCCCCCAAATTCTCTTTCCCAGTCTTTTTAAATGCCAATGATATTTCTTTTGTGTTTCTTTAAAGACAAAAGTATTTTTCTCAATGGGAGGACGTGACAAAGGACTACACTTTGCCTTCATTTTCTTCCTCCACCTCCCCTATAATTGCAACACTATTATTGGGCACTGAGGACCAAAGGTATTTTATTGCTGTGATATAAAATGATAACGACGTAAAAGTAGATTTTAAGATGTTTTGGGGATGGACTGGATAAGAAGAAAAAAATTAAGAAACAGATCCAAGGTGTTCCAGGCTGGTATCAGGATAGGGAGAGGCAGGAAAACAGACAGAATTAATTAGAGAACAGGGGGGAAAAAATTCAACCATGGAAATGGCTGCAATTAGGAAATATCAGGCAGTGTAATTTAGGCCTGTTCAATGGAAGATAAGCATTCAAAATGCATTTTTTTTTTTTTTACCACCTGGCTGGCGTGGTTGCGCATTGCCCTATAAACCAGGAGGTCACCGTTTGATTCCTGGTTGGGGCACATGCCTGGGTTGTGGGGTCGATCCCCAGTGTGGGGCATACAAGAGGCAGCCGATTAATGATTTTATCTCATCACTGATGTTTCTATCTCTCTCTCCATCTTCCTTCCTCTCTGAAATCAATTAGAAAATGCATATTTTTAAGTGCATTTTTAAACAATTAGCAAGGGGGGACATATATCTTTGCCTTTAATAAAAAACTGCATGAATAGAAGTGCTGCCAGATACTAGGGAAGATGTTATACTGTTATATAATTGACTGTTATAATTGTTAGATTAGTTAGAAAGTAATAATCAAATTGGTATAGTCAGTAGATAAGTTAGTCTGAATGATATCTAATATTTACAACTACTAATAACTATAATTTAGTGAGTTGATGCCAATTTCAAATAAAACTTAAATAATAAATAAATGGCTTCAAGTAAAATTTAAACTATGGTACTGTTTCTTTTTCCACCAAAGATAAATAAGATTAATATTGCAATGGAATCCTAAATCATTTTTATATAGCTTTTCATTTCTAACAATGAGGTTGAATCTGTGCTACATGGACTTAGTTATGAATACATACCTTGATGTTGTAGGCAGTTAGACACATGAGCAAAGCAAGGAAGATGGGCCTGGTACAGAAGGTCATCAGTGTGGAAAGCCCCTAGGTGCCTAGCAACAATCACTTGTAGGGTGGGACCTTGCCCCCAGGGTGACTTTCCTCCTTTAGCAAATGACTGGTCACAAGGTTTGGACACCCCTGACCTTTCCTCCCTAGAAATAACATCTATGCCTCAATTGTATTTCAGCTCCAGGCCCAGATGAGCAACAAAACCAGACACAGCTGACCACAGCTGATGACTGACGTCAGAATCAGCTGCATGGAATAATGACCCCTTGCCTTGGTGCCCACCATTCAATCAGTGGAGACTGAAAGGGTACAGCTGGAAAACTGCTGAATATTCTGTGAAGATCTTGCTCTGGGTCCAGCCAGCGTGGCTCAGTGGTACCTATGAACCAGGAGGTCACTGGTTCGATTCCAGATCAGGGACAAACCCAGGTTGCAGGCTAGATCCCCAGTGTGGGATGTGCAGGAGGCAGCCAATTAATGATTCTCTCTCATTATTGATGTTTCTATCTCTCCCCCCCACCTTCCTCTCTTCACTAGGACCTCCCCTAAAACCCTTAGGATGGAGGACCCAGTGTGCTCTCCCTCCCCAGGGCACACCCATTCCTCTCCCCAACCCTCCTAAGGCATGTTATCATTAGCTTCTTCACTTCCCAAGCTCCAAGGGCCCTTCCTTTATCTCTATAACTTATTTCCTAAGCCCATTTCTTCTAGGAATTACCTCTTCTACCTCTGTGATTTACCAAATAAATGTTCTCTTACAGTCTGAGTCTTGGCTGTGAATTCTTTCCTAGCCAGAACTCAAGTACGGAGGTTGCTGAACCCAAGTTCGGTCTGACCCCCGCCAGTCTAATTTCTGGTGCGGTTCCTGCCACCTATAACATTATAACTCAGCCCTTTCCACTGAACTGTTTCCTTTTCATTTCTTTCTGCTCCTGATGCAAGACAGGTGCACACATTCAAAAAATATTTGTGGAATGATCAAAACCTTGACTAGATATGCACAAACTCAGAATTCATAATTTTGATCTGTTATAAAAAGGAATAAAAAATGGATTCCATAATAATTTAGACTCATTCCATTTTTTTCTAAGCATCAAAAAATATTTGCACTTCTGGACATTTTTTTTTTTTTTCAATAAAGTTGAGATCTAAATTCAGTCTGCTTATTCAGAGTTCAGGTCTAACGTTTAACTATAGGAAGGTATTGTTTATAATTCAGAATTCACTCTGAATGCCCTGGCAGCCTGACAAGCTGAATAATGGTCTCAGTCCTTTCACTCCTTTCTCTGCTGAAGGAGCCAGTCACCTGGATGCCTGGTCCCCGTGGGCAGACTTGTAAGCTTGGACTCCTTTGTATGCAAAGGATGGCACCTACCACTGCACATATTGAAAATTCAATTGCAGGTGTATTTGCAAATTGGATTTTGAGGGGGAAGTTTAAGCAAATTCTTTTGAAAATGAATCCCTTCAAGGTGTGAATAATGAAGAAACAAGAAGAGAAATGACAATCAAAAGCCTATTAAAATCTAGTTTTCAGAGGAGAACCTTACTGTCTAATGACATTTATGCTTTCCCAGCTAGGTGTTTAATAGTCACTGTGTCAGTGGCTTCCTTTATAAATGCCACATGACAAACTTTTTCAGTTCTCTGCATTTCTGAGACTTGAATTCCACCCCTCTTGGATGATTAAAATGAGCTGATGGCCCTAAGAGATGAGGAGGCTGTTGGTCCCTCTGAATTTCTCCACAGGAACGAACTTACAGCAATGCCTCAAGCTCTAATATATGAAATCAATCACTCGTTCAATCCATTCATTCCATTCATTCTTTCTTTTACTCAGTCCACAAAATCAAGGGTAAATTATTATGGCCAAAATAAAGACTAACATACCAGCTGTTAAAAGTCTGGAATTTGGGATAGCAATGGAGATACGTTTCTAAACTAAAGGAAGAAATTATTCTTACCCAATTCATCACTGATTAGTGTGCATTTATGTTTATCTCCCTACAAAGTTTTAGCCTAACAGTGCTATTTTGTCCCTGGGACTCTATTAGCTACTACTGTCATCCTTCTCAGGGACACAGAAATGGTTGAGAAGGTAGGAGTGGAGATGAGGAATCAGAAGCAATAGAAGCCTAGATTTTACATTTTGTCCAGATTATAAATGTGGGATAGAGCAATGAATGATCAGCTTTTCATTGTTACCCTTTCAACCTCCAACTGACATTGGTTATTTGGGTTGTGGTAGGATGCATGAATGTCTGGCTCAGGATTCAAACCTCTCTCTTTCCCTCCATAAAAAAAAATTCTTTGATTAGAATTATATTGAAGTCTTAATACATCAAGCAGTTTATAAGCTAATCTTGAGTGGTTTGTCATGAATATATTGAAAAATTGGTGTGGATAATTTATTTGACCTCTGTTAGATTCTATGAATTGTGGTATTTAAACCTGTGAAAAAGGAATACCATATATAAAAAATGTTTTAAGAAAGCGAAACTTGATATTTGCAAACTTAAAGGCTCATGGATTTCTCACTGGGAGAGTGCACACAGAACCTTCCAATGTAAATACATACATTCCAAATTTACCTGAGCGCTTTAAGCAGCTCTTAACATCATATGACAAGGAGAACATTTGTTAATCAGAAAAATTACAACCTATTCAGACTTATTGTTTGATTATTTCTTTGCTGACCTCTGAGGTTCCATTGTTGATTGAATTAGTTATAGTAACTCATATTTATTTTAGCAACTAGCTATTATGAATGCAAACTCTTCTTATCACCAGATGATTGATAGGCACATTAAGAAGTTGTTCAACAGGTTGCTGGGTTTGAAGAAATGCTTAAATCCTGATAGGTTACTTTTTTTATCAGCAAAGAGTAGGAATTAGCACAGATAAGCCCTTGGTAACAACGATTTTATTTTCAAAGTGAAAATTTTCATTTCTTTAAATTTGAGTCTTTTAAGCAGTAGGTTAGGTCAGTTCCCTTTTATATATTTAAGTGTATAAAATTTTTGTAGTGTGGACGAAAGGGGCCACAAGCTAAACTGACAAGCTCAGGGAAGGCATGCATGGCAGTCTTACAAACTCAGAGACCTAAAGGAACCACAAAGGATGGTCTGAAATTAAACTTCAACTAAAAGCAGTTATGGTGGGTAGTTACATCCTAGGCTGGTATCTTCACTGACAAGGCAACCTTTACCTTAACTGAGCCTATTTGTCTTTTTGCATCTATAATAACATACCATTTGAAATTACTAGGTAACTTTTAACTTCCCCTTTTCTGGACCCCTTGGGGCACAACCTAATGTGCTGGGTGCCAGGACAGATACCACAAATTCCTTCATTGTTATCATGTTAATTGTTCCTGCACCCACCTAAGTATGTGACTATCATTTTACTTTCATCCAATCCCAGGGGTTTCCCTGCTTTGCTTTCTCCCACCTCTCTAGTCTATCACCAATGGATTTTATGTACCCCACCTATGTCCCTTTCCTTTGATTGCAAAGTATAAATACAGATGTAACCCGCTATTCTCCAGAGCATTATCTCAATATGTTGAGGTTCTGCTTCCCGGGATATGTCGACAGTTTGGCTTGAATAAACTCACAAAAATTCTTTACAGGTTTCAATGTTTTTTTTTTTTAATTTTTATTTTTTTTTATGTTAACAGTAGGTTGAAAATGTTCTGAAATGAAATGCTTTTTAGTGTTGGCTGGAGCACGTATGCTGTGAGAAATATGGTCAAACAGCTGAAGGTGATGAAGTACTGTTGGTATTAATCATAGATTTTTTTTTTCTTTTTAAAAAGTTGTTATTCTTTGTGTTTTGTTTCATGATTGCACAGGACCTCCATTTTGTAAAGACTTTCAGGCACTTAACATAAGTTAGGCCTAAAAATGCCTAACATTTTTTTTTCTCTCCATTGGTAAAAGTATTGTTTTGATTTTTTAAAAAATGAAAATGTAAGCCTGATAGGGTAAGGGAAATTGTCCATGGCTATCTGATAGGTAAGTGACAGGATTAAAGTTCATGGGTTGTCATTCTTAATGGAGACTTTGGTATACAGGACCAACAGAGCTTCTCAATCAGATTGGCTGTCACTCCGTCACATCTCTTCTTGAGGACACAGGTACTGTGTGATAAGCACCACAGAAAAGCCAAACTATAGCCATAATGGATAAGCCAGAACAAATTACTGGAAAATTTTTCTTGAATGGAAGCTGAATGCTGTTGCTAGAAAATTCTGTTGTGTAATGCCTCAACTTCAAAAAAGTGTCTAATGGCTTATCAGGGCTTTTCATAATTTCTGATGGTGACTCTTTATATAGAATTGTTTGGGTTACTGTATCATTTTATACCAATGTTGTGAAGGCAGATATTGAGAAATGCAATATTATATACTGTACAACTAGAGGCCCGATGCATGGATTAGTGCACTGGTGGGGTCCGCCACCTCAACCTGGCCTGCACCCTCTTGCAATCTGGGACCCCTTGGGAGATATTGGAGAACTGGTTTCAGCCTGATCCCTGCAGGCCAGGCCAAGGGACCCCACCAGTACACAAATCCATGCACTGGGCCTCTAGTATGCATATAAAATCTTTGGTTAATCTCTTCCTGCCCTCTTCCCCCCGCCACCCCTTTCTCTCTGAGGTTCATCAGTCTGTTCCATGTTTCCATGCCTGTGCATTGAGTGTCTGCCCCCTGGTAGTCAATGCACTTTGTAGCTATTGGCCAGTCGGCCAGTTGCTTAGGCTTTTATATATATAGATTATATGTAGGGCAATTTTGAAATAAAAAAAAAACACACACAAAGAACTATGAAGATTGATGACAAGAAGTTTCTGAAATTGAAACAGGCCTGGTGTCATCTGGTTAGGATTTGGTGGCTCTGCCATGGACACTGTGACACTTTATCTATTGGCATATTCATGGATGGTGTGAAGGTGACAAAAAGGCAGAGTGTCTAATCATTAAACAAATCACAGGTTAATATCTTCCGCCCCCTCCTTCACTTGTTTCCTTGGATACCCAGTTCCTTGTCAAATTTCTGAATTACATTAATATTAAACTATGACTTTGAATCAGAAAGAATGTGAAGTATCTGAAGAGTAATATTTATACCTTACAAGTGACATTTGCATCACATGGATAAACGTTTAACATGTTCTTGAGAACCCTGTAAAATAAGGAAACAGAGTTCAAAAACAAAGTATAGAACTTGTTAGACTAGTTTTTGTTTAAAACTTGGTAGATTACACCCTTTCTTTTAAACTATCAAAACAGCAATGATTAAATATCAGATTCCTTAAAGAGTCACTAGTTCCTTTTGGGACGTTTTGATTAAAGGATTGTATTTATTAAACTGTCCTACCCACACATCTCTCCTTCAAGGTGTTGTTGTTCCCACGTCTGCCGTTTTATTACATGATAGTTATTGAAAGGTTAGATGCTGTTTACTTTCCCAAGGTTTATTTTTATATCATAAATTACATATATTATATTTCACAAGAAGCAATGTGGTCTATTCAAACTGGATGTCAGGAGACCTGACACGTGACTTTGGGTAAGTCAATGAATTTGTATGTGTCTCAGTCTCCCTAGCCACATAATGGCGATAATAATATCTCCCTTTTACCTACTTCACAGGGTTGGTTTTCTTTTTTTTGTAAGATTAATTAGTTAATGTTTGCAAACCACTCTGAGCTGCTTTGATAAAATACAAAGCACCATTATTTATGACAATAATAATAGCGTCCTGGACCTGTGGGCTTCCTTTCATCCAAGGATCCCAAAGTACTTTACCACTGGGATTGTAACTTCACAGAGGGTTGCTGTGTGGTGGCTGGCTCTCCTTGAAGAAACAGATGGTAACAAGCCGTCTGGGTTTTCACTAGAGAGTAATTAAGTCTCCCACCAACTCCCTGCATCATTTGCATAAACTTCCCAAGACAGAAGAGCAACTCTCAAAAGAGAGCTGAGTTGGACTCCTTATCCCTCATCACTATTTAGAAACAAGTCACAGGAGATTTGGAATCTGCAATATGAATGTGTTCAACCTCCAAAGCTGTAGGTTGAGAATTTGGTAAAGCATGGGAGTATTTAGACAGCAGGTAGATGAGGTAAATCAGGTGCACAACTGTGTTACCTGAAGGTCTTTCAGGTTGTGTCCACCTATTACGTATGACTCCTGTGATCTCTCCTTGACGGTCTGGTTAGACTAACTTTCAGTTAATTGACAAAGATGAATTAAGAGCTTAACTCATGTGCATATCTGGTGTTATTAAGAAGAAAAGTGCACGATGTGGTCCCGGCCCTCAAGTTGTTTACAACCTATTTGAGAAGATGAAACTAAGATACAGGAAATAATTAGTGGACCATGGAAGACAACAATATAATTAAAGGCTAAATTGTGTGGAACAGATCACAGGAAGTAGAGAGTAGGAAGCCATCATTATGGACCAGCTTTACCAAAGAGGTGAATTTAAAGGAGCATGTTTTCTACAGGACCAATGTCAAATGAATAACGTATGTAGTGTATGTATGAACAGTGGTGCCTGGGAGACAGGTGACCCCAGGTAACCGAGGTCTTGGAGGCAAACAAGGGGGAGGCAGCTCCCAGGGTATGGGGAACTTTCATAGGCAGGCTAAGGAGTTAGGACTTAATTTAATTCACTTTTTAAAAAAGACAGCAGAACACAGAAGACCTGATAAATGCAGCACTTTAGAATGATTCTTTGGCAACAATATGCAGGAATCACTGGAACAGGAAAAACACTTAAAGTTGGGAGACTGGCTGAGGTCAGATACCGTAATAAAGGAGGTGGAACATTATCTAGAAGGGTGGTGGTGGAAATGGAGAGAATTAATTAAAAATAGCGCTTTTAATGAGAGCTTATCCTGTGTCAAGAATGCATCTTATTCTCACAACAACCCCAAGGTGACACTAATATTAACTCATGTTAGCACCGATCTCCTGACATGGAAACAGTGGCTGAGAGGGGTTAAGTAACTTGCCCAAAGATGGAACGTG